>SIDB01000011.1:0-1460283 GCA_023343905.1 Chlorella vulgaris | reverse complement strand
CGCCATCAAAGGGCGCAGCCTGTGCTCAGCGCCGCAGCGGTTTTGAGTGTGGCGGTGGCGGCGCGGCGAGCGGTGACATGGGGCGGTGGCGGTGAGAGTGTTTCGGTGGCTGTTTGCATTGGTTTGACAGTCCACATGCTCGGCCAGGGTCGCAGGTGCCTCATGAATGCAGCGCCATCAAAGGGCGCAGCCTGTGCTCAGCGCCGCAGCGGTTTGAGTGTGGCGGTGGCGGCGCGGCGAGCGGTGACTGTGGGGCGGTGGCGGTGAGAGTGTTTCGGTGGCTGTTTGCATTGGTTTGACAGTCCACATGCTCGGCCAGGGTCGCAGGTGCCTCATGAATGCAGCGCCATCAAAGGGCGCAGCCTGTGCTCAGCGCCGCAGCGGTTTGAGTGTGGCGGTGGCGGCGCGGCGAGCGGTGACCGTGGGGCGGTGGCGGTGAGAGTGTTTCGGTGGCTGTTTGCATTGGTTTGACAGTCCACATGCTCGGCCAGGGTCGCAGGTGCCTCATGAATGCAGCGCCATCAAAGGGCGCAGCCTGTGCTCAGCGCCGCAGCGGTTTGAGTGTGGCGGTGGCGGCGCGGCGAGCGGTGACTGTGGGGCGGTGGCGGTGAGAGTGTTTCGGTGGCTGTTTGCATTGGTTTGACAGTCCACATGCTCGGCCAGGGTCGCAGGTGCCTCAGGAATGCAGCGCCATCAAAGGGCGCAGCCTGTGCTCAGCGCCGCAGCGGTTTGAGTGTGGCGGTGGTGGCGCGGCGAGCGGTGACCGTGGGGCGGTGGCGGTGAGAGTGTTTCGGTGGCTGTTTGCATTGGTTTGACAGTCCACATGCTCGGCCAGGGTCGCAGGTGCCTCAGGAATGCAGCGCCATCAAAGGGCGCAGCCTGTGCTCAGCGCCGCAGCGGTTTGAGTGTGGCGGTGGCGGCGCGGCGAGCGGTGACCGTGGGGCGGTGGCGGTGAGAGTGTTTCGGTGGCTGTTTGCATTGGTTTGACAGTCCACATGCTCGACCAGGGTCGCAGGTGCCTCATGAATGCAGCGCCATCAAAGGGCGCAGCCTGTGCTCAGCGCCGCAGCGGTTTGAGTGTGGCGGTGGCGGCGCGGCAAGCGGTGACAATGGGGCGGTGGCGGTGAGAGTGTTTCGGTGGCTGTTTGCATTGGTTTGACAGTCCACATGCTCGGCCAGGGTCGCAGGTGCCTCATGAATGCAGCGCCATCAAAGGGCGCAGCCTGTGCTCAGCGCCGCAGCGGTTTGAGTGTGGCGGTGGCGGCGCGGCGAGCGGTGACCGTTGGGCGGTGGCGGTGAGAGTGTTTCGGTGGCTGTTTGCATTGGTTTGACAGTCCACATGCTCGGCCAGGGTCGCAGGTGCCTCATGAATGCAGCGCCATTAAAGGGCGCAGCCTGTGCTCAGCGCCGCAGCGGTTTGAGTGTGGCGGTGGCGGCGCGGCGAGCGGTGACCTTGGGGCGGTGGCGGTGAGAGTGTTTCGGTGGCTGTTTGCATTGGTTTGACAGTCCACATGCTCGGCCAGGGTCGCAGGTGCCTCATGAATGCAGCGCCATCAAAGGGCGCAGCCTGTGCTCAGCGCCGCAGCGGTTTGAGTGTGGCGGTGGCGGCGCGGCGAGCGGTGACCGTGGGGCGGTGGCGGTGAGAGTGTTTCGGTGGCTGTTTGCATTGGTTTGACAGTCCACATGCTCGGCCAGGGTCGCAGGTGCCTCATGAATGCAGCGCCATCAAAGGGCGCAGCCTGTGCTCAGCGCCGCAGCGGTTTGAGTGTGGCGGTGGCGGCGCGGCGAGCGGTGACAATGGGGCGGTGGCGGTGAGAGTGTTTCGGTGGCTGTTTGCATTGGTTTGACAGTCCACATGCTCGGCCAGGGTCGCAGGTGCCTCAGGAATGCAGCGCCATCAAAGGGCGCAGCCTGTGCTCAGCGCCGCAGCGGTTTGAGTGTGGCGGTGGCGGCGCGGCGAGCGGTGACAATGGGGCGGTGGCGGTGAGAGTGTTTCGGTGGCTGTTTGCATTGGTTTGACAGTCCACATGCTCGGCCAGGGTCGCAGGTGCCTCATGAATGCAGCGCCGTCAAAGGGCGCAGCCTGTGCTCAGCGCCGCAGCGGTTTGAGTGTGGAGGTGGTGGCGCGGCGAGCGGTGACCGTTGGGCGGTGGCGGTGAGAGTGTTTCGGTGGCTGTTTGCATTGGTTTGACAGTCCACATGCTCGGCCAGGGTCGCAGGTGCCTCATGAATGCAGCGCCATTAAAGGGCGCAGCCTGTGCTCAGCGCCGCAGCGGTTTGAGTGTGGCGGTGGCGGCGCGGCGAGCGGTGACCGTGGGGCGGTGGCGGTGAGAGTGTTTCGGTGGCTGTTTGCATTGGTTTGACAGTCCACATGCTCGACCAGGGTCGCAGGTGCCTCATGAATGCAGCGTCATCAAAGGGCGCAGCCTGTGCTCAGCGCCGCAGCGGTTTGAGTGTGGCGGTGGCGGCGCGGCAAGCGGTGACAATGGGGCGGTGGCGGTGAGAGTGTTTCGGTGGCTGTTTGCATTGGTTTGACAGTCCACATGCTCGGCCAGGGTCGCAGGTGCCTCATGAATGCAGCGCCATCAAAGGGCGCAGCCTGTGCTCAGCGCCGCAGCGGTTTGAGTGTGGCGGTGGCGGCGCGGCGAGCGGTGACAATGGGGCGGTGGCGGTGAGAGTGTTTCGGTGGCTGTTTGCATTGGTTTGACAGTCCACATGCTCGGCCAGGGTCGCAGGTGCCTCAGGAATGCAGCGCCATCAAAGGGCGCAGCCTGTGCTCAGCGCCGCAGCGGTTTGAGTGTGGCGGTGGTGGCGCGGCGAGCGGTGACCGTGGGGCGGTGGCGGTGAGAGTGTTTCGGTGGCTGTTTGCATTGGTTTGACAGTCCACATGCTCGGCCAGGGTCGCAGGTGCCTCAGGAATGCAGCGCCATCAAAGGGCGCAGCCTGTGCTCAGCGCCGCAGCGGTTTGAGTGTGGCGGTGGCGGCGCGGCGAGCGGTGACCGTGGGGCGGTGGCGGTGAGAGTGTTTCGGTGGCTGTTTGCATTGGTTTGACAGTCCACATGCTCGGCCAGGGTCGCAGGTGCCTCATGAATGCAGCGCCATCAAAGGGCGCAGCCTGTGCTCAGCGCCGCAGCGGTTTGAGTGTGGCGGTGGCGGCGCGGCAAGCGGTGACAATGGGGCGGTGGCGGTGAGAGTGTTTCGGTGGCTGTTTGCATTGGTTTGACAGTCCACATGCTCGGCCAGGGTCGCAGGTGCCTCATGAATGCAGCGCCGTCAAAGGGCGCAGCCTGTGCTCAGCGCCGCAGCGGTTTGAGTGTGGCGGTGGCGGCGCGGCGAGCGGTGACCGTGGGGCGGTGGCGGTGAGAGTGTTTCGGTGGCTGTTTGCATTGGTTTGACAGTCCACATGCTCGACCAGGGTCGCAGGTGCCTCATGAATGCAGCGCCATCAAAGGGCGCAGCCTGTGCTCAGCGCCGCAGCGGTTTGAGTGTGGCGGTGGCGGCGCGGCGAGCGGTGACAATGGGGCGGTGGCGGTGAGAGTGTTTCGGTGGCTGTTTGCATTGGTTTGACAGTCCACATGCTCGGCCAGGGTCGCAGGTGCCTCAGGAATGCAGCGCCATCAAAGGGCGCAGCCTGTGCTCAGCGCCGCAGCGGTTTGAGTGTGGCGGTGGTGGCGCGGCGAGCGGTGACCGTGGGGCGGTGGCGGTGAGAGTGTTGCGGTGGCTGTTTGCATTGGTTTGACAGTCCACATGCTCGGCCAGGGTCGCAGGTGCCTCATGAATGCAGCGCCATCAAAGGGCGCAGCCTGTGCTCAGCGCCGCAGCGGTTTGAGTGTGGCGGTGGCGGCGCGGCGACCGGTGACTGTGGGGCGGTGGCGGTGATAGTGTTTCGGTGGCTGTTTGCATTGGTTTGACAGTCCACGGTGTCCAATGACCTGACCCCAATGGCCCCTGGCGAGCGGTGACGGTGGGCCGGTGTGCCAGACGAGCGTTATGTCGCATTGCTACCATGACAATGGGAAGTTAAGGAGGCTTGGCGCTTACAGTCAACGGTGTCAGAAAAAAAGCAGTCAGCGACGAGATAATCCGCGCGCTGCGCCATATCTATTCCACATGCTGCCAGGCTGCCCGACCGGCTGGGGCTCTGGCAAAGGTGGACGCAACACTGTTGGTCGAACAGTGGCTGAGCTGTCGCCGGGTCCTGCAACTTGAGCTCCAGCCACAGGCTCCCGTCGCTGCATGCTGGGGTGCAAGTTGCTCTGCACTCGGCAGGATACTGGCCGCTGAGGGGCTATGTGGACTGCTGGAACAGTCTGCATCCAACTTGAGGGCGGTCTGGGTTGTCCACAGATCAAGCGAGACATGGGGGCTGCCAAAGCACCCCCTGCTACAGGGGGAACAAGACCCTGCGCCAGCTCTTCCAGGTCAGGAGTTCCTGATCTCTCAGGCTCCAGCAGATCGGGCGTGGGTCCTGCATGTGTTAAGCACAAAACTCACGACCCTGACATGTGTCTGATGAATGCTTCCTTGGCTGCTTTCAATTTCAGTGTGCTGCACCCCACTTGCTCCGCGCTATCTCCAAAAACCAAAACATCCGCAGAAACAGCGGCAAATTACCTCGTGGTTGCTGCTGCGCTGGATCCACAACAGCTGATGCAGGCTCAGCATTTGGCATGTTGCTGCCGATACGTGGCAAACGCTGTGAGTGAGACTGCAACATACGCTCTCCCAAGTGGCTATCAAGTTGCTGTGTGGCTCCTTTGCCTGCTTGTTGCTGCTCAAGGTATGGTCGAGCCTGCTGTAACCTCGATGTTGGCATTGCTGCGGGCTGCATGACAAGACGCTCCGGCATCCTGCCCCTGCTGCCAGCACTCCGTCTCTTGGGCTCCTCTTCCAGACCGCCATCATTTGCTCGGCTAAAACGTGCAGCCAGGGATGGTAAGCGCTGCAGCTGTCTGCTCCTGCTCCTGCTGCGTCGCCTGCTCCTGCTCATGCTTCTACTGCGCCGCCTGCCCCTGCTCCTGCTGCGCTGCCTGCCCCTGCTCTTGCTGCGCCGCCTGCTCCTGCTCCTGCTGCGCCGCCTGCCCCTGCTCCTGCTGCGCCGCCTGCTCCTGCTCCTGCTGTGCCGCCTGCTCCTGCTTCTGCTGCGCCGCCTGCTCCTGCTTCTGCTGTTACTCTCCTGCAACCGTGGCCGGCCGTTACTGCGAAAGCTGTGCCCAGCCGAGCGCCTGCAGCCATCCGCAGAGGACACTGGCCGGGTGAGCTGCTGCCCGCCTGCTGGCTCCACTGCTGCTGCCGCTGCTGTAACTCGCACGCGAGGAATCTGCAAGGCAGTCCTGGGTCCGGGAGAGGTGTCGCACCCCTCCACTGGCCCTGACCCAGCCGCCAGAGCTTGGCTGTTGCTTGCAGCATGCGGCGGGGCTGTAAGATCCGCTCCAGCCTCTGCCACTCTTGCATCTTGTTGCTGCTGCTTCTGCTTCTGCTGCTGCTGTGGCTGTCGATGCACAGCAGGCGGGGCCGTCACAGGCGCAGCTGCAAGAGTGGTGCTGCCACCCTTGCACCCCCCGCTCCCTGTGCGGGCTGCTGAAGCCTGAGTCTCCATGGGCGCCATGCCTTCCACCTGCTGCGCGCCGCTGGGTGAGCAGCCGCTACCTGCAGCCGCTACGTCCGGGTCAGCGGCCTGCATGAGCTGGGCCTGCTGCGCTTCCCACATGCTGCGCAAATTGCGCTTCTGCTTCTTGCTCATCTTGCACCGCCGCTTTTCCGTTGCAATGGCTTCCCAGTAGCCGCGACCATAGTTCAGCAAGAACTCCTCGCCAGGCGCCACATCCTTTGCTGTTACGACAAACAGATGAGGCTGCAGGTGGCATGGAGGGCCGCAAGACAAGGTAGGCAAGTGCAGCACAATACATGGCATGCAGCAAGCAGCAGCACACGTTCCCATCCTCCACATGCTCCCCCCTCGAGCCCCTCATTCCCACCCAGACCCTTCCGCCCGCCTCCTCACCCATCCAAGCACCAAGGCCTCCACAAAGTCGCAGTTGGCCTCCCCCATGACAGCCATCTCCTCGGGGCGCTTGCCGGCGTTGATGTCCTTCAGCGGCTGGATGGCCACATCGCTGCAGCAGGCAGGCCCAAGCACGCGGCCAGGATGTCAGTGCTGCAATACAAGTCAGGCCTCTGACATGAGCGGGCGAGAAACAGAGCGGCCATTGTTTGCCAGCATCCAGCGAAGAGCGGCAGCTGCTGGATGCCGGAAGTGGCTGTCACAGCAGCCCACAAGCCATACTGACTTGATGAGTGCCGTTTTGTTGCCAAAGCCAAATGCAGAGTAGGTGAAATGGTAGTTCTCATGTAGCTGCATGCAAGGACGGCAGCAAAGGAGGCGCGTCGGGTGTAGAGCGCTGCTGCTGACGCCCATTGCAGTACAAGGGTGGCAAGATCTGGCAAGTATGTGTGATGGCCCGCCCATTCACTTTCAGCAGCATCAGCAGGGCTGCACTCACATCCAGCTCCTCCAGCAGTGGCTGTGCCACAGCAACCTTGCTGTTGAAGAAGCTTGTTGAAGCGCCAACAGAGCTGTCGGCTGCGTAGGCCTCGAAGCATGCTGCCAACTGCAGAGGGCAAGCAAACACACACCGTCAACTACCAACCAGCCACTGGCGCTGCAGTCGACATGAATGCTGGCAGCCACCCGTCATATGCACTGCACAGCACAAACAACCATGTATTGCGCGGCATTGTGTGCACCTGGTCAGGGTCGAGGCCCATCTGCACTGCCAGCTTGTCATCCTCAAGCAGGCGCTGGTAGTGCGGCTGGAGGAGCTGCAAGGGCAAAGGGTGGGGTGGTGGATGAGGCTTCGCACGGGAAGCAGACAGCAGGTAGAGTGACAAGGAACCAGCGCATGCTGCGAGAAAAAAGAGGCAATAGCTCAGCTTGCTGGCACCACAACACAGGAGCCACAGGCAGCAACCTGAATGCATTGGTAGGCACCCAGCACAGTATCTTTGGGCACGCCATGGCTTCGTCGCGTGCCCCGAGGACATCTTAAGCCCAGCGAACCTGCAGTAATACCAAAGCCACCAGCTCGGCTGCGCGTTCAAGCGCAGGGAACGCTGGGTCGAGATAAGACTTTGCCGCCCACGCTCCGCCGCTCCGCCGCCCCACTCCGGCACCACACAACACAACGCAACGCGGCACAACACAACGCCTGCCCAGCACTCACTCGAGTCAGCCGCAAGGTCTCTTCGAGGGTCGTCCGCTGGGATTTTGAAGCGCTCACCACGCGCCACCGGCACGTCTTGTGGGAGCTGGCCAGGTGAGTGCAACCGCAGCCCCTTGTTTCTGCAGCGCAGCAGTAGCGCGACGTGGCGTCCACGGTCCACACATGACAGGCGCACCAGCCACCCCCATCCCTCATACCCACCTCTTGATGTACTTGGTCAGATTTGTGGTGAGGGCTTGTGAGTCAGATGCCACCACAACAGCGGGGTAGTCCCGAGGTGAGTCTGAACGGCAGGCAAGTGTGGTGGGCAGTTTTAGGGCAGGCCTGCTGCCGGCGTGCTCTTGCACAGCATGGTCCTCAGCAACCTGCGGCCCACCTGCCATGCGCTGCATGTAGGCGGACGTGACCCTGTCGTAGGTCTCCCTGTAGGCTCTGGGTATCACATGGCTGAGGACCTGCTGGGGGCGAGGCACGCGGGCAGGCATGAGGCGATGGCGGGCAGTGAGTGAGGCCCAAGGCAGTCCGCGTGGCCACTCCTTGCGCGCAGCACCCACCAGCAGGTCACCCTGGCCATGAGGCGGTGCACCGTCGATGTCTCCTCGAGTGATCCACGTGTGGCCGGGAATGCGCCAGCTGTCACAGGGAACGGAATCGTCCACCTCGTCTTCCTCCTCCTCCTGCTCCTCCGCCTCCGCCTCCCTCGCCCCCTTCCCCTTCTCCTCCTCCTCCTCCTCCATGCTGTCGTTGCTGGCCGGCACAGGGGCGCCAGCAGCCTGCTGGGATGGTGCTGGGGCAGCAGCTGTGCTGTCCCCTCCCTGACCACTGGGCTGCTCCCCTACACTGCCCTGCCTTGGCGGGTCCAGCTGCTCAGGCGGCTGCGGAGGCTGCACTGCAAGCTGCCGCTCTTCCTCCTCACCATCGCTGTCCAAGATGTGCACCACACCGTCGTGCTCCACCCAAGGGAGGCCCTCGCCTGCTGCCGCTGCTGCTGCCTGCACTGCACGTTGCTGCCCTGCATGCTTGTGTTTCCCCTCGGGAAGCTCGATCTGCTGCTGCTGCTGTTGAGCTTGCTTCCAGGCAGCCGACGCTGCTGCCTCATGGTTGTCCCAGCCGCCTTCACTCTCAAACCACATGCCGCAGGGCTCTTGCAGCGGTTCGGCAACCCTGCAAAAACGTCAATGACAAGTGCCACACCGCAGGCAATCAGAGGCAATACAAGTCAGAGAGGCATGAGGGCGCACCACTCGATTGAGAGCCTGAGCGTCTATATTTCGCAGCAGGCGCGTGAGAACGGAGTCTCCAGTTGTATAGCGCACATGCAGCAGCAGGCCCACATGTCATAGCGTCCGCCTCACTCACATGTGTGCATGTTGGCGGCATGCGGCCTCAATCACAGTGCTGGCAAAGACCACAGAGCCGCTTGACTGCGCCGCCTCACGGGCACAGGGCAGGTGCCAGACGCAGCCGCATTCATGGATACCTTTGCAGTGGAGCGAAGCTCCCCGCTGCTGGCAGATGGAGCACGTGATGCTGGCAGCCCGCAGCCACTCGTGCTGCACCTTGACTGCTGGTATGGTGCCGTGGCGGAATGGCTCCCGGGGCCGGCCTTTGGCAACCACACGGCCAAAGGCGATGGATGCGGCATAGGCGGCGCAAGCTTCATGGTAAATGAGCGGCACTGCTCCGGAGGGGGTCGCACCCCCTCCGCCTGCTGGCGCGGGCTCCGCCGGTATCAGGCCTGCTAGGCCGCATGGCACACTGTTGTCTGCAGGAAGACGGCAGAAGCAGCAGCACGCGGGCGTGCTGGTCGCAGAGGTCGGCGCATCTGCGGCGGGAACCACGGGAGCGGCTGGTTAGCATGCAGAGTGTTGCGCGCTTCGATTGTATGTCTTTCATAGGACCACTCAGGCACCCAGGGACTCAGGCAGGCAGGCGCAAGGGCACCAAGCGTGGCCGGCCTTTGAGCTACCGTAGTGGCATCCCACCAAATTGTGCTGAGTCCCTCACCTAGAACCACCATTTCGGGGGCTCAAAACCGCGCCGCGCTTGGGATCCCCATCGCGGGTCTGAAAGAGCGCGCTTGCAACCTGTGTTGCTGATATGACGTGAGTACGCACTGTGCGGATGAGTGCAGGGAGGGACCCACCAACGAAGGGTAATCTTTGAGCGGGACACAGACGTCCAGCTGCACACACTGCGTTGCAATTTCATGGCGCTGTTGCAACTCTGCACAGCAGCATTTGCTGCAAGTCTGTCTCGAAAAATACACGATCTGGCAATATAGAACAAGATAGCGTGATGGCAGTCCTATGGACAAGCAAGCGCATGGCAAAACACAGTTGCGCGCTGTGCCGTGCAGCGACTATGGTTTGGGGAAGTAGTCCTGCAGCGGCACCAGCTCCAGGCTGCCCTTGGACATGTCCTTCAGGGCCTCCACTGTGGCACGCGCCGCCGCAATGGTCGTGATGATGGGCACCTTGTGCGCGAGGGCGGCGCGGCGCAGCTCCTTGCCGTCGCGCACGTCTGACTCGTCACCCGCTGTGGTGATGATCATCATCTGGATGTCGCCATTCTTCAGCAGATCACCTGCGACATGAGGCGGATGTGGTATGGGGGTTGAGGCAGGGAGGGCAAGCAGCACATCCAGTTGTGTGCACTGACTGACAGCGCTCCAATGACACATGCTCTTGCTCGTTCTTCTGGCATCGTTCCTCCACAGCTTTCTGCATACCACACCCCGCACACCTGCGTTGGGGCGCCCCTCCTGGACCTTGAGCACCGATTGCACATCCTTAATGCCCTCCTTGCGTAGGAATGCCGCCGTGTGGTAGGTGGCCATCAGCCCAAAGCCCAGCGCCTGCAGGTCCTTGGCAATGGGCACAGCTGCACACAGCGGGAGAGCGCAAGGAGTTAATGTCAGGGGCAGACGCAGCGGCAGGGTGAGACCAGGTGATGAGGCCAGCAAACACATCAAGCCTCGGCAGCTTGATCATAGCTACCTGCTGCTGCCCCCGCCATGCACCGCCGCCGCGCCCCAGCCCCAAGTCGCCAGACCCTAGGTGTGAATAGTGTGCGACACCCCCAAAACAAACCACAAAACAACACAACACAGCACAGCAGCACAACTGCACCCACCTGCCTCCTTGTACTTGTCCATCATTGTGATGAACACGTTGCCTGACTGGGGCAGGCGCTGGCCCGCAGCAATGGCGGCCTTGGCATACGCCTTGCCAAAGGTTACGTCAATGCCCATCACCTGAGAATGGGTGGAGTTGGAGTGGGTTTGGATAGAGGGTCAGAGGACGAAAACTTGCAGAGCCAGCTACGGTCATGGAGGCTAGGCATGGCACCCGTTACCAGCAGTTCAAACGCAGAATCGCGCAGTGGTTGCAATTTCCAGGTGGTGAGCCCAGCTGCACACCCACCTCGCCAGTAGACCGCATCTCGGGTCCCAGCAGCGTGTCTGCACCCGCAAACTTGTCAAAGGGCAGCACCGCCTCCTTGACAGCCACGTGATTCAGCACAGGCTCCTGCAGCAGCAGCCAGGCACAGACAGGGTTGCGCATAGGAGATAGGGAGAGCGAGGCACAGCCGGTAGGAGGCGCATCTGAGATCTCTCTCCCTGCCAACACGATTGGAGGCTGTGCCTGCATCCCACCGGCTCTCGTCCTTTCATTTCTTTGTACTTCGCCCCCAGCCACAAAAAGGCTCACCTCTGTGAAGCCCAGGTCTGCCAGCTTCTTGCCCGACATGAGCAGGGAGGCGTATGAGGCGAGGGGGTGGCCGATGGCCTTTGCCACGAATGGCACCGTGCGTGATGCGCGCGGGTTGGCCTCAATGATGTACACCTGGTTGTCCTGCACAGCGTACTGGATGTTGATCAGGCCCACCACCTTGAGCGCCTTAGCCAGCTTGGGGGTCCAGTCGCGGATGACGGCCAGGCACTCCTCGCTGATGGTCTGGGGTGGAATGGAGCAGGCGCTGTCGCCGCTGTGCACCCCCGCCTGCTCAATGTGCTGCATGATGCCGCAGATCACGACGTTGCCATCCACGTCTGCACGCAGAGACATGACAGGTCGAGCAGCAGGCGCCAAGCACAGGTGAGTCACTGCAGATATACACAGCAAAGCAGCGCAGCTGGTGCCTGCCGCCAGCCCCCTGCACTCGCTCTCTGTCATCACCCAACCAGCCAAGCTAGCCCCCTGCAGCCAGCATTCAGCCATCCAGCCATCCCCACAGGCGCACCCACCCGCCAGTGCGTCCACATCCAGCTCATCCGCCCTGTCCAGGTACTTGTCAACCAGCACTGGGCGCTCAGGGTCCACCTCCACAGCGGTGTTCACATAGCGGTGGATGTCGGCATCACTGTACACAATCTCCATGGCCCGACCACCCAGCACGTAGCTGGGGCGCACCATGGCGGGGTAGCCCAGCTGCGACAAAAAGAGGGCGGGCAGGAGAAGTGTGAGGTGCAGGGTTTTGAGCACGAGGAGTGAGAAGAGATGGAAGGGGAGGGAGGCCAAGCTGACAAGCTTGCAGCAGGGTTGAAGGACGGAGCAGTTCAGCTTGTGAAGTAACAGCCAGCACTGCCTGCCCGCACCTTGTTAGCAATCTCCATCGCCTCTGCCTCGTTGGTGGCCACCCCTCCAGCCGGCTGCCGGATGTCGAGCTTGGTCAGCAGCGCCATCCAGCGGTCTCGGTCCTCGGCCTCGTCAATGGAGTCGGGAGAGGTGCCCCAGATGCGCACATTGCCGTTGCCTGCAGCATGAAGGGTAGGTGAAAGTGTGGATGATTTTGTAATTTGTAAAATGTATCTAAAATATATTAAAAAAAGAACGGATGTCTCATCAAATTATTTAGAAATTAAATGAGCTTAGCAGGACTTGAACCTCTGCAAGCGTGACTCTGGGCTGATGGCCGTCGGCCCCACACTGTGGCTGATGAGATGTGCTCGACCTTCCATTGCATCAGTGGCTAAAAGGTGCACCTCTGACCCCGCTCAAACACCCAACCCTGTCTGCCACTCCCTTGCTCACACTCACCGCTGGACGCCGGCAGCGGGTTGTCCTCCAACGCTTTTTGCAGCGCTGCGGCCAGCTTGAGCGGCGTCTGCCCACCGAACTGCACTATGATGCCCTCGGGCCGCTCCTTCTCCACCACATTTAACACATCCTCAACCTGCGCAGGGGGCGAGGGGCAGCACGCGAGCAAAATCAGTCAGCCAGCCATTGGCAGGTGGAAGTGCGAGCAAGATGGCAGCTGCTTCGACACATGCTGCCAGATATAGCACACCAGCCGTGCAGCATCGACTGCGCATCAAATGCCGGACACATCTGTCACTGAAGCACCAGCCAAACCACCGACACCAGTTGCCTTCCGCCCTGTCCGTGCCCGCACCCAGCCAGCCGGCCAGCCAGCCGGTCCCACAACGCACCGTGAGTGGCTCAAAGTAGAGGCGGGAGGAGGTGTCGTAGTCTGTTGACACAGTCTCTGGGTTGGAGTTCATCATGATTGTTTCGTAGCCCGCATCCCGCAGGGAGAAGGAGGCGTGGCAGCAGCAATAGTCGAACTCAATGCCCTGGCCGATGCGGTTGGGGCCGCCACCCAGGATGAGCACCTTGGGGTTGCTGTCTGACTCGCACTCGCACTCGCCGTCGTAAGAGCTGTACATGTAGGGGGTGCCCGCCTCAAACTCAGCGGCGCACGTGTCGACACGCTTCATGCTCACGTCCACGCCCAGTCCCTGTCGCGTCTTGCGCACTGCGCGGGGGGGGGGGGGGGGGGGGGGGGGGGGGGGGGGGGGGGGGGGGGGGGGGGGGGTGAAGGGAGGCGGCGGCGAGTGAAGCTGGCAGGCCGTATGTTTGCTGCGGTGAGGCATGTGGGAGGCTGGCGCACGTCTGTAATGCGCTGCAAAGGAAAGCCCGCGCTGTCAAATGCAACACACTGCGTCACAGTCTGTGAAGCCGGTGTGTATCAGGCTGACTCCATTGGTGCACACAAAACGCTCCCCTCATCCCCTCAGCTCACCCGTCATCATGTCGCTGCCCACCGCCATTGCAATCTGTGCATCTGAGAAGCCACGCTTCTTCAGCTGCAGCAGGTCCACTGCGCTCAGCTCCTCCAGCTTCTTGCCCCGCATCCACATCTCAGTCTCATGCAGCTCACCCAGCTGCAAGCAAGGGCGGCAGAAGGCAGACGGGTGTGCCGCAGGAATGCAGGCTTAGCGGTCGAACCAGCCCGATGTATCAAAGCGGCACAGCTTTTGTCAGACTCCCCCTCCACCGACCTCCACGACCGGCCGAGTCCCCTGCGCACTAGGCCACAGGCCCAGGGAGCGCAGCACAGCACGGTACACGCGGCACAGCGCCCACCTGTGCCAGGAACCATGGGTCTATCTTGGTGTACTCGTGGATGTCGTCCAGCGTCTCACCATCCTCCAGGGCCTGCTTGATGGCAACCATGCGCTCCGGGTTGGGCACACGCATGTTGTAAATCAGCTTGTCGTGTGGCAGCCGCTTGTGGTTGCGGGGCAGGCTCCACCCGTCCAGCCCAGTCTCCAGGCTGCGCATCGCCTTCTGGAACGACTCCTGGAAGGTGCGGCCAATGGCCATCGCCTCACCCACGCTCTTCATCTGGGTGGTCAGCACCGGCTGCAGGGCAGGCAGCCGAGGGGCACAGGCAGGCAGGAGGCGGCACAGCTCGGTTGGCAGGCAGCAGATGTGGGAACGTGGCCGCCTGCCTGCGCTGTCTGGCAAATCTGCAAAGAACCATGCTGCCTGGGACGCAATGCCAGCCGGGGGCTTGGGCAGCGGCCAGCCACCAGTGCAAATGTGCAGGCGCCCAGCGCTGCCCACACCTGCGCCCCCGGGAATTTCTCAAACGCAAAGCGAGGGATCTTGGTGACCACGTAATCGATGGACGGCTCAAAGGAGGCGGGTGTCTTGAGGGTGATGTCGTTGGGGATCATGTCCAGGGTGGTGCCACACGCCAGCTTGGCGGCAATCTTGGCAATGGGGAAACCGGTGGCCTTGGAGGCTAGCGCTGAGGAGCGGCTGCAGTGCGGCAAGCAGGGAGCGCAGCAGAACATGACATGACAGAGTTGAAGGGTTGAAGTGCTTGCAGCCTTGACAGCCAGTGCCTGCCCCCTGATGCCGGCCGCATCTGACCTCCACCAGCACCCCCTACCGACCCACCTGACACGGGGGTTCATCTCAATGATGCACATGGCGCCATCAGCGGGGTTGATGGCCATCTGCACGTTGCTGCCGCCACACTCCACACCCATCTCTCGAATGATTGCCACCGACGCATCACGCAGGCGCTGGTACTCCTGTGAGGGTTGAGCATGCGAGTGCAGAGACCACACACCAGGGCAGGGTGAGCACAGGGGCTTGGAGCAGGAGGCACGCCCCCTGATAGCAAGCTTGTAGGGAAGAGGGCCTGCCAGCGCTCGCTGCTATGGCGAGCCAGTGTTGCGTCCCTCATCCCCGCAGCTGCTGCTGCTGCTGCTGCGCCCACCTTGTCTGTGAGTGTTTGCACCGGTGCCACTGTGATGGAGTCCCCCGTGTGCACCCCCATGGGGTCCACATTCTCGATGGAGCAGATGATGACGACGTTGTCAGCCAGGTCACGCATGACCTCCAGCTGCAGGCAGACAGTGGCAGACCGCGGCAACAGTGAGCAGGGCCAGGTCGAGTTCGGTGGGAAAGGCGTGGGCTGGGCGGCTGTCCAGCAAGCGGCTGTTGCGTATGAAGGAGTGCAGCACGGTCCGGCCCACGCACACCATGCCATGCCCTGCCACTCACACAGCCAGCAGCTGTCGCCTCACCATGCGGCGGCACTGCAACACGCACCTCAAACTCCTTCCACCCCAGCAGGCTCTGCTCCACTTGCACTTGGCTGGTCATGGATGCAGTCAGGCCAGACTTGCAGATCTCGCTGCACGGCACAGCAAAAGTGGCGGTCAATGGCAGCACAGGCGTTGGAGTGAGCAGGTTTGGAACGTGCTCCATGCGTAAACCGTCTCGCACAGCCTTCAGCTCAAGTCTCATCGCCCTGAGCCCCTCACGCCCCCTTCCCCGTCAGCCCTGCACTCACACAAACTCATCCATATTGTAAGCAATGCCGCCTCCGGTGCCGCCCAGTGTGAAGGCAGGGCGGATGATGAGGGGCATGCTGCCGATCTCTTCGGCCGCCTTCATGCACTCATCCAGAGTGGTGGCAATGCAGCTCTGAGACATCTTCAGGTTGAGCTTTTCCATGGCCTGTGGGGTGGTGACGGGGTGGCAGCAACAGGGAGAGCTCAGCTACAGGCTCACGGACAGTGGTCGAAAATCGGGGACGCAGCCATGCAGGTGCAGCGTGACGATTGCAGCACGGGCCGCCTGATCCCACCTTTGCAAACAGGTCTCTGTCCTCTGCCTTGTTGATCGACTCCAGCTTGGCTCCGATCAGCTCAACATTGTATTTCTTCAGGATACCGCTCTGCAGGGAGGCAGGGGCAGGGAGGCGCTTGGCAAGGTGGCAGCAGGGCAGGGAAGGGGCGACTCCGCATTGATCCCACACAGCCGATCAACCCCAGCACACCACAAAACACCCGCCGCCAGCCTGCATGCATTCGAACTGCTTGCAGTTGGGCGCCGACCGCTGGCCCTGCGGGCTGCTGCCGCACCTCTGAGAGCTCCTTGGCGAGGTTGAGGGCGGTCTGACCTCCCATGGTGGGCAGGATTGCGTCTGGGCGCTCCTTGTCCAGGATCTGTTCCACCAGATCGGGTGTCATGGGCCCCACATAGGTGCGGTCGGCTGTGCCGGGGTCAGTCATGATGGTGGCGGGGTTGGAGTTGAGCAGGATGACTTGGTAGCCCTCAGCCCTGCGCACAACGCACGGCACCGGGCACATCGTGCAGATGCAGCCCGTCGGCAGCACACACACGGCACAATTGGCAGGAACCTGCGAACTGGCAGGACCACTGGCTGCTATGTGTCCAGTGCACATGCGGCAATGCTCCACTGCCGAGTGCAAAGTTCAACTGCATGTGGTGCACACCCTGCTGCCCTGCTGGCGCCGCATTACTGCTGCGTGCCACAGAATCCCATGCCACAGATCTCACAGCACCGCGCAGTGGCTGCTCACTTGAGGGCCTTGCATGCCTGGGTGCCCGAGTAATCAAACTCGCAGGCCTGTCCTGCAGCACGCGGTCAGGGGAAGCGGCAGCAGGCAGAGGTGAGGTGCAGCGCAAGGGATGCCAGGCAGGTTGCTGTTGTTGATCGAACATTACACAGCAGCAGCAGGTGCACAGGGGTCCTGAGCATCGGCGCCGCCCTCGGCACCGCCGCCGCCCCCCGCTACGGGCCGCGCCCCGGTGCCAGGTGGGCCGACCCTAGGATGCACCCCCCACGATCCCACAACAACAAAACACAGCACAACAATACAAAACGACACACAAGCCACAACACTGCACAACACGAAACAAAAACAAAACACCAAAACAAGACAGCCCGTGAGCAACTGGCCGGGCGTTGGGGCCACTCCTCGTGCTGGTCCTTACCGATCACGATGGGTCCGGCACCCAAGATCATGATCCTGCGGGAATGGGTGTGAGGCGAGGTGCAGGGAGCGAGCTGAGAGGGAGGGTAGGGCTTTGGCCAAGGGCGTGCAGGCTGCCACGGCTCCCAGATGAGCCTGTGCATGCCTACTTTTTGAGATCGGTGCGCTTGGCGACCTGCTTCACCGATGGCGAATCCCAGGCCCGAAATGCTTCAGGCGTCGTCGTAGTCTTTTCTGGCGCGGCCACGGCCTTAATTTGCACCAAGGCACGCTGCCCGGATGGCCTAAGCGCCGCCAGCCGCTTGCCCGGCCGCAACCCTGACAGCGGGCATTGTCGCTGCTGCTGCAGTGCCAGCCCTCCTGCCTGGTGCAGGGTGGACATCGACGTCATGATGAGCGCACAATCAAATGGCCAAGCGCGATGGCGGCGCCCTACAACCCTCCTCAAAACCACTGGTTTTCCAGCAGGAAAACGGCGGCTGACCGGCACGTTTTTGAGCTGCATGCATTGGAGGCTGATCTGCAGCGATCAGGGACCATTTGCCGCACTCCATCAGCCTGCTCCAAGCCGCTGAGCCGCCGTTGGCTCAGCAAAAAACACGGATGCTGTTCATCGTGGGGCTGGGCCTGGCCGACGAGCGAGACATCACCGTCAAGTGAGCCTGCATATGGCAGCGACGCTTTGCAGCCGAGTTTCGAGTGGCCCCGCCAGCCGTCACCGCCACACTTTTTCTCAACTTGCAATGCCCACCTGCATCAGTCGTGCGGTCCATCGATTGGCGCGGTTGCTGTCGGCCGTGGCTTGCCCTGAGCAGGCTGCCCCGAACCTGACTGTGCAGGGGCCTGGATGCGGTGAAACAATCTGAGCGAGTGTACCTGGAGGCCTACACCTCCCTCCTGCTGGTGCCCAAAGAGAAGCTGGTGCGCGTGCAGCTCAACGGTGTGCAGCGCTGGGGTCGCCGTTGTATTCCACATAGCTGAGGCTCAAGTGACGCTTGAGCAGCTGGTGCAGCGTCTTCTCGCGAAGGACCCGAGACCTTGCCAACAAGTGCTGCTGGCTCGTGGTTGCAGGAGGAGTTTTACGGCAAAGAGGTGGTAGTGGCAGACCGAGAGATGGTGGAGATGGTGGGTGATTGCTTCCACGTGCCTTCTTGGCCACACATTGTGGCCTGCCTGGGTGCCCGCTCAACGTGGACGCGCAACAGTATCATTACGCCACCGCCGCCCGTCTGCACACGTGCAGGAGGCAGACACGATTTTGGAGGGGGCCAAGGAGCGAGACGTGTCTTTCCTGGTAGTGGGTGACCCCTTTGGGTGCGTGAGGCTCAGGCCGCGGGCGGCACTGCACCAAAGCCCGCCTGCCTGACTCGCTCCCTTACTTGCTTCTGCCACCTGCCACGTCAAGGTTGAAATGCCTTGCAGCCGTCCCTTGTATCCCTGTCCTGTCGCAGCGCCACCACTCACACCGACCTGGAGTTGCGTGCCCGCTCCCTGGGCATCCCTGTGCGTGTCATCCACAACGCGTCCATCATGAATGCTGTGGGCGCCTGCGGCCTGCAGCTGTACCGCTTTGGCGAGTCCATCTCCATTGTGTTCTTCACAGGTGGGCCGGTGGGGGCCAGTGGAGCAGCGAGAGTAGTGGCAGCAGCAGCATGACTGGAGATCACTCTTGAACTGCCTTGAACTGCCTGCTGTCACTGCCGGGCGGTGCTGCACCACCTCACAGCTCGGCATCCCGTCCGGCCCCCTTCATCGCTGCCGCTGCTGCAGCCACCTGGCGCCCCGACTCGTTTTACGACCGCATCCTTGCCAACCGCCGTGAGGGGCTGCACACGCTGTGCCTGCTGGACATCAAAGTGAAGGAGCCCAGCCTGGAGAGCCTGGCCAGGGGGCGCAAGGTCTATGAGCCTCCCCGCTTCATGACCATCAACACAGCCATAGAGCAGCTGCTGGAGGTGGAGGCGGCGCGGCAGCAGGGGGCCTACAGCCCCGACACGCTTTGCGTGGGGGTGGCACGCATCGGGTCAGACACGCAGCGCATCGTGGCTGGCAGCATGCAGCAGCTGCTGGATGTCGACTACGGCCCACCTCTGCACTCGTTAGTGATTGCGGGAAACACACACCCCATTGAGGACGAGTACCTGCGGCAGTTCAGCGTGGCAGCAGCAGCTGGGGAAGCGACGGCAGCGGCAGCAGCAGCAGGACAAGAATGACGCCTTTCAATACTACCTGTTCCCATTTGTATGTACTACTCACATTGCCAAGCGCACCGCTCTCAACTCCCCTGTTACACATGGCGTGTGAGGACCCCGACACTCCTTCCGACTGTCATGCTAGTGGATTGGTTACATGGGAGCACCCACAACCAATGCCAATGCATGCCGCTGCTGCTGCGTGACACTTGTGGCCATGCAATTAGATCACGCCAATCTGCACTCGGAACAGGAGGACAACGCGACAGGAAAGCATGGGTCAGCAAGCAGCTTTTGTAAATCATAGCTGTCACGCAGTCGTGCAAGCAAAGCTGCTATCCTCGCACCAGACCGCACCACCAAATCACAAAACAGCACATCACACCCCACACCTTGTTGGCCACATCGAGCGCATCGTAATCAGGAGTCAGCCGCACGTACGCCTTCTTCTGGCCGTCGGGCCGGATGAGCGTGTTGATCTTCTTTGTCTGGATGTCGTACAGGCGGAAGACTGCGGCCTTGATGGAGGCCTTGGTTGCCCGCACATCCACAATGAACACCTGCCGGGGTGGGTGGAGGTGTGGTGTGGGGTCAATGCAGTGCGACGCCATGCTGGATGATGCATGGGCGCCACGACATGTGTGTGCTGCAAGAAGACCCGTCGGACTCGTGGTGACGAGGCCTGCAGCGAGCTGTGGTGCCGAGCTGCCTTACACAGCCGCCATCCCCATGCCACGTTGCGTGCTGCACCAGCAGTGCTCCAAAGATACCCCCACGCTCTCCAAAGCAGCTGTGCTGCCAGGTGCAGCCCTGCAAGCGCCTGCAACTGCCGCCTGCCCATATTCTGGGCTCCAAGCTCCTCGATGCATGCATGCAGCTGCTGCTGATATTGCTTCCCGCCCATTGCGCCGTCGTAATGCCCCGGCAAGAGGCCCAAATAGCCTGTTGAATGCCCGCGACATGCTGAACGACCATCGTGACTGCGTGCTGTTGCTGCGCATCAGCCATGCAATCATGCTTCACTCATCAAAAGCCACAGCAGTATGTGGCTCACCAGCGTGTTGTTGTCCTCAATCTTCTTCATCGCCGACTCAGTGGTCAGGGGGAACTTGATCACAGAGTAGTCATCCAGACGAGGGCGAGATGGCACACTGCAGGCAGCATGGCACGGATGCAACATGTGACCAGCTGCATACATGTCCAAGACGCGTCATTCATGGCTGCCTCCTGCCAGCGGCCATCCAAGAGCCAATGAAACGCCTTTTCAAGCCATGAGAGGCCCTGTCACTGCTTGCAAGTCTCCCTTTCGTTGTCGGCTATCAGGCGCTGCATACCATCCCACTGCAGCATGCCCTTGTGCTGCACCTGGTGCGAGGGAACTTGGGGTCCCGGCTGCGCACAAGCGTCTTAGGCCTGTGGAAGACCACGCTATAGCGGGGCTTGCGGGTCTTCTTGAACGTGCTCTTCTTCACGGCCTTGGCGGCCTTCCCCGCCTTGCCCTTGTCTGCAGCACAAGCGACAAGGGTGATTTGAGCAGCCAGCGCCGGTGTTCGCCGCCTTTGCCGCCGCCCCTTCGTGCGGCAAATTGCTGCCGGCTTGTGCGTGCAGCCCTGACGGCTGACAGTTGCCTGCAGTTCGTCTGAACTAGCTGGCACGCGAGGCAGGGGCTGCGGCTGAGGCTGCAAGCTCGATTGTCGACTGGAGGCGCCATGCGCGCCGGGCAGCCGTTCCCATGTGCTGCAGTGAAAGTGCGCTGCTGACTGACGCGTGCTGCAAGGCTGACCCTCCCTCTGGCCCTCCCCTCATGCCAATTGCCTCTGGCTCGTTCCCGCGCACCTGCGGGTGCCATCGCGATGCTGCTCCACGCGACCTGCACCTGAAAGAGGCCGGTTGCGGCCTCCTCTCGCCCACTTTGCTTGACCCGGTTTTTTTCTTTTCGCGAAAACCGCACTGAATTGAGCCCCACTCGCGCCTGTATACACCTAATTCACAAAGGGTCGAACCCAAATTGCCCAGGCACGCGCCGCCGCATTTCTGCTTCCAGTGCCGCTCCTGCCAACCCCAGCTGTGAGCCCGAGCGTTGCACTCACATTGCAGACTTACTCGGGCAGCCAGCAGCACTGCAATGGGTCACGGCGACAACGAGGCCGGTGGCGGCAGTGCACCCGCCCCACTGGCTATCGTCGCATGTTGTGGACTTCCTGGCTCCGGCAAGAGCACCTTGATCTCTCACATCATGAAACACAAAGAGGGCGTATGGTGCGCTGCTGCGGCATCAGCCATGCAGAACAGTGCTGTGCCTGACCATTTCCAGTGCCTGGTGCCTGATCGCCTGCCTTGATCATTTCCAGTGACTACACCTATGCTGCATGCCACAACACACTTCGCTCTGCGCACCCCAGTGCAGGGGTGTGATTATGGGCGACACAAGCACTGATCTGGAGGCGCAGGTCACCCGCCTGGCAGCGAGGGGATCCTACGATTACTTCTTGATCGACTGCTCGGGCATGGTGGCGCCGCTGGAAGTGGCAGAGGCGCTTGCTGGGAGAGCGGGCGAAGAGGCGGCGCGCCTGCACCAATGGGCACGCCTGGACACCATTGTGACTGTTGTGGACGCCTCAAAGCTGTTGCACAACCTGTGAGCTGGGGTAGTTGCGCAGACGAGCAGGGAATGGTGTGGGGCCAGCCAAGCGCAAAATGAGAAACAATGGTTACGGGCTCCACGGCGCTACTGAATCAGTGTGATTGCTTTGATTTCCCTTTGCTAGCACTGACTGACATGACACCCCCCGCGTTGCCGCTGATTTGCACCTGCAGCGCCAGCCTGGAGACCCTGACCGAGGGTGAGGCGTCCCGGGGCGTGGCTGAGCTGCTTGCTGAGCAGGTTGAGTGTGCTGACGTGCTGCTGCTGAACAAGGTGAGGGGGGTGGGGGTGGGGTTGCTTGAGGTGTCTATGTGTGTGTGTGTGTGTGTGTTTGTGTGTGTGTCGCTGTGACAGTAATGGCCACTGTCCTGCGGCCCCTTAAGACTATGCCCTGCAACCGCTGTCGCCACCTGCCCCTGATTCCCCATTCGCTGAGCCCCTCCCCGCTTCCCACTCGCAGGTTGACCTTGTGTCGGAGCAGGAGCAGCAGCAGCTGCTGCGTCTGCTGCACACCCTCAACCCCAGGGCACACATCCTGCCCTCCAAGCAGGCGCAGGTGCCTGTGCCGCAGCTGTTCAGTGGCCGCTTCAACCTCGAGAAGTTGGAACGGGGCGCTGGTTGGCTCAAGGTGGGTGAATGCGTGGGTGAAATGGTATGGGCACGGCTGTGTGTGCCGCAGGCAGTGCCATTCACGCAGCACCTCTGCCGTGTGCCCTCCCGCAGGCGCTGCAAGATGGGTTTCCTCCGGAAGGCCAGGAGTATGGCATGGTGTACAGGTGTGTGGGTGTGTCAGTCTACTGTCAGCCTACTGAGGCCAAGTGCAAGGGAAGTGGGACCAATACGTATGGCGCGTTGCAACTGGCATCCTGTTGGTGTGGTCGTGATGCATCCGCCTGCCTCCCCCTGCCCGGTCTCCTTGTCTGCAGTCCACCATCGTCTTCACCATCACCCTGCCTGTCACCCCACTGCTGCAGGGCGCGGCGTCCTTTCCACCCCCAGCGCCTCCACGCGTTTCTCACAAAACACTTCTTGCTGCAAGAGCCGGGCTGGGGCCAGGCAGGCGGTCCCAAGCAGGACAACCTCGCACACAGCCACCACGAGAACTGCAGCGGTCATCACCACCCGCACAGCCCGGCAGGGGCAGGCTCGGTGCACCAGACCCTGCTGCAGGCATCAGAACAGTCCCAGCAGGCTGCGGCAGCACTGCAGAGCATGGTGCAGGAGGTGGTTGGGAGCGAAGGCGCCACCAGGAGCGTACAGGAGCAGGCTTTGCTGGCCACTGTGGCAGCCGCTGCATCGGCAGCGGCAGCGGCTGCAAGTGCGGCTGGCCTCCTGCTATCACAGCAACAGCATGGTGTAGGCGGTGCTGGCGCTGGTGTGGCTGCTGGCCCGGCACACAGGGATTGCGACGAGCAGGGTGCGGCGTCTTCAGCAGAGCCACAGCAACGACAGCAGCTGCTGACCGATTCCTACGGCCACCTGCTGCGCTCCAAGGGCTTTGTGTGGCTGGCCAGCCGACCCAACCTGTGTGGCGAGTGGACCCAGGTGGGTGCTGTCGCCTCGCTGCGCCAGCAAACCTTCCCGCCGGCCCATCCTCTGCCTTGCACTTCTGAGTCGTGCCCAGGTGGCACCTGCAGCGAGTGTCAGGCCCCTGGTAATACTGTCTCCTCATCACACATCCTTGTCTGCTCCTCCCCTCCCTCCCCTGCCCTGTGTGCAGGCGGGCGGCACCCTACGCCTGGGTGTGGGTGGCCCCTGGTACGCCGCCCTGCCCACTGAGGCCTGGCCCCAGGACGAGCAGCACCAGGCGGCGGCGCTGCGGGACTTTCAAGAGCCTCACGGCGACAGGCGGCAGGAGCTGGTGCTGATGGGCCTGGGCCTGCAGTGCGGCGCCCTCACGGCGGCCCTGGACGCCTGCCTGTGCTCTGATGCGGAGATGGCGGCGGCGGCAGCAGGGCAGTTGGTCGACCCCTTTGCTGCGTGGCCCAGCTTGGAGGAGATGCTGGTGCAGGGTGATGGTGGTGAGGAGGGCGATGAAGTGGAAGAGGAGGGAGAGGAAGAAGGGCAGGAGGAGCAGCAGCAGCAGCAGCAAGGGCAGCAGGACGAGGATATCGCAGAGGATTTGGCCACTGTGCCCTGCCCGCCCCCAGGCATTGTGCACAGCATCACGGCAGGCGCGGCAGAGCTGCAGCAGTGCTTTGACAGCCTGGCAGAGCAGGCGGCGGCGGGCGGTGCCCGCGGGCACGCCCTGGGAGTGGTGGGCTGGCATGCCAACTGGCTTGAGCCCAGCCACGCGGCTTCCAAGCAGCTAGACCAGCTGGCGCGGCGCTTCCCCGCTACCGCCTTCTTCACTGTGGACGTGGCGAGCTCTTCTGCCAACATCGTGGTTGCACTGGAGCGGGTGATGAAGCGGGCCGAGACGCGGCGCAAGGACTGCAAGCCGACGCTCAAGGGCGGCCTGAAGTGGCCCTGCATCACCGTGCACCTGCTGCCCAGCCTGCAGCAGATTGACACGCTGTCTGGCACCACAGCAACGCAGCAGCTGCTGCAGCTGCTCACAAAGCACACCAAGCACCCAGCCAAGCGCGTAGCGGTGTCGGCGCCCACACCAGCAGCCACACCCCCGGCTCACCCAGCTGCACCGACCCGAGTGGCTGCATCAGTGGCCAGCCCGGCGGTTGCAGACGCGAGCAGCCCGCCAGCAGCAAAGCCAGCAACGCCCCCCAGCAGTAGCAGCAGCGGCGGCTCGGTCGCTGCCAGTGCCAGTGCCCCTGCTGGCACGCTTGAGGCCAGCAGGATGGTGGTGGTGAGCAGGGGTGCGGCGGAGTTGAAAGAGATGCTGGCTGCAGGCAGGGCCTCTGGACATCCGGTGCTGGTGCTGTGGACCCGCAGTGACAGCAGCAGTGACGCAGCGATGGCAGGTAGCCTGCGAGCAGCGGCTGCAGATGCGGCTGCTGCCACCTGTGGGCTGGTGCTGGCAGACGCAGATGTTGCTGCCTCCAAGGCCAACGAGCTGCTGGCCCAAGCCCTCAAGGTGGGACTTGGCCCCCAGGTGGATGTGTACAGCGACATGAAGCTGGCTAAGAGGCTCAGCGGCTCCAGCCTCACACCCGCCAGCCTGCTGAGCCTTGCGGCAGAACTGGGTGGGGGCGGCGGTGCAGCCAGCAGCTCTCCTCTTCCTCCTCCCCCTGCCAAGGCCGCAGACGCACCAGCGGCTTCTCCAGCACAGCGGCCGGCAGCGCCAGGGCAGCAGGCTGCCCTTCCGCGGGGCCCCTTTGATCCCCCCGAGCCCAAGTTTGCCAAGTCGGGTGCCACCAAGCCTTTCCCCGACGGCCTGGGGTACCTGTTTCCAAAGATGCCTTGCCTCAGGTGAAGAGTGGGCAGGCCAACCAAGTAACGTACGGGTGGCCGGTGGTACTCGTGCAGGCAGCAGCAGGGCTGTGTACCTGTCCCACCCGCCTGTTGTTCACCTGCGCCCTTCCCTTGTCACTCCAG
This sequence comes from Chlorella vulgaris, assembly GCA_023343905.1. Taxonomy (NCBI): domain Eukaryota; kingdom Viridiplantae; phylum Chlorophyta; class Trebouxiophyceae; order Chlorellales; family Chlorellaceae; genus Chlorella; species Chlorella vulgaris. Next base: position 1,435,182 of record SIDB01000011.1, on the reverse strand, counting down.
GTGCGGCTGCCCATGGTGGAGCAGCGAGGAGTGGAATGCGCGCTGCATGCGCTGCGGTTGGGACTGTGAGAGCGCGGGGTATGATAATGACAGCCAGCCGCTGCCCCGCTACAAAGCCAAATGGGAGCAGTTTGTGGCGGCAATACGCGCAGGGCGCACCCCTGCCTGGTCCGGCAAGGCTAAACAGTAGCTGTGCCAGCTCTGAGCAAGCAAGTGGCGCTTGCCCTCTATTCTTTGCACGAGTTTGTAGTTACGTGTTTGAGTGGCAATTGAACGTAAGTGAGAGCGAGCAGGAGAGGAAGCAGGCACAGTCGTGAGAGGGTCAAAGTGAGGGCTGCAATGCAGAAGGAAAGAATGGGAGAGCGAGCGAGAGACACGCATGCACTTACACTCACACTTCACAGCTGCAGCTTGGCAGCAGCCAGCGACACTGCGTTCACGTTCTCCACGGGCCGCAGCCCCGACTTGGCAGGAGAGGCCAGAGGCGTGGCGCGGCCGCTGAGGTAATGATCCAGCTTGCCTGCAGTGGGGGCAGGAAGCGGGCGGGGTGGGAGGCAGGTGAGGAGCCAGGTGACAGCTCGAAACAGTGTGGGCTGTCGGCCTTGTGCTTCCCAGGCACCAGCAGGCATGCCCGCTGCACAGCATCAGCAAGGGGCGCAGACGGTGCACCCACCTGAGGCTGCCAGGATCAAGCCCAGGAAGAGCGGCGAGGGCTTGAAGGGTCGGGACTTGAACTCTGGGTGAAATTGTGCGGCCACAAAGAAGGGGTGCCCCGCCAGCTCAACAATCTCCATGCGCGTGGCTGTGTCGTCCTTGCCCACAAACCGCAGCCCTGCGGCCTCCAGCTGCGGCACCAGCTCGGGGTTCACCTCATACCTGGAGGGGGGAGTGGGAGCAGGGGCAGGAACACCATGTGGCGTGCACTGCTGGTGCAGCCGGGTGTGTGGCACGGTGCTGCTGCTGCGGCACACTGCCCAAGTCCAACGCCAACGCTGGCCGAGGGGCAGTAGACTGCACACCACGTAAGCCAGCCTTGTATATGAATCCCACAGCCACAGCTGCCACCCACCTGTGTCTGTGCCGCTCGTCCACGTACTGCTCCGACTGGTACAGCTTGGCTGAGATGCAGTCCACCGTCTGCAGCACCGTGCGCCGCGCTCCCAGGCGCATGGTGCCGCCAAAGTGGGTGGTGGAGCCTGCGGTCATACGGATGGGAACGGGTGAGCTCAGACACGTGGGCCTGGCACCTGTGTGAGCAAGTCTGACAGTGCTCATGCTGCTCTTTGCATGCACACCGCAGCCCTCTCTCCCTGCCGCACATCCCATGCCAACACCCCTGTTACCTCGCTCATGGCCCCACCCCGGCACTCCGGCACATGTGCAGCGGCTCACCCTCCGGCATAAAGACCACCACTGGGTGCCCTGTGGCCTGGTCCCACTCCGTGCTGTTGGCATCCTCCATGCCCAACACATTGCGCGCAAACTCTATCACCGCAATCTGCATGCCCAGGCAGATGCCCAGGTAGGGCTTGTCGTGTGTGCGCGCAAAGTTGGCTGCCAGGATCTTGCCCTCAACGCCGCGCCCGCCAAAGCCACCAGGCACAAGGATGCCGTCTGCCCCCCGCAGCTTTGCCCATGCATCTAAAAGAACGAACAAGGAGGAAAGGCGGAGGCAGGTAAGCACACGTCGCGGGATGCAGGTACCAGCCATGCAGCAGGCAGATGATGGGGTCAGATGACATGGCTGCAGCGCGCAGCCTAAGATGCAGTTCGCAGCAGAGGCAGCGCCACCCACCCTCATACGCCGCTGCATCGTCTCCACGAGTTGTTTCTTCCAGGTTTGATGCCTCCACCCACTCCAGCTTGAGCTTGCGGTTGGCTGCCATGCACGCGTGCTGCAGTGCTTTCGTGACGCTGAGGTAGGCATCACTCAGGTCTGTGTACTTGCCGACCATGGCAATGCACACACCAGCCTTCAGGCTGTCCCACTTGTCGGCAATCTTCTGCTTCCACTGGCTGGTGTCGATGGCTGCCGCGCCGCCGAGGCCCAGCAGGCGGCAGATGGTGTCGTGCGCGCCCTGAGCCTGCATCATCAGCGGCACCCGCCAGATGTTGGACACATCGTGCATCGTCAGCACCTGGCTGGACGGCACATGGCAGAAGGAGGCCTGCGAGTGGAGGAGGGAGATGCAGGCGTCAGGCATGCGGTGCAGGGGAAGGGCATCGCGGTACGGCAGCACCACCTTCTCGGCCCCAACTGCTGTGAATTGCGCCTGCCCATTTAAAGTAAGCCAGTCTGCACTCCTTGGCTTCTCACCAGCTTCTCCCGCACGCTGTCCTGCAGGGGCTCGCTGCTGCGGCACGCCAACAGCTGCGGGTTGAGGCCCAGGCTGCGCAGCGTGGCCACGCTGTGCTGCGTGGGCTTTGTTTTCTGCTCGCCAACCACGCCGATCACCGGCACCAGGCTGACATGCACGCAGCAGAAGTGATCTGCACGGGCACAACCGACATGTCAGCCAATGCAGGCTTGCAAACACTCCCACCTGCCCTGGCCTGCCACACTGCCTTGCAGGTCACACATGGTGCACAGAACCGGTCCCCTTCCACCTCCCCAGCCTCTGTTGCACCCACGCACCTGCCCCGACTCGGAACTGGAACTGCCGCAGCGCCTCGATGAAGGGCATGGACTCGATGTCTCCAACCGTGCCGCCCAGCTCAATGACACACACGTCGGGCACGCCGTCACGTCCGTCCACTGGCAGGTGAGCCACGCGCTCAATCCAGTCCTGGATGGCGTCAGTGATGTGCGGCACCACCTGCACCGTCTTGCCAAGATAGTCGCCGCGGCGCTCCCGCTCAATCACCGCCTGATACACCTTGCCAGTGGTGAGATTGTTGTCGCGGGACAGGGAGATGTCCAAGAAGCGCTCGTAGTTGCCCAAGTCCAGATCGGCCTGCAGGGTGATGCAGGAGCGCCGGCAGAGCCAAGGACCTCATAGAATGGACGTGGAGGAGGCATTGACGGAATCGACAGCACATAGCTGTGTGAGGTGAGCCACCGCTCGCTGCTGCCAGCACACCTCGCCTCCATCGTCCAACACAAACACCTCGCCGTGCTCAAACGGCGACATGGTGCCGGCATCTACATTCAGGTATGGATCTGCAACGACAAGGCAGCAACACCAGGCCAGCTGTGTTAGCAGCTGAGCACCAACCGCCAAAGCTGCCGCCATGCGTGTTGCTGCGCGGCGGGCCTACCGGACTCACGGCCGGGGCCCCGCGTCAGCACCGTGTGCCCTACCTATTTTGATAGACGTCACCCTGTGTCCGCATGCCTTCAGCAGCACGCCGATGCTGGACGCCGTGACGCCCTTTCCCAAACCACTGACCACACCACCTGCGCGTGGCAGCAGCGCATATTGGCAAGGGGGCGAGAGAGGCAGATTTCGAGCGGCGGCGCGCCCATCGGCAAGCGCTGAATGGCCTGCAGCTCCTCACCTGTGACCAGCACATATTTGACCATCGCCCTGACTCTATCCGTGGCCCCGCCGCTGCGAGCTGCCGCCGTTCACGCTCAGCTGTCTGTTGGTGAAAGGCCCAACAGTTGCAACCCAGTATTTCAAAACGACCTCAGCGATTGAAGCAAACGTGCGGGACGACCCGCAAACTCAGAGTGCCGCCACTTTCTTAGCTGCACGTTTGAATGTGCGGTTGCTGGGAGTGCAATGTGCCATTGACAATGCACGACGCATGCATCATGTGAGATCAGATCCTCCATGCCTATTGCAAAACCGGGATGACAATAAGCCATGCGGCCATGCCACTCATGCTCTCACACACACTCGCACATTTCACGCTGCATAGCAAGCCGACACTGCAAGCATGTCCTGAGGAATGAACGGGGCATCACTCATCATTTGTGCATCTTGCAGTGTTCTCCACCCGACTTGCCCGCCATTTCCGGGTGTATCGAGTCACACTTCACCTCCTTCTGAGCTCGTCGTGCGGGGCTGGCAGTAGACTTGAATGCTGCTCTAACATAAAGTGGCATCACATTACAGCAGCACCAATCACATGATGTTGCTAATGCAATTAAAGCAGCTTAAAAAACAAGAGCACTGCATTGCTGCACTACTTGGCTGCCTTCTTTTTCCAAATCCACTTGGGGTTGTCGTCACGCGGCTGGACGGGCATTGTGCTGCTGTAGGGCACAAAGTCCAAGCCGTTGTATGCCGCGTCGTTCAGAGACTTGCGGATCTGGTACTCCCACGCGTCTTCAGGGATCTTGACATGCGACTGCGGCAGCGGGGTGCGCAACGGCGCCGAGTGAGCGACTGCCGACGACGGCCGCAATAATAAACGGCTGTCGGCTGCGCTGGGCAGCAGTAAAGCGCTGTTCCACTGCGCATCGGTACCGGCGCTGCCCACGCAGCACGACTGCAACCCAGGCCTCGAGAACACCAGCGGCCACTCACCGCTGCAGACCACAGGTCGGTTGGGGGTGGCTCCTGGATGCCAGACATTGTGAGTATCAGCGCGCGCGTGACGCGGGCACGCCCTGACGGCGTTTGTGCGACGGTCAAAGCGGGTTTCTTTTTCTCGCTGGAAAACAACAATGGCATTTTGCCTCTCCATTGCGTGCACATCATGAGGCATCAGGCCATTGTCCGATGGCGGCCTCTCGAGAAGCGCTCATCGTTTTTGCAAAATTTCCGCGGCCAGGAGAGGTTAAAACGCGGCTGGCGGCATCCGTAGGCAATGTACAAGCGGCAGCGTTCTACAAACACTGCGCAGAAGCCGTCATCGGCGAGCTGGCAAGGTGCCGCCATCCGCCCTTTGCTCCGCATAGCCGAGTTTTGTACACTTGCACTCTGGTTGGTCACCCATCATTGCATGATCGCGCAGTCTTGCCAGCACCACACTCTACGTCTTCTTCTCTCGAGGAGACGATGAGGCGGAGGTAGCGGCCTGGCTTGCTCCGCTCGAGCTGGTGAGGGCCACTCTGTTACTGACCCCAATATGGGCGAATACGCTGCCGGTGCTGCACAAGCAGTCACGTAAGCAACTCACGCTGCAGGCCAACATGCGGCTAGTACCGCAGCTACAGGAGCCCAACCTCGGTGCGCGAATGCAGCACGCACTGCAGTACGCCTTGAACTGCGGCCACCAACGTGTGGCGATTGTGGGCACAGATGTGCCGGATCTCAGCAGCACTGTTGTTGCCTCGGCTCTGCACTGTTTGGACACCTACCAGGTCAGTCGAGGGGGAGCGTGACAAGGATCAAATGCAACGGGTTGCTTGGCCATTGCCTGAGCACTCATTGCAGTTGTGCACGGTGCGTTGCAGGCTGTGTTTGGCCCGGCCGAAGATGGGGGCTACTACCTCTTGGCCCTCAACACCCTGCCGTCAGGCCTATTCCAGGTTGCAGCGTTGCCTTGCTGGGATGTTGTTTGCAGTGTCATGCCCATTCATTCACTAGTTGCTGATACCTTTGGCGGCTATTTGGTGTGTCGGTCTGGCTTGCTGGCAGGGCATTTCCTGGAGCACGTCATCAGTGTTGGCCGCCAATGTGGCCAACGCGCAGAGGCTGGGCTTGAAAGTGGCCCCATTGTCGACTCTGGAGGCTTTGTTAGACATTGATACGCTGCCTGACCTGCAGCGCTGGTGTACACTGAAACAGCAGCAGCAGTCCGAGCAACCATTGCAAAATCGGGAAAGCAGGTTGCTAGATGCGGCCCTCTGCGCCTCTGCATGTGCAACCATCCCCGCCGCACAGTGATGCCAATTGCCTGTGGCACCTTAAATTCACACACATGTTGTACGATTAATTGTGACTGGCGATTGGACTAGCGACTTAAAGTTCATTTATGGTGTGAAAAAATCGGTGTGAAAAAGCATTGCTTGTTGCCTGATACCTGCTGAAGTGCTGTCCATCACGGTTAATTCTGGCTACGCAATCTAGCCCAGCGGGTTCAAGTCCTCGAAGAATCCTGAGGTGGGCGCCGTTCCATGCCTGCGATGCTTTGAAGGAGAGGTGCTCTGCCGTGAGGCCATGGCTGGTGCAGGACGGCTCCGCATGGGTGAGCTGGGCTGCATGGGAGAGTACGTGCCGTGAGCTGGCAAGTGGCTGGAGCTGCCGATGCGAGCAGGGGAAGGCTTGGCCGAGGCGGGCGCCGAATGTGCGCCCACAGACAGCGGAGAGGCATTTGGGGTGAGCGCCACCGGGTAGCTGCGCAGCTGGGGCGCGCGCTCGCTGCTGTCTGCCTTGGCCATCATGCCGTTGAGCTGCTCCGCTCCCGGACTGCTGCTTAAGCTGCTGCTAGCCCCGCCTGCCATGCCGCCACTGCCGCCGGCAGGCTTGGCACGCAAGGAAGCCTCCAAAGCTCGCACTGAGACCCCAGCAGATGGCTGGGGCGCACTGCTGTTGGCAGGTGCCTTGGTGTCGCCCTTGAAGCCACCAACCCCAGCGGGCTGCAGCAGGGTGGGTGTTGGAGCATCTCCGGCGCCAAGAGAGGCAGCTGGGCTGAAGGACACCCACTTGCCGCCCCCGCTGCCATCGCTGTCGGACACCTGCAACCGCAGGTCCCTTCCCAATCTGCTGCTGCTTGGAGTGCCGCTGCTGCTCCCTGAGCCGACCGTTGTGAGAGCTGCAGCGGCAGGATTCTGTGCAACTGCACTGCTCGCCTGCTGAGCGCGCTGCTCAGCCAGCTGCACACGCAGCCGCAGCTGGCTCACCTCTTCTGCCTGCTGCTGCGTGAGCTCGCGCAGCTGCCGCACCTCTCCGTTCCTGGCCTGCAGCGAAAGTCAGGGGTCAGCATTGGCAAGCAGCATGCTGAGTGCTAATTGCACCACAAGATCCATTGTGCAATGCACAGACAACAACTTTCTGCAGGTCACTTACATCTAACAACTGCTCTAGAACGACACAGTGCTGCCTCAGCGCTTCCAAATCTCGCAGCACGCCATCCCCTGCAGAAGTCTTGTGCTCTGCCAGCGACGCTGAGACTGCACTGTTGCTTGCAGCGGCGGCTGGCTGGTTGGTCTTGCGTTCTGGGCCGCCAGGCTGCCTGTGAGCCAAGCTCATGCGGGCAAGCCCTGCTGACAGCGGGCTGACCTCAGCAGCCTCTGGCACGCAAGCCTGAGGTGCTGTACCGCTCGGCGTTAACTCAGGCGGGTGAGGTGGTACAGCGCTAAGCGCTGGCCGGGCTGCACCTGTTGACGCAGCGGTGACCGCTGCCGCAGCAGGCTGTAGCGAAGGTGCAGGCGGCGCCGCTGGCCAGGGCGCATCCAATGGCTGTTGATCCTCCTGCTGCACCCTTGGCTGATCCAGCAGGCCTGCGCCCTCTGAGGGCGGGTCATCCCCAAATGATGACCAGAAGCTGCCTGCAGTAGCTGCCGCCGCCATACCAGCTGCCGCCGCGGACTCGTCATCTTTCTTGGGGCTGAAGGTGGCCCAGCTGCCGCTGGAGCCCGACTGATGCCGCTGAAAGGCTGCTGCCGAATCGCTGCTACCCACACTGGCTGCAGGCAGGGCTGAGGGCGAGTCCGAAAACTCGGCCCAGCCCTGCGAGGGTGCACGCTCGTGCTGCCAGGCAAGAGCTGAGCTGCCTGAGGCTCTTCCAGCTGCAGGTGGCATCTGCACTTGCTGCTGCTGCTGCTGCTGCGCCTGTTGAGGCTGTGGCTGCGTTTGGACGCCTGGCATGTGCTGCGCGACGTCGGCAGGCACCATGTCCACCAGCCTTGCAATCACCTGCACCATGGGCCCGGGCAAAGGTCAACCAGCATGCAGAAGCATGTCTTAAGACTCGACCCATGAGCCGCCATCCCGACAGCCATCTCCCTCCAGCGTTTCGAAAGCGAGACTAGAGCCGACAGCGCTGTTTGAATGGCCACGCAGGTGTGTGCGTGCCTGGTGGATGTCTGGGCGCTGCCTGGGGCTGACTGTCAGCATGGAGCGGAGCAAGGCACGCAGCGGCTCGGGCCGCCCCTCGGGCAAAGTGTAGCGCCCGTTCAGCACCTGCAACAGTCACAGCTTTCAGCATCAGAACAAATCCCGCAGCCAGTCAACGGCAGCGCAGCTCAGTACAGCAATGCAGCGCAGCCAGCTCAGCTAAGTCACCTGCAGCTTGGCCTCCCCCTCAAAGGGCAGCTTGCCAAAGGCCAGCAGGTACAGCAGGACGCCCAAAGCCCAGATGTCCACAGGCGGGCCAATGTACTCGCGAGCAAAAAGGTCGTACAGCTCAGGGGCGCGGTACGCAGGGGTCGTATATCGCCGCACCACCTCCTCCTCCAGCGCAATGTCGCGAGCCGACTCCATGACGCCGTGCCGCGCACAGGCGCTGCCGAAATCGCACAGCACCCAGCAGCCTTTGGGCCCCAGCAGCACATTCTCCGCTTTGATGTCCCTGAGGACGGGCAACCATGGCAGGGACAGCCATGCTGTGTGAGCCAGCAGCAGGTGGGTGATGCAGTGCGTTCGGTTCAGAGATCAGCAACGCAGGCCCGCAGGCAAATGCAGGCAGCACACCTGTGCGCCAGCGGCGGCACCAGGCAGTGCATGGCTTCAACGGCGCGGCAGATGGGCAGGAAGATGTGCATGAGCGTGACGTTATCAAGGGGCTGGGGGCGCTGTTGCAGGAAGGCCACGAGAGTGTTGGGACAGAAGTCCATGAGCACGTAGGCAGCAGTGGGTGCACCCGAGGGGCCTGTCACAGACGCCTCATGCAGGCGCACAACGTGAGGGCAGCCCTGCAGACGCTCCATGACAGCCACCTCCGTATCTGCATCCCGTGCGGCATCGGGGTAGCCCCTGCAAGACAGGACACCAGGCGATTCGGTTGGCCCGGCCGCAACCGCAAGTGTCGGGTGGGCGGTGGCGGCTGTCACTCACGTCAGGACGAAGTGCTTGATCGCCAGGACGTCGCCCGTGTCCACATCCGTGCAGCGGTAGATGGTGGCGAAGCCTCCTTCCCCAAGAACTTTGTCGACTTTCACGGTGCGGCTGCCCACGACGACCTGCTTGCCAGACAAGGCTCCAGAGGTCTCCCTGCCGCCTGCCAAGCCCTTGAGCGCTTTCAGCATCGCTGCAAGCGACTGATCAGGGGGTGTTGCAGCTCGCTGCTGTTCCTTGCTGCCCTCTACCCTGCACACACCAGCACCCCAGCAGCCCAGGTGCGGTGGGACGCATTCCCATTGCGACACATGGTACAACTTTGTCCAGCCCAAAACTTATAGGCGTCGATTGTTGTTCTTCAATATATATACGATCATGCTGGCTTCATCAGACCTGCAGCGCCTGGTGGCCTCCTCCCGAGACCCTGCAGTCACGAGAGACCTCCTGCAGCTGCCCTCCGTGGCCTCTACCGCCCTCCACTTGCTGCACAGTATTCGGGAAGGCAATGCAGGAGCAGAAGAGACGCAGGAGTCCCTGCTGCTGTGCTACCGCGTCATGCGCAACGCCGCCGCCGCTGGTCCGGCGACTTGCACGGCTCTGTTGCACCTCGACCTGCTGGGCATCGTGCGGGCCACCTTGGACCTCATCAGCTCCGCAGCCATCTCCTTGAACTGGAAGCTTCCCGTGGCTGTCGGACAGTCGTTGGCAAATCTGTGCAATGCATGCCGCGACAGCGCTGCTGCAGCCTGGGCCGCGCTCTTCCCGTTGCATCTTGGCATGCTGGCTCACGTCAATGAAGGTATGAAGGGTCAGGGGTGAGACCTGCGCTCCGGATGAATTGATTGGCATGCAGGTCCCGAGCGTTCAACAGGTTGCCGCCCTCCAAATATAACTTGCAGCTGGCACCCAGGCCGCCACATGTCTCATGCTGCTGGCCTGCTGCAAGGCAGTGCCGGGGGCCGCTGCATCGCTGGCGGGAGAGCAGGGAGTGCTCATATTGACAGCACTGTTGTGCACACACCACCGCATGCTACAGCAGGTGGGTGCTGTCCCTTTGGAGTGCTGCCATACGTGTGCCAAGTCTAGTGCTTGGCGAGTGATGCCTTGACTGGCCTGGCCTGTCTCTGCCTTGCTTGCAGGGCGAACACAACGACAACCTTGGCCTTCTCCTGGCACACCTCTGCTTTTCTCATGACTTGCTGCCAGAACTGTTCCAGTCTGTGGGTGCAGAGCCGATCAGCAACGCCGGCAGCAGCAGCAGCAGTGGCATCGACAGCTCACTCGCGCAGCCCACCATGGCACAGGCTTCCTTGCTCGCTGTGCTATGCGCTGAGGCGCATGACATGCCTGACGCGCCCGCTGCTGATGCGGCCGCAGTGTGAGTTCCTGCTTGGTGCCTCGGCCGACAGCCTTGCCTTGCTGACCGGGATCTCACCTGTATGGGTGGTTGCTGAGTGGTGGTTACCTTCTGTCAATCGTGACGTTGAGCACTGCAACACCCTCTTTCTTTTTTATTGCAGGGCAGCACCTGCCGCCACGGCCTCCATGCGCTTCCTGGTGCGGCTTGCCGAGCGCCTGGCACTGCTCAGTGCCCAACAGCCGCTGAGCCAGGCGCAGCAACAGGTGCTGCAGGACGCACTGCACCTGATGCGCGACATCTGCGCCCGAGACGACAGCGGGCGAGGCATGTGCGGCGGCGGCAACTTGGTCGCGTCACTGCAAGCTGCTGGCTTCCTGTCCACCTTTTTGGCATTGCTTAAAGCCCTTGGCCCCATCCAGCGGCCACCGCACCAGCAGCAGGCAGCCGCTGCAGCGCCGCCAGCCGCGCAGGATGGTAGTGGCATTCCAGTGGCTGAGCTGGCACCTGCATTGGCGCAGCAGGCCAAAGGCTTTCCCGCTGACCCTCCCTATCAGGGCTGGCGTACCGATCTGCTGGCGGCTGTGGCCAATGCGGCGCACGATCGACCCTCGGTGAAGGTGGGGCGCCGTAAGGCGTACGCCTGGCGCACACCTGTCAGCTGTCTTCAGCTGCTGCACCTTAAATCGCCTCCAAGCAGGAGGTTGGCCTTGCCCCGTGGTGTGTGCGCTGCATTGCTGTTCAGCTGCAGCACTGGATGCCCCTGGGTGCAGGCCGAGGTGTCTGCGCTGGGCGGAGTGGAGCTGGTGCTGGCACAGTGCCAGGTGGACTATCAGTCGCCGTTGGCGCGGGAGTGGGCACTTTGGGGTGTGCGAAACTTGTGCGAGGGCAATGTGCAGGCGCAGGTGCGGCAGCTGTGCAGCAAACCCGCTGCTGTGGTTGATACGCTGCTGTGGCGAGTGTACATCCGTCTGGGCAATCCCTGACATTTGTGGGTCCTGACTGATACTTGCAGGAAGCAGTTCGACAGCTGCAGCTGTGCACCACGGTGGACAGTGAGGAGATGCAGCGCCTGGGTGTGCGGCTGCAGCTGGATGAACAGACTGGCAAGCTGCGGGTGGCCAAGCGTGATGACACTGGTGGTGCAGCAGCAGCTGCAGGTGTGTTGTGAGGCACGTAGGAGTGCTTTGTAAAGCTACAATGCAGTTATTAGTTGCAACACAACAATACTGGAGTCCGGCGGTTCAGCTGCATGGGCAGGAGGCGGCACAGCAGGACGCAATTAGCATCCCGCACTGACATTGGTGTCGTTCCTCTCTCTCCGTGCAATCTGTTTATCTATCAGGCATGATTGCAGACTGAACTGCTACAAATTTCTCTTGCGCTGTCGTCAAAGTGATCCGCAGCTCGGCAATCGCTTCTAAGGGGTGCTGTGATCTGGGTGCGAGTGGCAGCGGCTTCAACAAACAAAACTGCGCCCAGCGATGGCGGACGCTGGCTCCTCGCCCAGTCGCTGGCAGCGAGGGCATGAGGCAGGTGCGAAGCGCATGGCCACGCTGTTACGGTGCAAGGAGGCAGAAGCACCCAGCTCGCTGCCCCACCGCCGCCGCTCGCCGCCCACCGAGCTGGTGCTGCCCGTGTGCAGACGCAGGCGAGCAGTACTCGGACCCTTACAAGATTTTCGAGCTCATACATCCCTTAGGTTAGGCAAGGGAATGTGCAGGACTTGCCGAGTGCTGCTATGCCGATGCCCCGCTTCCTCTTTGTGCTGCTGACTCGCCCCGCCATCGCTCCACAGGTCGCGGCAGCTACGGCGCAGTGCACAAGGCGCGCATCCTGTCGTCTGGCGACATTGTGGCGGTCAAGATCATTCCTGTGACGGAGCAGGACGAGATCGCCAGCATCCAGAAGGAGATCTCCATGCTGCGGGAGTGCAACCACCCCAACATCGTCAAGTACTACGGCAGCTGGCGCACACACGACGCCCTGTGGATCTGCATGGAGTACTGCGCCGGCGGCTCCGTCTCAGACGTCATGCACACCTGTGGCGGAGGCCTGGATGAAGACATGATTGCCTACATCTGCGCACAGACACTGGCGGGCCTGGCTTACCTGCACTCCCTGGGCAAGGTGAGTGGGCGGGTGGCTATTTAAGGCCTGTGGCTGGGCACTGTGTGCCTGATTCCGGTCGTTTGTATCGCTCAGCAGCTGCTGGGCACCCTGCCCACCTGGAACGGCAGCAACACGAGCGTATCGGGTGTGAGGAGCATTGCCGGGTGTGTGCTGTGCAGGTGCATCGCGACATCAAGTGCGGCAACATCCTGCTGAGTGAGGCGGGTGAGGTGAAGCTGGCTGATTTTGGGGTGGCGGCGCAGCTGACCAACACCATGAGTAAGCGCAACACGTTCATAGGCACACCGCACTGGATGGCACCCGAGGTCATCCAAGTGTCGCAGTATGATGGAAAGGTACCGTGGCACTGGATGATTGATCAGGAGTAGGGCGTGGCAGCTGGGGCGAAGCTGGGAGGGTGAGGGGTCACATGGATGCACCTTGACGGCAGCAGCTATGTGCCAGCAGCAAAGTCTCAGCCACAGCCTGCCGGGCACTCGATACAATGATTAGCCGTGTCCTCGCCTCCACCTCCACGCTCACACGCGTCTCCCCTGCTGCCGCCCCCGACAGGTGGACATTTGGGCGCTGGGTGTGAGCGCGATTGAGATGGCGGAGCAGTTCCCGCCCCGCTGGCGCATCAACCCCAACCGAGTAATCTTCATGATTGTGAAGGACCCTGCCCCCCGCCTGGCAGACAAGGAGCGCTGGAGCCTGGTGTTCCAGGACTTTGTGGCGCAGTGCCTGCACAAGGTGCGCGTGTGTGTGTGTGTGTGTGTGTGTGTGTGTGTGTGTGTGTGTGTGAGAAGTGAGGGTCGCTGGCCTGTGGGGCGCTGGTGAGGGGTCGTGTGTGGCTGCACGCAGTCGAGTCGCGCTGGGGTTGCACCACCACTGAGCGCTCTTGATGGCTCCTCTGCTTGATGTGCCTGTCTGGCTCGAGCCGCACTGGCTCAGGTGAGTGTGGCCTTTCCCTGCTGTCCAGCACACCCAGGCACCCACCCACACTCACCACACTCACACCCTCGCCACTGTGCAGGACCCGCGCACCCGCCCCACTGCCAAGTACCTGCAGCAGCACAAGTTCACGTCTCGAGAGGCGGTGGCCTCAGCGGCGGTGCGGGCCTTGCTGCCGCTGGTTCAGCAGGCGCGCACACACATGGCTGAAATGGCCCTCATGGCAGGCATAGACGCACAGCAGGCAGGCCCCGCTGACGACGGCGCCTTCTCATGGCACGACCCCAGAAGCACGCTGGCGTCACCTGCCGGCGGCGGCGGGCCCTATGCGCCAGCCCCCGCCCACAGCAACGGCACGCTGGCGGCGGCGCATGCGCAGCACCTGCAGGCACCCGCAGCCTACCAGCAGACTGTGGCGGCGGCTGGCGGCGGCTTTGGCGTGGCGGCCCCCCCTGCGGCGGGTGAGGCCAGCGGCACCATGGTTGTGCGGCAGTCTGCTGACGAGGCGCCAGGCGGGTGGGGCGCCACTGTGGTGTCTCCAGCAGGCCCGCCTGCCAGCCGCGGCCAGAGACGAGTGGGTGAGTGAGGGAGTGGAATGTGGCTCAGTGCATCAGCCCTGGTGGCTGGGGCTTGGCTGTGTGGTGCCTGCTTGCGTGGGCTTCACTGCCTCGCATCCTGCCGACTGCTTGAATGCACATCGGACCCGTGTGCCATCTCAACAGCGCTGTGCTACGCGGCGTCTGTCCACCATGCAGGCTTTGGCGGCGGCCCCGCCGGTGCAGCGGGCACGTTGGTTCTCGACTCCTTGGGCCGCCCTCCGCTCAGCCCCAGAGGCATTGGCAGCAGTGGTGACGGTGGGGAGGTTGCAGGGGAGCCCAGCCGGGACTACATGGCCGCTGTGCATGCCATGGATGAGGGCCCCGTGGAGCTGCAGGTCAACGGCCTGCCTGCCCCGGGGGCCCGCCTGCTGCCCCCCAAGATGCCCAAGGTGAAGCGGTGGCTGGTGCCAGGTCCCTTTTTACTGCGCTTACGTGTGGTGATCACATGGGGCTTGGGAGCAAGCCTGCACCCTGAGTCACTGCATGTCCTTCACCATGCCCCTTTCGCATCGCCCCGTCTGCACGCAGACCGAGGCGCAGCGCTGGGTGGAGAAGCTGCACACGCTGTACAGCAGCGGGGCGGTGGTGCCGCTGCCCTTCCTGCGCGCCACAGACGCGTGCCCCCTCACACTGCTGGGCATCGATCGGGGACCTCCAGCGGCCGCCTGCACTCCGGCAGCGGCAGCAGCCGCCCCTCACGAGCTGAGCTGGCAAGATGCCCTGCAAGAGGTTGTGGCGGAGAGCAGTGGGGCCGAGGAGGAGGCTGCCGAGTTGCCGGAGGCTGTGCTGGCGCAGGTGCAGGGCAGCCCGGTGCTGCTCAGCTTAGCCGCCTCCCTGGCACACCACAAGCGCCTGCTTGCAGCACTGACGGCACAGCAGGCGCAGGCGGGGGACGGCCTGCCCGTGCGACTACGTGAGCAGCTGCGAGTGAGGGCTGATGACCTCAGCACCACGCTGCGAACCATTTTGTGTTTGTAGCAGCAGCAGCTGCTGCTGCCAGCTCCCTTCCATCTGTGGGCATTCCAAGTGTTTCATTGCATTGCTGTCGCCGCAATTATAAACCAGCACTTTGAAACTGAGCATCCCGGGGGAGTGTGTTACAGTTTTGGCACATCCTGCAGGCGACTCACTCTGCAGCGTGCGTTGGGAACACAGCCGCCGCAAAGGTGGCATCGCTCATGTCAGCCAGCAGGCGCAGCAGGCGCCATCCATTCTTCTGCGTCTGCAGCAGGTAAGCGGCATTGTCGGGTTGCAGTGCCGCCGCCTGCGCACCCAAGGCCAAGCTGAGGGCTAGCCGGCCCATCATCAGCGTGCGCAGCAGGCGGCGCTCCACCTCCAGCAGCGGCAGCTCCCGCTCATAGCCAGCCACCACAGCGGCAGCAGCCGGCAGCGGGTCGTTGATGTATGCAGGCAGCAGGCAGCAGTAGGCGGCACAGGTGGCAGGCTCTTGCGCTAGCCACTGCAAGCAGGCATCGCTCCAGTCAATCAAGCCGGTGATGAGGCTACCCCCTGTTGCTGCTGCTGCTGCTGCAGCACTGCTGTCACTGGCAGCAGAGCGCTGCTCGGCTGCCGCTGCCGCTGCCGCCGCTGCACCGTTTGCAAGCACGTTTCGCTCATTGGCATCGGAGTGGATGATGGAGCGGCGCAGCTGCCCATCAGCTGCACTGGTTGCTTGGTCGAAGAGCGCCACCACCTGATCCAAAAGCTGCCTGCAACGCAGCTTGCCAGGAGAGGATGGTAACTTGCAGCGCATTTCATTGCTTTGTTTGCAGAGACACAATCACATCCATCAGCCTGTGTACGCCAGCCACTCACACGTCGACGCCCGCACCCCTCAGCAGATCTTCTCGCACACGAGCGTAGGTAGCTGGCAGTTGCATTGTGTTCCAGTCGAACTTGCGGCGTAGGGCAGGGTAACGATCTGCAAGGTCGCAGCCCATGAGAACAGCGTCTACTTGTCCCAGCACACCGCCCAGCTCCTTGTATAGCGCTGCCGACTGCTCCACTGTTTCCAATACATCGCCGGGCAGCCATGTCAGCAGGCGCGCAGCGTGGGTTGTGCCATCTTCGCCCCTGACGCGCAGGGTGAAACCATCGCTAAAACTGTCGTTTGCTCTGTGCTGCTGCCCTTGCAACGGCAGGGGTGCAGTCACGGCAAAGCCCGCTGCGACCAGCAGCCCCAGAAGCGCGTTCTGTGCCTCCGCAAACTGCGCCTCTGGTAAGCTGTCCGCGGCATTGTGGATCTTAAATACCCATGACCTGCCGTCTTGTCCTGCAAGACCGTTTAAACCGCTGGTGAACAGACGGTGGTGGCAGCGGCGGCGGCGGTGGCAGCACACAGAGTCTCGGCAACCCTCTCACCGGTCAAGCGATAGTTCCTGTCATCGTAGCCATCCAGCTGCGTGCAATTCAAAGGCCCTGCGAGGTGCCAGTGAGCTATGGCAAGGTCGGTGGCGGTCTCGGGCGTCACTTGTGGCCGCATCGATTGAAAGTTGGGATCGGAATCGCCAGCCTGCAAGGGGGGCAATGCCCGTTTTTGAGCCAGCGTGGACAGGAGTCGGCGTTGAGTAAAGCAAAGTGGTTTCTAGCGTACATTACGCTGTGAATTCCATTTTCTACCCAATCCTACAGAGTTGCAGCCATGTCGCGCTTGTTCAGCAGTGCGACACTGCTGCTCCTCTGTGGACTGGCTCAGGCGGCCGTGAACACGCAGGAGTCGCAGGGCCTGCACCTGGACACCCCTCTGCTCACTGCCGAATTTGCTCTGGTGAGTTCCGCGATCCCGCCGGCGGTCTTCTTCTTCCGGCCCCATAAATCCCCCCAAACGCCCATCCGCACGCTGCTGTGGTGACGCGAGCCGGCAACCGGCCCGCAGCGTTTCGGCGCCAGCAAAACCGCCCGCCCTGTTGCCCGCCGCCGCCCTACCTGCAGGAGAACCCGCCAGCGGCCTTCTCGCTGTGGCAAAAGACCCATGCACGCTCATACAAGAGCCCCAGTGAGGCCAGCCGCAGGCAGGCCATTTTTGTGAAGAATGCAGAGCATGTGGCGGCAGTCAACTCCCGCCCGGACTCCACCCTGCGCCTCGCCCTCAACCAGTTTGCTGACCTCACGCTGGAGGAGTTCTCCGCCACTCAGCTCGGTTTCAAGCCCTCCTTGAACACCGGGTGAGTGCAGAGCAGGCACGCCACCTGTAGGCAGCCAGCCATAAACGCTTGGACGACCTTGCACACAAGTCGGCCCTCAAATCGATTGCTGCCTCTGCCTGGTGCAGTAAGGAGCGCTCATCCTCCTTCCAATATGCTGGTGTCAACGACGTGCCACCCACTGTGGACTGGCGTGAGAAGGGTGCAGTCACCCCTGTCAAGAACCAGGGCATGTGCGGCTCGGTAAGCCAACCATGCCTGCAGCGTGGCCTGTGGTGCCGTGCAAATTGGCTTACGGCTGCAAATATGCAGCTGGCTGAGGGCCGAGGATGCCTACGTGTCGTGATAGTGGATGCTCTTTGTAATGACAGCATGGCATTTTGTGTTCTGCTGTCTGCAGTGCTGGGCCTTCTCCGCCACAGGCTCTGTCGAGGGCATCAACGCCATCCGCACCGGCAAGCTGGTGGCGCTCAGCGAGCAGCAGCTGGTGGACTGCGACAGCGAGAAGGACCTGGGGTGTGGCGGCGGCCTGATGGACTATGCGTTCGACTACATCGTGAAGAACGGCGGCATCGACTCAGAGGACGACTACTCGTACTGGGGTGCGTGCTCGCCTGCCTGAACCACTGAGTGATCGGTCAGTGGCTGTGGGCTGGGTGCCTGCCTGCCTGCCTGCCTGTCTTCCTGGACATCTCAGTGGTTGGTTGTCGGAAGAGGAATGAGGATGGGTGCGATTGTCAGCTTCCGCACGCTTTGCAGCTGGCATTCACCTGCCATGCGGTCTGCTGCTGCGCAGGCATGGGGCTGATGTGCCAAAGCCGCAAGGAGGCAGACAGGTGAGGCGGTGGGTGGCACATGGTGTGGTTTAGTGTGGGGTCGAGACATCACAGCACAAGCCTGCGTCGTGGCCGCTCTGTGGTGTGCTTGGCTGCAGGCTGCCTTTGCTGCCTTGCCTGTTCACAAGGCGTGCATTGCTGCACTGTTTGCACAGGCACGTGGTGACTATCGACGGTTACGAAGATGTGCCCAAGAACGATGGTGCTGCGCTGAAGCAGGCCATTGCACACCAGCCGATTTCAGTCGCCATCTGCGCCTCCACCAGCCTCCAGGTGGGCAATCGGACGGCTGGGACATGCATTCAGCGGGTGGTCTTTGGTGGGCTGGCTTGCGCTGTGGCCTCTGTGCAGTGCACCTGCTGGCATCTCCCTGCCCTGTTGTCTTGCTGCTGTGTGCTGCTGAGCAGGTCAGCTTACAGCTGACAGCATCTTCACCTCGACATTGTGCCCCTGCCCTTCCCTGCCCGTCCTGTGCAGCTGTACAGCCACGGTGTGGTGGGCGACGACTCCTGCTGCCAGGAGCTTAACCACGGTGTGCTGGCTGTGGGGTACGATGATGGCACCACCACCGACTCAGAGCCACACTACATCATCAAGGTGGGTTGGGGGGGGGGGGGGACAACCCTATGTGCGGTACAACCCTATGTGACGCCTGTGTGACGCCTGTGTGAGGTGGTGCAGCTTGACGGTATGATTGCATGCTGCCGTCATTGTTTTGTCGAGCGATGAAAGCAGGCCGCCAACGCTCGCTGCTCCCCCTGATGTGGCCCCCGTTTGCCCGCCTTCTCCCCCCGTCTGCTGTGGTGCAGAACAGCTGGGGTGCGACCTGGGGCGAGCAGGGCTTCTTCCGCCTCTCTGCCAAGTCGAACGAGGCCGGGGGTGCGTGCGGCGTGTACCAGGCTGCCTCCTACCCGCTGAAGAAGGGTTCCACCAACCCAGAGGTGCCCACCTTCTGCGGCTGGTTTGGCTGGACCGAGTGCCCCGCACACTCAGCCTGCACCTGCAACTTCGACCTGTTTGGCCTCCTGTGCCTCAACTGGGGCTGCTCCGCTGCCTAAGCGCCGCGACACGACTCGGCGCTTGCCATGGCCAGTGTGAGGGGTGCACAGATTGTGCATTCACCACCACTCTTCGGCTGCCCCAACACGCTCCATTACACCGCGCTGTATTCACTCCACCTTCAGTAATGTATGCCCCTTCCACCACACACACACACACACACGCGCGCGAACACACACACGCGCACACACACGACACATGCACGGAAGGGTCCTGCTCTGTACCGCGTCTCCTGCTGGAGAACCATCCGCCTGTTGCTGCCCTCACACATTACATTTAGGGTTGGGTTTAGGGTTTTTCCCGCAACTCTGGTGCTTTGCTGCCGCTGCTGCTGCCCCTCGCTGTACACTTTACAAGCCAGATGTCTTCTTATACCATACAAAGCTTAGAGCCAGCATGTGAAACACCTGACTCACCGGATAGGATTGGAACGCATCAGCCTGGTGCAGGCGCAACAGTCAGCTGTATCGCTCGACTGCTGCCAGCATTTTCAGCGCGTCAAGCTGGGCTCCTGCAGCTATTCCTGGCTCCACAAACAAGAGCTGGTACTGCTGGTTGCGCAAGGTGTGGGCACCACGCTTCAGCAGGCGTTGCCATCCGGTGCGGTTGGCCAGCGCCGCCGCCAGCTTGCTGCCGGGTGTACTGGGATCAAGGATCAGCAGTGTGAACTCTGCCCGCTGCTCACGCCCCACCAGCCGCCGCTCTATGCCAACAATGGTGCGGCTGTGGCCCTCATGCTGCAAGGAGGACGGGACATGGGTGGCGCAATGGGGATCGAGAGTGCCAGGCTCGCGGCATACAGGTGGCACATGTGCGCAAACACACACAGCCAATCAGGCTTGGAGCGAGCGTTGTTTATGAAGCCCACAAACACTGGAAACGCTCCCAACTGGCCAACCGACCTGCAAGTACAGCGGGGCCTTGCCCGACAGCCTGACACGTGCCGGGCGCTGGCGCTTGGCGCTGGGGCCGCCTGCACCTGCCCCTGCATCTGGCCCTGCCTGACTGCCGCTACCGCTACCGCTGGCACTGCTGGGTGCCTCTCCCTCTTCTTCAGCCATGAAGTACCGCCACACCCAGCACAGCAGCTGCTCCGTCATGCTACGGCCCTGCCCTTGCTGCCCTTGTGCCTGCTGCTGCTGGGCGGGCACACGCACCGCACCCGGCAGCATGAGGCGAAAGGGGCCTGCCGCCGCCTCGCTGCCGCCCATGCTGGAGTGGCAGCCTGAGCAGAGGTCATAGTCAAGCAGTGTTTCAGACTTGTACCGATCCCCCAGGATGGGGCACTGCCCACAGGCGTCACATGCGACCCCAGGGTGCACCGGCACCTGTCGTGCACCGCGACTCAGTCCGGCGCCGGCAGACGCTGCTGAGGCTGCTTGCTGCTGCTGCTGTTGGGCCACGCCAAAGTCCACAATTTGAGCTCGCAGTCCAAAGCTGCGCAGCAGTGCTGCACACTCTGTGGTGCCCACCCACTTCTGCAGGCAACCGGCAGTGAGTGAGTGAGGCTGAGGGTGACCCCTTTTTGGCAGGCTCCCACCATGCTAAGTGTTGGCAGCGAGTTGCTGATCGCGCAGCCCACCTTTGTACCTTGCACGCAACCATCCAGCTGCTCTGCGCCCTGCACATCAAACCCCAGCTGCCATGCAGCCTCTGCAAACATTGAGGACAGCGTCAGCATCTGTGACACTGGAGCAGGCATGCCACGCTCCCATACTGCATAAAGGAGGTCACCACCGCACGCTGCCTATCGGAAGGGGCCAGGTGGTGGTGAGTCAAGGCGGGGGGGGACTACTTGCAGGCCTCTGCCACCCACCTAGCCAGGCTTGCAGCCCTGAGATGTCCGGCACCCAACCGACACCGCCAAACAGCACTCGCCTTGCGGCCTGCAGCCGAGGAAACAGGGTGCAGCTGTGCTGGCGGAGGCACATCCTTTACAGGGGCAGGAGTACCAGCCATCGGGCCGGCACAGCAGGGCAGGACCAGCCTACGTCGCCACGCCAGGCAACGTGTGCCCCAACCAACCCACTCATGCCTCGCCCCACCCCACACACCGGTCGTGCCTCCAGCAGGTGCGAGGCCAGCATCTGGATGTTGTTCCAGCCGCAGCCCCAGCCTGCGGAGTAGTGCGATGCACCAAAGTGCTGCACTGTGCCGCAGAGCCTCGCCTGGTAGCTCACGCTGGCAGGCAGCTGCTGCTGCTCCAGGCAGGCCGCCAGCAGCTGCTCCAGACTAGCGCCGTTGCGCAGCTGTGTGCTGTGCGCTCGCTGCTGGCTGGCCATGATGCTGCGCGGCAGCGGCGTTGGCAGCACCCGCGCCGCCGCCGCTTGCTTGTCTGGGTTGCGCTCGCAGTCAGAAGCCCAGTGTCCCTGCTGCCCGCACAAGCGGCAGCAGCCCTCGCGCACGGGCTGCTCGGCAAAGCCGTACCTGGAGCGCTGCAAGCATGCATGCAACAGACATTGGAGCCATACTGCTGCTGGCGGCAGCTGACATGATGCAGTGTGGTGCATTGATTGGAAGCATGTAAGGGCAGATGGGTGCCAGCAGGGCTGGGCTCACCAGCTGCTCAAAGTAAAGCTCTTCAAGGTGTGCAGCATCCGCAGCAGCAATGGCATCTTCAGCAGCCATGGCATCCTCGTCCCACTCCGCCGCTGCAAGGGCTGCCGCAGCCGCACCATCCAGCGCCTCTGCTGCCCTATCAGCAGCACAGCCAGCTGCAGCAAGCTGCTGCTGCTCCTCCAGCTCAAGGCTGTGGGCAAGCGCGTGGCTGGCCGCCTCCTCCGCCGCCACCTGTGTGCCGCACTTACTGCATCGCACTGCAGCTGGCCCTTTTGCTCTAGCAGGCGCCTTCTCTGATTGGAAGTGTGTTTCTGCATGAGCCTGCAGCTCGGTGCAGGCGTCAAATCGGCGGCCACAGAGCGGGCAGTCACCCATGCTGGTGTTTTCTCGCTGGCTCGATCGCTCACGATTCGGGCACAAGTTGCCGAGCAATATATTGATCGCGCTACAATTTCGTACTACATTTTCGTACTGAGTTCGTTCCGAGGTGCAACAATCACGAGGTCTTTGCTGCTGCACACGTCGAGGGTTGCATACAGCGCCTGTCGCAGCTCCAGCCGCGGCCCTTTCAGTGTCAGCTCGCGGCAGCTGGAGCGAATTCTGTTGACCAGCAGTTGCTGCAGCCTGCACACGGATCAGGTGCTACCTGCCATTCCTCGCAAGGGGCGGGCGCAACCTGTCATGGCCTGTTCTGAAGCGCCGGGCGGCACCGTCGCGCTGTCATTCCGCCCTTATCGTTTGTTCTTTGTTGCTGCTTGCCTGCACAGGCATGGACTTCACTGACAAGCTGGCTTATTCGGGGCCTCAGCCCGTGTTCAGCCCCGATTCCAAGCTGATGGCGTCTGCGGATGGATACCGCCTGGTGGTCCGGGACGCCGCCTCGCTGGCGGTGGTCAGCCTGTGCAGCTGCCTGGACCGGATTGAGAGCATCAGCTGGAGCCCAGACAGCGACCACATCCTGTGCGCGCTGTTCAAGCGCGCCACGGTGCAGGTCTTCTGCGTGTCGGACTCAGACTGGGCATGCAATATTGCAGAGGGGCCAGCAGGCATTGTGGCGGCGCGCTGGACCCCCGATGGCCAACACATCCTGCTGACAGCTGACTTTGGAGTGCGCTTGTCAGCCTGGTCCCTGGTTGACCAGTCCTGTGCCTACCTGCGGGGACCCAAGCACGCGCAGGCGGGCCTGGCCTTCAGCCCCGATGGCAGCCTGCTGGCAGTGGCGCACGTGAGTGCAGCAAGTGTGGGCTAGGCTGCACTCCTGGTGCACTGCTGCCGGGTTGCCGTGCCAGCCATCCTGCTGCAACTGTCATCTTTACTGTGGCCGTTGCTGCCCTGCCTTACCCTGTGCTCCTGTGTGCTGCTGGGCGGCAGGCACTACCTTTTACCTTGCACTGTGGTACCCACACGCCTCCTCGCCGCTTGCCCGTTTTGAAACCACCCTCATGACACACACGCACACTCACACACACACACACTCACACACACACCGTGCGCCTGCTCCCCTCCCCCCCCCCCCCCCCACTGTTGCAGCGGTCTGACTGCAAGGACTCAGTTGCCGTGTACGACTGCGGCAGCTGGCAGCTCCGCGCCCAGTGGGCACCAGGCACCTCAGACCTCGCTGACCTGGCCTGGTCCCCTGACGGCGGCTGCCTGGCGGTGTGGGAGTCTGCCCTGTACGGCCACCAGCTGGGGGTGTTCACGGCTGAGGGCGACTGCCTCACCGCCTACTCTGCCTACCGCGACCTGCTAGGCATCAAGGCTGTGGCCTGGAGCCCCTCGGGGCAGCTGCTGGCGCTGGGTGATTATGAGCAGGTGGGCTGTGGTTGTGGTGGAGGGGTGAGGTGAGCTGTGCGGGGTGGGGGGATGAGGGGTGGCGGCTGGTGCAGGGGAGCGGTCGTCAGTACGTGTTGCAAGCACTGGCTGTTACAGGCGCCATGCAAGGTGCAGCGCCAGTGCAAGAACCGCGCGCTGTCCAGCCTGCGTTGCCGTCTAGCTCGAAAGCCAGGCAGCTGGATGCTGTGTGGCGCGGAAGCCGGCGCGGTGCTTCCACCGTCACTGAAACTGACTACTGCTGCTGGGTGTGCGTGCAGGGTGCTACGGTGCTCAACCACGTCACCTGGAGCCCTCTGGCCCAGTTCTCCCACCAGCCCACAGTGAGCGGCCCGCCCAGTGTGGTTGCTTACAGCGAGCTTGAAGAAGACACAGGGCGGCGAGTGCTGGCGGCGGGCACAGGCAGCATGAGCCGCCTAGGCAGCAGCCGGCTGCTGCCGCGCTCCCGACCTGGCTCACGCCCCGGCTCACGCAACGGGTCGCCGGTCAAGGCTGGGCCTGACGCCTCGCAGGTGAGGGGCGCTGCTGTGTGTGTGAGAGGTGCAGGCTGGAGGTACGGCCGCAACAGCTGTGGCAAGCGACACTCTTGTTGTGTTTGTTGTGTGCCAGCCAACATGCCCAGACTTACAACTCCCGTGCCGGGAGGACCCTTCCTTCCCCTTCCCCTTTGCCCCCTGCAGGACCTGGATGATGAGGGCGGTGAGATGGCAGTCACCAAGTCTCGATACGTGGTGGCACAGCTGCCCCTCAGAGTGCCGGTGGTTCGCCTCGTGCTAGACAAGCCCAACCCCAAGCTGGGCGTTGGTGAGTCGCGGCGGCGCAGCTCCCTCCACAAAGAGGGGCTGCATGGCTTATGCTGCTGGGCTGTGCCTGCAGCTGTGACCAGCAGCCCTCTCCCTCCGGTCTAGCTTGGCCGCCTGCCCTGCAAAGCGCTGGTGTTTCAACACATGCAGGCAGCGTGAGCTGGAGCTTTGATGGCAGCTACATCGCAACCCGCTGCGACAGCATGCCCAGCGCTGTGTGGATCTGGGAGACGAGCAGGCTGGAGCTGGCCTCGCTGCTGCTGCAAACGCGCTCCGTGCGATCGCTGCAGTGGTGCCCCAGCGACAACCGACTGGTGGTGTGCACCGGGGACAGCAAGCTGTACCTGTGGACTCCAGACGGCGCCTCCTGCGTGCACATCCCGCTGCCCGGCTTCCGTGCAAGCGGACTGTGCTGGCACCCAGACGGCGGCTCACTGGTGCTGACCAGCAGGGACGAGTTCTGCTGCGCGTACTTCTGACATGTGGCGGGACCTGAATGGTTACCGCCTGTTGACTGCTGCAGGGCGGCTACCGCCGCCGCTGCCACCTCACCTGACCGCTTCCTTCCTGCCCTTGCCCTGACGTTTGACCGCACTGACACTTTTGCTCTTCCTGTAGTTGCTTATTGATTGATTGCACAAGTAGGGTTCAGTTGTGGTATGTGATGAAGCATAGCAGCAGGTGGGAAGCGAGGGAGCAGACGTCAGCAGGAGAGCGAGCTGGGTGGATGGGCAGGGAGAACAGAAAAGCAAGCTGGGAAAAAAGGAAGGGCCAACAACCAAGAGCTCATGCAGGGATACAACACAAAAGGCACAGCGGGCACAGGAGTGTGCACCGCCGCCGTCACACATAGTCGTATCCATCGCCACCCTTGAGCTTCTCCTTCTCCCTGTCGATGAACGACAGGGGGTCATCCGCGCGCTGCTTCCTCAACCGATGCGCCTCCATCTCCTCTGGCGTCACCTCCACATCCTGCCCAGCCAGGCTGTTGTACTTGCGCTTGCGATCATCCCGCTCTTCCGCCTCCCGCCCCTCCTTCTCATGCTGCTGCTGCCGTGCCAGCGCCTCCGCCACCTTTGCAGGGTCGAGCTGCAGGTCCTCCCCCGCCTCGCCCCACACATCCGCGGCCGGCTTGTGCCCCACCAGCTTGCTCTCTTTGCGCCGCTCCTCGTCCTCTGCCGCCTTGGCCTCCATGTTGACGGCCAGCTGCTGGGCTGCGTCTGCTGCGGCACCCTTGCCCCCCGCACCCACGCAATAGCTCTGCTTGATGGTGCTGTGGCAGCACGCGTAGCCCCTGCAGGGTGGAGCAAGAAGGGGGGGAGGGGGCAGCACAGCTTGTCAGCACATCTTGTGAGGCCAACCAGCCCATCACAGCACACCCGCGGCCCATCACAGTCCGCTGCCCCATGCCTCATCCGGCGCGAGCCCTGCACACCAAGCATAGCACTGGCCACGGCACATTGCGGTCTGGTGGCGACCAGCCCTTGGCCCTGGTTTCACCTCTACCCAGCAGGTGCCGCCACTCACCAGGCGCCATCGTTCCACCAGGAGCCCCAGACCGCTGTGTGGTTGTTCACCATCACATCCTCCTCGTATCTCGACTTGGCCTTCACCTCCTGGCCTCGCAGCACCCGCCCAGCTGCATCGTACTCGACATACGCCTCGCTGGCCTGCGGGGTGGGTGTGGGGCAGGGTGGCAGGGTGGGAGTGAGGAGGACCAGATTTGAACAAAGCGTGTTGGCGTGCTGGGCTGCACTGCTCGTGTTGATCTTAAGCAACAGCAGCAGCAGGGGCAGCAGCAGGGCTGCAGCCACGGCAGAGTGCTGAGAGGCACAGCAAGCGCAAGCGCGGGCTGCTTGCCTGCAGCGCCTTGATATCGTCCGAGATGGGTGCCGCCGCATCTCCATACTTTGCTCGGATGTCGGTTTTGGAGTGTCCCTCCAGTGCTGTCTTCCGCTGCTTGAACTGCTGGAAGGCCAGCTCAGCCTGGGACGGCATGGCCTGCGGGGGGAGAGGAGCGGGAGCAAGGACGAGGAGCAAGTGCACACGCATGAACAGCATGGTGAGCCGAGTGATGCAGGGCAAAGGGCACACCGAAGCTTGAAGGAGGCAACAGCAAGCAGCAAGCAGCGTGCATACCAGGGCTCAGCCAGCCAGTCTCCCACACACTGCCATCCCTGGCAACCACCCATGCACGCACGCACTGCGCCTACACCTTGCCTTCCCCGCACCGCACGCAGGCACCCATCCACAGAAGCAACCACGTCATCACCCCACACAACACTCCAGCACACGACGTCCTGCACTGCTCACACCTGCATGTGCACGTCCTGCCCTCGCTC
Source organism: Chlorella vulgaris (assembly GCA_023343905.1). Classification (NCBI taxonomy): domain Eukaryota; kingdom Viridiplantae; phylum Chlorophyta; class Trebouxiophyceae; order Chlorellales; family Chlorellaceae; genus Chlorella; species Chlorella vulgaris. The sequence continues at coordinate 1,408,694 of SIDB01000011.1, read as the reverse complement.
GTGCGTGGTGATGGCAAAGACGTTGAGGTCCTTGAAGCCGCCGACCTCGCCGCTCTGGCGCACAAAGTTGTCGCCGTAGAAAGTTTTCTGTGAGGGGTCCTTGCCGGGGTTGGGGTCCTCGCGCATGGACCGAGACTTGGGGTCGTAGTAGGCTGCAGGGGGGGGAGTGGTGAAGAAGGGGATGACGATGAGGAGTGTGCAGGGCGTACCAAGAAGCACAACCTTTCAGTGCCCAGACTGGGTGGGTGAAGTGTAGAACTGGGCTGAGATTTGAGTCACGGGCAGCAGGACTGGCCATTGGCCCCTGACCTGCCTCCAACCCCTGGCGCTGCTGCTGACGGCGCTCATGCTACTGTGTCCCTTCAAGCCAGAAAGCAGCCGCTTCAGCAGCCAGCTACCTACCATACAACCCTCACATACCGCCAAAACGCACGCCACCCACAGCCGCCCACAGCCGCCCACCTGAGTTGGTGTCCAGGTTGAGCAGGTACTTGGCTGTGTCCTCTCGAATACGCAGGTTGCGCACTGAGCCGGTGGAGCCGCCACCCGCTGTGCGCACACGCTTCTCGACCTTGGCAAAGCCTGTGGGAAAGAGGAGACACAAGGCATATGCTCAGCTCATGCAGCGTTGCCGAGGCCTGCAGAAGGTCCGTTCACCCTTTGACCAAACGCTGCCCTCTGCGCATACACACACCGCCTGCCTCATGCACACAGGCCGTCACGATCTGAGCACCGTTCGCTGCCACTCTGAGCACCCACCCGCCTCCTCCGTTTCATCAATCTTTGCCTCCTCCCCAGCCAGCTGCCCCTCCAGCTCCTCCTCCTCCACCTCCCCAGCCAGCTTCTTCTCCAGCAGCTCCTTGCGCCGAATCTCGGCACGCATCGCCTCTACCTTCTCAAAGCTGCAGCCACAAGCAACAGGGACAGCAACAGTGAGCCACGACCACAAAAACCACGGCAGAGGCGGGCGTCGGATGGCCAGCACAGATGCAGACAGCAGCCGCGGTGTCATGTGTGGCAGGGTCGGGGCCAATGGTGTAATGCGCAAACGAGCTGGCGCGGCACGTCGTCTGCAGATCACCCTGGCGTAAATCCAGCTCCTCACGCCCGCTTCCTGCCTCCGCAAACACATTGTGTTGCGCAGTGTGACACACTGTCCTGGCTGATTGGCTGACTCACCGCTCTGCCTGCTTGACCCACTCGTCACCGTTGTATCCGTTCCACCGGTCCCGCTTGGCGTCAAACGTGCGCAGCTCGAAGTCATCCTCCAGCTTCTCATCAGCCGCAATGTTCTTGTTGGTCCACTTTGCACCCTTGCCTCGGGGCCGCTCCATGCAATCCTTGGTCTTGTGGGACATGGAGCCACAGCTGCACGGGTTGAGAGGGAGGTTGAGACAGCGTGTGTGTGGTGCTAAGAAGCAGGCAAGCCCAGCTCGGGTGGCACATGCAGGACAGCAACAGCACCACGGGAGTGTGCTGTTGGCACCACCAGCAGCCGCAGGGCCCACGACAAGGCCAGCAGGCAGGCAGGCAGGCGGCTCACTTCTCGCATGCTCCCTTGCGAAACTTGTTTGCCTGGAAGACCTTGGCGCCGCGGTCGTACCACCTCATCTCATCAGTCACCTGATCCTTCCAGTTCCGCTGATGCTTCAGGGAGGGGGCCCCAGCATTCAGGTACCACGGTGCGTCAGCCATGAACTGCAGGCCGGAGGGGGGAGAGGGCCAAAATACACTTTCAGGAGAGAGCAAACGTGGATGCAGCAGTGCCTGAGATGCTAGTGCGCATCAGCAGGAGACCAGGCAAAAGGTGGGCTGAAGGGAGGAGATGATGAGGGCTGGACCATCTGCGAAGTGACCGCAAGCAGGCGCAGGTTTTGCAGTGACTTACGGCTGGAATATGGGGGTTGATCTCCTTGCCCTCCTCATCGAGCTGCAGGAGGAGAAGACAGGGGGAGTGAGCAGGTCAGGAGCTGAGAGGAAAATGCAAAAACAGTGCTGCGCTGCCCCGCACGTTACGGCCGAAACAAGTCCGGCGTAGCGGAGGGGCGCCGTGCGCCTAAGCATAGGGTCGCAGTGATCGCAGCGTCAACACAGGGGGATGGCTGGGTCGAAAGGAACCGCAACGGAAGCAGAGCGCACCGGCCCGGCTGAATGGCAGCAGCAACCTGGGCGCTGCTGCTGTCGTTCTCACCTCTGCTGGCGCCAGACCGGCTTTCCGCGCCTCCTCCAGCTCCCGCTGCCGGCGCCGCTCCTCGGCCGACAGCATTCCTCTGTTGGTTGCGCTCGCCATGGCTGCTGACCACTGTGCTCAACAATCAGCCAGCCAAGGGGAGGCCAATTTCGCGACAGTATTGTCGGGTGTACAAAATTGTACTGAAATGTTGCCTGGTCACTAATTGCGCTCCTGATTCGTGGCTGTACCTTGCTGCCGCCCCTTGTTGATTGTGTGAGCCCAGTCAAGCCGTTCGTCCGGCCTCTCGACTGTCCTGGCTCTCTGCTGCTTCTCTTGCGCCCCCTCGAAGCTTGTTGCACTTTCAAGATCGGTAGGGGGCACACACATCCCCAATCCGCCACGCCACCACTCTGATTGCCGCTCGCTGTCTCGTTGGGAGTGGCCCAGCAGCCAATCGTCAGGGCACCATGGACATTAAGTTTCCTCAGATGAGCGGCCAACAGGAGGCAGCGGCAGTTATCAGCACAGAGGCGGCGGCGGCAAACCTTGAACCGACCGAAGGAACCTCAATGTACATTGTCAGCAACAGGTGAGGCGTGCCTCCTGAGACTTGCTGGAAGAATCTTCCTGTGACGGAAACGTATGCTGTGTCCAGCCCTTGCGGGCGTTGGCAATAAACCTTTGTGTGTGCCTCGAATCTGCCCGTTGATGCGAAACTTTCATTGCCCGCAGGTGGTTCACCCGGTGGTGCCAGTACAGCGGCTTCCAGTACGATCCCAACCGCAAAAAGCCTCGACTGATGGACCAGGAGCAGCCTGGCCCGCGTCCAGACAGCATTGACAGCAGTGACCTCAAGGCTGAGCCACCGGTGCGGCGGAGGGAGGAGCGGCGTCTTACTGCCACCTCAAATTGCTGCCTTCCTGCACTGTCGCACTGATGTGCCTACAGGCGGCACATCTTTTGTATGTCGCTGCCCCAAAAACACAGTTGCGATCCTTGAGTGCTCGCCTGCCTGCATGTCTGCTCGGCTGCTGCAGGTGTCTTGCGACCTGACGCCCGAGCAGGCGGCCGGGGTGGTGACCCTGCGGGAGCGGCTGGTGGACAAGGAGCAGTTTTGGATGTTCCACGAACCCACCTGGAGGCTGCTCACGGGATGGTACGGCGTGGAGCCCGGCAGCGAGGTACGGAGGGAGTACCACCTGGTGGGTCGGCGCCTGGAGGTGGACGCGCAGCAGCAGCACTTCAGGGTGGTGGCCCGCCCCGCTAGCGGCGGCGCAGACCTGGAGGCAGTGCTGGGCGCCAGCTCACTGGTGAGTGGCTGTGCATGCCTGCTTGTGTCTGCCTTCGTGTGTGACGAGGCTTGCACGTGCTGTGCTTTGTGTGCTGTGTGTTGTGACCGCGAAAAGCTTGGAGCTAGTGCAGCTGCTGGAGCGAAATGTGGCGTCATGCCCTCCCCCCAGACAACTGCCGCCCAATCACCCAACCGCCCACTCCACCGGCTCACCCCCCGCACCTGCAGTGCAAGCTGAATGAGCTTAAGGTCAGGGCCTGCCAAGCACTGGGCCTGGAGGCTGAGGACTATGAAGTGTACGACTACCGAGGTTGCCAGCAAGGGGAAAAGGTGGGGCCTGCCGGTGTGAGGGCCTGCGACTGGGCCAGGGATGGAGCGAAGGAGCGCTTGCAGGCTGGCGTACGGTTAGGGCCGACAACCTCCAGGGCTCAACCGTCTGCACTCTTGCCTGCTGCCATGTCGTTTTCTTACTAAGAACATTGTTGCGTTCTCCCGCCCGCCCCCCACCCCTCTTTCCTGGCGCAGCTGGAGCACCTGACGTTCAAGACGCTGACGGGCTGCAGGCTGCAGGACCTGCAGGCCTTGCTGCTGCTGCCCAAGGGACAGCCCCAGCCCGCACCCGAGCCAGCCCCCAGCAGCCCAGTCCTCATGCTGCGCAGCGCACCAGACCTGGGCAGCACCCCGCTCACCATGCTGAGCAGCCCGCGGGGCAGCGGTGGCGGCTACATGGCCAGCAGCCCCATGAGCCCGCTGTCTCGCTCCTTTGACCGCGCTCCAGGGTGGGCTGAGGACGTTGTATATGAGGTGGGCGGGTGGTGGGTGGGTGGGTGGGGTGCTGGGACGCGTTTGAGAGGGTATTCAGAGGGCTCCAAGTTATTGGACGGGGCGGCGTGCACTGTACCGCACTGCTTGTACTGCACTACCTGCAACACATCTTGCCTGACAGCGGCCCGTCACCTTGTGCTCCCCTGCTCGCCCCCTGGCTGCTGCAGGCCTCGGGTCGTGGTCACGGTCTGGCTGGCCTGGGCAACCTGGGCAACACCTGCTTCATGAATTCATCGCTGCAGTGCCTGGCCCACAGCCTGCCCCTCATGCAAACATTCCTGACAGGGGCATACAGGCGGGACCTGAACAAAGACAACCCGGTGGGTGGGTGGGGCAGCCAGGTCGCAGGCAGCTGCCGGCAATCAGATGCTGCCTCTATGGCGCAGGGATGAGCGCTTGTGTGTGTCCTTCGCCTTACGCCTGCCCTCACCATCTGCCTGCCATCAACACCTCCTGCCCGCCCACTTGCCCGCCCGCCTGCCTGTGCCCTTCCGCAGCTGTCCCTGGGTGGCAAGCTTGCGCTGGCCTTTGCAGCGCTGATGGAGAAGCTGTGGAGGGGGGGTGTGGCCCATGTGTCGCCCAAGCTGTTCAAGTGGCAGCTGGCCAAGTTTGCGCCCCAGTTCAGCGGCTATGCGCAGCAGGACAGCCAGGAGCTGCTGGCCTTCCTGCTGGATGGGCTGCACGAGGTGAAGGGGTGGGACAGTCGGGTTGGAAGGATTTGGTGGCTGGGTGGGGCAAGGATGAGTGACGGGGTGGGTGGTGGCAGAGTGGGTGTGGTAGGAGGACTTGCTGGTGTGGGTTGCAGGAGGCTGTGCAGGCAGTCCATTCATTCCGCAACAAGCGAGTAATCAGCTCAGTGCTTGCTCAGCCTTTGCCCTGCAAGCCACGACCCCAGCGTCAGCCCACATACCCAACACTGCAACACCCTCCCTGCTCGCCTGCCCCTGCCTCGCAGGACCTGAATCGCATCACCGACAAGCCATATGTGGAGGACAAGGACTCTGGGGGCAGGCCTGATGAGGAGGTGGCGGCGGAGGCCTGGTCCAACTACCGGCGGCGCAACGACAGCGTGATTGTGGATGCGTTCCAGGGCCTGTACCGCTCCGTGCTGATCTGCCCAGAGTGCGGCAACCAGTCGGTCAAGTTCGATCCGCTCATGTGAGGCTGGTTGGGGGGAGAAAGGGGGAAGCCTTGGAAGGTGCTGCATGGTGCAGGCGGCTGGAGGGTGCAGGTGCAGGCATGGCTGCAGGCAGACGCCGGCCCCTGGCGCCATCAAGCAGGTGTCATTGAGGGTGGCAGGGTGGCGCATCAGCCGCCAATGCATGCGTGCAGCTAGCATAAGAACAGCTTGCGGGAGGCCGGCCGTGCATCGGCCTCTCAATGACTGCGCCACCCTTGACTGTGTTTGTGCGACTGTGTGTGCGACTATGTGTGTGTGCGCAGGTACCTCTCCCTGCCGCTGCCTTCCTCCAAGATGCGCAGCTTCACATTCACAGGTGGGTGTGGTTCCGGAGGGCTGGCAGGCGTGTTGGATGATGAGTCGCCCATTGAAGGAGGGCTTGCAGGGCCAAGGCATCAGTGGAGTGCCTCACATGGAGTGGCTGCGTGTGTCTGCATTACCTGCCCACCTGCCACCCCTCCTGCCCTTCCTGCCTGCCTCCCTGCAGCCGTGTGGGTGGATGGGTCCGCCCTGCCTCGCCAGTATGGGCTGGAGGTGCCCAAGAGCGCCACAGTGGGGTGAGGGGGCTGTGTGGTGGTGCTGTGTGGGCCACGAGTCTGAGTCCTATTTCAATTTGTTTCAACTTCTAAGAGATCGACAACCACTTCAACTTTTGGCCGGTTTGTCTGCGTGCGACGTCTGGCCCACTGCCGCCCTGCTCTGACGTCGCAGCCCGTCCTGTTGCTGCCTTGCCCCTGCCGCCACTCCCCGCAGGCAGCTGTACGGCAGCATAGCCCAGGTGATGGGCCTGCCTGCCACTGAGCGCCCAGAGGACTTGCTGCTGCTCACCCAGTTCAACGACGGCACCTTCCTAACCTACGGTGACCTCAAGGTGAGTGGTACTGCGGTATTGTACCGCTGCGTACTTCGGGTGGGGGGAGGAGGGTTGGCGGACGCAGCACGGTACTATTTATGTGCACTGCCTGCATGGCAGATGCCATGTCTCAGGCTGCTGGATTGGGCCGAAATCAAACTCCGACTTGCTTCAAGTCAACTTCCATCGCCCCCCCCCCCCCCCCTTCCCCCCTCCCCTTGCCTCCTCGTCCTTCTTCACCCGCCACCACAGGCGCGGGTGTCGTCCATCGAAGACCTGCGCTCCCGCTTCACATTCAACAGGGGGGCGGGCCCCCGCTACACCCTCTTTGTGTACCCGGCTGCGGCGCAGGGCCCCAGGGGCGGGGGCCACCCGCTGCATATCTACCACCAGTGAGCTTGCGGGTGGAGTGACGTGGCATGGGGGGGAGTGGCGGGGGGCAGGGCGGGGCGGGGCAGGGTGGTGCGGCTCACTGCTGGGTGTCGCACCCTCTCCTGCTCCTGCTTGTGACAACGCCCCTGTGCCTTTGCATTCGCTGTGCACATGCTGTGCCTGTCCCTGCCTCTCATCTCAGCCCCCCCCCCCCCGTCCCACCCTCATCCCTCCCGCTGTGCAGGTCGGCCCGCAGCAGCAGCTTCCTCATCCCCACCACGCCCCTCTTCCTGCCGCAAGACCAGCTGGCAGCCCTGGGCGCGCAGCCGGGGGCCAGTGAGGCCCTGGTGGCCCCTGGGGGCGGGCGAGACGCCATAGACGCGGCTCTGCAGCAGCTGCTGAGGTGAGGCGCTGGCGCACACTGCTGCCCTCACTCTCTCACATACTCGTGCACTGCCCCGCTTGCTGTACTCTGGACGTGGCATGCTTTGATGCCGCCATGTTCTCACAGCGGTTGCCGTCACTCCGGCATCCTCCCTCCTCCCTCCTCCCTCCTCCCTCCTCCCAACAGGCCTTTCAGCAAGCACCAGGCGCCCGAAGCACTCGCTGCCAGTGCCACTGGTGCCGGTGTCGACGGCAGCGGCGAGCAGCAGCAGCAGCAGCAGCAGGACCAGCAGCAGCAGCAGCAGCCCCAGGGCCCTTCTCCAATGGCGGAGGCAGGCGCAGGCGAGGCGGCAGCAGGTGCAGGTCCAGGGCCAGCAGCAGGTGACTTTGTGGCCCCTGCTCCGGCCCCGCACTGTGACCCAATGGACGTCGAGCAGCAGGGGGAAGCTGCACTACCGTTGAATGGCGGCATTGAGGCCTTTGGGGAGGGCGGCGGAGAAGCGGCAGCGGCTGGTGTGCCCGGTGCAGCGGTGGGTGATGCACCCTGGCTGGACACACTACTGGACGGTAATGGCATCTCCCCCTCCTCCTCAGCTGAGGCCCTGCCAGATGCTGATGCTGATGCTGATGCTGATGCCTCGCCAGACGGAATGGACGACTCACCGACGGTGCAGTCACCCACTGCTGTGGCGGCGGCGGCGGCGGCCAGCGATGAGCCGTTTGACATGTGGGCGGCACAGGTGTGAGGGGCAGCTGGTGGTGGTGGTGGTGGTGGTGCTGGTGCTGGTGCTGTCAACTGCTTTATCTCGATTGTTAAGTCTGCCTGCCTGCCTGTTCTCTGCCTGGCCCTTTTGTTGTGCCCAACCGCCACCTTGCTGCACGCCACACCCTGCTGCACCGCAGAAGGAGGAGGCGGCAAGGGCCGCTGCTGCGGCTGCTGCGGACGCCGCCTCCAGCCCGCCCTTCCTCCTCAAATTTGCCAAGCGCAGCAGCTACGGGCCGGCAGTGAGCACCACCGGCGTGGAGCCGGCGCCCCTGGAGGCAGATCAACCGCTGCTGATGGTGGCAGGTGTGTGTGTGTGTGTGTGCTTGTTTGGGTTGGCTGCACGCAATCGTGCGTGCCCAACCCCAGCTTGGCCTCCCTACATGCACGCTGTGTCTCAGCAAAGCGTGCGAGCAGCGTGGCGTGGCCCCCACCCGGCCCTCCCAACACAACCCCTCAGTGCCTCATGCTGCCATGCGCCTGCTGCTCTTCCTGCTCCTCACTCCTGCAGAGTGGCAGCAGGCGGCGGCAGCTCTATATGAACCCGAGCCGCTACTGCGGGCGGAGCAGGATGCGTCTGCCCTGGCTCTGGCTGACAAGCAGCGCGATGGCGGCAAGCGTGTCACGCTCGCAGATTGCCTGGAGGTGTGGAAGCTGAGGGTTGGGGGGTCCGAGGGTGGTGTGATGGCGGTGCTGATGTGGCAAGCACCGAGGGAGACGGGTGGCAGTGTGGGCCCTGCCTGCCACCTCTGGCTCCATTCTGCGGGCAGTCCTCTCACACACGTACATGCACACACACAAAAACGTTGGCGCTTCTTCTGCCCTGCCCTCGTGCACCCCTCACCTCCCACTCCTCCCCACCACCACCCCCACGCGCCGCAGACCTTCCTCCACCCCGAGCAGCTGGATGCGGAGGACAGCTGGTACTGCGGCTCCTGCAAGCAGCACGTGCAGGCGGACAAGAAGCTGGACCTGTGGAGCCTGCCTGATGTGCTGGTGGTGCACCTCAAGCGCTTCTCCTACTCGCGGTGAGGCCGACAGGACAGAGGCAGGGGCATGGGGCAGAGGGGGGGCAGAGGGGGGGCCAGAGGGTTGTGAGGACGGGGGAGCCAGGGCAGGGGCCACCCCGACTGAGCCCTTGAGGGGTTGATCCCTTGTGCCCCCCGACTTCCTGCCGCTCGCCCAGCTGCAGCCCGTTGAATGCACATCCAGCCTTACCCCCTGCACTCACCTCACCTCACTGCTGCATGGTACTGGCGCTCCCGCCCGCCCTGCCTGCTCTGTCCCTGCAGCTACAGCCGAGACAAGCTGGACACCCTGGTTGACTTCCCGCTGCGGGGCCTGGACATGGCCCCCTACCTGCTCAGCAACAAGACGCAGCAGGCACGGGCGCAGCAGCAGGACACAGCGGTGAGTGCGCTCACCTGCCGCCTGGCAGGGCTGGCTTTGCTCCCAGGCAATGCAAATGCCGTGCCTGCGGCCACACACACACTGGGCAGGCCAACAGGCGGCAGGCAGTGGCATCTGACACCGCATCAGGCTGCTTGTTGGCCCTGCCTCATCTGCTCCTCTTGTTGTGCATGCCGTCTCGGCTGCAGGATGGCACACCGGACCCCAGCACGCTGTATGACCTGTACGCAGTGTCCAACCACTTTGGAGGTGGGGCGGCGGCAAGCGGTGCATGCATATACGCTGTGCGGAGCGCTGCCGGGCTGTGTTGCTTGAAGGCCACCATCCTTGTGGCCTTGTACATCACAAGCCTCTTGCAGCTTGACCTCTGCATAGCGTACTGCTGGCACACATTTCTTCATGTGTTCAACGACTCACTGATCCATAATCGCACCTGCTGCAGGCATGGGTGGCGGACACTACACTGCCTTCTGCCGCCTGCCCGGCGCGAGCGGCGGCGGCTGGTTTACTTTTGATGACAGCCACGTGAGCCCTGTTGACGAGAGTGCGGTGAAGACCAGCGCCGCCTACGTCCTGTTCTATCGCCGCCAGGGCGCACAGCCAGAGGAAGATGTGGCGGCCTTTCTGGAGCGGGCTGCTGTGGAGCAGCAGCAGCAGCTTGAGGTTGAGATGGCAGACGGGCAGCAGGGGGCAGCAGACGCGGCAGTTGCGGGGCAGCAGGACGGGCTGCCGACCTCTGGCGGGCAGCCTGTGCAGCCGCACCCATTGCCGCCGATGCCCAGCAGCAGCTTCCTGAGCAAGCGCCGGTCTGCCACGATCGAGGAAGAGGAGGAGGAGGAGGATGGAGGGCCTGCGCAGGACTTGAGAGATGACATTCCTGCGGCGGGTGCCATCGAGATTGACTGATGGATTCGATCGCTCAAGCTGTGTAAGCAGAATGGAAGAGAGGGATGCCAAGCGGTGGTGTGAGTTTGCTGGTTGGATCAAGAGCAGAACGAGCAGTGTGACGAGGTGCCACATGGCGGGACGGTCCTGCTGCAGTTGCAATTTGTTGCGCTTCTTGATCGGGCTCTGTGCTCATTGATCAATAGCAGTTATCAAACTCGGTTCGACGTTGCAACAAACACTGCTGAGTTTGTTCTATTAAAATCGTTGTGCTGTAGCAGTTGCTTGCAACGAGCTATTTCAGCTCCAGTGCAAGATTCAAAGCAGGTCCCTGTTGTTGCCGCTGTCGACGGAGTGTTCAACGCGGCGCCCTGCTTTCAGCAGCTGCAGTTGAGTTCTGCTGAGCGAGAGAACGTACTTTGCGACGCTCATACAACGCAAGCCATCGAAACAGCGGGGCAATGGCGATCACCGCCGTCTGACGGCAATTCAAGCATGGACCTGACGGTCGAGGAGCGATATGCTGTGGCCTCGCTGTTCACCTTAGCCCTGCACGCTTCGCAGTGGGACCACAACAGCCACGAATGCGAGGAGCCCTGGGGGTGAGCACATGTGTGCAGCTCGCACCTTTGCCAGCCTGCCGACAACCTGTCCAGCCAACAGGGTGCCTGCCCCGCTTCCATCCAGCCCCTGAGCCGCCTGGCCCGCACCCCGCCCCTGCAGTGAGCCGCCTGCGGTGGAGCGGGACCCTCGGCTGATGGTGCGACTGACAGAGGCTGAGTTGGATGCCTGGTGGGGCTACGACCTGACAGCACCCGGCGGCCTGCTGGACCGCATCTACAGAGAGCTGCAGGTTGGCCGGCTGGCTGGGTCCTGTGCACACCGATGTGTGTGCAGTTGTGTTGGCGATGAGGCAGGTGGTGACATGTGGGTGCATCACCGTCCGCAGTCGCTGGGCAGAGGCGGCTGGTGCTGGTGCTCTTGTGCTGGTGTTCCTCCCCTTGTGCGGGGTTGATATATGTTGTGTGAGAGCTTTGTCATTCTTGTGTGACTCATGGCATCCTGCTCGCACCCCTCTGCTTGCAACCCTTTGCTGCTGCGTTTTGTGCCACCCACTCACTTTGCCGCAGGTGGCGCCCACCAAGGTCAAGGGCTTGAAGCTGCTGCCCAGCGCCGCTCCCAGTGCCGGCAGCGACTTCTTCCGCCTCATGGTTCGAGACTGCATCGCCATGCTTGACGCCGAGCTGGCGGCCCAGCTGCCGCCGCTGCCGCCGCGGCGCAGCTCCCGCTTTGGCCGCACCGCCGATTCGCCTGTCAGCCCGCAGCGGCGCACAGTGCGGGACGACTTGTTTGCTGGGCTGATCAACAGCGACAGTGATGACGAGAGTGATGATGACTGGGCTGCCGATTTGGAGCGGGAGCAGAAGCTTGTGGTGCGTTCGTTGCCTGCCTGCCTTAGGGGGGCCGGCAGCGGGTTGGACTGTGTGCTTTCCAAGGGAGGACCGGTTGCAGCCTTTGTGTGCGATCAGGCGGTGTGAAGGCAGCATTCTTGCGTCAGCAAGCATGCTGCTCAAGCATCTTCTGTAGCTACCTTCCCTGCCTGACTGCCTTCTCCCTGCTTACCGTCCGCTTGGGCCGCTGCCGCCTGCAGGCCAGCGCAGAGCGCACGCGCCCGCCTGGTGGCCTGCACCGGCACCTGTCCCAGGAGGCCGAAGAGGCTGTGGTGAGCATCACCAAGCGGCTCAGTGACGGCTGCTGGAGCCTGCGGTCAGAGGGCAGCGAGGAGGAGGGGCGGGAGCAGCAGCAGGGGGCAGCAGACGAGGCTGGGGTGCAGCCTCTAACTCCACCTCCCAAGCAGCAGCAGCAGCAGCAGCAGCAAGAGAAGCAGCCGCAGCAGGCTGCGCCGCCGCCCAGTGCCGCCATCCCCTCCCCCAAGGCAGTGGGTGCGGTGTGGGAGCTGGTGCAGTGTTGCGTGGGCGCGGCCCCCATGCGCCCGGACCCCTCCCTCCCCAAGCTGCCTCGACAGCTGGCGGTACGCTGGTACGACGCCCGGGCGCGGGTGGCGCTGCTGCAGGTGGCCAGCTGGCTGCAGGTGCCGGCCCGCAAGGTGTCCAACCTGGAGCTGCTGCTGACGCACGGGGACAGGGCCCCCCGCACCAAGTCGCTGTCCAGCCAGGAGGAGGACGCTTGGGAGCGGCGCATGCGGTACCTCAAGGTACTGCCTAGGCTCCCTTTGCGTTGCACTGTGTTATGGGGAAGTGCGTGTGCCTGTGTACCGGCGTATGTCTCACCCACGCAGCTTCGTCCGGGGCAGATGCCCGCCAACCCTGTTTTGTGACGCACGCGTCCATTCACTGCCTGGGCGAGCGCCTGTCTTGTAGGTCGGTGCGGCGGCGGTGGGCGGCGGTGCGCTGTTTGCAGTGACTGGCGGCCTGGCAGCGCCTGCCATTGCTGCCGGCGTCGGCAGTATTCTTGGGTTCATCGGGGCGCCTGTGGCTATGGCCGGCACCGTCACTGGCTTCCTGGCCAGCACGGCAGGCGCCGCCACCGTCACCGGCACCATGGCTGCTTCGGGTGCTGCGTCCACCGGCACCCGCATGGCTTGTGAGCTGCTGCTGCTGTGGCGGCTGGCAAGCCTGTCTGCTGCTGCTGGGAAGCCTGTCTGAGGCTGGAGCAATGGTCCGGCTGTCCTCCCCCGCATGCACACATCGATTGCTTTGATTGTGGTTGGTGCTGGTTGGATGCATGCTTGGATGCGTGCTTGCCGCCACCGCCCCTCACTGCCGCCATCTTCTTGCTGGTGCAGACCGCACCGCCGAAGTCAGCGAGTTTGGTTTCCGAGAGCTGCTGCCTGCACAGCAGCAGCAGCAGCAGCAGCAGCGGGTGCAGGGGCCGCCCCCAGAGCCAGTCGAGCTGCAGGCGATGGGCAGCTCAAAGGTGGGCACCCCTATTGCAGCAGCAGCAGCAGCAGCAGCCGGGCTGGCAGATTCAGCTGCAGCAGGAGCAGCCGCTGGTGGCGACCCTGGGCACTTGCAGGTGCTTGCGGCCAGTAGCAGTCAGTCAGCCAGGGCGCAAGCATTGGCTCGCCGCAGCAGCTGCAACTCCATGATAAGCAGCGGCAGCGGCAGCGGCAGCTCGCTCCGGGGTGATGGCAGCAGGGGCCAGCTTCAGCTGCAGCAGCAGCCTGCACCGGGAGAGCAGCAGGCGGCAGCGGGCGAGCAGCAGACGGCGTGGCAGCGTTGGTTTGGGAGCAGTAAGAAGGAGCAGGGCGAGGAGCTGCTGCTGCCGGTACCCATGCGAGCAAAGTGAGTGCAGGGTGAGGGAGTGGTGCGTGCCGTGGCCGCCAAGACAGCGCACGTAGGGTGCACCGCATGCCAGCACTGCAGCGGCCCCAGCTGAGCAGCTGGGCGCAATGCACGGCATGACTGCCCATATTTACTGTCCTGCGCTGCCCGCCAACGCCCGGCTGCCTTGCAGGCAGAGCGGCGATGTGAAGCTGGCGCTTGGCATCTTTGTGGCGGGGTGAGTGGCTGAGTGTGTGTGGGGGAGTATGCAGAGGTGGGTGGGGGGGCGGTTCACAGTGCATGCGATTGCCGTCATACCTGCGATGCCGAGCCGTGCACACACCAACGTCTGCCCTTAGCCACCCGCTGCTGCTGCTGCTGCTGCTGCCTGCCTCATGCCAGGTGGATCACTCAGCGCAGCGACTTTGAGACGACGTGGCAGGGCTGCATGGACTGCAGCGATGCAGGTGTGTGCGCCTTTCCTGCCCACCAGTCTGAGCCTGAGCAAAAGGCGCTGGCTTGGCTGGTATGGGGCCTGCCCTGCCCTGCTCGACCCTCCCTGCCCCGCCCCGCCCCGCCCCGCCCTGCCTTGCGTCCCCTTGCACCTGAAACCCTCCCTCCCACCCCGCATTGCTGCCCCCGGTGCCCAGACTGCTTCACGCTCGTGTGGGAGACGACGGTGCTGCTGCAGCTCAACAGTGCGCTGGGCAAGCTGTTGGGCATGCAGGCGGCCAGCCAGGGCATCCAGCTGGCCACACACAGCTTCTTTTACGCGGGGGCAGGTGGGCTGGCTTAGAGTGGCTTCTCTGAGCTGCTCACAACACACAGCACCAGCTGCCTGCCTCAACACTCACCGCACCACTCTCTTGACCAGAGCGGTGGGTTTAAGCCCCTGCACACTCCGCTCTCGGTGCCTGCCTGCAGGCCTGGTGGCTGCCCTGGGTCCCACAGTGCTGCTGGGCACCGCCAGCGGCCTCTTCATCTCCAATGCCTGGGCTGTGGCCAGCGACCGCGCTGTGAAGGCAGGCAAGGTGCTGGCGCACCTGCTGGTCAGCGGCGCTCACGGCGACCGCCCCGTGGTGCTCACAGCGCACGGCATGGGTGCCAGGCTTGTGTTCCACTGCTTGCTGGAGCTGTGCCGGCTTGGGGCGCGCGGCGTGGTGCAGCATGCCGTGCTGATGGGCGCTCCGGTTGGCACAGAGGCCGTGCGTTGGCGCATGGCGCGGCGCGCCGTGGCTGGCCGCCTGGTCAACTGCTTCACTCGCAAAGACTGGCTGCTGGGTGTGTGTGCTGGCGGTTCCAGTGGCTGGATGCGTGCGACTGCGGGCCTGGTGCCGATTGAGGTGGGCGGCGTGGAAAACGTCAACCTCTCAAACCTGGTTCAAGGGCACCTGGGCTACCTGGAAGAGTTTGCATCCATCATGGAGTCACTCAACCTGTGAAGTGTGAAATAGCTGCCGCCCGCCCGTTGGCATGGTGCGCACTACCAGCAAGGCGTGCGTGCAAGCACGAGCTGACAAGCTGTTTCATGCTTGGGAGCAGCAGCTTGTTTGTAAATCTACTCTTCCAGGGCGTGGGCATTAACAGTTGTATTGCGCGGCATCACAGAGAGCCCGTGCAGCAGGGTGACAAAAGTGGCCATTGGCTCAGGGAAAGCCGGCTGCTTGTCCTGGTTCAGACCCACCACTGCCTGCCCCTGGATCTGCCCATGTGGTCTGGCGTACCTGATACAGACCCCGCCTGCACACCATGCCGTGTGGATTGCACCCGACCGGCTGCCATCGCCACATTTTGTGTGTCATCTGCAGAGTGCACTGCAATGTGCCAGGTCTCGCCATCAACATTGATGAAATTTGTTGCAGGTCCTGTGACCCTGAACTCGGTTGCCGCCAAAAGGCGGGCCCTCCTTTTGCCGCCTTTGGCACGACACTGGCCTGCATTCGTCCATCGTACATGCGAGCACGCCGCTGGTGGAGCCAAACAACAAGCAGGCACCGCATCGGGCATGATTTTAGCCTTTTGGCGCAAAGTGATTTCTCCGGCCGGCTTTTGTGTTGTGTCCCATTCGTTTTTCTGACTCGTTTCCCTGTCAACAGGCCCAGCCGCCACCCTCACACACAATCGTCGCGGCAACCTTCCCGCTGCACAGCCGCCGCCCTCTCGCAGATGCAGCAGTAGCGTGCCGTGCCTCCAGACGTAGCGACTAGCGACCTAGCGTGAGAGGTGAGGCATTGGCTGCCGCAACCTTCCTCTCGCCCTGACCGCCCTGCCATTGGTCTCGGCATGTGCACAGCCAAGGGGCGGCGACCACGCCAACACCTCTAACGCGGTGGCCGGCGAGATTGGACTCCTGCCGCCCGCCCAGCCCGTTGCCCTGCCGCCCACCCATCCCGGACAGCACGCCACACCGGCACGCGACAGCCGCAGCCCGGCCGCCACGAGTGGCTGGCCTTTGAACGGCGGCCGCCTGCGTCCCCCGCTGGCGTCTTACCGCCACGCCTCCTCCCCCTTCCCTGTCCCCCGTGCAGTTGTAGCGAGAGTGTGTGAGTGTCATTCAGCGGACATGGTGCGTGCAGTGCGAGTTGTGCCGTTGACAGACGATGCATACAGCGGGCCACGCAGCTTTGGCGGCTCTGGCAGCGGTCGGCGAGTGATGGGCAAAGTGCCCTCCCTCGTGTTCGACCTGGATGACTTGGCAGAAGTCAGCCAGCACGCTGCATCAGAGCACGTGGACGAGGCCAGCCTGACAGAAGTGAAGCAGAAACTGCTCACGCTGCTAGACGCATGGTCGGAGCCAGGTGCGGCGCAGGCGGGACCGCCGCCGCTTCGCCGCCGCCGCCGCCGCCCCCGCCATCCCTCATACTCGCCAGATTTGCCGCCTCTTTCCTGCCTGCAACTGCTGCCATGCCTGTGGTACCCCTGCCACCCTCTGCCTGTCGACTGGGCTTGTCACTGAGCTTGTTGGTGAGCTAAACCGCACCTCCCGCCGCCGCCGCTGTCGCTTGTGCAGAGTACATGCTGCTGCTGCACGTGCGCTTTGCAAAGGAGGATGCCGCCAAGCGCGGCCTCACCCTGACGGTGGCTGAGCTGGCTGACACCCTGCGCCGCCTGGGCTATGCCGTGAAGCTGCGTACCGCTTTGGGCGGCGGCCCGGGTGGCGCCTGCCTGCGCAGCCTGCGGCACAGCTTCCTCACAGTGTCTGTGTCCAGCCCCTCGGGGTCAATGAGCTATGTGCTGGACCCCCGCTTCAGGGACCAGGTAGGCCCTCTTGCCCCTGCCTGCCTCTTGCCTGCCTGCCTGCAGCAGCTCGGTTCACAGCTTGAGATGCGTGCTTGGTGGCCGGCTGGGCAGCAAGCACCTATTCTCGAAGCTTGCGCTTGCAGCAAAAAGTGTGACATGATTTTGCAAGTGCGAGTGCTGCTGATCACTGCACTGTGGTGCTGCTGTTTCTGACCCCTGCCCTACCTTCCTCCCTCGCTGCCTTGCGCAGTTTGAGATTGCCCACAGCACGCCTCGCTACTCAAAGGTGCTGGAGGCTGTGGGTCAGGAGGTGGTGACCTCACAAGACCGACTGATCAAGGTGTGCAGCAGCTGCGGGGGAAACGAGTGCGGTCGGGTGACGAGGAAGAGGCTGTGTGTCGCTTGTGCTACAGAGAAGGGGCAGCAGAGGGGCGGTACTGCACTGCTGCCCTCGACTCACGTCTGCTCTGTGCCAGTTCCGCCTCTGACTTCTGACCCACCTGCGCTGCCGCCCCCCCCCCCCCCACAGGTGGTCGAGCTGTTGTGCGCAGAAATGGCGCTGGCCTTCCAGGAGACCGGCACCCCGCTGCCACCCTGGCGCCAGCAGGCCGCCATGCTCAGCAAGTGGCAGCCGCGTCGCAGCGAGGAGGTCGACTTGACAGCAGCCATGAACAACGGCTCTGGGCTGCTGCAGCAGCAGGTGGCGGATGTGCAGGGTGCTGCCCTGGGCGCGAAGCGCATGACAGGCCCCAGCACTGTTGCACAGCGGCTGATGATGCTGGGGGTTCACCAGCAGGGCACACCTTCACCCATTGACGAGGGAGTGGAGGGCGGGTCCCCTGCTGGTGCTGAGGCAGAGGTGGACTGGGATGCACTGGGTGACCGCACAGCCAGCACAGACTCCTCAGCCAGCTCACTGCACCTGGGTGACTGCTGGGAGGAGGAGCAGGCGGAGCAGGACACAGCGCGATCGCCACTCGCGCCGCCCCAACAGCCATCCACCGATGCACCACGCCGCACTGTGTCGGGAGCGGCTGCCATTCCAGGCGGCGGCGGCCGCGGCCATGCCATTTTGGAGGGCATTCGCGCTGCCGCTGCCGCCCTCCCCCACCGCCTCAACAACACTTGGGCAGGGTGAACGCTACGTGTCCTGCGGCTGCGCGCCTGGGCTGCGGCGGTCTCACCGTTGGTCACCTGATCTTATTAGCAGCATTTTGTCAGCAGTAGGCAGCTTCACAGGCCCTGACTGCCACCTTGGCCCTTGTCCTTTCCTTGCACCTCAACAACCCACCTTGCATGTGCATGCGCGTCCTGAACGCGCACCTGTGTGTCTGTGTCAGTGAGCTGTGCCGCATCCATCCCATTCTGCCTTGTTCATGGTTTTTCGCCTCGACGCCGCAGCTGCCCAGCATCCTTTCATTTTCCAACACCGCTCCTCAGCCCCTTGCCCCCTTTTTCTCATGACCCCTCCTCCCAGACCACTCAGCACTAATACGAATATCACTCCAACAACAAAAAGACACAAATGAGTTCATGCCGCGCTGCCCAATTTCAGGGCGCTGTCCGCGCACCACAGTTTTCAAACCACGTGCCAGTCTCTTGCAACCTGCCGTCCTCCTTCTCCTTTCTGAATCAGCGGGAGCTGTTTCTCCACAGCCCTCCACTGCCCTTTTTCACTGCCTCTCTACCCAAACAAATGCCGCGTGCTGCTGCGCCGTCGTACAACGGCTGCTGTTGTAAAGAAAGCCATGGAAGGGATCTGTTGGGTGGAAGCAGCCGGGGAGTAGGTGTTGAGCGCACTCTCAGCCAGCGGGAAACGTTCGTTGTGCATTACACTTGTGTTGAATGAATGAGGCTGCTGGTGTTGATGTTGGTACAGGACTGAGGACTATATTGCGGTATCAAAAGCGGATGCAGATGATAAAATTGACCAAATTGTTGAGGAAAGACGGAGATCAGCAGGAAGGGAAAGTGTTATTTTCCAGTCCATCTGCTGCACAGGCTGCTGCCATTCACCTGGCTGCGGCTGGCAATGGGGCGAAAACTGCGGCACTGCACTGGTGCACAGCATTGGGGGGTCTGGAAAACGTTCAAAGGGAGAGAGGACTGGGTTCTCAGGTGCCACTGCCACAGCACTGCAATAGCTGCAAAATCCCATAAGCAGGGGCCACAGCTGCCGCCGCGTGCCACGGTGGTGTTGGCCAGCTGACGACTAGTGCAGGTGCAGGTGAGGCGTGTGAAGGCAGCAGCACCTCAACTTTACTGGCTAAAAACTAGGGTGCTCCAGGCCGCGAGGCAAGGGGCGGCTCGGGTGGCGGCGCACTGGCGGCGCAGTTGCAAGGTTGAGGCAAGGTCACGCGAGCAGGCAAGCAAGCGAGTGTTCAGGCGTAGCTGGGGGCGCCAGTGTCCATAGGAGAGGGAGAGGAGGGACGCTCCGGGGAGGACGGCTGCGCAGCAGGGTAAGTGCGTGTGGTGGCCTCCACGCCGTGCATCGCCTGCCGCAGCATGCGCGCCACCAGCTTGCCCTCATTGTCGTGACTAAACTCCAGCACCTGGGGCGCCGCATCCAGAACACCACTGGACATGCCAGCATCCACGCGCCACACACGGCCGTCACACTCGCAGTTGACGCCAGACATTTGCGGGGTGTGGCCTACAACCATGGCGCGGGCGTTGAGCGAGTCCAGCGTTGACCGCAGCTGCATGTTCATGTGCATGCGCTCATCTGCACAGAGGGGGGGGGGGGGGGGGGGGGGGGGGGGGGGGGGGGGGGGGGGGGGGGGGGCAGCAGTGAGCACAGATGCGCGGTAATGGTAGTGCGGGGTGCGGAGTGCAGCGCGGCTTGCATTACACCGGCTGCCGGCTGCCAGCTGCCAGCCAAGCCGCCATGCTCACTGCTAGGTGCCGCCGTGCGAACAGGAAGCACCTGCCACACACAGCCAGCCCCGTGCGCTGCCGTGCCCTGCAACGCAGCACCCGCAGGCCCCACTCACAGTCGCTGACTCGCTCCTTGCCAAAGGTGCGGTTCCACTGCACCGAGTTGGCGTCTCCCATGGCAGGGAAGGGCGGCGCGGCCTGGGTGCCGTCTGGCCGCGTGGCGCCGTTCATCCAGTCCCCCACCTCGTCGTTGATGCGCTGCAGGCCGTACTTGAGGTGGTGCGGCAGCAGGCCGCCGTGTGCAAACACCACGTCGTTCACCACCAGCACAGTCGGGTTCTTGGCCAGCTCACGGGCCATGGCACCCCCGGGCTGATACAGATACCAGCGGGCCTGCAGGATGCGCCGCTGGTCACCCGCTGCAATGTCGGCCTCGCTGAGACCTGCCGCGCGGGCAGACTCGAAAAAGGCGCCGGGGGTGACGTAGCTGCAAGGCAGGCGAGGGGGGAAACGGGAGGCAGGATATTGAGCGATGGCAGCAGAGGGCTGGTGGCGCAGGTATGCAGGCAGGCAGGCTAAAGGCACAGCGCGGACGGCGGCAGCGGAAGGCTGGCGGCAGCGCAGCCACAAACCGAACAGGCTTGGCACAGGGATGCAAGCAGCAGCCAGCAGCGCACCGGAAGTCACCAGCCACATTCAAGCTCTCGTGGTTGCCATTCAGCATGTAGACAGCGCCGCCCTGCTGCCGTGCCTGCCGGTCCAGCTCCCGCAGCAGCAGCACCGAGCCTGCACGCACAGGCAGCCGCAGGCACACGGTGAGGTGGCAGGCACATGCCGCGGCAGCAAACGCCATGACAGCATCAAAGCCACCCAGCCATTTGTACAACCCAACAAGGAACGGGTGCATGAAATGCGGCAGACCAGGGGCGGCAGGGGTCCAGCTGCGCACCTATCTCACAGTCTCCTCGGTCAAGCACATCGCCTAGCTGCACCACGACTGTGTCGCCGCCAACCCACTTAATGTGCCCATCATCCTCTGCCAGCACGCCCGCCATCTCCAGGCACGACAGCGCCTTTTGCAGGTCGCCATGGATGTCGCCAACTGAGTGGCAGCGAGGGGGGCAAGGCGGGAGGTGAGCCACGCCCACAGGACCCGGCTGAGGCTGGGAATGGGGGCGGGATGCGCTTGCACAATCATCGCAGCAGTGCATACTGTGAGCCCAAGCACGTGCAGCTAATCGCGCAAGGTGCTGCAGGGCTGACACGGCAAACTGGCGACTCACTTGCAATGATGCGGCCTGTGGCCTGCACATACACGGGCGGCCCCGTGTGGTGCTTGGGCACTGCTGCGCGGACCTCGGTGGCTTGCGTGGTTCTGTTGGAGCTAGGTGGTAGGAAGGAGACAGACGGGGCTTGGAAGGTGGCTGCGTTGAGGCGGGAGGGGCGCTGGGCTGCGCACACCGCCAGCTGCAGGAGGAGCGTGCGTCGGCACGCCGCGGCGGGCTGGCAGCGCAGCTGCGAGGTGCAATCTGGGCGCCAAGGCGAGTGATTGTGCGTGCTGCTGCTTGGCCGGGCGGCTGGGGCTGTGCACGAAGGATGGAGACCCGTGGAGGATAACGCTGCCGCCATGGGGGCTGCTGCCACGCTCAGAACGCCAGTCACAGGGAGGTCAGCGACTCGGGAAGGGCAGGCTGATTGCAGGGGCGCGAAGAGGCGGCTGGGCTGAACCACACAAACGCACCAGAGGACAGTGGGCTTGCCGGCAAAGCAAGCTTGCTTGCTTGTTGGGTGATGCGGGTGCAAGGCGTCAAAGCGAGGGGGCGAGCCAAGCCCAGCACGCCTGGCGCAGCATGGCCTACGTCCTCGTTTGTGCTGAACCCCAAACTCAGCTGATTCAAGCATGGCGATGAACGCAGCAGCCACGGTGCGCAGCCGCCATTGTTTTACTTCTCACTTGCCGCCGCCGCTTCACTTGCCGCGGCGCCTTGGAAACCGTTGCCCGGCGTTGTTTGGCACCCCTTCCCAGCCCCGACATGTCGCCAACTGTGCAGGATGCTGTTCTGTTGTTTGTGGGTGACCGAGTGCTACCCAATGCAGCAAGCCCGCTCGTGGCCCGAATGCAGCAGCCGGACGTGCTGACCGGTTCGGTCCTCAAGGCCAAGTTTGAAGCAGCTCGCCAGCACCTGTGCGTGCGGCTGGAAGGAGGAGGTCTCCCATTTCACGGCTCCTGCTGGCATCCCAGCGCTGTCGTGCAGCTGTGGCCCGTGCAAGCATGCGCATACCAGCATGCTTTGCAAACAGCAGTACACCTCATGCCCCTGCCCCTGCCGTAGGGTGGTTTTGCCCGAGCGATACGATGGCGACCAGGCCTGCTACACCTCCTGGCTGCCTCCAGGACCACTCACACAAGGCGTGCCTGCACGTTACGACGCTGCCGGCTTCCCTGCTGCCCACTCGTTGCACACCCTGCTGGCTGGTCGCCTGCAGGGCAGCCTAGCTGGCAGCATCGCTGTTATAGGTTTCAGCAAGGGTGGCGTGGTGCTGCGACAGATGGTGGAGGAGCTGGCTGCCTGGCAGCGCACAGCGGGCATGACGTGTGCAAGCTGCGTTTTCAAGCGGCAGCACCAGCTGACGCCAGCAGGTGCGGCGTGGCCAGCAACGTTGGCCCGCATCCGAGAGCTGCACTGGCTGGATGCGGGGGCCAACCCACCGGGTGCTGTCTACCCTTCGGACCTGGGTACCATGAAGCTGCTGAGTCGTCGCTGCCCAAGCCACTCGCTGCACCTGCACCTCCACGGAACCCCACGGCAGTGGTCGGACCCTCGCCGCCCCTGGCTGGGTCAGGAGAAGGATGCCATGCTGTCGGCTTGTGCACTGGCTGGTGTGCCTTGCACCACGCGGCTTTACTTTGAGGGGCAGCCTGCCAACCTTGACATGCACTTTGGCGTCATCCAGGCGTTTCAGCCGGGGCATGACTGATTAGTAATCATGGCTCATGACGCAGACAGCACCAGGCAGCAGCGGAAACCTCGGCTCGGCTGTGGAGTAATTGAGTTTTGGGAACCTGCAGGGGCCATCACTCCCCCTGGAGTTGGTGAAAGGGGAAAGGGGATCGACCTGTCTGACGTCGTCATCAATTTTGTAGGGGTTCGTCAGCGGCGGCGCCAGCGAGGACACATGGTCATTTGACTGGGGACGTTGTTTGCTTTTCCAGCTTGTTCCAACTGCCAGCCACTTCCTGTGCGGCACGCCTCTCGTCCATCTCACCTCCCGCACCGCCTGTCACTCTCAAGCCAACACACGACATCAAGCATGGACGGGCACGGCTGCAACCACTGCTTCAACTGCCTCCCGATCAGCCTAACATACCAACTCTGTGACATGACCAGGTGAGCAACGGCAATTGGGTGTGCTGAACAAGCAGGTCGGTGAACAATCGAACCGATTAGCACATGTGTCGCCTGCTCGCGGGTCTGTGGCCTGGAGCTTCATCCAGCTACATACCGGTTCTGGGATGCAACGGAATTCAGCGCCTCCCCCGAAGGATTTTCAACCATTTGAAATTGACGTTGCCGCTCGCCGCTTGTACCGTCCACCTGCAGGCAAAAGCATATTGCAGAACCTTACGAACCCTTCTGGCCCGCCTGCATCGACTCACCGACACTATACTACAAGCTGAAACGCCATTCATTCAGCAAGTTATGCCAGCAGGCCAACTCAGTGCAGAGGTGAGGCCTGGAGCGCTTGTGTGCCGGCATCATATTGCCGCCACCATCATACATACTGACAAAATGCCATTGCGCCCGTCTCCCTCCTTTGATTGCAGTGATCGGGCACTGTGGCGACCTGCTGAAACCTGCAGTCCACTGGCCACACGGCGAGGCTGCCAGCAGTTGACACTCCGCCTGCCTGTTGCCCGCACCAACCTGAATGCTGATGAGGAGGTGCCGCAGTTTGTACGCTGCATCATGTTTGAGCAGCAGCAGCCAAAGACATGCCCGCCATCATCGGTAGCGGCAGTGCGGCAGACGCAGGTGCAGGCGCAGCAAGGCTGCTGGGCTGAGGCAAGTGGCTGCAAGATGCTTGCCACGCCCCCTATGGCAGCCTGCTGAAGGGGGTGAAGCACAAGGGCCCCCTTGCACTGATGCGGCGACGGCTGCCCATCACACCACAGAATCCGCGACCAATGAATGCTCATCAAGTTTTCCTCCTGCACTTGTACTACTGCTGCTGAATACAAATAGAATTAGCCTCTCGATGCCCCCCTTCATGCAATTGCTGAATCGGTTTTTGTTTTACCCAGTTTTGCTCTCCTTTTCCCTTCTTCCCCTCTCATATGAATTCACAACCTTGTAACAGCCAAAGGTTCAGATGCAACAGCAGGAGCGGCAGCAGGTGCGGGGCGCAGGCATGTCACGGCCCCCACTTGGCAAATGCCGCCGCTCCATGCTGCATCCACTCCTTTCTTGTCACCGCCAGCTGCGGGTACTGCGCAGAAGCTGCCAGCAGGGCGCCTCCCCTCCAGGCACACACTGCTGGGTCGTCGGCCAGGTACACCCCCAGCTGCACCACAGGCAGGGGAGGGCGGCGGCACAGGAAGGGATGCCAGGGGTGCAGAGGTGAGGTGTCACATGTGTGCCATCCGATGAGAGGAACCAAGAGGTCAAAGAAGCGCCTCCCACCAGCACATCACCACACATCCTGCGCCACACCGCCCTGCACCACACCGCACCACCCACCTCGTAGTCATCAGGCACCAGCGCCCGCAGCTCAGCAGCCAGCCGGTCTCGGAACCCCGGGCACCGAGCTGTGCCGCCTACAGCAAGGCACCAAGGGGGGGTGCCCATTGGCACAGGAGCATGCTTTGAGGTTGCAGGGGCGGACAGACACCGCCCTCACCAGCACCAGCACCAGCACCAGCACCCACCCGTGATCAAAACATTGGAGTAGAGCAGGGCATGGAGGTGCGGGTGGGCCGCTGACACTGCCTGCGCTACCGCCTCTGCCAGTCCCGCCTCATCCATGCCAATGTCTGCGGCGGGGCAGTGGGGCCAGCAGCGGGGCGGGTTGAGAGGTATGGGAAGTGGCAGGAAGGAGGGAAGGTGGAAGGCACCTGCCTGCCTGCCTGCCTGCCTGCCTGCCTGCCTGCCTGCCTGCCTGCCTGCCTGCCTGCCTGCCTGCCTGCCTGCCTGCCTGCCTGCCTGCCTGCCTGCCTGCCTGCCTGCCTGCCTGCCTGCCTGCCTGCCTGCCTGCCTGCCTGCCTGCCTGCCTGCCTGCCTGCCTGCCTGCCTGCCTGCCTGCCTGCCTGCCTGCCTGCCTGCCTGCCTGCCTGCCTGCCCTGGCACCAGACCCAGCCTCACAGACCCACACACCACAGCCCCCCCACACACTGGCGACGCACACACAGTCGATACACCGCCGCAGTCGCAGCCAGTCCCCTCAGCCCAACCCAACAACCAACCCTACGGCCCAGCCACCCACCCGAGGGGTGAAACAGCGCCTCAGGCACCATGAATCGCTCGTTGTTCACAGCCAGCACCGGCTGCTTGGGCAGCTGGGGGCCGTGCGCCGCTCGCTGGGCCGCCGCCGCCGCCGCCAGCGCCTCCTGCTCCTGCTGGGTGCGCGGGTGGCCCCAGGTGTCTGTGAGGCCGTCTGGCAGCACATACTCGCACCTGGGGGTGCAGGGTGTGGGTGGGTGGGTGGGTGGGGGGGGGGGGGAGAGGTGCAGGGGGGAGCCACGGGATGATGAGAGGTGCTGTGTTTGCTGAGCCGCCTTAAAAGCCAGACCGCACTGGTGCCTGCACTTCCCCTTTGCACTGACCTTCCTTCCTGCCGCTCTGTGTCATGCAAGCCTGTCTGTGTGACCCACTCCGCCCCAGCTAGCCAGCAGCAGCAGCCAGCAAACGAGACCATGCGCCTCCAGCCCAGCCCCACCACCTGCTGCTGTACCCCTGCCTCCCTCCCTCCTTCCCTCTCTCCCCCCTTCCATCCTCCCCACCTGGCCACCCAGCCCCAAGCAGCGCCCCCCGCACCCCCCCCACCCCACCCCCCCACCCCCCACCTGAAAGGTGAGCCCCGGGTGCGAGCCGCCCTCAGGTCTGCCTGCAGGTTCCCGCTGACAAAGCACAGCTGCTCCTTGATGTGCTCCAGCAGGTAGGCCTCATCCATCATGTTGATGCTCCTGCATGGACGGGGGTGCGTGCGAGCGTCAGTGAAGGCAGGTCCCACAGCAACAGACAAGCCAGCAAGCCAACCAACAGGCACGCTGCATTCGTACTGACAGCACAGACGCGGCCAGGGCACAGCCACCCAACCCTGCTGCCTCCAACAAGCCAGTGTCGCCTGCCTCCACCAGCCAGCCACCAACCTGTCATCAATCAAGCCAGCCAGCCAGCCAGCCACCCCCTCCACCACCCACCCCCTCCAACCCCACATCCACCGCCCATACGAGCCCTTACTGCCCGCCACCCCGCCACCCCCCACCCCCACTCACACACACGCATCCACCCAGCCCCACACACCTGTACGACACCACCTCTTTCATGAAGTTGGTCAGCGCCTTGCCGCCCAGGTCAATGCGCCGAATGGCCCCCGGCAGCGGCCGCCAGTCAAAGATGGGCACGGCGTGGGTGAAGCTAAATCCGGCATCCACAACCACACCGCACCCCGCCTGGTTGGCGGCCAGGCCCGGCATGCAGTGTGCGTGCCAGCGCAGGGAGAGGGGCGCGGGCATGGAGAGCAGCACCGAGGCGAAGCCCAGTTCGTGAAGGGCCATGTGCACAGCTGCCTCCCTTAGCGCCGGCAGGTTGTGGTACGCCTCTGTCAGCACCAGGCCGCAGGCAGCGGGAGACACACCGCCCAGGAGGCCCCTGAGTGAGCTGCAACAACGCAGGGCACAGCAGCAGATTGAGCAGAGGGAGCAGCACAGGGAAGGGCGCAGCGGTGCAGGTGGCAACCCTTTGACAGCGGCAGCCGGCCGCCTGCTCAAGGCAAGCCCACCGGCATGCCTTTGAGCCCGTGCACCTGTCCCTGGCTGCCATGCGTCGCCCACCAGCAGCTCACCGTGCCAGGATGTCTCGCTGCAGCTCCCAGGCCACCACATAGCCTCTGTCAACGGGGCGCCGCAAGCTGAGCCCACCCACATCCCGCAAGCCCAGCATCGCCTCCCCCACAACTGAGCTGCGCTCGCCCTTCTGCTTGGCACTGGCGTTAGGGAAGACTCTGCGTAGGAGGGCATGGGGGAGCGAGTGAGGAGGGAGATGCACCTGCAGTCCCAGCGCAGCATTTTGTGCACGCATGCCATGCCGACAACGGCGAATGGCGGCAGCGGGCGCCGCTGTCCGCACTTGGGCTTGTCGGGCTGCCGCGCACTGCCCAGCTTCACGCTGCCGCCCCCCAGATCCACCACCACCACGTCTTGCATCGGGGGAGGGCCGCAGGAGCGTGCCGATGATCGAGCGCTGCCGATACTGAGTGGGGTTGGTGTCTTACAACTGTAGGCGCTGGATGTTGCGACTGAGCTCACATCAAGCACGCCATGACATGCGGCTCGTTTCTGCCGTGACATTTTGGTCTGGCGAATGCGGCTCTAATCGGTCCCACAATCACAAACTCAGCCTTGTGGTATCAATAGCATGGCAGGGGACGAGACAAAGGTGCTTCCCACTTCGAGCTGCTTGCAGAGCCATCGCTGCGCCTTGCCGTGCGCTTCCGACATTCAGCAGCCTTTGCAATGATCGCCGCTGCCAGCGCAAGCGCCTGCACAGCAATCTCTCCCAACAACCCAACGGCGGTTGAGCGGCACCGATAGCGCCACCTGCAGGTTTTTGTGCTGTGTGTTTACCTCAAGTTCCAGGCTGTGGAGCACAGGGATGAGGTACGATGCTTTCGACTGCCTTGCATTGCGTTGCCAGGAGCTCACAGGCTTACCACTCACCGTCCCTCTGCTTCTGCCTCGCTTGTAGTTCATTGAGTCGTGGCGGCCGCTGGCAGAGTGGGTGAAGGCCAATGAGCTGGGCACACTGGCATATGAAATCATGGTCGCCGACACAGATCCAATGAAAGTGGTGGTCTTCGAGCGGTAAGCATTGCATGTTAGTCAGAATCATGTTGGGCAGAAGAAGGCATGTTGGCTGCCACGACGACTGCCACTGGCCGCTATCATTTAGCCTTACATTTGCTAGCTCAACCAAGCGCATACCACCTGCCACCCGCCTCCTTGCAGGTACGTCACCAAGGCGTACTTCAATGACGTGCATCGCGTCTCGAAGCCGTACCTGGAGTTCAAGGCGAGAGGAGTACCGCTGCCACCTGCTGCTGCTCTCCTGCAGCTGCTGCTGTTGCTCGTGCTATTGCTGCGTTGCAACACTTTTCATTGTTCTTGGGGCTTCTCGTCCTGTCTCGTATATGCAGGAGCAGCAAGGACAGTGGCGGGCAGACAAGAATGTGGAGGTCAGCGGACAGTCGTACTTTGAAACAAGCATTGGCCACATGTCACGGTAGCTATGCTGAGCTATCTGCCCTGCTTATGGTCGAACATGGCCTGACACACTCTCAATAATGCAGCAGGACGTGCAGGTGCGCCTCCGCTGCCGCCGGCATCACCTACAAGCGGCGGCATGCCCATTTTCTCATTCCCTCTCGTCGCCATGGCAACATCGTGTCTGGGCAGCGGCTGCAAGGCTCAGCTGAAGCCATTGCATACGAAACTCTGCTTGAGGCCAGGATGCTGGTCGTTGGGCGATCGCAGCATCACATCGCAATTCCGTGTAGCACGCCGACAGCGAAGCGTTTCGGCCCACGCCATTCAAGGGGAGCAGCTTGCTGACAGCCGCAGACCCGCACAGCGAGTCCAGCGAGCCCTGGGAGTGGATTACGGGCGCAAGATTGTTGGGCTGGCGGTGTCGACGATGGGCTTGGCGCCGCGGCCGGTGGCGGGCGTGCCTGGCGTCCCGTTCAACGAGGTCCTTCAGCTGGCGGCATCAATTCTGGCAGTAGCGCAGCAAGAGGCCTGCGACGCCATTGTTGTGGGGGTTCCCGTCACAAGGCAAGGGAGCCTGCAGGACCGCAACACGGACTCTCAGCAGGGCCGGCGGTGCCGTAACTTCGCAGGCAACCTGGCAACCATAGCAGCGTCAGCCGACGTGCCTGTTTTCCTTGCTGACGAACAAGGCAGCACTGTGATGGCCATGCACTCGCTGACCTCTAGTGGCAGCAAGCGGTCCACTCATGACAAGGTGCGCAGCAGGCAGTCGAGATAGTGCTTTCTACGGACAGCCAGGCGGGCGTGTCTACTGCTTGCCTGTGCACCTGTTGCTTGCCTGTGCGCCTGCTCCCTCTCTGCTGCACCTCACAGTCTGTCCTGCCGGCGTGTCTGCACTACAACCACTTGTGCAGCGAAAAGACAGCGTGTCTGCAGCCGTCATCCTGGAGACATTTTTCCAGGACCCGTTGTCGGCGGTGCTGGTCAAGCCGTGGCGGCCCAGCGGGCCAGGTGAGGAGAGTGCTGGTAGGCTGGCAGCAGGCAGGGACGGAGTGCACTCCGATGCATGACCCTGAGCCCTTCCTGTCCGGTTTTGCGCGCCTTGCCTGTGCAGGAGGTGGCGGTCAGGGGCGCATCCGGCAACCACAGGCGTCGCACCGACGGAAGCCTGCAAGCGCAGCACCGCGGCAGCCTGCCGAGGCAGCGGTGCAGCAGCGGCAGCAGCAGCGGCAGCAACAGCGGCAGCAGCAGCAGCAGCAGCAGCAGCCAGAACTTGACGGCCTGTAAGCTGGCCACACTGTCATCACGGGTTGGATTACATGAAAGCAAATGCCTAAGGATGCCGCAGGGCAGGCCAATTGAATTTGGCAGGGGTGGGGAAGTATGGAGCAAGAGTCACAGGGCATGGCAATGGAGACAGTCACAATCGGAGATGAGGTCTGAAACAGCCGAGACCTGGTGAAGTGGAGCATAAAGATCTGCCACAAATGGCTGTGTCGCGACGGGTGCTGTGCTGGCCAGGTCTGTTGGTCAGCCGCGGCACCACAGGTGTGCTGTCAGCTCGGGGAGAAGGAACTGCCACCCCAGGCAGCACTGGCGTATGGGCCCGCCAGCCAGCCATGCAGCAGCACTTCAAGGCTGCCTGCGGCCATTGCAGGCGGCAGCGGGGCGGCTTGCTGCTGGTGCGCCGCCCCTGCAAGGCTGGGGAAGGCAAAGCTGGGGAAAGCAGGGCCACCCAAGTCAGGACCTTGGGTCAGGAAGGGAGGCTGGCCCAGAAAGCTCGCCACAGCAAAGCCTTGCTCGCTACCAGGCTGCTGCTCGGCAGCCGTGCGGCGCATCTTGACAGGGGCAGGCAGGCCTGGGGAGCGCAGCGGCTGGGGGGGAGGAGAGCTGCAGGGCGTGGCCTCAGCACTGTAGCCTGGGCCAGGCAGCAGCAGGCCGTCTTGAGAGCTGCTGAAGGCGGGTCCCGTCCGCGGGATGAGCAGCGTTTCGTCCTCTTGTTCAGATGGAAGACGGACCAGGCCCCTGCCGTGTACCATCGGCGGCAGCAGCAGTGCCTGCGCCGCACCTCGCGCCTCCTGCTGGTTGGGCTGCGCCGCTGCTGACGGGGTGTGTGCAGCGTCGGAGCCAGCCGAGACGTGCCGGGCGTGCAGCGGCTCAACAGGGATAGCGTGCTCATGCACTGTCACCCGCTGCACGTGTGCTGCTGCCGGTGCGCGCACCACCTGCACAGGCGTGTGTAAGTAACATTGCAAACTGAACAGGCACTTTGTGCTGGAGGCCGGCATGCGAGGCAGGCATCTCGCATCTGCAAACACACTGCATGCAGGTTTAGCTGCGTGCGTGTGTGCTGCAGCACTCCCGCCCACCGTGCGGAAGCGAGGTAGCATGGGTGCCTGCTCTCCTCCCACCACTGGCGCCTTGGACTGCCGTGGCTGCGCTGCTGGGCGCTGCAATGGAAGCGGAGCAGCAGTATCAGCAAAGTGCACATACATGCAGTGTCATCGCCTCAAGCTCTGCCTGAGCTTTGGGGGCCTGCTGGTGCATGCGCGTCCCCACCTGCACGGCAAAGCGCTCCCTCAGCAGGTCCAAGAACTTCAAGCTGTCGGTGCGCGCATGTTGCAGCAGGAAGGGGTCCTGCACGCGAGGCGTTTAGGAGGGCAGAGGAGCGAGCAGGTGGGCAGGGTGGGAAGCAGGGAGCAGCAGGACACCTGCACCGGGCTGCCTGTCAGCTGCTGCCGTAGAGGTGGAAGCAGGCTTGACAAACCTCCTGCCCCTTCCTCGCGGTGTTGGCAGCCTTGCCTGCGAGTAGTCGGATTGCGGGAAATTCAGCTCGGCCCCCTCGCCTCGTGTGTGCAGCGCAGCGCGGTCGTAGCACCGTGCGGCATCCTCAGCCGCCTGATAGGTGCCCAGGTGGCGCTGGAAACCCTTCCCTCGCGGATTTTTAATCCAGATGTGTGCCTCGAAGCCTGTGCGCTTGTGAATTGTCACACCGATCTGCAGCCCAAGGGTGAAGCAGTTCCGATGCGTGCTAGACGAGACAAAGGCATGACGTCCTCTCGGCCTGCCGTTGAGCGCATGGCATGACAGAGGCAGCAAAGGGAGGGCCTCACATAAGATGTGGTGCTCTGGGGCCCGCTTCGTGCCCGCTTTCGGACGGCGGCAGCGCTTGCCGGCGCCGCCTCTGCCGCCAAGAGCTGGGCAGCAGGAGCTGGTTGCCGTCTCTCGCGCTTCATGATGCCGCCCTTCCCTCTCCGGCCTGCAAGCGAAGGCAGCTCAACTCAGCGCTGCTCGCGCTCGGCGTGTCAGGGCCGGCCTGTGAGCAGTTCTGCGCCCAGAAGCGCTGCTCGTGCTCATGCATTGCGTTTGGAGGCAGTGAGCAAGCCGCTCGGCAGCAAGCGAGCGCATATCCTGGCTCGCTCACTGGGGTTGTCTTTTTCCCTGCTTAATCAGTGCGTGTGTGTCCAGGCGTGGTCCGCGAGCAACAGAAACAAAACATAAACGTCCATGCCAAAACAGGAACTTGTTTTCTTCTTGAGCGCCGCCCGCCGCCGTTTTCAATCAGTTTACACTGAGCCAGTCGCTTGACATCAAAGATTTATCATTACTTCAATTAAAAATCAAAGATGTCCACCTCCTCCAATTGCGCAGGCTTCAGGCGTTTCTTGTCGCCGCCGCCGCCCCCTGCCGCACGCTTCTGTCCTAGCCGCGCAGGTGCTGCACTGAAGGGGCCTGCCTGCCTGCCGCCACTGCCGCCTGCGACCTGCCTCTGTCCCCGGGACTGCAGCAATTGTGAGCTGGCTGGGGCTGCTCGCAGGCCACCACTGACGCCGGCCGCACCCTGCTCCCTCTGCACCTGAGGCGGTGGCTTTGCTGGCTGCCCTTCTACCCGTTGCCGCACATGCTCTGGCTGCTGCGCCTCTGCAAAAACATCGCACTCCACGAGCCGCTGGCTGGGGGGCCGCGCGCGTGGCTGAGCAATTGCGTGCATGCCCTGTAGCAATGCTGGCTGCTTTGGCAGCTGCCGCCCAAGGCTTGCCTGCGGGGTCGCACTGCTGCCGCCCACGAGCTGCTGCCTTGCTTTGGGCTGCTGGATGAACAGCACATCAAGATCAGAAGCCAACGGCAGCCGGCTGACTTGTGCCGCTGTCTGGTCCCGCCTAGCAGCCTCCCTAATCCTGTCCTGCACGTTCTTCCGCTGCTGGGGTGCCGCTGCAACACTGGTCAAAGCATGCCTCGCGGCTGGCGCTGCCTGTTGCTGCTGAGGCCTTTGCTGCTGCTGGTTGGTGGTTCCGCCGCTGAACCTCTGTCTTTGCAGGTGATCCGCCATGTGCTGGCTGGCAGGCGACGCTGGCATGGGCCCAGCGGGCGGCGGTCGAATGTATGTCCGGCTAGAAACCGCCTGCCGCCCTCTGCTGCCGGCACTGGCCTGCATACTGCCGCCACCCAGGCCAAGCTTCTTGAGCAGCCTGCTCTTGGGGTCGCCAAGCACCCTGCCTGCCTGCTGGCCCAAGCCGCCAGGCACTGAGCGCATCTGCTGTGAGCTGCCAGGCGACTGGCGCTGGCGGCGCCTGGCAGGCTGCGCATCCACCACCACCGCGTGCCGCAGCTTGCGCTGCGCCTCCTCCTGCTCCCTCAGCTGCCGGAGGCGCTTGCCGCTCTCTGCGCGCTTCTGCTCCAGCTCTGCCTGCCGCCGCTCGTAGGCCAACCTGCGTGACGTGATGCGACAGGTGAGGCAGGCAGGCAATCATTTACGCAGGCGCTGAGGCAAATGTGAGACAAGGCGAGGCACGCAGGCAAGCAGGACACTGAGGCCACCGCAACAACGCCTGCTGTTTGGCTTGCCCGCCACACCTGTAGTTGGCTGGAGCAATGCCAGGTGGGCCCACAGCCACGTCCACTGCTGCCGGCAATGCTGGCAGCGTCCCGGCAGGAGGCTCTCCAAAGGCCGCAACGTACATCTTGCGCCAGTGGGGCCACAGCCAGGGTGACAGCACGCGCCCGCTGCCCTTCAGTGTGCAGTCTTCGATTTCCGCAAGCAGCGCTGGCGAGCAGCTGGCAAGGACGTCATGCAGCAGCTCAACGGGTGCCGACCCAAGATCGCCCAGGCACTCGCGCCACTTGATGAGCGTTGCAATGGCCAGGCGATGCAGGCTGGGCAAGGGGCGACGTGCATGCTGCATGGGTGGTGCTTGCAAGTGCCACCGCCACCGTCGCCGTCACCGTCCCGCCCCGCCGATGCGCGAAGCGTAATGGTGTCTGCTGTGTATGTGTACACGGCCCTGCGCTGATTGCGATTTCGATTTTGTTGGCGGCGTGCCGGTGCAATCGGCAAGCTCAAAGCGCGGACAACTGGTGATGGGTCGAGAAATCAGACCGAGGCACGCTGGATGCGAGTTGCCGAAAGATTGTGATGCTCCTGGAATGCGATCGACGACTAAACAGTCACAGCTCGCATAGCTGCCGCCGCCAATGGTGCCATGCTGCGCCCTGCCGAGTGGCTGCTCTCTTTGGGTCAGGCACCGTGACAGGATCAGCACCAATCGAGTTTTGTGAGTGACAATGTGCTGTTACAAAATCATAGCATCATAGGCATCGGTCAGCAATCGTAGCCGCAAAAGCGTGCCGCACATCGAATGGGGCACATCGAATTGATGCAATGGTGTTAATTGTTGCCGAGTATTGAGTAAGAGAGTAAATGTGACAACAGCGAGAGCAAGTAAGGGGATGAAGTGTGCATCGCAACACATGCCGGTACCATCCTTGCCGGCACAAACGCTCACAAGCACACGCCTCATGTCACATACATCTTCAGTCCATTCACAGGAGAAACAGGGATGACGCTGGGGTGCGTCTCTCCTGCCTTTTTTGCATCCACAGGAGTGAAGGTGAACCGCTGCAGAGTGACAGGGGCAAGAAAATTTGGCACGAACGTCACGTGGATGATGGGGTGCAGCGTGCAATAGTGCCAAAGGCTCAGAACGGCGCGACATGCCCTTTAGTGGTGCACAGCCACCGCCAGCCAGCCACGCAGATGGCCAGCCACTTGCCTGGCTGAGCACCGAGAGCAGCACTCGGTTCTCCAGCAGCGCAAAGTATTGCCCCAGGCAGTTGCGGGGCCCCTGAATGAAGGGCAGGAACTGCAAACGGGACGGGGGGAAACCAAGGGGTGGCAGTGTGGTCGGTATGCGGAAGATGCAGCTGGCAGCCGCCTGATGGACCGACAGGCATGCTGAAGCAAGTTCCATAGCTTGTAGCATGCCAGACCATCCAATCTCTGCGACTCCCGCTTGCTGGCATATGAACCTCTGTAACGGCCAGTTCCAGCCCTGGGCATGCGCACCATGTAAGGCCGGATGGACTCATCAAACTGGTCGTACTCGCCGCCCGGCATGTACCGCTCCGGCTGCCACCTCTGCGGATCCTTGTACTGCTGATGGATGCCCTGCAGGTGCACGATCAGCCAGGATCCACGCGGCAGCTGGTGCCCTAGCAGCTCGTCCTCCTGCGACAGATGGGTGGGGGGCAAGGCCAGGAGGCCAAGCCAGGGCAAAGAGCGGTGAGCAGCAGAGCTGGCAGGGCACGCACAATGCCAGGTTGCTGCCAATCAGCTGTCCCAGGCAGCGAGTGCCATTGCCAGCAGCAGCAGCAGCAGCAGCAGCGGCTATGCAGAGACCGGGGAGCAGGAGAGGGAGGTGACACCCTTGCAACGTCTGCATGCAATGCACAGCCGCCCAAGAGGCAGCATGAAGTTGAAGGTGGCACCTCACCTGTACCAAGTTTCGGGTCACTACAGGCACTACGCTGTACTTGCGCAAGCTCTCCTTGAGCGCCGCCAGCGTGTACTCCATGCCATCCACCGCCTCTCTCGTCGGCGCGCCAGCTGCGCCGCCGTCCTTGCCGCTGCTGGGTGCAAACACGCGTGCCGCCTCGGCTCGCACCTGCAAGGGATGGGGTGCGGCAAAGGGAAGCGAGTGACGACTCGACCAAGCCACAGCAGGGCAGCGCTGCTCGAGCAAGGCATCGATGGGTGCGTGGCCTGTTTCCGTCACGGACATTCTTGTGACCCTCTAATAACCTGACAAGGACACACACACACACACACACACACACACACACACACACACACACACACACACACACACACACACACACACAAGATCAGGCACCAGCACACTGCGCACCTGCTCCAGCGCTGCCTTGTTCTGGCTGAGCTCATACATCGTCCAGCACAGCATGGCTGAGCTCGTTTCATGGCCCGCCAGCAGAAAGGTCTTCACC
The DNA here is from genome assembly GCA_023343905.1 of Chlorella vulgaris. NCBI lineage: Eukaryota > Viridiplantae > Chlorophyta > Trebouxiophyceae > Chlorellales > Chlorellaceae > Chlorella > Chlorella vulgaris. Next base: position 1,373,394 of record SIDB01000011.1, on the reverse strand, counting down.
TCGAAGCACAGCTGCACCTCACTGGCGGGGGTCCACTTCTCGCCGCGCTCCTGCAACACACACAGCGCGGCAGGCGCACTGAGCAGCCTGAGCACAGCTGCGGCAGCGCGATGGCTCCCACGGAGGCATACAGAGGGGCAGCCGGTGCTGAAGGCAGGTCGCCACTGGCTCATCCCGCCCTCCTCCTGGTGCACACACTCACTTCAGCAGAGATGAGGATGCGGTCCAGTATGTCAGCCTTGGCAGGGGCCTTGCCGCCGCTGGCTGCCCGTGCCGCCCGCCGCTGCCTGATGATGCCGATGATGTAGTTGTTGAGCTGCAGGAAAGAAACAGCAGCAGGAAAGTAACAAATGAGCGGGGGGAGGGGCAGAGTGGGAACAAAAGGGGAGCCAGCTGGCGACAGCGAGCCCCCACTGGCAAGCTGCGGCGGCGTATCACAATGCATAACAACATGATACGGAAAGGAAAGCAGGTGAACTGCGCAGCGGCCTTGCTGGCCCACAGCTACCTCCCTGCCAGTCGCAGCCCACTGGTGCGGCCTCCCATCCCCTGCCTCTCACCCACCACGCTGCACCGCACATGACCGCCGCCCACCTGCTTGACACGCGAGTTGTAGCGGTAGGCTGTGAGCGGGTAGAGCTGCCTCCAGGGCGCCAGCACACGCACGTTGCTTTCCTCCATGACGGGCAGGTAGAGGGAGGGGAACACTCGGTCGCACTCCTCGGGTGGCAGGCTGAGGATTGCCTCCCCAATGATCTGCAGCGTCAGCAGCCTGAACTCTTCCTCCAGGTCCACTGCAGGCAGCAGCAGGGATGGAGGCAGCAGCAGGGGTGGAGGCAGCGGTCGAGGTGGGGTGGCAGGGACGGGATGGTTGGGTACCAAAGGGCAACAGATGTGCTGAGCAGCTGGAGGAGCGAAGAGTGAGGGCAAGTGAGCCGCCCAGCAAAGACACAATGAAATGGCAGGACAGTATCACCACACACCGACTGCACACATCAGCACACAACTCCTGCCAGCAAAACACTCCACCCGCCATTCCCAATCACCCACCCACCGCCTCACCAGGGGTGCCTGTGCCCCTGAAGGCCTCCAGATTCTTGCACAGCCGCTCCACGGCGCTGTTGGCAATGGGTATGATTGCGTCCAGCATGTCAATGCGCAGCGCAGGCGCCATCAGCAGCCGCTGCTTCTGCCAGTGTGCGCCATCGGCAGTCACCAGCCCGGTGCCCAGTATGGACAGGAAGGGCTTGTATGAGAAGTCCAGATCCTTCTCGTACAGCCGCTGCCGTGTCTGCAAGGCCATGCAGGTGCAGGCAGGCCAGCGTGCTAGAGAAGTCAGCAGATGCAGGCTGGCAGACTTACGCCGCAGCATTGGCGGGGCGGGCAGCGGCTTTTTAGGCAGGCGCCAGCTGTGTGCCAGCATGTGTGTGTTGCATGCTGACGAAGCCGACACTTCTTTCCCTGCCCTGCCCTGCACCGCACCCCCGCACCTGGAAGACCCGCTTAGCCCCCTCAGGGTCGTTGACTATCAGCCCGGTTCGGTTGAGGATGTGGAAGCGGGTGAGCGGGCCTGTGACGCGCGCCCACTCCAGCATCTTCTCCCAGGAGCAGGGTGCGGTGGCCAGCTGCACTACGTGGCCCAGGCCCAGCAGGCCGCCGCCAGGAGCAGCGGGCACGGAGTGACACCCGCGTGCGACTCGCAGCCAGCGGGCGGCGGCCCTCAAAATGGCGGCTGTCCAACGGGCCGTGGCGACCATCGCTGCTGCCACGACGAGGGTGATGAGCACCTGAACCAACGTGTCGCTGGCCCAAGGCCCCAACCACTGCACCACGAGTTGTTGCAGCTCCATCTCGCACGCCGCAGGCTGTGCAGGTGTGCTGGATGGCTGCGCAGCCTGCTGCGAGTCGCCCAGAGCTCCGTGTGACTGCGTCAACAACAAGGCGGTGAGGCTGCGGACAGTCGAACGGGCTGCACTGGTCGTCAGCCCAATTGACAGCACGCTGTCGCAGGAACGCAATGCAATCAAAGCTGCAGGCCACGCAGCAGTCGCCAGCGAGAACCACGTCGCATTTGGAAGGAGGACGCCAATTCGCTGGCCATCTGATCGATTGCATTTTCAGAAGCCATACCAAACCACCGGGCCTCGCTGCAACAACCGATGTCTGCTTGATCGCTTGCGCCCACGTTCTCCGCGCACCCCGCAGCCATGTTTCAAACCAGAGGATCTGTGGGCATCGTGGACAAGACGTTCAGCCGGCAGGGCAAGCAGGAGGTGCGGCGGCAGCCGGACGGCAAGAAGCGCTCTGGGAACGGGCATGAAACCTGCTGTTGCCAGCCTCACAATGAGCGGTGATGCATTGGGAGCCTTGCTGGTGGCATCCCTCACACCCGCCCCGCTTGCCGCCGCCGTCGCTTGCTTTGCTTCGCACTGCAGATCAGCCTCTCCAGTTTTGCGTACCTGTTTGGGGAACTGGTCCAGTACTGCCAAAGCCAGGTGTCCAACATTGGAGAGCTGGAACGCAAGTGAGAACGAGTCATAACACAAGCCGTAACTCACACAGCCTCAAACTCTTCTCCAGCAACATCATGCGCCCTCCTTCCGTCTGCAGGCTGGATGAAGTGGGCTATGGCGTGGGGGTACGCCTCCTGGAAGTGCTGTGCTACCGCGAGCGCTCCCAGCGCCGTGAGACGCGCCTGCTAGACATGCTCAAGTTTGTGCACAGGTGCGCAGCTCCCAGCTTGCCCCTACCAACACTTTTGTCTCATCAGCCCGTCCTCCATGCCGCACCCATTGCATGCCTTGTCTCATCAACCCATTTGTTGCCTGCTCCTGCCTCATTTTATTTCACAAGCTGTCTGGCTGCTGCTCCTGCCTCCTCACCAACTCAAAACATCCACCCATGTGCTGCCTGCTCCTGCCTCCCGCAGCACCCTGTGGAAGTACATGTTTGGCCGGCAGGCTCGAGATTTGGAGCAGAGCAACACGGCAGAGGATGAGTACATGATCAGCGACAGCGACCTCTTTGTCACAAAGTACGTCAGCGTGCCGCGAGAGATGGGCCACTTCAACCCGGCGGCCTTTGTGGCGGGGGTGGTGCGCGGCGTGCTGGAAGGGGCGGGCTTCCCAGCGCGGGTGACGGCGCACTATGTGGCTGTCAAGGACCAGCTGCGGCCCAAAACCGTCATACTCATAAAATTCACGGGCTACAGCGCCATCATGCAGCGGGAGCAGCGCATGCCCGGCTCGTGACCTGTGGCTGGGCAGGCGCCGCAGCGACACGACTGCAGAAGCGGCAGCCAGCAACGGCCATCAACCCACCTGACCAGCTGACCAGACTGACTGAGCGAGCGAGAGCGATGCGAGCCACGTGCCTTGTACCGAGTGTACCACCAACCTAAACCTCGTTGACTGTGTGGCACTTCAACTAAATTAGCAAACAACCCGAACTGTGAGGCGTGCAATTTACACCCAGGCATGAGACACGGCATGTGCATGAACACAACCAAGCAGTTGCAACTGCTCTCAACTGCGCTTCTGCTCGGCCCATGTCTGACTTCACAGCAGGTACTGAAGCGCAGCCTCCACATTGTTGTTCGCCTGCCGAAGCGCCTGCATTGCCGCAGCCTCATCAAAGCCCATCGCAACCAGCTGCTGCACCGCTTCAGGGGATGGCTCCACAACACGAGCCGCCGCTGCACCTCCGCCGCCGCCTCCACGCGATGCCGCCCCTTGCTGCCTGCCGCCAAGCTGCTGGAACTCGCCGCCCATGCCCCCGGCTGCCTGCATCTGCTGCTGATGCAACGCTTGCTGCTGCTGCTGAAGCTGCGCCGCTGTGGGTGTCACAAACACTTGCTGAGCGGGCGCTGGCCCTGTTAGCAGGCGACCGACAGTGTTGGTGACAAAGTCCACTACCGCAGTCGGCAGGCGCAGGCGCTGCAGGCCCAAGAAGTTGAGGCGGTACAGGAGGCCGGCCAGCAGGCCTGCGCCGCCCGCCACCAGCGACCCGGGTGCTGCGCTGAGCAACAGCTGGATGGATGCCAGGTAGATGAACGACTGCAGCGGCACAACGCATGCATGCAAGGCCAAGGGGCTGCATGTGAGTGCAGGTGTGGGTGTGAAGGAGCATCGACGAGCAGGCGCAAAGCACAGTCAGCGCAGCTGTCAGTGGCCAACTCCCACTCACTCCTAATTCGACGCACCTTGTCTGTCATCTTGATGCCAAAGACGGTGAACTGGTGCATGGGCGGCACCAGCAGCACGAAATTGGACAGCAGGTTGGCAAACACGAGGGGGAAGGGGCCGGAGGCGGAGCGCCAGCCAAGGCCTGAGCTGGCTGCCGCCTCCAGTGCATACGCCACACAGCAGGTGGTGGCCACAAAGCTGCCGTACTTGGCTGAGCCCCACTGCCGCTCAAAGATGCGGTAGAAGTAGAGCAGGGAGGCGCCAAACAGCAGCTCCCCAGGGTTGCGGAAGGCAAACGCATGTGTGAACAGGGAGACGAGCAGCGGCGGCCGACGACGAACTGCCTTGCTAGCCTGGATGATGATGCTAGTGCTCAACGTGCCCAATAGCAAGCCCTTGGTCACAGGGGCACCTCCTGCGAGAAGTCACAGCAAGGAGGCGGAGAGCGGTGACCACGGTCGGCGCCGCAGCCTGGGCGGTGTTGCGCGACGCTGCAATCTCCAGGCGAGGGCGCATGTGCTGCGCTACTGCTAAGCCAATGCCACGAGCAGAGAATGCCACGAGCAGACAGCGCTTGGCGCGCACGATCGCGCCCGCACCCCCTCGCCGCCACAAAGGCTGGGCCACTGATACATCGTACGCAACAGCACTGGACGACGGCACTCACTGAAGCCGCCAGGCCCTGCGTTCATCGCGAATTGACTGGTGCGGCTTGCCGTTAAATCGACGTTTGTTGTGACGTTCACAGCTCAAACAGAGATCAACAGAGAACGAAAGACGCGAGGATGGTGGGTGTACCTGCGCCGCCACTACCGCAGCAGCAGTGTCGGCGGCAGCTGCAGCTCAGAGTTCAAGGGGCTGGACAGCAGGCCCGCAAGGGAAGCCTTCAGCCTCTCATTCTCCTGCTGTAGTGCCACGACCTGCATTGCACACACAATGTGTCGGTCACATTGAACGTTTTCGGCGGAGCTGCGGTGAGAGACGTCCCACCCAAAGACACACATTCAACCAGCACCCACCTCGTCAGCCATGGCCGTACGGCCCTGCAGGGTTGCAAGCCAAGAATTGGCCTGCTTCTCCAGCAGTCCCCAGAAATGCGGCACAGCCGGCGGCAGCATGGCATCCGCCCAAGCCTGCCAGTACTGCTTGCTGCTTGGCTGCATCTCTGTCCTGCTGCTTGCCCCTGCCGCACCCTGTTGCTGCCTTGGCTCTGCTGCATCGCTGGCACTCGGGCCGAGAAGCAAGATGACCAGGCGAGCCAGACCCTGCTCCACCTGCTCAAGGCTGAACGCCTGCTGCGCTGCTGGATTGCGCTCGCCAGCCTCGCCTGCCTCACACGCATCTCCGCCTTCCGCTAGGCATGCCTCAGCACTGACCGCCCCTGCCACAGCTACCGCTACTGAGCCACACCCTGCGATGCTACCAAAGAGTAACTGCAGAGCATCCACCGAGGTCTCGTGCTGCAGGCCCAAGCAACGCCCCACTGCCACTGCGCTCACCAACCCCTCTGGCCCCGTAGCCGGCACCAGCTGCAGCCAAACTCCCAGCTTCTGCCCATCCAGCCGCCGCCCAGACTGCTCAAGCAGCAGGCTCAAGGCACCGCTGTCCAGCGAACCGCTCAGCTCTGCAGCTGCCAGCGCACCAAGCTGACCACACGCCCCCTCGCTGCCAGCAGCGTCACCCTCGCCGCCACCAGCTGCCACGGGGTAGAACGCAGGTATCAGCTGCCCGCGCGCTGCACCATCACCCACTACCGCCGCCTCACGAGCTGTGTCACCAGCAGCATTCGCTGTGGCCAGCGCAGTGCCCACGACTTCCAGCAGTGGCTGCCTGCAGCTGCCCTCCTCCTGCTGGCTCACATCTGTGCCCTTCCACCCCGCAGAGCTTGGACCTGAGCCTGCAGCTGCGCCGCTGTCAGCCGGCAGCCCCACCACATAGCTGCATATGAGGTGCTCTGCTTCGAGCAGCTGCTCCAGCAGCTCAGACAGCTCAGCCTCCTTCATGCCCCGCACCTGCATGCATGGCGGTAGCGTGAGGCGGATGGGTTGCAGGGGTGAAGGGTCCCATACACAGCCACCTCCCCAACTGCTGTGTAGGATCAAGCACAGAACATGTGGACACTCAGCTGCACGTGCCATGGTTGCCGTGAGCACACCCAGCTCTGTTTGCAAGCAGCGCTGCTCAATGTGCACGGCACAGCGAGCGGCAGCACACACATGCCACACTCTGCAGTGCAGCCAGTCAGGCACCTGCTCGAAGCGGGACAGGTCTGCAGCCTTGAAGCGCCTGAACTTGGACTGCAGGTGGTTGAAGGCGCGCGCCACCTGCTGGTACTCGTCGCTCAGCCGCACATTGTCCGCAGCGCAGCGCGCGTCCGCCGCAGCGTGGCGCTTGCGCAGGCGGTTGAGGGCGGCCCACTGCCGCGTGATGCGCCGCTTCTGCTGCAGCAGGGCGTCGTTTGACTCCCGTTCTCTCTCCACTGCACAGGCAGGGGCGCGGTGGGGGGTGGGTGGCCAGTTTGGAGGGTGTGAGGATGTCTCAGTAGCAGCGATTCCATGCTAATGTTATTTCTGGTGCCATCACGGTTTGCCACTTGTCAGAATGCAGCAGCAGGGCGATGGAACCACCCGGAGGCGCTGGCCAGCTCAACCTCTTTACCCCACACACCACTCCACCCCTCCACCCACCCAGCACTCGGTAGTTGTAGTCAAGCTTGTCAGTGTTCAGCGCATGAGTTGCCCGAATGCCATCAGGGTGCAGCTCCAGCGCTGCCACGTCAGCCTCCAGCCGCCGCTTGAGCGCGCCGTGCTCCGCCAGGCCCGCCACCCGTAGCCGCTCCAGCTCGCCTTCGTACTGCTCACAGGCGGCGAGGTACTGCTCCAAAAACTCCTGCTCAACGGCGCTGCGCCGCGCCAGCAGCGCCTCCACTTCACCCTTCTGCACGGCAAGCAGCTCGGCGCGCTCCTGCACTCGCAAAGGGCAGGAGTGGGCTGGGCAGGGGCTGGTTATGTTTGGTCTCGGCCTTGACTGCATTTGCTGCAAGGCTGCCTGCTGACGCGTCAGTCATTACTGCTGGGCATTGCTGAAGACCTGTGCAGGCAGTCCATTACTGTTGAGCATTGCTGAAGAGCCAGGCGGGCAGGTAGGAATGGGGCCACAGCGCATAGCATACAGAGCAGCACCGTGTATTTTGCACCGCCACCCATGCACCTGCATGTATGCCCCCTCCACCGCCTCCAGTTCGCGCTCCTGCACCCCCCTCAGCCGGCCGTGCTGCGCGTGCATGGTGGCGATGAGGCTGTCTGTCTCCTGGCCCTGCGCCTGCAGCAGCTTGATGTACTGCTCGTCCCGCACACGCAGCAGCGCTCGAATGGCGTCCAGCGAGCCATCCTTGCGCTCCAACACCCGCTGGCAGTGAGCAGACACCGCTTGGATGGCGGCATGCAGCCCTTGCGGATGGCGAATCTCCTGCAACACCGGGTACAACGAGGGTAGGTGAGCGCAGGAGATACGCAGTGAGCCTGCATGTGAGACTGCTGCAACCTACAGCGAAGGGATCAGGATTGAGCCGGAGTGGTTAGAGAGATGTAAGCAGGCCTTGCCTGCGCTTGCCGCCACTCGGCCTCAATTGCTTGGCTCTCGTGCCGGCTCTCCTCCGCTTCCCACGCCACCTGCCCCCGCAGCTCCGCCTCCTCGGCATTGCACGCCTCTCGGTGCCGCACCACACGCTGCGCTGCCGCCAACGTCACCGCACTGGCGGCTTGTAGGGCATCCTGCAGCGCTTGGCGCACAGCGGCTGCACTTTGTGTTGCCTGCTGTTTGGGCTTAGTGGTTGAAAGGTTTGCGTCGTTGATAATTGAGCCGTCTTGCTGCGAAGAGGCCTTGATTTGGTGGATGTGCAGGCGCTCTTGCACGCGTTGCCGCCGCTCGGCGATGCGCCGCTCTCTGCAGGAGATGAGAGATGTAGGTTTGATTGACTCGTCGACCAGCCCTGGCATTGTACAGACATACCTGGCCTTCTCCTCGCTGCCGTCCCACTCGAACGCCGGCATCGGAAGAGTTGACTGGGGAGATAGCGACGAATTGACTTGTGTTAGCCGTTTGTGGGCTGATTCATGATGTCGGGAGGATGTCAAACAACAAATTCGACATCTCTGCATTGCAAACGTCCTGCCGTCCTGCTCGTTGGAACTCATGGCCGCTGCGACGCCTATCAGCAAATCCAGCAGCATCCCAGCGCGCTTGGACGGTGTGTGGTCCTGGCGACCTGGGCTGCAAACTCGTTGGTGAGTCGCATTGTGTCTCAGGTGCAGTTCCTGAGGACCGCACGGGCGCATAGTGGTCGACGGGAGTGACTGCAAGCGGTTTGCGCATTGCCGCCACGGCTGCCGCCACCGCAACAACAAACCGTGAGCAACACCACCAAATTTGCCTTGCAGCGGGACAGCCTCACCATGGAGGGAGGGCAGGAGCGCGAGAAGCTTCCAAGCGAGGAGCAGGAATATGAGCGGGCGCTGGTGGCCCTCAGCTCCCTCATCTCTGGCCGGCAGCGCAAGGACGGCGCACAGTGGGCTCATGCTTTTGAGATGATGCAGAGCTATCTGGAGGTAAGGTAGCTGTCCAGGCATTGCCCTGTAGGCGAAAAACTGCATGCGGCGGTCAGCCGCGCCAGGGGCTGAAGCTGGCTGCACTTCCTTCACCGCCCCCACCGCTCGCCTCTCCGACCCTGCCTGTGCGCACCTCACTGGCGACCGCTGCCCGCCTCCCTGCAGCGGCTGGGCCTTGAGGAGCAGCTGGGGCGCCTGAGCGTCATCCACGTGGCTGGCACCAAGGGCAAGGGCTCTACCTGCGCCATGGTGGAGCGCATGCTGCGGCAGGCGGGATACACGACCGGCCTCTTCACCTCCCCCCACCTGATTGACGTGCGGGAGCGCATACGCATCAACGGGTGGGTGGGGCCCACACCGTGCCAGCCTTGCACCTGCGGAAACACCGGGCTGCACCTGCTGACCTGTCCCGGCCTGCCTCCTCAGTGACCGCGCCAGCTGCCGGCGGCTTTCCTGCATTTGATGGCTGCACCTGCTGCTGGGTGTAGGCCTTGTACTGCTCTGTCGGGCCTCTTATCCACACCCCTCCCGCCATTGCTTCTTCCCGCACCCACCTGTGGTGCAGCGAGCCCGTGGACAAGTCCACGTTCCTGCGCAACCTCTGGTGGTGCTTTGACAGGCTGGAAGAGAAGGCGACAGACGACAGCGGCAAGCCCGCCTACTTCCGGTTCCTCACCCTGCTAGGTGATTGGGAGTGGGGAAGGGAGGCCGGGTTTTGTTGGTTGGGTTGGTTGGATGGCTGGGTTCTGCAAGCAATTTGAACTGCACTGAGTGTCTGTCGACGTCAAGCTGATGCTCAGCTGGCAAGTGGGCTCGGCGGCAGCTGCGCCATGTGTTCACTTGCCCTGCCTGCCACACAAGACTCTGTTGTGCACACCAGTGCGAACCCTGTGCATCACTTGCTTGCCCCCGCTTTCCCTCTGTCTGTGCGCCCGTGGCGCCCCCGTCGCAGGTTTCAAGGTGTTCCTGGAGGCGGGTGTGGATGTGGTGGTGCTGGAGGTGGGGCTTGGCGGGCGCCTGGATGCCACCAACTGCGTGCGGTCCCCCGTGGTGTGCGGCGTCTCCAGCCTGGGCTTTGACCACATGGAGCTGCTGGGCCACACGCTGCCTGAAATAGCGAGGGAGAAGGCCGGCATCTTCAAGCCTGCGGTACCGGCTTTCACGGTACCGCAGCGGGAAGACGCAGCTGAAGCGCTGCACCAGCGGGCGGCGGCGGTCGGCACCAGCCTGTCGCTTGTGCGGCCCTGGCAGGCAATACAGGGCGCAGCTGATGTGACCCTGGGCCTCGCTGGGGAGCACCAGAAGCTCAACGCGGCGCTGGCTGTGGCGCTGGCTGGGGCTTGGGAGGGGCGCAGCGCCGCCGCAGCGGCGTTGCAAGGCGCCCGTGCAGCGGAGCGTGCAGCGGCCGTGGCTGCGGGACAGCTGCCACCCGAGTATGCTGCTGGGCTGCAGGCTGCTAGCTGGCCGGGCCGGGGCCAGATTGTGCACGACGCTGTGGCTGGTGCTGTCACGCCGCTGGCCTCACCAGCTGCAGCTGGGACCAACGGCACGGCTGCTGAGGAGCAGCAGGGACAGGAGGCCGAGAGTGAGGCGCTGCCCCGCCTCTCTTTCTACCTTGATGGCGCTCACACCGCAGAGAGCATGGCCACGTGTGCGCACTGGTTTGCAGACGCGGTTGGCGGCCCGCAGCAGCCGGCTGCAGCGGCAGGCAGCGCGCAGGCGCAGCCGGGGGGGCTGGTCACGCAGCGAGTGCTGCTCTTCAACTGTATGCAGGTGGGGGCGTGGGTGAATGCCTCTGCTGCTGCTGCTGCTGCTGCTGATGCTGTGCTCTGTGGCTTTTGAAGGTGGCAGCTTGCCTGTGAAAGCTCTTCCCTGCACGCTCCCTACCTGCAAGTGCCCAGCATCGAGGCCGGGCCGGGTCGACGCCCCACACCCCGGCCCTGCCTGGGCCTTGCCCTGCACCATGTTGCACCTCCACACAGGCTGCCGGCCTCACCCAATCCGACCCTTGTCCCGTGCAGGAGCGAGACCCTCAAAACTTGCTGCAGCCGCTGGCGCATGCGTTGAGGGAGCGACACATAGGCATCCACCATGCTCTTTTTGTGCCGCCTGACTCCACGTACATGAAGCTGGGGGCTGGAGGCGAGCCCGCCAACCTGAGCTGGCAGCACTCCCTGCGCTCGGTATGGGAAGGCACCGGAGGCAGCAGCAGCAGCAGCAGCAGTATCGGCAGCAGTCACGGCATCAGCAGCAACGGCAGCGCAGCCGCTCCGCGGGCAGCAGCGCCGCCGCCCCTCACCCTCCCGCCGCTCCCAGCCGTCGCAGCGCCGGCCGGCTTGCCGCAGGCGGCGGCGGTGGCGCTGGCGTCGGCTCAGGGACCCGGCTCCCGCAGTGCCGTGCTGCCCAGCCTGAGCGTCACACTCGACTGGCTGCGGCGGTGTGTCCGCGAGGCACCAGCACTGCGCATGCAGGTGTTGGTGACAGGGTCGCTGTACCTGGTGGGTGACTTGTTGAAGGTGCTGCAGCCGCCACCTCAGCAGCAGGCAGTTGGCACCAAGCGCAGCGACAGCGCAGCATGCGTCGACGGCAGTGTCAACGGCCTTGCCAACGGCACTGTCAGTGGCAGTGGCAGCACAGGTGGTCATGGGATGTAGCTCCTGTCTCGCCATTAGTCGGGCTGGTTCTGCTCTCTTTGTCTGATGCTGCTCTCCGCTTTTGCTGACGTGATTACTCGTTTACAATCAGGGTATGCACAGGCAGAGGGAGAAAGGCAGGAGTGGGCACCAGGAGGCAGACAGGCACGTTGATAAAGGCACAAGCAAAGGGTACCGAGCGAGTGGATACATGAGTTACAGGTGCAACAGAGGCATGCGGTAGGGATCCGACAGGAAGCCTGCGAGCCTGAGCAGCGCAGAAGTAGGTGGGTGGCCCAGCTCCCCAGCTCCCCGATCACTGCTCGGCGCTTGCCAGCACCTCCTCGCTGCTGCCGGACACCAGTCGTCCGCCCTGTCCACCAGCCCCCGCCCTGCGCAGCTTCCAGGTTGCTCCCGGCAGCACCTTGCGGCCGGAGGCGGTGTGACCGTTGCTGCCTGCTGGGGGCTGGTGCAGGGGCTGGTCGCGAGAGAAGCGGGTGATCATGTCCAGGGCATGCTTGCCCTGGTCCATGGGCACCTGCAGCAGGATGTGGTTGGGGCCGCAGGGTGTGTGAGGCTGTGGGTGGTGGCCAAGGGATGGTGGAGTAGTTTGTGTATTGTGCGTGGCGGCTAAGCTAAGTGAGTGGCTCGTGCCTGCCTGTTTCACAGGCAACTGTGATCCACAACCAGTGTGGCAATGGTCAGACACTGTTCGGATTGCACTGGCAGTGCAGGTTCCTGGCAGCACTGGCAGCCCCTGCACCCCACCCCGCCCCGCCCCGCCCCACCCACCATGTGCCCCGCCTGGAACACGGTCACAAAGGACATGGGCCCCACTTGCTTGACAGTGCCCGCCTCGCCGCCCTCAACTTCCCAGCTCTGGTCGGCGGCAAGGGCCCAGCGAGAAGCATCGTGCCACGGCAGCACATCCACCCACTGCCGGTTGCCCACGTGGTTGCAAATGAAGTCCTGCGGGGGAGGGAGGGAAGGGTGCAACGCGCACCAGGCTCTCAGCAGCATGCCTCTAAGCCTGCTACAGCCTGCCCAGCTGCCCGCACAGGCGCAGTCAATGCCCTCACGGTAGGCTGGCCAGCGGATGGCCTCTGTTCAGCAGTGTGGAGCGTGTGAGGGCAGGCAGCGGAGGCAGCACCGCATGGAGCGGCAAGGGTCCATAGCACAGGAGGCTGCCATGCCCAGTCGTGTCGGGCACAAGGCTGCTGCTGCTGTGCAAAAGTGGAGGTGCTGTCCAACAACCAGGCACATATACACACAGACACACACACACACACACACACACACACACACACCTGGTCCCCGGCATAGATCATGACCCGCACCCCCGCCTTGAGCAGCTCTGGCAGCACTGTGTCAAAGTTGTGACCCCTGAAGCAGCACAGCATGGCAGGCAAGCAGGTTGACTAGGAATCATTTGTCGCTCTTTGGTGGTGCCAAACAAACGCCGCCACATGTGTGCTGGCTGGCGTGCTGCATGCTGCTATCCCTTTGCCAAACACAGCAGTGCGAGAGACCCCAGCCTCTGGCCCAGGCTCACCAGTCGCTCATCATGTCACTGCAGCGCAGCAGCAGGACGCACACAAGAAGGGGGGGGTCAGTGCAACACAGGGCGACTGAAACGCACACAGCAACGTGCCATGTGCAGCAGGCAGAGTCGGAGGAAGGCAGCACACAGATAGGCTGGCGGGCAGGTAGGGCAGGGCAGCCTGTGCACCGACCTGTGCACGCCCATGTTGCAGGCCTCCCAAACGCGGTCACCCACACCCAGCTCGCGCCGCACGCTGGGCTGGTTGAGGTACCGGTCCAGCACCTGCAGCCACGATGACTCATCTCAACTCAACCCAACTTGAGGTTAACATCAGCAAACACACTACGCTGGACCCCTTTATCTTGTGGCAGTGCGACCACAGGTTGGTCACATCGCAGATGGTGAAGCAGTGTTGCCGCACGCACGCCCAGCACCAGCAGGGGGCCGCAACTCGCCTCAAACTCCCGGTAGCACAACGGGCCCTCGCACTGCTTGCGGATGTCGTACACGTTCATGTCTGCAAGGACCAGGCAGCAGTCAGCAAGGTGGGGTGCAAAGCAGAAGTGGAGCGGGCAGATGTTGACAGGCAGGGGCCTGGGCTGGTTGGCAAGCACGTCATGCTGCCAGAGTGCACCGGCCAGCCGCCAGTCATCTACCCGGCCAGCCAGCCAAGCTTGCAGCCGGCCACCCACCCGCGTTGACAATCATGACGGGCACAAACTGCGTCATCTGGCAGAACTGCACCGCCAGCAGGCACTCAAAGGCAAAGTCGAGGCCGTCACAGACCTCCAGGGCAACGCGGCAGGCGGGGTAGATCTGCAGGGTGGCAGCAGCCAGGCAGCACAACAGGTAGGGAGCAGCAGTAATTGTGGGCGGAGCCAAGGGAGGAAGCGCGTGGAAGAGGGTGTCACGGGTGGCAGCCGATCGATAAGTGGGGCGGCAGCAAGCAATCATGCCACCACGGCAGCATGACGAAGTTCAAAGATGGAGAGTTGCTGCAATGACAGGTGCAGGCGGGCAGGCGGATCTGGGAGTGCGCACCAGCTTGAGCTTTTCAGCCAGCCCCTGGCCAATCAGGCCGTTGAGCAGGGCGTAGTCGCTGTATGCGCCGTACTGGATGGCGGGATTGGTCAGCCCGTTGCCAATGGCCAGCCCCTGCACGCACAAGCGTGGTGCCAGCAGTGAGGCGCCAGCAGTGAGGCGCCAGCAGCACACGTGCGGTGCCAGGCTGAGACCAGGCCCGCCGCTTGCTTGCAGCTGCCAGTCAGCTTGGCATCCCTCTTGCACTAGCACGCCAGCCACCCGATGCGTCTGCTTTCAGATTGCGGCCACTGCAGCAGCTGCGGCCAATTCCACCTACACCTCCCAGGGCAATGTGGCTGCCAACCCACCTGCAGGTTGACTGGCGGGTCGAGCTGGCCTGAGCGGCTGGCGTGAAAGACGGCGCTGGCCACCGCAGGCACGTAGTGGCCGGCATACGACTCTCCTGCAGGGGGCAACGCGCGATGTTGTTGTTGTTGTTGTTGTTGCTGTTGTTGCTGTTTTTGTTGTTATTGTTGGTGGTGTTGGTGTTGATGTTGGGGATGGGGCGAGTGTCGAGGGAGGGCGAGGCGCACTGCCGGCAGCAGGCTGGAAATGACCAGCACACCCACCTCAGCGCCTGTGCCACCTGCTTTTCTTGACCCGCTACCCGCCCACGCATGCAGCCGCCACCATCTCCATGCATGCGTGCTTGCTGAGCAGCTTGCTAACCTCTTGCTGAGCAGCTGGCCCGCCGCCCTGCGTCCCTGCTGTGACCTACCTGTAACGAAGAAGGGTCGGCCCTGCAGCTCCGAGCGCGCCTTGAAGAACTCCCCGAGGAAATCGACCCTGCACACACATGGGGGGGGGGGGGGGGGGGGGGGCCACACAGCATGGGGGGCAAGAGGAGGGAGATGCAGCTGCGCACTGTTCTTTTTGGGGAGTGACAGTGAGGAAAACCCGTGGCTGAGAGACACAGGGAGCCCAAGCATGAGCCAGGCCAGGTCAGGCTGAGCCTTCTCCAGCCCTCCCTCCCTCCCTCCCTTCTCCCTGCTTCCTCAGCCTCACATGTCATTGGCAACGCAGTCCTCGTCGTAGCATCTGTCCCGCTCATCTTCACTGTAGCTGAAACCGGTGTTGATGGGCTGTGGGCAAAGCATGGGGGGAGGGGTGTGGGGGAGTGAGGCGTCCCTGCTGGAGCACAGCATGTACGGCACGATGCGGCCCTTTAGCCCCGGGTGCTCAGGGAGCTGGGCCTCCCCTTGCTGGCTGGCTGCTGGGCTGGTCAAGTGCGCCTCATAGGCCTGGACTTCCCTGATCCTGTGCTCTGTGCTTCCGCCTCGTCGTTCTCTTCCCGCCCCGCCCGCCCACCTGGTCCACAAAGATCATGTGGTGGTTGACGTCCCAGCCGTGCTCCGTCTCATTGAGGGTCAGATCGGCCGGGTTGATGGTCCAGGGCCCATTTTCGAAGAACACAGCAAGCTCGGAGCTGCGAGGGGTGAGGCCACACCAGGGGGGGAGAGCAGAATGAGGACAGCCACGGGCAATGCAAACTGGTGCACTGTCTGCACTGTCTGCGAATGCTTGCTGATCGAGACGTTCTTGAAGCCCTCTGTACAACCAGCCCTGCTCACACGCCAGACGTGTGGGATACATCCGATGGCGCATGGTGCTGATCTGCCACCCTCACCTGCACCCAGGCCCGCCCGTGTGCCACAGCACCACGGGGGCATTGTCAGGGTCCTTCCTGGCCTGGAAGTAAAAGAAAAACATGTGGGCGTCATAGGTGCGGTTCAGCTTGAAGTAGCCCGAGTACCGCTCTGCAGCAAGGCAAGGCGAGTAAGAGATAACACAAAGGGTAGTAGGTTTATCCGGCGGCACATGGCGTGCGTGGAGCATGCCAGGCACTTGGCTGAGGAACTAGCACTCGGGCGGCACACCTGGTGTGGCGGCGTCGGTGAGTGGTGCGCCCAGGCCACCCAGCCTGTTCCAGGTGAGGCGCTGCTGCTGCTTCTGTTGTGTTGCAGCAGGTCCTTCTTGGCATGTGGCGGTGCCGCAGACCGCCAGGAGGCAGGTCAGTAGGATGGCGATCGACATGACGCCCGACTGGCTATGCTGCGGCCTTCGCGGGAGCGTGCGATACTGCCAGGCGTGCAGCCGTCGATCGTGCTCGCGCACAGCGGGTGTACCTTGAAGTACGGTACGGCGGCGGCGGGTGCTTGAGCATGTTTCAGGAAGTCAATTTGTATATGTAAAATACAACAAGTATTGTGCAATAGAGCAGCCTGCATCAAAGCAGTGAGATGCACGCCTCCATACTTGCAACGACTGCACTAAACCGAGTGCAGACGCAGCCTGATCGACGTGATGCACACAGCCAGCCCGCCAGACGCGCGCAGCCCACGTATCGACTGCAGGTCATGCACCGCTTGTTATTGCTGGCTTGCATTCATCACACCTTGGTGCCACGGTCCCTTCTCACGTTCGAAACACGCGCCAACCAACGACGGCGAAAGGCTAGCGTGGGGCTAATGCTGTGCTGCCAGACGCCTTGACTGCTTGTGGCCAGGCGCGCAGCTTAGCATAGAGGCAATGCTGGGCAACGTCCAAAGGCTGATTGTGGGGGCACCCTGCCACGGCACCGTCTCCCGGGTCAAGTACCGCACTGATTACGGCACTCCCTCCCTCCTACCACCTACCACTCCAGCAGATCACGTCATCCACCCAACCCCACCCAGCCCCACAATTTTCCACCGCAAACCATCCACCATGCCTCGCCACTTGGGGAGGGGTCACTTGCGTTGAGTCCACTCCACTAGTACATTTTGCCCTTGCCCCGGGGCAAAACACCTGGGTAGCTGCTGAGTCACGGCAAGCCAGCTTCACGCGGCCCGGGATGCAGCGGGGCTGTACAGGCGGTACGAAATTGTGTGTTGCACCCATCACGAGACAGCCCCGCACGAGCCACTCATTTGCCCGCGTTCGAGCCCGCACACCACCCTCTTCCAATTCCAGCCCCGTTCAACCGCCCGGCGACTCACACTGGCGCTCCCACGGCAAAGGCGCCGCTCGCCTTCAAAAACTTTTGGCGCGATGAACACGCGCAGGGGGGGCTCCTACTCGCCCGCCGAGGCCAAGGCCGAGGCCCGCGCAGCCCCACCCCCCTTCCTCACGAAGACGTAAGCCCTTGCAGCCGGCCTGCTCGTCTCGCGCGGCCCTGCCTCCTCCTTTTGCCCCGCTCACAGCCGCTGCCGTCCTAACGCGCGCTTTGGCCTGCAGGTATGACTTGGTGGACGATCCCGCTTCGGACTCCACCGTGTCGTGGGGAGCAGAAGGCGTCAGGTACATCGCCTGCCACGCCTCCCCAGGCCCCTGCCGCTGCCGCCTCCTGCCCCTTGACGGCGGCTTGCAGATACGCAACACGCATATTTTTCACACATATCTTTTGATTTGTGTTGTCGCAGTTTCGTTGTGTGGAAGCCCGCTGAGTTTGCACGCGACCTGCTGCCCCTCCACTTCAAGCACAACAACTTCTCCAGCTTTGTGCGGCAGCTCAACACCTATGTGAGTGGTGCTTGGGCGGTATCTTTTGTGTGCCTGCCCGTCGCAACCCAAGATATGGTCACACCCAGCGTTGTGTTGAGGTTGCAGATTTCATATGGCGCCAGCCATTTGTCTCACCCTCCTCTGCCTTGCTCCCTGCTGTCCCACTGTGCAGGGCTTCCGCAAGGTGGACCCAGACCGCTGGGAGTTCTCCAACGAGTGCTTCCTGCGGGGCCGCAGGGAGCTGCTGGGTGACATCCACCGCCGCAAGCCCAGCAGCGCCGGCACCGAGCGGCGCTCTCGCGGCGGCGCCGGCGCGGGCCACGACGGCGACGACCGCCAATCCATCATTGAGGTTGGGCACTACGGCCTGCAGCAGGAGGTGGAGCAGCTGAAGCGGGACAAGAACGTGTTGATGCAGGAGGTCATCCGCCTGCGCCAGCAGCAGCAGGACGCGAATGAGATGCTGGGCGACCTGCAGGACCGGCTGGAGATGCAGGAGGAGCGCCAGCAGCAGATGATTGGCTTCCTGGCCACCGCGCTGCAGCACCCGGGCCTGGTGCAGCACCTGGTGTCGTCAAACCCCGACATCAAGCGCATCGACGACGGCAGACGTGAGTCTGCCGCACAGTAGGCGCACAGGCGCAAGCAGCACACTGATGCTGGCGTGGTGCCGATTGTGGTGGTGTACGCTGCGTGCTGGATCATGGGTGCACCTGCTGCCGCCAAGCGCTCTCTGCGCCTGCCTGCTCTGTTTGCTGCTTGCCTATGGGCTGCCTGCCCACCAAAGAGAAATAGGTTTGAAGTCGTGCCCTCAACCATTGCCCTTCTCGCACTCACCTCCCCCCCCCCCCCTTTGCCTGCAGGCCGCAAGAAGCGCAAGGGCGCCTCCGACAGCGACAGCGACGGCATGGACAGCCCTGATGAGTGGGCCGACTCCCAGGCCCTGGCGCTGACGCAGCCGCAGCAGAGCTTGGGTGACCTGGCGCAGGCCTTCATGCAGATGCTGAGCACGCAGGATATGATGAAGCCACGCAATGGTGCCACGCGGCGCGGCAACGGCAGCGCCGAGCGGGGCCCCCGTAGCGGACCAATCATCGAGGAGGACCCCCCCAGTGGTGCCCCCAGCGGCTTTGGCTTTGACCCTCTGGTCAAGGTGCCCATGCCTGGCAGCACTGCGCAGGCGGGCCCCGCGGCAGGCACGCAGGCAGGAAGCGGCGCCACTCCCATGGTTATCAACAGCGCACCGCTAGCGACGTATGGCTTGGAAAACACTGCTGGCTTCAACGGCATGCCTGGAGCCAGCGCAGCTGCGGCAGCGGCGTTCAACGCAGCAGCAGTGGGCACTGGCCTCGACTTTGTGCCTGTCGATGGCGGCGTGGCTGGCCCCACACCCATGCCCGTGCCGCTGCTGCCGCCTCAGAGCAATGTACCGCTGCATCCGCTGACGCACAACAACCCCATTGTGGAGCTGCCTGAGCTCGACGGTTTTGGTGTCGACCTGGTGAGTCGGTGCTGGCAGTGCTGCCGCAAGCATCAGTGCCGGGTCAGGTGCGGTGCAGTATTACCTGCAGCGCCGGCAGGTGCTGCCCGCTGTGTGCTTTCCGTGCATGGCTCATCTCCTCTGCGCGCCATGCTTTGCACCGACTTGCTGTGCTGTCCCGCTGCGCTGCAGGACCTGGGTGACGTGCTCTCCCCTCAAGACTTCCTCCTCCCCTCCAACAGCGGCAGCGCGGGCAACGAGTTCTGGAACAGCCTCATCGGCTCACCCTCGGCAGCCCCGGGCGCCACCTCGACAGCACCAGGCCTCATGCCCCTGAGCACTGCTTACAACATGCAGCAGCAGTCGCGGCAGTAGTTGGCACTGTGGCGCTCCACCCGGTGTCTCCCTCTCGGCTCTGCGCATCGCTGCCTGCACATAATGCCGCGTGCGGCGCGGTGCGGTGCGGAGCTGCTGTGACACTTTCGGGTGCTGCCTTCTCCTTTCTTCCTACCAGCTCCGCCCAATGATGATATTCATATGCACACACACACACAGCCGACATTGCTTGGCCGCCAGTCTGTCTCCGTTCATTTTAGAGCACTTGCAAGCCACTGTCGTCTTGTGGTTTTTGATCTCGTTTGTGCCCGATCCTGCCCTGCTACCCTGCCCTCCTGACGCCCCCCTCATCGCACACATCGCACCAATCTGATTGCCCTTGCCCAGACACACCACCCCGCTCTCAATTTTGCGAGGCATGTACAATGCAAGCAGGCTGCCTGGTGCGCCGCTTGCTTTCCGCCACCTCGCTCGCCGCTCTCATTCACTGCGCTATCTTGGCTCAAGGCGCCCCTTCACTGTTCTCTGTCGACTGTCACCAGAACCTCCACTTTCTTGCTGCATTTGATTACAGCCCCTAACTGAAACAAACCCGCTCATCTTGCCTCAATCCCTCCCACATGAGGGCCTGCCGTTCACACACTTCTGTGATTTCTTTAAACCAACAAACAACGCACATCAAACCAAATCAGGAAACAGGCGCAGCCAAAAAACCCGGCAGGCGAGCAGGGGAAGATTACAGCGCACAGCGCTGGGGTATGAGCCGATTCAACTGTACACAATCCGACTATCTGAGGACTCAATCAGAGCAAGGCCGCGATATCTGACTCAATAGCCAGGGGGGTGGTGGTGGAGCCGTATCGCTTCACCACCTCTCCACTGCGGTCGACCAGGAACTGCGAGGAAAGAGGAGGAGAGGGAAGCGGTCGGCCTCACAGGGCTGGCATTCACTGCAAAGTGTGACTGAGGCCCTTCAACTGAGTTGCAGATCTAGCCTGGCCACAGCCCAGCAGGCAGGCAGGCAGGCAGGGCAGGCGCACCACACACACACCTTTGTGAAGTTCCACTTGACGTCGCTGGTCAGCATGCCGCCCTGCTTGGACTTGAGGTAAGTCCACAGCGGCTCCGCGTTGCTGCCGTTGACGTCGGTCTTGGCAAAGATGGGGCCCTTGAAGCCCTGCACACACAGCAACAGCGGGGACAGGGGCACGGCGCATCATGTGAGGCACCTCCACCGCCACACTGCCACACTGCACCACGCACCACGCACCACGCACCGACCGCCCGAACGCAGTCTTGCAGGAATTGCGAGGCAGAGTGTCAGTGGTTGTGGTGCATAGTGAGCACTCGAGCTGCCGTACCTTGCGCTCCGCAAAGCTCTTGATCTCAGAGTTGCTGCCAGGCTCCTGGCTGCCGAACTGGTTGCAGGGGAAGGCGAGGATCTCCAGTCCCTGCTTGTTGTACTTGTTGTACAGCTCGGTCATCTCGGTGTACTGCAGCAAACAAGGCAGCATGCACGTCAGCAGAGTGGCGCACTCGGCCCCTCAAAACAGCCAAACCCTACAAGCACGGCAGGGCCAGGAATAGTTGAGAATGTGACAAACCTGTGGAGTGAAGCCTGCAGCAATGAGGGAGCAGAAACGGGGGGATGAGTGACATGCGGGGACGAACGGAGGAGGGGAGCGTGGCACGCACACTCGTTGTACAGCCGCCAACGCATGAAGGGGCATGAAGGGGCGCCTCACTCACCGCAAGCAGATGCGACGTTGACCACCAGCAGCACCTTGCCCTTGTATCGGTCCAGCTTGACCTCGGAGCCGTCAATGCCCTGCATCCAAGCAGGCAGCCGTGGAAGGTTCACAAGCCTTAGAAGTGATGGCCTGCAAGCCCACCACTCGCCAGCATGAGAGGCCAAGCTGTCATAAGATCGCTCACCTTGACCTTGAAGTCGTAGATGGGGCTGCTAGAAGTGGCCGCACTGCTGCCACCTCCTCCAAACAGGGCACGCACAGACTGCATGTTGGCCTTTCGGGCGGGCGCTGCCGAGACGGTGCGGCGGAGCTGTGCGCCAGTGAAGATCGAGGCGCGGCTGGCCACACGGCTGCTGGACACGCGGTTGACGGTCTTGACGGCGGTGGTGGCAGCGGCAGAGGCGCAGGCTGTGGCGACCATTGCGGGCAGGATCGCAGGTGTGTTGAGGCGGATGTGGGTGGATCGAGATGGGGCTGATTGAGTGAATGGGCGATGCAGGGGCTCGCTGCGGGCGATGGTGCTGATCTGGAAAAGAAAATACGACCAGGAGGGGCGCTTGGAGGTGCTGGGGCTCGATTGAACAATCCTGGCGCACTGGGTGGAGTAGCTGGGCAGTAGAATACGGTGGTGGTTGTGAGCTGAAGTTTCGACAGCTGTGCCCCAGCTGTGCCCTAGCCCGCCAAATGATACTGCGGCTTCCCGCAGCACATGAACACGCCGCGGCCTCCTGGGCTGGACACCGGCGGAAAATTTGCCTCGCCAGCAGCTAGCATTCGAAGCCTCAGCCGGCTTCTCGAGGTGAGGTGGTCCTGCCTGTTCGTGGAAGGGCTGGGAGATGCCGAGGGCGTCCTCGCTGCCACCGCCCACCGCTCCGCCGATGACAACATCCTGCTTGGTGCAGGATGACGGCCACACCCCGCTGGCTTCGGCCTTCTCCAGCCGACCCGTCAGTCGGCCGACAACTGCAGCACGTGGAGCCGCAGAACAGCAGCTGCAGGGCATGTTGGCATCCAAGGAGTCTGAGGCGGCGCTGCTAAGGCAGCAGCTGGCGCAGCTGACAGCTGACTTCAAGTTCAACCTCAAGGTGGGGCTGTCGGTGCTGAACATATCTCAATTGGATGGTTGCACAAATGGCCAATCACACCAGCACCGATATCATGTCGCAGCAGCAAGGCCCTTTGTTGCTGCCACCAAATGTGCAGCAGCAGTGATGGATTGTGAGCCTGTGCCCTCCCTTTCCTGCCACCCATTTCGTCGCTCTGCAGCTGCTGGATGAGCGAGATTCAGAGCTGGAGCGAGTCGACACCGTCACAGCGGGGCTCAGGGAAGCAGCAGCAGCCCGAGAGGCCGCGCTGCAGGATGTGCGTCGCACGGCCAGCGCCCGTGACGCAGCGCTGCGTGAGAAGGAGGCACGCGTGGCGGCCCTGGAGGAGCGGCAGAAGCAGCTGGTTGAGCTGTGTGAGCGCCAGGTGGCAGACGCTCGTGCCTCTCGGGACGAGGAGGTGGCCCGCTGCAGGCAGGATGTAGTGCTGGCGCAGAGCGAGGCAGCCAAGAGCAAGGGGGATGCCATTGCAGGTGGGCAGCGCACGTCAGCGAAAGGCAGGCAGCCAGACATGCAGGCTGCGCTTTTGTGTGAGCAGGCATCTTCCCGTAGGGCCCTAACTGGCGGCCCCTGCACCTGTACCTGCCTGCAGCCTACGAGCGCCAGCTGTCGGCGGCTGCTGCCTCTGAACGCGAGGCACGCCAGCAAGCGTCGGCTGCCAGCGATGAGGCAGAGCATGTGCGCAGCGCGCTGCAGCGAGCGGAGGCCCGCATTGCGGAGCAGGAGCTGTCCATGCAGCGCATGGTGTCGCAGTTTGAGGGGGCTCTGGCCACGCTGCAGCAGCTGGAAGCGCAGTACGACGGCCTGGCGGCGGATGCCAGCGCCGCTGATGCCATGCGTACTGCTCGCATCGCAGATCTAGAGCGGGAGGTACAAGGCCTGCGTGCCTCGAGGGCTGCTCTGGCTCAGGAGCGGGATGCCAGCGTGCGTCAGCTGACGGCTGCAATGGAGCAGGCCGAAGCAGCGGCAGCAGAGGCCAAGCAGCAGTACCACAGAGCCATGATGGATGCTGCTGAGGTGACTGAAGCGATGGCTGAAGTGCGGCAGGAGGCAGCGCAGCAGCGCAGCCGCGTCCAGGCTGCCGAGGAGGCAGCGGCCGAGGCGCGAGCAGTGGCCGCAACGGCACAGGCTTCGCTGGAGCGTGAGGCTGGTGCTGCCGCTCGTGCGGGCGGTCTGTTGGAGGCAGCCCAGCTGCACCAGGAGGCTGCTCGGCGGGAGGCGCAGCAGCAGGGTGAGCTGGTTGCACAGCTGCGTCAGCAGACGGCGGCGCTGGAGGCTGAGAGCGGCGACAGGGCAAAGGCTGCAGAGGCTGCAGAGGCTAGGGCACTGGAAGCAGAGCAGCGTGCCCAGCTGCTTGCCGACCAGTTGGAAGAGCAGCGGCAGCTGCACACCCAGCTGCTGGCGGGGCGGGAGGCTGAGGTAGCAGAGAAGTGGGAGCGGGCACTGGAGGCGGCACATGGCGAGAGGTCAACCCTGCAGCAGGCGCTTGACCTTGCAAATCGCCAGCTGCAGGCCGCACACCGCGACACAGAGACCCTGCGCCTTCAGGTGCAGCACTTGCGTGTGGGAGCAGGGTTGGATGCAGGGCCGCCGCCGTTGGCTGTTCCGGCAACCGCTGGAGATGGCACCGGCAACAGCTGGCACGCCTCACCGGCAGGGCGGGCCGGCAGCACGCACAGTAGCGGCCGGCGCCGCGGTGCAGATGGCCTTGGTAGTGTGCTGCCGGGTGACGGCTTTGGCAGGGCAGGCGGCAGTGGTCAGCGAGCTGAGGATGAGCTGGAGCAGTCCATGGCTGAAACTGCTTCCCCCGCTGGCAGCAGAGACGTGTTCTCGGAGCTCCCTGCTGAGCACTACTCCACTCCTGGCTCCTATGGGCAGCAGCAGGGCCGACAGCAGCACGACCGGCAGCCCACAGCCGGCAATGCGTACCAGCAGCAGCTGCACCGCCACATCGATGGGCTGGCTGGCAAGCTGTCCTCGTTCCAGCGCGCGGTGGATGAGGCGAGGCTGGTGGGGCAGCAGGCATCGGCACAGCTGGCTGAGAGCACCAATATGCTGCCCGCCAACCTGCAGCGGCGGCAGGAGGCGGCGGCCGCCGAGCAGCAGCTGCAGCAGCGTGCTGAGGAGCGGCAGCAGTTTGAGCAGGAACGGCGGCGGCTGGACCGCCAGTTGGAGCAGCAGCAGCAGCTCTTACGGGAGCGGGAGGACGAACTGCTGCTGCTGCAACGTGCCGAGCAGGCCAGGCAGCAGCAGCAGCAGCAGGTGCAGCAGCACCAGCAGCGCCAGCTGGAAGAGGCGCGGCAGGAGCGCCAAGCCTTTGAGGCTCAGCAACTGCAACGCCGCCAACTTGAGGTAGATGCGGCGGCAGCCGCGCGCCCACCAGCTGTGGCCTCGCATGGCTACTCCAGCCAGCTGCCGCTCATGCAGCCCATGCAGCAGCCAGACCAGCTGCCGGCAATGCAACTGCCGACACTAGGCACTGGCTTGAGCCACGGCAGCTTCAGCTCTTTGCTGTTGCCTGGCAGGTTGGCAGCTGCTGCGCCTGCGCCCGCACAGCGTCGCAGCGTCTCAGCAGCTCTGGCTGCCGTCAGCAGCAGCTGCAGCCTGCTGGCGGCACCGCAGGGCCACCAGCATGGCAGCTCTTATGACAGCTCTCGGCTTGAAGCAGAGCTGCCCTTGCCTACAAACGCTGGCATGACATTGCCGGCAGTCAGTGGCACGGGCCAAGCAGCTGCTGGCGGCCAGCAGCGGCCTGGAAGTGGCGGCAGGGCCGGGGAATGTGCAGGAGAGGATCCCCTGGCTCGTGCGCGGCGACAGGTGCTGGCAGCCAAGCAATACCTGCGGTCTGTAGCTGAGCTGGGTGATGGCACCAGCGGCAGATGACGGTGCAGCGGCTGGCGCACGCAAACTCCATCCCATCACCAATTCAACAATGCTCACAGGCATTTGACTGACCACACCCACACACATGTTTGCTGCCAACCGACTGAAGGACTTTGACTGTGCTGCACTTGAACCGCAGACTGCTGCCATCACACTGACTTGCCCTCTCCCTCCCTCTGCCGGTTTCCCTGGGCTCATGTGTTTTGCCGCATCCGCTGTCACCCACCCTTGTTGACTCCTCTCTGATCTTTACAAGCGTACGGTAACTTGTGACCGCACTGCATGTTTTTGTTTTTGAACAGCACATGCATTCATATTCCCAGCCCTGTAATGCACCCACCAATCATACGAGCAAGAAGCAGTCCCGAGAGCCCTGTGCTGGGGCATGCGTTGTCTGCCGCCTCCCATCACGCCGGCCCAAACGTGTCCACCACCGCCTGCAGTATGGGCCCAACCTGCACCCACCGGTCCTCTGGCGTGTTTGCGTTCAGGGAGTAGGCTTTGCCGTTGATGAGCAGGCAGCGGCCGATGTGGTGGCGCCGCTGGCTGGGGATGACATTGTTGAAGGGGCCCAGGCAGCGCAGGGTGCCGCCCAGCCCCTCCTCCACCTCCCCCTGGCAGCTCTCCAGCGAGTACTCGAAGTCGTAGGCCGCACTCACGCTCCCTTCCGCTTCCCGTGCCGCACCATCCCCGGCCCCTGCCGCTGCAGCCGCCGCTATGGTACTGCGCAGCAGCTGGAATCGCATGGCCTGCCGCTGCTGCGGCTCCACACATATCTCATAGCCGTTCTCCTCGCTCAGCCCAGCTCGCAGCACAGCTTCCGCCACTGTGGTGGTGCGGAAGACTGAGACGGTGATCAGGGCTCTGAAGTCCCCAACAACTGCAGCAGAGATACGTGAGGGAGGGGGAAGGAGGAGGAGGAAAGTGATACGTTGCTTAGAGCACACAGGGCGGCGGTTGCAGCAGCCCAGCGTTCGGCCGCAGCAAAAACACACCTATGACTGCGCCGTTGCCGCTCGATCCAGTCCTGTCAAATGCAACAACCCAATCTGGTGGGTAATTGAACTTGAAGCCTTCGGCATTGACATACGTTTCAGTGAGTGGCGGCACAGGCAGCGGCGAAGGCGCTGCGGCTCGCGCAGGGGCTGCCGCTGCTGCCGCACTAGATGCTGGCAAAGATATTGCCGCTCCAGCAGAAACCAGCAATGCCAGGATGCCACGGCGGTCGCTTGCTGACTGCTGTAGCATCACTCGAGCGTGCGGTAAGTCGTCAGAGCCGCCTGCCGTGCTGTTTCGAGCGGCGCTGCGGCACGCTAGCCCTGTTGCACGGCGGCGCTGCTGCGTGTGTGGAGCGGCAGAGAGGCTGCCAGCCACGCCACAGGCTGAAATATCCATCATGAGGAGGGCTGCACGAAGTCTACCCGCCTGCTGACGACAATCAATGCAAGCGACTTGCAGCAGCTGGCGATGGTTGCATCCGCCGATGGCTGCAGGCCAATGCCAACCCGTTTCACGCCCAGCATGAATCCTAACTCGCGCCCCCTGCCCTTCCTGTCACTCCTCCGTCTTCCTGCACGCTGCACTGGCCCCCGGCAGCCTCTACTCGCCCGTTGCTACCCCCCTGGGCCTGCGAAACAAGTCAACCCCGATCATGCAAGAGGTGGTGGACCTCTACGCCGCGCTGGGCGTCTCGCGCAAGGCCACGGACACAGAGGTAATTGGCTGCTCCATAGCAAGCACCGCAGCGCTGCCAGGCTCTGCCCCCGCCCTCGCTCACCGCCGCTCATCTCCTCGTCTTCCTGCCTCCCACATCTCCATCTTTATCACCTGCCCCCGGCTCCACTACCTGCAGATCCGTCGTGCCTACCGCAACCTTGCCTCAAAGGCGCACCCAGACAAGGGTGGCGACCCGGAGCTCTTCCGCTCCATCCAGCAAGCATGGGAGGTGCTGTCGGATGGCGACAAGCGTAAGGAGTACGATGCCACAGGCAGGGTGGTCAAGAGCGTGGAGGAAGAATTCATGGACAGGTAGGGATTTACTGCCTGCTTCTCATCAGCCTGGTGGCTGCTTCACAGGACGCAGACTGCTACTGCGAGGATGTGTCGAGCCGACTGTTGACACAGAGGCTCCCTCCTTGCTTCATTCCGCTGCGCCCTGGCTGCCCTCCCCTGCAGCTTTGCGGGCGGCAGCTACCGAGACAAGATCCGCAGCAAGGCTGCCGAGGCCGCCAACCTGTCTGAGCAGATCACAGTAAGGCAGGACGAGAACTCGCGGTCTCACACAGCCAACTTCGAGGCCTGGATGCGCACCCGGGGCCAGGGCGGCCTCAAGGTGTACACTCAGGAGGATATAGTGGAGCAGTACGGTGTGGTCAAGGGGAGCTATGACGGTGTACCGCTGCCCAAGATCAAGGCCTACACGGTGGGTGCCGGCTGGGAGGCAGGGTCGGCGGCTGGGTGGGCGGGGCCAATAGCCTCGGGAATCCTGCGCTGTGGACATCATAACTGGCTGCTTTAAGCGGTCATTGTTTCTTCCACGCAAATAATCAAACCGTGCCCCCAGCAGCAAGGCAGCCGCTGCCAGCCCTGTGCCGCCGCTCCCCTCACCCGTGCCACGTGCCACATGCATGCACCTGCTCACAGGTGCGGTGCAAGCGTGCCGGCACACCCAAGGAAGTGCTGGAGATGGGCACAGAGGCGCTGCCCGCCGAGCTGGAGTGGGGGGAGGTGCTGGTCAGCATGCGGGCGGTGCCCATCAACCCCGCAGACATCTACACCATCAGGACGGGGGGCATGTATGGCACAGACCAGGTGGCGCCTCCCTTTGTGGCGGGCCATGACGGCCTGGCGGTGGTCGTCAAGGTGGGGCCCGGGGTCAAGGGGCTGGCGGAGAACGACTGGGTGGCACCCATCAAGCCACACCTCGGCACATGGCACTCCCTGGCAGGTGGGCGGGCGCGGGGTGGGTCTGAGCCGGTGGTGTGTTGAGGTGTGTTGTTGTCAGACCAGCTCTGGGCACCGCATGCTGCCCACGAGCCACGGTGAGGTCTCTCACTGCTTGCCTCCCTGCTGCTGACCAAACCTCTCCTGGAGTTGGTGCCAAACTCACACCTCCAGTTTTGGTGCTGCTGCCTCATGACCTCCACCCACCCATGTATTGACCGCCTCCTTGCTCCTGCCTGATTTCATAAACGCCTACCCCCGCCACTGCGTTGTGCAGTGCTGAAGGAGAAGGACCTGCTGCGGCTGCCCACCGACCTGATGCCCCAGGAGCAGTGCGCCATGCTGCGGGAGATACTCACAGCCTACCGTCTGCTGGAGGAGGCCAGCCTGAAGGTGGGTGGGGGGGGGAGTGAGTGGCTGGATGGCTAGGTGGTTGCTAGATGGTCGCGGCTGTGAGAGAGGAGAAAGGGCCTGACACCAAACAACCAAAGCAGGCTGCCAGGGCTTTCAAAGTGATTGAGGTAAAACAAATGTCTGTGCTGACTCCCCATCCCTCCTTGCCTGCCGCCCCGTCTCTCCCCTTCTGCAGCCCGGCGACGCAGTGATTCTCAACGCCGCCAACGGCACAGTGGGCCAGCTGGTGCTGCAGCTGTGCCACCTGCTGCGCCTACGAGGCATAGCCGTGGTCAGCGGGGAAAGCGAGTTTGAGAAGACGGCGCTGTGGCTGCGGTCCCTGGGGGCGGCGGAGGTCCTGCTGGACCAGGGCAACCTCAAAGTGAGCCAAAGTGACTGCGGAGCTGGATGTGGTGGGGTGGGGTGTGCTGTGATGTGCCTGACTGCGCTTCGCCCTGACAGCGGCCGTCACATCTTTTGCTCTAGTAGTCAGCGTTGCAGGATTGAAGCAGTGCTGTTTGATGCTGATGCTCTCCGTCCCCACCCCCTTGCCTGCCCTCGTTCCTTCCGTCCCTGTGCCTCTCCCTTCCTGCCTCTCACTCACTGTCCCACCCACCACCCACCCTTCAGGCCGAGCTGGACAAAAACAAGTTCTACAGCAAGCCCCGACTCGCCCTCGACGGCGTGGGGGGCCCTTCAGCGCAGCGGCTCAGCGAGACGCTGGTTGACGGCGGGCTGATGGTGGTGTATGGTGCCATGGGTGGCAAGGCCGCACAGTTCAGCTGGCACCAGTGGGTGTTCCAGGGCATCCAGGTGGGGGTGCCGGCAGGGTGGAGGGTGCAAGGTGCAGTTGGCCAGGCAATGAGCGAGCCTGCAGCCAAGCAGGACTGCAAACCCACCACAGCCGCAGCACAAACCCTATCTGCCTGCACACCTACCTGCCTGCCTGCCTGCCTGCCTGCCTGCCTGCCTGCCTGCCTGCCGCAGGTCAAGGGCTTCAACGTGCGGCGATGGATGAAGGAGAA
Organism: Chlorella vulgaris; assembly: GCA_023343905.1. Taxonomy (NCBI): domain Eukaryota; kingdom Viridiplantae; phylum Chlorophyta; class Trebouxiophyceae; order Chlorellales; family Chlorellaceae; genus Chlorella; species Chlorella vulgaris. Next base: position 1,343,947 of record SIDB01000011.1, on the reverse strand, counting down.
CAAGAAGCGGCTGCCCGCGGTGCTGGAGAGCGTGGCCAAGCTCGTCAACGCCGGCAAGCTGCTGGCTACCTTCACAGAGTGAGTGGAGGTGGTGTCATCCCACATACCGTCCTGCAACCTTCCTGCCAGCCAGCCAGCACCTTGCCGACAGCTGTTGCACCGCCCTTCTTGCATGTGCTGTTTTCGGCTTGTAGTGGGCATATGGTGTCGCCCGCCTAGCTCTGACCGCTGGGCCCCCTCCACTCATGCCCCTGACCCTTCTCACTCCTCCCTCGATTTACCTTCACCCCGACAGGTACGAGCTGCACAGCGAGTGGGAGGAGGCACTGGACCATGCTCAGGACAGAGGGAAGAACACAAAGGTGCTGCTCAAGGTGTCGGACGTTGGCATCACTTACGAGTAGGGAGGAGATGGTAAAAGTGGGCAGCCCTCCAGCAAGTCAGCAAGAAGCCAGGCTTGCATCAGCATCAGCGAGCTTGAGCGCCTTACAGGGTGGTTGTTGGGTTCAGCTTCCTCCCAACCAGCAGCTGCCGCTGGATGTTGCACCCTGTCCGGTCATCTTGGAGAAAGTGTCAAAATGCAGCGGGTGTACATCTAACTTCATTCCGCCTGTGCAAGCGCTACTCTCCACTTTGGCAGAAAATGAATATTTACAGATTCCCAAGCATATAGATAAGTCACGTGCACAGTGTCTCATAGGGAAGGCAGGGTGGCTTGCACTTGTGGGTAGGTCTGGCTCACATCACGGGCGCTTGCAACAACAAAAGAGAGGAATCAAGGGTAGGAATCGGATTTGAGGGCACCAGCAGCAGACGTGATGCAAAGTACAGGTGTGAACTGACAGTGAGCATTGGTGTAGAAGAGGACTTCATGTCAATGGGAGGAGAGTGTGGCTTGCAACTGTCACTCAACGAAGAACGGCTGCTCTGCTTATTCCGCCTCGCGGGCCGCTTCCTGCACTTCAGCCCCAAGGCGGGCACTGCTGCCTACACCTCCTCTTGCACATGCTCTCCCTGCTGCCGCTCCTCCTCCTCCTCCTCCTGCTCCTCCTCCACTGCCAAAGAGGACACAGGCTCAGCAGTTGCAGGTTCAGCCAGTTGCAGGCTGTCCATGCCGCTTTCAAGCTGCGCTGCCGCCTCCTGGCTGGCGGGAGGCGAAGCAGGGATGGCGGCAGGGGCGGCCGCAACAGTCACCAAAACGGTCGCTGCAGCAGCCCCCGCCGCCGCCCGGGCAGCCTCCTGCTTGAGTGCCTGCTTGGTGGCAGCGTGGGCCGACCGCTCTGCCGCCAGCTCTGCCAGTGTTTCCTGCAGTCGGCGGCTGGTCTCTGCAGGATGAGCGGGGCAAAGCAGCACAGTGAGGGGCAGGTTTGGGTGGGAGGCCGCCAGCAGGCCAATACAGACGACGGCACAGCAGTCGCATCACAAGGAGCAGTGCAATCAAGGAGGCCCATGATCAGATCACACAGATGCCACAAGAGACACAAGCAACCCACATGCTGCGCATCGCAAAGCAACAAAGAAAGCAGAGCCAGTCAGCACCGGCAAAACGAGAAGGGAAGAAACAAGGCGCGCCCGGACCAGCCCAGCCCAGCCCTCCTCCCCTCGCCCCTCTCACCTTGGTCAGCAAGGTAAGGAGCCCGGGCCTCCTCCAGGTCATCACCCAGCGCCTGCACCCGCTTGCGAGCCGCCTCCGCCTCACTTTCCAGCCGGGAGGTGGAGGTGGAAAGGAAGGCGGCCTCGCCACGTGCGGCCTCGAGGTCACGCTGCAGGGGGAGGGGGGAGAGGGGCGCAAGGAGTACAGGTGAGTGGATGTGGCCAGCAAGGGGCGTGCGCGTGATGGCCGGACAATTGGGCAGTGGCAAGTGCAGACGAGTCCAGCGGGCAGAGGTGCACGACGAAGAAGAAGGCAAAGAAGGGGCCCTCCCACCCACTCTTACGCCCTCGTCACACAGCCCCCCCCCCTTCTTACCCTGAGGTCCTGCCGCTCCATCTCAGCGGTGCGCAGCTCTGTCTTCAAATCCGCAATCTGCAGCAGCACAGCAGCCGCGCCGCGCTCCTGGTCCTGCAGCCTGGCATCCGCCTCTGCAGCAGCAGCAGCAGCAGTCAGCAGCAGCAGCAGCAGTCAGCAGCAGCAGGACCAAGTCCGAGGGGCTTTTATGCAACAGGTGAGTGCTGTCGTTAGGCAGCCGTTGAATGAGGCCACAGGAGGCACGGAAGGGGGAAGGCATGTGGGCCGCCTCACCTTGCAGCTGCTTCTCCACAGTCACCACAGCTGCTTGCGACTGGCGCAGGTCCATCTGCAACTCACAGCACAGGAGGCGGCCGGGATGTTGATTGATTGAGTGATCGATTGATTGATTGATTGATTAAATGTATGGGACGCAATCGCCAAAGTCAGGTACTGGCAGCCACAGCGAGCCACACAAGCCAAAAGCTCGCTGACGTGTCTTGCTGAAACCTTGCGCGTCCGCCCACAATGCACATCTCCACTGCAGCTGCATGTGTCACGACCCACCTGCAGCGTGGACAGCTTGCGATCCTTCTCGGCCACCGCAGCGTGCGCCGCCTCCAGCGCCAGCTGCCGCTCTGCCAGCCTCTCGGTGGCGGCGGCCAGCTCAGCAGCAGTGGCGGCAGACGCGGTGTCGGCACGCTGCAGTGCATGCTCATGTTCAGCCACCTGGCAGGGAAGGGTTGCAGGGCAGGCGGGAGCTGTGTGAGAATGGCGGCTGAGGTCAGCAAAACTGCTGGCAAAGGGAGGGGCTGCAGCTGTCTAAACTGAAACACGGGACTTAGACCCGCACCCATGCTTGGGTGCACCCCTCAGCCGCTGCCAACCCCATTTCCCTCGTGCCTTCCCTGCCTGCTGCCCTCCCCTCGTCTCACACCGCACTCCAGTGTTGACACCCACCTTCTGGCTCAGCTCCTCCACCTGCTTCAGCTGCCCCTCCAGCTGCATGACCTTGGAGGTGCGCTGCGCCAGCTCCTCATCCCTGGCCTGCAGCTCCTCCTCCAGCTCAGCACAGCGCGCAGCCGCAGCCCGGGCACGCTCCGCAGCCTCGTCGGCCTCCTGCTGCGCCGCCGTCAGCTGCTCGCCCATCTTGCTGACGCGCTGGCTGCTCACGCCCTTGACCTGCAGCAGCAGCAGGGGCAAGAGGGCGGGGAGCAAGGCGCAATTAGTTCCTTGTCACCTGCGTATGACAGCCGCAGCCGCAGTCGCAGGATAGGCAAATCTGAGCCCAGCCAGCAGGATCGGCATCATCGGCACCCTTCAACAATCTCTCAGGCATCAGCACCCTCCAGGCAGCAAAGCGACAAGCACAGCAGCCATGCATGTCGCCTCACATGCTCCAAGTCCTCCGCCGCTGCCTTGGCAGCCACCAGCTCCTCCTTCATGCTCTCCAGCGCCGCGGCCTGCGCCGCCAGCCGCTCGCGCAGCTCAGCAGCCTCCTGGTCCGCCCGCGAGCGGCCGAGGTCGATTGCAGCCTGGCTCTGCTGCACCGCCTCCCTGCTCTCCTTGACCTGCTTGGTCAGCTCAACCAGCTCCTGCTCCTTGGCATCCAGTGCTTCCATTGCCTCCTGCAGGGCGGCAGCAACAGCAGCAGCAGCGGGCAGGAAGCGAGGCATGAAGAGAGGCATGAAGAATGACATGGCATATCGGGCACAGCGCAGCGGGACACCTGCCAAACGCTCATGCTGAGCTGTATGAAGCGCAAGCATCGGCTGGCCCAGTCTAGCAACAAAACTGCAGCCTGTCGATCGACACTTGATTCGTCAGCGCCGGCACTGGCGCAAATGAAGCACCACCAGGCAGCAGCAGGGACACCAGTGAAGACCGGCCACCAGCCCCCTGCACCACCCCAACCCCCCCCGCAGCAGCAGGACGCACCGCATAGCGCCGCTCCTGCACATCCGCCTCACTGCGCGCCTCGGCCACCTGCTGCTTGAGGGACCCGGCAGACAGCTCGGCTGCCTGCACCAGCTCCCGCAGCCCCTTGACCACTTCTTCCAGCCTCTTGTTCTCCTCCCCTGCATCCGACAGCTCCTCCGACAGCAGGCGCGTTTGCAGCTCCGCGTCCGCCTTCTCCTTGGCTGCCGCCTCAACCTTGGACTGCAAGTCGACAACAAACGCCTCGCGGCTGAACCGGCTGCCAGTCACACTCTTCACCTCCTCCTGCAAGACAGGGAGAAGGGGCAGCGGCAGGGATTCAGGCAGGCAGGTGGCCAGCACGGCGTGGCAGAAAGGCTGACAAGGGGTGAGCGAGGCAAGGGCGTGCATGCATTGCGCCAGCGGGCGGCCTGTCTTTTCCACAAACACAAAGTTGCCGCTGCTCACGCTCCCTGGCGCATCAGTGCAACTAACCCCTGGCCCCTGCCCACAAACTCACGACTATCACTGCGCGCTGCATTCAAGTCACGCCTCCCTCCTCACCTCAGCCGCCTGCAGCGCCACCGCCTTCTCCTCCAGCTGTGCCGTCAGCTGGGCAACACGCTGGCTGCCCGCCTGCGCCTCCTCGGCCGCCTTGGCCGCCTGCACCTGCAGCTGCTGGATCTGCAGCACCAGCTGCTGCCGCTCCTGCGCCTGCTTCTCCACCTGCACCTTCAGCTCCTCCACCAGCCCAGCCTGGCTCTCCTGCTGCGCCGCCATGCGCGAGAGGTCAGAGTCTCGGCGCTGCAGCTCAGACTTGAGTTCCCCTCGGCCCTGGTCCGCCACCGCCCGCAGCGAGGACAGTGACTCGCGCGCCACGCGCAACGACTCCTCCAGCCCCGCACACTTCTCGCTGAGCTCGCCCGCGCTGTCTGCCAGCTGCGCCTTCTCCAGCTCCGAGGCCTGCTGCGCGCGCTGCAGCTCCTTCACCTGTGCCATGAGCGACTCGCTGCGGTCTCGCCAGGACGCGCACTCTGCCGTCAGCGTGCGCAGCCGGTTGGCCTCGTAGGAGGACAGGGACGCGCCGCCGCCCACCACCGCCACACCCGAGTCCTCCACGCTCTCGCGGCGTGTGAGTCGCCGCGGCGTCATCTCTGCCGCCTTGCCCTTCACCTCCGCCAGCTCGGCCTCCAGCTGGCGGATGCGCTGCGCCTTCTCCGTCACCTCCGCCACCAGGGCTTCCTCGTCGGAGTTCTGCCGAGAGAGCGGCCCCTTGGGGGTCAGCAGGGCGAGTGGGGGCACCTTGCCGCTGCCTGGCCGTGTCCGCGCCGCATCCAGCGCGGCAGTCAGGCTGCTCACCGCGGCGTCGCGCTGCTTCAGCAACGCCTGCACCTTGCCCAGCGTGGCCGACAGCTCCGCCACCTGGCTCTTCTCGCGGCGCTGGGCCTGCAGAAGGAGTAGGGGTTCCACAGTGAAAGCAGGTGCAAAAGGAGGTGTGATAGATAACCTGTGCTGTACTGCCACCGCACCTGCTGGAGCTCAGTCTTGGCAGCCTTTTCCCGAGCCAACTCATTCTGCACCAGCTGCAGCTTGTTGTCCGCCTGGTCCAGCTGTGCCGCCTTGCGTTTGAGCTCGGCTTGAAGCTGCAGCGGGCGAGGTGCAGAGCAAGGGGGTTGCGGTGCAGTTGGCGACAGCGTAAGGCGGCGGTCGTCCGACGGCGGGAGAAGTGTTTGCGTGATGGGTTTCTGTGCTGGGGCCTGCTGCAGCATTGGGTCACGCCAGACGGCCTCGGCCACAGCACCCAGGGCCTCCGGTTGGGCAGATTCAGGATTGGACGCGTTGGTGCAGCCGCGCTGCGATTCTCGCCCGATGCAGGCTCACCCGCTCCACGCCTGTGGCGGGTCCTATGCGATCCATCCAGGATTTGCTCCAACCACCCAGTGCGAGCTCTCGATGCCCTTGCTGGCTTGCAATGTAACACAGCAATGTTCAGGACTCGGGGGTCCGAGCCGGGGGCCCGCATTTCAGTGTAAATGCCTCAGAATGTACGGTACCGCCCATGGCAGCTGAATGGAGGGAGTATGCCTCAATCATCTCTGCCAACGGACATGCTTCGAATGCTGCTCACTGCCGGCGCACCCCGCTGGCAAAGCAACTTTGGGCCTCGCTGCTGCTCAATGGCCGCTTCTGCCGTCCCCCAGCCAGAGAGGAGGGTGGTCAAGGGAATTGTGTTCGGTGAGATTGAAGAAGCCCTGTCCCCAATGGTTGCTCCGCAGTTGCCGCCGCCCCCAGCCGTGCCGCTGAGTGTAAGACTAGGTCACCTCTGATCCATGTCGTAACTACGACTCTTTGATACAATTCGTTGCCGATATCGTGCACAGACATGGACGGAACGCTGACAAAGGCGGTCATCGACTTTGCCGAGATGCGGAGGTCGGTGGCGGCAGTTGGCGGCCTTGACAGCCTGTCAGGAGACATCCTCGACATCATCGCCTCGTGGCCAGCAGAGCAGCAGCAGGCAGCGCACGCAGCCATAGCCGTGGTGGAGGCAAAAGCGCTGCGGGACATGCAGGTACTCAAATCTGACAACCCATGAAAAGCAGGTTGAGTGACGTTCTCAACAAGGAAATTGCTCAACAAGCCAAACACTCTGTCCTTTCCTGCAAAAGCTGATGCCAGGCGTGCTGGAACTCTCAAGCTTCCTGGATGAGCGGCAAGTGCCGCGAGCGCTGGTGACGCGAAATGTCAACTGTGAGTGGCGTGCTGTGCACCAAATGTGGTGCATGTTGTTGTTGCCTCTGGTTGGGCCCTCAGGGGCACACTAGGCTTATTGATATAAGGTGATGTATCAATAGAGGCAGCCTTCAGCGGCAGCAGGCCAATGCCCTTCTGCTGCTGAGTTTCCTTCCGCGCTCCATGTTCACCTTCCCCCTCTTCCCTCCTTTCCAGCATCAATCGAGTTTTTCCACCGCCACCACTTCACCTTGCCACCGTTCACGCCCGCTCTGAGCCGAGAGTTTGCACCGTACAAGCCTGATCCGGCCAGCCTGCTGCACATTGCGCAGCGCTGGAGTGTGCAGCCCGGGGAGCTAGTCATGATTGGCGACAGTGCCAAGGATGATGTGAGTGGGCTGCGATGGTTGCCTGCTGGACCTGCTATCCACTCAGTGTTGAGTGGATGATGCAGCTGCCGGCAAGCTCCCATTGAAAGGCCCCAACTGTGTTGCTGTGCCGAAGTCATGATCACTGACAATCAATCGACTCATGCTGCAGATTGTGTGCGGCAACCGAGCGGGAGCGCTCACCATCCTACTTGATGAGGAGCGCCGGTGGGACAGCGCGGAGCAGCTGCAGGGGGAAGAGCGGCCGCACTTCATAGCCCGCACGCTGCAGGACGTGCAACAACTGCTGGAGCAGCAGGTGGAGCTAGTGCCTCCAGCCGCTGAGCCGCAGCCTCTGACATGACTTCAGCTTACACGACTTTAATTGCACTTCTTTCTCAAACAACTCAAAACACATACGCCAACACATACACTATTGCGCAGCAACACAGAACTGGCTAAGAGCCCTTCAACCTGAGTTGCACACCTCCAGCTGTGAGCTGTGAATTCACTCCTAGGGCCACATCCCAGGCCCCTAGGCCCACTTTCCAACGACTGCCATCGCTGCAGCGCCAGCATAGAAGCACACAAACGCCAGCACCTGCACAGAGTAGTACGTGAGAGGCGGGACGATTGCGTGCAAGGGCCGAGAGTTGATTGCTGGGCTGATGCACTCAGCAGCTATTCCTCTCACCTGAATTGGCCAGCGCCGGGTGTGGAGCCAGGCGCTGTCGGTGACGCAGGGCGTGATGAGCTGCACAAGCACCACGTAAATGAGAATGCCGGCAGCCAGGCTGTCCAGGATGCCGGTTGCCAGCAGGTTGCTGGTGGAGTTGGAGTTGAAGGATTGGTGCACGCCAATGCCTGCAGGCAAGGGACGGCAGATGGAACTGCCAGGCGATGCATCGCAGGCTGCGCAGGAGAAGTCGCAGGCAGGCAGCTGGTGGCGCTGGCTTCACTGAGGCAGCAGAATCACAGAATGAGCACTACCACGGCACTCGTGCACCGCCTCACCAATTGCAATGCCGACAGGTGTGGTCACCGAGTAGGCCAGGCCCAGGAGGGAGCACTTCAGGGAGCTCAGGCCGGCGTCCACAGCGGCCGAGCCCAGGGCAAAGCCTTCAAAGAGCTGGTGAAAGCTGAGCGCGGCCAACAGGGTGTCAAATGAGGTGCCGCTAGCCACGCCCAGAGTCAGACCGATCATCACTGCTTAGCAGCAGCAGGCGAGGCAGGGCCACAGCCAGATTGCACCCAGTGCTTGCATCAATGGGAACACCGGTCACATTCAACCGCCTGTTGCAAACGAGCCTGATCCGTCGCTCACAACAGCTGGCCGCACTTCACCAACCAGAGGCTGATACATACCTGAGTGGAACATGATGCCGGCCTCAGTGAGATAGATTCCAACAATGCGAGACGTGTTTGGCTTGTCCAGCAGCGGTGAGCAGCCCTGCCCGTGCACTGGGCAGGCGGCTGCAGGCAGACACAAGGGGGGGCCAAGCACAGAGAATAGCGCTTGCAGCATGCAAACACAGCATATCAACGATGGGTCACGGCTGGCATGCGTCTAAGTGGAATGAAAGTGCAAGCAGGACCCACCTCCACCGCTCTCCGTGAACTCCCCAGCCTCGGCGTCATGCGGCTGGCTAGGGTGCTGAGTGGCCGGCGGCTGGATGCTCAGCATGGCGCCAATGACGGCTGTGTGGCAACCGTGCATGGGGCTGTCGCCTGCGTGCCCGCTTTCAATCATCTCCAGGCCAGTTCCTTGGCGTCGCAGGAACCCCTGCAGCCAAGGTGCTGGACAAATCAGTTGGCTTGCTGCCGCAGAAAGCTTGGAAGGTATTGAAGCACAGCGCAGCGCGGGCTGCCAATTGGTGAACTCATTATGTGTTACCAGACCGGGGAAGCGGGCACACACCTTGATGAGGAAGTCGAGGCTCTGCATGCACATCACAGCGGTGGTGCAGAACAGGAAGGGCCAGGCCTCGTATGTCTCGGTCCAGAATGCTGGCAGGCAGGAGTTTGACAGGCTCTCCACAGCCGGCAGCTGCATGTGGATGAAGGCAGTAGCCAAGATAGTACCGAATCCTGCAGGGCCCGCAGAAGAATGATCGCAAGCGGGCCGGCGGATTGGGCAGGCACATGCAACCCCATCCTGAGGAGGCACCACACACCGAAGTAAGTGCCGAGTCGGATGGCAGTGGTGGTGTTCTTGCTGGTACTGGAGATGTGCAGCGCAACGGGAGCCAGTGAACCCAGCAGTGAAACCCCTAGTAGGATGAACACAGATCCAATGTGAAGTCCCATGTTGTAGTAGCGCAGCTCCTCCAGGGCGCAAGGATCATCGTCTCCTGCAAGGACCTCGGCGAGAACGGGGCGGCAAGGCACAGCGGGCAGCTCTCATCGCGAAATGTGCAACATGTTTCACGCATGATATCGCGAAGCCCCAATCCTCACCATCCTGGAGCAGAATTCGCGTGTGGTAGCTGGCCGAGGGGCGCATGCTTCCACCATCTGCGGACAGCGCCGCGAGCTCAGTGAGGGCGGCCATGGCGTCAATCATGACCAGGCGGCGTGCAAGAGATCGCGCGGAGGAAGCAAGAACGCCGTTGTGGTGCAGGGACTGACTTGGGGACTCACTCACTCGGGGACAAAAAATAACCCATATTGTTTTTGTTTTGTCTGGAGGCAACGCCAGGAGATTTAGGTGGGGGTGCACAACACTCTGCTGAGCCATTCAAACGCAACCTCACGCACTGCCTGGCTTGATGCCCCGCCGCCGCCCGCGCCGCTTCCGCCCCCCTGTGGACGCGTCTGATGTCCGCCTCTCGATCGCAACGGCTGAATGCCTAATTACAAAAGGGCCAACAGTGATAGTGATGTCAGACAACAGCGGACCATCTAGCGGCGGCCCATACACAGCACCCGCTGCCAGCCAGAGGGCCTCTGCTCCCCCGTAACACTAGCCGCCAGGGTGGAGGCGGTATCGATATCTCCCACTATGCTGTGAGCCTGGTCGATGTTGCTGCCGCCGTCCAGAAAGAGGTGAGCACCTGCACTGTGCACGTGCGTCCACTGCCTGCAAGCAGTTGGCCTGTGCCATCAGACGCACGCGCTCGCAGGGCACCATGCAAGCGTGAGATGGAGGCCCTGCAGCGCTGCAGGGCGGCCACAGATCACACAGCACCGCACAGAGAGCTGAGGGCTGGCCCGTGCGGCCAAGCGCCCACCTGAGCAACCCTGATGTGCGGACTCCCTGTCGCATCTGCTCCGCATGCGGCGGTGCTGCACACGAGAGGGAGGGGAAGCATGCGAGTATGAGGGCAGGCAGGCAGGCAGGCAGGCAGGCATGTGTCTCTGCCACATGCGCGCCATACTGCGGCAGGGGCAGCAGCAGAGCAGGGCTCACGCTGCATGTCTTCACTGCCTGCCCCAAGCAGTAAGGGGCTGCTGAGGGGCGAGCCGCCATCACCCGGCAGGCCCCCCTCCTCAGCATCCCCATAGGCAAGGCTGGAGGCGTCGCTGGTGCCGCGTAGTGCGTCATTGCAACTGGAGACGTCGCCAGTGGCGCTGCAGGGGCAGACAGGCAGACGGGCAGAGGCGCGGTGGTGCGGTTTGGGCGCTGAGGAGGAACGGATGCGTGCTGCGGTGTTGTGTTTGGGAAAGAGTCACGGGGAGCTGTGGGGGCACCCACCTCCTGAAGCTCTTTGCCCCCAAAGGCGCCGCCCGCAGACCCAGCCTGGTCAGCAGCCAGGTGCACGATCCGCCGTTGACAAGCACAGTTGCCAGGACAATACAGTATGTGGAGGCCAGGACCAGCTCGCCACGCTCATCTGCGAGCGGAGAGGGAGCGCACAGTGTAGCTGTCAGGCGGCAAGCCGGCATGAGTGTCACCCAGGTGTACCCACCCCCTCGCCGCTGTGTGATGAGCAGGCGGCCGCTGCCTGCTGGGGCGGGTGGCGCACACTCTCTTGCACGTCCCACCTGGCATGGCCTCGGCAGCCTCCAGGGCAATGGCAAAGGCCATGGCGCCCCTCAGCCCGCTGAACCACAGCACAAACTGGTGGGACTGAGGGATGCGCAGGCCCGTTGGCCGCAGCACATTGACGGCCAGGGAGCAAGGGTAGATGTTGAGGGCCCGGGACACTGCCAGCGCTGCAAAGCTCACTCCCTGCATGGGTCAATGGCAAAGCGATTGACCCAGGCGGACTGGAAGGCTGAAAGTGCACTGCCGTTCAGACCAGGCCGGCGGGGAGTGCAGCCAGTCCGTAGCCACATGACAATGCGTGGGTGCCGCTGCTCACCAGGAATGCGGGGATGTGCGGGGCGTTGAGCTTTGCGTTGACCAGGGAGGCACCGATGTAGACAAACACAAACACCTCTGCCAGCGTGGACAGGAGCTTGAACAGGGCGCTCACCTGCGCGGCACCGGCTGTGGCGCTCAGCATTCGTCTGTCCGTAGCATGGCAGTCGACTGGATTGAATTCACTGGCCCGTGAACTGTCTCCTCATCTTCTCTTCTCTCCGCCCACCCTGCCCTCAGAACTCACTGCGGCAGCGCAGGGCTGTGCAAGGGACCTTGCCAGACTCACACTCTGGCACTTACCCTGTCCCTGCTGCTGGGCGCGAGGTTGGGCTTGACGTACTTTGCCATGCCCATGCCGCAAAAGAGGGCGGCCACGATGCCCGACAGGCGCAGCCCGTCAGCCAGCATGTAGGATGCAAAGGCCAGCAGCACCACCAGGCTGCTTTCCAGTGGCATGTGGTGGCTGCGAAACCGCCGCGACTTGACCACCCAAGCTGCCAGCACAGCGACGCCGCAGCCCACCTGTTGCAGGGAGAGGGAAAGGAGGACGTGGGGCCAGGCGAGAAGCCACATGTGAGTAATTGAGGCATGTTGCCGCCAGGCAACACAATTTGCAGCCAAGGCGATGCCGCCAAGAAGAGGCCAGGGCTGCTAGATGCACCAACCGCAGGCGAGGCAGGCATGCAGGTATGCAGGCAGGCAGGCAGGCAGGCAGGCAGGCAGGCAGGCAGGCAGGCAGGCAGGCAGGCAGGCAGGCAGGCAGGCAGGCAGGCAGGCAGGCAGGCAGGCAGGCAGGCAGGCAGGCAGGCAGGCAGGCAGGCAGGCAGGCAGGCAGGCAGGCAGGCAGGCAGGCAGGCAGGCAGGCAGGCAGGCAGGCAGGCAGGCACCACCCAGGCTCACCCCCATAGACCCAGCAAACACTCCCACAAAGGTTGCGGCTGCGGCTGCGACCGCCGCTGCGGTGACGGGCACCGTCAGGAAGGTGGAGAGGCTTCGGTACAGGACCATTGCCACCGCATCGTTCAGCACAGACTCCCCAAACACTAGCGAGTACAGGTCTTGGTCGGCCCCCAGCCGCTGAAACACGGCCAGCACTGTCACTGGGTCAGTGGCGCTGACGATGGAGCCGAAGAGCAGGGCGGGCAGGAAATGGAAGGGGGTGCAGACGCCCAGTACGCCTGCCCCCCACACCAGGCCGCCCATGGCAAAGGTTGAGATGAGGGTGCCGGCAAAGGCAAAGCACAAGATGCCGTCGATGTTTGCAAAGAAGCGCTCCACATCCAGCCTGGAGAGGGGCCAATGAAAGCCAAGCGCGATGCTGAATGGCAGGTGTCAAGGGCAACTCCTAGAGTGAGCAACCACCTTGCCTGGGCTGCAAGCAGCTGCATTGGATGGCAATGGAGGGTTGCATTGCAGCATGGTGGGCAATGCCCAAACGCACCTGAAACCTGCTTCGAACATAATTGGTGGCAATATCGCAAGAGCAAAGAACTCCCGCTTGAATCCAATGATCTGCAGGCAGGCAGAAAGAAGCGGGCGCCGCTTGGTGGTGATGGAGGGAGGGAGGCACGCCCTGTCAGGGCGTTGCATGTCATGCAGCATGCAAATGTTGCCCTTGGGCCCCACCTGCGAGTACGTTCCATGTGTGCTGATCAGCGGGCTCAGGATGAGCAAGCCCACTGCAGCCCCCAACAGCAGCGCGATGCCCGCCTCTCCGATGAAGGTGATGCCTCGGCGGCTCGTGACATGGCCCAGTGTCAATGTAGCAATGAGCAGCACAATCTGCACACAAGGTGGACACGGCGGCTTGTGCCGCGGTGGCGGCGGCGGTGGCGGCAGCGGTGGTGGCGACCTGGGTCGCACAACAGCCGGAGCAGGGCAATCTGGGACTTGAGCCGCCGATCCCACCTGAGAAAACACTGCCAGGGCGGCGTCGGGCTCGGAGCCTTCGGTCTTCGGCTCAAGCAGCATGGCCAGGCGTCAAGCAGCGAGCGAACTGATGCCTGGTCTGTCGGCTATGATGCAAGGCCCCATGTCAACCAATGCAAGACACTCAAACATTCTGAGAATCCTCAAGGAATCGCCGCTGCATGCTAACATTGTGTTGCGGCGCCCGCGGAGATTATCGATCGATCGATCTCATCACACATGCACAGTTGCTGACTCGCAAAGCTGGGTAAGCTGAGTTCCTTTGATCGGGTGATTGGATGTGTTGAGGCAAGCAGGTCAGCAGGCACCCTGCGCTACATGCCCTCAATCCTGCCTCCCAAGGCATACGCAATTGACACACACACTGACAGCATCCCTGTCGCACCTCAAACAGAACCGCTCACACAGAGCCTGCAGGTCCACTGCGGGTTAGCCAGTTGCCTTGCCGCCACCCAAGGTGGGCGCAGGGAGACGGAGATGCACGTAACAGCGGGCTGAACCCACATCATGTTATTTTATGCAGTGCACTGGCCAGCTTGGTGACTGACCAGGTAAGAAATAGGGTGTTGAGTTGCAACGTCCATCTGATCGGCGGAAGGCGGCAGCGGTACGTAATTGCGCCGCTGCCCTCACGTGAGGCAACCTCCATCATGCTTCCTGCACATTGCCTCAGGGGGTCCTGAGTGGCAACGTTAGATGGCCAATTGAGGCGATGAGAGCGTCCGCTTCCTCACCCAGTCCAACCTCGGCTGATCGCGCGGAGGGTGATTCAACCGCTAAAACACCACGCTTAGATGCAGCGTGCGATGATCACGCCGCACCTGCCGCTAGGTGAGCCTGGTCGATTGGCGCGGGTGCAAACTCGATCAACGGCACCTCGCTCGGCATAGGATCAGTGCCAAAGGCTGGTAGAATGCATCGCGGAACCACTGCTGCCGCCGCACCTGAACCGCGCGCGGCTCGCCCGCCTCGCACAACGTGACACCTGCGCGCCACTGCGCCTCCTTGCCAGCAGGAGCGCCCTCGAAGGCATTGCAACAGCAGCTGCGGTAGCAGCAAGCAATAGAGGGGGAGAGCTGGGCTCGCCTGCACACATGAATGCGCTGGAGCATGCGGCGGCGCACACAAAATCCAGCCCTTTTCTCGGAGAGAATACGCAGCAGGGTAGTTGTGCGCATGCCTGCGAGGCTTCACATCCGGAGGAGGAGCAGGCCGAAGCAGTGGCGGCACTTGTAGCAGCCGCTGTCGGCAAGCACTCCGCTGTGCTGCCGCGCACGGCACCTGCTGCTGAGCACGCTGCGGAAACAGCCGTGGCGCTTGATGATGCAGCCGTCCGCACCAAGGCAGCAGCAGCTATGGAAGCAGTGCCAGAAGCAGTAGAGCCATCGACAGAAGCAGCACCGCAGGCACTGAAGGCAGCGGCAGCGGCAGCAGCAGTACCAGAAGCAGCAGAAGCTGAAGCCGCGGCACGAAAAGCGGAAGCATTGACACCAGAAGCCTCGCCGCTGAGTGATGAGGAAGCAACGCGAGAGCAGCAGCAAGGGAGCAAGGCACAGCCGCAGCAGGGCGATGGTCAGAATCAGGACAGCAAGCCACATGGCAGTAACCTGCCTTCCCTGGTCGGCGACAAATTGCAGCCCGCCTGTGCAACGTCCGGACTTGAGGAGATGGGAAAGCGACAGCGGGGTGGCAGGGGCGGGCGTGTGGCGGCTCGAGCTGAGGAGGAGGAGCTGCCGCCAGGCATGGTGCCATTGGATGTGTTCATAGGTGTGTTTGTGTTTGTGTTTGTGTGTGTCTGACTGCTTTATGCCTGTCTGTACTTGCCTAGTGCCTGGCTGGAATGGTCACACATGCAACCTCTGTCAAGTGCTGCTGCTGAGGTGTGCGGGGACCGTGCTTTCTCGCTGTTCCTTTGCCCTGAAACCTCTCTGCTGCCTGCTGCCACATGGTTTTGCAGGCGGCCTGCCGCCAACTGCCCAGGAGATTGATGTGTGGTTGGCAGTTGTGCCGGCAGGGGAGGTGCTGGGCGTGAAGCTCATCCGCAGGAAGAGAGACAGAGGCGACTGCCGCGGCTATGGTGCGTGTGGTCAGGGTGCACCATGATGCAGCATGGCACCCACAGTGCAAGCCTTCCCTTTTGCCAGCCTGCATGTTGGCCTGCCCTGTGGCTGGCCGTTGTTTGTCCGCGCGCATGGGTCGCTGCCTTCCACAGTCAGCTTGCTGCGCCGCTGCCACATGCACCTGACGTCTACTGTGCTGCTGTGATGCCACCCTTGCCTGCAGGGTTTGTGCGTATGGCCCGCAAGGAGGAAGCGGAGGTGGCCTGTCAGACGGTGAAGGAGGTAATGCGCTGCGCTTTTGGCCCCCCACCAGACCGGTATGCCAGCAACAGCATCGAAGCGCAGCAGCGCAGCGCAGCAAGTCAGAGTGCATTTTTGGCACCCATTTCAGTGCGGTGGTGTGACATGTGTTTCTGGTTGTGCAATGCATGCCACGCGCCCCATTCCACCCCCCGTTCACCTCCCCCCTTGCAGTGCTGCGGCGTCCCTGTGGCACTCTCCCTAGCCGGAGGCACCCCCCTGCCTGAGCTGCTTGCCGCCGCAGCAGCCGCAGCAGCCGCCACCCCTTTGAAGCTGCCACAGGCTGACGACAGCAGCGTGGCGCAGCTGCTGCAGGCGGTCAGGCGGCAGCCAGACAGGCAGGCAGTCGTCACGTCAGCCCTGGCCTCGGTTCTCAACGTGCCCTCCCGCCCCCGCCTCGCCTTTCCCAGCGTCCGCCGCTCGCCGCCACCCACGCCAGCTGCAACGTCATCAGACAAGGCAGCGCCAACAGGCAAGGCGCCAGTTGCAAATCCACAGCAGCGCAAAGCGGCAGCAGGAGCGGGCAGGGTGGGCGGCGAGGGCAGCGTTGCGGCTGAAGCTGCGGAGGGCCAGCCTTCCTTTGCAGCTGGCCGCCCCGCTGTCATGGCACTGCTGGCAGAATTCAGGTGCGGTGCAGCGTGGGTTCAGCTAGCAGGTCTGTGTGCTGTGCTATGCTGTGAACTGGGACGAGCAGGAGCTGCTGGAAAGCTTCGCTTTGCCTGCCAGACGGGCTGTCGGACGCGCTCCAGCTCTGAAGCTGTTCCCGCCTCTGCCTGGCTCCCTTCCGCACCTGCCCACCCCACTCCCTGCCTGGGCCTTGCCTGCGCCTCGCTGTTGCAGTGCGCGAGGGCGAGAGGCAACCCCTCTGGAAGTGGTGAATCGGTACGCTTTTTGCAAGAGCCTCAAGCTGGACACGCAGGATGTGGGGCAGCCAGATGCCAGCTCTGGAAGCCGCACCGGTAAGCCCTGCTGCTGCCCTGCTGCTGCTGCATCACACTTGGCTGCCTGTGTGAGAGGCCCAGCGGCGCTATGGTCGAGGGCAGGGGAGGGTGGGGGTGTTGTTTCGGCAGTCGGCTGTGGCAGCCCCTTTTGAGCCTGCCAGTGCCGTCCGTGTGTGTCGTGCGCTCACTTCCACCGCTCTTGGCTTGCCGTTTACTTGTGAATGCAGTGGCTGTTAGGCTGTTGGACGGCAGCGGCACCCAGAGCTTCCCCACATGCACCGGCCAGGGCAAGACGAGGCAGATATGCCGGCAGGTGAGCGATCTGAACGGAGCGCAGCGTGACGTCCTTGCCAGCAAGCGAGCAAGTCGATCAGCAACCTGTCATTGCAAATTTGTGGGGGGGCGTGGTGGAGGGCACCCGCTTATCGATAAGAAGATGTTCCCCACTGTTGCACCTGCCCCCCCTACCCATTGCTTTGCCTGCCCCAATGCAGTTTGCCAGCGCTGCTCTGCTGGAGCATATCTTAGCTGTAGTGCCTGCCGAGGAGCTGCTGACGCTCAAGCGGGGCAGGCCCTTGCCTCGTGAAAACCAGCAGCAGGGGCAGGTGAGGGGCTGCGCACCAACCACGGATTATCCACCTGCCTGCGTGCATCTTCGCTTAAACCGTGCTCACAGTTGCGTGGGCCCTCAGCTCGCTGAAAGCCGTTCCCGCCCTTTGCTGCAGCCACAGCAGCGGCAGGGGCCTGGCCCCGAGGTTGGCAGGAACCAGGGGCAGTACAATGGCGGCAATGGGCGTTACACTCCAGTCGACTTGTGCGTCACTTTTGATGCCGGCGGCTTCCCCGGTGGCGGCATCGGTGCACGGCAGCAGCAGCAGTATGTCGATCCTATGATGTCGGCACTTCCGAGCTTTGATGGCGGCCAGATGGCCAGCTATGCAGGTGAAGCATTTGCCACGAGTGCAGGCAGATCCACAGCGTTCGGCGCACTGAAGCTGATATTTTGCACACTTTGTGCGTTGCTTTGTTGCAGGCAACTCGATGCGGCCGATGCAACGGCAGCCAGTGCAAGAGCCCATGCAGGCAGGGCAGCTGCAAGCACTGCAGTACAGCATGCAGGCAGCAGCGGCTGGCCCCTCTGCTGGTGCGTTTGGCGGCGCACCTGCTGGTGCTGTCGGCCTGGCCCCCATGCCTTCTCAGCAGGCACTGGGCTATGGCGGCACCTCACCGGGGCATCTGCCTATGGTGAATGCATCAGCGATGGCTGGGTTGGTGTCAGGTGGCGTCGGAGCTGGCGGAATAGCATACCAGCAGCGGGGCACTGGTGTTGGAGGGTTTGCTGGGCAGGTGCCGCAGCTCCTGCAGCAAGCACAGCCCCAGTTTCATGTGCCTCAGAGCCAGTGGCAAGCGCAGTCGCAGTCGCAGGCACCGATGCAGCTGTCTGCCCACGGCCAGGCCGGTACCTACCAGCCCTACTCCCCAGTGCAGCAGCAGCAGCTTCAGCAGCAGACTGGGCCATCGGCAGGCGGCAGCGGCACCTATGGCGCCTATACTGGTCAGGGCTGGGCAACAGCTGCTGTTCCTGTGGGGCCTGCCTATGCCCCGCCGCCCCGCGAAGCTCTGCTTCAGTCTGCCGTACCGCCCAATTACGCAGCGGGAAGCTATGCCTCTGGCTCAGGTGGGTATGCGCCACAGCAGCTGCAGCAGCAGCAACAAGTGCAGCAGCAACAACAACTGTTGCTGCTGCAGCAACAAGTGCAGCAGCAACAGCACCAGCTGGCCCAGGCCCAGGCCCAGGCCCAACAGCAATACGCAGCCCAACATCAATACCCTGTCCCGGG
Source organism: Chlorella vulgaris (assembly GCA_023343905.1). Taxonomy (NCBI): domain Eukaryota; kingdom Viridiplantae; phylum Chlorophyta; class Trebouxiophyceae; order Chlorellales; family Chlorellaceae; genus Chlorella; species Chlorella vulgaris. The sequence goes on along the minus strand of SIDB01000011.1, from coordinate 1,325,604 downwards.
CATTGGAAGCGCACCTGCTGTGGGCGTTCTGTATACCACCTACCCGCCTGGCTACCATCCTTCCATGGATCAGTAGCTGGGGGGTAGCCTGGGCACCCAGCTGCGTGGACAAGGCCTGCTTGCCTCCTTGGCTGCACCCTTGTTCCCTGTTTGGCGTGCAGCGTGCTGCTACTCACTGGCCAGGGGCCTGCGTGGCAATGCCTTCACGTTTCGAGCTTTCTCCTAGTGATGTGGCTTTGAATGCGACGCGATTTGGTGTCAACCGGTTGACACCAAATCGTCCCGTACAAGCAACGGTAGTTTGCCCTGGCAAAACCCTGTTGCACATATGTTTGTTGTACAGTCATTGCTGCAAGAGCCTGCAAACACAAGCTGCCTCACGCAGCGCCGATAAAAGCATCAGGATCTGCAACGCCGCATCGCCCGAAAAACGAGCGGGCGTCGCAGACACGGTGCGGTGCGGTGCGCCTTGGTGTACAGAGGCACACCCCTAAGATCGCGGGGCAGGCCCTGGGCTTGGCTTGGATGTGGGGTCGTGAAGACTGATTGTGTAAAAGGCATGGCTGACTGGCTGATTTGTGCTGGCAACCGCCCCCCAGTCCCGCCGAGCGGTCACCGCTCTGATGATGGCTGTGCCGATATGGTTCGTTTCTCGCATCCGCTGACTATTGTAGTGCATGCTCTCGCTGCTCAGTGCGTAGCCAGTGTGAAAACCGCAACTTCGGTTTCCGCGCTTCGCAGTGACGGCCTTGCGCCTTTAACCTAACACCACACAGCGCACACGTGGCTCGAGCGCTTGACAGCACGATCTGGGCAGCTAACGTTTGCACCAAAAGCGATGAGCCGCACGGGAGGCGGCAAGGAGGTGCTTTCCACTGCGGCAGTGGTTGTGGGCGTCGGGGTTGGCGTCGCTTTTGCAGGCCTGGGCCTTGCGGGCGCCTTTGGAGCGGGCGCCCTCAGTGCCGCCGCCATCGACAGCTTCACTGCTCGGCGTGCCAAGCCGGCACTGCAGCCTGCCGAGGTCAGGCGTGACGAGCATGGACGCATCGAGAAGTGGCCGCAGCTGCTCAAGGCGGTGCAAAACGGGGTGCGTGCCTGCCTGCCGCTGCGGTTGAGCCGACCGTCTGTTGCGGGCTGCCAGTAGTGAAGGGAGTATTGCACCGTATCACAGGGTATGCCTATGCCTTGTGGTGCCGCTCGCAGGGTGTAGCGCCGGAGCTGCGTGCCGAGCTGTGGCCGCTGCTGCTGGGCGTGTTTCCTCACACCAGCAGCCAGCAGGAGCGCAGCAAGGAGCTGGAGCAGCTGCGCAGGTGGGCCGCATTGCTATGCTGCCTTGAGTGCTGTGAACGACACTGCAGGCTGCGGTTGTTGAATGTAGAATGCCCTGTTTCAACCATAGATGGACGCTCCCAGGGCCCTCAAGCGGCCTTTTGCGCACCCCTTTCTGCTGGCAGCTTGCAGCGCACGCTCTTAATTGTTGGGGATTCACGTACAGGGCTGCCACCACCCCCCCTGCCCCTGCAGGCTCTACATCAAGCTTGTGCTGGTCTGCAAGGAGCTAGACGATCAGCTGCAGGCACTGCGCAGTGCCGCCAGCACCACCACTGAATCCGACAGCCCCGCAGCAGCAAACGGCTCTGGTGCCGCCGCCTCAGAGTCAACTGGACTGTCGGTTCAGTCGGAGGCGGGCAGTGTGTCTGGGCAGGCAGGCTGCAGCAGCAAGAAGTCTCCGCTGCCGCTGCCGGGCAACCTGGGCGCCTTTGCTGAGGCGCACCGCATCATCACCATGGACGCAGTGCGCACAGACATGCGCCGCACGGTGCAGCAGCCGGGCCTCGGCGGCGGCAGCAAGGGCGCGTGCCCGGGCGGCGGCAGCCCCACGGTCACCATCCTGCCCGTGGCTGTGGGCGATGGGCTGCCAGAGCTCATGATGGTGGGCCCGCTGCGTGACCACAGCGCGCCCAGCACCGCCGAAGAGCTGGCAGCAATAGCGGCAGACCCGGGGGCGGCGGCGGCGGCGGGGCGGCTGCCTCGCTGGTGTAGTGCCCTGGCTGGAGAGATGATTTGGGGGGCTGGCCACCTGGACGACGCGCAGCGCTGCCAGATGCTGCGCCTGGTCAACATCCTGTCGGCCTACAGCGTGCATGACCCGGAAACCGGCTACTGCCAGGGCATGTGAGCCAGCAGGCTGAGGGAGGGCTGTTTGAGGAGCGGCTGCTTGGGAGCTGCTGGGCTGCTGGGCTGCGGGGGTGGTCTGCCTCAGCGGAGCTGCGCAGTCTTGTCTGGTGTGTCTGGTGGCGGCGCTGAGCGGGGCGGTTTGTGTGCGGGGTGTGGCCCTCGCCCTCGCTCCCGCCCCCAAGCCCCCCGCTTGATTGCACCCAGCCCTCAACCTTCCTCCCTTATACTCCCTCACACCCCGGACACACTTCTTTCACACTGCCTCAGCTGCACTCGCACCGCCTCTCACACTGCCTCAACTGCCTCCGCTCCCCTCCCCCTCACAGGTCCGACCTCGCCTCCGTCTTTGTGCAGCTGTTTGACGACGATGCCCTCGCCTTTGCATGCTTCGAACGACTCATGCGCAGCGCACGCCGCAACTTCAAACACGATGAAACCGGCATTCGGTGGGTGGGTGGGTGGGTGGGGAGGGACCCGGTGAATGCCATTGGAACGGCAGCAAGGGGCCGGAGCGGCAGGAGTGGCGGTGTGGGACACAGCTGCTGGGGCAGTGCTGCGGCGTGGGTTGTTGAGAGAGGTGCGCAGCACAGCACACCGGGAGCAGCTGTGAGAGGGGCGGTGAGCCGCTGCACTCCCTGCACGCTGTGCTGCCGCCTGACTGGCGGGCTTGCCGGCTGTGTGCGCATGGGGCTTGTGTCGGTATGTTGCTTCAAGCTCCTTCCTCCCTGCCACTCACTCCTCACTTCTCCACCCCCCCCATTCACCACCCCCCCTGCAGGTTCCAGCTGCAGCAGATAGCGCGGGTGCTGCGGGACACAGACCCCTCCCTCTTCCGCAAGCTGCAGCAGCTGGGCGCAGAGGACTGCATGTTTGCGTATCGCATGGTGGTGGTGATGCTGCGGCGGGAACTGCCGCCTGTGGCCTGCTGCACGCTCTGGGAGATGCAGTGGGCACATCTGCAGGCCCCTCCAGCACCCGAGCCTGAGGCACCTAATGGTGCATCAAGGCTGGTTGCCAGCAGCAGCAAGGGAAGCATAGATGGTGCTGCGGCGGCCGGCGACGGCAGCACTGCTGCAGCGGCGACGCCAACAGCGGCGGCAGCTGCAAGCACCGCAGCCGCTGGCCTGCGGTCCACGGTGCAGGGCCTTTCAGAGGCCACAGCAAACGCACGGGCGGGAGCGGCGGCAGCGGCGCAGCGCCCGCTCAGTGCCGGTGGCGCCCGGCCCGTCAGCGGGCGGCTGTCTGCAGCTGGAGGGGCAGCTGCGGAGGAGCCTCCCGAGTTTGTGCTGCAGTTCATTGCTTCTGTGGTGCGTGCGCAGCGCAGCAGGATCATGTCGGGCTGCAGTGAGCATGACGATGTGCTGCGCCTCTTCAACAGCATCAGCATCGAGTTTTGGCCGGCGGTGGCGCAGGCGCGCAAGCAGCACAAAGCCTACGTCTCACCAGGCGCGGCAGTGGGCAGTTGAACGTTGTGGTGTTGAATTGTAGTTGTAAGATGGCAATGCACAGCAGGCAAATGCAAGCCGGCGCAGTCGCCGCCGCCGCCACCTCGTTTTCCGTTTTGCTTTCAACTGGTTGCGCCTAGACCTCTTGCGCGCATCGAACAGTAGTGCTGTCAACGCAACAGCTCTTTGCGCTTTAATCGCAGACTTCAGCATGTTGTAGCGGCAAGGCTTTCCCGTGATTGCACGATATTAGCACAGCGCTGACCAACAGGGCGCTGTCATTGGGCGCCGACCTCCGCCGCCGCCCCAGGCTCTCCACAGCCCGCCGCCGCCCTTTGCCGCCCGCCGCCCACAGCAGCAATGGCTTCTCCAGTGGGCCCTGAAGCTGGGCTGGAGCCAAGTGATGAAGCGAGCAGGGCCTCTGGTTCCTTAAAAGATGCTGTGCAGCATCAAGAGGAGCCGCTTGTCTGTCTGCTGGCCCTGCCAGACTTCCTGCTGGATTCGATCATCGGGCACCTCGCACTGGCGTCTGATGTGTGCAGCGTCGCAGCTGCCTGCGCACCTCTCCGACAGCTGTGCTGCACCACCCGCTTGCCGGGCGTCACAAGTTTTGTGGTGGACAGGTGGACCCCTGGCCTCAGCGCCAGCCTGCACTGGGCTGCCACTTGGTGTGTTCAGCTGCAGCAGCTGGATCTATCTGGCGCCACTGCTTGCAGCGATGCTGACTTGCTGCCTCTGACGCAGCTGTCCACGCTGACAAGTCTGCAGCTGGGCGGGCTGTGGCGCATCCAGGTGCGGCGCTGCTGTGGCAAGAGCCATTTCCCAAAGATCTGTTGAGACTTGTGGGGGCTCTTTCTGCCTGCCTCTGCCCCTTACCTGTTGTGCTGCTGCACCATGCTGGCGCCAATCTGCAGGGGACAACTGCAAGACCTGGTGCTGCTGGTCGAGGCGGCAGTGCGTCGCTGGAAGTGCTGTCAGCCATCCTTGGATCCAACCGCGGCCTGCTGTCCTTGGACCTCAGCGGAACCGCGGTACCGGTCGGCGCCGCTCTGGCGGCAGCGCTCGCGCAGGTGCCAGGCGGCCGTGCTTCCAAAGGCAAACCAGCTTTTGGTCTGCGTGATGTACGGCTGGCGGGTTGTCGAAGAGCAGGAGGCGGGGGTGTAGGCACACTGCGGCACATGCTCACAAAGTGCTGTGCGCTGACCAGGCTGGATCTCTCAGGTATGCCGCTCTGTTCCTCGGCCCTGCAGCAGTCTGCAGCTGCCCAGCGCGTTTCAATATGACTCCAACCGTTCGGTCGGGCTGGCTTCGATGTGTAAAGCGCGCCTTGCGCCCCTCCCTGCTGCAGGCTGCCGCTGGATCACATCCGGCAGCCTGCCGCAGGACAATGGCAACCCAGAGTCCGATACTACTGCACTAGGGCAGATGCCGCTGCGGCATGTGAGGTGCGATGAGTTAGGGGGGGCAAGGGGCAGGGGGGGGGCCTTGCTGGCTGTATAGGTTGGTTTGCTCCTCTCATTGCGCTCATGCGCGTGTGCGTGCAGCTGTTGGCTGGGCGCTCATGAGTAAATCGGCCCACTTACTGTCACCTCCTCTTCCTGCAGCTTTGCTGGCTGCGAGCTGCTGACTGGCATCGGCTGGCTGCTTTCCAGTTGGCAGGACCTTGAAACGCTGGATTTGTCCGGCACCGCGGTCGGCGAAGCTGATGTTTACCACATCGCCTCTTCCTGTGCCTCTCTGCGCAGCCTCAACCTGAGCCGCTGCACAAACATGCCAGGATGTGCGCTGGACTACCTTCAGCATTTGGAAGCAGTCATGGTGTGCAGGCTATCTGGAAGCGGCGTGTACGGGTTTGTTGTGTGCAGCTGCCGTGTGTGTGTGCAGGGGAGCGGGGTATGGGTGGATGTCACACCAAGACAAGCTTCTGCTGACGCCGCTGTATGCGTGTCTTGCACCCTCCCCTGGCTGTGATGGCGCAGTTGGGCTGCCTGAGGGAGCTGCGCCTGGCTGACCTGGCCTGGGTCACCCCAGAGGTGAGCCTGCTGCTGCTGCTGCTGCTGCTGCTGCTGGGTGTCCACAGCACTGCAGCACTGAGAAAACGTTGAGCAGTTTGTAACCTGCTCTTCCGCCTGTCTGGGCATGTCGCTGAACAGTGCCGCCTCTGTTCCTGACTGCAGCGCCTCAAACCCCTCCTGGACAAGTTGAGCCACACGTGCCCGGCCCTGAATCTCCAGCTGGATCTCTCGGGCTGCGGAGGCGTGAGTGACAGCTCGCTGCTGTGCCTTGTCGACCCAGCGTCACAGCTGCCAGTGCCTGAGCAAGAGGGAGATCGCTCCTATAGGTACCCGGATTCGGGCAGCAGCGTCGCCATTGAAGAGCTGCGGCTGTCAGGCAGCCCCGCACTGACTGCAGAGGGCCTGCTGCGTGTGGCACGGTCCTTGGGTCAGCCGAGTTGCCCGCCTCCGCTGACGGCCCTTCGCCACCTGGACGTCAGCCATGTGCGGTGCCTGCGCAGCAAGACCGCCGCCAGCGACGCCGCGCGCTTGGCTGCCCAAGCCCTCGCCACCCTGTGCGAGGCAGCCGGGCCCAGCCTGCGCGTCCTGAGCCTGGACGGGTGCTTTGCAGGCTACGGGCTGCTGCCGCTCCTGGCGCGCTGCTGCACCGGCCTGGAGACGCTTTCTCTTGTGGGCTGCACCGGCCTCCGCAACGCAGACTTGCAGGCGCTGACCACGCTGCACACGCTGCGAGACCTGGCCCTGGGGGGCTCCAACCTGTCTTGGCACGAGCACCACGCGCTGGCGGGGCTGAGCGGACTGACGCGGCTGCACATCGCTCGCCGACCCTTCCTGACAGACGCCCAGCTGGCCCCGCTGCTGGCAGCCAACCGCAGCAGCCTGGTGCGGCTGGAGCTGGCGGGGTGTGCAGCGCTCACAGACGACGCGCTGCTTCCCCTGCTGCACTCGGGGCAAGCCGGCGGCGAGCACGGCGTTGGCTCGAGTGACACACGGCCTCGGCGGCAGCAGCAGCGGCCCCGGCTGCAGGCCTGCCACCTGGTGTGCTGCGAAGGGCTCACTGGAGCCAGCCTGCGGCACCTGGTCGGCCTGCGCTCGCTGCGGCTGACTGGCAGTCCCGCGATCTCTGAGTCAGCTATTCAGGTGTGGGCGCCTTGATGCCGGTGATTGGAGGACACCTGCTTGATAGCATCGTTGGCCGCTGGAGTCTTTAATCTTGATGAATGAACTAATCTGCAGTGTGACAGCAGCCCATCCAACCAACCGCCCAACCGCTGTTGTGCGTGCAGGCAGCGTGCATCTGCTGCACGCAGTTGACACTGCTGGAGCTGCCCAACCACATTGGCCGCGGAGCTGTGCCCGTGGCGCCAGCCAACGCTGCGAGCCACCTGCTGGGCCTGCAAGTGTTGGGGGGGGAGGAGGAGGGAGGCGGCGGCGGCAGGGGTTCACGCTGGCGACGGCGCGCTGGAAGGTTGCAGTGAGGGTGGCATATGCCATGTAACAGCACTGGCACGGCATGCACAGGTGTAACAAGAGGGAGACCAGCGGGCTCCTGGGAGAGCATGCCATTTCATGTAAGAACGCCCATTCCACCGTGTGACTTGAACCCGCAGCTCGCTGCGCCTTCTTCTGAGAGCGAGTACGAACGCTGTACTGCCTTCACATATCTCGCCTTGTTGGCCGGTCCGATGCGTCCCACAGCCCTGTATTCGTGTTCCTGATCGGACGGCGTGCCATGAGGGACGAGGTTCGAACGCGGCTGGTTTTCATCGCCGCCCTCGTTGTGTCGTGCACGCTGGTGGCCATCGTATCGGCGGTCGTCACAGTGTCACTCACTCACAAGCCGGCCGCGAAACAAGCCTCGACGCCGCCATCGCCCCCGCCTCAACAAGCAGAGGTGATGGCAAACACAGCCACCAGCGACCTTGTGCCAGCAGAACCTCGAGCCTTCGTGGCTGTTGTTCCGGACAGCACACTGTTCTTTGCACCTGTTCCGGCGCCAAGTTCAGCGCCAGCAGTGGAGGAGGCACCGGTGTCAGATGAGGAGGCCCTGGCGGCAGCCCAGCAAGCAGCCACTCTCAGAGCCAGCCTCAGCAGCCCACCCCCATCACCACGCCCGCCACCACCAGCGCCTGCAAAGCAGCCGAGCACCACCAAGGGGGCCGCAACGCAGCAGCAGGAGAGCATTTACTTGGTGCTTGGCAAGGATGCCCTGCTGGTCACGGGGATGAGTGGCAGCATGGCTCTGCCATATGCCAGCCCCGGCCCCTGTCGTCAGCTGCGCCAGGTGGCCAACGTGTCGCTCGACATGTCCGCCGCCGCCACAGGCTGCCTGGGCCTCACCTGCGACATCAACCTGCGCGTCACCATGCCGCTGGGCGGCAGCTGCCCCGACATACCCGGCCCATTCCGCACCATATACTTTATCTCTGGTGTGGTTGTCTCTCTGGATCTGAGGATTTTCTGCCTGTGTGTGTGTGTGTGGTTTGCAAGGGGACAAAGGGCGCTGCCGCACTCGTTGCCACATCTCCCACCCTCATCTATACTCACTCTCTGCTGTTGCAGGCTTCACATGCCAGCCACACTACTACGCGACCATAGTCAACCACCTTGCCTCTTGGGGCTATGCTGTGATCCAGGTGCAGCAGCCTCAGGGGCCCTACCTGGCAGCCCTGCGGCCTGCGCAGCGGCAGCAGCGCAATTAGTCTGGTCCCTGTCTCCCACCCTTCCATCCGGCACCCTTGCTCGCAGTATGACCGCCCTCTTGGCGGCACATTCCAGCCCTCAAGCGAGCAGGAGACGCTGTACTGGGAGCAGATCATGGCGTGGCGCAGCGCCGCCAACTTCACCTGGGCCAACTCACCCAGCGCCTTTGTCGGACAGTTTGCGGCTGGCCCAGTGGCGGTGGTGGGCCACTCTATGGGAGGAGGCACGTGCTGCCTGGCGGCTGTGCCGGGAAGAGAGATTTAGCCACAGAGCAGGCAGTGCAGAGTGATCCTGTGCAGTGCAGTGCAGTGCTTGCCCAGCTCAGGCAGCGTGCTGCTGGTGATGCCTCCGCCTTCCTGCAGGTTTGACCGCCATACAGGCTGGCCTGCACCACGACCAGGTTGGAGCCGCGGTGCTGCTGGACCCTGTCGACTTCACTGCCAAGAGCCTTCGAGTGGCGCGCCGCTACCTAGCAGAGTGAGTGGCCAAAGCATGCGCACCTACCCTGTACGGCACAGCTCAGCGGATGTGATCCACAAGCGCCCCGCCGTGAAGCCCTGAGGGGCGCAGGGTGCGAGCTTGGCAGCAAGGCCATATCAACGCTCGCCCTCTCTTGCTCTTTCTCATGCATGTGCTGCCACCTGCGCCCCCTGCCCTGCCCTCCTGCAGCTACAAGCAGCCGGTGATGGTGGTGACCGTGGGCGTGCACTGCATTGACCTGCGGGGCTGCGTGCCTCCCCAGGACCACCTGCCGTCAGCGGCGGAAGATGCTGCTTGGGTGGCTGCGGGTGCGTGCCCCCCCGCCTGGTCCTGCTGCCACTGGGACGATGCGACGCCTGGGCTGGAAAGCAAGTCGCCGCTGGAGCTGGTCCAGGCCACTGACGGTCCCACCGGCTTCATCGAAGTGGCTGCCAACGGCACCTGGCTGGCACACCTGCCGCTGGCCGGCCACGGCAGCTTCCTGGACCCAGGCAGCAAGATCTTTGCAGGCGTGCACGACTGCCCCGCTGCTGTGAGCTCCGCGGCCATCCTACCTGACGCCGGCGCACTCATCGTGGCCTTCCTGGAACACAAGCTGAGAGGACAGGCAGCGGTTGAGCCGCTGACGCTGGCCTGGGCCGCCAACAAGCCGGCGCAGCAGCTGAGGCTGAGTATCAAGCAGTGAACCAAGCAGAGGCTCGGCCCACGATTACGATTGCTGCATCACTTCCCCTGAGTGTAATGGGCCTCTGCTTGAATATCATTTGGTCGGCGGCCCTGCGGCGGTGCGGTTGTTGGGGCGTCGTTAAATGACCTGGGGCATGCTCACATGTCAGCGTGCTATGTGTAGTGTTCCAAGCGCTGAACACAGGCGAATAGAGCCAGTTTGCTGTCGCGCCAACGCACCTTGCCTGCAGCCCGTGTGCCCTGATGCACGAAACGCCCTGCTCCCACATCCCACAACAAAGCGCTTTGGATGCGGCCAGTCTGCAATTTTGCGGTCACTGGCCCAGGCTTGCTCCTGGCCTTCACGCTGGCGGCCTGGGCAGCTCACAACGCTTTCAGCGACCGCCATGCGCTACCATGCCGCACCGCTGCGTTCAGTCTGGAGACGGCGGCGCCAACCACCCAGCAACCGCAGCCGCGGTGCGAGCCGCCCAGCATGGCAGGAACTCCTTGGGCGTCACACTGCCAGCACCTGAGGCAGGTGTGTGTGGACAACGACATGCTCGTGTTTTACGAGGAGCAGTATCAGGAGGTAGCAGGCCGCCCAGCAGCGCCGCTGCCTGCTATCATTGTGGACAGGTCAAAGGTGTACCACTTCCCTTGGCGCGGCAGCAACACCAGCAGCGATTTCGAGCTGAGGAAGGTAGCAGCAGCAACAGCAGCAGCAGGTGCACCAAAGCCGGGTGGGGCCGAGGACCAGCAGCAGCGGCGGCGGCGCCAGAATCTGCCTGGCCAACGGGCGCAGGAGCAGCAGCAGCAGCAGCGACGACGCCACGAGGCGCTGCGCACGCGCCCCGCCACCTCACGGGAGCCTGCCGCCTACCTCGCCGCCCCCGTGTTTTCCAAGTGCACCGTGCCCATCGTCGTCTACCCCATCTTCGCTTCCAACTTTGTGCACGTGTTTCACGGTGCGCTCCTGCCTGCCTCGGCTGTGTGTGTGTGTGTGTGTGTGTGTGTGTGTGTGTGTGTGTGTGTGTGTGTGTGTGTGTGTGTGTGTGTGTGTGTGTGTGTGTGTGTGCTCGTTGCAATAACGGCTGCTTGCTGTGCCAGGTCTGCTGCCCTCTGCTGCTTCACTCACCTTGGTCCCCGCCCCCCTTCAACCACCCCTCGGCTGCCTGCGCTCCAGACCTGGCCTCCTTCCTTCACGCCCTGCTTCGCCGCACACCCTGGCGCCGCCACGCCAAGCTGGTCACAGTTACTCCCGAAGGCCTGGGCATGACAGGGCCCGAGGCGCAGCTGCTGCCGCCGCTGACAGAGTTTGCGGTGCAGACCTGGGCTGACTTCAGTGCCCGGCTGCCGCCAGACTATGACCCGGCTGCTCGAGGGGTGAGCGGGTGGGCTGGCAGCGGTATGGCTTGATGTGCGCAGCTGTGGTCTGAGCGTTGTACCGGAGCGGCCTGGCATCGGCTTGGCGTGGCTGCTTTGACGGTGTGCCAGCAAGCCTTTTGTTCTGTTCCACGTCCAGGCCTTGCCCTTTCGAGTGCTGCCTTGAACCTTTACCCTGTGAAGGGCCTGCTGGTCTTCTTGTCCGTCCGAGCTGACTGCTCTCCTCCCCTGCGCCCCGGACTCACTGCCTGCCTGCCTCTCACCCGCCCTGCACTCACTGACCGCAGTGGGACGCACAGCAGCCGCCACCCAGCTTTGAGGGAGGCGAGCAGCGCTGCTTTCAGCACATGTTTGTGTGCGGGCGGCGGTTTAAAGCGATGCGAGGGCTGGAGGAGGTGCTGCCGGAAGGGGAAGGCCCAGCGGTGCAGCAGGCGCTGGCAAAGGCGGTGCCTCGGGAGAATTACGCCTTTGGCCAGATGTTGGTGCAACATATGCAGCAGCAGCAGCAAGGGGTGCAGCAGCGGGAAGTGCAAGGTCAGGCTGGGAATAACGACACACACGGTGGCTCAGGAAAGCAGGCAAGCGGCAGGCAAGCAAGCTCTGGAAAGCGCAGGCTGAAGATCGTGTTTATGAAACGGGGCGGCGAGGGCAGGCAGCTGCTCAACATACACGAGCTGCTGCAGCGCTGCAACGCCTGGAGTTTATCCCTTCCAAACAACCGCGACAATGTCACGGCAGAGTGCAGAGAGGTGCGTTGTTGAGCCTGCCCTGGAGTTTCCAGCGCGCTGCTGCCGTATGGTCGGATGCAAGACTCGTGTCTGTCGTTGTGATTTGCATCAGAGCGCTGTTGGATTAGTGCATAACTGCAGGAGGCGGTGCTGGTGCCTCATGCCCTCTGTGGCATCCGTGCAACCCCTTCTGCTGTGCTGCAGGTGGAGCTGCCGTCTCTGCAGGCGGGGGTGGCGGCGGCGCAGGAGGCCGACGTGTTCATTGGCATGCACGGTGCGTGGCCGGCCGTGCAAATTTACAGCTGGAAAGGTGCTGGCTCAGAATGTGTCTGGCTGTCTCATAATGCACTCCAACCCTGCTGAGCTCACCCTTGTCTGCTTCCCTGTCCCTTCTGCCCACATCACCACTGCCATTCCCCCTCCTCCTCTCAACTGACAATGGGATTAAAGGTGCCAACATGGCCAACTCGTGGCTCATGCGCCCCGGCAGCAGCGCCATAGAGGTCAGCCCCTTCCAGTTTGGCCTCATGCTCGGCTCCTTTGGCCTGAGTAACGCCAACGCACAGGTGAGCGCAGCTCTTGCGTGCAGATAGAAGATGCCACACTTGCGTGGTATGTAAGAGTGTTGCCTGCCCATCTTCCTGTCCCGCGAGTCTCCATTTTACCCATGCCAATGCTTACATTCGGCTGCTTGACTATGTGCCCGCTGTCATCCAATGGCGCCGCAGGATCCCTCCTCACAAGTGCTGTGGTGGCTGGCGGTGGTGTGTGACCCAGCCATCTCACAGCCGGGGCCAGCAGAGGTGGCGGGCACCGGCAAGCGGCCCTGGTGGCCGCGTGACCGGAGCGCACGTGTGCCCTGGACCGCGCTTGCAACCATACTGGAGGAGGTTGTGGCTGCGGGTGGGGATCGCAGGCGATACATAGAGACGCACTACCGCAACTTCACCCATCGCTTCAATGTCGGGGCGACGGGGGTGCTGAGCCGTGGCGCTGGCCCCGATGGCGACCACAGCGGTTGCCCTGCGGCAGGCAATTTGTAGCATCCTTGCTTTTCGGCCATTGAATTCGTTTGTGTTGGTACTGACTTTTGCACTATCATTGTTCACACTTGCCTGCACTTCACCGCCTTGGAACTGATGCCTGCCAACAGAACTGCATGATATGATAGCATTCTTGTAAGCTGCACCACTCTGTGCAAGTCACCATGCTTCGGCATTGAAAAAGTGAGGCGGTGCACGCTGGGCGACAGCAGCGGGGCGGTGATGGCGCGGCTCATTTCCTATTGATCTGACATGTGTGATGCTGCATGGAGGGAGCTTTTGGAGCGGCGTGCCACTGCTGTGACTGAGGTGCGCTGCGAACGAGAAAAGCGCTTCTTGTGCAGCGAAATCTTACCGTCGTGTTGATCCCTGCAGGTTGCCCTGAACACCGACAGCAATGGCAGCCCCGCGCCGACAAGCAGCGGCATGCCCCGCCGATGTGCCGCTGATATGACTTACGAGAGTTTCTGCCTCGATTTCATGGAACCAAACCTGCCCGTCATTCTCGAGGTTGGTGGCTGGACGAATCTGAGCATGGTGTCAGCAAATAAAACCCGCGGCATGCAACTGCAGCATCGCTCGGCCTGTACGCTCCTAGGAGCTCACTGCTGGTTTGACATGTGCACTGCACACCCTCGAGCATCTGTTCAGGGTGTAGCTGCAGACTGGAGGGCGACTCGGGACTGGGTGTTGCCAGACGGTGGAATTGACCTTGACTTCTTGCAGCGCCGCTTTGGTGCGGCTACTGTGACCGTGACAGATACCGCCAGGTGTGAGGCGCGTGCTTCTTGCTAGCAATGGTTGGCTGCTTTCTGAGTGTTGCAGTGCATCAAACACACAGTGCATGCTGCTCTTGCTGCAGGCAGCACAAGGGCAGCGGCCCGGGACAGCAGATGCCACTGTCAGCATTCGTAGCGTGGTGGAGGCAGCACAAGGAATTGCAGGAGGGCGGCCGGGATCCTGGCATGCTGTGGTACTGCAAAGACTGGCACCTGGCGCTCGAGTTTCCAGAGTACGGAGCCTACACCTGCCCCCCTGCGTTCCAGGACGACTGGCTGAATGAGTGGCATGACGGCATGCAGCAGCGGCCCGACTCGCAGCAGCAGCAGCAGCCTGCCAGGCAGCAGCAGCAGGATGGGATCGAGCAGCAGCAACAGCAGCAGCAAGGTGACGAGGAGGAGCATGCTGGAACGCAGCCAGCAGGGCCCTCCCAGCAGGGCATGGCCAGCAGCGACTATCGCTTTGTCTACCTTGGAGTGCGAGGAACCAGCACCCCACTGCACTCAGATGTGCTGCGGAGCTTCAGCTGGTCGGCCAACATAGCCGGGCGCAAGCTGTGGCGGCTGCTGCCTCCGCAGTACAGTCATCTGCTGTTGGATCGCCAGCGACGCTCAGTTGCCTGGGACTTTTTCGCTGAAGACCCGGGAGGCAAGCGTTGTGTCCACACCATGCTGGATGTTTTGCATGCTGCGGAGCCTGCTCAATATCTTGCAGGTGTCCACACCTGACAACTGTGTGGCGGGTGGCGCCAACATCCATGCGCATGTCACCCCCGTGTTGCAGGGCAGTACCCTCACCTTGCAGAAGCGCTGCCACACGTGCTGGAGGTCGTGCAACAGCCTGGCGAGGCCATCTTTGTGCCGTCTGGCTGGCATCATACGGGTGAGTGGGCAAGTAGCGCACAAGGCTGCCAACCAGAGCCGCTGTCAGCTCTGCTTGCAGGCCTCAATGTGCATCTCTGGCAGCGGTCGGACACACTATGTCTTTACATTTCAAGTGTGCAGCTTGCTTCCTGCCTTGCGCCCCTGCCTTTACGATTTTCCAATCGCTGCAGTGGAGAACCTGGACGACTGTGTCAGCATCAACCACAACTGGCTCAACGGCCACAATGTGCACTGGACCTGGGCGCTGCTGCAGCTGGAGCGACGGCAAGCAGAGGAGGGCATAGAGGACTGCCGGGAGCTTTGCAGGTGCGATGCAGCCCCCCTTGCTCACACTCCTCTATGCTGCTGCAATGCAGCAGCGGTCCTGTGCCTGGCATTGCGTCGGGCTCCTGCTGCTGTTCTGCCGCTCGAGTCCTTTGTAATGCCCTGCCTGCTTACAGCCTGGCTGAATTTGAGAGCCTTGTCCTGAGGAATCTTGGAGCCAATGCCGGCCTGGACTATGCCGGCTTTGGTGCCATGCTCCGCTGCACCGCACTACGAAGCCTGGGCTGCTTGGCGGCTGCCGGCTTGGGCGGCACCCATGGCAGCCCTGGCGGTTTGAACAGCTCCTGGTATCACGCCTTTCGGCTGCAGCGGGCGGCTGCAGTGCTGCGAGAGCTCCTCGCAGAGCAGCTGCAGTGCGGCAGGCGAATAGAGCGAGCACAACAGGCAACAGGCATCCTTGCAAGCAGTGGAGACGAAGGCCCTACCCACCTCTCTGCACAAGTAGAGGTGTCACCTCATGCCGCGGAGGTGGCTGCCAACAGCCAATGTCTTACGCAGATTGAGGATCAGCTGAAGGCAATGGGAATTGCAGCAGATGTGACATGACAGTGGTTTTACAAACCCGCAGCTTACAGTTGCAGAGGAGGGCGCGTGATTTCAGCAGTGCTGAGGCAGGGACATGAAGAGAGGGCAGTAATGGCAATTCAGGGCAAGCGTTTGCGGTGATGGCGCCCCAGAGGGCACACGAAAATGTCAAGGGAGGGGGAGGCAGCGGCACAAATGTGTGAGTCACGCCGTGACATCCAGCCGCCGTGCAAAGTACAGCACGCCAGGGAGCGGGCAGTCGTTGTATGGCTTGCAGGGCTGGAACCCCAGCCTGCCATACAGCCGGTTTGCTCCAGTCAGCCGCTCTAGGGTGTCCAGCACCATGAGGCGGTAGCCGAGGCGGGACCCCTCTGCCAGCACCGCTCGCCCCAGTGCTGCACCCGCACCGATCCCGTGGTGGTTGTCCAGCACAAACAGTCGCTTCATCTCACAGACTTCCGCCATGGCCACCCCCGCTACCTGGTCGCTGATCAATGAGTCGGTGTGCCCCTCCAGGCGCCGCAACGCCACTGAACCGATGCACTCCTCGCTGCCGCAAGCACCCGTTGACGCATACGCAAGGAGCATGCTGCCGCCCTTGTCCGCAGCGTAGCTGCCAGGCAGGCTGGACATCTCCCCCTCCACGTCTTGAAAGCCTAGGTTGTCGCCTAGCCATTCTGCAAAGATAGAGCAGTAGCAGCACGTACCGAGACGGGCAGAGAGGTAGAGGCGGGCGGTGGCAGCGTGGGCGGAGAGCGGCGCATCCAGGCTGGGCTGCTCGATGAAGCGGCGAAACCAGGGCCTGTATGGGCCTGCCTGAGACCAAAGCAGGGCTCAATCGACGGTAAACACTGAGGCCCACCTAAATACGCGCGCATGACCATCCTGAACTCCTGAAGCTGCTGTTGTGTCTCCACAGGTCGCACTGAGACGTTTGCAGCGGCCGCCATCACTGCCTGTCGGCGTGAACTCTGAGCACTGAGGCGCCGATATTGGAGCGGCGAGGGACGAATAGATGGCACCGAGAGCATGACGACACGGTGCAACAACGATTTGGTCTTCAATTTGGTCTTCCGTCCATGCCGCCGCCCGCCTGTCCGCGGCTGTCGCATGCGCCGCCCATTTGATTGTGGCATTCTTACAACATACACTGACGATATGTGGAAGGGGAGACGGAAGGGAACACTTGGGGGACACGAAAGAGACGCAATAGATGAACACGTGGGAAGGGAATATCACGATTGTAGGCTTGTACGGTTGCAGGTGGCGACACGTGCCGATAGGGAAGTAAAGCATGCACCGGCCTTGGAAAAGGCCAGGGAACAATTGAGTTATGTCATGAGAAGAAGCGAGAAAGCAAGCGAGAAAGCAAAGAAGACAAACACATAAAACTCACGTAGAAAGAATAGCGTGGAAGAGTCACGATGGCGGGCGCGCTCCAAAGCCCTTGCCGCTGGCTGCCGCACCCTTGCCCTTCTTCTTGCCCTTGCCCTTGCCTTTGGCGCCCCTGCCCCCGGTGTGCGCCGCACCTCCCAGGTGCGCCTGCACCTTGGTCTGTGCATCACGAATGCCCGCCAGGGTGGGTGCGTCCAGGCAGTCGAAGAGGAATCCAATGGCCAAGCGCTCCAGGGGGGTCACCTCGGGGTGCCAGTGCCGCATGATCAGCACGATTCGCTCGCTGTCGGTGTCGTTGCGCGTCTCGTGCATGAAGCTGGTGTCCCAAGTGCACATCTTGCCGTTCTGCCACTTGCGCACGTGGTCCCCAACCTGCGGAAGGTGCAGTGCGGCGGCGGAAGCAAGCAAGGAAGCGCATCGGACCCACAAGTCGGGCGCCATGGCTGTCCTGGCCCAGCCAGCTGGATCCCCCCCGGCTGCCGCCCTGCCTGCTCCTGTTCGCTACATGATGGGAGCATCAATCACTGCCGCCCAGCTGACCGCCAATCCGTTCCCACACACCTTGTACCAGCAGTCGCCCTCTGGAATGACCAGGCCCAGGTGTGAGGTCTGCACAAAGTTGACATAGTCTGTGTGGCTCTTGATGCCCGTGCCCGGAGGCTGCCGGGCAAAGAACACCTCCAGAGTGGGGGCTGCAGGGGGGGCAATTGAAGGGAGGGAGGTGGTCGTGGAACGGACAGTAGAATGAACAAGAACCAGTTGCACGCCTACAGATGCACTCGAGCAGGCACGGCCCGCTGTCAGGGACGCGAGCAGGTCCGCTGCCACACCCTGCTGCACCCAGCCACACAACCCCAACCTGCACACCTTTCAGGTCTTGAAACACTGCTGCTGTCTGGGGGAACAGCGTGGCGTTGACTGCGTCCCAATACCCCCTGTCCTGCAGCACCAGCGTGCGCCAGTCGTCGCCATAGCCTGCTGCATCGCCGCGAGCGGCCGGCACCCAGATGTTGTTGCCTTTCGATGCCAGCTCAGCATCTGCCGCCACTTCTTGAAACTCCCGCAGGATCGTGTCCGCCTGGGATGACGTAGAGTGTCAGCAGGGCAAGAAGAGGCAGCTCGTGAGTGTGAGAGCAAAGGGTGCAGCACGAGCGCGGGCAGCAGCTGCTGTTTGTGAAGGCTCGGGCGCCCTGTTGCTCCCTGTGCGCCCATGCACTGCAAGCTGATCTGCAACCCACCTGTCGCTCCACCTCCTGCAACCACTCGTAGCCTGGGCCGGTGATGTCGGGGCAGGCCACGGCTGACAGGCCCTCCAGGAAACTGTTGGCCAGCTGGTGGCCCTGCCCTGGCCACTCTCTCTCCAAAACCTTGCCCGACAGCAGGCAGCGGTAGCTCTCTAGCACACGGGGCGCGGCCAGCGAGCCCCAGAATGTCTCCTGGAACGCCTCCTCCACTGCCCGACCCACCGCCTCTTCACTGAGTGGCGGCGGCGCAGAGCGCAGCGTGGCAAGGTCTGTCGCCACACCTCTAACCCCGGCCGCAGCCGCCACAGCAACCGAGGGCCTGTGTGCGCCTGCTGGTATGCGTCGCCGCCGACAAGGTGCCGCAGCAAGGCCTGCAAGCCAGCAAATTGAGCAGGGCGGTGAGCGGCTGAAACAGCAGCCGCCACTTGCGCCAACACCGCCCAACGGCTGCGGCGCGCTTTCGGCTTACACACCTGCAATTCCGCACCGCCGTGTTACATGGCAGCCCGCGTGCCCTGACGAGGAGAGGCGCTGCGTTGTTGCGCCGGCCATCCTCGCCCTCAGAGCCCGCCTCCTGCCCCAACGGACCTCCTGTCTGCCACTCTGACGTTTGAATATGCGTGCGACCCGCGCCGTTCTTGGAGGTGACATCACATGTCCCGCCTGCGCTACCGCCACCGCTCAATCACATCTAGACAACTAGACACACTATGTACAATCGTTACATCATTATTAATTTGGGGGTCAGTCAGCCAGGGTCTGTCCAAGCAGACGAGCAAGATACAGAAGGAAAGGCAGAACTTCGTGGATCGGCGCGTCCAGCATGCATCACTCAGGTCAGCGTTCCGGTGGAGTTATAGACTTTGCAGCAGCATATGCCAGTTTGGGTACGTAGAATAGGACAGGTGAGGGTTAGGAGCAATGGAGCGGCGCAGGCGTGGCACTTCAGGACACGTTTGCGGCATACTGGCCTTGCACATTTCCAGGGGGCGAGTAGTGGCATGTCACTATGGGTCCGTCACTGCATTGGGCCAGGCCGCAACCCACCTGGGTCGTCCCCTTCCACACAACCTGAAGGGCAGCCAGATACAGACAAAGGTAACATCAATGTTATGCTCTTACCTGCATGTCGCATGTGCTGCAACGGTTGCCAGACTGCGCTGCATGTGCAGCACAACCTGGTGCAGGCAGCAACAGGTCAGCGCATGCACACCTGAGTGAAGTGGCCGTACTCGGAGCTGAACTCAGTGCAGGGGCAGAACTGCTGCTCATCCACCCAAGAGTCGGTGGCGTCAGTGCAGGTGCTGCCACCGCTCAGATTCTCTCCTGGCTGAGAGTGCTGCAAGACGAGAAAAGGGGGGAACCACGGAGGTGAAGGGCAACTGCACGAGAAGCCGTCTGGTGGAACTTGCTGGCACGAATCGGGGCGTCGGCAGTGCAGCTTGCGCACAGCACACGGCGGCACAGGCTGACAGGCCCAACAACACAGAAACCCCGAATACTGGCACGCACCGCAAACATGCATGCGTTGCTGACTGCCTGGGCACTGGCAGCCAGGTCGGTGCTCCAGGTCAGGGGCGGTGCGCCATGAGCGGCGCGGGCGGCATTGTGGGCAGCCAGAGCCGCATCAGGGTCCTACGCACCAATCGTCTGTGCAATCACTGAGCTTGCCAAGTGCTAGCCAGCGCTCAGAGGCAGCACAAGAAGCGACACCGAGTCTTACCGGGCAGGAGCCGCCGCCAGTGCTGGACGCGGCAGCTGTCGAGGCGGGTGGTGCACTGGACGCCGGCATGGTGCCAGCGGGCATGCCGTCGTTGCAGCCTGGGATGGTCAACGTGTTGCCTGCCTGAATTAAATCGGATTGCTGGACGCCATTCGCAGCTGCGAGCTCGCTGAGGGTGAGTTCGCAGCCTTGGGCAATCGCCTGCAGGGCGGTGTTTTGCTGCACGGTGTAGCTGCTGCCGCAGGGGCAGGCTGCCTGAGCCAGCGAGCGCCTTGTCGTGCGAGCGAGCGCGGACGGGCAGGCCATAACCGCGAAGAGAACGGCCCACAGCAGTGTCATGGCTCAACAAGAGCGAGAAATTGCGAACAGAGGCAGCAAAGTCGATGGATTCCTAAGAATTGCGCTCAGCAGTACCAGATGAGCGCCGCGCATCCGCATGGCCAGCTGCCCTTTGCTGCCTTTCAATGCCAGTTCAAATCCTGAGTATGTTACATATGACAGCGCCATGTTGCATTGGGAAGTACGTGACGGCAGCGGCACTCGAGCCACACAGCCGCTCAAGCCTCACGGCCGCACATTCGACAGGCCGAGGTGCAGGGCACCAACCACCGCCCCGTTGCTGCCAAAGGCTGGCAGCTGCACTGGGCCTGCTGCAAAGGGGACGCTGCCCATGGGGCTGATGCCAAAAGGGGTGCTGCCGCCGCTGCTGAGCGAGCCGTGGTGCGGCACCGCAAAGCCCAGCGTTGGTGACGCAGACGGCCCCCCAAACAGCAGGGGAGGCGCCTTGAGGGCGCCAGGCAGATGGGGCCGCTTGCGTGCTCGGTAATCGCTGCCTATGCTGGAGCCCGGCAGGGATCCAAAGCGAGTGCGTTTCAGCTCCTCTGCCGCCTCTGCAGGGCATGGTGTGAGCAGGGAGGGAGGGGATGGGTGAGTTGCAGGGCAGCAGCGGCGGATGAGGGATTACGGCAGGCGGCAGGTCTGGCCTGGTCTGCAAGGCTGCATATCCTTCCTCACTCCTGCATGCGGCAATCGGCACACGCACACATGCCTGCGCAACACAGGCCACGCACCCAGCCTTGCAGCGGCGCCCCACCTGACTCAGAGCTGCTCTCGTAGCCCGAGCTGCTGCTGCTGCTGCTGCTGTCGCTGCTGTCGTCGCTGCTGTCGTCGTCGCTGCTGCTATCGTCCAAGCCCGACACATCCTGCCCTCCCTACGGCACGAGGAGGCAGGCAGGCAGGCAGGTTGGTCAGCAGAACCCTGATGCCGGGTGCACATACCTCAGGGTCACAGTGGGCAGGCAAGCTGGGCAGGTGGCACATCGCCGGCGCTCGACAGCCTGGCAAGGCAGCGCTCCAGCACCGGCATCAGCAGAGCAGTGCTCACCGCCGCCGCCGCTTCATCGTCCGACATCTCGCTGGCCAGTTCGTCCGCCAGCTCATCATCACTGCCGCTGTCGGTGTCACTGGACTCCAGGTCAGCACGCACGGCACCCGCGGGGTGGCCCCTGCGCCACCGCACATAGGTGGCCTCCAGCTCGAGGAAGGAGGCCGAGCGGCGCAGCAGGTAGGGGTCGAAAGGGAAGAACAGCTCCAGGTGGCGGTGGGCGGCCTTGCTGTGCTGCGCGTGCCGCCGCTCCCAGTCCCGCACCATGCGAGCGAGGTCGGTGAAGCCCTGCACCCGCAGCTGGCGGCCAAACTCTGCAACAACCGACCGCGCGCAGCCTCCCAGCGCGTTCAGGCTGCGGTGCTGCAGCAGCTGGGGCATGACGGCGGAGAACAGCTGGCGGACCGCTTTGGCGCACGCCTCACGCTGCACGGGGGGGGGGGAGGGGCAGCAGGCGGGAGCGACATCGGGTCAGCAGATGTTCAAATGTTCTCTTTCTCTTAAAGTCTTCTCAAAGAGCAGGCAGGCACTCACGCTGGCACCAGGGCAGGCTGGAGCAAGGGCGCCGCTGCGCAAGTTGATGAGACAGCCAGGAGGAGGTGCAGGCGTCCACCTGCATCACGCGCTGCGCAAAGCCCTGCTGCACAGGCACCCACCTTTTCATGCGCCGCCGACTCCCGCCGCTCCTGCGCCTTCATGCCTGTGGGCGTGTCTGCAGACGCAGGCGTGCCGCCGCTCACACCACTGGTGCCCAGGCTGCCTGCCGCCTGGCCCCCTGCCGCTGCTGCTGCTGCTGCGTCTGCTGCCGCCGCCGATCCCGCTGCTGCATCTTGCGTTGGTCGGGCGCGGGTGGGGCGCAGCAGGGGCTCCATGTGATAGCACAGCACGTACAGCAGCGCCTGGAAAGCTGCGTAGAAGGTGCCGTGCCGCGCACCGCTGTCGATGATGGCCCCCGCTGCACGGCGACGGTTGGAGCACGAGCAGGAGCAGGGGCAGGAGGGTCAGGGCCACGCTCACCACCAGCAGCAGCAGCAGAGCAGGGGCCAATGCAAACAGCCCAGTAGCAAGCATCTACATTGCACATTGCAGCAGCACCGCCAGCAGCAGCGGCAGCAGGCAGCAGGCAGCAGTCTTACAGGCGATGCTGGTGGCGGATGGGATGGGCGGCAGGCCCCCCCGCCTGTCTTCTTCCCGGGAGTAGCGCAGGCAGTAGTCTGCCAGGCGCTGCAGGCTGTCCACCACAAGGTGCTCAGGGCAGAAGGCGGCCCTGGCAAGGAAGGAGGCGGCGTAGGCGGCACACGCGCTGCGTGCAATGGGTGGCTGCTGCCTGTCCACCATGCGGTTGATGAGCAGGCGGAGGAAGGCGCGGCAGCGGGGCTCGGGTGCCTGGCGGCAGGAATAGAAGAGCAGGAACTGCAGGGGGAGCAGGGGCAGAGGCAGGGGGAGCATGGCACAAGCCAACTGGGTGAGGCAAGGCAGAAAGTGTAGAAATTGTGCTTGTCCAAACGCAAGCGGATGAACTGACACAGCAAGCTGACTCAAGCGACAAGGGGGGGAAAGGCAGGCAGGCTGAAGGGCGGCAGCGGAGCCTTTCGCCCACCTGCGTGAACTTGGAGCGGTGCGTGAGCAGCACGCTGCGCTCAAAAGCCGCCAGCAGCGTTTCAAAGGCGCCCTTGGTGGGCTGTCCAGCCGCCGCGTGCCGCCGCTGCAGGTGCCCGAAGCTGAGTTCCATCAGAGAGTCAAGCTTGTCAGCAGTCTCATCCACAGCCGGCTTCGCTTCAACCCCCACAGCCGCACCCTTTGGCCCCGCAGGCGCCCCCTGCTGCCCAGCCGCCTGCCCAGCTCGAGCAAGCAGCGCATGGCCGCCCTCCCAGCCGCCGCGGGCTGCTGGGCGCGGCGAGGCACCGTCCTCACCCCCGCTGCTGCCGTCGTGTGTGGCTAGGTCTAGCTCGCTCATACCTGACAGGCAAGCAGGGGGGGGGGGAAGGACAGGTCAAGATGTGCATTGCAGCCGCCTGGGAAGCCTTGGGGCAGCACTGTCAGCAACCACTGTGCACACAGTGCTCTGCAGGCCCCAGGCCAGGCTGCTGAAGAGCGCAGTGGGGGGCAGCACAGGCAGAAGGCGCAGCGAGAACGGCGGTTGTGCGCAGTACAGTGCAGGCTGGACGGTACGATTAGCAACTACGAGATCAATCAGAAGCAGGGCCACCCACCCTCCAGCTCAAAGATGTCTGGCTCCTCCTCGGGTGGCAGGCCCCCCGCCTCCTCCTTTGTCTCCTCACTGTGCACATCAGCAATGTCCTCCCACCTACATCACAACCACAGTAGCAGCACCAGCAGCCAAGCACGGCATGAGGGGCAGGCAGGTGTAAAGTTGATGCAGTGCAGTGCCGTGCACCAGTGCAGCGGGCACTAGAGGCACACGGCGCTGCCAGCCAGCTAGCTGTCCATGGCGCAGTGGACGGCGCGCAACCAGCTCGAACCACTGGTGCCTCTCTTTCAACTCAATACAACAGGCAAGAGCAGCACACTTTAGCTGCCTGGGATGCGCACACGACCACACTCTCAGCAGGCACACGGAACCCACATCCACAGGCAACAGGCAACACCGCCGCTGCTGCCCACCTGATCTCCACATCAATTGAAATGAGATGCTCCGTAGCGCCTGTCAGCAGCCCCTCCCTGATGCCGGCACCGCCCCTGCCCTCAGCCAGCGCATACACGGCACGCAGGAAGAGGCACTGCGTGTTGCGGTCCCGGAGCTTGTGCGGGAAGTTGGCGACCACCAGCGGCAGCAGACGGGACCCCGCCGTGGGCACCAGCAGCAGCACCTGCGGCGGGATTGGCGCAGGCAGAAAGGAGTTGAGTTGGGGGGGCGGAGTGAGATGGGGGAAGCAAGGGCAAGGTGAGGCGTCGGCATGACTTGTGGCAGGCGTGATAAGCGCGATGTGTGGCTAGGGCGGTGTGTGTGAGTGTGTGTGTGTGCGTCAGCGTGCGCGTTCTGTGTGTGTGTGTGCGCGACGCGCACAAAAGCTCCTACCAGACCCCGGGCAGCAGTTGTGCCGAAGATGAGCCGCATGATATGTATCTGATTTCCAGATGCGCGGGACAGCGCTTGACGGTGCCGATACACCAAGTGGCCAACAGCTCCAGTGCCACTCCAAAACCGGCTCATGCCTCAGTGACAAGTCGCGAGGGCATGGCGATGGCTGACCAGCCGGCTTTCCATCGATCCCAGCTTGCCATCAGCACTCAGCACAGCAGCAGCTCTCTAGAGCGGAGCTGGCTGGCGGTCTTCCGCACACTGGCGCTGGAGCAGCGCCAGTAGTGACGGAAGCCCGCTGGCTGGCGCCCAATGTTCAGTTGGCTCGCTTGCTTTCAGCAGGATGTGATCCTCAGTGCGCTGCTGCAAGATTGGTCCTTCTGCCTGGCTGCCTGCCGTGCAAGCCCCATTGCGTATTTCCAACGGCTGCCTGGCGACAGGCTGGCTGCGCAGTCGCAACACAGCTCAGGGTGTCTTCCCACGGCGTTTTGGGCCTTCCATTGCTGTGTGCCAAGCGAGCGAGGTGTGAGTGTGTGTTTCTCCAGCAAACAACGGGTGTTGGTCAGGGATGCCAACAACACATATTGGAGGACAACAACACATGTTGGAACTGCTTTGAGGAGGGCCACCCATGATGCCCGTTGACCCCAGTTCTCACCATGCCCCTGCCCGCACCATGCACCACCACGCCCAACGTGCAAGCCTCGAATCCCAGCCGCGTCCTGTGCTCGTCCCTGCCCGTATCAGCACCTCCCACCCACCCCAGCCTCCCCAACCTTGCCCTACGCCAGCGCCGGCAGCATACCAAGCACACCCACCCCGCGAGCCCCCCTAGCCCCCTGAGCCCTCCTCACCTGCTCAGTGGCCTCAAGCACTGCATCCTGCACCAGCTCCTGACCCGCCTGCGGCCGCCACGCCTCCCCCGGGTTTGGGTCTGGCTGCGGCGGGCCCGGGGGCGGCAGCAGGCTGTAGACCAGCGTCTGCAGGCAGCTCTGCACCAGGGCGCCGTTTGCAACCACCACGTGAGTCACCCAGTCCAGCAGCGCCACGCGCAGCTCCTGCAGGGGACGGCGCGGGGCGGGGCATTGCAGGGTAGGGCAAGGCGAGGCATTGAGAAGAGGTGGCCGCAATGTTCAAGACACTGTGAGAAGGCCGGCTCAAGCCAGATCCCCGAGAAAGGCTGGGCGCGCGCTGGCTGGGCTGGACCCCCAACCAGCTTCAACCCAGCTGGAACTACACCAACCCCGCCAGCATGGCAAGAGCAAGGATGGCAAGGGGCAGTGATGTAAGGCATGGCTCCCCACCTGGGGCACGTGCCACAGCGGCAGCTCCAGCAGCTCCTTGACCAGCAGCTCGTGCCGCCTCTCGTGCAGCAGGCTCACGCACATGGCTAAGCCCCGCACCACCGCCGCCAGCTGGGTGGAGGCGACGGGGTCAGGGGCGGCAGTGCAGCCCACATCGACACGTGCTGCGACCTTGAGCCGCTTCACCTCGCCAACGAGCCTGCGGGGAGGGAGGAGTGGCAGGCACGCGCATAGCGATGTTGCGAGGACAGTGGCGGCAGGCAGCAGCAGCGCGGCTGGCGATGCTGTGGAGTGCAGCCCCAGGTGGCCTCGAACAGGGCTCAAGAACAGGGCGGCGGCAGGCTCGCAGCCCTAACACGCGAAGCAAAGCAGGCGGGAGAGCCGAGGCGGCGGCACGCACCGGTCGTAGAGCGCAGTGCTGCCTCCTGTGGCTTTCGAGGACAGGGCTTCGTGTACATAGTGCCGTAGCAGCTCGTCCGCTTCGGAGTCTGCAAGAAGCGCGGGCTTCGCTGGGCGCGCTGAGCAGGGGCGGCTGGCTTCAACAGCGGGCTGGGGCGGGTCGAGGTGCGCACCTGTCGACATGCTGAGTGTGGGGTGTGCCTCAGGCGCTTATACTGAAGCCTGTGCGCCGCATGCAGCTTGGCGCCCTGTTGCGCTCGAGTCTGGGGCTGGCCTGTGCCGTCTTGGGTGTGCAATCACACCGGCAAGGTGTCCTAATCGCCCTGGCTCGTCTCATGCACCCAGCCGCCGCTGCTTTTTGTCCGCTGGCATCGAGCTGGCTCCCAACACAGTGGCTCGCTGCACGCTTCACTTTGAGGTTCTTTGATTGTGGGATCACCGCCTGCCTCTTGCAGGGCGAACAGCGCGCCAGCCAAAAATCACGACGCCCAGAACCTGGACCCCTGGCGCTCTGTCACCGCACCAGCGCACTCCAGCTGCACCCACCTGCCAGGAGCAGGCCCGCGCGCCTCGCATCAGGCCCAATGGCCTCCTCTGGCGCAGCACCCGGCCTGGCGCAGCCTCCAGCACCCGTTGCCGTTCCGCAGCAGGCACCGCAACAGCAGCAGCAGACCGCTAGAGAGCCGCTGCCGATGGCGTCCGCCGTCGACGGTGCCGCCCCAAGTCTGCAAACCGAGGCCCTGCTGCCCGGCAGCAGCGACGAGGGCAGCCCCAAGGCTGGCGACACGCAGGCGCCGGCGCTGCCAGCTGAGGAGGCAAAGCGGCGACGGCAGCGCCGCGAGCGCTGGGAGAAGGACGCAGAGGCCAAGCAGCGGTGGGAGCTGCAGCGGCGGCTGGTTGACATCAGCACTGACGTCGAATTCCTGGCGAGGGAGGTGGAGCGCATGCGCAGCGAGATGGACGTGCCTCTACCGCCGCTAAGTGAACTGAGCGACGCTGAACGCACTCTGGTGGGTGCTGCACAGCAGGACGCGCTGGGTGCTCTGAGTGTGCTGTCTAGTTTGGTGCCATGCTGCCGTGCAGCTTCAGTTGGGACGCGCTCCTGTGTCAGCAGAGCCTGCACCTGTGCGTGACGGCTGCACCCCCCCGCCCTGCGTGTCTGCAGCTGGAGTCGGCGCGGCGCAAGCGCGTGGCAGACCTGCTGGCCAACCACTGCAAGAAGACGCTGGGCCAGATCACCACGCACAAGGTGCGACAGGCGCCCCTGCCCCACCTTTTCCTTGTCCTCAGCTTGCCTCCCTCCTGCAGCTTTCGCTCCTTCTGTTCTGATGACGCGCTCCTCACCTCCTTGGTCATGCTCACAGTCTTCGCTCCACCTCATAGCCTGAAACAACTTCTCCCCACCAACACATCACACCTCTCCTCTCCCTTCCCTGCAGTGGTCCTGGCCCTTCAACGCCCCAGTGGACCTGCGCCAGTACCCCGACTACGGTCTCACGGTCACGCAGCCAATGGACTTTGGCACAGTCAAGCGGCGGCTGGACTGCGGCGCCTACAGGCACCCGGATGAGTTCCTGTCTGATGTGCGGCTGGTGTTTGACAACGCGCGCAGCTACAACAAGCCGGGCAGCGACGTGCACGTGATGGCCAACACGCTGCAGGTGTGAAGGGGCCGAGAGCGAGCGGGGTGCTGGGGAGAGTGGGCAAAGAGACTGCAGTTGAGAAACGGGGCTGGCGCCTGCTGTTCGGTAGGGTCAAGGCTGAGGCAAAGGCAATCGCGTCCACCCAGGGCTTTCTGCCCCTCAGCGCACTGCGTCGTCTGGATGCTCATCCACGCCTGCCGCTCATTAGTTGTCCTGCCCTGCCTGCGCACCTCCTCCTCTCTCTCTCCCCTCAGGAGCGATTTGAGGAGAAGTATGCCGCGGGTGTGGCCCCACGGGTGGCGGAGGAAGCAGCCCTGTCCCGCTTCCAAGCCGACGAGGCGCGGCGGCGGCACGTGGAGGCCAGCGCCAAGCACAGCGGCGACGCGCTTGAGCAGCACTGCGCGGTGAGTGGGGGTGGCTGGGCGGCGCTGCTCCCCTCTGCATGGCTGCTTGCTCAGTCCCTGGTCCTCCCTGCCTCACCCATCACACTTGCTCTTCTCATCGCTTGTTCACCCCTTTTCGGTCACCTCTTCACTTCCATCCCAAGCTGATTTGCTCACTACCAACACATACTGGTGGTGTTCCTTGCTTGTCCCCTTTTCAATCCCAGCAGTGTCTCACACACCCATCCATTCCTGTCCAACCTGTCCCCCCCCATCCCCCCACCAGGTCCTGGTCAAGTACATTGATGAGGTGCAGGCCTGCATACTGGACGCACGCAGCACCGCAGCAGCACTCTGCAAGCCCGTCAGCAGGCAGGAGAAGGTGGGGCGCGCTGCGGGCCTGCCGCCGGGCCCTTGTCTGTTCTTTGGGCACGGAGCTTGCAGACCATTGGCGTTCTGTGTCCAGCCGTGGTGCCGCCTGTGTGTGTGCCCTGCTGTGCACTGTGTTGTTGCTCGCTACACCCCCCAGATTGAGATGCCGTGCTGGCGCCCCCACACCTCATTCCGTGCATCGCACATCGCACTTCCGTGCACAATTCACCAGTCTCTTACCGCCTGTGCTGCAGGAGGCGCTGGTGGCTGCGCTGACCTCCATGCCCCAGGCCCAGTTTGAGCTGGCTGTGGGGCTGGTGATGAGCCACCACCCGGGGCTGCAGGCATATGACGACTTTGGGTTTGACCTGGATGCACTGGATGCTCTCACCCTGCGACAGATGCAGGTGTGTGCTGTGTGTGCGGGGTGGTGAGGTGGTTTTGGGTGTGGTGCCGCGGCGCTACCAGTCACACTTACGTGTTGCCTCCCCACTTGGTCTTGCCTCCGCATCTGTGGCGCTTGCCTCCTTGCATCTGAGCCTGCGCCACTGACCTAGGTTTGCGTAGGCATGGTGCTTCGACCAGTGCACAACTGCATGGCAGTCGCCGCCCTTCTGATCCTCTCCCCGCCCTCGCTCCTCCTCCTCTGCAGAGCTTTGTGCGGGCGTGTGAGGCAGCAGAGGCGGAGGCCCAGCAGCGCAGCGATGGCAGCACGCCACCCAGCGTTGTGTGGCCGCAGCTGCTGCTGGGCTCAGGCCTGAGGCCCTACCGCCTCGCCGCCCCGGGCAGCAACAAGCGGCAGAAGAAGCAGCACGGCGGTGCGGCTGAAGTGGGGGGCCAGCAGCAGCCGCACAAGCAGCAGCAGCCAGATGCAAATGTGAAGCTCGAGCAGCAGCACAAGCAGCCACCGCCACCTCTGCTGCTGCACAAGCAGTCGCCGGCGGCGCTGCAAAAGCAGCAGCAACAGCAGCAGCAGGCACAGCAAAAGCAGCAGCAGCAGGTGCAAGGCACTGCAGAAAGAATAAAGAAGCGGCCAGCGGAGGAGGTGGCGGCACCGCTCACCTCCACACTCACTGCGGAGGAGGTGGCAGCAGCAGTGGCGGCAGCGGGCCTCATCTCCCCATCCCTGCCGCCGACAGCAGGGCTGCCACCTGCGGGATCTGCTGTCGGTCCCAAGCCGCTCACTTTGCCTGCTGCACCGGCGTTGCCCAAGCAGCAGCAGCAGCAGCAGCAGCAGGCTGCTGGGAAGGTCATGGCCAGCAGCAGGCAGCCAGGAGCATCGCCGAAAGTGGCCAGCAGCGGGCCTGTGCCGGCCCTTGCAGCAGCAGCGACAGCGCCCAGACACACTGCAGCCCAAAGGCCCGCGGCTGGCGGGCCGACTGCTGCGCAGATTGCTGCTGTGGCGAGCGCTGGTCCGCAGCAGCAGCACCTGCTGGCGCAGATGCACAGCCTTTTGAGCCAGGTGCAGATGTCCCAGGCGGCGGCCTCGGCTCTTGCAGCGGCCAACGCAAAGACGGCGGGCAAGCAGCAGCAACAACAGCAGCAGCAGCAGCGACAACATCATCCACAGCAGCAGCAGCAGCAGCGGCAGGCGGGCAAGAAGTAGCACTGCTGCCAGCTGACAGATTGTACATATACTTGTGTTCCTCTCGCCTCTCGCACCCTGCAGATACCTTGTAATGTGTAACTCACTGACGCTACTGCTTTACTGGGCCGGGCCCCAGGCAGCTTCAATCATTCAACGTGTGACAAGCCAGCAATTCAAGGCTGGAAGTGACCTGCTTCACTACTGCAGCGTCCTTCTGCTCGATGCTATTGTGCTACTGCCTCCACCAAGTGACTGCGCAACTCGACTTTCATGCTGGCTCTTTCGTGTCACCACAGCACCCCACAACTTGCTGTGTGGCCTGCCGCTGCAACTGCAGCAGTGCGTCTAGTGAATGCGAATGGCATCAAGGCTGCGCAGGGCAAGCTCCAGATTGTGCTCTTCTTGTTCTGCACCGCAGAAAAAAAGGGGGCCAGCCGCACAGTCAACAGAGCAGGCTGGGTTTTCAGAGCACACAGCACAGGAGGCCTCACAACATCCTCAGCAGCAGCCACAGCCTGTTGCTCACCAGACTTGTTTGCGAGCCGCTCCTCCAGAGTGCCCTCATCAACCAGCTCGTAGTACACGCTGCCAGGCATGCGGGTCCTTCCCTTGGCTTGCAGCCGCTCCCTGCCTGCAAGCAGCCAGCACAGCGGCACACCAGGGGCCAGCAGGAGGTGTGGTAGGTGGCGAGGGATGGATGTGTGCAGCAGGCTGGGTGACGCAGCGCAGGGCAGCGCACCTGTTTGGGGGCTGTTGAAGCGAACCACAAACTGGCAGGAGGGGATGTTCAACCCTTCCTCCGCAGCAGCCGTGGCAACCAGCAGGTGCTGCCCTGCACAGTGGGCCATTGCATTGCACCTGGCTTGTCACACCGGCTTGGCCACGAGCCGACAGATGGACGCTGCAATGGTTCACTTGACACATGCAGAGATCGAAGCATGGCATGATCGCACCTGCGCTGTGCCCACTCACCTTCTTGGGCAAAGCTCTCACGCGCCTCACGCTGCTCCACCACCTTCATGCCGCCATCACTGCCACCAGTGCCATGCCCCATCAGCAGGTGCAGTTGGAAGAAGCCCAGCTTGCTGTCTGCAGCAGCACATTGGAGAGAATCAGGCACACCAGCTGAGTTCAAGCAGGCTCAGCTGGCTGCGCCACCAGGCGGATACCTTGCCGTGGCAGGGTGGTATTCTGACCGACCTGCTTGGAGGATGCTGAGCAGCACGCGTGCATCATTCCTGGTGCGAATGAAGATGATGCCATGAGCGTTCGGCATGCGTTGGTAGCCAAGCAGCACTTCAGTCAGTTTTACATACTTTGGGCTCTTGGGGCTGCCTGCAATGCCATCCCTGCACAGCAAGACACACACAGTGCGCAAGGCATAGACCGGTTGGTGGCGGTCCCGGCGTATGCAATTCTTGAAAGCAAGGTGCACTAGGCCACCACATCCTGCCGCGCAACCTTCCCAAACCTGCCAGCGCACCTGTAGGCGGCGGCAAGTGCGTCCAGGCCCAGCACCTGCTGGCACAGCTGGCGCACTAGCTCCATCACAAGGCCATCCAGCCCGCTTGCCCCAGCCCAGCCGCTGCTGGCGCTGGCACCCTCTGCCCTCCCCAGTAGGACGTCGGAACTCAGGCCGAGTAGCTGCAACGCAAGGCAGCCACGGAAGGGTTTGAGAGAGAATGTAGGGGGGATGGTCAATGACACAGATGCACAGCCTCAAGCAGGGCAAAACAACACAGGAGGCGGGTGCGCGCCCACCTTCTGCACCGTCCTGGCCACCAGCTGAGCCAGCTGACGGGCTGCCGCCTCGCATCCCAGGTTGCCTGCCACTGACAGCGAGGTCAGCGCCTCGGTCAGGAGCATCACGCAGCTGCTGAGGTCTGTCTTGAGGTCTTCATCGCCCCGCTGAGATGTCGCAATGAGCGTTGCGGCTTTGGAGAACCAGGCCTCCACAGCACCGCAGAACATGCCAAAAGCAATCATGTTGATCTCGTCAGACCGCAAGTGCAGCTCTGCAGACAGGTAGGTGGCAGCGTCGCAGCAACGCAGATTCAGCATGGCCACAGAGGAGCAATGACCAGGGTGTCTGTGTGAAAGAGCAGCCAGCACACAAGCCGGGCTTGCCTCACCTGGGGGCAGCTCTCCATCCGGCGTCAGTGCTGCCAGGTGGTTGCCCAGAAGCTCAAGCGCCTCCAGGATCCAGCGACCCACACGCTCAGCAAACATGCGGTCCTCCACTCGCGGCTGCAGAGGGATGCGGCGGTCCTGCAGTGCAAGGCGGCGGCGTGCCCACCGCACATCTTGGTTAGCCAACCAATGCATGGATTACATTTGTCGCGGCTGTTGCACGCTGCCATGCGAGAATGCAGGCTCAACCTGCACTATGGTGGTTTGCTGCAGATACAAACCTCAGCTTTGTGCACATGCGCAGCCAGCTCGGCATTGCTGCTGGGCAGTACAATGTACTCAGCCAGCAGTCGCTCCTTGAGCAGGTCCAGGGCAGTGAAGGTGCTGGTCTGCATCCCTTGCAGACACGGGGGCAGCAGTCAGTCAGCTACACAGCCTCACACATTTTGCTTTGCACGGCAGTAGTGCTGGTAGCGATGTGAAGGGCACGTAAACCCACCAATGTGGTCTTGGAAGCTGGAGAGGCGGTGAAGCCCACCACCTGAGTCACCCTTGCACCTGCCCGCTGTGTTTGAAGCCAATCAGCGTACATCTTCAACACTGCTGCCATGGGAGATTCGCCGTTGCTGTTGTGGCACTCATCCAGCACCTGCAGGGAGCACAGGCGGGTCGCGGAGCAGCTACATGACGTCGTTGCAGGGTGGAGGGGGGAAGAAGCGCCGGTTTGGTTACCAGCAGAGAGATGTCGTCAAAGCGGGCGGCACCGCTTGCCAGTAGGTTGCGAAATATCTCTGGCGTCAGCACCTGCAAGGAAGGGCAGGCATGGCAGCCGGCTCAGAGGGTTGGATAGTCCGTATCTGTCGCCATCATGCATGGCCCACAGCCCATCAGCCCTGACATGTCACATAGATGTGCACACAGCCGCATGCTTACCAGCACTGAGCAGCTCTTGATGACAGGACCCCACTCGTGAGGCGCTACGCTCTTGCCGCCACACCGGCACTCCACTCGAAAGCGGAAGGCATTGAAGGGCGGCGATAGCCTGAACTCGGCTGCAGCTCACAGTAGCAGTCAGCGCACGCTTAGGATGGCTTACAGGTGGCTGAAGGTGTAAGAAGTGCAGCCGAAACCTGCCCATTACAGCACCGCCGTCAGCTTTGCTTGCATGCAGTCAAGCACATGAGGAACGGGTACTGCTGCTGCCTCACGAACCGGCTTGCTGGTCAGCGAGGTTGACGGTTGGAGCCAGAAACACCACTTTGGCCTTCGGGTCTCGCTCCAGCAGGGCAGCGCTGTGGCGGACAGCAATCTCAGTCTGCAGCACACACACAAGGCTGATCATCTTTCACACCATGCCACCTCGCAAGGGCGCGAGCCTGACGCTGCCTCTTGACCCTGCGTCAGCGATGCTGTTGCAGCGCCATTGCGCAATATTTGCGCTGCAGACAGAGCCAGCAACCCACCTTGCCGGCGCCAGTTGGAGCAACAATGATCCAGTTGCCAACGGATATCTGCGCCAAGATTCTTCGCTGGTAGTCCCGCAGCTCCCTTCCGTCGGTTTTTATTGCAGCCGCCGCCTCCTCCATGCGCTCGCTGCAGGTTGCAGAGGGCACAAGGCAGCATTTAAGCAGCAGTGGAAGGCGAGCGGGTGCCTGCTGGTGCCTGCATGCACATTGCAAGCCTGAAAGTCAGCAGCCCTGCTCACCCCTGCTGCTGCTCTCGCTCAAGTGTCTTGGCCAGTTGAATGAACTCTGCCGCTGGTGTGCGCTGCTTGCCTTTGGTGTCCAAGCTGGTGGGCTTCTGAGTGGCATCCAGGAACAGCTGGGCCATCACTGCCGGCCCAAATTTCATGGCCCAACTCTGCAGCTGTGCAGTTAAACGAAGCAGTCAGCGAGGGCAGGCAGCTGAAGGGTGGAAGGGCAGTATGCTGTACCATACCAAGGATCTGTGGCTTCATTCCTGCCCAATGCCTGCCGCCATCCCACCTGATATTTCTTGCCTATCGATGCATTTGGCTCTTGCAGCTGGGCCATGAGAATGCTGGCAATGCTGGCTGGTGACTTTCCAGCAAACAGGCAGGCTGCGCCAGGGGACACAGCATACTGCACAGTGGGCCCGCGCCCAGTCACGCTGGTGCCTGGTGGGGGCCCACGGCCTAGTGCCTTGCCGCTGCGCACGCGCCCAGCTTGCGCCGCCTGCTCCGCCTGCCACTCAATCAATTCCTGGAAGCCGCCAGCTGCGACGGCAGGGAGCAGTGCCTCCAGGGCCGCCAGCTGCAGCAGGATGCAAGATGAAGGAAAAAGGGCAAGCACACAGAGATGAATGAATAATCATGATCTGACTGGTTGCAGCACCAGATGCCTTGTCTCATGTGATGGGCAGGCACTCGCGTCGACACATATGAAGTCATGCACACAGACACGCACAAAACAGTGCACCCCACCTGCTGCCGTAGATCATCCAGGTCGTCGCCCTGTGCCAGCTGCTGGCAGTGGAGGCTCTGTAGAGCGGCAACAAGGTGCGGGATGAGGGAAGTCATGGACACATAGTGAGTGCCGTTCTCAGCCACATGAACCGCCTTCAAGCAGAGAGGGAGTGGGGCGGGCACATGGGCTGGTGAGGGCAGGAGACATGCAGACAGACATGCAGGCCTCAAGAACATCAAGCATAGCAACATGAAGCTGGCATTTGCCATCCAGAACGAGCACACTGCGCAGCCCTAGCGAGCAGCGAGCTGCAACCTGTGGCAAAACAGGCTCCAACTGCTGCGCCAGGAAGCCCGCCGTGCGTGCGCCACTTGGGTCGACCGCCCAGCTGAACTCCACGGCGTTGAGGCGGCCAATGAGAGCCAGGGAGCCCTTGAGCGCACACACCTGCAATTCGGAATAGCATAGGAACGAGGCAGGCGCATGGAGTTAAGCCTCAGCTCATGATCATAATCCATAGCCAGGCGCAGGCCCCTGGCTGCGCAGCTTCCGATTGCTGCTGGCGGTTTCATCAGTTTGGCAGCACAAGCAGTCACCACCCCACCTGCGTCTTGAAGCGCTCGTCAGACAACTCCAGCACCTGGCCCCCCGGGGTGAACAGATTGCCCAGCACAAACACATCCTTGCGCAACACGGCGTCATTCCGCACATCTAAGGCAGGGTTGGAAGGCAGCTGCACCCCTGGGGGCGCCTGCATGCAGGCCAGAAGGAGCACACATGACAAGTCGTGAATGCTGGCGACGTCTTAGCGAGCAAGGTGCACCTCTCAGCCCAAACAGCTGCTGACACAGCTTGAATCTTACCTGCACCATCTGCCCCAGTCCCAACGTTGCCGACTTGAAAATTTTGTCAGACAGTGCGTCATCATCCAGAGCAGCAACGGGAGCCTCCGTTGCATTTCGTCCACCCCCGCCAGCCGTTCTGCTGCCACCAGGCACGTCTGCCCCTGCTGCTGCAGTAGGCAGCGGCAGCGTCCCCAGGCCAGGCATAGGCTGCGCCACAGCTGGCGGAGCCTGCTGAGGGAAAAAGCCAGTCATCCACGAGAGAGGAAATGCTGGCAAGCCCTTGGATCCTTCAATCATTGGCTGCACCTGCTGCAGCTGTTGCAGGTGCATTGGGAACTGCGGCTGCGGCAGGGGCTGTGGCACGGGCGGTGCTGCAGCCACCAGCCTCTGCTGCAGTCTTGGTGCAGATTCCAACCGGAAGTGGTACACCTTCAAGCTGTCGTCCAGAATGGGTGTCACCCTGCAGCCAGAGGGCCGGCAAACACAGGTGATGGCAGGGCGTCAATGCGAACGCTGGTCACGCAAAGCACACATCAGGTTTCTACGTGAAAGGCTGAGGGTAGATGCCTCTGTCAGGTAGTGCACAACAGATACTTCACTACACTGACTTGATGCATGCTCCCGCTGGAACAGGAATGTTGACAGGAGCTTCATTGGCAGCAGTGGCAATCCTGCCACCCTCCACTTTCTTCACAGCTCGATAGCCGTCCACAGCTGTGTGCAGGCCTGAAACAAGCACAATGGACCGCTCTGCAGGGAATGGGCGCGGTGGGGCAGGCACAAAGGCAAGCCTCAAGGCTACGATCGTTTGCAGTCGCCATATCAGAACAACAGAGCAACTGGCGTGGCAGTTGAGAGCAAACACAGCGGGCATCAATTTACCTGCCGTAAGCTTGGGCACTGAGGGAAGCGTCAGCCACAGCTGCGTGTCTTCCTTGGTGGCAGCGGTAATGGCGCTGCCTACTTCTGCCCCGGCTTCTTGCGGGAGCATGCGCTGAAACTCTGCCACAGTGAACTGCACAGCAATGTGGTAAGGTAGCAGTGAATGATAGAAGCAGATCAAGGCGCCCTCTGTGCATCAGCATGTGCAATGACCACCCCTGGCCTGACAAACTCGCCGCTGGGGTTGCCATAGCTTGGTAACGCACCTTGAATGTCCCTGGCAGCTGCTGGCTTTGATCTCGCAGCTGCCTTCTGACATCATCTGTGCGCTGCCGTCCTTTCATCTGCTCAACAAAGGCCTCATACGCCTGTCGCTGGCCTGCATCAATGCCAATATACGCGAATCGACGAAGCGCTAGTGTCGGCAGCTCGGGCGGTAACGGGTGAAACGTAGTGGCCGTCCCTGGCCCCTGCTTGGGAGGAAAGTACAGGCCGTTGCCGCCTTCTGCAGCCCCTGCCTCTTCCGCCTGCTGCTCTCCTTCTCGCCGTGGCCGCTTGCGCTGCCGGCTGGCAGCGGTTCCGGCCAGCTCTGCCATGTTTGCACACAGCAGGATGCCCCGCTGCCCAGTGCCGTAAGCATGGCGAGCCAGCTCAGCCATGTAAGGCAACTGCAATAAAGACATTCAGCTCATGCCAGCAGTTTGATGGCTTGCAACTGCAAACAACATAGAGGATGAAAGCTCAAGGCAGCAGAGTGATGGCTGGCTGCTGCCTCGGGAACGGAGAGGCGGATTGACGGCTGCCGCTCACCTGTACAGAGTCGCCCTGTGCAAGACGCTTGAGGGCGCCTGAGGTCTCCAGGCCCGCTACAATCGGGTCTGCACTCGCAATCAGTGGCAGCAGAGCAGCCGCAGTCTCGTTGGCGACTGCTCGGCCCTGCAGCACATCGGCCTGGAGCGTGTCCAAGGCCGCCATGATGCTTTGAGAATGGTGCAGGGGCTCGAAAATAGATGAGGGCTCCAACCCAAGCAGTACTGTACTCTCCACAACACGGACAACACGGGCAAGCGCAATAAACTGCCTTGCAGCCCTCGCAGTCACCTCGCAAGCACCCATGGAGGGGGCATGGGAACTGCAGCAGCTGGCGGTCTCCGACTTTGAAATCGCCCTGCGCATCCAGGGCGCCCTGCCAGCAGCCGAAACGCTGCAGACATACCTGGAAGAGCTGCTTGACGCGCCCCACGAAGTGCTGCTGCAGCTGGCATCAGTGTTCAAAAGCTATGCCGAAGCGGCGGCTGCAAGCGGCAACGATTTTCAGCCGCACCTGACAACCCTGCAGACTCTGCTGCTTCGAGTGGTGGCCCGCAGCAGCGATGCGGTGCAGCAGGTGCAGGGCGTGTGGCAGCACATGGCAGCCGCTCTGCTGTACGGGCAGGAGGGTGAATCAGCCGTGACTTCGACACAGCGGCTGGAGCGCAGCGGAGCGCTGCTGGCAGCGCTGCTCGACCCCGTGCAGCTGCATGGCCTGCCTCCCCCAGCCACCCACCAGCAGCGCCGCAGCATGCTGGCTTGCCTGCTGCGCCTGCAGCTCTTTCCAGTGTCTAGGGTCAGCGAGGACTCCCTGGCAGCCCTGCGCCACCTCGCTGCACCCCCATGGTTCGGGCAGGACCAAGAGCTTGCCCGGCGGCAGCAGGCGGCGGCATTCGAGGCCTTTGCAGCGGTGGTGCAGCAGGCAGGCGATGCCCTGGGCAGCAGCAGTGCCAGAAGGGAAGCCGTGCACAGCTTCCTCCTGCTCTTCCGCCCACCACTGCCTGCAATCGTGGACGGTTGGTGGGCGCACTTCGCGGCTCTGCTGCACGCACTGGTGCAGCTGGCGTTGGACAGCGGCATGACTGCCCTGCGGCACGCGCCACAGCGCGCTTTGCTGCGCTGCCTGTGCTGCAAGCAGAC
This sequence comes from Chlorella vulgaris, assembly GCA_023343905.1. Lineage (NCBI taxonomy): Eukaryota > Viridiplantae > Chlorophyta > Trebouxiophyceae > Chlorellales > Chlorellaceae > Chlorella > Chlorella vulgaris. Next base: position 1,287,736 of record SIDB01000011.1, on the reverse strand, counting down.
GGCTCACATGGTGGTGCCTCTAGTGATGAAGCACCCAGCATACCAGCCTGAGCAGGAGCAGGACACGCCACACACCACACAGCCAGAGGCAGCCGCCCCTCGACGCAAAAAGGTTGTCACCAGCAGCAGTAGCGCTGTCAGCATCAAGCGAGCCCTGGGCATGGCTGCGGCCCTGCTGTCTCATGATGTGCCTGCCTTCTTGGCCGGCTGCTGCGAGCTACTGCGCCCAGAGGCTCACTGCAGCCTGCAGGCCAGGGTGGAGGTGCTGGCAGGTGGGTTGAGTGCTGGCACTGCTCTGCAATGAGACAGCGCGAGGGTCTTGGGGGTTGAAGGCGGGACAGGTCGGCTGTCGGATAGCTGTGCTGTGAACCCCCCTCTCGTGCAGCCTAGCTAACCTGCCGCATTTCTTGCTGGCGCTACTATTGCAGCCATGGATCGTGCGGCCACCGTTTTCTTGGACGCATCCGATGATGAGGGGGGAGAAGAGGACAAGGAGGGAGCTGAGAAGGAGGAAGGAGAGAAGGGCGCTGAGGAGGGGCGAGCGCTGGCCCTGTGGCACCCCACCGCCCTGCACCACCTGCTCTTTGTGCTGCGGGCTGACCCCAGCATCCGTGTGAGGCGGGAGGCAATGCGTCTGCTCAGCTCTGTGGCTGTGCCAGTGGGATCTCAGCAGGTAGGTGCCTGCCTGCCTGGCTTGTCTGTGTCTGCTGCTTCATCGCTGCTCAAAGGGAAACCCGACACCAGCATGCCCAGCACTCCACAGGCTGTGGCCTTGGCTGCGTGATTACCGCCTAAATCAGTCACAGACCAAGACCGACTGGCTGCCTCGCTTCGCTTGGCTCTCCCTCTCTCCTCCTCAACACATGCAAGCTGTGCAGGAGGCGGAGCTGCTCAGAGGTGTCCTAATGCGCTGCCGTGACAGGGATGATGCCGTGAGGCGGGAGGCCATGCGCCTGCTGGCTCAGTTCCCGCAGGCCAGCCTGGAGAGGCTGCTGGCAGAGAGCGAGTGGCGCGCGCTGCTGGATACTGGGCTGGCAGGGCCCGTGCCAGGAAGTTGCGGCGGCAAGCGCGGCATCGGTGCTGCCAGCGCAGGCGCCTGCAAGCATGCTGCTGCCATCAGGAGCACTGCTGTGCAGCTGCTGCGTCGCCATCTGGCTGCCAGCGGGATGGGAGGAGATAGGGGCGAGCGCGAAACAGCTGCGGGCGATTGTAGTAGTGCTGAGGAGGAGGAGATGTGGGAGCGAGGCGAGCAGCCACCAGCCACCAGCTGCACCTGGATGCACAGGCTGCAGGCCCTGCAGCCACCCCCCTCAGCTGCTGCCCCAAGCAACGCCGACGCTGCGTTGCAGCACCTGCGGGCCGCTTGGGCATCTGCACTGCAGCAGGTGCTGAGCCCTGAGCAGCTGGAGGCTTGGCGGGAGCACGCCTCCGCCCTTGAGTGAACCTTGAGTCATGGCGAGTAGTGTTTGGACAAACAGGGAAAGGTCCATAGCTTGCTGTCGGCCTGACAGTCTGTAAGCTAAACTCTGGCTTATGCAAAGCATTACACGGGTTTACAGTGCAGGCGCAGCCGGATGGTTGAACTGCACGTGCAAGATGAATGTCAAAGGTGCGCTCGACAGGCTAAGCAGCCGAGTCTTCAAAGAAAGCACACAGCCAGCCCAAGCCAGCCCTGTGCCCAAGGGACAACAGCCTGTCCTTCAGCTCGCCCCACAGCCCACCGCTGCTGCTGCTGTCTGCATTGTTTGCGCCGCTGGTGCTGCTGGTGCTGCTGCCGGGTGCTGCCTCCACTTCAAACTCGCGGCTGCTGCCTTCGTAAGGCTTCGGGCTGCAGCGGAGGAGGGGAGAGAGCGAGAATGAACGCTTTTAGTGGCAGTTTAATGTGCTGGCACACCAGCCACTCAGCAGGCCAACACCTCAGCGCCCCAGCAGATGAACCCTCTGCAGCAGCAGCAGCCCAACAGCAGCGCTTTTTCGCTGCCGACATGGCAGCAGAGCCACAGCCTCTCCGCCCTCCCACCTGCTGAACCAGGGCTTGTAGTCTCCAAAGCAGCGCAGGCGGTAGGTGCCCGGCGGTGTGCCCGGCGGCACCTCCCAGCTCATGGTTGCGTACGACAGCTCAGACAGCTTGTGGGGCCTCCACCACGCAAACCTGGTGCTCCAGTCGGCGTCGCTGTGCACCTGCAGCCAGCTGCCATTTTCGGCTCGCCGCTCAACTGCTCGCAGAGAGGAATGGGCATTGGGAAGGGGGAGGCATGAACGGTTGGCGGGGGGCAGGGGCGTCGAGGGAAGTAAAAAGGGCTCTGCTGTTTGGCAGGCTATTCCAACAATTCTCAGACAAGTGAAAAGCTTTGTCGCCGCAGGAAAGGCCACACATGCCGCATGTCCTCAGCCAAGGGAGTAGCGCCATTGGACGCTACTCCCTTGCACAGCATCCCCCCCCCCATAGGTCTCTCTGGCACCATCCCACCATGCCTCCCTGCCTCCAGCCGCCCACCCACCCGCTAGGAATGTGCCCTCTGCCCGGATGTTGTTGCGGGGGCAGCCAGCGTGGAAGACAGCCACCACAGTGTCGCCAACCGCAAAGCTGCCGGGCAGCACATCCTCCGCCACGTCGCCAAACACCTTGCCAGCTGGCACGCCGTCGGCCACCACCGGCGGCACCAGCGACCACTGCTTCGACAGCTGGTTGGGCGGCGGCGGCCCCGCGGGGGTGGCCTTGCCTGCCGTCATTGCTGTCGCGAGGCGGACAAACTCCTGCAGAGGGTATACAGGGAAGGAGTGCAGCCAAGCAGGCAGGGCAGTGAGCAGGGAAGGCAGGACAGGTGATAGATAGTGTCGACACTGCCGCCGTCCAGGCTCACCATTGCACCAGCCGGGCTTACCCAGCGATGCTGCCAGCACCGCAGGATCCCACCTGCCTCAAATCCCTGCCCACAGCCCCGCCCTGCCCTCCTCTCCCTTGCTCGCCCAACCAGCCACCATCAGCGACCTGCCGCCCCTCATAATCAACCAGCCCCCTCACCCAACCCCCACCCCACCCACCTGGATGTATGCATCGAGGGTGTGCTGGCCGTACAGCGTGAACCCCCCCTCGTAGCGCTGGGCCCCGTACTCCTCGGCAGTGGTGATGTAGGAGGCGTAGGTGTTGGTGAGCCCCGCAACCACAATGTGCAGGTCTGGGCCCCAGGCCTCCTCCACCTGCAAGGGGCGTAAGAGAGCAAGGGCTCAGGGGGCATGTGGTGGGGCGGCAGGGTGGATTGGGGTGAGGAGCCTTGATGTGAGCGGTACGTATTCTGGAAGGCATGACAGCCATCGGCACAGCACAGCACTGGCCCTACTCTGTGCCTGCCCAATGCATCGTGCGATACCAACAACCTGCCATCCTGGCCAGGCCTCACAGCAGCGCTCGTGCTCACATAATAGCTACTGCTGTCAACCAGCACCCTGCACCCTGCACCCTGCACCTTGCACCCCAGCACCAGCTCACCGTGGCCTGCACAGCCCGCTTCAGCCGCCGCCCAGCCATGGTAGTGAACTCTCCGGGCACACACAGGATGAGCAGGCGGCCGGCTCGCAGGATCTGGGCAGAGGACAGCAGGCATGTCATGTCACAGCACAGTGCAGCATGGCACAGCATATGGTGAGGGGCAGCAGCCACGTCGACGAGGCACATTGGATCAGCAAAGCACATTGAACAGCGGCTGCCGTGCACAGGCAGCTCGCCACGCCCGCTGGGGCAGTGCCAGTCACCCTGCCGGTGCCTGCGCAATGGCACAAGCGGTACAGTGCACAAGCTATACCACCACCGCAGTACCTGTATCTCAGTGATGTACGGCACCCACTCATACGGGTAGTGCATCTCGCCTGCGTTTGGAGGCAGGCAGGCAGGCTCCCACATTGGACGGATGTCTGTTGTCAGGGCACAGCATCAGCCGCAAGCGCCCGGCTTCCCGGCTTGCAGCCTTGGGCCCCTCTCCAGTACTCACCCACGTCCAGCAGGATGGGCTTGGGCTTGTGGCACGCCTCCTGCTCGGGGGTGGGCCTGCGGATGAAGTTGCGCACCAGGCGCCAAAAGGCGGTGCCATTGGTGTCGCTCTGTTGGAAGTCAAAGGCTCCAGGGCCTGCAGGGACAGGAGTGGTGGGTGCGGGGGGGGGAGGGGGTTGACGATAGGGAGGGAGGAGGTGGCAGGGAGAGTGGGTGGTGTGGGTGTAAGGGGGGACGCTTGGGGGAAGGGGCGGCACAATTGGCGCAGCGTGTTGTTCCTTTACGTTAAGGGAGGGAGGAGATGTCCAGTAGAGGGCTTCATAACACGTCGAAAAACAAAAGATAGAGCTGCGAGCAGGGTGCCCAGCTGCTGACTCACCATCCGTGGTGCCTGCTGCAAAGGCAAAGCCCATGGCTGGCTTGCAGGTGGTGCCCGCCCGGGTGAAGTTGGAGGCCTCCACTTGGATGTTGCGCATGTCCAGGAAAGTGTGGCGGTATTCGATTGCACCGCTCAACGCCTCAAGATCTGCGGTACAGTACGGCCGAGAGGCAAGAAGGCAGCTTCATGCATGCAGTGCGAGGCAAACACGAAACGGAGTGTGTGGGCAATCAGGCAGGCAGGCAGGACGCCATGCCAGGCAGCAGTCGACCAGCCCGCCTGGTGCACAGTGCTGCTCACCCCCCGTCAGCAGCGCCTGCGCCTTGTCCGCCTGCTTCTGACCCACAATGCGAGTGGAGGCAAAGTGGTCTGGCCAGCCAGGGCCTCGCCCGATGCACTGCTGCACGCGGCCGCCGCAGGTGGAGTGCACCGCATCACACGGCTCCCCTGTGTCCATGCAGAAGGCCCCCTGCGTGTTGGGGGAGGTGTCGCCCACATTTGCCTGGCAGAAGGCAGCCACCAGGCCGTCCGAGACGTCGGCGGGCGCCTTGTGCTGCGCCTGCTGCGCCTGCTGTGCCTGCTGAGCGCCGCCGACCGGCCGTGCCGCCGCCCAGTGCTCCATGAACTGGGCTGCGGCCCCCTTGTTGTCCCCTGACACCAGGCTGTTGGTGTTGTTCATGCTGGTGCCGTGGACGGGGAACCAGGAGAAGGCACCCAGGGCCCTGCAGGCAGGCAGGAAGGCAGCCAGGCCAGTGGCAGGTGTGGCTGCGAGGCGGGCGGGGAGGCAGGCGGCAGCCTCCCCTTGAGCAGGGCCACCCCACCCCAGCCCCCGAGGCACCCACCCCTCACAACTTAACACTTGCTTGCAAAGCAGCAACACACACACACACACCTGCCCTGCGCGTCGTCCACCCGCAGCAGAGTCATCTGCTTGTCGATGTCGCCGCCATACAGCTGGCGCTCCCAGGCCGGGTTCTCCAGGTACGCCGTGGGGCTGCGGTTGATGTTGGCCCCCAGCAGCTCACCCGATCCCACAGACAGGCCGCCCGGCTGCAGGTCATCGTGGGCACGCCGGATGCTGCAGGCGCATTGCAGAGGCGGGGGAGAAGAGGAGGCGGGATGTCAATGGCGCATATGTGCGTGTGCGTCTGTGTGTTCTCACAAATAGGTGTGCAGCGGGTGACTGTGATTGGGTGGCTACCAACAGGTTGGGGTCAGACGGCAGCTCTGCTGTAGGCTTCAAGCCTACCGCTAGCCAATCAGCCAGCCAGCCAGCCTGCCAGCCAGCCTGCCAGCCATTTTCTAAAGGCATGTGCCCGCACCTAAGCACCACTCCCGCCACAATGGCATCAAAGGTTGGGGTGTAGAAGCCAAGGGACGTGATGCCGTAGATGACGTACTGCAGGTAGCCTGCAGTACAGGGGAGCAGGTACCGCAGCATTGCGGGATAGTGCCAGCTGGTACAGTTCAGCATGGCAGGGTGCAGCAAATAGTTGAACAGTGCTGTGAAATAAAAGTTGCTTGAGGAGCTGCTCCAAGTAGTGGATATGCCTCTATAGCCGTCGAGCATGCACTAAATCGCAAGGATCAGCAGCCCCGGATCCCCAAGCATTGACATTACGTCTGAAAGCAGCAGCGGCGGGCGGCGGCGGCACCGTACCTGCAGGCCCCGCATGCGTGTGGGTGCCGCTGAGCGCCACGTTCTGCTCGCTGTATAGCTCCTCGCCATACAATTCCTTGAGCTTAGCTATGACGGTGAAGGTGACTGCCTGGGAAGCCATGCCGGCATCCATGTTCACAAACGCAAAGCGGCGAGAGGGGTCGGCGCTGTCGGCAGCGATGAAGGCACGGGCGTAAAGACGGGTGTGGATGCCTGCCGCAAACTGATCTGGGTTTGCGTAGCCCTGCAGTGCAGTGCGGCAAGGCGCAAGCGCGATCACGAGGAGGCGATGGAGAGTCGGCCGGCATAGCAGGCGGCGGCCCGGCACTCGCCATCAAATTGACGTCTGCGACTGGTCCCGTGATGTCGGCCTTGCCTGCACATGACACAGGGCAGCAGAAGGCGTAAGAGAGCAGCTGGGCGCAACAAAACCTCGACGGCGGTATGCGCGCACCTACGCCGACCAGAAAGCCGTCACCGTCCGCATGGATCACCGCCAGGCACGTGCAGGCCACCGAGATCGCGAGCAGCAACCTTGCGGCCATATTGTTCGCCGCTGCACACCGTGCACACAAAAGCGCTCACTGAGCGCAATAGGCAATGCACAGAAGCAAGGGTTTTCAGCAGATCGTAACGATCACCGCCAAAGCCGCTTCGTTCCCGCCAGCCGTGCAAGCGGGGCGGGATGATATTCGCTGTCCAATCATGTGAATTTGCTGGCGCCGCACTTCCTGGAGACTGCCGTGACGCCGACAGCAGCTGTTGCATGCCACACTGCCACTAAATGCCACAATGCCTTGCACGCCATGGCGGGACGACGTCACCGCTTTTTCCTTCCTGAAATAGCCAGCCAGTCTTGCATCGCCTGCATCTCCCTGCCGATACCTTGATTGTTCTAGTCATATTCAGCGACACCGCTTTGGCCGGCTTGACCGAAAGCAACGCAGCCACTAAAGACGGCTCACGCTGCTGCAATGGCAAATTGAAATACCACCAAGCACAATGCCTGGCGGCCCAGGCTCCTCCGCTCCTAGCAAGGGCGGCAAGGGCGGCCGTGGCGGTTTGGTCTTTGGGGACGGCGACCGAGTGTTGGACAAGGGTGTCTGGAAGCGAGCAAAGACGTGCCAGCAATGCTTACAGGTGAGGAAATCTGTCCTTCAGCTGTGTGCAATATGAAAATTAACTTCCCATGGAAGTGCCATGCCGTTGTCGGCATGCAAAGCCACCGCGCTTTGAGCTGTGCAGCATCTCATGTCTGTGCTGTGTGCAGATCGTGGTTGAGCGTGCCAAATGGAAGGACTGCTGGGACGAGGTGCGATTTTGCAGCGATAGGTGCAAGGCGGAGGCCAAGAAGATGAAGCGGCAGCAGCAGCAAGCGGAGCAGGCGGCGCGGAACGATGGTGATGGTGCCATGCAGCCCTGTCAGGCGCCACCCTAGGTGCACACCAGGCAAATTGAGTTTTACACATAGCAATCGACATTTGATAGAATTATAACGCTGATGCACCCCCCAAATAACACTCCTGACTGCCTACTGCCTTCTACTTTGCGCTCTACTGCCTACCTCAGCACACACTGCTGCTGCTATCGCTCCCACCCTAAATGACCGACTCTGCTTCATGGCAGGCGCTTGAAGCGTGAGAAGTCTGGGGCACGCTGCTCCATGTAAGCCTGTCGCCCCTGCACATGGTAACATGCATTACAGCCACCCCATAAGTTGACCTGAACAAGCAGGCCATGGCAGGGTACTGCCAAGTTGAGCAGGATGATGAGGGAGCATGCAGCTGCTGAGGAGGGCCTCCTCTTCCAGCTCCCCACCAGGTCTCCCCCCCCCCCCCAGCTCACCTCGTTGCCCTCCTCGCTTTGGTAGAAGAGCAGGGTGGCATCGCCGCCCAGCTGCTGGATGCCCGCCTGCCCGTCTTCGGCCGCGTTCAGCGCCGACTTGAGCACTCGCAGTGCCATGGGGCTGTTGCGCAGCATCTCACGGCACCTGCACAGGTCAAACGATAGGATGGCATCATGCAGGCAAGTGAATGGTGGCAGGCAGTCACCGGCGCTTGGGACGAGCTGCTGATGCCACATCTTCAGCTTGCTCAGCGGCGGGTTGGGAGGCAGGCAGTGTGCTGGGTCCCTGTGAAGGGATGTTGAGGTCTGAGCTGCCCAGGCATGCCCGATCGGGGGCATCCCGTCAGCCAGCAGGCCACCATCGCTTTCAGCCAACGTTCAGCCGGCCAGCCAGCCAGTCAGCCAGCCAGCCACCCCTGTCCCAGACATCAATCACCCACCATGCCAGGGTCTCTGTCTCCAGCTGGTCCAGGGGCACCACCTTGTTCACAAGCCCCATGTCCAGCGCCTGCTGCGCATCATACAGGCGCGCAAGGAACCACATCTCGCGCGCCTTCTTCTGGCCCACCAAGCGTGCCATGTGGGTGGAGCCGTAGCCCGCATCAAAGCTGCCCACCTTGGGCCCCGTCTGCCCAAAGACGGCGTTGTCTGCTGCGATGGTCAGGTCACACACCATGTGGAGGATGTGGCCCCCCCCAACGGCGTACCCAGCCACCTGCGCAACGACCGGCTTGGGCAGCCGCCGAATCTGCAGGCAGGGCGGGCAGACAAGAGGGTGCCGGGGCCAACAGGGCTCATCCAAACAGGGACAGGAGGGGTAGGTGGCAGTACACTGTGCGCAATTTGTGGTTTGCCATCGACTTGACTCCAACAAAACAGCAGCCCAAATTGTTGCTGTGAACACTGCTTGCCGAGTGCCTTGCGGCTCACGGCTATCTGCAACCCTTTGAGGCTGTTGTGCTCCAGCAGCCAGCACCCACCCACCTGCATCTGGAGGTCGAGGACGTTGAGTCGCGGGATGCCGTCGCTGCCGACATAGCCGCCTGCGCCGCGCACGCTTTGGTCGCCGCCGCTGCAGAAGGCCAGCGGCCCCTCCCCTGTCAGGATCACAACTCCCACTGTGGGGTCCTCGCGTGCGTCAGCAAAGCACCAAGACATCTCCATCACTGCAGGTTGTTGCCAGACAGCGGTGCACGAGGAGGTGGGTGTTGTGTGCATGGCTCGACGTATACGACGGGCGAGATCAAAGCTTTGCCAGCAAGAGCTGCACCTGTGCGAGGCGTGAAGGCGTTGCGCTTCTTTGGTCTGTTAATGGTGACCTGCAAGCGCAGGTGTCGGTGAACTAAATGCGCCTCTGAGGAGCAAAGTGCCGTTGCTCACCGCCCGCCGCCGCCCCACCTTAGCAATTCCCTCCTCCACCGCTTTCTCGTATCGCACTTCCCTCAGCTCCTCCTTGGCTACAGTGTCAATGCGCCGCCAATGCGCGGGAGCACGAGACACCTCGCCGTGAACTCGAGCATACGAGCTGGGCTGGCCCGTGGCCGATGCGTAGCTGGTGCCGGCATTGTTGGAACTGCCAGCTACCGGCTGCAGCTCAACCTCCCCCACATGCCGCTCCCCACATGGCTTGCCCAGGTGCTGTGACAGCACGTTCAGCCTGCGAGAAGCGTTATTCATTGCAAATTATGGGGATATTGCAGATGGTTGGGGTCCCATTTTCACATCAGGCCGTCCAGCGGGCACCCGACAGCGGAGCGCCGTCATCAGCACTGCGATTGCAATGTGCACAGCAATACAACATTGTGTATCGGATCTTTACAGTATACACATGCCGCGCAATCATTATTGGCGCGGAGACGGTGCTTGGGATCTCATGAAAGGGGTGCAGGTTTGCGATCAGAACAGGGTATGGACAAAAGGTGAGCGAAGCAGGAGCAAGGGGGACAAACGTTTCTGGCAATGTGCACAAAACGGGACGGGCAGGGTGGTCAGTACAAGTGGAGGGTGGGATGGTCGATCGATCAGAGGGCGACCGGGTGTGGTCAGCTATCAACAAAAACAGGAGGCTAAAATCGAGTGACAGGCCAGCTCAAGTCGGCTCATCGTGGGCTCAGCTGAAGAAGACAGATGAAGCTAGGAACCGCTCACTCAAAACCCATGCCATTGCATGCCGCCATCCAAACCGTGGCATCAGCTGCGACGTCCAGTTGCAGCTCCGCCCCCGCCGCAACAAAGTACACATCGCCTCGCTTCAGCTGCCTCGACTGTTCGCCGCAGCGCACGCGCATCGCACCCTGCTGCACCAGCATCACCAGCGGCCCCGGCGGCGGAGGCAGCCTCTCAACAGCGCCTGCTGGCGGTGTGTAACGCCACAGCTCAAACTCGCGGAACGGCGGGCGGTAGCAGGCCAGGTGGATGGAAGCCGCCGACTTGGCGCCTGTGAGCACTTGCGGCGTGCCCTGGCCATAGGTGAGCGAGGCACACAGCGCCTCCACATCGCGCAGCTTGGGGGTCAGTCCCGCGCGGATGACGTTGTCTGCAGCATAAGGGAGGTGTGTGTGGGCAGCACACAGCAGTGAGCGAGAGTTGACTGGCACAGGCGCTGTGCATGGCCCGATGCTTTTGCCGTCCGCTGCTGCATCACCATCCAGATCCACGAAGCTGGCCAAACAATCGCGCCAGCACGCCAGCAATCAACCAGCAACCCCCACACACCCGAGGTCGCCATGCACTCTATGATCTCCCCGCTGATGTATGCGTGCGGCTCGTTGGCAGCCAGCGCCACAGCCTGCCCCGGCTGCAGGCGCAGGTAGTTAAGGAACCAGGAGGCCAGCACCCCGACGTCTCCGGGGTACTGTTGCTGCAGACGCAGCGTCAGCAGCTCACGAGGGCTGAGCTGCCGCCCCGCCGCCGCCTCGCGCGTCAGCCGCTCACACACCGCGCGCACGCAGGCGGCTGCGCGCTCCGGGGGGCAGGCCATGACTGCGTGGAAGGCGTCAGACAGCGCCTGCCGCCGCTGCAGGCTGCATGCAGAGGAGGAGCGGTACGCGGCCACACGCTCGGGGCCGCAGCACGCCGCCATCTCGGGCACGGCGTCAAAGGCTGCCAGCAGCTCCTCGTGTGGCACAAAGCTGCAGAGTGCCTCAAACTCTGACAGGGCCAGCGCCATCTCGGGTTTGTGGTTTGCATCCTTATACGACTGCAAGCGATGCGTCAGAAGGGAGGGACGGCGGGAGGCAAAGTAAGACGAGGGCGAGACGAGAATGGTTGCGCTTGCAGCCGGCAGCGAGGCAGGCGACAGCCCCATGCAGCCACCAACAGCTCTCTGCGTGCAGAGCAGCACGCCACTTCCCTGCCTTGCTTACCTCTGGCTTTTGTGCGTGAAGCAGCTCTGCTAGAGCCTTGTCAGGGTGTGACTGGATGGAGAGGGCGGTGCCCACCGACAGCACCTTGAAGAGGAAGGGCAGGTCTGCGCCAAACTGCGGCAGGGCGGCACCGAGCAGCTCTGGGCGGTCTCGCAGGAGCATCAGCAGCGGCTTTCCAGTGTACCCGTTGTCTGCCAGGAGCGAGGGCGCAGAGGGGTGCGTGCCCATCCTGCAGCAGGGCAGGAAAAGGGAGGTGTGAGCGGGCGGCGGCCAGCGGGCACGGGCGGCACCGCCGGTTGAAGCATGACGGCTGTTGGCTCCACACGACACAGCTTGTGCACCACGGGTTGGCTCGCAGCTCACCACAGCTCGGCATATGGCTTGCTCTTGTCCACTTGACGCCCTGTGGCAGCCACCAGTTGTGCAACCTGCAGGCAGGGCGGGCGATTTGTCAGCGGGTTCCGCCGCCCCGCCGCCATCGAGTGCGCGGCAACCACGCGTCTGGTTCGCGGCTGCTGTTCGGGCCTGAGCGGCCTCCCCGCACCTCTGAGTCTTCGTGGTGCCTGCCCCAGGCGTAGTTCTGCGCGGCACACGTCAGGCGGTGCAACAAGCTGCGCGTTCGCTTGGCGGGCTGGGGCGCCACGGCCGTTGCTGCTTCCATGGCGCTGCTGTCCGACCGCAGTTGGGCGGAGCCGAGCTTTGGTGGCTGGTGCCGACAGCAATTCTCTTGTTCGGGCTGAACGACGCGCGGAGGGCGAGGCCCTGCCAGGTTTGTGTGGAGGGAAAGGGCGAAATACGAGGCGAACAAAGGGCTTTGAAGCAGCGGGATGCGTCATTGCATGGGGGGCCTCCTCAAATCGCCACTCAAAGCGCCCTGTCTGTTTGACGCCCTCTCTGCGCAATCTCATTGCCGGCTCTTCCGATCAGATGTTTGGCAGGGCGTGGGGAGGCAGCCAGGCCAACGACGGCTTCTGCTGGGACGTGGACTGGGCGTCCCAGGCCCCTCCAGCCCTGCAGCAAGCACCAGGCCCACAGCCCAGGCTACAGGGCGCGCCAAGGGTGACGCTGGAGCCGCCGCCTTCGCGGTCGGGCGTCGCCGCACTCAGCGCTCAACGTGCAACCCACAATGGCGTTGCCGATCCCTTCTCATTTGATGACGATCCGCCAGGCATTCCAGCGACACAGCCTTTGCCCAAGGTGATAGCGGGGGTGGCAGCATCCGGCTGGCGGGAGCGGAGCAACGCCTTCCTGCTGGGTGCACCAGCCCCGCCCCGCCACCAGCACCAGCACTTGCAGCCCACTCTCAAGCCTGCGCCGCCTGCACCCGCAAGCCGCAAGCCAGCCACACAGCCCGCCAAAGCGACAGCGTTTGCAGTTGCTCCCAGGACGACTGCGGCACCGGCAGCGGCAGCGGCTCCCACGGGCAAGCCTGCACAGCCAGCTGCCGCCACTGCTGCCGTCGGCCCGCCAGCCACCTGCTCCCTGTCCCTGGAGCAGTATCTGGAGTTCTGGCAGCTGCTGAGCAAGGGCAGCGGGCGGGTGCAGGCCCTGTCAGAGCTGGAGAGGGGCATGCTGAAGGCGGCAGACTTGAAGCAGGCAAGGGCGAGGGCTGAGCGCCTTGCAAGGCTGACCTGCCCTGCTGCACTTGTCTTGAGCTCAGTCTGTCCCTGGCATACCAGGCTCTACTGCTTACTGCGTCATCCTGCTCACTGGCTTCTCTTTACACGCCCTGTTGCCTGCAAGCAGGTGCTGCTGGTGCAAGGGATCAATGCAAGCAGCCGCACCAAGAAGGAGATCCTGGACCGGCTTGGCAGCCTGCAGCTGTTCAGCCCGCTGTGCCTGGCGCCATGTGACGCCGCAGCTCCCAACTCGCCAGCATCGCCGCCGCCATCAGCTGGCAGCCAGGTGCAGCTGGACCTGGATGCACTGGGCAGCCTGGGCAGCCTGGCCTGGCTGGATCCAGAAGCCATGCGCCCTGGCGCCCAGCAGTGCGCCGCCAGCTGCTGCGCCCTCCCCCCGGTGCACATCCAGGCTCAGCACGTCAGGGGGCAAACCGGGGCGCACCAGCCTGCTGCGGCCCCAGACTCTCTGCCAGCGCAGCATCTGCGGCAGCACTTCCAGGAAACCAGAACCCAGGGCCTGCCTGGCTGTGTATCTGTGGCAGCAGCAGAGCCTGCACAGCCAACCGACAGCCAGACCACGGTTGCCTCCTGGGATGCAGCTGCCTGCCAGCACAGCACTGTGCAGTGCAGCCCCAGCATGTCCAAGCAGCAGCAGCAGCAGCAGCAGCAGCAGCAGTACGATCAAGGGGCGCAGCGGGAGAACCGGGGCTCAACAGCAGCATGCGTCACCATGGGACGCGCAGTCGGCCAACAGGCAACAGTGGGAGTGACAGAGGAGGAGGAGGAGGAGGAGGAGGAGGAGGAGGAGGAGGAGGAGGGGAAGGGAGCTGCGAAGGTGCCCGAGTGGCTGCTGCAGGGCCTGGCAGAGGTGGCACAGCGCTCACAGGGCAGCCGGGAGCCGGTGACAGCGGCGCAGCTACTGGGCCGCAGGTGAGGCGGCTGAGGCGGACAGAGGCAGGGAAAGGGGTGCCAAGGAGCGAGGGGCCTGTCTATTGAGGCTAGGCTGTGTAGCGTGTGACAATGCCCTGCTTGACCGGTCCGCGTGCACCCTGCCCCTTGCCCTTCCTCTCAGGAGCTAGCCCTCCTCTCCAACCATCTTCTTTGCTGCCTGTCTGACCTGGACCTGCCCGCCTGGCCGCCCTTGCCCCCCTTCCCCCCCCCGCACCACCACCAGGATATGCTTCGTGCTGCTGGACAAGTTTGACCAGAGCGATGCCCGGGGCATAGTGGATTCCCTGGAGGCGGGGGTGCAGGAGGGACAGTGAGATGGCTGACACCTGCTGCTGCCTGCTTGAAGGGCTTGGCTGCCAATGTCATTGTCTGCTAGCTTGCTGTGACAAACTCCGCATCTGGGGGCTCGTGCAGCGGTTTGGCCTGGCCTGGTGCTGAACCGCCAGGCTGCCTGCTCAGGCTTGGAGCGGCCAACCTGCTGCCTGCCCTGAACACCTCCTGCCTGCCCACCATCCGTCCCTGCCTGCCTGCTTGACCCTCGTGCAGGGTGGTGGAGGCGGTAGGTGTGGACCACGATGACGACTGCCCCCCCGGCTGCAGCCAGCGCCACGCCTTCCACTACGTGAGGGTGCGGGCTGCCCGCTCCACGGCGCCGCCGGCGCGGCGGTCTGGCCGCAGGCTGGACCTTGTGGTTGACCTGCAGCAGGGGCTGAGGTGCGTGCGATGCATTGCATGAGCCAAGCTTGGCTGTGGCTACCGTCATGCGATGCAGCTGGTGTTCAGCGTGCTGTGGCTTGGCTGTCCATCAGCTAGTGCCTGGTGGTGTCACTTGGCAGGACTGGGTTCTTCAGGACAACGGGCTGAGGAGTGAGAAGCAGGGGGGGCTGCAAACTGGTCGCAACGCTTCCATTGCACCTGCAGGCAGCTGGAGCTGCGAAGCCTGCTGGGCATGGCGGATGCTGAGCTGCAAGAGGCTTGGGTGCTGCTGGAGCCTCGAGCTGAGGAAGCTGAACACAGGCAGGGCACACATGTGCAGCAGCACAACGCTGCGGTGGCAGCCACGCTGGGCCCAGGCCAGTGGCGCACGAAACGAGCTGGCCAGGCGCCAGCAGTGCCCATCGCCAAGCGCCAGCAGAGTGGCGGCGGGCCTCACTAGCAGCTCTCTCTCTAGCCCAGCCCTGGTGCTACCGCTTCTTGGCGGTTTGCGTCCATGCGTGCAAAGTGTCGATGCAGCGAGTGCCAAAACTTACAGCGACAGGACCGTGGCTTCCATCAACAAGAAGGAGCAGAGGGCACAGGGTTGAGCAAAGAGCAGAAGCGCCACACATTGAGCATGCGACAGTCGAGTTGAGCAAAGGCGTGCGTCAGGGTGGGTGAGTCGGTGGTGGTGTAGAGAGGTGCAAGACGGGAGTAGGCACGTGCAGATGTGTGTGTGCACAGTGCATGAAGCAAAGGAAGTCAGTCATGGGAACGCGGGTCAGGAAAGCAGTCGCAGAAGCGCTGCGGGCAGTTCACTTCAGTACTCTGGCGCTCGGCGGCCGTACCCTGCCCCCCCTGCCGCCCCCTCCTCCTCGTCATCAGTCAAATACTCCTGCAGCAGCTTGCTCTTCTTGCGCTGCCGCTGTGGCCGTGCAGAGCTGCCACGTCCGCTGGACTGCATGACAAAATGGGAGGGGGTGCGCAGTGAGAAGCAGGAGGGGGCCTCGAGGTGCCCGAGCTGGTGCCTGCAGGCCTGCCTGCTTGCTGGCTTCCCAACGCAGCACCACTGCAGCGCAGCTGGTGCACACAGAGAACATCAGGCACAGCACGCGGGTGTAGCCGCGCAACGGCAGGGAGGGCAAGCTCTCTCTCGTGTCTCCTGTCCACCTGTTGTCAGTAGTACACACCTTGTGCTTCCAAGACCAGTCGGCATCATCATCGTCCTCCCCCTCCATCTCTTCCCCCTCGCTGTACTGCTGCTGCACCTGCTGCTTGCGGCGCCCCCCTCCGCCCTTGCGCCTCTGCGCAGGCTGCTGGCCGCCCCCCCCATCGGCGTCACCACCGCCGGCGGCTGCCACGCCAGCAATCAGCATCTGGGGGTCAAACTGCATCTGCCCTGCTCCCAGGGCAGACAGGTTGTACATTGCAGACATGTCTGGCACCGATGCCTGCAGGGAGAGGGCAATACAAGGCAGGCAGCGAGCCAGGGCAGGCGTTAGCAAGCGCCCCAAACTGCCACATGTTTAGCATTGTGCGGCTGCAGGGCGGGTCGCAAATGCAGCCCTTCATTCCATTTGGGCGTAGAAATTTCATTGCTTAGGACACTGCTGCTGCCGCCTTTATGTTCTGTCTCTGCCCCGCTGGCCCCCAACACATTTCCCGCACGCACGCACCGACAGCTGCATGTTCAGGGCCATGTTTACTAGTGGCTGGAAGGTGAGGGCGAGCTGCGGGTTGCCACTTGGGTTGGACAAGTGCTGCGTGATTTGCATGATCAGGTTTGTGATGGCGGGCCTGCAAGAGAGAAGCAGGTGCAGGGTGTTAATAGCTGCCGCCGACCAGGGGGGTCGGCGGCGCCGCTGGCTGTGCGTGGTCGGCGCGGTTCGGCCGCGGTACACGCGCATGCGCTGTGGGTGCCCTGAACACACTCACATCAGGTCGGTGGGGCCCGCTTGCGCGGAGTAGTCGACCAGCTGAGGGATTTCCAGCGCCGCGAGCTGTCCCAAGTCCATGGCTGCTGATGCTTGAGCAGCAGCGGCGGCCGCGGCCTCGCCCTCGCCATCAATCTCCAGCTTCGGCTGCTCTTCGACCGCTGGGTGCTCGTGCTGTTCTTCCATGGCTGGTGATGAAGTGAGTACAGGGTGCAAAGCTGTTTGGACGCCGGCAGCACGACTCGCTGACTGCCGTACATAAAACAAGCTTCAAATCTTGCAGCCGTTGCCGCGCCCTGAATGCCGACACTCGCCAATTGCTGTGCACAAGCATCCTCGCAACACGGTGACGGTCCACATTGCTTGTCGAACCATGGCCGCCTCGCTGGGCGACCTGGCTCCTAGCGAGAAGAAGAAGGTCGCACGGCTGATTCAGCAGGTGGTGGAGGAGCGAAACCTCAGGGAGAGAGATCAAGCGGCGCTGGCGGAGCAGGTGGCCGAGCAGCGGGCTCTCAACGAGCGGGAGCATGCAGTGTTGGCAGAGCAGAACACGAGGCTGGCTGGGGAGAATGCAAGGTGCGCTGCAAAGGGTGGTCTGAGCATGTTCCGGTCCGCAGAACTGAGCAGTGTGCAACACGCCGCCTGCCGCCACCGCTCCTGCTCACGCAGCCTTCGCTCCCAGCTGGCCCACGCCTTTGACCTGTTGCGTGCCTACCAGCTCAAGTACTGCGCGCTGGACACAGCTGTGTACACTAATAGCACTATCTCACAGCCTGCCTCACCAGGCTGTGCATCGCCCGTCGCAGCCGCTGCAGCAGCGCAGCCCATGGCCGAAACCAATGCTCATCCGCTGATGCAGCACTCAAGCGTGCTACAAGATGCACCCTGTGCCGCACCTGAGATGGCAGCAAAGAGCTCTGTGAGCAGCGGGAAGCCAAGTCCAGCAGCAGGAAGTGGAGAGGTCGGTGAGCCTCACAGTGCACCAGTTGCTGACGGCAGTTCAGCCAGCCACCCACAGCCACTCAGTGCGGCATCGCACTTGGAGGCTCTGAAAGTGCTGGCGCAAGCGTTGCTTGAAGCTCAGGCGGCTGTGGCCGCAAAGCAGCACCACCAGCTGCTGCAGCAGCCCAGCATGCCCCCAAGTGCCTTGTGTGGCAGCGGTCTGGGGTGTGCTGCCTCAGTGGAAGGCCTTGGCAACTCTGTGATTCGCAGTCTACCGCCTGAGAGTGCAAGCGTTTGCAGCAGTTCTGATACTGGAGACATTGGAGGCAGTGCAGGTCAGATGCAGTGGCTGGAAAGGGCAAGTTGTAGCGAGAGGAGCGCGATGGCGGCACTAGGCGGTGGCACGACGAACACGCCGCTGCTGGGAGCACAGTCCCCAGCGTCGCCGGAATGGGTCAGCAGCTGCAGTGGCAGGGTGGCCATGTTTGACGAAAGCCTCATGGGCCTGGTGAGGGATGTGGAGAACATGTCGCCACAGCGGCAGCAACTCAACCAAGGCAACAGCAGCGGAGCGGGCACATGGAGCCAGCCACTCGGCGGCCACAGGTGCAGCGGGTGGCCGCAACCAGAAGCGGCTGCTTATGAGGAGAATGACCTGCTTGCCCTGCTTGAATCATTGTGAATGTGGTTGGCAATAGAAAGTCGAGGCGACGGCAATTGCCGGCGGCAAATGTGACATTTGCCATGCTGTCAAAAAATGTCTGGTTTCCCTGCATCTCGGCTTCTTCTATTCATCGTGAAGCGCCCCTAGGCGCGTTGCAAAGGTGCCATGCTGCCGCATCAAGGAGGGTGGGGACCTCCTCCGGCTGCCTATCAGCACAACGGCTACCCGGCTGGTCCCCCTTTTCAGCAGCCTCATCAACACCAGCATGGCTACCCGCCGCAGCCTCAGTCTTGGCACCAGCCTGGTTATGCCGCCGGTGTGCAGCATCAGCAGCCGTATATGGGTCATCAACCTGTGCAGCCAGGTGTTTGGCAGCCGGCAGCAGCGTCGGCAACACCTCCAGCGCCGCCGAATGCATTCCCGAATGCATTCCCGTCGCAGCCGCCGCTGCCTGCTGGTCCACCACCACCGATGGCAGCGCCACCCCAGCAGCATTACGCGCCTCCGGCATACCCACCTCATCCAGTGCAGTACCAGCAGCAGTATCCTCCGCAGCCACCACAGCAGCAGTTTGTGCAACAGCACCCGCAGCAGCATGCTGTGCAGCAGTATGGGATGCCGGCATACCATCCGCAGCAGCACCCACCGCAGTATGCTGGGGCTGCAGCAGTGCACTATCCCCAGCCACCTAGCTACCTACCGCAGCAGCCACAACCCGCGTATGGCTACCCGCAGCAGCCTAGCTCACAACAGCCTGCAGGTGGCGGTTGGGGCTATGCCCCTCAGCAGCCACAGCAGCAGCAGCAGCAGCAGCAGCAGCAACAGCAAGCAGCGCCAGCCTATCAAGCTCCCATGCCCCAGGCTGCAGCAGCGCCCGGGCCGGACCTACCGCCGCCGCTTCCCGGTGCAGCCCCCCGCCCGGAGCCCTCACAACCGCTGCCAGCCGCCGCCGCACAGCCGCTGCCCCAGCTGCAAGTGGACGTGCTGTCGCTGCTGCAGCCCGGGCAGGAGCGCGAGCAGCGGCCCCAACGCCTGGCAGTTCTGCTGCGTGGGCTGCCTGGCAGCGGCAAGAGCCGGGTGGCCAAGCTGATACGTGAGCGGGAGGTGGCGGCTGGGGGCGACCCCCCGCGCATCCTCTCAATAGACGACTACTTCATGACGGTGCGATTGGGGCAGGCCTGTGTTGTGTGTGTGTCGTGTGTTCCATATGCTAGGATGAGGGGCTGTTGTGCGTGCCGTGTCATGTGGCCTGCGGGTGGCTGTGACTGGAGACAGGGCCGCTGCTGGGCTGATGCAGCCACCAGGTTCTTGGCCTGGCCCGGCTGTGCCGGTGTACTGTCCCTGTAAAGTTGTAGCATGCATGTGTTAATGTGTGCGCGCAGGAGGTGGAGCGCGAGGTGGAGGAGGGGGAGGAGGGCGGGCGCAGGGGGCGCAAGCGGAAGGTGGAGGTGCTGGAGTACTGCTTTGAGCCTGAGGCTGAGCCCGCCTACCAGCGCGACCTGCTCAAGGCCTTCCAGCGGGCGGTACAGGAGGCACGGTACCGCTTCATCATTGTGGATGCACCCGCTGTCAAGGCAAGCGGCGGCGGCCCTGCATCACATGACATTAGCACCACCCATAAGGCTGTCTTGCATTGTTTGGTCCCGGACGCGGCTGGCGTGGCATTGCCTGATTCCAGCCGCTGCCGGGGTGCTCTGTGCCGGAAATGGTGCACTGTGCAGGAAAGCGATCAACAGCTGCTGCCACCGACCGCCACATTCTATTTCCTCTCACCCCTCCTTCCTGACCTTCCTCCTTGTGTGTGTGTGTGTCTTGCAAGCAGGTTGCTGACTTCAAAGACTTCTGGTCTGCTGGGCAGGCTGCCGGCTACGAGGTGTACGTTAGTCAGCCGCCAGAGTCGGACCCGCAGCTGTGCTTTGCACGCTGCACGCACGGCCGCAGCAAGGAGGACGTGTACCGCCTGTCGGCACAGTGGGAGGCACCGCCACCGGTCTACACGCTGCTGCTGCTGGATGGGCTGCTGGGGCGCGGCGGCAGTGGCGGTGGCAGCAGCATCACAGAGGTGGAGATGGGCAGCGGGGATGAGGCTCCGGAGGGGGATGCGCCTCAAGGTGCAGCCGGTGGTGGCGGCGGCACAGCAGCTGCTGCGGGGAGCGATGATGATGGCAGCAGCGGTGAGGAGGGGGCTCGGCAGGCGGGGCCTGAATCTGCAGTAGCGGCTGCCAGTCGCTGGGCGGCGCGGGAGGCGGAGAGCAGCGGGGACGAGGGCCAGCAGCACCAGCAGCAGCAGCGGGCGGCGGCTCGCAAGAAGCGGCGGCAGGAACGGGACGGCAAGGCTGGGGCGGTAGCTGTGGTGGACGATTGGCGGGAGCTGCTGTCTGGCGGCAAGCAGCAGCTGAAGGGTGGTGGCGGTACCCCTCGCGGCATCCTCAGCAGGGGCGGCGGCAGCGCCAGCAAGAAGCGAGTGAGGTGGCCGGATGAGGTGAGGCTGGGGCGGTTGGACCGCGCGGCGGCCCAACATTGCTGCCAAGTGAAAGCAGCAGCAGCTGTGCGGCCACTGACAGCTGCCGGCACTGCTGTAAAGCTGGTCAGTGGCGCCACTTGGCTGAGGTGCATGCGGCGGCTGCGCCCCGCCATCCACCCACCACCGCCGTCCACCATCATGCCATTCACCCAACCCGCCGTCCCCCTTAGCCATCCTCACAACGCACACTTAAACCATGCTACCTGCCACACACCATCTACTCCCCCCTGCAGGCTGCGGCAGGCACTGGAGATGGCGGCGGCGGCGCAGAAGAGGATGGAGGCGGCTTCCGAATCGGTGGCGCTGCAGCCGGCACCCTGGCCAAAAGTGGGCTGGAGGTTGTGCACCTGGTGCATGGGCTGGGCCCCCCTCGGGAGCTGGAAGATGGCAGTGCCGGTGTGGCTACACACCCCAGCGGCAGCAGCAGTGGTGGTGACGGCAGCAAGGCAGGGGGGCGCTTTGCTGCTGCCGCGCGTGCTGAGCACCACACTGAGGCGGGGCTGTTCCGCCGCCTGCTGCTGAGTCGGGGCGGCGGCTCGTGACCTCACAACCGCCTCTGCTGCGGGGCTGGCCTGCGGCGGCGTGTGCGGGTCTCTGTCTGCTTGAGGGTGTGCTGGTGGGTCTGAGCGCAAGCGGGAAGCAGTACACAGTGCATGCTGTTGTGACTCTTGCTCTTCCGGGTCCCGCCCGGTGATCCACCGCGCTGCCAGCTGGGGGCCGGGTCCCTGCCACCGGCCAGGTGAGCCTGCCATGTGCTTGCTGCTGTGCCATCCATCCCTCAGCGCCAGTGTTTGCACTCCTGAATTCACCATGCTGGCGCTGAGAGTGTGCTGCTCGCTGCAACAACGCATCTGCTGCAGGACTTTCCCCCAAGCTGACTTACATTCCAAGAAGACGCTGTGCCCCCAACGTTGCCGCTGACCGGTTTGTGCGTGACCTGTCATTCATTTTTCCATTCTTTCATTGAGTTGTGTACCAATTTGATGTGAATTGTGGCCACCTAGCCTGTAAAACCTTCTCTGTCATGGGCAGAATCTGGTTGGTTGCAGTGCCCGGTCAGCACCCCATGCGGCGGCGTCGGATAATGGGCGTCCCGGGCGGCGCGCTTCAATATGTTCAACTCTATCCCTCCCCGTGCGTGTGCCAAGGCCCTGGGAGCTGTCGCCGGCTCCCCTAGACACGAACCTTTGAATTTTGTCGCTCCGATACCTCCACCACCATGCTGTCTTCAGAAGCCAGGCTCATAGCTCGCGTGAGTAACTGTGGCGTTACCCGCAAGCCAACTTTGAACGCGGCCGCTCGTCTCCAACGACGGTGTCGGAACGCTGACCAAAGCGTTGTCACCGCCCCGTGCGTGCAGTATTTCGGCGGCGCCGTCAAGGCGGTGAGCCAGGCGGCCTCCAACGTCACCGCCTCGAGCGGCGCCCCTTCCGCTCCTGCGGTGCGCCAAGCTGCCATCAGCATGGACGCATCCAGCATCTCTTCCTCAGCCAGGTGAGCTCGCCCAGCGCTGCAGCACCAAGGGCTGCGTGCACGGCTAGAGGGCTCGGCCTTGTTGCGACAGGAGGCGTCTAGAGGCCCCTTCCCCCTTCCATTCCGCCGCCTCCGCCCTTCTCCGACCGGCCTGCCTCGCACGTCGCACCAACGGCCTCCTGCTGTCTTCGTGTCGCAGGCACGGAGGATCCGGCTTCCACGCGAGGGCGGCACCCCAGGCCTCACGCACCACCACAGCCTTTGCTGCTTCTGCTTTCACATGATCTCATCCCCCCCCACCCAGGCCTCCCCCACTGCCAAGGGAGGGACGCAAGCCTTCTGCAACCTGTCCTTTTGATTCCAACGTACCCTTCTGAGAGCGTGTGTGCCTGTGTGTCACTTGCGGAGCGCATCACAAGCCAGAGCCCCACCTTACATTGATTGAGAGTGTGGGGGAACCCCTTCCTTTTGTTGAGCGTGCATTTTGTCGAGCGTGTGTGTGAGTGGTTTCCTTTCCGCTGAATGGCGGCAATTTTGAACTCCCGTGCCCCCCACCAGCCCTCCCCCCCACCTGTATTGCCTCAACTGCATGCATGCGTGCCTGATGTTGCCGTGAACCAACCTGCCTCGAGTGCGCGAGCCTGCCTGCCTCCCTCCCAACCAACCTCTTGATTCTCCTAACCAGACCCAACCAGACCCATGCCCCGCCTTTTGCCTTCTCATCTCGGCCACCAACAAGTAACAACTTGCTGATCCGGGGTGCAACAGAGTCACTTTGGAAAAGTGCATAATCACCGGGGCCGGATGGCTGCGGATGAGCACCTGGCAGGCAGCTGTGGCGCTTACCCGGGAGGCTGTTGCGCTGCTTCTTGCTGCGGTTGCTGTTGCGCACCGTGCACAGCTGCCTCCAAGATGGCCGCAGCATGACGCAGCAGCACAGTGACGTGGCCCTCCCCTGGCAGCACCGTCAGCTGGCTGCCGGGCACCTGCTGCGCCCACCACAGTGCATGCGCCACGGGCACAGAGCGGTCCTGGTCACCCTGCCAAATCATCACCCTGCACAGGCATACGGGCACACAGGCACGGCATGGGCACACACAGGCGCAGCATTAAGCACGAGCTGGCACAGCTGAGCAGATGCATCTGGCATGACCTTCCCGCTGGGATGGCAGTAACGCAGGTTGGTGCGGCAGCAGGCCTGCGCTGCATCCACTGCCCGCTGGCCTGCAACAGCACACGTCGCCACTCGCACCTGCACTGTATGTCTGACAGAGAAACGCCCCACTTGCCGCCCAGCACTCGCACGTCCCTGGCCATGCCACGAGCGCCACGGCAGTAGGCGTGCCGAAGGCACGCGCCAAAGGCGTGCCGCACAGCGGGGTCGCTCCTCAGCACTTGGGCATCCGCCGCCGCCATGCCCTCCGGGGCGTGCTCCAGCAGCGTTTGCGTGTGGTGCTGCGGAGTGCAGGAGGAGGCCAGAAGGGGGCGGCAGCAGGATGTGGGAAAGCAGCAGACCAACGCTGTGTGCTGCTGGCAGCGAGCAGCACGAGGCTGGAGATCGGCAGGCACCCCAGCAGTGCATGCAAGAGCCCCAGGCCAACGGCAACCTGCTGAGCCCACTGAGCTCCCTCTCCTCTTTCCCCCCCAGCCACAACTCCCACATGGTGTGCCGCCTATGGGGCAAACCTCCCTCCCTTGCCGTCCAGCTGCTCCGGCATGCAGCCGCCACCCTGTCCGCCTTTGGGTCGGCTGCCATGCACCTTTGCCATGTAGCCCAGCAGGCTGTGCAGGGCCCAGAGGCCACCCAGGGGCGGCAGCCGCACCAGGCCCAGCTGCAGGAAGTCGGCGCCGTGCATGGCACGCAGCAGCGGCAGGTGGGCCCAGTCAGTGGGCCCCACGGCGCTGACCAGCACCAGGGCCTCCACTCCTTGGGGGTGCAGGGCGGCAAAGGCGGCAGCATATGGGCCGCCGCCTGCGGGGCAGGGAAGGGCGTTGAGGCAGGGCTGAGGACGAGTGTGCCCAGCAAGTTGACGATATGCTAGCTGTACGGAGCTACACGCCCCATGTCAGTACCACCTTGTGCCAGCAGCCCACCAGCTTGCACACGCACCCGAGGTGCCGACCAGCACCAGCCGCTGCAGGGCCAGGTGCAGCGCCAGCTGTCGAGCATCGTCAGCGGTGGTGGCCAGGCCCCTGCAGCACTTGAAGTCGCTGAGGCCTATGCCAGCTCTGTCCATGGACACCACCGGCAGCCCCAGGGCCTTGGCCGCGCCGTGCAGCGCCTCGGCTTCCATCTGTGGGAGGTAGCAGGGAAGGCAAGAGGTGGGTGGAGGTAGGTCCTTCTGTTAGGGGTTCCCACAGGTGTGTGATGCGTGTGATGCAAAATTCAGACTGAGCTCGTTATCTGCCTCTCCATATCCTTCTGAGACTGCTCCACACTGTCCTGCTGCCGACACGGCCCGCAGAATCAGGGAGGAGCCACACGCCATCCCCCCCCTCACATGGCAGGACGGGACCCCGTGAAAGTACAGCACCGCTCGCTGCGCTGCACCCTGCAGCGGCGCGCCATACACGTGGTATGCCAGCCGCCTGCCGTCAGACAGCTTGAATGTTTCCAGCCCGCTCGCAGCGCCTGCTGGCTCGGCTGTCATTCGGTGGCGGTAGCGGCGGCAAACAGGCGGGGGTTGGCTTGAAGGCAGGCGGCGGCGCAGCAGCCGGCGTGTGTTGCAGTGGCCAAACGGAATAGAGTGTTTGTATGCGCTTCAATTTGGGTATGAAACCATGATGAATTCGGGGCGCTTGTTTTGGGCGGCAGAAACAAGCAACGGACGCGCGTTACAAGCTGCCTATGGTCGAAGGATCCTGGTAAGATGTTATCTGCGCACGGGGCAGACAAACAATGCACTCTTCTGCCGACATTACCGCCGTCAGCCACTCTGCTCAACCGCCAGTCCTTCATAGCAGGTTCGCAGCATATTTGCACAGAAGGCTACATGGACTGGGCATGGATCGTAAGAGAGTATACCTTGCTGAGGAGGCGGTCGCGGAAATTTAGGAGCCTCAATGCAGGAAAGTTGAGCAGAGCACGGCTAGGAGCGGCGAGGAGAGGTGAAAGGCAGGAGGGAGGTGAGAGGATATACAGGATATACAGGATACATACAGGTTGGGGTCTCTCAGTCCGGTGTAATTGCAGGCAACGGTGGACAAGGAATTGGATCGCATCAGAAACATTGAGAAGCTGCGGAAGTTGGCAGGCAGCCATAGGTCACCTCAACTTGTAAGGCCCAGCTGCTGTCGCGGTGCGCTGTGCTGTGCTGGGCGGCAGCCAAAGGTGTGCTGTTATTACAAGAGCAGGCTGAAACCGGGTCACTTGATAGGGATGGTCTACACTTGGTGGCACTCCACCGTGTACGGCCACTTGCGTACTTGGGTTGACCAAGGCAGATTGGCCGTCGAACCTGCGTGTGCAATTGGGATGTGTTATCAACTCTTGCCCAGGGCTTCCTCAGAGGCGGCCAGAAACGCTCTCTTACCAGCGCTTTGAGTTTATATGTACTCATCAGTCCTTGGTACAGGCATCCTTGCCCCCTTCAGGATAGTCTGAATCCTCAGACACAATGTCGTCAGGGTGCGGCTCCTCAGGGTCTGGTATCTCCTGCTGCCGCTGCCATTCTGCCTCGGCAGTTGGAGAGATCCAGGTGCGCCTGATGTTTGGGCGTTTGCGCTTGTGTGGCCGCCGCCCGCCCTCATCTTCCTCTGCAGAGTGGAATTCCAGCATCAAGAGTAACAGTATGTCAAAGGCCACAGGGTTCATGCACGTATTGCCTGGAGCATGAGAGCGGCGGACGTTGTGAAGGCAACTTTCTCACCGTCAGTATCGGAACTGTCACTATACAATACACCCCCGTCGCTGTCATAGACCTGCGAGATATGCAATACAAAGATGAGAGCACGGCAATAAGCATCAAGTGAGCACGCAACCTCAGCATGAAGCAGCGCGCTCACCTCAAGCCCGTCTTCGTCATCGGCAATGTTGTCCTCGCTGTGCTCCTCGCTGCCTGTGAAAACCTCCTCAACCACTTGGGCTGGCTGGTCTGCAGCCGCAATCGCTGGGGGGGCTGCCTGGTCTGCAGCCGCAATCGCTGGGGGGGCTAGCTGGTGGTCCACCGCAACCGCTGGGGGGACAGGCTGGTCTGCAGCCGCTACCGCTGGGGGGACTGGCTGGTGGCCCACCGCAACCGCGGGGGGGACGGGCTGGTCTGCAGCCAGACACAGCGACAGGCTCGATCGGGGATTCGTCACCCAGGTGGTGCACAGCAGTGAACGCGATACAATCAGCATCTTTGCGCTGCTGCCGCCATGCTGCGATCGCCGCCTGCAGGAAGCGTTCGCATGCGCCTTTTTAAAACTCACCGGCTCCATTTTCAGGGGCAACGAGCTCGGCTTCCGCGCCATGCATTGTGAACGATGCCAGGCAGCAGAAAAAGGGGTGTGAGACTCAACTGTGCAAACAAGAGGAGTGGGCAGCACAAGCGGTACGTTAACCGCGTGTGAAGAGAAGATGGCTCCGCCCATGACCATGGTTGAAGAGCACTGCTCTCCCAAACCGCCGTTCCCCCGCTCAACCGCTTGATCAGCCACAGCAAAGGCTGCAGGCGTGGATCCTGGTCATGATATCATGCGTAGAAAATAAGAGAAGCTGAGCAAATGAGGGAATAGGACAAGGGTTACTGGTTGGTATCCAGGGAAGGCGGCGTGGCGGTGGCTCAGCCGCGCCTGCGGGCAGTGTGGCCCTCAACGCAGATGGCAGCAGGAAAATTGAGCAGTGCAGAGGCTAGAGCAGCACCACACGGCTGGCAGCATGAGATGGGGGTGGCAGGTCTCTAGATGATGAATGAACAGCTTGGGTTGCCGGCCGTCTTGCCCAGCCTGGCTGGCCAGCACCACTCAGTTCTTAGCAGGAGGGTCGTCGTGCTTTGCGGTATGGTCGAGGTCCTCCACTCCCATCAGCTGCGCCGCCAGGCAGCTGGCCACTATGAGGCCCGCGCCCACCCAGCCTGAGGTGCCCCAGCGCTCCCCCAGCATGACATAGGCCAGGGAGGCACCAAACACCGGCTCCAGGGTGTAAATGATGGCGGCCTCCGTGGAGCTCACATCCTGCAAGGGGTGAAGGTAGCAGAGGGGCAGAAGATTAAAGTGGGGTAGAAGCAACGAAGGATGGCAGCGGGGATAGAGGGGGAAGGCGTAAGAGGGCTGCAATAGAGCAGCGTCCCTGGCATGCAACAACACAGGCAACAGCCGCTTGCTCGCCGCCATGCGGCGCCTTCAAGTGCGCTGCTGTGCCTTCCACCCCCAGCTGACAGCAGCGAGCAAAGGGGGCCAGCGGCACGCACCTGCAGCGCGATTATCTCTGCAATGAGGCCGCCGTTGGTTACACCACAGCCCATGTAAATTATGCCGGCCCATGGAAGCCTGCAGGGGGGGGGGGGGGTGAGGGTGGCAGTTTGAGGGGTCTGTTGCGCGCCAGCGCAGACCAGCACCAATAGCAATAGGCGCAGCAGCGCAACCGAGGTAGGCACGCCACGCAACATCTTGCAGCACAACGCAGCACAGCAAGCAAACGTTAGGCGTCCGCCTGCTACTCCGCCAGCTACTCCGCCACCCAGCACCCACCAAGCCAGGCAGCAGGCCAGGCAGGCAGGCCAGCAGCGAGCCCCTACCCCCCACTCACTGCGTGTCTGCCAGGTACAGGGCCGCCTCCCCAGGGTTGGCCAGCAGGTGCAGGGTGGCCTGCGGGTGCGCTGCCGCTGTGGAGGCGAGGCTGATGGCGGCAATCATCAGCACCGACACAGACAGCATGGGGATGGCGGCCTTGGCGCTCAGCTGCTTGCTCCAATACTCGGCTCGATATATCTGCGAGAGAGAGAGAGTGAGTGAAATGACACATGGGGAAGCAGTGATGTAGTGGGAGGGAGTCGGGGGATGCAGCAGCAGCAGGCAGGCAGGCAGGGCTGCACTGAGGAGGCACGTTGGCAGTGGAGAGACCGAGGTGGTGGGCACCAAACAGCAGCAGTACCGGCAGCAGCAGCAGCAGCAGCCAGGTGTCGATCCAGGCAGCCGGCCACCCAACAGCAGCAGCAGCAGCAGCAGCAGACGGTGCGAGCCAGCCAGCCAGCAGCAGCCCGGCATTCATTACTCCACAACATGGTGACAAGTCGCCGCACCTGGGCACCAAACAGCACCGCTGACATGAAGCTCCAAAAGTCGCCCCAGGAGGCGGGGGCCCCGCTGTCCTCAAGCAGGCTGATGCCTACAAGGGCCCCCAGCACCGCGCCCCAAGTGGTGCGCTTCAGCTTGGCGGTGCCGAATAGGCCTGCCATCAGCGGCACCACCACCACTGTGAAGCCCGACAGGAAGGCGCCACGCGAGGCGTCCGCCGTCAGCATGCCGATGCTTTGTGTGAGGTAGCCTGCAGGCAGGCGGTGAGGTTGTAAGCATTTTGGACGGCGCCACTGCACAGCACGCCACTGCTGCGCGGCACGACTGCTCGCTGCAGTCGTGCAGCAAGGCGTTGAGTGCATTGCTGGGCGCAGCATGGTGGGAGGCAGTACTGTACGCACCTCCCGCTGCCCACGCCCCGATCTCGATGCCCGCCCTCACGGCTCGCTCGTCACGCAGCGCTTTGCGTAAGAACGGGCTGAACACGGCTGCTGCGATGACAAATCTGATGGAAGAGAAAACAAACGGGTCTGTCGTCTCCTGGGCCTCCTTCAGAACCACAAAGGCTGACGCACACGCAATGCACACCTGCACGGCACCAAAAAAGCCTGAGTGAGGCAGTGGGCGTACCCATACAACCGACAACCAGGCGGCGTCGCGGGGGACCGCCTGCAGGAACACAGCGCACCATGTTGAGCAGGATGAGGCCCCTGAGCCTTGGTGTGACGGAGGGCAACAGACCGAGCCGCCAGGGCAAGCTGTGCTGCGAGTTTTTCGATCGGTGCACGGCAGCTAGCAGGGCGCCCTTCTCCGACATTCCATTGTCAGCCGTGCCCTTGAGCTCTATGACGCGCACGAAGGCTCCAGCACCCGCCTCAGCATCTCCGAGCGGACTGTCGTTGTGAACTCGGTGCTTGGCTGCCATGGCCATGGCCTCTGCTTGCCGCTAGCTTATCGCCCAGGGGCATAAGGAGGACCAAAACTCAAAAGCAGCTACAACAGAACGACAACGGAGCGCAGGGGCTGAATCGATTGATATCGTATGCACGATGGCAGGGGAGGGCCGAAGATCCAGACAGGAGCACGATTGCTGCCGGCAAATTTGACTGAGAGGTACGTTTTGGGCGTACCATGTAGTGTTGGTTGGCTTGTGGCCGTGGCTGTGCCTAGCCCCCTCCGACACCGACCTGGTTGAGGGCTGTTCGCAGCAACTGTTTAAGCAGCCTCCTCCTTGCCAACCGCAGGCCGATCGGTTACACACAGAACGAATCTGATCAAAACAGGAAGTCCTCATTGGACGTTGATGACTAAATTGGTACAAGACAGGTAGCAAAGCACAACCAACTGGTACTCAGCTCTCCAAGGCCCTGAGGAACTCGGGCGTGTCCACAAAGTGGTCGCTGATCATGCGACTGCTGAGCCGCATGCGGCGAATCGTGGGGTGGGTGCAGGGCACCAGCGCCCGCCCATCGCATTGCGCGTGCTCTGCATCTGTGGCGGTGGTCTTGCGGTACAGCAGTACCACCTTGCCCGGCACGTGGGCGTTGTACGGCTCGTCGAAGCCGTCGCTGCTGCTGTCACCATCCTGCTGCTCTTCTTCGTCCTCCTCTTCTTCCTGGAGATCGAAATCGCTGCCATGACTGCTGCCCGCGCCACTTGCAGTACCGCTGCCTGCCCCATCCTCCGTCCCTTCCTTGCCTCGCTTCCCTTCCTCTTGCTTCTTCTTCTGCTTGTCTTCCTTCTCCCTTCGCTCCTTCTCCCTGCCCTTGCCCTTGGTGTCGTTCAGCGCCCACCCCAGCAGCGGAGCCAGGTGCTGCGTGATGGCATTGCCTTCGGTATCCTCGCCGCCTGCCTCCGCCGCCGCCAGCTCCTCCTTGGCGGCTTGCCAGTCGAAGGCTGCCAGCTCCTCGAGCAGCCCCGCAAAGGACCTGATGTTGAGGCGGGGCACCACGTCGTCAGCATGCACCAAGCTGCACACCACGTCTGCAGGCGGGCAGGCAGGCAGGCAGGCAGGGGCGCCGTCAACAGCACAACGGCGGGCAGATGATGCTTATGGGGTGCAGCGAGGCACATCGAGGGTGCTGCACACAAGTTAGCATTACGAAGTGCAGGAAAAAGACTCCTGCTCTGAGCATACTCCACAACAGGCAGCCACACGGCAACACAGCTCTGCAGCCAGCCTGCCCGCCAGCCACCTGCACAGCCCTCTGCCAGCCCCTTGTCCATGCACGCGGGCGACTCGTAGGCCCAGCAGCGCAGGCTGTCTGCCGACATGCCGCGGTTCTTGAGGTGGATGGCCAGCATCGCAGCAATGCCTGCGGGCATCAGGAGCAGAGAGAGGAGAACGATTGCGTTGCATCAATGAGGCAGCCTGCCGCAAAACTGGGCGTCAGGTGATGCAGGCCTATGGCGCACCGAAGAAGAGCCTTACACTCAGTGACCAAGATAATTCATTCAATAAGGCACTGGCTTGTGCGTGTGGTTCAAGCAACCGGACAAGCAGGCCCGACCAGCGCTGAGGCAAGGTGCATCAGGTGGGACTTTGGCAACCAAGCACGGCCCTTCGCCCCCCGCCTGCCTGCCTGCCTGCCTGCCTGTCCCTCAAGCCCTCCAGCCCTCACCTGCCCCCAGCGAGTGCCCCACCAGCGTCACCCTCAGCCCCTGCTCCGCCAGCAGCTGCAGCACCGCTCCAAACTTGCCGGCGAGGAACATGGCGCCCCGGCCCATGCCAGAGTGGCAGTGCCCTGACAGCCGCCTGCTCTCCTCCTGCTCCCCATCCTCTGCTGCCTCGCTGGCCATGGACGAACCGCAGTCCTCCTCCTCAGCCTCAGCCTCCCCAAACGACTCGCCTGCAGGGTGTGTGTGGACCCCGGGGGACAGGGGGGCGGGGGGGGGGTGTCAGCGGCTAAGCGTGTGCCACGGACGTTTGCAGGGACTGGCTGGGGCAGCGGCACCTGGCAGGTCTCCAGCCTGCCGCCTGCCCTGCTGCTGGCTCAGCCCTCACCCCACCCACACCTGTGGCCAGCATGTCGAGGAAAGCGTCCTCAACCGTGAACGTGCCTCGCACCACCAGCATCACCTCCTGCCGCTCCTCACTGCACAGCAGCGGCGCCAGAGCGGGGGGTGACCGCATAGGCAGCAGGCAGACCAGCGTGTGCGGTGCTTGCTGTGTGCAAGGAACAATCAAGCGGCCTCAAAGATCAGCCTTGTTTCCAGCCAGCCAGCAGCATATAGCAGCGCCAGTACCGAAGCCAGCACAGCGGTACTGCCCACAGGCTGGCTAGCAGGGCCTGACGGGTCGCACCTGATCGTCAGGAAGAAAGCGGGGCAGCCGCTAGTCATGTCGACAGCATGGCTGGCAGACACCAGCGCAAAACCTCGTTCCTTCAACGCATGAGCCAGCCCAACATCTGCGGGGCAGAATAACAGGCGAGGTGGCTGCTTGATGAGCGCCACTGATTTGTGCCTTTGCGCTGCCGTTGAGACAACACCACTTGCCGTGCTGGCGGAGCAGCTACACCACAGCATGCACAGCGGCATGGCCATTGCGCAGCATTCGCGCAAAGCATGCCAGATCCTCTTGCACCGCTGCCCTCACCCGTCTCTTGTTCATAGGGCAGGCAGGCAAAGGGCCGGTATTGCCTCAGCTGCTCCATTAGCTCCTCGGGCACTGGCTCCAAGCCATCGCCCGCATCACCAGAACCGCTAATCGATGCACCCCGCCCATTGACACTGCCGCTGCGAGCTGCTGCCAGCTCGTCGCCCGATGCTGCCTCATCGCCGCTGCCGGGTGCTGCGCTGCCGCCACTGCTGCTGCGCTGCCAGCTGTCATGAGTGAGGTCCACGCCATCCATCAGCAAGCGCTTGTCTGAGGAGCAGTAGAAGTAGTAGAGGCGCTTGCCCAGCTCAGACGGCGCCAGCTCAGCTCGATCGAGCAGCTTGGCTATCGCGGGGTTTGCGTCTCTCACCCTGCAGGTGGGTGGGCGAGCAAGCAAGCAAGCGATAGCAGAAAGAAGGGCACAGGTGCTCAGCAAGCCTGGTCAAGTGGCAAGCTGCAGACGCTGGCTGCCAGCACCCAGGATCAGCAGGCAACACCCAAGCAGGACGTCAACAAGCGCCTTACTTGCTGACGGTCAGCACGATTTGTCGCAGGATGTGCCAGGCGCCGGTCTTGGCACCGTCGTTGCCCGTGGGGGGCTCCCAATCCCACACTGACGACACGCCCTCGCCACCAGAGTGGCGCAAGCCGATGACGAGGCGAACCAGCCCCTGTACAGAGCTGGCCGCCAGCAGCGTGGATGCCGCCACTCGAAGTGGCAGCCGTGCGCCCTTAGACACCACGAATGCCGCAACCTCTGCTGCACCCACCAGCGCCACGGCTTCTTTGGTGAAGATGAAGGCCAGGCCCTCGACTGCAGCAGAGGCGCGAGATGCACGGTGCATATAGGCGGTTGGCGGCCGCGGTGGCGGCAGTTAGCGGCGGAAACCAGCTGTGGCGGCTGAAGAGGCCGAACAAAACGCATCGTATTCCATCTCTCACCCCAGGCGTATGCACATCGTGCGCCCGTCACCGCGGTGAAGGCAAGGAAGCGTCGTCCAGGCATGGCGTCTCCAAAGAGTGGAGTTGATAGAGATCCTGTTCCTGCCACCGCAAAACCGTGCAGCAGCTGACGACCAGCTGGCGCGATGGATGACGCGAGATCGTGGTGGTATTTTCAGCGGCAAGCCGGCGTCAGGCGGGCGGCGATGATGACAGGCACATAGCATGCATGCCATATTCAATGTATATCTGCAATGGTTCACAACGTTTTGAAACCTGGCAGCAGGCAATTGCCATAGCAGAAAATCCCCACACTACGTCTCATCAGCGTGCACCACCGCTTCAACCTGACCGACACGCAGCTCCGCCCGCCTGTCGCTCACGTGCTGTTTACATGCATTGCTGACACACTCGTACTGCGATATAGCTACTATACAATCTTGAAGTGCATGCGTTTGCTGTTGTTGTTGCCAGCATACCGAAGGGGTGGAGCAGGACAGGAAAGCAATACATGCGCTGACATGAGGGAATGACCTGCTGCCGTGTTTCCTGGCGCACAGGGGGATAGCTGTGTGGGCTGGCCAGTGCAGCTAAGAGAGGTCAAAGGAGCCCTGCCCCTCGCGAATGGCCAGCAGCAGGCGCTCCCTCAGTGCCTCCTTGGAAGAGTAAGGGGGTAGCTTCACGTAGTTGGCACACGTCATCACTGCAGGGGAACGGGGGCCGCAGCAGGGGGCAGCAGGGGTGGTGGGTGCACGGTTATGGTGGATGCAACGTGGGTGCAGCGCCGACCAGCACGCTTCTCACAAGTGAGTGTTCGAGTGGTGGAATACTGCGCCAGTTGACGGCAACCAAGCAGCAGCAAGCAGGCAGGCAAGCAGGCAGTGCATGCTCACCAACACACACTGCACACACAACACACACACACGCTGCACACATGCTCACCTGAGGGCAGGTCTGCATCTGCCGGGTGCCGCCCTGTCCCTGCACTGGTGCCAAGGCTGGCAGAGCCGGCCTGCAGGCTGCTGCTGCCAAGAGGCACGCTGGTGCCCTCCAGCCCGCCTGAAGCCGCATGCGACAGCTTGCGCACCACCGTCAGGCGCGGCTGCAGCGCCGCCAGCCCGCCCGGGGGCAGGCGGGGTGACCCGGTGACAAAGCGGAGGAACCTGCGGGGGGCAAGGGAGAGGAGGGGGCAGGTGAGCGTGGTGGTGGGCGGAGTGGGTTGGGGTGGGCTGCGGAGTGGGATGAATGCTTCAGACAAGCAAGCCAGCAGCCGTGGCGCGGTCCTGGCCAGATCGTGTGCAAGTGAGGGCTGGAGGTGAGTACTGCCAACCCAGCTGGCCAGCGCCACCGGCACTTCTTGAGGTTGTCAGCCCTGCCACCCCAAAACGGCGCTGGACCTCAAACACACACACGCACACACACACAGTCCAGCCTGCCCCCACCCCACCAGGCCCCCACCACCTCTCACACCAACACGCCAACATCCACATCTGCTCTCACCCACCGCCCCCCCTCACCAACACCACAGCCGGCCCCGCACCTGCGCTGCTGCACTCCGTCCATCTCGCTCAGCACCTCCAGCAGGGCGGTGATGGGTGGGCTGTGCTGCGTGTAGCCGTGGTCAAACTTGATCACCTGGCTCAGGTACCCCACAGGCCACGCCTCGCCCGTGCCTGAAAGGTTGGCAGCCAGGGGGGAGAGGAAGAGAGGGTTTGAGGGCGAGGCAGGGGGGTACCACAGGGGGTATGACTGGGTGCGTGCTGGCGTGCGTGGTCACGGGTCGCAGCAACGTGTTGTGGTGTGGTGTGCAGGGGGGGTCCTGTGACGTTTGGGGCCCCTCCTCGCATTGCATTGCACACGTCCCAAGCCTTGGAAACGCTCCACACACACTCGGCCCCGCGACCCACCCCCAGCCCCACCTCGGCCTCACTCACCGCACAGCATGACCTCTATTTCGTCCTCGTAGAAGGCAGCCAGGCTGTCCAGGGGGAAGATGGCGTCAAAGCCTGAGCGGAAGGCGGCCACCTGGGCAGCCACCCCCGCGCCCAGGGTTGCATCCACCACCGCCGACAGATACTGGCGTAGGTTGGCAGCGGTCACGGGGGTCTGAGTTGAAGCGAGGGAGGGGGAGGGTGCGGCGGGGTGGGGTGAGGAGGCGCGGTGGTGAAGGGAAGTGAAGGGAAGGGAGAGGGCCAGTAGAACAGCAGACAAGGTGCAACATTGGCTGTCGGCTGCGAAACAAATGCATCTGCCTCCCCCGTATCTGTTGCCGGAACCCCAGGCCGGAGAACAAACAATGACAACAACACATTTCTCTTCAACTCAAACTAAAGTCGAATGATACTTTCTTGCTCCGGCGAACAAGGTCCCTGCCCCGCCCAACAACTCAACACACAAAGCCCTGCGAACCAGCCACCCACCTCTGCTCCCTCGGCATGCAGCGGGTAGGCGGGCCTTCCCGGCAGCTCAAAGGTGAGGCAGAGGTCCGGGAGGGGGCAGCCGTCCACCAGCAGCGGGGCGGTGGCGTCACCAGCGGCTGTGTGGGCGTGCAGGGCTGCATCCAGGCGCTCCAGGGAGGCACCTGCCGGTTGGGAGGGGAATGGGGGGGAGGGGGTGGGGGGGGGGGGGGAGTGGATGGCTGGGAGAAAAGCTCTCCCT
Organism: Chlorella vulgaris; assembly: GCA_023343905.1. Taxonomy (NCBI): domain Eukaryota; kingdom Viridiplantae; phylum Chlorophyta; class Trebouxiophyceae; order Chlorellales; family Chlorellaceae; genus Chlorella; species Chlorella vulgaris. The sequence goes on along the minus strand of SIDB01000011.1, from coordinate 1,252,276 downwards.
GAGAGCGATGCTGTGCTGCCACAAAAACGGCTGCCTGTGCCCCCACCCCAGCGAGACACTTCTGTTCATCGCTCTTGTGGCCACCCTTCACACACATCACCTGCTCAAACATCCTGCATCAACACCTGCATCAACACACAACAACGCACAGGCATCCCCTGCCACACCACACGCCGTACTTGCTCTCCCAGAACACACCACCCCACACCACCCCACCACCACCCTCTCACACGACCCTTCCTCCCCCCCTCACCCAGCTGCGGGTCCACCCTCCGCACATCAAAGAGGTCCACCCTGCGGCCCAGTGCCAGGCGGTACAGCAGCGGGCACAGGGGCAGGTCCAGCAGGCGGCAGTCCTGTAGTGCCTTGGCCACCACTCTACCCAGCAGCCGGAAATGGGACACGGCCTGCATTGCCCAAGCAGGAGGGGAGGGGGGGGAATTGAGAGGGGGGGAGGGGAGGAGGGCTAATGTGAGTGAGGAAGTGAGAGAGGAGGCAAAGCGGAGGAGGAGGAGGAGGAGGAGCCAAGCTCAGGCATGGCACAGCCGCCATCCAGCCTGGCACCTGCCCCCAGCGGCAACAGGCACCGCGCCACGGCTGCCCCTCACACCTCACACAGCTGGAAAGCAGGACTGCCACACTCCTGCCACACCCCACACACACCCACCCCACCCACCGCCACCCACCGCCACCCACCTTGCTGTCGGCGCCTCGCTCGCCGGGTGCCAGCGGGACGGGGAAGAGCCCCTGAGGCGCAACCACCAGGTCTCCAGCCCTCACACCATCGCTCAGCTGACCACTCTCAGCATCCAGTTCACCGGCCAGAGGGCCTGGGCCGCCGCCAATGCCGCCCTCCCCATCCCCCTGCTGCTTGCCCTCTCCGCTCATCCCAGCAGCGGAGGCGGGGCTGCCTGCTGCCGGCTGCGGCGTGGCTGTGGCGGTTGGAGCACTGGAGGCGACAGGGGCGGCAGGGGTTGCTGCAGGCATGGCTGAGTCGTCGTGTCGCCATATGCCGAGCGACTTGCGTTGGAGCTCGTGCGAGAGGAGGGTGTAGAACTCTAGGGTGGGGCCCAGGCCTGTGAGGGGGGGGGGGGGCAAGGGGAGGTTTGAACAGGGGTGTGAGAAGAGAGGGTGAGGCGAGAGGAGCGGTCTGAGGGAAGGGGTGTTGTAAAGCACACGGATTGAATGAAGGTGCCGGCACGCAGACAGCTGCGCGGGTGGGCTGAAAAGCGAGGGACCTCACACATCGCTACACACCCACCTATACCCCACCCCACCTATACTCCCCCCCCCCCCACCCCCCCCACCCACACACACACACACTAACTAAGACCCACCCGTGCCCACTTCGTTGAAGAACTCGATCTCCAGCTGGCTCTTGGCCCCCGCATACAGCTCAAACACCTTGAAGGAGGAGTCCAGCAGGCGGCGGCGACTGATGCGCACCTGCAGGGGGCGCAGAGGGGGCGAGGGGGCGCAGTGGAGGCAGGGTGGAGGAGGTGCGGAGGCAGGGCCAAGGAACAGCAGGTGAGAGGGAGAATCGAGGCAGGGTGGAGTGGAGGGCAGGCAGGGCAAGGGCAGGGTGGATGAGCATGCTGGCTAGCGTGAGCAGGCATTGGACCCTGTGCCAGTCTGGCGTGTCGTGCGGTACCAGCACCCCCCCCCCCCCCGCGCCCCCTCACCTTCTGCCGCTGCACGCGCCCGATGCGCAGGTTGCCCGCAGCTTCCCTGTCTGCCTGGCTGGCGGGGCCGTGCTCCGCTGCATGCACGTGCTGCAGGTAGTGCAGGGCCCGGGCCAGGCCAAAGGAGGTGCAGTAGAAGAAGCGGCGGCGCGTCTCAAAGGGGAACAGGAAGCGGCACGAGTGCACCAGGGCGCGGCACCAGGGCGGCAGCGCCCCTGCACACAAGGGTGGAGGGGGTGGCAACAGGGGGGGGGGAGGGCAGGCGTCGTGTCAAGAGTGTGAGGGGAGTGTGTGACGGTGTGTGTCGAGTGCAAGGGGTCGTAGGGATGTCCCAGGCTGCTGGTGCAGGTCAGCGGCAGAATGGAGGGCGCACGATATCTCTGTGCGTTACAAAACATGCAAGTGACAGCCAGAGCCCAGGGCAGGCTGGAGGGAGCAAGGTGTGACATCTGCCAGGCAGGGCAGCAAGCACATTAACTCACCCCCGCAAATCGAAAGCACATCCTTCAGCTGCTGATTGAGCTTGGGAGCCAGCTTGGCGGACAGGAAGGCGTCCCGAGGCAGGCTGCCAGGCGGCGGCGTGTCGGCAGCCAGCAGCCGCCCCTGCCGCCCCTCCAGCCAGCTGGTCAGGTGGGGGGCGAGCCGGTTGATGGCCTCCACCACACGCAGCACAGACAGTGCATCAGTGGTGTCCTGCGGGTGGTCGATAAAAGGGGGGGGGGGGATAGCTGGTGAGGCTGAGGTTGAGGCCGAGGCTGAGGCTGCGGCTGGGGGTTAGGTTGGATGCAGGTGCACTGGGTGAGGGCTTGGACAGGGACATCCACGGCACGCGGTGCTGCCTGGCCCAGCCAAATAGAGCTGAAGCAGCAGGCAGACCAGGCAATTGCTGAGGAGGAAGCCCCAGGCACCTTGACACCCCTAACTGTGTGGCACTCAGCTACCATTGACAGGGCAGGCAGGCCGGTCCACCAGCCAAGGGCGCAACCAAGACCGCAGCACCAGCGTGAGACTGACCTGAGAAGCGACAATGTCTGCAGGCAGTGCGCTGTCCAGCAGCTCTGCCAGCGGTGAATCGGCGGCAGCATCGTACTCGTCACCCGCCCCGCTGTCAACATCCATCATGCCGCCATCTGCTGCATACGCACCCGAGCTGCGGCGACCGCCGCCGCCTGCTGCGAGCGGCGCTCGAGGGGAGGCCACAGAGGTGGCTGCCTCGTTTTCCCGCAGCTGCATGGCGGCGCCCCAGCTGCGGTACGAAATGGTGTGTACCTCGCCCCACAGCCGCTGGCCCAGGTCCCCGCCGCCGCCCGCCGAAACGGCGGCACCGCCGGCGGCGGAGGTTGAGGCGCCGCCGGCGTCGCCGCCCGCACCGCCCGCCGCGGCTGCTGCCAGCTGCTGCTGCACCGCCTGGAATATGGTGGTGCCGGGCTGCAGCATGCGGCCACCCATGTAGAACGCGAGGTGGGGCTGAGGCTGCGGGGCATCAGCCGCACCCCCCTGGCCGCGCGAGCTGCCAGCGCCAGCAGCACCGGCGGCCGCCGCCGACCGCCCAGCGGCGTGAGCATACGTGCGGGCAGCTGCGGCAGCCGCCGCCGCCGCCACCCCGCCCCCGCCGCTAGCTGCAGTCGGCGTTGCGGCTTCAAGGTCTGCGGGGGTGTCTGAGGGAGCCAGGTGCATGTCGTGCACATGTGCCGCCATGCCCTCCAACTCCTCTTCCTCTGCTGGGTTGCACAGAATGGTGGGTGGGTTGCAGTGCAGCGCAGGTGCTGGTGAGGCGGTGCCGAAGTGCAGCGGCCAGCGGGCACGGCGGCGCTTCCTCCCTGCCTCCCTCCTCCCAGGCCCCTTCCTGCCTCAGCTGCCTGCTCGACCCACCACAGCACACCATGCCATGCCATGCACGCACTGCACCTGGCACGGAAACGCAAAGAGGGCCCATCGCAAAGCAGCAGAGCACCTCGGTTCCACCACACCAGCCCTGCACCCCGTGTGTGCCCCCACCCCCCCTCTCACCCCCCGCCTCACTCACCCTCCTCATCAAACTCATCATCCTCACCCTCAACATACCCACCCTCCGCCTCCATCTCCTCATCATAGTCATCTGCTGGGGGGGGGGGGGGGGGGGGTAAAGCGGCTGGAAGGGTAAGTGAGTAGGTTGATGTATTGGCGGCACTGAGGCGCAGGGCTGGGCATGTGCCTATGCATGCATACAAAGCAAGCTGTCACGAATCGGCCAGGCAGCGGTGCAGCAGGCAGAGAGGGCTAGGCAGAGCCAGTGTGCCAGGCAGCGGTGCAGCAGGCAGAGAGGGCCAGGCAGAGCCAGTGTGCCAGGCAGCAGCCACACAGGCGATCGCTCCTCTCAGCACAGCCAGAACCCAGCACACAATGAAGGCACCAGGGCTTGAGCCCGCACGGAACCAAAGCCGGCCTCAGCACCCGCAGCGGCAGTGGCAGCAGGGCAGCAGGGCAGCAGCCAGCACCTCTCCCCGCTCTCTCACCCTCATCACTGTCGTGCAGCTCGCCTCCCACCATCATCTCCTCGCCAAGTAACGCCTCCCTCTCCGCCGCCGCAAGCGCCTCTGCACACCGCTGCACAGCCGCCACCTGTCGCTCCACCTCACCCATGGCTGTGTCCAGCGCCTGGCGTTGCGCAGCTGTACCTGTACCGCCCTCTTGCGTGCCTTCTGTACCGTCTGTACCGCCTCCCTGCCCAGCAACCTCGGCCTCCGCCGCCAGCCGAGCCTGCGCGCGCGTCAAGCGCCGCTGAGGGATGGGCTGCTCCTTGCTGGCCTGTCGGCCGCGGCTGCGGCTCCTGCCGCCACCAGCGCCTTCATCCTCGCCCTGCTGCTGCTGCTGCTGCTGCTGCTGTTGCTGTTGCTGTTGCTGCCGCCGCGCGCCCAGCGCAGCAGCAAGCTCGGCAGCGGCGGCATCCATGGCCTCAGCTATCTCGGCAGCTGCGGCATGGGCATTGCCGACAGACGGCGCCGCCGCCGCCCCCCGCCGCTGAGCCGCAGAGCGGGCAGCCTGCCGGGAGCGAGGGTCCTCGGCGCCCGCAGCCGCGGCAGCGGCGGCTGTGCCGCCGCCTGCTCCGCCGCTGACTCGCGGCCACAGGAAGTCTTCTATCTGGCTCATGCTGGCCAGCGGCTCAATGAGCACCATGTTGGCTGAGTAGTCACGCACACCCGGCTCAGCATCAGCGCGGGTGAGCCGGATCTTGAACGGGTTGCTGAGGGCCGCCAGCCCCGCAGTCAGGCTGCTGCTGGTGGCGCCGCCGGCCGACCCTGCGCGCAGTGAGCGGGAAAGCAGTGGCATGTAGGGCAGGGGGAGTCAGTCAGCGCATGCAGGGTGCACATGTGCTGTGACGACAGGCGAAGCAGCACAGCGTGCATGAGGTGGGGCTGCACTTGAGTTGGACCGCCTCCGCCTGCCTCACACCCACATGCAGCAACAAAAGTAAAACTGAGCTGTGCAAGTGCACTGTGCCTTCCCAAGCCGCGCCCCTCTCTCTCCACCCCTTTGATCCATCCCACACAACAGCTTCACTTACGTGCAGAGTACCCCCCTCGATAGTAGCCTCCACCGCCATACATGGAAGCAGCAGAGGGCGGCGCAGTGATTGGGTTGAGCTGCACCACAAACTTCTCGCTGGCTGCCAGCGCACCCAGCAGCTTGCCCACCAGCAGGCCCAGCGGGGGGTCACTGCCGCTGCCAGATGGCAGGGCGGCGGCTGCGGCAGGGGGCAGAGCACACAGAGGCCTGGAGGTCAGCGCAACCTGAAATTCGATAGCACGGCAGAACATAGCGCAGCAAAGCAGGCAGGCCAGTTGCGGCCAGGCAGGGCAGGCAGTGCGCATGACAGGGGCACAGCATAACAAGCCACGAGGGCGGTCAGAAAGACTAATCATTCGGCTCATGGAGCGCCCCAGCACCGCAGGGGTGGCAGGGGCTCGCCGTATGTTCAAGTTCTCATCAGCCCGCCTCTCACACACACATAGGCGGCCTCGCTGACGGCCAAACAACACCATGCATCTGGCCGTTCAAACCACCAGCAGCGCATGCAGCAGCGCAGCAGCAAGGCACAGCAGGCGCAGTTCAGCGCCTTGCAGGGCAGGGCAAGCAAGCAGGCAGCCCAAGCAAGCTGTGTGGCCCAGGCAGCTGCGTCACTCCTCAGCATTGAGCCCACTGCTGCACACAACATACCCGCAAAATCTCCAAGGCGCTCCAGCAGCAGGCGCTGGCTAGCTGGCGCGTCAGGCAGATCTTCGCCTTGCAGGTAGCAGCGCAGCGCCTTGACTGCACCGCTGCTGAGCAGCTCGAAGTTGGAGATTGAGCTGTTGCCTGTACCGGCCAGCGCGGCCAGCAGTGCGGGGACAGCGCCGCTGGCCGGCAGCTGCGCGCAGATGTCGCGCAGCACCTGCACGCCCTCGGTCTCACAGCCTGCAGAATGGGCCCGCAGCGCAGCAAACAAGAGGTTGGCAACAGCTATAACAACAGCCTGGGTACACGCAAAGAGGGCAGTGATGTTGACTGCAATGGAAAGGTCAGGAAATGAAGGTTGAAGTCACGCAGACAAAAGCGACACGCACGCACAGCCATATATCCATAGCCCGAGCCTCTACAGCAAGCTGCAGCCTGGCAGCAAGCCTAAGCGGCGGCGCATGTGAACCAGCGCAACCTACAACGATGGCGCACCTTTGCCATCGGAGAAGTACTGAGCGTGGAAGAGGCGCGCCCGCTGCCCCACCGCCGCACGCAACGCATCCCCCGCAGGCAAGCGAGCCTCGCTCCTGGGCACGATCACCTCCCCAGCATCCTTGTCTGCAGCCCGAGAGGCAGGCCTGCCGCCAGAACGGCGAGCGGAGCCCGCACGGGCGGCTGCTGCGCTGCTGGCCTCTGGCGAAGGAGCGGCGGCGGCGGCGGCTGCTGCCTGTGGTGCTGCTGCTTCGACTGGCTCGATGGCTGCCAGCTGGTCGATAGCGTGGACCACCCCCTCTTTAAGAAAGTACTGGTGGTAGATACCTGGCAGCTTCTCCATCAGTATCTCCGCCATCTGCCGCATCGGTTCATTGCACGGAGAGGGCATCAGGTTAATATGCATGAATCGTATGACCCACCAACCGACCCACCAGCCGGCAGCCCAGCAATGCAGCAGTTTGTTGCCACGCTGCAACTTCAACAGCACAGTCCTCCTGCCTCACCACCCGCCCCTACCTGCATGCCGTAAGCCGCCACCGTCGCGTCCCGAGCACCCAGCAGCGCTGCTATGAGCCCCGCAGCGGGCAGGTCGGTGAGCAGCGTGGCCAGCGTGTCTGCTGTGTTGAAGGTCAGCATCTGGGTGGTGGTGATCAGGCACTGGCGCTTCACCTGGGGTGTCACACTCGAATAGTACACCTGCAGTATGGGTGGGGCCGGTGCAGCGGTACCATCAGGCGGGCACGTGCGGCATTCCGGCCAGAAGAGCCCTTTGGCAACACAGCTCCCCAGCTTTTGTTGCCGCCTGTTTCGCCGTTTCAGTCATGTGTGATGCAAAAGACGGCGGCAGGCGGGCGTACATTCGATTGACTGTACAGCGCTGCACCGGAGCAGGGCCCTAGCTGCTCAATGGTGCGCCAGTGCACCCCAGCACACACCTGAATCATCAGCGGCAGCAGATCAGCGCTGAACTTCTGCAGCAGGGCGGGGTTGTCCCGCACAAACTTGGTGCGCTGGCATGCCTCATCGTCTCCCTTTGCAGCCGCAGCAGAGCTCGAGCCAGCAGCAGCCGGCTCCTTGGCAGCTGCAGGCGGGCACACGCGGGGCAGACAGGGGGGGCCAGGGTGAGCAGTACGCCCAAACAGCGGCGGCAAGCGCTTGAGGCATGCTGTATGGCGGGAGTCCAGATGGGCAGCAGCAGGGCATGCATGCACACCGCTGCCTATCCATGTGCCTACCATCCACCCCGCTCGTCCGCGCACCCAGCCACACCCAGGCACACCCACCTTGCACCGGCTGCAGCCCCTGCCTCATGGCCGTCGCTGGGTCTGGCATTGCCGGCAGCAGCGCTGCAGCCAGGCTGATGAGGTCGCCCAGCTGGTCAGTTGAGCGCAGCACATTGCCGGGTGAGCCCGCTGTGGTGGACAGCAGGGAGGAGGTTGCCAGCAGGTTGCGCAGCGTGTCAGAGATGCCGGCCTGCAGGGCAGGTTGCACAGGCGGGTGAGGCGCATGACACAAGTGAGGCTCTCGCAGAGTGGTCTGCAGCCGAGAGCGGCGGCTTTTTTGGCAGGCTGGCAGGCAGGCAGGCACGTTGAGCGTTTGGGGTTCAGGGCTCACTCCCTCTTGACTTTGAGAGCCGCACCAATGCCATGGAACAGCAAGCGCCCGCTTTCTACCCTGTGTTGCCCAGTTCTAACCGGCTCCAACCCCTCACCCACCCCTGTCAGCCCCAAGGGGGCAGGGCAAGCACCTGCCTGCTCACCGTTGCCACAGACCCCAGTGTTCAACACGTGATACCATTCCCACCCTAAAACCATATCACCACACCACACCACACCACACCACACCACACCACACCACACCACACCACACCACACCCACCAACCCTGCCCCACCTGCAGCAGCGCCTCCGCCACCACGTGCGAGCCACGAGCCATGGTTGCCAGGATCTTGAGCAGGCCGTAGAAGGTGGGCACCTGCAGCTGGCTGGTCATGCCCCCACTCTCGCTGACCCCCACCATGCGCACTATGGAAGCCACAAGGCCAAGCCCACACAGGGCCTCCAAATGGGAAGGAGACCGCGCAAAGGCCTGCGCTATGCGCGTCAGCGCCAGGCACGCGCTGTCCACCAGCTTGGCATCGGGGTACTGCAGCAGGCCGATCAGGATGGGGGCGGCAGTGGTGGCGGCGTCCGCGTGCTGCGTGCCCAGTCCGCGGCAGATGTTGGCGGCGGTGGCCACCGCCACGCGCTGCACGCCCGTTTGGAAGAAGTCTACGTAAGACAGCACTGCTACTAGGGCGCCAGCCTCCAGCAGGCGGCCAGGCTGGTCGTGGCTGAGCTTCTCCAGTGCCTGCAATGAGAGAGGGAGGGGGGGGGGGCAGTACAGGAGGGGAGGCACACGGTACATGGTGAGCTGGGTGAGCATGTGGTGCGGCACACCTCAGCTTGCTTGCTTCACCCTTGGCTGCATCACGTGCTGCCGCCACACACACACACCACACCACCTCCTCCCACACACTCAATCCTCAGCCCCCACACCTGCAGGCTCTGCTCAGCCAGGTCAATGTATTCAATGGTCAGCAGGCGGGCGCAGAAGGCCGGCACCGCTCCGTGGCGGATGATGGCCGAGGCGGCCGGCGGGAACACGTCTGCCAGGAAGGTGAGGGCCCGGGCAGCCAGCAGCATGAGGTCCGGGTTGTGTTCGTAGCCCAGGAACGCGACCTTCAGGGATGGGGTGAACGTGCAGGGTGCGGGGGGGGAGGGGATGAGGGAGCATGGTGGATGGGGGGCAGAGAGGGAGGAGGCGAGTGCAGGCGCATCGGGTGGCCTGCGTGCTTTTGTGTGTGTTGCGTTGCGTGGTGCGGCGCGATGCGCTAGGAGTGGAGGTTCACAGGCGATCAACAGGCCGGGCAAGGTGCACTGCCCCAGCCGCCTCGCCCCAGCTGCAAGAGACGCCTCAGGCAGCAGCGGCTGACGCTCACGCTCAACAGGCTTGAGGGGCACACAAGGGCTCACTCACCAGCTGGGGCACCACCTGCTCTGTGGGGAAGGCCGCCAGCGTGTCCTCAGTTGAGATGGAGAGGTACTCACACAGCTCGGTCAGCCCTGCCAGCTGCACCATCTCGTCGTCACCTTTCAGCTGCACCAGGATGGCCTGCAAGTGAAGTGATGCAAGCACAACACACACAAAGAAATGAGTGGGCAGGACAGCAGGCAGGCAGCCATACACTGGCAGCCTGTAACACAGAGGCGGGTGACGACGAGAGGGTGCAGCAGGAGAGCGCCAGGCCGAGACAAAAGGATGTGAAAGGAAGGTGAAGCATGAGCTGCACCCACGACGGGCATTGGCTCTGGGTGGTAGCCATGCATGACAGATGTGCATCTGTCATGCACCACAGATATCGAGTGTGACCCGACCGTACTGCCTCGAGCATCCAGAGCCAGCGACACACACCTTGACGCGGCCGCTGCCGCCCACTGGCCCCCCTGGAAAGATGTCTTCAAAGCCCGCACCCAGCCGCCGCAGCAGGCCTTGCAGGGTGCTGCAGGACAGGTGACAAGGCACGGCGCGCGCTCAAGCATCTGGCCTGGCTTGTGTGCCAATTGGCGGTGAGTGACAGTGTGGTGGTGAGGGCAGAGACTGCAATTATGTGCACAATGCTGCTGTTGCACAACGCAACATCGCCTCCGCTAGCACCCTCACCCATGTTCGTCCTCCCCCGCTCCGGCGCCAGGACCCTGCACGCCAGCACGGCAAAATCAGCGGGCCGATGTATCAATACGGCATCAGGCATCAAGCCCTGTGTACACTTTGCCACGCAACCTGTCATACAAGTCACACATGCCAGCTGATCCACGCTGTCGCACCTGCTGGTCGCCTGCTCCGGGCGCACCGCTGCCGCTGGCAAGTCGTCGCTCCATAGCCGGTGCTGGTCGCTCCTCCTGACGCCCTGTCTGTGACTCCTTGCGTCTGGATTGCCGTGGGGCCCTGGGACTGGCCTTGGCAGGCTTCTCCTGAGCACGTCGCCGCTGCTGCCTCAGCAGGCGCTCTGGCTCCCCTGTGTTTTCGACAAGGGGTTCTTGAGACCGTCGTGTGTGGCGTGTGGCTGCCTCCTTGCCCGTGCGAGCCTTCTTGGCGAGCCCAGGCTTCTCTTCACGGTCGATAGCGCCCCTTTTCTTGCCGGCACGAGTCATGGGGCCTCAGCACATCAAGCCCACCATGTTTGATGCGGTGTTGAGCGCGTTGCGGGGACTTACAGAAAATTGTACAGCCCAAGTAGTGCTTGGAGCCATCACCCGTTTACCGCTCCCCGAGCACCGCCTGGCACTCACTGTACCTGGACTGCTGCTAATCCAGCGTCAGCGGAGCACACGGCGACGCTGCTGCAACGCCCCAACCTCGTCCACAGAACGCAAGTCTGAAGCTTGCGGAGGCAAGGATGGAGGCCGCCAGGGGTGAGTCATGGCCAGGGGTGCCTGTGCTGCCGGCTAAGGGCGTCGACTCTGCAAGCAGACAGCGGCGGCGCTGCAGCATTCACGCCGACGCCTTTCCTGACCATTTTGCTGCGCCATTTTGCCCGATATCTTCTCCCTTGGCTTTGAGATGCAATGTCCTGCATCATGGGATTGCCCCTGGTGTTTCGGGCGCAAACTTGTTTTTCGCATGCCGCATGCTGGCTCGCATGTTGGCCGCGTTCTCGCCGCGGCTTCCGAATGCCTCCCAAACCCTGCTCAAGATCGTTCCGAGCTGCGATTGCGGGTTTGCGGCCCTGCGCGCAGGTCCTAGGACGCGCAATTCGGCGCGGCGATGTTGTACAATCGGTCCCGCTTTGACCGGCGAGTTGCTGGAGCACATCCTGGCCAAGCTGCCCCTCCCTGACCGTCTGGCCTGCGCCACAGTCTCTCCAGACTTTGCAACGGCTTTCAGGTGCACCGTGAGCGGCCTGGCCATCGATCTGCGGCAGAGGAGCCGAGACATTGGGAGGCGCCTCACCGACTCCCCGGTCACCACCGTCGCGATTGCCACGCCCGCCGCCTGCACAGCCCACGGCTCTGCAGCCGCAGCAGCGGCCCAGGCACAACTGTGGGATCCCGAAGAGCAGCGACTGTGGCAGGAGGCAGCCAACCGGAGGCTGCACCCTGCCGGCGTCGCATGGCGCCTGAAGCGTGCTTGCTCGGGGTTGACCGGCGGCGGGAAGAAAGTCGGCGGCGCAAAGAGCCGGCCCCGGGTGCTCACCCTGGTGCTGGTGGCCCCCGAGATGGACACCTCCACCGCTGTGCTGCAACGCATGTTGGTCGCTGCTGACGCAGAGGCCCTCTTTGCGGCTGTCAGCATGCCGCAAGGCCTGCTCCGCCTCGATGGCGCTCTGGCAAGCAAGCTGACCTGGTGCAATGTCCGTGCTGCATCCCTGCCCGCCGCACTCCAGGTACCTCCTGGCCTGCATTACCGCTGTCCATGCCCTGGCGTACCCTGCCGTACGTTATGGCATGGCTGGCTTGGCCTGGGTGCCAGGTTGGCGCATTGTCAGCTCAGCGCACAGCGTGACCGCCGCCTCCTTTCTTCGTTGCCCGCCTCTCCTTGCAGGACTCCACCTGCTATGCTGCGTTGGAGCGCCTTGTCCTCAAGCTCTCCCCAGATGATGACGACCTGGGTGCTGCGTTGGCCACCATCACCCCCCGCACGCTGCCCGCGCTGCGCTGCCTCGCGATGCTGGCGCCTGCAGCGGCGGGGGTGTCCGCTGAGCTTCACCCCCTCCGCCATGGCTCCCTCACCCGCCTCGACCTCCTGGGCGTCCAGCTGCCCTCCGGCTTTGCCTGCCTTCAGCACCTGACGGGTGGGTGGGTCTGGGATCCTGGGTCCGGGCTGGATACGGGCCGGAGGCTTATGCTTTGAAGCCCTGCCTTGCTGGGTTTTGATACTGACAGCTGCGGGCTTGCCGAGCTGCCGGCGTGCGCTGCCGCACAGGCTACCTTGGCATTCACAGCCACAGTGCGGCCATGTCGTCCCTTCTCCACTCAGCCCGCCGCTGACACCCGCCGCTGCCGTGATGCTTCACTGCTGCAGCGCTGCGTGAGCTGAGGGTGGGTTATGAGGAAGAGGATGCCTTGGAGGTGCCTCCCCTCAACCTGCTGGGTGACCTGGCAGCACTATCGGCACTTAAGCAGGTGCGCAGCCACCCTCTGCAGTTGCGCAGGCCCGTCTTGACACTGCGTGTGCTCGTGCATGTCATTCGGCAAGCATGCTGGAAGGGCTGGAAGGGCCTTCAGCTCATCTCCTGCTCACATTGAGTTGATGTGGCCACCCTGGCACCCACTCCCTCTTCACGCACCCTCTCGAGCTGCTGTCCGCCCCTCGCTTCTCCCTTGCAGCTCTCCTCCCTGTCACTGGACAGCCTGGGATGCGGCGACGGCCTGCACACCCTCACCTCGCTGCAGCGCCTCAGCCTGGCGCCCCAAGCTGGGGCCCGCATCACTTTGCGTGGCCTGCCCCTGCTGCGCCGCTTGGTGCTGGACCTCAGTGCTGGCAGCAGTGGTCGGGACCTGCTCAGTGAGGCTCACTCCCTGGTGCATGTGCCCGCCCAGGGCCACGGCCTGGCCTCCCTGCAAGAGCTGGAGCTGCGCTGCTTTGTGTGGCGGCAGTGGCAGGCCGCGGGCAGCGATGCAGGCACCAGCGCTGTCAGCGGCGCAGCTGGCGAGCAGCCGGAGGGGGAGGAAGGCGGCAGTGAGGAGGGGGAGGAGGAGGAGGAGGAGGAGGAGGACGACGACGACGACGACGCGGCAAGCAGCAACAGCAACAGCTCCGTTTGGGAGGCGGGCAGCGGGCAGGAAGATGCAGAGCAGGATGGGGAGGAGGATGGGGAGGAGGATGGTGAGCTGGACGACGGCCCGGGCAGCGCCGCAGCCAGTGAGGCCGAGCAAGAGGCTGAGGAGGAAGTGCACGGAGGTCAAGGGGATCAAGGCGGGGGCCAAGACATGGACTGGGCTGAGGCCTTGGGCGGCGCAGACCACGACGGTGCAGGCGCTGCGGGTGGGGCAGATGCAGAAGTGGAGGAGGCGGAGGAGGAGCAGCAGCACGCAGGCTTGCTGGAAGCCAGCTGGGGCTTCATGGCCGCGCAGCTGCTGCAGCAGCCACAGGGCGCCGGCACCAATTGTGAAGATGGTTGCCAGCCGCCTGACGCCCTGGCTTCCCTGGAGCAGCGGTGGGTTGGGCTGAGCTTCGTTTTTGCAATAGTGTGGTATCTTGCTGCCTAGGCACCATGTGCTTGGTGTGGACTAAACTAAGCCACCCTCTCCCACCATTTCAGCCAATCTTCGTGAGTGCGTGCATGCGGCATATCCTCACCCCAGCGCCTCTGTCCCCTTTGTGTGCCCACAGATACCTCACCGCGGTCGTGGGCAGGCTGCCCACGCTGACCCGCCTGTGCCTGGTGGATTACATGGGCTTGGTGGACCCACCCTCACTGCTGCAGCCACCGCTGCAGGGCACCAAGCCGGGGGTCCCAGGGCTGCCTGGCCTCGGCGCCAAGGATGCTGCTGGTGGCGGCAGCCGCGCAGCCACGCCTGGCCTGCTGCTGCCGCAGCAAGGGGGAGCCGCATCGGCCAGCGGATTGGCGGGCTGGCAGCGGGCAGTGGCAGAGATGCCGGTGCCAGGTGGCATCAGCCAGTACGATGTGACGTACACCCGCCATGCGTGCTAGGCATGCTGCGCTGTGCTGTGCCGTGCATGCCGCCCAGCAGGCATGCCATGCGGCCTGGAAAGCTGCTGCGCAGTCACGCATGAGCAGCCTGTGCAGCTTGCCGGTCAAGCTCTCCCTGTTACTCTTGTACACCTGTTTTGTCAGACACATGCTGCGTCGTTTTTCTCGTCCTATCCTTGTGCACGTATGCGCCCTATCACTTACCCAATTTAGCCAGCCTGCATCTTGGCTGCACCTGCAAGCCTGACCTGCTATTCTATGCCACTTCGCGATGCAGCATGTGAGCTCAGCTCCTGTCCCTGCACCTCTCTTGACCCATATCGCGGCCTGCCCAAGTGCATTTCATTTCTGAGAAAGGAAAGAAAGGAATTTCCGTCGTTCCCAGTCATATTTACATGCTGGGTCGCCGTAACACTCAAAGTACCGCCTGCCAGCCTGTGTAACTCCCATGTTCTATCACGAGTCACGCGCAGCCAGTCTGCTTGCTACAGGCCGTTGCCACCCGCCGCAACAGCTTCAGCTCCCGCCGCCTTGTTCGCCGCTGTTTCGTGCAGCGAGCGCCCTGGCTGCGCAATGAGTGCTGTGCCTAGGCATCGCTCTTGATCATACAACACGAATGCCTGCTGAGGGGTGATGGCGGTTGCTGGGCTGTCGAATTGGACCACCAGGTAGCTGGGGAGGGCGACACTGTCCTCGGGCCGAAGCCGGCAGTAGGCGCTGGCCTGGAAGCCCAGCCTCGCCGCTGCCTCGCCTGCCGCTTCTGCTGCACCTGCTGCATCTGGTGCAGCTGCTGCGCCTGCTGCGCAAGATGCGTCTGCCGCCGCTGGCCCTGCTGCAAGTTCTGCTGGTAGTGCTGCTGTTGCGTCCGCCGCTTCTGCTGCACGAGATGCCAGCTCTGCCGCCGCCTGTGTGTCCAAGGCATGCAGGGTGCAGGGCTTGGGCTGCTGCCCATACCTCGCCCTGTACTCGCACCTCAGCCAGCCCCGGGCCGCCAGCCGAGCAGCATGCTCCCAACTCAGCCAGTGTGGCGTGCGCAGCAGGGCGGCCGTGCACAGCAGGGCGGGGTGCTGCCCCCCATGCGCCACATACACGATGCCTTGCACCTGCCATGAGCACACCAAAGGGAGCGGCACAGGCGGGGAAGCAGGCAGGCAACCATTCAGCCGGCAAGAGCACACACCTGAGAGGACATGCAGCATGCTAAGTGCGCCGCAGCAGCACGGCACAGGAACACAGCATGCCG
Organism: Chlorella vulgaris; assembly: GCA_023343905.1. Lineage (NCBI taxonomy): Eukaryota > Viridiplantae > Chlorophyta > Trebouxiophyceae > Chlorellales > Chlorellaceae > Chlorella > Chlorella vulgaris. The sequence goes on along the minus strand of SIDB01000011.1, from coordinate 1,236,964 downwards.
CGCAGCCAGCCCCCTGCCACATCCACCACCAGTCGCCGCTTCTCACCACATCCTTTCCCACAGCGTACACACGCTCAGGAGCGCCGCCAATGCCGGGCCGCTGGCCATGCGTGACGGCGGCCACATCGGGGCAGGGGCCCAGCACTGTACCGCTGTCGACATCCACGTACCGCCCTGGCTGCGGGGAAATGTACTGCGACAGAAAGTCGCCGAAATCCCTTCGGCCTGCGGGATGAGCAATGGGCGAAGTTGAGCAGGCAGCGAAGATAGCCAGACAAGGGCAGAGCATGCCGTGCATCTCAGCAGGATGAGAATGTTCCATGATGTACCATCCTGGAGCTCCATGCTGCCCACATACATACACACACCCACTCACCCACCTATGAAGCAGATGCCGGCAGAGCTGCGCCTGTCAGCTGGGGCCAGCCCCGCCTCAGCCGCCAGCCTGCGGACCTCGGGCTTCTGCAACAGGGAAGGTGGGCAGAGCAGGATCGACGTTGTGCAGAGGCAGCAGCGGCGGGGTTGAGGAGTAGGGGACAGCACCTCATGGCGGCAGGCGATAAGGCAGGACGGATGTGATAGTGAGTATACACTGCATGATTCCCAGCAGCACGGGGTATGCACACTGACGCGGCCGAGCAGTGCTCGACACATTTGAGCATTATTAAGGTGCTAGCCAGCTGCGCAGCCCGCTTCACTGTGCAGTAACAGACCTGCAGGTGGCCTATTGGGAAGAGCACCCGCCGCAGCGCTGCCTGCTGCACTGACGCCAGGAAGTAGGTTTGGTCCTTCCCCCGGTCTGCGCCTCGCAACAGCTGCACCTCGCCGCTGCCGCTGCCGGGTGCCAGCTGAGCGTAGTGGCCGGTGGCGACTACAGAGCAGCGGGGTGGTCCAAGGCGGCAGGCTGGGTGCGAGATAAGGGGTCGACCAGCTGAGGCTGGCAGCCCATCCCTTGGCAAACAGCTTGGTTGCGGCTCCAGCCCCTCCACATCGATAGAGTTGCGGCCCCATTCAGTGGAATGGACACACAGCAGCACACAACTCCTGGCCCAGCCAGGCAGGCAGGCAGCCAGCCAGCCAGCCAGCCAGCCAGCCAGCCAGCCAGCCAGCCAGGCACCCCCCTCCCCCCCCCCCACTCACCCGTGTGTGCCCCCAGGCGCTCGGCAAAAGCCAGCAGGGCCCCAAACTTGATGTGCCTGTTGCACGCCAGGTCAGGGTTGGGCGTCAGCCCACGGCTGCACTGCGCTATGAACTCGGCAAAAACCTGGAGGGCGGCAAGGAGGCGGAAGGGGAGATTGGACACGGCAGAGTGAAAGAGATGGAGGAGAGGGAGAGGAGGAGGGCCCAGAGGCGTGAGCCAGGCTGCCCCTCAACAGGGAGACCTCAGGATCTGCCTCTGCCCAAGGAGCCCTTGCTCACCCTCAAGTGCCCCAATAGGCAGAGCGAGCATGCCAGGAAAGGGAGGGGCAGACACACACACACCGCCTGCAACGTGTGAGGGCCCCCCCCCCCCCCCCCACCACCACCACCACCACACCCCTCACCTGCGTCCAGTACGCGCTCACAAAGTCAGCCTCATGCAGTGGGATGTCCAGCTGGCGGCACACGGCGGCCGCGGCCCGCAGGTCTTGCTCCACTGCGGTGTGAGGGAGAGGATGAGGGGGGTTAGGGGTTGAGGGAGAGGGCGAGGGGGGGGAGCCGGGCAGGCAGTGTCGGTATCGGCCCTGCGTTGTTGCAGGGTTGCAGGGTTGCAGGGTTGCAACAAGAGCAAGGCGGAGAGGAGGGGGGTGGAGTAGGCTGGAACGGTGAGCATGCCGCTTGCAAGCTTGGACGCCACGGCCACAGACTGGCCCCAGGCTTGCTGTTAACGCTGGCAGCCTTCACCGCCCGGCACCAGCCGGCCACCTGCCACCCTGCCCCGGCCGCCCGCTCACCTGAGCAGTTTTCGTTGCCCTGCTCCTCCCCCTCGTCCCAGTTGCGCATGAACACACCCACCACCTCGTGGCCCTGCCGCTGCAGGAGCAGCGCCGCCACGGCCGAATCGACGCCCCCGCTGATGCCGACTGCTACCCGCTTGCAGGCGGCACTGCCGCCTGCGCCCCTGCTGCCATTGCCACTCCATAGCGGCGCCTGCTGCCCTGCCTCGCCTGCTGCTGCTGCTGCTGCAGCTGCAGCTGCTGTGTGCAGCGTGGAGAAGGTGGCAGTGCCTGGGAGTGGCACACTGAAGTGCCTGATTGGCAGCAAGCTGCGTGCTGCGGTCGCCATGGCGGTGACGCTGCTTGTGAGTTCCAGCGGCAGGGCGGCAAGGTGCAGCCCGCAGGTGCCTTGCCGCAGTGCTTGCCCCGCCAGCCGTGCGCACAGATTCATGGGGCGGCTCGCTGCTTGCTGGTCACTGCTCCTTCACCTTCCCGGCCGCTTCTGCTGCTGCTCCGGCTGATGCTGTCAACGGAGCCACTGCTGCTGCTGCCGGCGGCACTGCACCTGCTCCTCCCGCTTCCAAGGGCTCAAGTACAGGCTCTGCAGCACCAGGCTGAGCAGCCGTGTTGCTGGTAGGAGAGCCAAAAAGCTCACGCCGCTGCTCCTCTGGTGTGACGGTGCCTGTCTGGGCCACCAGCCTGCATCAGAATGCAGGCTGTGAGTCATCCTGCCACATCTCCTCAGTGGGCGTTCAGGTACAGGGTGCATGTACTTGCCGCCTCACCAGTTGATCGACAGCTGCAGCGCTAGTGTGAGCAGCAGCAGGCCGACAATGTGAGGCGTCAGCTCCACGGGCAGGCCCAGAGGTAGGAAAATCAGGGTGGCACAGACAAAGGCACAGCCGAGGAGGCAGAGGTTGAGCAGTAAGAGGGTGGCTGGCTGCAGCAGCAGGAGGGTGTGGCAGGCAATGTTGCATTGAGTTTGGGGAAATTGATGAGCGGAGGAGCGGTGGCGGCAGCGGCGGCGAGGAAGGTCAGCAGCGCAGATTGCTACGTGGTCAGACGTGCTCTCACATTGGTGCCACGAGCGATTGCGCCAGTCAAGACGTCCTCCAGGCCCATGGAGCGTGGCGAGCCTCGCTTTTGCACTGGCAGGTATTCAATCGGCAAGCTGTTGTTGCAGAGACGGAGGTAGTGCGGGATGCGAGCCTGCTCCCGCCAGTCCAATGCCATCGACAGAGTGGCGGCATGCAACCCGGCATCGCTTGCGCGCACGTGACTCGCATTTGTGCGCTACCCTCTGCCGTTGGATTGCCCAACAAGCGATGGCCCACGCCCTGCCTCAGTGAGCGCGATCGATGGCAACTCTGTGCCCGGGAGGCCTGCAGCAACAAATGCTGGCATCACGGCAACATGCCGCTGTGTCACGGCACAGCCGGCTGCCTGCGACCCCCCAGCAGCGATTTTGCTGGCCGCCAGCAGGCAGCACTGAGCACTGCAGCCACCTAGCACCGCAGCGCAGTAGGGCAGCGCCACGGCGAGGGGTGGCCTGCAGTAGCAGCAACAGCCCGCCGATAGCGTACCCGACTGGCGGGGGCGGCGGCGACGGCACCGGCAGCAACTTTAGCAGCAATCCTGGGGGCGGCAAGACCCTGAACGATGTCATACTGTGGACCATAAACCTGCCCTGGCAGAAGGCTTTTTCCTGGGTCGTGGTAGCCATGGTGGCCTCCCAGCTGAGCGACTTCTTTGGGGTGAGTTGGGTGACGTTAACTAAGGGTGGCAAGGTGTCTACTGAGCCTTGTGTAATTCCAAGGTTTGTGATTGTCTAGGACATTTGCGTGATCGGTGGGTAGTTACCGAAGCATGCCGTAGCCGCAGGAGTCATCCCCGCCAGCCACCCGCAGCATGCAGCCCTGCCTGCGCTCTGCTCGCTTCCCAGCAAGCTCGCACGTACCTCACCCCCTACGCCTGCTGCTGAGGATGCGTGCACTGCTACCCCTGCCGGGTGCTGCAGATCACAATGGGAACCTTCATTGTCTCGTTTGTGGGCAACGGCTTTGTGCAGAGCGGCAGGCACTGGCTGCCGCTGCGCCGCTTCTCGCCGCAGGTGGGCAAGCGCCAGCAACTCCACTTCTCTGCATTGCTCGCCTTGAACGCCCCACGGTCGTGTCGTCTTCGTTTCCTCCATCTTCCATCTCATGAAATCGTGGCAGCCTTCCGCCTGCCCGCAGCACGTCAATCCGCCTCTCGCCCGCTACTGATCGCGCCTCCCTTCTGCATGAATGACGCTGTATGCACTGCACCTGCAGGACCGCCGCCGCTTCCTGGTGGTGACCTACTACACCGCCATTGTGTCCCTGTTCACACTGTTTGGTGTGCTCATCATCCCCGATGTTGTACGGGAGGGTGCAGACCTTGTCAGCCGGCTGCAGACTGAGAACCTGTGGGTGGTGGTGCTGGAGAAGATGCGCAAGGGGCTGGGGTGAGTGGCTGTGGTGGCTGGGGCAGCTGCTGGGTGCAGGGCTGCAGGTGGCTGTGATGGCTGAGCGACTGTGGTTGCCATCTGGGGTGGGTGGCGGGTGCTGCCTGCAGGGGTGCCTGCCTGCCTGCTTGGCCGGTGTCTGATTGCGTGGAAGGAGGCTGGCCGGTTGGGAGGCTGTTTGGTTGTTGCCTCATTGTCCTGCATGCCCTCCCTCCCCTCCACCTGCAGCGAGGGCGCCATGGACAGCCTGGAGCGCTTCCTGCTCATTGCATCCAGCGACGATGTGACTCGAGCCATCGACTTTGCCACCCTTGACACCATTGCTGGGGGGGCACGCACGCAGTACCTCGGCATGGCACTGCAGAACGTACTGCGGCAGTACACAAACGCCGCCGCCACGATCGTCTCGGAGCTGCTGTCCTTCACGACCAAGTTTGCTGTGCAGGCGAGTGACAACATTGTCTTTGCACGCCGGTTGGCCCGCAGCTGCTGTGCTGTCGCCTGGCTGGCCTGCTGCATCATGCAGCGCCGCCATCTGCATATGCTCCACTGCACTGCACACCTGCATAGCATACACACACACACTCTGGCAGCTCCCAGGGATTTCACTATTTGGTAAACTGAGGCACGCAGTGCGGCTGTGGCGGAGCGTTGCCCCCGGGGGGAAGCCCGTGAGGCACCCCCTGGATGCGGCGGCGCCCGCTGCGCCGCCGGCACAGCCCCGAAATAAGCTGCTGCTGCATCTGCGTCTGCGCTCCGGCTGTCGCTCGGCGGCCGGCTGCGTTTTGTGCTGCGAAAAGGCGAAGATGAGGGAGCGCTGTGTGTGCAGTCAACTGCTGCGAATCAACTGCTGCGTGCTGCACTTACTCGCACTTCACACGGCTGCACTGCACTGACGCAAGCATTTCTCTGCTGACCAGCCATTGCTGTTGTACACAGTAGGATGCTCACTCACACTTACAATCAATCCCACGCGCACAATCACCAACCAAACACCTCCACCCTTTCCTCGATTAACCACTGCCCTGCTCCTGCTCTGCGCCGTCTTCTCCCTCTCTTTCCCTCCTCTGTGCAGGTCGGCATCTCCCTCATCCTCTCCTTCATGGTGGTGTGGGACCTGCCCACCATCAAGCGCGGCGTGCAGTCGCTGCGCACCTCACGCATCGCACCCATCTACAACACCGTGGCGCCCTCCCTCGAAATTTTTGCCACCCTGTTTGGAAAGGCGTTGCAGGCGCAGGTCCGAGCGGTTGGTTGGTGGCTGGATGCATGCAGCTCGTGAGGCAGCCAGCGACTGCGGCAGTTTGCAGCGCTGTGGCAGATGCGTGGCAGAAGAACGACAGAGAACACCTGTTGGCATGCGGCTTTCGAGGACTGCATCCACAGTCCCTTACCCTGGCAAACGGTCCTACAGCAACAATGTACCGCCTCTGCTCCTCACACACATCGTACCGCAGGCACGCATCGCCGCCGTGAACACCATCCTGACGGCGCTGGGCATGTGGGCGCTGAAGCTGCCGGGCGCGGGCCTGCTGTCGCTGTTTGTCTTCTTCTGCGGCTTCATCCCCATTGCTGGTGTCATCATCTCTACCGTGCCCATCGCCTTTGTGGCGCTCACCGAGTACGGATTCACGAAGGTGGGTCTGGGCTGGGCTGGGTGTGCAGTCACGGAGCTGGGGGGGCGCACAAGGACGGAGAGGAGAGCATCTCTGGAGCGCTGCAGCGCTGCCTGTGTTCTGTGGTGAGGCGCAAGGAGAAATGCTTCGTGAGCAGCGCTAGACAATCTTGTTGCCACAGGGTCGGCAGCCACAGGTCCTTGTGCGCGCACTGCTGCTGCACACCGCTGCAACACGCACCGCCTCCTGCTCTGCCACTGGTACCGCTGCAGCTGGCGCTGGTGCTGCTGATGATCACGGGGGTGCACTTTGTGGAGGCTTACGGCCTCAACCCAGCCATCTACTCTGCACACCTCAAGCTGCACCCGCTGCTGGTGCTGACGGTGCTGGTGGTGGCGGAGCACAGCCTGGGCGTGTGGGGCTTGCTGCTGGCGGTGCCCCTCACCGTGTTTGCGCTGGACTACGTGGTTAGGTACCCGCAGGTGGGTGCTGTGCTGTGCTACGCTGCGTTGTGCTGTGCTGTGCTGCGTTGTGCGGCGTGTTGCTGTGCCGCGTGTTGCTGTGCTGCGCCTGTGAGGACTGCCAGTCAGCCAATCTGGTCTTTTCATGTGTGCTGCCTACTGCGTGGCGCGTCTGTTGACATGACACTGAGACTGTGGCTGCCTCACTCTGGTGCAGTACACCGCTACGGGTGTGGCTGCCGCCGAGCTGGAAAATGTCAGCATGACAAGCATGGATGCGAGTGAATGAGAGCTGCCGGTTCTGGCCACCCGCCCCAGGCTTCCTGCCGAGTGGAATCCCTCAAGTACTCACACAAGCATCCCACGCAACAGCTGGTGGCTGAGCTGCTTGCATGCCCCCCTCCCACACACTTACACCATGCCCTCACACACACACACACACACACACACACATACATGCACACATTCACTGATCAGAGGCCCGCAGTTTATGTGGCTGTCATGTGCGCCCTGCCCTCTTTATGCAATGCATTGATACTGCCTCCTTTTTGTGCCTCTTCCCTCTCCCTTGTCCCTTCGGTGCATTTGGTCACTGCGCGACCTTGACCCTGTGCCCATTACTTGCTTGCTGAACGGTGACGTGGTGCTGCCCTGTCCCAGCTCAAACGACCCAGGCGCCCGGCAACCACCCGCCGCCGCGCCAGCGCTGTGTACTCAGCAGGTCAGGTCACCCTCCTGCACACAATGCCCAACAACGATGCATTTTTGTCAACAACTGATCCCCGTTGTGAAAGGGGGATGGCGGGGCAATGCGGACGAATGTGGCGCTGGCGCCGCAAAAGCGGTGACATGAAATGTGGCGGCAATGGTCGGGAAGGCTTGTCCAGCGGCATGCCACCTGCCAAGCCATCCCTATTGCACCTCACGTCTGTGTTTCTGGGGTTGGGAGTGGTGAGTTTCGTAGCTTTGCGTTGCGGAAGCTGCGAAAGGCGGTGCACCTTGAGACAGCAAGCCTGGGCGATACGCATGCGATCAGCGACACAGCCGAGTGACATCGATGGTTCAGGCGGCCTCCCGCTCCGCCACCGCCGCCGCTGCTGTAGTCGCTGCCATGTGTGTTTCCGGCACATTCAGGTGGTTGCCGTCCTTGCATTCAGGTGGTGCTGGGCACGACCTGGGACGTCCATCGACACATCAAGGCCAACGAGCAGCCCGTCACCGCTCAGCAGCAGGCAGACTTTGAAGCGTGGCTGGCAGAGCGGCAGAAGGGCGACGCGGCTCGCTGAATTGGACCACCCTTGCAAGATTTGCCCCTGGCAATGCGATGCCCAGTCTAGTGGCATGGCAGCCAGCAGCAGCGCGCCAATCCAGGCACGCTGGAAGCTGCATGGCGCGACGTACGCAGCGGCAGCAGCGCCGCCGCATGACAACCGCCGCTGCCGGCCGCCAGCAGCAGCAGCCAGACCCGTATGCAGTGCTGCAGGTGTCTCGGGGGGCCAGTCGGCGCCAGATACGGGCAGCTTACATTGAGCGGATCAAGCTGCTGCACCCGGATGTCTCACTTTCAGGAGAAGACTCCACGCCAGCAGCGGCGGCACTCAACACTGCCTACGACCGCCTCATGGCAGGTGCGCCTTCTGTGCACTCGCACACATGTGATGCAGCAGCTGCGCACTGTAATCTGCTCTAGCTCTGCATGGCGGGTCTGCCACCTGCATTCTCTGTCGCCTTGTTAACTGAAGTCCGGCTTCCACACGTTCTGGCGCATGCGCTGCGCTGCGCTGCCCGCTTCGGTGCCCGCCCATCTTCTGAACCAAGCTTTCAAGGCACGACTGTGTGTTTGTTGCTTGAGCCTTACCTCCCCTCCTGTCTTGCGCTGCCGCCTCCCCAGGCTTTGGCACCAATTCTCGAGAGGACAGTGATGAGGAGGGGGAGGATCCACTTGACGTTTTCGATTTGCCCGAGGCTGAGCCCAACGAGCTGTTTGTCAACCCGTTTGCGTGCTACAACGTCAGCCCGCTGCAGTGGCGGGAGCTGCAGGAGGCGGCGAAGGAAGCTGAGGCGGCGCGGCGAGACCCCTGGTCCTCCCTGCAGCAGCAGGGGGTGCAGTGCAGCGAGGGCGCCTTTGTGTACCTCTCGCCCCGGCAGGTGAAGAGGGGAGGTGGGGCCCAGGAGGGTGTGTCATTCACAACTCCTGCTCAGGACGCTGCCTGCCTTGCTGCGGGCCATGCTTAGGCACACGCCAGGCTGGCATCCTGCTGACTGCTTTGCTGATGGATGCACAGCATCCTTTCCCACCGGTTCCAGACTCACACTGCACCAGATCAACACTGCACCGGATCAGCACGCCCCCACCCCCCACCCCAACCTGTCTCTCAGACTCACACCCCACCAAATCAACATCGCCCTCCCCCCACTGTGTGTGTGCCGCAGCTGGCCATCGTGTGTGAGGAGCTGGAGCGCGCCGCCACAGCAATGGACTCCACCAGCCTGGATGCTGCCGCTTTCTTTGTGTCAGACTGCCTGGGCCGCGCCCGCATGGCCAACAACCGCATGCCCAGTCGCAGCGGCAGCTGGGGGTGAAGCGGTTGATGGAGAGGTTGTTGTGAAGCCCTTGGCGCAATCTCCCCCGCTGTACTGCCTTCTTGCTTCTCTCTCAGCCTAGCTCGTTCCTTGCCTCCCTGGTTCTTTGCCTCGATGAACAAAATGATTACAAGGAGACGGAGCGACGGGGAAACCTTCAGCTGATGATGGACTAGGCGGACGCCCCCCCCAAGCAGGGTGGGAAGGTGTCAAGTGCACAGGGAGCGAGGGGTGGCGGCGGAAAGAAAGGCAGCAGTGCTGGTGGTGGCGTGGAAAGGGCAGGAGTTCTCTTCTCGCAAGGGGATGGGGGGAGGGAGGCGGCGCCTGGCCTGGTGGGCAGACACACGCACACAAGCAAGCAAGGGAGGGAGGGCGGAAGAATTACAGTGGCAGCGGTGGTGCCCCTGCGGGTGCCCTGAATCAAGGACCGCCCAATCAGGGGTTGCCACACAAGCTATGGCGGCGGCGCATGCACCCCGGCGGGCGAATGTCGGCCCACTAGCGGCGGCTGGCGCCGCGCACACACGCTGCCTGCCTGCCTGCGGCCCATCACAGGCTTAGACGCGGGCAACGGTCTTCTGCGGGGGGGCGACAAGCATGGGGAGGGACGACGGGGTAGGGTGAGCCGGCGTATTGAGTGCACCCCACACAAACATGCGCCCCACAAAAGGCAAGCACACAGCACAGCACACAGCACAGCACATCGCATCACAGCACAGCACAGCACAGCGCAACTCAGCACCGCTGTCAGCCAGGGGCTCACCTCTGTGATGCGCTCGTACACCTCGCGGCACTTGAGCCCCACAATGGTCTGGAACAGGCCCGTGCCGTTGTTGGAGCCGGGGAAGGCGCTGTTCTTCAGCATCTGCTGCGTGATCTCGCCGTAGAACTTGGCGCTGGTGTTGGACAGGTGGCTCTCCTGCGGGGGCGCGATGCAGGGTGCAGGGAGGCAGTGAGTGCACACATCACAAGTGGCTGATGGGGAGTTGGCTGCAGGCTGTGCCAACGTCATCCCAGCTCAATTGCCCACCCTCCCCCCCCCCCCCCCCTCCAAAAGAAACACCACCTCTCGCTATGACGCCAAGCTGTACGCGCTTTGCAATGACCACAATGTATCGGTCAGCCAGCCACCCACTGCCCCCGGCCCCTCCAGCCCAGCCACCCACCATGTAGATGAGCTCCTCCAGCTTGTCAAACTGTCCGTCCATCTCCAGCACAGACACCTCCTCGCCGTAGTAAGTGTCGGGGCCGTAGAACATCTTGATGCCTGAAGAAGGTGCAAGAGCGAGGGGTGGGGGTGGGGGGGTGGGGGGGGGGTGAGCCGGTGGGGGCCACACAGCAGTGAGCGGCGCGCTGCACAGCCGCCACGTGTGGCTGTGGGGCAGCAGCAGCGCTGGCCACACAGCATGCTGTGAGACCTGAGCCCAGAGCAGCAGTTGAAAGCCAGTGCTCGACCCCTATACTACCTCTCAACCTCTTCCCCTCTTGGTGGACGGAAGGGGACCTCTTCCAGCCCTCGTTCCACCACTCCTCTGCGAAGCCCCCAAACGAACCCCACACCCCACACCCCACACAAAAACCCCACACCCCACACACCGCCTGCCGCCTCACCCGGGAATGAGCAGGTGAGCTTGCGGCCGCAAGGGATCCACGACACGGTGGACCCCTGGTCAAAGAGGTACACGGGGTCAAACAGCTTCATGCCGTCCTTCATGATGAGGCGCACCCGCAGGATCTTGCCCTCCTTCTCGTCGGGCACCAGCTGGGTGGGCAGCACCTGTTGATGGGTGGAGGGGGGGGAGGGCAGCGAGGGTGAGAGCAAGGCTGGTGCGGGGCGAGTGTGCATAGCGCCGCGAGATGCAAGCATGATGATAGCCCACATATGTATGCCAGGCTGCGCACAGCGAGTCTGGCATGCCACTGCCAGACACTTGGTCATTCACCACCCCACACACTCCGAAAAGCTCACCACGTCCGCCCCCATCAACCCACCTGGATGATCATGTCTGCCTTCTTCTTCTGGGGGTCGATGTAGGCATCAAAGTCGGGCTTGCGCGCCTCGATGGAGGCCTTGATGCTCTCCAGGCTGTGGCCGCGCTCCGCCATGTCGCGCTGGATCTTCCACGCAAACTTGATCTCGTCGGAGATGTCGAGGTAGATGCGGAAGTCGACCAGCTCGTTCACGCGGTCGTCGTAAAAGGGGTGCAGGCCCTCGATGATGAGGATGTTTGGGGAGGTGGTGTCCTCAGGGGGGTCCAGCAGGCCCGTCACGTGGTTGTAGATGGGCTTGGCAACAGTCTTGCCCTCCTTCAGCGCCTTGACCTGCAGAAAGGGCGAGACAGGGCGGGGCGGGGCAAAGCAAGCAAGGGGCGGCGGTGAGGCTGGTGCGTTGAAAGAGGTGAGAACGGGGTGGCATGCAGGTAAATGCGGCATGATGGCAGAGCAGAGTCGAAGCAAAGGGCACAGAAAGCGGGGCAGCAAGTCTGCGCTGATTGATGCCGGGCTGCTTGTACTGTGCATTGCACATCGCCGCTGAAGCACTGCACGGCTGAGGAGAAGCGCCCCAGCTATGCTGCTCTCTGCGCCGCTGTTGCACCTCCATTGCTGCTCCAGCTTTGAGTGTTGTGCCCATTTGCAGCCTGCCTGCCAGTGCTGCAGCCCGTGCACACTGCGCCCCGAACCGCAGTGCTGACCCCAGGGCACCCAGCTGTCGCTGCACGTCTGCCGCTGTCCCCATCATTGCTATCAACTCGCTCACACTGCCAGAGCTTAAGCTGCAGTGGGCCGATGCAGTGCATCATCCCCGGCACCCAGAAGGATAGTGCAGTACGGTACACCGTACCTGCTCGTACATCAGGTCGAAGTTCTGGCTCTCCGGTGCCAGCGCGGTGACCCCCGCCTCCTTGCGCCCGTTGCGGTCGAGTGAGTGGTAGTCGTCCAGGCAGATGACGGTGGTCATCTCCGAGGAAAGGGTGTTGGAGTCCGGGTTGCCGCCCGCGGGGGGCTTCGGCTCGCCGCCAAAGATGCCAGTCACGCTGCGGAAGACCAGAAGGGAGGGATGGAGGACAGGGTGAGGGTGCGGGTTGGCAAACGATGGTGTGGGTGGCCAGGTGTCGGCTGGCCGGAGGTATAAGCAGCCGCCGGCAACACTACATGTGCTGCTGAGGTTGATGAAGGTTTCAACGGATGGGCTGAGTTTCGTGGTGAGTGCCAGGCTGTGCATCCAACGCCTGCTGCCTGGCTGGCTCACCGGCGCATGAAAGTGCTCTTGCCGCAGCCGGAGTCGGCAGCCAGGCCAATGACCACCACCTGCATTCATTGCGTTGGCATGCGCGGCGAGGGTGAGACGTGTTGCTTGGCACACGCTGGCAGCGGCGGCGCCGCTGGCTGCAAGTTGCTGCCTTTGGCCGGCTTGCAGCGCAATCTGGCACATTTGTCTGGATGATGGCGAGTGTGGGCTGCCAAGCGCCCAAGCCGCCGCCGGCCAGCCTCCATCGACACTCGCCTTATCGCTGGCAGCCTGCACCACCACGACGCGGCTCTGCACGCGGCCAGCCTTCATGGACCGCTGTGCCAGGGTCCGGGAGAAGGTGGGGCGGGCGATGGCCGAGACGGGGGTTGCCTTGAAGCCAGCGCGCTGCGCCATCGCCGGCCGTGGCGCAGCCATGGCTGTGACCGCAGTGGTGGCCTGGAGAGCAGCCATCTTTTGTGACGGATTGAGGGCCGATGGCGAGCCGAGCCCGCCCCATCTCACCCCAGGGCCGTGCTGGGCCATGCTGGCTTTCATGTGACTCGATTTCACCTCCCCATTGCGCTTGCAGGCAATCCACAACCCTCTCGATCGACCCCACACACGCTGCACCATGCTCTCCGCAACGACTGCCCCCGCATTCCCCACCGGCGTATCGGGCGGCCCCTGCGCTCGCCACCCACCCCGCCGATACAGACAGCGGGTACTGATGCCGCAACGGGCCGCCGCGAGGTCCAATGATGGCGAAACCACAAAGACCCCTTTAGAAGTCACCGCCGCCGTCGCTCAGGCCGATGGCGAGAACCCTGTTCCGGCTCAGGCACTGGCTGCAGAGGAGGAGAGGCTGGCAGCCGCTGTGCAGCGTCAGGTGGAGCAGTCGGCAGCAGTACAAGTTGAGGAGGCAGCAGAGGAGAAGCTGGCGGCCCGAAACAAGCAGGCTGGACATGTGCCCGCTGCCGCCGAGCCTGCCGTTCAGGCCGATTGGGAGAACCCTGTGCCGGCTGAGGCACTGGCTGCTGAGGAGGAGAGGCTGGCAGCCGCTGTGCAGCGTCAGGTGGAGCAATCGGCAGCAGTGCAAGACAAGCCCTCCACCAAGACTCCTGAGCAGCGTGCCCACGAGGCTGCCATAATGGACAATGGCGGCAACGCAGCCATGCAGCCCAGCACCGCCACCAAGGGAGAGGACGACCTGGCACTGACTGCAGACCTGGCAGTGACTGCGACCAAGCTGGGAGTGACGGTGAGCGGTCCATCATGGAGCTTGCGTTGTTCACTGCTGATTGAGTTGGAAGACCAACCGTGAGCAGTTGCCGCGGAGACATGTGCCGGACATAACAGCCGTCACCAGGCGAGCACATGCTGCTGCACCCCGAATAATGCTCACCGCCACCGCACTCATGATCTGGTGCAGGTGGCTGCCCAGGCGGCGGGCAATGTCACACGCTGGCTGTCAGATGAGGCCCCCACCGCACTAAAGGTGGGGCTTGCGGGGAGAGACGCTTGCGCGGGATCACAAGCCTTGTAACTGCATCGCCACACTGCCTCTGCCTCTGCTCTGCGCGGCTCCTCGCTGCTGCTGTCAAGCAGACCGTGCTGCGCACCGCTGTCTGTGACGCATGCCCCGAAAGTGACGTCCCCCCTGCTCTGCCGATGCAATGTGCAGGAGTGGAGCGAGACCGTGGGTGAGGAGCTGGAAAGCGTGAGCGAGGACCTGAACAAACAGCTGGAGGGCCTGGGGCAGAACCTGGGAGAGGCGGTCGAGGAGTTGGGCAGCAGCATCGCCGCCGCCAACGAGCGCACCGCAGCTGAGGCGGAGCAGGGCGCAGAGAAGTGGAACCAGCTGACGCAGGAGGTGACGGCGGCGCTGGAGCCGAGCCGGGCAGCTGACCCAGCTGGGGAGGGCTCCAAGCCGGTGGCAGAGATGGTGCAGGACTCAGGTACGCACTTGCAGAGCTGAAGTCAAGCCCGTGCGCTCGCTTCCAGCTGCCTGGCTTGCAGCGGTGTCTGGCTGGCTGGCCGACGGCCTTTTGGTCGGCTGGCAGATCAAGAATATGCACCCCGCGCTCTGTGGCCCCTATTCCGGCTCTCACAACATAAGTCCTGCATGCCCTTCCCCCCTGCAGTTGACGAGCTGTTGGCGGCACCTAAGCCTGCCGCTCAGGCAAAGGGCCCCACTGTGGGCCAAGACCCAGTCGCTTTCTTCGACCAGCTGCTGTCCCGCCCAGGCACACAGCAGAAAGGCAGCGCCAGTGAGGGCTACAGCGTTGCCGAGGTGGAGCGGCAGCAGCAGAGGCTGCGATCGGCGGCCACCTCCCTGGCACGTGCAGAGCGAGTGCGGGCGGAGGCAGCTGCAGGACGCATGCAGCGTGCACAGACTGCGCTGGCGGAAGAGGAGGCTGAGGCAAAGGCGGAGGCGCAGGCCAGGGAGGAGGAGAAGCTGGCAGCTGCCGTGCAGCAGCAGCAGGAGGACTCGGCAGCCATGCGGGAGAAGGCTGCTGCAGAGGAGCAGAGGCAGGCCAAGAACAAGCAGGCTGAAGACCGGGCTGCTGCTGCCAAGGCCGCAGCTCAGGCCGATGGCGAGAACCCTGTGCCGGCTGAGGCACAGGCTGCGGAGGAGGAAAGGCTGGCAGCCGCTGTGCAGCGTCAGGTGGAGCAATCGGCAGCAGTGCAAGATGAGGAGGCAGCAGAGGAGAAGCTGGCGGCCCGGAACAAGCAGGCTGGAGATGTGCCCGCTGCCGCCGAGCCTGCCGCTCAGGCTGATGGGGAGAACCCTGTGCCGGCTGAGGCACTGGCTTCTGAGGAGGAGAGGCTGGCAGCCGCTGTGCAGCGTCAAGTGGACCAGTCGGCTGCCGCTGAAGCAAACACTGCAGCCCGCGAGGGTGATAAGCGGCGGTCCAGCAGCCATGTGGCTTTCCTCAGCGCCCCGATGAGCAGCGGCGGCGGCGGTGGCGGCAGCGGCGGTTCTGGTGAAAGCAAGGCTGGGAGCGGCACCTCCACCAAGCCTGCCACCGGTGGTGGCGCTGGTGCAGCTGCCGCTGCCTCTGCTAGTGCAGCTGGAGCGGCAGGTGCTGCAGCAGGCGCCAAGCTAGCGGCTGCAAGCAGTGGTGGCGGTGGTGATAGCGGTGCTGGTGGCGGCAGTGGGGGCGGCGGCGGCGGCGGCAGTGGTCGTGGCGGCGGCGGCGGTGGCGGTAACAATGGCGGCAGTAGCTCAGATGGAGATGGGCTCAACGGCAGCCCCTCCCTCTGGGGCCGCCTGCTGCTCATTGCGCTGGCGGCCGGGGCAGGCTACCTGTACGTGAAGAAAGACTTGCCGTCAGTGCCCGCCATTCGCAATGCCCTGGCAGGTTCCCCTAGCAACGACAAGGGCAGCAAGGAGTCCCGCCGCAAGCGCTGATTTGCCAACGGCTGTTCCTCTAACTGCCTGCGTTTATTGTTGATATGCAATTGGTATGCGAGATACTGCGAGCTGAGACTTGAACTGTAGCTAGCACATGGTGTGTACAACTCTTTTTGTTATTTGTTCCCTTTGGGATATTGGCACCCTGTTTTCCCAACCTTGGCGTCTTGGCCATCACGCTTTTGTGTGTTTGATGTGCAGCAAGCCGTCCATTTCTGTCCTTGAACCATTTCGACCTGCGCCTTTTACGTCGTCACAAGCCCTGATACGATACAATGCAGTGATTCACAGTTAGCACGGGTACATGTCATTTTGATCCAATGCAATGTTGAAGTACACAAAAATCGGGCCCAGGGACACCAGAGGACGAGCTGTCAGCTGCTGCTGTAGGTGTACACCCCCCTGCCGCTCTTCTTGCCCAGCCAGCCAGCATCGACGTACTGCACCAGCAGCGGGCACGGCCTGCAGGCAGACAGGCAAACACGCAGGCAGGCGGGATGTAACGAGGCAACAGCAACTGCATTGACGTGGGCGTGCCACGGCAGTAGCCAGCGCCAATTTCCTACGGTCACTGTCTGGCTGGGCCGCTGGCCTGCTGTCCAGAACCCCAGCTCGCACACCTGTACTTGCTGTCCCCAAGTTGCTCGTGCAGCACTCTCATGATGGACAGGCAAGTGTCCAGTCCAATGAAATCTGAAGGAGCACAGCATAAACAGCAGGTTGTGAAAGCAGCAGGCTGTGACACACGAACACACAAGGGGCAGGCTGTGGCGCCCTCGATTGTTGAAAAACTGGAGAACGCTGCGCCGCAAGCACAGCAGCAGTCAGCGATATTCTGGGAGGGGGCCAGATCACAAGCCGAGCCAGCCAGATCGTTGCGCAGGCGTGCAACAGATTCCCGGTGCTGCCGCCAATCGCCGCCAGCCACAACCGCGCTCCACAACCGCGCTTCAGCAGCAGGCCGGCCGACCCGAGATACCCTGGCTCCTGGCACAACAGCAGCCATCAAGCACACACACAGCAGCAAGACACAGGGCAGGTGGCCAGCGTGCATGATGTAAGTGAGGCCATTCCGCCCGCTCACCTGCTAGGGTGAGGGGCCCCATGGGCTGGTTGGTGCCCAGCTTCATCCCGGTGTCTATGTCATGCGCGCTGCCCACGCCCTGCAGCACACAGCACAGCGTGGTGGCTCTGCATGTAAGGCGTACGCAGCTAGAAAAGGGTAGAGAAAGGTTGGCGAGGGGGGGAGAGTGGGGCAGGCGGGGCAGCTGTTGACAGGGCAGGGATAAGCCCCGCTGAGACGGAGGTCAGAACAGCGAGAGCATGGCCTGGCCTCCACTCCCACCCACTCCCTAGCCCAAAGATCCTCCCTCGGCCCAGCCCACCTCCATCAGCGCAAAGAAAGCTTCGTTGATCATCGGCATCTGCGGGCACAGCGCAACCCACACCGAAGCACAGTGCAGCTCAATGTGGCGGCTTCACGCACCAGCCTGTATCGTTGATGGCTTGTGGAGGGCAGTGGCACCCCCCCTCGACCGGGCCAACAACAAACGGCATCAGGTATCACTGCTCACCAGTATTCGGTTCACAATGAAGCCCGGTCTGTCCAGAGACACGCAGGTCGTCTTGCCCAAGTGCACCGCCAGCCGCTGCGTTGCCTCAAAGGTTTCGTCGCTTGTCTGTAGGCCGCGCACCAGCTCGATCAAGGCCATAAGGGGCACCTGAGAGTGGGGATAAAAAGGGGAAGGAAGGCATGAAGGCAAGTGACAGGCAAGGCCGCCGCGGTGGGAGCAGGTGACAGGCCGGCAGCTGGTGATGCCAACACCCCGACTGCGCAAGATGGGCGTAGCATACAGCTCACAGCACAAAGCACGCGACATACAACACACGTAAACACGCACTGGGTTCATAAAGTGCAGGCCGACCACGCGGTCTGGGCGGCACGTGGCCGCCGCCAGGCGAGTGATGGAGATGCTGCTGGTGTTGCTGGCGAGGACCGCGTGTGGCGGCATCAGTGCATCCAGCTGCCTGAAGATGCCGGTTTTCAAGCCCTCGTTCTCAGGCACAGCTTCCACCACGTAATCTGCTACTGCCAGGGCCTGCAAGCGGGAGCCCAGGCCGAGTTGCAGCCTCCAGGCAGATGCACTCAGTGCAAGTGGGAATGAAAGTTGATAGGGTATGCTGATCATGCTGATCATTGGCAGCAGGCCTAAGGTTAAGGACGGCAGGCACAATTGATCGGAAAGCGACGTTAGACAAGCGGCGCCTGTCAGCTCATTTCACCGGGCTCTTACCTCCAGGTCTGTAGCATGCTGCAGCCGCTGCAGCACCGCCTCTGGTTCATCCTTCAGCATGCCTCGCTTCACTAGCTTGCCCAGCGACAAACGCATGCCGGCCGCCGCACGCTCAAGCTGCTCCGCCGCACGGTCCACCAGCACCACCTGCGATGGTGGAACCACGGCCAGTGCGTTCCGGACTCGATGCTGAGGGAGAGCGGTGAACAACGGTGGATGCGCAAGGAGGCAGTGGCGGCGGCGGCGCACCTGGAGCCCGGCGGTGGCAGCCGCTTGCGCTATGCCAGCCCCCATCTGCCCGGCTCCGATCACGCCCAGCAGCTTTGGCAAACCACGTGACATGGTGCAGCGATCAGTTCGCAGCGAGTGAATCGGCAAGGGACGGCATGCAACTGAGCCCCGATACGCGTGCAAGGCGGCTGCTAAGTCGACCGAGCGCCTGCGACACCTTTCAGAATCGAAGTGTACTGGATGTTCAACCCGGAGCGTTACGCTGCCTGATGTCCCAATTCGTGACCAGTATTGCACTCATATTCACCTGGTTCGTTGCCGTCACGCACGACATTCCACAGAGCAATCTCCGCCCACATGTCCGAACCGGGGCCACTGGGATTGCAGCGCACAGATGTCACCACCTTCTTGAACTCTGTGGGTGAGTGTCTGCCGCCCAGCAGCTGCCTGCTCGACATTGCAACTGCCGCTGAACCGCCGCCGCTCTTCCTTGCACAGGCACCGAGCTACGGCTCGCAGCTGATTTCTTGAACAAAGACCACCCACTACCTGTAAAGCCGTCTCCTAGTTCGCCATCCCGACAGTCGGCACACCCACCTGGTGTGAAGGTTCCTGTTGATTGCGAGCCAGCACCATGCAACGCAGCTCATTGCGTGCAGGAGCCAGAAGTGGCTGCGCTGTCGCCGCGCCAGGCAGCGCAGATGGTACAGACAGCGGCAGCACTTGAGGCAGAAGCATGGCAGGATGAGGGTGCTATCTGTGGGAGGAAGCGGCCCGGGGGCGGCAACCCAAGCGCAGCCCGAGGGCCCACAACAGCAGCAGCAGTGGCTGCAGGCCGGCAGCAGCATCGTAGCGTTGCCAAGGTTGCATCGTGGCTCAGCACCAGCAGCGACGCTGCTTGGACCTCAGGCGTCTGCGCCCCGTGCAGCCGCATCAGTGGACTGAGCACATGCGGGACAGCATCGCCGGCCTGCCCAGAAGCTGTTCAGCTTGCCACTCAGCGGGGCAGGAGCCCCAGCCTGCAGCAGCAGCGGCAGCAGCAGCGGCAGCAGTGCCCTCCAGCGGCTTATGTGGCGTCGCCTTCGTGGCCTCAGCGCAAGCTGGTGCTGGCCCGCCCTCTCTGCCACGACTGCGGCAGGCCAGGGATGCACTGCTGCTGCCCGTCCAGGCAGCCCCTGCGCCTGCTGCGTGCCAAGCACCCGGGATACCCATCAGGCAAATCCTCTGCCAAGCAGGAGCGGATCGCAAGGCAGACTGCACCACAGACGGGTGGAAAGTCGCATGAACAGCAGGGTGCGGCCATCAGCACCGGCAGCATACACACAGCCCACTTTGGGGGGCTCCAAGCTGGTTCCACACCACAAGCATGGGGTCCTGCCAGGGCCAACGGCAGTGGTCGGTGCCTCGTGGATATGCCCACCTGTCGAACTGGTTGGGGTGCGCCTGTGGAGGGCAGGGCACGGCTCGTGCCCGCAGGTGACCTTTGGGGGGAGGGGGGTGAGCCTGATCTGCCCTCGCATTATGCGGCCATGAACAGCTGAAGCCAGGCAGACGGAGCCTGTTATGCTGGCACTGGTAGAGAAAACGCCACGCAATGCCCAAGAACCTGCCTGTCGCTGCTGCGCGTGCAGGTTGGGAGGCAGGGCGGCTGCAGACCGGCAGCGCCAGCGCCAGCAGTGTGGTGGAGCAGCTGCGAGCCATCTCCAGCAGCATCAGGGACCTGCAGGGCGGCATAGCTTGTTTCTTGTCTGGTCAGCGGCCTGGTGACACCCCTCTGAGCATCCCGAGACACGCCGCAGCAGCTCACCCTGGGGCGGGTGGCGTGCTGTGCCACGCTGGCGGCAGCATGGTGGCGATGCAACACAGTCAGGGAGCCAGGGAGACACCCTTGAATCCAGCGCCTATCGTGGCTGCAGTGTCAGCTGCAGCACCATTACATGCTCAGGCAGAGCTAGCCACGATGGGGCCATCCCCGTCAATGCGCCTGGGAGCCGATGCCCAGCCGCCTGGAGCATCAGTGCAGCCAGTAGCGGTGCGGGTCGGGAGACAAGTCCGTTTGGGCCGCCGTGCCCCATCTGTGTGTGTCTAGTGTCTGGCGCTGTCCAGGATGCGTGCCAGGAGTTGTAATGTGCACGTGTGCAAGATTGAATGGTACTAGCTTGTTTTAAAGATGGGGGGGGGCATCACCTGCTGCGGCAACGACACGGTGGCAATTTGCCCTTTTCCGCCCCCTTCCCCTTTGCCATCCTAATCTGATGTTGAGGCGCACGGCAGCTGCTACGGCGGCCTGCACTGCCAGAAAACAGGGTGGTGGCGCCCAAAGCCCTGCGACCATTGCGAGCGGCGCACGTCGATTTGCTGAGCAGGCTGTCAATGACGGTGCCGAGGCCGCCAAAGAAGCGGGAGGCTGGCTCAAGGTAGGAGCGGGGCCACCGCCCGACGATGTGTGGCGCCGCCGCCGGTCGATGTGTCGGTTCCATTCAGTCAGTTGCAAGGTGGACTGAAACCGCAAGAACGTGTTGAGCCTTGAGCTTATGTTTTTCCTCCCCTTCTCCTCTTCACACAGGATGTTGCTGCCAACAAGCTGCGCCTGTTTGCGGCTGCTGGGCTGGGCATCATCCTGTTGAATGTCGGTGCGAATGCCGGCTTTGACTGGTACTATCACAAGCAAGGTGGGCTCGCTGCTGCCTCTGCGTCGGCAGTATGAGTCTCTCAACTGCTGTTGGCAACACAATCTTGATGCAATCTGTGTGGCAAGCGGTGCTATGAGCCCCAACAGCCCTTAGCCTCAACAATTCACATCGGCCCCCTGCTTCTTGTCATCCCCAACCAATCCATAGCTATTCAGCCGCCAGCTGAGCCCACAGCCCTCTGCCTGCTGTGACATTTGCCTGCTGCCCACTTGCCCTTTCCGCCCTCCGCTGTGCAGTGCTGGACACTTTGATGCGCGGCGTGCTGCCGCCTCCGCAGCCGCCGCCCGTGCTGCCCCGTGCTGACCTGCGCAGCGGGCTGCGTGATGTGCTGCAACCCAAAGTGCGGCCGGGTAACTGCACATGCGTTGTGCCCCTGCTTGTGCCGCTTGCACACCAGTGACGTCATCCGCTGCTACCTACCTGTCGGCAGCCAGCCTGTCAGCATCCCTGCAGGCGGCAAATGGCACCACTTTCTGCCGCCACCCGCTATCAGCAGCACATTTCCTGTCATGCCCTCACAGCCACCACTGCTGCTGTGGCCTTCAGGAACCATCCAGCTTCTATCACGTGGTGACAGGCCCCCCCGGTGGCGGCAAGTCCACCCTGCTGCGTGCGGCGTGTCGAGAGCTGGGGCGGGGCGTGGGATATGTGGATGTGAATCCGGCCTTTGAGGTGGATTTCGGCAAGGACCTGGGCCACGCCTTCAACTTCAGGTGCGGGTGCACGCTGCGCCGTGCTGTGATGCGCTGTGCTGCACTACGATGTAGCATCAGGCGACAGTCAAAGCGAGGCCGACCCTTTGCAGCTAGCGGGAAGAAAGGCCGCTGGCCGTGCACCATGCCACTTGCAGCATTTTTGGCTAGCAGCCTTGCTGGCCAGCCCCAAACACATCGCTTTGCCACACCCCTGCCCGCCTCCCGCCGCTGCTGCAGATTCCAGGAGCACATGAATCGTATGAATATTGTGTCACAGCCTTTGCTTGGCACACAGTATGAAGATCCAAACAGGTGAACACAAGAAGAAGAGAAACACAGCAAGCTGCTCCACACACAGCAGAAGCAACAGGCTGGCTGCAGGATGGCACCGTTTAGAAAGTGTCTGCGCCAGTGGCACCTTTGCATGACTTGTGCCTGGCTCAAGTCATGCCTGGATGATTTGCTTCCCGTCCTGCAGCAAGCACCCGCTGGCCTCTGTGCGGCAGTCTGCAGAAGCGCTGCATGACGCCGCGGCAGAGTTCCGACACAGGACTGGTGCGTGTGGTGTGGTGGAGGCTGCTCCTTGAGTGCTTTGCAGCGCACGGGGCAGGCTGGCTGCAGCACCGGTGCAGCCATAGTCGTCGTGCATCTCGCTGAGTCCCATCACAGCAGCACAGCCGGCAGCCCTGTGATACCTCCCTTGCCCCTGAGCTGCTGGTGCTCCTGGGCATGCACCGTGCAGGCAAGCCCTTTGTGCTGGTGATAGACAGCTCTGACCGGCTGGCCAGCAGCGAGGAGGGGGAGCGCGTGCTGGGCGTGCTGCGGGCGTATGCGCGGGACTGGGCGCAGGAGGGTGTGCTCACCACGGTGTTTGTGGCACATGACTGGAGCACAGTGGAGAAGCTGACGGGTGCGGGCCTGCGCACGATTTCGCCGTGGGTTGGGCTGCTGCCTGCAGCTGTTGCCTGGGCCTTGCCTTGTCACGCTGGGAACACCACTACTGCCAACGTGCTGTGCAACCGCAAGCTGTCGGGCCTCCAGAGCACCTCTGGAGCGCTTTGCTGCGTTCGTCGTGTGCTCAACAGCTGCTGCACCTGGTGCTGGCGCTGCGCACACAGCAGCAAAAAATGGGCTTGGCTATGCTTGACTGCTGGCTGCCGTGTTGGTTGCAGGCGATCACCCGGCGCAGTCTCGGGCGGCGCCAGTGTTCCGTGTGCCAGACATCACGCAGCAGGAGGCGGTGCAGTACCTGACTCATCTTGGGGTGGACGACAAGGCTGCACCGCAGGTCAGGGCGCTGCGGTGTCCTGCTGCGGTGCCGTCCTGGTTGAGCTGTCCTTTGTGTGCGGAGGGTGCCTGCCTTGCTCCTTCCTGTCCCAATCAAGCAATGCCGCCCGCTGCAGTGTGCTGACCTGGTGGGAGGCAGCCTGCTGCTCCTACAGCGCTTGGCCACCATGCTTCGCGCTGGCGTGCCATTCACAGGTGGGTGGCTGTGGTACAGCCGGGGATGGCTGTATGTCTTCTTTGCACAGTGTTGCACAGAGCCTGTGCTGCTAGTCGCCAATCATGGTGCTGAGATCTGTGTTCACCAATTTTGCCGCTCCCATGCTCTTGCGCATGCAGATGCCAAGCAGCAGCTGTTTGACTTGGTTGAAATGGCATATGTGGCTGCCGGGCTACTAGACCAGACACCGCAGCAGGATGGAGGCCTGGCGGTAATAGAAGCACTGCTGAAGAGCAAGCATGGCGCCATCAGCGCAGCAGGTGGGCAGGCGGTGCAGGTCAGGGGTGTGCTGGGTGCTGGGTGGCAGCCAAGTTGGGCAGTGCAGTGGAGGGGAATCGAGATTGGAATGGCTAGCCAAGACGCAGGGCAATGCCGTCACTCTAGGCTGCTAATCTTCCCTTGCATTCCGCTGCCGCAGAGTGGAGGGAGCAGGTGCCGGTGAGGGCGCACCAGAGGTCTCTGCTGGCCAGGGGAGTGCTTCGCTTTGACGGCCGGCATGTGCAGTTTTCCTCCAACCTGGCCGCCGCATATGCTCGGGAGCGGCTGGGCTCCCGCCTGCCGCAGTCGACCCTGGCACAGCACAAGCAGCTCAGGTGATGGGTGGCTGCATGCATGCATCCATGCATGCATACATATGTAAAATTTTGATCAGTAACTTTGATCAACATCATTTGCCGTCGAGATGCGGCAAGGAAATATTCTGAGCATCTAGGCCATTTTGGGCAAATGCGGCAAGCGGCGTTCAGCACCATGAACACTCGGTTGTGCGGTGCGGGTCTGGCGGCGTCCGCAGAAAGCAAAGCCCCGCAGAATGAGCGTTTCCCACAACAAGCGGTCGGTGGCGCTCAGCTTCAAGGAAATCCAAGAGCTGCTGGCAGAGGCCGCCAATGCGACCGATCAGCATGCGGAGGCCGGGCCAGGCAGCCATCGCAGCGACACTGGCGGCGGCGGCACGAGCGGCACGGTTACACCCGCCATCAGTCGCCCGACCTCGCTGGTGCTACAGAAGCAACCCTCGCTGGTCATGCATAGAAGAGCAGGGAAGCTGGGCGGCCCTTGGGTACCAGATCCAGGCACCGCAGCAGCGTGGCTGCCTGGAGCCAGCGTCGAGCGGCCTCCTCTGGTCCAGCGGCGGCTGGAGAAGCGCTGCCGCAAAGCGCTGCAGCTGCTTGACCAGCTGCAGCAGCCCGTCTTCAATCTGGCCAAGGGCGGTAACGTTGCGCCACTGCCACCAGCGGCCCTCCGCTTCTGCAAGGTTGGTGTGGCGGCACCGCGTGAGGGGCCGCAACTCAATTTTCTTTGCTCGATTGAGCGAGCCCTGCATTCTTTGCGTCGGCGCTCTGAGCCCAACCTCAACCTGCTCAGCGCCTACCATCCGTGCAGGGACTTGTATTCATAGAGCAGCGCAAGGCGGGCGTGGTGGCGGGGTGGGAGTGGGGCAACGGCGTCGTGTGCAGGCGCTTCCCCGACGGCAGCTGGTCGCCGCCTTGCTTCATAAAGCTGCGCGGCGCCAGCCTGGGGTTCACCTTTGGAATGCACACAATCAAGAGCTGCCATGTGCTGCAGGTGGGGTGCAGGGGGTGCAGTGCCTTGGTGTGGGGGGCCGGGGCCCTGGCATGCAATCCTGTTCAGTCCTTCGCTTGCTTCATTCATTTATTCAAAGCAGGAATGAAGCATGCTGCCCTGGCGCCAAGTGCTTGTTTGCTCTCTTGCCCCTTCCTCTGTTGCAGAACATGGAGCAGGTCATGGCGTTTGTGCAGGAGCAGGGCGCATGCACCATAGATTGCACTGTGCCCTCATCGGGCCTCGACCCGCTGGCGCCCGAAGCAGCAGTGAAGCCCCTTAGGTCTGGCTGCTGCTGTTATTGTGATTGTGGTTATCGTTGTTGTTATGCGCACCTTACCCCTGCCTGCTGTTGCTTGAGCAGCGCTAGTGCTGGCTGCACGCTGGCCGGGAGCGACAGCTGTGTGTGAATGTGTGAGCACTTGCCTCCCGAGAGTATGCCAGCAATCAAAACTAAAGCTGGAGGTGGGGCATTACTGCAGGCACATCGCCATTCCGCTGGAGCCGGGTGTGGAGCCGCCGCACTCTGTGCAGCTGGCTGAGGGCTTGATCTACGACTTGTCTGTGCGGCGTGAGTGGCGTTTCCGTGAGGAGCGCACGATGTTTGCCACATCAGCTGATGCAAGGGGCGAACCCAACGCACGCCTGCAATTACACACAGTGGTTTTGCTTTGCTTGGCTTATAAACGTTGCAGCCGGCTGCTCACCTGGCCCCCCTTGTGCCTGCCCGCCCACACGCAGTCGGCATGTCATACACTGACGATGGGCTGAACGCGGCAGCATACGGCGAGGGTGCAACGGCGGAGCAGATCCTGTGTGGAGAAGTAGCGCCGCCCGCTGAGTTCCTGCCGCTGGTTCAAGCTCTCCTTCGCATGGCGGCAGAGGCCACGGTGAGGCCCTCTGCCGAGGCTGCATGCTGCCATGTGCTGCAGACCTGGGCGGTGCTTTTTACCGCACCTTTCCTGTTGCCAAGTGCAAATACAGCAATGCAGTCCTTCACCCCAGGCCTCCTGGAGTTGCAACCCGTGCCGCCAAGCCCCGTTGTTGCAGGTGGTGCGGCGCACAGTGAGCAAGTTTGAGCTGGCTCGCCAAGCCAGCAGGATGTCATCGAGTGGCCGCAGCACGAGCAATGGGAACAGGTCGGTGCCTTGACATGTAGTGTACTGTGCTGTACGCATGTCAGACATTGCTTGGGTAAACATATCTGATGCAACGCACTCGCACCGCCTCCTGCTGTGCCGCAGGCCGGCACTGCACCGCAGCAGCTCCGAAGTCGGGTTTGGAACCTGCACCAGCCACGACAGCTTCCTCGCAGGCGGCTCGCCGCACTCGGTGCTGTCGCAGGGCGGGACGCCGGAGCCGGGGCCGCACGGGAGCCCGCGCGCCTTCAAGTTGTTTGATGTGGGCTGCGACATGGTGGAGGAGTGTGGCAGCGACAATCCTCAGGCGGATGAGGTGCAGCAGCTGGATGCGCAGCAGCAGCCGCACCAGCAGCAGCAGCAGCAGCTGGCAGGGCAGAATTTGCCTGACCACCAGCAAGCTGCGAATAGTCGGCAGCAGCGCAGCCGTGGAGTGGCGGCGGCAGAGGGCACACCGCCGCCATCCTATCCTGCAATGCCTGCAGCTGCTGTTGCTGTTGCTTCTTCTGTAACACAACGTTGAAATCTGCACCAAAGACGACGAGCCTGATTTATCGACTGGCAGGTGCAGAGGGCAGTGCAGGGCAGCGATTGATTGGGGAAGGCGCAGGGGCTGATGCACTGATTGAAGGCGTTGAGTGGAGGCGTTTAATGAGTTGCCTTTCCCAATGCCATCACCACTGCTGACTGATCACAAGCATTGGTCACAGGTGCCGGCCTGCCTCCCTTCAGCTCTCCAGCATCATGGGCCCCATATTTGGCAGGGGGTACTGTGTAGGGGTGTGCTGTACTTACAAAGGGTTTGGTGGTAGGGCGCTATTTGAGGTGCTTCGACGTAATTTGCGCACGTCATCAATAATGAATACACTATAGAACGGAACCATATATCTACCGTGTTGTGTTGTGAAGTATCAAGACAGAGCTGCTTTGAATCCAAAAACGCAGCACAGGCTGGAATGCTAGAAAGGCAGGGTGTAGGTACAGTAGCTTCAAATGCAATGTAACAGCGCACGTGTGCACTGGTGACGACCAGCAGCTGGGTGTGTGTGTGAGGGGTGGGGGAATGACAATCCGACGACGCAACCGTCAAGGGCAGCTGCACAATGCGGCTCCTGGCCACCAGTCCCTCACGGCCAGCATCACTGTCTTCAGGTCGGCACGCAGCATGGCCAGCAGTGGAGACGCTTCTTGTTCAGACAAACCCACAGCTTGCAGGTCCAGGTAGCGCAGCTGTTTGAGCGGCAGCAGGTGCTGCCAGCCGCTCTGCAGCAGCTGGTTAGTCCCCAGGTTCAGGCTGGTGAGAGCTGTCAGCACCGACAGCTGCTCTGGAACAGTTCGGAGGTGGCAGCTGTGCAGGTCCAGGTCCTGCAGCTGTGTCAGGGACAGCAGGTGATGCCAGCCGCCAGAAGTCATCCAGTTGACAGACAGGTCCAAGAGCGTGAGGGTAGTTAGGGATGACGCCTGCTGCGGCACCTCTGTGAGGCCGCATCGAGACAGGTTCAGGTCCCGCAGCCCAGCCAGTGGCAGCAGGTACTGCCAGCCACCAGCCACCTCTGTGTTAGACGAGAGGTTTAGGCTGGTGAGGGCCGTCAATGCCGACAGCTGCTCTGGCACTGCTGAAAGGCCGCAGCTGTGCAGGTTGAGGTCTTGCAGCTGTGCCAGGAGCAGGTGCTGCCAGCCGCTCTCCGGCCTGTTATCAGACAGGTTCAGGCGGGTGAGGGCCGTCAGCGCTGATAGCTGCACCGTCGCTGCCACTATTCCGCACCAATGAAGGTTCAAGCTCTGCAGGCGCTGCAAGGTAGTCAGCGAGGTCAGGGCCGAAATCTGATGGTTTGAGGCTAGGTCGAGGGCTGTCAGCTGTGTGAGGGCTGACATAGCGCGTGGCAGCCGCTCCAACCTGCAGGAGCTGAGCCCCAGTGCTCGCAGGTCCTTGAGGGCAGGCAGCGACAGCAGCTCCTCAGCAGTGTCGCGCAAGACTACACAAGTAAGGCTCAGCTGCCGCAGCCGAGAGAGGGTGCCGAGGTGGTGGGCAGGCAAGCGATAGGTGTCGTCATATAAGTTGCGCCCTTTGACGCTCAGACTGGTGAGCGCGGTGAGCGTGGATACTGCGCCTGGCAGCCCTGGACTGGCAGTGCAAGAGCTGACCAGGGGCGCTGGGAGGGCCGCAATTGTGCTGCACGCCCACTCTGACGCACTGGCCGAAGTCCCGAAAACCTTCAAGACCAGGTTCAGCTGGGCTGCAGGGAGCAGCACCAACCACAGGGTTGGGCAAAAGCCATCAATCCGCACCTCTCGACCAGCACGCACACAGACTCACCTCAACCAGCATCAGTATACTTGCAAGGCAGCCAGCAGCAGCTGCTCACCCTGGTGACGCTCCAGCCAGGCAGCCAACGACGCCACATCCAGCTTGTAAGGCTGCACCACCGCAGTCACCTCCGGAAACCAATCCCGACTGGCCAGCCGCAGGCTGGTGCATGCAGAGCCAAGCCTCATCCTGCAGTGTTGTGGGCATGACTTATCAGAAGGACACCACAACATCAACCAACATCCGAGCAGGGTGTGGTCTCACGCAGCTAACCTGTCGTCTGGCTCCAGGTGGCCGACGATGGTCAGCTGCGGCGGGCCAGGAGTGGCGAGCGCCGCTAACGCAAACTCGCCGGCACCTGCAAACTTGATAGCATGCTGAGCAGTCTGGACAAGCACAGCACCAGAGCAAGCAAGCACACCAGCACAGCAATTGGAGGGCGGGTGGTGGCTAACCTGCCACAGTGGTGCTGGTCGTTGCCTCCTGGATGCCGCTGCTGCGTGCTTGCTTGTTGCGAGGTTCCTGCACATATTCGCCCTGATTGTTGAGCCTGCCCCACAACGAACAGTCACCCATGCACGGCTCTTCATGCAATGCAGCACTCGCCCTGGTGCAAGCGGAGCGGCCACGCACCTCGCCGTCCAAAGGGTTGCACTCGATAGCGTGCTGTGCAGACGTGCCTTCATCAGCTGCACGCGTCTGCACCATGTCAAGCCCACCTGCAGAGCAAGCAGTGCAGAGCATATGGGCATTGGAACGAATCCGCGAGCGGTATCAACAACAGAGTCCTCTTGCTGCAAAGGCATTGTTGAACCCACCGAAAGCCTGCTGCACCACGCACCTAAGCTGCTCTTTGACATGTCAGGCTCCATCACGAGCCGTCGCCTCCTCCTTGGGTCTGACGATGCCCTTCCTGCAGCAGCAGCATGAGCCTCTGAGTGGCCCAAAGCGGGAAAACGGCGGCAGTGCGGTGGCGCCTGTGAGGCACGAGAATGAGGCTGGGACGCCACTGCACTGCAAACAGCAGAGACTGTGGCGTGGTTGGCGGGCACACAGCGCGATTGACCACGAGTGTGCAAGGAAGTATGTGCAACTCACTGGCCAGCAATCCAGGTGTGGACCAATGCATCGCGTGGATCGAGATAATGCTCGGAAGCCGCATTCTTGCCCTTATAGCCCTAGAATTGAGCAGTACGAATCTGTACATTATTCTGGAGACCATAGCCAAGCAGGCAATCCCCAACATAACACTGCCACCATCAGCATACACAGAGACAAAGGGGGCAGGATTGAGAGGTGACGGGCACTGGGGCATGCCGCTCACCGTCCACGGCAAACAGAGGCGGGGTGTCGACATTGGCACCTTGTTTTGGTGCTGCACCATGTGCCATTCCATTTCCAAGCACCAGTGTGCGTTTCCTCCCAGCCAGGCATGCAAACGCCACTACACTAGTCTGCTGCAGCTGTCATGGCAGCCTCATCCCTGCGACGCTGGACTGGCCGCTGGACGAGTGAGGAGGAACCCCACAAACACAAGGCCCCCTGACTCCGCCGAAGCGAGGAATGGCAGGGGTGCTGCAGCAGCAGTGGCTCGAGTGGCAAGCCGTCTTCTTGCACCAGGTGAAGCGCTTGCCCGTGTGCAGTGGCGCGCTGCCATTCGAGTGGGAGGGCAGGCATGTGCTTGTAGCAGTGCACAGCGGCGCTCTGCAGCTGCGCACTCCGAATGAGGCCTTGGAAAAGGCCCAGCGTCCATGTAACACATACGCACGACGCGCAGCTGCCCAGAGGCGCCAGCTTACAAGGTGTGCCGTTGCAATTGCTCTAGCGCCCTCGGCGTTAAAATCGCCCAATTGTCGCCGCACTTTTGTTGTGCACCGGCGAGCGGCGGCAGACGCAGCAGATGCACCGACCGCCGTTGATGCTTCCGCACATGATAGATGATAGTATGGTGCGCCAAGGGAGGAGGCCGGGCAGTGGTCAACAGTTTGGGCCTACCTGAGTGCGGCGCTTGTCCAGCATATTTATAACCGACAAGCAGATAATGCGCCTGGTTACAAGCTCTGGAGCCCTACTGTAGTCGTAGTACAAGTGTACCTGCTGATGAGCACGCATTGCCTTGAACCCTAAGCTAGCGGCTTTCTGCGCATTCCCTCGATCCACCCGAGGCCATAACTGGCAGCCGTTTACTGCCGGCGCGCCGTCAGGTGAGTTTCTCGCCAGGCGGTGCCTGGCATCCACGCTCGCTATCGATCGCGCTGTTGGGCCCACCTGCCGTCTATCGGCTGCCCGCACTGCTTTCGTCGCCCCCCAGCCCCGCAGCTAGGATTGCCGCCATTCCCTGTTTGTGAGCGGCACAAACCGACTTCCGCCACTGCACTGTGCAATGCAGTGGCAGATCATCGGGAGGACCCTGTTGGCTCGATGCCAGCTGTTGGCAGCATCCACGTGCATTTGCCCTGCAGCTGATGAAGGCACGTCTGCTGACCATGCCAGCAAGCGCAGGCCTTTGACGGGCCAGGTGCGTGGCTGTTGTGCTTGCAGTAGGGCAGGGGGGCGCAGGTGGCAGGCTGACAGGCTCATCCAGGTCACCGGCGCTTCTCAGCATCACACCACCCAGGTTTGTGCTGAGGCCATGCCTGCCCGAGGGGTGGGAAACAATGCCTGCTTAGTGGTTTGCTCGCATCACTCGCATGCCCCGTCACACTCCCCTTGGGCGTTGCCGCCTGCCCTCACCCTGTGCCTGTATGCAGGGCGCCAAACGCACCCGCGTGGACGCTGCAGTGAGTAGCCGCTCAGCGTGGTGGAGGCCACAACTGCATGGGATCCTTGGCAGGTTTTGGCTGGCCGGCTTTGCTCCCAGCCAATGGCAGTGCCTTAAGCCAGCCTCAAGCCTTGCTGGCATCCCAGCCCCTGCCCCCTTCACTTCATCGGTCAACACTGACCTGTCCTGAACCTTACCCCGCTCCTCTGCCCTCCCTCGCAGCACAGGCACCAAGAGATTGGCTATGAGCTGCAGGCACGCTGTGGCAAACTGCACGGCCGACTCGCTCATAGCGCGTGTTGGTGGTGCTGCGGTGCTTGTCGACTTTGGAGGCCTTCTCAGCAACAGCTGGCCTAGCAGACAGGTGGCTGGTTGTGTCATGCCCTCAGAGCCTGGAGCCTTGGAGACCCAGTGCAGTCGCCTGCACTGGCACAGCGGCTTTGCCCCTGGCCCACGCTGTGGTGCGGTCCCTGTACTACCAGTTACTATACTACCAGGTGCGCGTGCGTCACAGCGTGTGTGATGCTTGACTGATTGCGGCCAGCAGGGATGACAGATCCATCCGCGTTGGCGGTTGCCAGTCATAATCACTTTGACTCATTGGTGTTCGTCCCCGCTGTCCTCTTGCAGCAATCACAAGAGCCCGCATGAGGTCTCTAACATACTTCTCATTGACGAAGCCGTGCGTGCGCCAAAACACCCAAGTCCAGCTTGCCGCCGACAGGCTCGCCGCCGTTGACAAAGCGGCAGCCATGGCAGCTGCAGCTTTGAAGCCTGTGGTTGCCGCACACGCCAGGCAGCTTGTTCACGAGGGCTTGCAGCTGTGTTGTATGCGGCCAGCGGTGTGTCGGCGGAGGCAGCACAATGGTGGCCTGTTTCGTACGATGTGGCCTAGCATGGCAGGCCGGCGCAGGAGTGGCTGCGTGCGTGCATTGAGCAGCGCTGAGGTGAGTCGTGCCTCTGCTCTGCGGGCCTTTTGTGCAAGCACTTTTAGTATAGTGCCTCGCTGGTTGCTGTTCGTTGTTGCAGCTGCATCACGTTTGCTAGCCGTTGGCTGGTGGCGACAAGGCTTTGCTAGACAACTGGGTGGCCGGGGTGCTAAACGGCAAGCGAGGCAGCAAGGCCGCCGTCGCTGCTGAAGTGCATAGCGCTGCCACCCAAAGCTATGGTCATGTGTATCGCGCACCTCACCATGACCTCGTTGTGCAAGGCGACGTCTTGGCGTGCGACCAAGGCTATGAGCAGCTGTAACAGGTTGTGCAAAGAGCAGATGGAGAGCAGATGAGCGCGCTGCTGTCCAGGTCGGGCCTGCATGTGCTGCTGACGTTGGCTTGGGGCTGACTGATGCCAGCTTTAGAGGAGACCGGCATGGCAACAACACCAGCATGGTGCACGGGTGCCAACCGGCAGACGCTCGTTGGGCAGTGATATTCTTTGTGTGGATGTACGCCCTGCCAACCAGGCCGACCGACGAACAACACTTGCTGTTTGTGTCCACATGATCAGCCCCAAGCGTATGATGGCAAGGCATACCAATCAAGCGTAGTGTTGTTCGTCGGTCGGCCTGGTTGGCAGCGCGTGCATCCACATGGGGAACATCACTGCCCAACGAGCGTCTGCCAGTTGGCACCCGTGCACCATGTGGGTGATGTTGCCATGCCGGTCTCCTCTGAAGCTGGCATCAGTCAGCCCCAAGCCAGCGACAGCAGCACATGCAAGCCCGACCTGGACAGCAGCGCGCTCATCTGCTCTCCATCTGCTCTTAGCAACAGCTGCTCATAGCCTTGGTCGCACGCCAAGACGTCGCCTTGCACAACGAGGTCATGGTGAGGTGCGCGATACACATGACCATAGCTTTGGGTGGCAGCGCTGTGCACTTCAGCAGCGACGGCCGTCTTGCTGGCTCGTTTGCCGTTCTGTTACGGGGCTGACCCCAGTCGTACTGTATCTGTCCTGCCATGCATTATCAACTGTGTTTCACCCTGATTAAGGGCTTATCCTCCAGGTACTGTCATGTAATGCACGGTCCCGTTACAGTGGTTTCAGCATTGGTCTTGCTAGTGGGGGCGTCTGTTACGGGGCTGACCCCAGTCGTACTGTATCTGTCCTGCCATGCATTATCAACTGTGTTTCACCCTGATTAAGGGCTTATCCTCCAGGTACTGTCATGTAATGCACAGTCCCGTTACACGTTCAGCACCCCGGCCACCCAGCTGCAACAACTTGCTTGCTTGCTTGCTTGTTTGTGTTTGAAGTCCGTGTGTCCGCAAAGAAACTTGCGATACAGACTTACCCAGGGGCCAAAATGGATGAAATAACAAACTGTGAAATGAGCGCCAGTGTCATGGCAAGGCGGCGGCATCATGCGCCACCTAAGCGCCAACAAACATCAAGTTCTGAAGGTGTTTGCACAAATGGCCGCCGAGAGCAGGGGCACAACACACCCAGCGCTGCTCAATGCATGCTCGCCGCCACTTCTGCGCCGCCTGCCATGCTGACCCACATCATGCACCAAGGGCCACCATTGTGCTGCCTCAGCCGAGGCACGACTAACCGCATACGGTACCAGGTGCGGAGAGTCACGAGCTGGGCCCGCCATTGCAGCGGTACATGTGTGCTCTTTGGCCGGACATGCAGCTCTTGCTTGTTTGTGTTTACAGTCCGTGTGTCCGCAAAGATACTTGCGATACAGACTTGCCCAGGGGCCAAAATAGATAAAATAACAAACTCCTTGCAGAGCATGACGGAACATGGTTTGCCTAGGCCTACGGAGGGCCTAGGGCTGAGGGGTATGAGTGGGTGTTGAGGGAGCCGGAGGCGGTGTTCGCACACTTCCAGGCTCTACTTGCCCCGCCCTCCTAGCCTCACAGTGCAGACACCTTGGCGACCAAGGCGCCCAACACGGATCTAGAGGCACGGAGGCTTGAACCGGCAGATTACCGGGGGAGCGCCCAGATCGAACCCTGTGATGAAGCGTATCTGGGCAATCCTTTAGGCGAGTGGTTGATTGGACCGCCAGCTGCGTGCCATGAGCGCGGCGGCAATGGCAGTGAAGCGGCCGTGGTGGAACGGCCCGTGCCATTAGGCCAGCTACTCGGACGTGGAGCATGCCGTCTTGGTGTGCCCCCGCGCTAAGGCCGGTGTGTGACAGGGCCCCTACTAGGCACACAAGCCACACACCACCACACAAGCCCGCTGCAGCCTCCACGGGACACAAACACAACCTTGATGGGGTGAGTGGTGACCAAAAGGCTTGTGAGGAGGGGCCCCCAAAAGCAAAAACTATGCTGACTCCACAGGGGATCGAGCCGACTGACGGTACAGAGGAGGAGCCCGTTGCGGGGCCGGTGCCATGCACACGAGCCACACACCACCACACAAGCCCGCTGCAGACTCCACGGGACACAAACACAACCTTGATGGGGTGAGTGGTGACCAAAAGGCTTGTGAGGAGGGGGCCCCAAAAGCAAAAACTATGCTGACTCCACAGGGGATCGAGCCGACTGACGGTACAGAGGAGGAGCCCGTTGCGGGGCCGGTGCCATGCACACGAGCCACACACCACCACACAAGCCCGCTGCAGACTCCACGGGACACAAACACAACCTTGATGGGGTGAGTGGTGACCAAAAGGCTTGTGAGGAGGGGGCCCCAAAAGCAAAAACTATGCTGACTCCACAGGGGATCGAGCCGACTGACGGTACAGAGGAGGAGCCCGTTGCGGGGCCGGTGCCATGCACACGAGCCACACACCACCACACAAGCCCGCTGCAGCCTCCACGGGACACAAACACAACCTTGATGGGGTGAGTGGTGACCAAAAGGCTTGTGAGGAGGGGCCAGCCTCCACGGGACACAAACACAACCTTGATGGGGTGAGTGGTGACCAAAAGGCTTGTGAGGAGGGGCCCCCAAAAGCAAAAACTATGCTGACTCCACAGGGGATCGAGCCGACTGACGGTACAGAGGAGGAGCCCGTTGCGGGGCCGGTGCCATGCACACGAGCCACACACCACCACACAAGCCCGCTGCAGACTCCACGGGACACAAACACAACCTTGATGGGGTGAGTGGTGACCAAAAGGCTTGTGAGGAGGGGGCCCCAAAAGCAAAACCTATGCTGACTCCACAGGGGATCGAGCCGACTGACGGTACAGAGGAGGAGCCCGTTGCGGGGCCGGTGCCATGCACACGAGCCACACACCACCACACAAGCCCGCTGCAGACTCCACGGGACACAAACACAACCTTGATGGGGTGAGTGGTGACCAAAAGGCTTGTGAGGAGGGGGCCCCAAAAGCAAAAACTATGCTGACTCCACAGGGGATCGAGCCGACTGACGGTACAGAGGAGGAGCCCGTTGCGGGGCCGGTGCCATGCACACGAGCCACACACCACCACACAAGCCCGCTGCAGACTCCACGGGACACAAACACAACCTTGATGGGGTGAGTGGTGACCAAAAGGCTTGTGAGGAGGGGCCCCCAAAAGCAAAAACTACCCTGACTCCACAGGGGATCGAGCCGACTGACGGTACAGAGGAGGAGCCCGTTGCGGGGCCGGTGCCATGCACACGAGCCACACACCACCACACAAGCCCGCTGCAGCCTCCACGGGACACAAACACAACCTTGATGGGGTGAGTGGTGACCAAAAGGCTTGTGAGGAGGGGGCCCCAAAAGCAAAAACTATGCTGACTCCACAGGGGATCGAGCCGACTGACGGTACAGAGGAGGAGCCCGTTGCGGGGCCGGTGCCATGCACACGAGCCACACACCACCACACAAGCCCGCTGCAGCCTCCACGGGACACAAACACAACCTTGATGGGGTGAGTGGTGACCAAAAGGCTTGTGAGGAGGGGCCCCCAAAAGCAAAAACTATGCTGACTCCACAGGGGATCGAGCCGACTGACGGTACGGAGGAGGAGCCCGTTGCGGGGCCGGTGCCATGCACACGAGCCACACACCACCACACAAGCCCGCTGCAGCCTCCACGGGACACAAACACAACCTTGATGGGGTGAGTGGTGACCAAAAGGCTTGTGAGGAGGGGCCCCAAAAGCAAAAACTATGCTGACTCCACAGGGGATCGAGCCGACTGACGGTACAGAGGAGGAGCCCGTTGCGGGGCCGGTGCCATGCACACGAGCCACACACCACCACACAAGCCCGCTGCAGCCTCCACGGGACACAAACACAACCTTGATGGGGTGAGTGGTGACCAAAAGGCTTGTGAGGAGGGGCCCCAAAAGCAAAAACTATGCTGACTCCACAGGGGATCGAGCCGACTGACGGTACGGAGGAGGAGCCCGTTGCGGGGCCGGTGCCATGCACACGAGCCACACACCACCACACAAGCCCGCTGCAGCCTCCACGGGACACAAACACAACCTTGATGGGGTGAGTGGTGACCAAAAGGCTTGTGAGGAGGGGCCCCCAAAAGCAAAAACTATGCTGACTCCACAGGGGATCGAGCCGACTGACGGTACGGAGGAGGAGCCCGTTGCGGGGCCGGTGCCATGCACACGAGCCACACACCACCACACAAGCCCGCTGCAGCCTCCACGGGACACAAACACAACCTTGATGGGGTGAGTGGTGACCAAAAGGCTTGTGAGGAGGGGCCCCCAAAAGCAAAAACTATGCTGACTCCACAGGGGATCGAGCCGACTGACGGTACAGAGGAGGAGCCCGTTGCGGGGCCGGTGCCATGCACACGAGCCACACACCACCACACAAGCCCGCTGCAGCCTCCACGGGACACAAACACAACCTTGATGGGGTGAGTGGTGACCAAAAGGCTTGTGAGGAGGGGCCCCAAAAGCAAAAACTATGCTGACTCCACAGGGGATCGAGCCGACTGACGGTACGGAGGAGGAGCCCGTTGCGGGGCCGGTGCCATGCACACGAGCCACACACCACCACACAAGCCCGCTGCAGACTCCACGGGACACAAACACAACCTTGATGGGGTGAGTGGTGACCAAAAGGCTTGTGAGGAGGGGCCCCCAAAAGCAAAAACTATGCTGACTCCACAGGGGATCGAGCCGACTGACGGTACGGAGGAGGAGCCCGTTGCGGGGCCGGTGCCATGCACACGAGCCACACACCACCACACAAGCCCGCTGCAGCCTCCACGGGACACAAACACAACCTTGATGGGGTGAGTGGTGACCAAAAGGCTTGTGAGGAGGGGCCCCCAAAAGCAAAAACTATGCTGACTCCACAGGGGATCGAGCCGACTGACGGTACAGAGGAGGAGCCCGTTGCGGGGCCGGTGCCATGCACACGAGCCACACACCACCACACAAGCCCGCTGCAGACTCCACGGGACACAAACACAACCTTGATGGGGTGAGTGGTGACCAAAAGGCTTGTGAGGAGGGGGCCCCAAAAGCAAAAAACTATGCTGACTCCACAGGGGATCGAGCCGACTGACGGTACAGAGGAGGAGCCCGTTGCGGGGCCGGTGCCATGCACACGAGCCACACACCACCACACAAGCCCGCTGCAGACCTCCACGGGACACAAACACAACCTTGATGGGGTGAGTGGTGACCAAAAGGCTTGTGAGGAGGGGCCCCCAAAAGCAAAAACTATGCTGACTCCACAGGGGATCGAGCCGACTGACGGTACGGAGGAGGAGCCCGTTGCGGGGCCGGTGCCATGCACACGAGTCACACACCACCACACAAGCCCGCTGCAGACTCCACGGGACACAAACACAACCTTGATGGGGTGAGTGGTGACCAAAAGGCTTGTGAGGAGGGGCCCCCAAAAGCAAAAACTATGCTGACTCCACAGGGGATCGAGCCGACTGACGGTACAGAGGAGGAGCCCGTTGCGGGGCCGGTGCCATGCACACGAGTCACACACCACCACACAAGCCCGCTGCAGACTCCACGGGACACAAACACAACCTTGATGGGGTGAGTGGTGACCAAAAGGCTTGTGAGGAGGGGGCCCCAAAAGCAAAAACTATGCTGACTCCACAGGGGATCGAGCCGACTGACGGTACAGAGGAGGAGCCCGTTGCGGGGCCGGTGCCATGCACACGAGCCACACACCACCACACAAGCCCGCTGCAGCCTCCACGGGACACAAACACAACCTTGATGGGGTGAGTGGTGACCAAAAGGCTTGTGAGGAGGGGCCCCCAAAAGCAAAAACTATGCTGACTCCACAGGGGATCGAGCCGACTGACGGTACGGAGGAGGAGCCCGTTGCGGGGCCGGTGCCATGCACACGAGCCACACACCACCACACAAGCCCGCTGCAGACTCCACGGGACACAAACACAACCTTGATGGGGTGAGTGGTGACCAAAAGGCTTGTGAGGAGGGGCCCCCAAAAGCAAAAACTACCCTGACTCCACAGGGGATCGAGCCGACTGACGGTACGGAGGAGGAGCCCGTTGCGGGGCCGGTGCCATGCACACGAGCCACACACCACCACACAAGCCCGCTGCAGACTCCACGGGACACAAACACAACCTTGATGGGGTGAGTGGTGACCAAAAGGCTTGTGAGGAGGGGCCCCCAAAAGCAAAAACTATGCTGACTCCACAGGGGATCGAGCCGACTGACGGTACGGAGGAGGAGCCCGTTGCGGGGCCGGTGCCATGCACACGAGCCACACACCACCACACAAGCCCGCTGCAGACTCCACGGGACACAAACACAACCTTGATGGGGTGAGTGGTGACCAAAAGGCTTGTGAGGAGGGGCCCCCAAAAGCAAAAACTATGCTGACTCCACAGGGGATCGAGCCGACTGACGGTACAGAGGAGGAGCCCGTTGCGGGGCCGGTGCCATGCACACGAGTCACACACCACCACACAAGCCCGCTGCAGCCTCCACGGGACACAAACACAACCTTGATGGGGTGAGTGGTGACCAAAAGGCTTGTGAGGAGGGGCCCCCAAAAGCAAAAACTACCCTGACTCCACAGGGGATCGAGCCGACTGACGGTACAGAGGAGGAGCCCGTTGCGGGGCCGGTGCCATGCACACGAGCCACACACCACCACACAAGCCCGCTGCAGCCTCCACGGGACACAAACACAACCTTGATGGGGTGAGTGGTGACCAAAAGGCTTGTGAGGAGGGGCCCCCAAAAGCAAAAACTATGCTGACTCCACAGGGGATCGAGCCGACTGACGGTACAGAGGAGGAGCCCGTTGCGGGGCCGGTGCCATGCACACGAGCCACACACCACCACACAAGCCCGCTGCAGCCTCCACGGGACACAAACACAACCTTGATGGGGTGAGTGGTGACCAAAAGGCTTGTGAGGAGGGGCCCCCAAAAGCAAAAACTATGCTGACTCCACAGGGGATCGAGCCGACTGACGGTACGGAGGAGGAGCCCGTTGCGGGGCCGGTGCCATGCACACGAGTCACACACCACCACACAAGCCCGCTGCAGACTCCACGGGACACAAACACAACCTTGATGGGGTGAGTGGTGACCAAAAGGCTTGTGAGGAGGGGCCCCCAAAAGCAAAAACTACCCTGACTCCACAGGGGATCGAGCCGACTGACGGTACGGAGGAGGAGCCCGTTGCGGGGCCGGTGCCATGCACACGAGCCACACACCACCACACAAGCCCGCTGCAGACTCCACGGGACACAAACACAACCTTGATGGGGTGAGTGGTGACCAAAAGGCTTGTGAGGAGGGGCCCCCAAAAGCAAAAACTATGCTGACTCCACAGGGGATCGAGCCGACTGACGGTACGGAGGAGGAGCCCGTTGCGGGGCCGGTGCCATGCACACGAGCCACACACCACCACACAAGCCCGCTGCAGACTCCACGGGACACAAACACAACCTTGATGGGGTGAGTGGTGACCAAAAGGCTTGTGAGGAGGGGCCCCCAAAAGCAAAAACTATGCTGACTCCACAGGGGATCGAGCCGACTGACGGTACAGAGGAGGAGCCCGTTGCGGGGCCGGTGCCATGCACACGAGTCACACACCACCACACAAGCCCGCTGCAGCCTCCACGGGACACAAACACAACCTTGATGGGGTGAGTGGTGACCAAAAGGCTTGTGAGGAGGGGCCCCCAAAAGCAAAAACTACCCTGACTCCACAGGGGATCGAGCCGACTGACGGTACAGAGGAGGAGCCCGTTGCGGGGCCGGTGCCATGCACACGAGCCACACACCACCACACAAGCCCGCTGCAGCCTCCACGGGACACAAACACAACCTTGATGGGGTGAGTGGTGACCAAAAGGCTTGTGAGGAGGGGCCCCCAAAAGCAAAAACTATGCTGACTCCACAGGGGATCGAGCCGACTGACGGTACAGAGGAGGAGCCCGTTGCGGGGCCGGTGCCATGCACACGAGCCACACACCACCACACAAGCCCGCTGCAGACTCCACGGGACACAAACACAACCTTGATGGGGTGAGTGGTGACCAAAAGGCTTGTGAGGAGGGGCCCCCAAAAGCAAAAACTACCCTGACTCCACAGGGGATCGAGCCGACTGACGGTACGGAGGAGGAGCCCGTTGCGGGGCCGGTGCCATGCACACGAGTCACACACCACCACACAAGCCCGCTGCAGACTCCACGGGACACAAACACAACCTTGATGGGGTGAGTGGTGACCAAAAGGCTTGTGAGGAGGGGCCCCCAAAAGCAAAAACTACCCTGACTCCACAGGGGATCGAGCCGACTGACGGTACGGAGGAGGAGCCCGTTGCGGGGCCGGTGCCATGCACACGAGTCACACACCACCACACAAGCCCGCTGCAGCCTCCACGGGACACAAACACAACCTTGATGGGGTGAGTGGTGACCAAAAGGCTTGTGAGGAGGGGCCCCAAAAGCAGAAAACTATGCTGACTCCACAGGGGATCGAGCCGACTGACGGTACGGAGGAGGAGCCCGTTGCGGGGCCGGTGCCATGCACACGAGCCACACACCACCACACAAGCCCGCTGCAGCCTCCACGGGACACAAACACAACCTTGATGGGGTGAGTGGTGACCAAAAGGCTTGTGAGGAGGGGCCCCCAAAAGCAAAAACTATGCTGACTCCACAGGGGATCGAGCCGACTGACGGTACAGAGGAGGAGCCCGTTGCGGGGCCGGTGCCATGCACACGAGCCACACACCACCACACAAGCCCGCTGCAGCCTCCACGGGACACAAACACAACCTTGATGGGGTGAGTGGTGACCAAAAGGCTTGTGAGGAGGGGGCCCCAAAAGCAAAAACTATGCTGACTCCACAGGGGATCGAGCCGACTGACGGTACAGAGGAGGAGCCCGTTGCGGGGCCGGTGCCATGCACACGAGCCACACACCACCACACAAGCCCGCTGCAGCCTCCACGGGACACAAACACAACCTTGATGGGGTGAGTGGTGACCAAAAGGCTTGTGAGGAGGGGCCCCCAAAAGCAAAAACTATGCTGACTCCACAGGGGATCGAGCCGACTGACGGTACAGAGGAGGAGCCCGTTGCGGGGCCGGTGCCATGCACACGAGTCACACACCACCACACAAGCCCGCTGCAGCCTCCACGGGACACAAACACAACCTTGATGGGGTGAGTGGTGACCAAAAGGCTTGTGAGGAGGGGCCCCCAAAAGCAAAAACTACCCTGACTCCACAGGGGATCGAGCCGACTGACGGTACGGAGGAGGAGCCCGTTGCGGGGCCGGTGCCATGCACACGAGTCACACACCACCACACAAGCCCGCTGCAGACTCCACGGGACACAAACACAACCTTGATGGGGTGAGTGGTGACCAAAAGGCTTGTGAGGAGGGGGCCCCAAAAGCAAAAACTACCCTGACTCCACAGGGGATCGAGCCGACTGACGGTACGGAGGAGGAGCCCGTTGCGGGGCCGGTGCCATGCACACGAGTCACACACCACCACACAAGCCCGCTGCAGACTCCACGGGACACAAACACAACCTTGATGGGGTGAGTGGTGACCAAAAGGCTTGTGAGGAGGGGGCCCCAAAAGCAAAAACTATGCTGACTCCACAGGGGATCGAGCCGACTGACGGTACGGAGGAGGAGCCCGTTGCGGGGCCGGTGCCATGCACACGAGCCACACACCACCACACAAGCCCGCTGCAGCCTCCACGGGACACAAACACAACCTTGATGGGGTGAGTGGTGACCAAAAGGCTTGTGAGGAGGGGCCCCCAAAAGCAAAAACTATGCTGACTCCACAGGGGATCGAGCCGACTGACGGTACAGAGGAGGAGCCCGTTGCGGGGCCGGTGCCATGCACACGAGCCACACACCACCACACAAGCCCGCTGCAGACTCCACGGGACACAAACACAACCTTGATGGGGTGAGTGGTGACCAAAAGGCTTGTGAGGAGGGGCCCCCAAAAGCAAAAACTACCCTGACTCCACAGGGGATCGAGCCGACTGACGGTACGGAGGAGGAGCCCGTTGCGGGGCCGGTGCCATGCACACGAGCCACACACCACCACACAAGCCCGCTGCAGACTCCACGGGACACAAACACAACCTTGATGGGGTGAGTGGTGACCAAAAGGCTTGTGAGGAGGGGCCCCCAAAAGCAAAAAACTATGCTGACTCCACAGGGGATCGAGCCGACTGACGGTACAGAGG
This sequence comes from Chlorella vulgaris, assembly GCA_023343905.1. NCBI lineage: Eukaryota > Viridiplantae > Chlorophyta > Trebouxiophyceae > Chlorellales > Chlorellaceae > Chlorella > Chlorella vulgaris. Next base: position 1,194,459 of record SIDB01000011.1, on the reverse strand, counting down.
AGGAGCCCGTTGCGGGGCCGGTGCCATGCACACGAGCCACACACCACCACACAAGCCCGCTGCAGCCTCCACGGGACACAAACACAACCTTGATGGGGTGAGTGGTGACCAAAAGGCTTGTGAGGAGGGGGCCCCAAAAGCAAAAACTATGCTGACTCCACAGGGGATCGAGCCGACTGACGGTACGGAGGAGGAGCCCGTTGCGGGGCCGGTGCCATGCACACGAGTCACACACCACCACACAAGCCCGCTGCAGACTCCACGGGACACAAACACAACCTTGATGGGGTGAGTGGTGACCAAAAGGCTTGTGAGGAGGGGCCCCCAAAAGCAAAAACTACCCTGACTCCACAGGGGATCGAGCCGACTGACGGTACGGAGGAGGAGCCCGTTGCGGGGCCGGTGCCATGCACACGAGTCACACACCACCACACAAGCCCGCTGCAGCCTCCACGGGACACAAACACAACCTTGATGGGGTGAGTGGTGACCAAAAGGCTTGTGAGGAGGGGGCCCCAAAAGCAAAAACTATGCTGACTCCACAGGGGATCGAGCCGACTGACGGTACGGAGGAGGAGCCCGTTGCGGGGCCGGTGCCATGCACACGAGCCACACACCACCACACAAGCCCGCTGCAGACTCCACGGGACACAAACACAACCTTGATGGGGTGAGTGGTGACCAAAAGGCTTGTGAGGAGGGGCCCCCAAAAGCAAAAACTATGCTGACTCCACAGGGGATCGAGCCGACTGACGGTACAGAGGAGGAGCCCGTTGCGGGGCCGGTGCCATGCACACGAGCCACACACCACCACACAAGCCCGCTGCAGACTCCACGGGACACAAACACAACCTTGATGGGGTGAGTGGTGACCAAAAGGCTTGTGAGGAGGGGCCCCCAAAAGCAAAAACTATGCTGACTCCACAGGGGATCGAGCCGACTGACGGTACGGAGGAGGAGCCCGTTGCGGGGCCGGTGCCATGCACACGAGCCACACACCACCACACAAGCCCGCTGCAGCCTCCACGGGACACAAACACAACCTTGATGGGGTGAGTGGTGACCAAAAGGCTTGTGAGGAGGGGGCCCCAAAAGCAAAAACTATGCTGACTCCACAGGGGATCGAGCCGACTGACGGTACAGAGGAGGAGCCCGTTGCGGGGCCGGTGCCATGCACACGAGCCACACACCACCACACAAGCCCGCTGCAGACTCCACGGGACACAAACACAACCTTGATGGGGTGAGTGGTGACCAAAAGGCTTGTGAGGAGGGGCCCCCAAAAGCAAGAACTATGCTGACTCCACAGGGGATCGAGCCGACTGACGGTACAGAGGAGGAGCCCGTTGCGGGGCCGGTGCCATGCACACGAGTCACACACCACCACACAAGCCCGCTGCAGCCTCCACGGGACACAAACACAACCTTGATGGGGTGAGTGGTGACCAAAAGGCTTGTGAGGAGGGGCCCCCAAAAGCAAAAACTACCCTGACTCCACAGGGGATCGAGCCGACTGACGGTACGGAGGAGGAGCCCGTTGCGGGGCCGGTGCCATGCACACGAGCCACACACCACCACACAAGCCCGCTGCAGACTCCACGGGACACAAACACAACCTTGATGGGGTGAGTGGTGACCAAAAGGCTTGTGAGGAGGGGCCCCCAAAAGCAAAAACTATGCTGACTCCAGAGGGGATCGAACCCTCCCCAACACCTTGGAAGGGTGCTATGCTAACCACTACACCATGGAGCCCGATGGCCAAACCGAATTTCGGGGTCCAACACAATGTTGAAAGGTCATTTTTGGCGCATGTCCGCGCCGCCTGAACCACGGGACGCTCCATGAAGCTCTTGTGCCTGTGAGGCGGGCTGTTGTCCGTGCTGCATTGCTTGTTGGCTTGAAGCTGTTGCCGGTGTGGCTCTTCCTCTTCTGTCTCTTGCACCCGACCACCTTGCCACATCATGCACTGTTCTGCTGAATCTGTCTGAGCTGGGCAGCACTGCATGCGGTGCCGCCCCGTCGGGTGTACCGACGCCAGTCTCTGTAACACCCAAAGTCAAAGTCAAGGCGCCGCCTGCCCCTGCGTATCGTATGTGTGCCGTTTTGCTGGCTGGTGCCTCTTGAACTCCCTTCTCCTTCCTTTCTTCTTGCCAGGGCCGCCTGTTTGGCCTTATCCCTTTTTTGCCCTTTCTCTTTCCACCCTGCTCCCGCCCTTGTCTGCTGCGGTTTGGCGCTGGCCGCGCCGCCTGCCCCACGGGACGCTCCATGAAGCTCTTGTGCCTGTGAAGCTGGCTGTTGTCCGTGCTGCATTGCTTGTTGGCTTGAGACTGTTGCCGGTGTGGCTCTTCCTCTTCTGTCCTCCTTTCTTGTGCCAGTGTCTGTGCTGCCGCTGCGGCTGAAGGTGTGTGACGATGGGGCTCCCTTGCACCCGACCACCTTGCCACATCATGCACTGTTCTGCTGTATCTATCTGAGCTGGGCGGCGCTGCATGCGGTGCCGCCCCGTCGGGTGTACCGACGCCAGTCTCTGTAACCACCCAAAGCAAAAAGCCGCCTGCCCCACGGGACGCTCCATGAAGCTCTTGTGCCTGTGAGGCGGGCTGTTGTCCGTGCTGCATTGCTTGTTGGCTTGAGGCTGTTGCCGGTGTGGCTCTTCCTCTTCTGTCCTCCTTTCTTGTGCCAGTGTCTGTGCTGCCGCTGCGGCTGAAGGTGTGTGACGATGGGGCTCCCTTGCACCCGACCACCTTGCCACATCATGCACTGTTCTGCTGAATCTGTCTGAGCTGGGCAGCACTGCGTGCGGTGCCGCCCCGTCGGGTGTACCGACGCCAGTCTCTGTAACACCCAAAGTCAAAGCCGCCTGCCCCACGGGCCGCTCCATGACGCTCTTGTACCTGTGGGGTTGGCTGTTGTCTGGGCTGCGTTGCTTGTTGGCTTGAGTCTGGTGTTGGTGTGGCTCTTCCCCTTCTTCCTGTCTTCCCTGCGCCAGAGTGTCTGTGCCGCTGTGGCTGAAGGTGTGAGACGATGGGGCTCCCTTGCACCCGACCACCTTGCCACCTTGCTGCACTGTTCTGCTGAATCTATCTGAGCAAGGCGTGCAGTGCCTACGCGCAGGTATACCAGCGCCAATGTCTGAGAAAACTATTTTGGGAGTTGACGCGTGTGCGCGTGTGAACCGTGTCACTTTGGGTGCCCGCCGTTGCAGGTGCTTCCCCACCCTCGATGCGCTGTTACTCACACAATCACTTCACCACCAATAAGCGTCAGGAAATGTGCTGGCTCTTCAGGTGTTGGAACAGCTTGTTGCGCGTTGCAAACTCGGCACCGCACATGCTGCACCGCAAGTCACCCTGGCCGCCTGCCGGACCTGCAGCTGCACCTGCTGCCGCCACTTGGCGCTGTCGCCGCTTCTCTTTAGCCGACAGCTTTCCCCCCCGTGGCTGCTGCTGCTGCTGTTGCTGCTGCTGTTGAGGAGGAGCAGCCGGCGGCTTGCTGGCTGGCGGTTGCTGCTGCCCTGAGGCCAGACCTGCCTGCTGCTGCTGTTGTGGCTGCCTGCCGCCCCTCTTGCCCCGCTGCTTTGCCGGCTTGCGGTCCCAATCAGAGTCACTGCTGCTGCCTGCCCCGACAGCCTCCACTCTCAGCTGCACAGCTGCCAGGCCCGCAGCCAACGAGTCCACACTTGGCGACTGTCGCTGCTGCCCCTGCTTCTCCTCGCCTCCGCTCTCTTCCTCCCCACTGCTGGCCTCCCCAGCAGTGCTTGCTTCGCTCGTGTCGACTGATTTCTCCTCACCACAACTGCCGCTACTACTGCTGCTGCTGCCGCTACTGCTGCTGCTGCCTGTCAGGTCCTTCTTTGGCCGCTGTGCCGCAATCAGGCGCTGCAGCATTTCGTCTTCATCCAACTCACTGCCGCTTTCCTCCTCCTCCTCCTCCTCCTCCTCCCTCTCACTGTCTTCATTTGAGAGGGAGCCCGAAGCTGCTGGCCCGCTCTCACAGCCCGATGTTCCCGCTGCATGCAGCTGTGCCCCCTGCTGCCCGACCTTGCCACCGTCGGCAGTGCAGCTGCTCCTGCCGCTGCTGTGGCTGGCAGAACCAGAGGTAGCCTGTGCCTTTCCCTCGCTGCTCGTCTCCTCCTCGCTCTCCTCACCGCTGCTTGTGCCCGCAGCACTGCTGCCACTGCTGGCATCCGAGGCGCCAGCCGGTCGCCGCCCACTGGCTGTGCTGGCAGCGCTGCTGCTGCCTGCTGCTTGCCGGAGGTTTCCAGGCTGCGTCGCTGCGCTGGGTCCGGTCATGCCAGGGCTGGTGCTGGTTCCTCCTCCGCCGCTGCCGCCATCCAGCTCTGCCTCCTCCTGCTCCAGGACCATACGCAGCAGGGCCACCTCCTGCAGGTGCTTCTTAGACCGTTCGTGGTTGTCCATGGCCGCCTCGCTCTTGAAGTGCTTCTCACAGGCGGGGCAGTACCACACCAGCTGCTCCTCATCAGCCAGGTCCTGCAAGCAGGCAGGGTGTGGAAGCGGGAAGGGTAAGATGGCAGCAGGCAGGCAGGAGGGAGGGAGCTGGGCAGCAGGCTGCAGGCGGTGTGGGGTGCTGCGGGGTGTGAGAGGAGTGCGGCGCATCGGGCAGTGGAGAGGTCAGGTGGGCACTGCCTGCAAGAAAGCTGCTGAGCTTACCACAACTGCTCCCCACACCTCCCTTGGTCCCCCCTCCCACCCACCACAGGGCTCGCTCACCTCCCCCTCTTCATCATCCTCGCTGCTGCCCTCCTCCCCCCGCACCCAGGCCGCCTCCTGGTAGGCCGCCGCACGTGCCAGCCGCTCCTGCCGCTCAACCTCTCGCCTGCACCCAATCAATGCAAATGGGCGGGTCAGGCGGGACGGCTGAGTGCAGAGTCCGAGCCGACAGACAGCGCACAAAGCTTGGGTGATGCCTCCATGCTGCACCCTGGGAGCCCAGCAGGCACGCTTAAAGAAAGCACTTTGAAGATGCGCCTCACAGTCAAGCCACACCACACACCCCTCTCGCACCTGGCTGCGTCCTGGGCCTGCCGCTCCTCTCGGCGCGCCGCCTCCTCCACCTGCCGAGCCGCCACCCGCTTGTCCCGCTTGCGCAGGAAGGCGACAAGCTCCCGTACCGCCTCGTTGTACTCCCGCTTGGCAGCCTTGCGCCCCTTTTCGTTTTCCGCCTCCATCGCTCGACGGGTCTGCAGGCGGGCAGCATGCGGGCAGGCAGCGGCGCTGGCGGTGACGGTGGCGGTGGCGATGCAGCAGCGCCAGTCATGGACCGGCTGGTGGCAGAGCGCAGGGTGGCTGGCAGAACAATTCGTGATGCTGGAGGACAAGGCAGCGGCTGTGCGGTGCCTCGCTGCGGTTTGATGCGGCACCATGATGCACTGGCGGCGGTGCCTATGCGATGCGTGTGTGCTTTGTGTGCCTGGGCAGCATGCTTGTGCGAGCTGTGTGACTCACCCGTCTGTTGGGAGCAGAGGCCGAGTGGTACTGGTCCGCCCAGGCAAAGTCCTTGACACTACCAAAGCCGCCCCAAGCAGAGTAGAAGGCGGCGACCTCGGGCCAGGGAGCCGTGGATGTGCCTGCAGGTGCAAGCAGGGAGGCCGTGAAGAGGTGAGCAGGGGCGCGGCACGGCTGGCTGACACCTCAGACGTGCCCCCGAGGACTGCGGAGCTGCAGTTGGCTTCCCATTGCCGGGCAGGATAGGGCAGTATAGGCCAGGAGGCGGTGCACAAGGCGCGCACCAAAGCGAGGGAAGGGTCCAGGCGGGCGCTTGCCCTTGCGGTCGGTGCTGCTGCGCTGCTCGTGCGCCTCCGCCTCCGCCTTGGCCAGTCGCTCAAACAGGGAGTCAAACACGCCTGCGGGCAAAGCATGCAGAAGGGGGATCAAAAGAGAGGGAGAGAGGTGGCAATCACGCTGGCGGCTGCACAGCAGCACCAAGGACGGCTTGAAGGCGATGCAAGAAAAAGGCAGCGTCAGGTGGATAGGTTGGAGGGTGCAAGAACTGCTCACAGCCCTCACTCACACCCCTGCCCGCAGCCCCTTCTCCCTGCAGCCCATGCTCACAGCCCCTGCTTGCAGCCCGTCTCACGCACCGTAGAAGCCTCTCGGCCCGTCCCCAAAGCCTGAGAAAGCTGCTGATGTGAAGAACTGGAACAAGTCTTCCTCATCTTCTGGGCGCTGCCCACCCTCATAGCCGCCTCCACCCGCCTGGTAGCGCTCGCCTGACCGCAGGATGGAGTCCCGGTGGCTGTCGTACCTGGGACAAGGGAAGGGGGTAGGAAATGGTGGCGAGGGGGGGAGGCAGGACGGGAGGAAGGGAGGAACTGGGGGGGTTAAAGCAGACGTGATCAGTCAATGCAGCGGAGCTGGGCACAGCAACACCCTGCAGCGCGTTAGCCTGCTGCGCATGCAATCCTTCTGGCAGCCATGAGATAAAATGGTGTTGTCTTTAACCTGCTGCCAACACATCGAATGGACAGTGCTGCAAAGCGACACCGTTACATTCACAGCGTGCCCGCCAGCGCCGCTCACCAGGCACGCTCATGCGGATCAGACAGGATCTCATACGCGTTCTGGATCTCCTTGAACCGATCCTCAGCTGCAGCCAGGTTGTCCTGGTTTTTATCTGCACGCGGAGGAGGTGGCAGCAGGTAAACGTGTCGGACTTGGCATCGGCGCGGTGGCGGCAGTGGCAGCGGCAGCGATTCCTGTCACGCCATGCGATCCGTTGATCGGCGCAGCGTCTCACCAGGGTGCCACTTCAACGCCTGCAGCCTGTAGGCCTTTTTCAGGGCGGCATCGTCTACATCGGGCTGCAACCCCAGCACCTCGTACAAGCACTTCATGGGTGGGATGCTGATAGTCTAGAGGACGTGATGAACGATGTGCCGGCGACAGGGGAGCCCTCAGGGCGCAATGCGGTGCTGCAAGTCGCTGGTTCGAAGTGCTGACAGGCTGCAACCGATGTCACACGAATCTGAAGCCTGCCTGCTGCCCAAATCGCGCCCAAATTCGCCGCTTGCAACTTACACTGCTGCGCTCCGCAAAGCACGGCAGCAGAAAACGAATGCGCAGAAGGCTGTGCGCAGCTGTTATCGTTCCATAGCCTGCAGCAGCATCCCAGTGACTGTAGAGCACGGACCGAAGTCACACAGCGTCTCTTGCGAAGATGGACGAGCCCTGCAGCCGTTCTAGCAGGCTATCCCTGCCTCGCAAGGTCAGCAATGCCAACGTGAGAGAGACGGTTGCAAAGCTGGCCGGCAGCACGTTCGGCACAGCGCTGGTCATGAGCGGCAGACCGCCGACGCCGGCAACAGACGGCTCTCTCGTGCATTCAGCGGTGCCCCAGCAGCAGCAGGTGGCAGGCAGCAACGTTGCTGATGTCGTGACAACCAAGGGAGATGCAGTGGCGGCAACGGAGGCAGCAGCAGCAGCGCCAGCAGCAGGCCTTCGGGCGAGCGTGCTTGCAAGAGCAGCGAAGCGGCCTCTGGCGCAGCTTTCTGACGATTCAAGCTGGGACGACGATGACGATGTGCCACCAGCGGAGCCCAAACGCCACAAGGGTATGTCTGGAGAGGTCGACTGTGGTCAGTGGCTGCTGCGCCAGCACTGAGAGTAACAGAGTGCTGAAGTGGGTGCTGCTTTTGCTGATTGTACGGAATGCTGCCGTGCAGGTGTCGCAGCAGCAAAGTCGCGAGGGTTGTCAGACAGCGACAGCGATGCGTCATACGCAGGTGGGTGCTGGGTGCTGGCTGGCACGTCTTGGTGTCCAATGCTTGGCGTCTCAGCAGCTGCTCTCCTTGCATGCTGCAGCTGACTGGAAAGCCTGGCTGTTCTGCAATGAAGTCCAGCACCCACCAAGCTGCCTGCCTGCGTTGTGCCATTGCTGCTGCAGAAGGCGCAAGCCGGCGCAAGCAGCAGCGTGCAGCGGCGGCCAAAGCCAAGAAGAGTGGTGCAGCACCCAGGAAGAGCGGTGGGGCAGCCAAGAAGAGCGGTGGGGCAGCCAAAGCGCCAGCGGTGTCAACGCGAGGCAAGAAGAGCGGCGCAGCGGCAGCAGCAGTGCAGACTGCGGGCGGAGAGGCTGAGCCTGCAGCAGGTGCCGACCCGGTCAAGCCGCAAGCACCTGTGGCACCGGGTGGTGCAGCAGTGGAGCACGGGTCGGAGACAGGGCCTCCAGCAGCGGCAGCGGTGGCACCGGCCGCCTCAGCACCAGCCGCCGCAGCTATAGTGGAAGAGGAGGAAGAGGAGGAGGCACCTGCTCCATCCATCAGGACCAAGAAGCCCAAGCCGGCAGCAGCACCCACACGCACCCCGCTTGCACCCGCCAACCAGCCCTGCGGTGCCGCAGTGCCGACATTCAAGCTTCCCAGGCGTCCTGGCGGAAACATGCGCAACAACCCCATCCAGCCTCAGGTCAAGGCGCGAGTGGCTGGCCTGCGCCGCAAGAAGTGAGGCAGGGGCAGGGCCGCCACTAACTAGTCTTTTGGTGTGGTGACAGCATCGCAATCCGCAAACTGCCAGAAGCTCTCTGCTCACCACCAATTCTTCTGTATTTGTGTCATAACATTCGGGGCCAGGGCAATCAGCAAATCAAAACACGTCATGTAAACTGAACAGCTGTCGCGAGTGCAACTTTCAGGAACAGTCACTTAAAGGTTCATGCAAGGATAAGGGCAGGACAAGCACGCTGAATGCAGGCACAGGCAAGGACGGGAAAGGGAAACGGGTGCGAAATACGCTGGCAGTGGATCACTTGCCAGCTCAGTAGCTGGCAGCCACCAGCCCCATGCACACACACACACACACACACAGCCCTGCGTGTCCCCTCAGGTCAGTGCCTGTCAGTCACTGCAGCGATGGTGACCGCATGGGGGGGCCTGTGGGCGGCGGCGGTGGCGGCGGGCGGCGGTGGTGTTCCAGCCGAGGCGCCAGCTCACTGAACCGCACGTCGGCAAAGGGGTTGGTCTGGCCCTGCGACAACGCGAGAGGCAGAAGCAGCCACTCCTTAAGCTTAAATGTCCTGCTGTACCGCGCTGTCCTGGTCCCGCAACTTGCCAACGCATCCTTGCTGTGCCCTTGCCTCTGTTGAGCATGCCGCCTCACACGCACTCCCACACCAAGCTTACCAGGTATGGCGATGGTGCATGCGGCTCTGAGACGGGCTCCGGGGCCTAATCAAAGGGCTGGCCAGAGGGCTGGCCAAAGGGCTGAGGGTTACTGTTGTGGCGGAACAGCTCCTCACTCGAGCGCCGCACTTGAGGGGAAGCTCCTGGCCCCCCCTGAGAGAAGGCCCAGCTGCCTGGCCCCTGGCCAGTGGAGGGAGCCGAGAAGGCGCCCTGGCCCTGGTCGTACTGCTGTGGCGGCAGGGCGGGACTGTACTGCCAGACGGGTGTCGCAGCTGGCGGCTGCACGACTGGTGGCGGGCCTGCGTGCATTAGCAGGTGTGGTCAGGGCAAGGATGCGAGTTGTGCCTGCGCCCGCAGGAGTGCACAGCGTGCAGCCCAGGCCCTTCAGCAGCATGGCAAGCAGCTATCAGGCCTCAGCTGACCTGAGATGGACAGAGAGGCCAGCTGGCCAGCAGCATAGTCAGGCGGCACCGCCTGTGGGCCCTGGTGAACAGGCTGCCCGGCGCGGGCCACGGGGTGCTGCATCACAGCAGGGGTGCTGGCGAGGAAAGGGCTGCTGGCAACGAAAGGGTTGCTGGCGCCTTCCCCTGGAGCAGTACTGCCAAAGGCCTGCACGGGGAGGGGGGAGGGGGCTTGCACGCGGGCAGGTGCGGAGGCTGGTGCGCAGGCTTTGCCATCCACATGCGAGGCGACTGGCAAAGGTGTGCCCAAGCTGAGCTGCTGCACTCAGCAACCACCGTGCGAGACTCTGTGATGTGACAGGGCACCCGATCGACTGCAGGCAGCTCACCCCAAACACTTGCTCAGCAGGCAGTCCAGGGCTTGAGGAGGAAGCGGTGGGGGAGGGCTGTGCGCGAGCCCCCTGCACTCATAGCATGCCACAAACCAGCGCCGCAAGCCAGGCTTCAGCGGCAGCAGCAGCAATCAGTACAGCGAGGTGGCAGCGGCAGGCGCAATGCAAGCACGGGTGATGTGCAGTGTCGAGTAGTGTGCAGCGGTGCAAGGCTCTTGCCTGAAGGCGCTGGGGTGCAGGCTCATCGAACAGCCCCAGCAGATCATCAACCCCAGAAACTGGCGGCTTGCCTTCCGCCTGCCCCGCCTGCACCACTCGCGACGGCCCCGGGCGCTGTGCAGGGGTGGAGGGCGCGGCTGGCGCCACTCGGGCCGCCACAGGGCCGCCACCACTGTTGGTACTTCCTGCGCCCTCTGAGGCTGCAGGTGAGGGTCCCGCGGGCGGCGGCACTGCTGACACGTGCTCAGAGGCGGCGGCGGATGTTGGTGGGGTGGGCTCGGCAGGTGGGGGAGCCGTGGCTGCTGAGCCTGCTGCCTGGCTGAGCTCCAGGTTCTCCAGCATGGCCAGCTTGAGCAGGGGCAGCATGCGGGGCCCCGGCATCTTTCCCAGCTCATTGATGGCATCGCCCCAGCGGTTTAGCGGCCCGGCAGCCGCCGCTGCGGCAGCCGCTGCTCCTGAACCCCGCCTGCCAAAGCTGCAGCACGACAGGAGGGTTGGGTGGGAGGGATGGGAGACATGGGGTACTGACAGCTCGTCGAGAGGTAACGTCAGGCGAATGCAAACCGCAAGCACGACGTGCATGTGTGCGGTGCAGCTGCACATGTGGGGGTGGCTCTCCTGTCTGGATGCAGCTTCCGAACAGCTGCTCTGCTCCACCCGCTGCTCCCCGCCATTTCCAGCTTGCCTGCTCTGGCGGGGGACACCCACGCGGCGCTCGACGCCTTCAATGCCCAGGCCCCGGCTGCCGCTCAGCAGGCGCATGTTGTCTCGAGCACTGAAGCCAAACATCAGCTTCAGCACCCGCACCTTCAGCAGGGGGCGTGTGTCCCAGGCATCCCCAGTCACCTGCAATGGGGGGGGGCGGGGCAGCAGGCAGGGTCCATGCAAGCTGCTAGCTTGGCAAGGGGCGGCAGCAGCAAGCAAGGAGATCTGGCACCCCTCGCGGGTCCCACCGATTGAAAGCATCGAGCAGCTTCAAGCCCGTCTGTGCCGCCATGCGGTGGTGGCAGCACTGTTCCTGGTCGTGGCCCCCGCCCCCCACACACACAGGTGTGCTCACCAAGCGAGTCATGCGGTACCGCAGCGCGTCCTGCACCTGCAGGGCAGCTTCTCGGTCCTCGCTGCCACCTGCTGTGACACGACAGCGGGGGCAGCAGGTCAGCTCTCTCCTCCCCGCAAGTGACTCTCCGGGGCTGTCGTAGCCGCACTCTCTGTTCCAGCACAGGCGGCCACCCTGTGGCCTGTCCATGCAGCCCTACCTGCGTTCAAGCGCTGCTGGCAACACTCCTCCAGCGCGGCATACAGCTGCATCAGCGCATCCACCTCCTCCGAATCCGCGCCCCTCGTCCTGCAGGTGCAGGCGGGCGCAGATCGTGCTTCAGCGCCTCCTCCATACCGTGCTGTGCTGTGCTGTGCTGTGCTGTGCTGTGCTGTGCTGTGCTGTGCTGTGTTGTGCTTGGCTTGTGAGCTCAGAGCAGTGTGGGCACCTCAACCTGCCCAGCGGGCTATCCCAGAGAGGAAGTGCCACTGCACTCTGCTGCTGGACTGAGGCCCTGGCCAGCGCCAGTCCAACCCGCCTGCCTTAACGCACCCGTGGAAAGCAAAGTGGTCGATGGTGTTGCGGATCGCCTTGAGGGGTGCCTTACAGTCTTCTGAATCCTTGGATGACGCGCCTCGCACCCTCTTGAGTATAACTGAATCGCAGGCAGTGCCCAATCAGGTGCAGGAGTGACGGCAAAAAGCTGCTGAAGGTATTGAAGCCTTCAGCAAAAAATATCTGATCAGCAGAGGCTGTGCAAATCGCCAGACGGCTGTCCAGATAGCTGGAGGAGCGTGAATGCACAAGGGCGAAGCAAACAACGCAGCCCGATTGGGAGCGCCTCGCTCACCGTACAACTCCTCAGCAGCTATTGCCAGGTTCTCTTGGGCGTCGCTGCTAAATTGGCGGCCGATGTACCTGCAGTGCGGTGGGTGGCCCGAGGCGCAAGGACGGACGGGGAGTTGGGCAGGTATGGCCGCAATGCAAGACGGCGCAAACGGGGGCGGCAACTCACTTCCTCAACACCAATTGGCTGTACTGAGCCACCGTCAGCGAGGTGCCGCCAGCCTGCAGCGGATGGAGAGCGGGACCACACAGATGTGTGTCACTCTGGGCTGCTCGCCAAATACGAGCGGCGGCCGTGGCGGCTGCAAGGTGTTGCCGTTGCGGCGCCGGTGCACGACTGGCGGCACCACACACGGGCCTCGTGCTTCTGCAGGCCTTCTGGCGTTCCCTTCCGTGGGTGGCTGGCGGCTGGCACGCGAGACGCCGAACGCAGCAGCCAACGCTCGCCTGTCCTTTGGTCGGCATCTTGTTTGAAGCACGAGTGGAAAAGGCCCTGGGCGTGCGTCCGACTGCTGCGAGCTGCCTGAGTGCCTTGGGCGTGCCGGAGCTGCGAGCAGCAATCACGAACCACTCGGGTGCAGCTGGAAAACGGAGTAGTGAACAAGGCAGCAAGCAGTCTAGCACTCATTCGGGCTGCGCATTGATCCCGCTGTTTTCACCGCCGCTTCGATCACTGCGTGTCCTGCCTCGACCGTCTTGCTGGGCAAAGCCAGCGTTATGAAACCACTGATGCATGTTCTTTGGCAGCCATGAATCGTCCCGCAACGTTGGCATCCCGACATTCGTTGAATGAGTGCGGCAACCGACGCTGCGCTCAAGGCTGCTGCCTTTGCAGTGCTGTTCATCAGAGCAGCAGTCATCATATCTCACCTCCCAGTGTGTCTCACCTCTCCGGCTTGCACCAGGTCCTGCGTTGAACCATTGCTTGCCGCCGGCGCCGCTTGCCGCATGCCGCTTGCCGCCCGCAATGGCAGTGTCACATTGACCTGGGCATGCAGCGGCAATCAAGGCACACTCCGCTCGCTTTGTATTCTCTGGCCTATTGCCAGGCGGCACAGGAGGAGCGTGGGAGGCTGAAGCCAGCTGCAGGTGGTGGTGAGCTCGCCAGTGGGCTCGCTCGCCCCAGATATCTCATCCACGCCCCCGTGTCGAGCTCCGGGCAGCGCGGGAACGGATGCTGTTGCGGCAGCGCCGAGAACCAGGCCATCGCCATCCTGTTCGCACCTCTTGGCCTACCAGCGCCGCCTCATGAGCAGCGAAGGCCTGGACCAGCTATGTGCGGTGGCCTGCGAGTCGGGTGAGGCACGCCAGCGCGCCAGCCGTTCCCTTTTGCAGCTTGGAGGGCGGTCATCTTTGTGGCGGCGCGGCTGCCGCCGCTGGTCGTGCTTGCGGCAGGTTGCTGCAGTGCAGCAGGCTGGGTTGGTGCAAGGAATCCAGTGCACCTGCCAGAGGACCAGGAGTGCCCAGTTCCTGCCGTCCCGGTATTTGCCTCTTCGGCACTGTGCGGTACACACCCATGCCGAACACATCTCCACCCATTTGCGAGCTGTGAGCTGTGGATCTCACCCCCCGTCTCCACTACACATGCACCCGCTGCAGGCCCGCCTGTGACTGCCACAGGTTCTGCGGCACCCGCCCCGTCTTCCCGGCTCGCCGCGGCGGCTGGCACGGGAGGCGCAGCCGCAAGTCCCGCAGCAGAGATCCGGGTGCTGGAGGTGGATGCCTATGCTTCAGTGCAGGATCTGATCCACGCCGCTATCCTAGCCAACAAGGGTGCAGCATCCCTCAAGGAGGTGGGAGGCATGCCGGCCCTGCCGTCTCTTGCCTGGCTTCAAGGGGGCCCTGCAGGGGTGGCAAACCCCAATGCCTGGGTACTGTGCTGTGCTGTCCTGCTGCCTTGTACCTGCGCATACAGCGCTGTGCTGCTGATCTCGGTCTGCCAGACTGCCCTGCAAGCACTATTCCGCCTCGGCCAGCCAGCCAGCCAGCCAGCTGGCCAGCCATGATGCACACGCCTGCACTCCTTCCCTGCTCCACCAGATCTACGGCGTGTGCCAGAGCAACGGCCGCATTGCGTACAAGCGTGCGGGCGGCTCCCGCCTCATCACCTCCAACGACCACTGGAAGAGCCAGATGCGGCACGCCCTCTACACAGGCGACCGCTTCCAGAGGTGCCTCTCTGTGCTGTGTGCTATGCTGCCAGTACCGCGCTGTTCTGAGCTCTGTGCTGACTAAGCGGCGATCACGCATCAGTGCGCTGTGTGCTGTGCTGACTGAGTGGTGAGCACACGACAGTGTGCTGTGCGACACTGACGTGGTGGCATGCCTGCAAGCACGACACCTTTTACCTACCCTCACTACCTACCTTCTCAGCCTGCCTCCCATCCACCTTGTCACTCTCTTCTTCTCAACCCTCCCCTGCCCTCCCTTCCTCCACCAGGGTCCCCGCCAACCAAGACCTCTGGCAGCTGGTGCAGGGCCACGCCACTGCCGCACCCAAGCTGGTCAAGGTGCTGGTGCGCGCCGATGAGGGGGGCGGCGCCGGTGCCGGAGGCATCTGCGCCGCAGTCACCGTGCCCGCCTCTGCCACCGGAGACATCGAGCGAGACGTGACGGCGGTCACAGTCACCCCCTCCCGAGCCCGAGGCCCCGCAGCCAAGCGCCCGAGGTGGGGCCAGGGTGGTGGGTGGGGGTTGACTGTGGCCCTGAACAGCCGGGAAAGGGCTGGGCTGTGGTTGGCTAGGATGTTGAGCAAGAGGAGGGTCGTCGAGCGATCCTTTCACCCCTGATCACTCCCCCCCGCATGCGCTTCGTGTGACTCACTTCACGGTGCAGTGGCTGGCTCCCCTGCTGTGCTGTGCTGTGCTTGGACTGATCCTGACACGTGTGTGTGTGTGTGTGTGTGTGTGTGTGTGTGTGTGTGTGTGTGTGTGTGCGCGTGGCTCTGACCCTGGCTGCGCGGTGTGTGCAGGCCTTCGCGCCGCCGCAACGCCAGCCCCACTGCCGAAGAGGAGGAGGAGGAGGCAGAGGCAGAGGCGGAGGCAGAGGCAGAGGCGGAGATTGAGCGTGCGGCGGCAAGCAGCCGCCGCCAGCAGCCGCCACCCCAGCGGCGCCAGCAGCGGCGGCGCCTGCCCTTCCTGCCCGCTACTCGGCAGCAGCAGCAGCAGCAGCAGCAGCAGCAGCAGGCAGCGGTGCTCAAGCCGCCGCCGCCACCCCCGGCGTTGATTGAAGGCTGCGGTGAGGTGGAGGAGGCGGTGAGCGCCGCCAACGCAGTCCGTCCCTCTCCCGCCCTCAACACCCCGCCGGTGCGGCGCCTGCTGTCGGTGCTGCCGGTGCGTGGCGGGGAGGGCACCACCGACAACGCAGGCACTGCCTCGCTGTCCCCTCGAGCCACTGGCGATGGTGAGGAGAGTGGGAGGGGAGGGACGGGAAGCGTGGCAAGTGGGGAGGCTTTGGCTGGGCACCTGCCTGGTGCCTGTCCCACCGGGGTAGGTGCAGCTGATGGCTGCTCCCTGTTTCCTGAGCAGTTCGACATACTGGCCTGGTGAGAACATTGAGACTCCTGCAGTGGTTGATCCCTGATGCCTCAACCCCCTCCTGCCTGCCTGTTGTTGCCCCCGCGCTGTGCAGACTCAGCCAGCGCGCCCTACCAAGCAGGCCCAGCGGCTGCCGGCACGTGGCAGCATTGGCAGCAGCATGACCGCCAGCAGCAGCAGCAGCATGCGGGGCATGGGCAGCGGTGGCCCCCCCGCACTTACGCACCTCACCAATCTCCTCCCGACGGCAGCGGCCGCGAGGGCGGCAGTGGCGGCTTGCGAGCCAGCGTTGATTCACACGACCCTTCGGCGCTGCGCTGGGGCTCCACAGCCCTTCGAAGCTCCATCATACTGACAGCAGAGAGCCTGCAGCAGGGGCACAGCTCGCTGTCCGCGGGCCGCACGCAGCAGCAGCTGGCGGGAGGGCGGCTGGCGCGGCCAAACACAGTTCGAGGCCGCGCTCCTTCGGCTGAGGCCGAATCGCCTGCGGCGGCATTTCACGGCGTTATGATGGAGGCGGCAGGGCAGGGCGGCGAGCGAACCAGGGTGAGCAGTCAGCAGTCGCAGAGAAGTGCGTCCAACCAGGGAGCTGGCTGTTTTGGGGACAACAGCAGCATGTGGCTGGCACTTAATGCCTGTCAGCCTGTGAAGCAGTGCGGTGACCGCACCAGTGCTTGCTGCCAGGCTCGCCGCTCACTTTGTTGCTTTGTCTGCCGCCGCTCCTGTGCAGGCGCTGCCGATGCCGCCGCCAATGCTGGTGCCGCATCTCAGGCCAGATGGGTACACCACTGCCGCCGCCGCTGCTGCTGCAGCCGCAGCGGCCAACCCCATGCAAGGGATGCAGCTGGGTCCCTGGGAGGTAGCGATGAAGGCAGCACAGACGCAGTACCAGGAGCAGTACCAGGAGCAGCAGCAGTGCCGGGCGCAGACTGCAGCAGGGGCGGCGGGGCCTGCCGGCAGCGGCGCCGCGGCGGCAGCAGGCGGCGCGCCTGCTGCCCAGCACCCCTTGCAGCAGCAGCAGCAGCACATGATGGCGGCTGCGGCTGCCTGGGGCCCACTTATGTTCAACTCTGCGGCTGCCGCGGCAGCAGCTGGCCTGCCGTTTGGGATGATGCCATTCATGGGCCCCCCTCCAGCCATGATGCTGCCCTTCATGCAGCAGCAGCAGCAGCAGCAGATGCTTGCGGGCGGGGAGGTGCAGCAACGCGCCATGCAGCAGCAGATGCAGGCAGTGATGCTGATGCAGGGGGCTGCCGCGGCCGCCGCACTCATGCCGCCGGCGGCTGTGCCCGGCGCCATGGCGGACCCACTGCCCCAGGCTGGCAAGCCTGCTGCAGCAGTCGGCCCCGCAGCAGCTGCTGCTGCAGCGCAGTGATGTTGGCTCAGCGGTTGATGATATCTGCTGAGACACAGGTCCCGCCTCCCAGCCCCCAAGCTCTCCCCCTCCGTTACTGTTTCTTCTCACTAGCGCACTTGTTCATGCCCCTTTTGGCTCTTGCCTGCCGCCTTAAAGAATGTTTAGCACGCTCCAGCATTACGTGGGTCTGTCGATGACCAAAGCAGTGCCCTTTATCCTTTTGCCCCACAGAACTGACCTCTCTATCGTCTCATTTCCGCCTGTAATGATCGCCTGAACATCGGCGCCCCTACCCCTCTTCTCCGTTCCTGCCTCCACTCGCATCCCATCCAATCCTGCTTTGCCCCGTCGCTTTGCCTGCGCACGTTGCGCTCCCACCTGATTCTCCTGCACAGCTTGTTTTGTTTGAAGGTGGTTGCTGAAACCTGGTTTGAACAGACACACTAAAAAGAAGGGGAGGAACGAAGCATGATTTGGGAGTGGCGCCTCAGCACCAACCTGGGCAGAAGCAAATGGACAACAGAAGCACGCCATGCGACCAAGCAGCGCCTCCTACTGCCGCTGCCACCCCAACTACTGCGCAGCACGCGACAGGCTGAGAGCAGCAAGACGCCAGCTGCCGCCGCCAGGCCGGCGTGGCGCACGTCAGCGCATGTGTGTCTTGCCGCCGGTGGTGCGCAGGGCAAAGTCTTGGGCGTAGACCGACATGCGAGAGGCCCTCTTGCGCACGCTCTGGGTGTAGGGCTCTGCGGAACACGCGCGCAGGCACTCAAAGCAGCAGGGGTTGGCGGCTGCAGACTGGCCAACCAGCTGTGAAGCAGGATCTGGCTAACAGCACGCTTGGCCCCGTTGATGTGGTGTTGCGGTGCAAGCCAGGACAGCACGCCATGCACCACACACCCCGGCAGCGACAAGTGTCAGCCTGCAGCAGCCCTGCCAGCCCCACCCACCTGCAATGGCGATGATGCGATCCACTTCTGCGGGCTTCAACTGGCAACGCACCGCCAGCGCACCAACCAGCAGCGCCACAAGGCGCGTGTTCCAGCCGCTGCGCAGCCACAGGCAGCCCAGCGCCAGCGCCAGAGCCAGAGCCTTGTGCTTGCGAGAGAGGCCCAACGCCTCCCAGCGCGCGCTGGCCGAGGCGCAGGCGCCGGTGTAGGCGCGCTGCACGGCCTCACGGTGAGCGGTGTAGGCGGCGGGCAGGGTGAAGGCGGTGACATACACCAGCACCGCCAGGCTCCACATGCTGTGGCAGCAGGGGGTGTGCGGAGGGCAGTATGTGTGAGTGCAGTATGTATGAGCGCGCACTCCGTGCATGAGCAGTGGGGTGTCAAAGCCACGGGCTGGGCAGCTCTCATAGCAGCCGCCAGGTCGCCGCACTCCTCAGAAGATAGCCACAGTCCGCTCACCACAGTGCAAACACAGCCCAGCCCAGCCCAGCCAGCCCAGCCCAGCCCAGCAGAGCGCAGCACCTGAGGAAGTGTCCTAGGGTGGCCACCGCCCACAGCCTAGCTGCCACCTTGAGCGCAACTGTGGGGTCACGGCACATGAGGTAGCGGTCGTGCAGGCGAGCCAGCGCTGCCACGCTGGCCGCCGCTCGCTGAGCCGCCGCCTCTGCCCAGTCACTGTCGGCCCACCCAGCTGACTCGTACCAGTGCTTGCTGACTAGGGAGCGGAAGAGGTTGAGGGCAAGGTCCGCCAGCAGCAGGTAGGCCAGGGCTGCAATGATGAGACAGGCAGGGGGGGCAAGGCGACTTTCGGCAAGCTGTGCAAGCTGTCGAAGCAGAGTGCGTTGATGAGCGGGGTGGGAGGTCCCATGAACGGGCTGGATGTCGGGTGTCAACCTGAAGCTCTAACGCAATACTGTTGCTTGACCTTGCTGGAAACGGGTCAATCATGTGCCGTGTGGCCTCCCTGCTGCCCCATGTGACCCACCTGTCAGCAGCGTGACACCGTGCCCTCCCCGCGTCGCAAACCAGGCTCCTGCCAGCACCAGCGCGCCAGCGGCAGCAGCCACGTACGTCAAGGGCGGGTTGGTGTACAGCAGGATGTCGCTCACGACCTGACCGCTGGTGCGAGGCGCCTGGGGGCCGGCAGGGGTCTCAGGAGCATCAGCAAAGGTGACGCCGCCTCCCGCACGCTTCGCCGCCCCTGGCATGACGGGCGTCTCCAGTGGGCTGCCAGCGAGGGCGTTCAGGCTGAGGTCGAACTGGGCATCTGCGATTGCCACCCTGCAAGCAGAGCGGTGCGGAGGTGATCACACTTCAATTTCGTTGGGCCGCTGCCAGGCTCCCCTGCGCCTCACCGCTGGCGCTGCATCTGCTGCTTGACGAACAGAGTGTCAGGGGGCGTGACGACGTCCTGATTCATCTTGTAGCGCTGTGATGGTGGAACAGCCTTCCTGTTTTTGACTGAGACAGCCGTAGGGCTTCAGCAAACGAGGGAATTGACAGGCCGCAGCGACTCCGAATGCACGAGTGGCATGCTGATTTCCATTTCCACGTCTTCACACTCCCTGTACTTGCATTGCGGGGGCGCCTTCGCCGCCAACCAACACATTGGTGTGATTTTTGAGCAATGCCAATGCTCGTTGCAGGCGTTCATTCATTGCGTTATGATGAGTTGGCAGGCATGCAAGGAAACCAACAGAGCTGCTCCTGCTTGGCTCACACGTCAGCCGCCCTGATCCCGCCGCCCGACCAGCAGCTGCACCAACTTCTTGGCCTTGGGGCCGCCGCCGTCACTGTTCACACTGGGGATGATGCTGCGGGCAGGGCACCGGGGATTGAAGGTGCGTGTGAGCGCGGCGACTGAGAGGCAGAGAGGAAGATGGAAGCCCAGGGAAGGGTGAAAGCCTCGAGCCACACCTGACGGGTCGGAACCAGTCCACAAACTGGCGCAGCTCTCCAAAGCTGCTGTGCTCGCTGTACGGCACCTGCACGGCGGAAGTGGTTTGCGCAGCTCTTCTAAACACAAGGGCTGACAAACTGTGCACACAACGCACACGTTTGCATGTGCAGCAAACGGAGCCAAACAAATTGATCACAAACTTGCTCCGACTCCGTTTGGCCACTTTCTGCAAGCACACTGCCATCCCAGCCCCGCATCCCCTCCAACACCTCCATCGCCTCACACACACCCTGCATCACCTGGTAAGTGATGATGGTGCCCTTCTGCCGCCGCCGCCCCCGCGCACGCGTCTTCTCTGCATCCCGCTGGTGTGTCCACCCAGTGGGCTGGAAGCCGACGGCTGCAATAGGCAGGTGGGAGTGCAGGCCTGCTTCAAAGGGGCGCGCACGCAAAAGGCAGGCTTGTGTTTTGTTTTGGGTCTTGTGCGGTGTTTTGTTGTTGTTTTGTTTTTGTTGTGGTGTAAGGTGCATCCTAGGGCCGGCCCACCTGGCACCGGGGCGCGGCCCGGGGCGGGGGGGCGGCGGCGCCCTCATTGCAAGGAGGACCAGCCCTTGGCTGGTCGAGCCCTCCTGAGTGCCATCCACCTGCGCTCACAAACCTGTCCCTCGCCTCCCGGCTGCCCCCCCACACACACACCCCACACCCCTAGTCATCGCACCTGTGGAGAACCTGCCGCGGTAGTGCTTGAGCAGCTGGGCCATGTGCTTCTGGCTGACCATCCACAGCGGCACTGCAGCGGCAGGAATTCAATGGCAGGCAGGGAGTGGCAGAGGTGGCATGAGTCAGGGGCAGCGTCATGCATCTGAGCAATGGGCTCTGGGCATTCCTCTCGCTCATGCAAGCCATAGTTTCCTGCCCCGCCCAGCCTGGTGCTGCATGGCATTGCAGGTCTGCATGTCTGCCATTGCATGTCTGCCCCACTGTGCCCTTCCACGTCGCTCAGGCAACCAGCCACGCCTCACCAGCGTGCAAGTTGGTCTCTTGGTCATCGGTGGTCAGCAGGCTGCGGTACTGCTCAGGCAGGTCCAGGCAGTCCAGGATCTGAGGGGACACACAGCAGTACAGCAACACATGCACCCGCACCGTGATCAAACGCAATAGCGGTGCAGTCTCCAAGACAAAGTGCCGCCATCCGCCAGCCTGAACCAGCCACGGCAGTTCACACAGCTTGCCGGCAAGCAGCAACACATCAGTCCTCGCCATCCCCCTCTTCCAGAATCCCAGGATGCCAAGGGATTCCATTTGCTGCCGCCTACCTTCCGCTTAGCCACCGACACGTAGATCTTGCGCTGCAGCACCCGTGCCGCCTCCAGGAACAGCCGCTCCTTGCCTGCGATGTGGTAATGGAGGTGGGGGGGGGGGGGGGGGGAGTGCCGCATGGTGCGCAGGTGGAGGCCAATAGAAGCAAAGGAAGAGAAGGGGACGAGCCAGGCAGCCAGCCTTGGCACCAGGCCTCCAGGTAGTTATTGAACCTGACACTAGCAGACCTCTGCTCATCCCATTTCAGGCACCTCCCCCGGCCATGCCCGGCCATCCTCATACCCCTATCAGCCACCCATCATCCCCATCACCCCCCCCCCCCCCCCCAACACACACACACATCACACCCACCTATGGTGTATGACCCAAACAGGAAGAGCGTCTTGGGGTTGAACGCCTCTGCCTTGACGGCGTCGATGGCAAAGCGCAGCACATCCGCCTGGGATGGGAAGGTGTACTCGGGAGAGCAGTAGGTGGTGTCCAGGATCAGCTCAGCCCTGCCCCTGCACATGTGTGGGCGGATGATGCGGAGCGGAGGATTTGGAGGATAGGCTGGAGGGAGCATGTGGCTGGATGCTGATGCCAAGGGATGGGGAGAGAGGGCCAAGGAGTTTGCCTGTATTTGCATCACCACGCCTACCCTGCAATGCAGGACAGCTACGGTGCTGTGCAGAGGTGCAGCCTTCATGACAGCTATCGCTCCGTTCAACCCTGGTGGCACCCTGGCACGCACCTGACCGCCTGCAGCGCCGCCTCCTGCTGCATGATCTCCGGCACCAAGCGGCAGTCTCCTGCAAGACGTCAGCAGGGTGCAGGGCGGCTGAGGCAGCCGCTGGCTGGAGGAGGGACACTGTGCCGTACCGCACGTACCTTGCTGCCCCTCTCACCCGTGTGCAGCACTGGTCGACCTCCCGGGGGTTCAAACAGGATCATGGCCGCCCCCGGGCAGTGGTTGGCTTCCAGGAACGTCACCCGCGTGCCATCCACCAAGAGGGGGGAGTTGAGGGGCACGGTTCTGGACACGACGGAGCAAAAGGGAAGCAGCAGATGGTGGGTGTGGAGTGTGATGTGTGCAGGACAGGACAGGGTGCCAGGGGTGGGCAGAAGGAGGAGAGGGCATGCTAGTGTGAGTGAAGCCACAGCGAATGAGGAGGGCGGCCATTGCAGGCAAGTGTGGTGCAGATGAAACAGGTGCCGAGGCAGGCACAGGTGGCCGACGGGACAGGCAAATTGTCACCCACACCGATGACAAGATCAAGGTCCCTCCGTGCCTCTCCCATCCCAGCCTCACTTGATGCAAGATGCCTTGACCCTCAGCTGCTGCTGGATGAGCAGCGCGGTGGGAGGGGTGCAGTACAGCGTGCCGCGATCAAACCTGCAAGCAAGGGTGTCAACAGCAGCAAGAAGGGAAGGTAAGGCGGGGGCAAGCTACGCAAGGGGTCAGTGCCCCGTGGCGTGGCGGCTCCCAAAAAGAAGACAGAAGAAAAAGGCAGGCAGGCAAGCACTTGTCACCTGGCAATACTGGCAATAACAGGGTTCTCAAAGCGAAGCAAGCCGCAGAAGCACAACAGCGGAGGCACAGCAGCACGAGCTGGGGCTGCCCTGGTCGCAGACAGCAGTCGTCACTTGCCTGCCGGTCAACCCCTTGTAATGATCGGCGTGGAAGTGAGTCAAGAACCAGCGACGGTATGGCGACTGCGCAGGCAGGTTGCAGAAACGGTCCACGATGAATGCGGTTCCAGGCACCAGCTGCCACTGCCGGATTGGTTGCACGGTGGCCGCCCTGCAAAGGTGACAGGCAGGCAGGCACGCAGGCGTTGCCCACGCACCAGCATCATGTAGGAGCGCAGCGCAGCGCGCAAGGAAGCACCAGCAACTCATGACATAGCCTGGGTTGCATCACTTCTCACAGATACACCTACACACATGCACACATGCATGCATGCTGACCTGGGGCCCCAGCGTCCGCCGCCGCCAGCGCCACCGCCCGCCGCCGCCACCGCCTTGTGGGCCCATTGCGGCTGCTTGCCCCGCCCTCGCCCTCGCCCGCCGTCCTGCTGCGCTGCGATGGGTGGCTGTGGGAGCGGCAGCGCGCTGCCATCAGGCGCCTTCAGATAGCTGAGTATGCAGCCCTTGGCGGCCGCTGCCGCTGCCGCTGCTGCAGCAGTAGCCTTCTTGTTGCTGCCGCCGCCTGTGGGTTTGAAGTACTTCAGGATGTTGCTGGACACCACCGCTGAGCCGCCGCCAGAGCCGCACATCAGCGCCTGCCAGTCGCCCACGCCGCTACCAGCGCCGTTTAAACCGCCGGCGCCGCTGCCTACAGAAGGAGGCGGTTGTCCTGACCGCCCCTCTACCTGCTGTAGCCCCGGCTGCTGTGGCTCTTGTGGAGGGTGCTGCTGCGGTTGCTGCTGCGGTTGCCCTGAGGCAGGACCACCTGGTGCAGGACCACCTGCCACTTCCCTGCACTCCTCCCCCTTCCACCGCTCATCACCCGCATGCTGCAAGCCTCCTCGGGGCTCCCCGCCAGCTGCACCACTTGCCGCCTGTGCAGCCTCCAGCAGCTCATCCACGGCTAGCAGCAGCTTCTTGCGCGCTCCCAGAGCGGCAATGCCGAGCTGCTGTAGGTCGGAGTCGGCGAGGAGGGGCAGCAGCGACAGGCTGGCACCTGCGATTGCAGGTGTGGGCAGGGCAGGCATGCAGGGCGAGCAGCACTCAATTGGGAAGGGGCAAAGGAATGGGGCACTGCTGTGTTAGGCATGCTGGGTGGTGGTCATATGGCGAGTACTGCCAAGTGCGGCAGCTGAGGCAACAGCAGGGGATGTGCGGCACAGCACACATTTCTCGTAGGCAGCCGGGGTGGTGAGCAGGTCTGCAGCTGCTGCTGCTGTCTGCTGCCCCACCTGCTCTCACAAAGCACTCTGTGTATTTTGCCAGCCCGTGCTGGCCCAGCCAGCTGGCCAGTGCAGCCTGCTCCTCTGCGTCACCGCTGCTGCTGCTGATGTGGGAGTCATCCTGTTGCGCAGAGTGGTCCGCATTGCCGTGCAGTGGCTCCACCGCCACCACCTCCTCCTCGTCACTCCCGGCATCTGAGTCGAGTGCCTGCTGGCCTCCTGGTGTCGCCGCGCCGCAAGCTTGCGTCGCCTCCTCCTGCTCCGACCAGTTGCCGTCCTGCTCGCCATCCTCCCAGGACCCCTCGCCATCGCTGGCGCTGCTGCGGCCTGCGCACGGCGCCACCACTGCCCGCTGCTGCTGTGCCTGTTGAAGGCTGCTGCCGCAATCAGGGGCCGCTGCTAGGGTGAGAGCCGTGCAGGATTCGGCATGCTGTGCCTGCTGTGCCATGCCGCCGATGTCAGCCAAGAAGCAGCCGCAGTGGGGACAGAAGGCGGCAGCCACAGGCGCATTGCACGCCGCCATCTGCGTGAGCAGGCCTGCGCTGCCATCCCCTCCTTTGCTGACGCAAGCGCCGCGTCTCAGCTCAGGCGGCGGTGAGACCGGGCGTGCTGTGAGTCCCTGTGCTGATTGTGTGGGAGCGGCTGCTGCACCAGTCTGCCTCATGAATATGCTGCGCACACTCCAGGCGCTTGTGCCGCAGTGTGGCTGGACAGGCGGCAAGCCGCCGCTGCCGCCGCTGTCGCCTGCCGTCGCCGCGGCCGGCAGCGCGGGTGCGCCTCTGAACCGTTCTGGGGTACTCCCTGCATTGCGTCGCTTGCGTGGGAGGCGCGACGCAGCAGGCAGCTGTTCCCAGCCTGCTTCGTCTGCGGAACTGTTGTCCAGAGCGACCACAAAGTCGGCACATGCATCAACCATGCTGCCCAGTGCGCAGGGCAGGCCCGCAGCTCATGATTGACTCGACAAAATCGAGTTCAGAACTCAAAATCAAGCTGTGCATTGATTTTCGCTTCACATTCAATCCGCCAATCTCGACATCGCCGTTACAACATCAGCACATCGTCAACGCGCTGCAACCATCGCCGACTCACAAAATTGCGTCCCTGCTCTTCCAGCGGCTGCCCTTGGGCTCAGTAGGTGTGGCTGGGAGGCCCATGAACTCGACAGTAGCGTCCCTGCGCCGCTCACTGCGCGCCGCCACTCGCGGAGTTGCGGTGGCGGCGGGTGGAACCGATGCCGAGCCTGCCGCAGCCGCAGCGCTGTTGAGCGTGACGTGTGAACACGCAGCTGCTGGGCAGCCCCGGAAGCGGCAACGCAAGTCATTGGCAGCAGGTGATGACGCCGCAAGCACCGCAGCAGCACAGCAGGCCGCTATGGCGCCAAAGCGTGCGGCAAAGCCTACAGCTGAAGGTCCCTCCCGTGCCCTCGAGCGTGAGCTGTGGCAGCAGGGCTATGCACGGGTGGCCGGTGTGGACGAGGCCGGGCGCGGTCCCCTGGCAGGTGCGCGTGCTGCGGCAACGCCTCCTCATCTTCTTCCGCTGCTGCATGCTTGCCACCGGCTGTGCTGCTCCTGCCGCTTGCAACGGCGGAGTGTGGCAAGGCCACCATTGTGACCTGGCTACGTATATATGCACACCCACAGGTCCAGTGGTGGCGGCGGCATGTGTTGTGCCGGAGCATGTGGAAATCAGCGGCATCAACGACAGCAAGAAGATGAGCCCTGCACAGCGGGACGCCATCTACCTGCAGCTGACCAGCCACCCTGATGTGCTGTGGGCAGCGTGAGTGCCTCGCATCGGTCGGTGCTGGCGCTGGGGCTTGGGCAGGGCTGGGCGGGCTTTGAGCCAGTGTATCAGTACAGTTGCGGGCGTGCCTTTGAAGGGTTTGGAGTCCGCCCTTGCTGTGCCTCGTGGCGGCTGCTGCATGGCCGTACCCGGGAACCAATGCATGCCGCTTGTTCTTCTCCTTTGTCGTATCGTAGCTGATGGTGGGTGCTGCCTGCCTTTCCTCCTGCAGCAAGGTGGTTGAGGCTGATGAGATAGACTCGATCAACATCCTGCA
Source organism: Chlorella vulgaris (assembly GCA_023343905.1). Taxonomy (NCBI): domain Eukaryota; kingdom Viridiplantae; phylum Chlorophyta; class Trebouxiophyceae; order Chlorellales; family Chlorellaceae; genus Chlorella; species Chlorella vulgaris. The sequence goes on along the minus strand of SIDB01000011.1, from coordinate 1,168,416 downwards.
GGCAGCTCTCAAGGCGATGGAGGGGGCAGCTGCAGACCTGCCCACACGGCCCGACTTCCTGCTCGTGGATGGCAACCGGCTGCCCAAGGTGCGTGCTGGAGGGCTGGGGGCATGCTTTGGGCGCCGACAGGCACTGTGGCTGCCCGAATGGCTGCTTGGAGAGCTTGTGTAGAAGGCAGTTCACTTCAAGGCGGGTGCCTCTGGGTGCCAGATCTTGTGCGCAGTGCTTTGCGGGATGCCGGTGTTGTTCCCCAATCAATCATGCATGCCGGCATGCGTGCGTGTGCAGGGCTTTGACCCTGAAAGCAGCCGTGCGGTCGTCAAGGGCGACAACAAGAGCACCTGCATTGCGGCCGCCAGCGTGATTGCCAAGGTCACCAGGGACAGAATCATGGAGCAGCTGCACGAGCGCTGGCCGCTGTACAATTTTGCAGGTGCAGGGCCGGCGCTGGTGTCAATGCACAACATAGCAAGCGGTCGGTGCATGGCCGAGGGCGTGCGTGACGAGGTGCTTACCTCTCGGTGTGCTCTGCCAGCTTAAGACCCAAGTCGATTGCTCATCATTAAGCGTTGTGTTGGCCCTGCACGCTGCCCCTTTCAACATGATCACAGGTCACAAGGGCTACTGTGTGCCCGAGCACGTGGAGGCGATTCGCAAGCATGGGCCCTGTGCCGTGCACCGCCGCACATTTGCGCCCATCAAGACCTGGTTCCCTGTGGAGCAGCCGGATGCGCAGGTGGCTGAAGGAGACGACAAGCCTCGGCAGAAGCGAAAAAGTGGCAAAAAAACAGCGCCCAAGAAGTAGCGGGCAGCGACACCGGCACCTGTAGGCAATCTACTTGTGTGCTGCTGTGATTTCATCCAATTTGACCGAGGAATGAAATGCATGTTGTTTCTGCATATCAGAGCACCAACACAACGGAATCACCATTGCCAGTCAATGCAAACTATTCTCCTCCTGTGTTCCTGATCTCACGGCTCAGGGATATGCGGCGTGCTTGCACTGCAGCTGTTTGCTCAACTTGCTTTTTGGGAGATGCGGCGTGCGATACGCCGCCAGTCCCGCCGCCCGCTCACCGCCTGCTGGCCCAAGCGCTTTTGGCTCACGACATTGTTTCGGCTGGACTCATAGCTTACGCTGCGAACGTTTCTGTGGGCGACGCAACCAACCTGCTTGGCCGCTGTCAACCGAGTCGTGGTGCAACGCCATAACACATTACCAACACGCAGTCGCGATCCTGGGTGTTTCCTCCACTTATTCCCGTGCCGGCCGGCGCCCATGCAAGCTCTAAGCCACGCGGGTCTCCCCAGGGCGAGCCCGGGGCGTCCCCTGGGCCTGCAGCAGAGCCGCAAAGGGCAGCGGGTGAATCACCCCACGCGCTGCGAAGTAGCAAGGCCAGGAGGCGGTGCTCGGGAGGATGAGCTCTCGCAGAACTCGGCAGCAGCAGCGGCAGCACCAGACAGTGAGTGTGTCCGTTTGTGAATGAGCGCAATGCAGCACCCCCTCCGCCTGGGCGGTCGCCGCTACCTGGGCGGTCGCCGCCGCTCGCCGCCGCGTGCCCACTTTCTTGCCCTCTTTCCGCCTCGCAGTCAAGTCACTAGAGTTTCCCGCGCCAACCAAGAACTCCGATGCGGCGGCGACAGCAGCAGCAGCAGCTCACCAGGATGGCAACCCCATCAAGACCAGCGGCCTGCACCGCACACCGCTCAGCGGCGGCGTGCAAAATGCCACGCTTCGCTGCGACCTGCCCTCTCCCGCGGTCGCAGGTGGGCAGCGGTGGACAGCGGTGGATGCAGCGGGGATGCGTGGTGCTGTCAGCAGTTGACAGTTCTGCACAGGGGCGGCGCTGTCAGCCAGCATTTGTCTTGCACCATTGCACACGCATGCTGCTGATCCTTCACATGCGCAGAGAACTAGCATTGCTGACGTGGTTGCGTATGTGTGTGCCTGCCTGTCCTCCGTGTGCAGTTCGCAACCTAGTTGAGCAAGCCCAGTTTGCGCACCTGTGTACGGTCATGTCAAACATGCACCACAGGCGTGCGGGCTACCCCTTTGGCTCGCTGGTAGACTTTGCGGCAGACGGCGCGGGGCACCCCATCTTCAGGTGAGTCTGTGCATGGTTGCTCGGCCACAAGTACTTGGCAGGCCGGCTGATTTGCTGGCTGGCTGGCAAGCTGGCGCTGCCTGGGCAGGCAGCAGGCAGGAGGTTTGCTGTCGGGGAGCCTGTTTGCCAGGCTCAACGGCGTGCCTGCCTCCTAGCCTGCCTCCTCACCCGCCACTCAATCTGCCGCCTCGTCTCCCTGCTCGCTCCTTCACCCTGCAGCCTGTCCCCGCTGGCCATCCAGACCCGCAACCTGCTTGAGGACCCTCGGTGCAGCGTGGTGGTGCAGATGCCTGGGTGGACGGGCCTGGCCAATGCGCGGGTTACCATCTTTGGGGAGGTGTACAAGCTGCCCACGCTGGACCTGCAGGAGCAGGCGCAGGAGGTGGGTGGCTGTGTGCCCTCCATGTGGGGAGGAGCAGGCGTGGTGTTGCAGGAGCAGGTGTGCGTTCGATGGACGTTGCTGGGTCGAGGGGGTCAGCGTGTGGCTGCGGCTGAATGGTTGTGGCGTTTGTGAGTGTGGGGGTTGCTGAGTTATGCGCAACCAGCTGGCCTTCATCACCATCTGCTGGCACATATACCCGCAGCAACACAGCTGGCTCTTGAACTGCACACTGTGCCGGCACACGTGCAGATCTTCCACGCCAAGCACGCCACACGCGCCAACCGGGCCCCCACCGAGCGCTACGTGTCTGGCAACTCGCTGTTCTTCCGCATGAACCGCATACTGGACATCTACTTTGTGGGAGGGTTTGGCACGGTGCAGGTGAAGCAGCCGGGATGTGGCGGGATATCTGGTGGGGCATGTGCTGGGGGTATGTCCTGCGATTTCAGGTGGTGGGGTGGAAGTGCACTGTGTCGGTCGCGCTGCTGTGTGTCTGTTGGGTGCCTTGCTTGACATGCTGACGTACCATCAGCTGTGCTACTGCCTGGTCGGTGTGCGGCACATGCATCCCAGCCGCATCTGTGCTGACATTGCCCTCCCCTCTGGCTTGTCCCGCCGCCTGCTGTGCTGTTGCTGCCCATCTGCCGCAGTGGGTTGATGTGGAAGAGTACAGCCGCGTGCAGCCGGACAGCATTGTGCTCACCAACCCCAACCGCACGCTGCAAGTGTTGAATGAAACATACTCGGGTGAGCAGCGAGAGAGTGAGGGGTGGAGGGAGGGAGGTGTCAATCTCATGCTGCCGAGGTCGTCTTGAGAGCAACGTGTGTTGTTTGGTGCGCTCCAGGCTACACACACTGCTCGCAACACTGCTGCTGCTGCCTCTCGCCCTTCAATTCTGCCGCTTCGCCCGCCGCCGCCGCCGGTGCAGCGAAAGTGCGCGAGCTGTTGTCGCGGCGCGACTTGCCTGCTGACGACGCTGCTTTCATTTCCATTGACGGGCGGGGGGCGGATGTGCGGGTGCGCACCGGCGGCGAATACAATGTGGAGCGCATCGGCTTTGACGAGGTGTGCGAGGGGTTCAGTCGTGTGCTGGCTGGGGGCTGTGGTGCAGGAAGTCAATCAACCGGCTTCCTAGCAGGCTCGTGCTGTTTTTGGGCACGGCGCTGGTGCTGATTTGTATTTTGCTGAGCTGGACGTGCCTGCTCGCACCATGATAGAGCGAGTTGTGATTTGCTCAGGGGCTGCTGCCCTGGGCGTCGGTGCGTGCGAGTGCAGGGTGTGGAGACGCTGGATGATGCAGTTGCTGCCATGTCTCGCATCCTGAGCAACCCGCAGCAGGTGCTCAGCAAGAAGCGGTGACATACCAACGAGGAGACAGCGCTGTGCCACTGTAACGAGTGACCGTGCAGCTCTGTGACCCGACCTCAACCGCCCCTTGCCTGCTCCTTCCGTTGCCAGTGATTGCTCCCCCCTCTTTGACATGTCACGTATGTTTCGCCCGTACTGTCCACAGCACTTGCCTCACACCCTCACCTTCAACTCAACATTCTGAGGACTGAATATGTGTGCCAAGGCGCAACCGCCTTGACAGGCTGGCGTGGCGGTTGCTGGTAGCTAGGGGCCACGGCACGCCCTGCCGCAGCCATTATCGCTTTGCGCGAAGCCCATCGTGTGTTTGCCTCTTTGGTGTGCTTTATCGCGCTCGCTGTGTCAAGGGGCTCGCAGATCCCCTCGCAACAACTTTCACCCTCCCCGTTGCGCTTTTCATCTCGTGTACCGCGCTACAAATCGCTGCTGGATGCGATGGCGTTGAGCCGCTTGCACTGCTGCCTGCTCCTGGCGAGCCTCCTTGCCGGCAATGCCGCCTCCGCCGCCACCTCTAGGGCTCGGGGCCCCCCTGAAGAGCCAGGTTCTGACGGCATCATCCTGAAGATGGAGTCTGACCCTCTGGCTATGGAGAGGTCTGGTTTCCATGTGCAGTCCGCTGCGGCAGCCGACGCGGCAGGGGCGCTAGGCCGGCCCATCGGCCGTCACCTGCGCCGCATCAAGCTGCGGGCTGGCGAGCAGCTTGAGCAGCGGCTACAGCACCTGCGTGGCATGCAGGGTGAGTTGTGCACACCCAGGCTGCCTGCTTGCAGTGCAGTGGTTGCCTGGCTGTGTGCAGCCTGCCTGGCTGTTCCAAGCTGTTGGCATGTGCTGCTGGGCTTGCACCGTGCCTTTCCCACTGCAACCGTTGCCCATCTCACACATCATGACTCCATCCGACCCCTCCCACCTCCAGGTGTCACGTATGCTGTGCCAGACATGCGCATCTTTCCTCACCGGGTACGCACCACAGACGATGCCGCCGCGGCCGCCGCCCCAGCCAGGGCGACAGCACATGAGCAGGAGGTGGCGGAGATGCTGCACGGGCTGCCCAAGCGCAAAACGTATGAGCACCAGTGGGGCGCTGGCCGCATTGGCCTGCCTGCTGCCTGGAGCATCGCCACTGGGTCCGCCTCCAAGGCAGGCGCAGTCAACCTGTGTGTGGTGGACTCGGGTGTGGACCTCAAGTGAGCTGGTAGACACCACTTCACTCACAGCAGGCGGCTACCCGACCAGCAGTGTGAAGCAGCTTGATGCGCTGGCAGCAGCAATGCGTTGACGGTGCAGGGAAGACTGCACATCTGCACGCTAATCGTTGTCACGTTCTGCAAGGCTATCGCTGCTTCCTGTGGTGACCCCACCATCACCCACCTACTACTTACAGCGGCTCCTTGCCTGCCTGCTTCCTCCCTGCTCAGGCACCCAGACCTGGTCGCCAACCTGGTTGCCGGCTTCAGCGCCGTGGATGGCGACGATGAGGACCGACCAGACGACCAAGTGGGGCACGGCACCACCGTGCACGGCGTTATTGCAGCCACGGGAGCGGGCGGCGGCATCCTGGGAGTCAACTGGGGCAACGTGAGTGCCTGCTGCCGCTGGCTCTGGCCCCTCTATTCTTTGCAGACATGCAAGCTTTATCAGCGACACCTTGTGTCGCCACTGGGCAGGCTGCAGCATGCTTCTCGTCCTATGCTGGCGTGCCGCTCGCATCCCTCCTCATCCCCTGCATGCTCACGCGTCTGATGTGCTTCACCTTGACAGCTTCTCCCTCCCCATCAACTGCCTTGAGCTGCCGCAGATTAACGTCATGCCATGCAAATTCATGTCGGCGGCTGGTTGGGGCCAGACGTCGGACGCCATCCAGTGCCTGGACTGGTGCATCGGCCAGAAGGCATCCATCATTTCCGCCTCCTGGAGCAGCGGCCAGCTGGGCAACCAGCCTCTGGAGGAGGCCATGGCACGCACACAGGCAGCGGGTGCGCTGCTGGTGGTGTCTGCAGGCAACCAGGGGGCAGACATGGCCCACACGCCGTACTTCCCGCAGGCATACTCTGCGCAATTCGACAACATGCTGGTGGTGGCCGCCACAGACGAGTACGACGAGCACGCTTTCTTCTCCAACTACGACCCAAACACAGTGCACCTGTCGGCGCCTGGACAGTGGTGAGAGGGTGCCTCTTGAGCATCGGGCAGTGGCCGCGCTGGGCGGCTGAGATGCCGGTTGGGATTGCAGTCAGGTTGGCGAAAGGGTGCTGACCTAATAACAGCCCTATGCCTGCAACTGATTGGCTCCTCTCCGCCGCCGTTGACCCTGCCTGCCTGTCTTCCGCTCTGCCCATGATGTCGCAGGATTTACAGCACCATTGTTGGCGGCGGCTACAACTTCAGCAGCGGCACCTCCATCGCCGCGCCCTTTGTGTCGGGCTCGGCTGCGCTGCTGCTGGCCGCAGCGCAGGACAGGCTGGGCAAGACGCTGAGCGCGATGGAGCTGAAGGCTGCGCTCATGGATTCATCTGAGAAGGTCAAGGCTCTCAAGGGCCGAACCGCCACAGGGGGCCGCCTGCGCACCGACTGGGCGCTGCAGGAGCTGCTCGGCCTTGAGCTGTCGCAGCCGACGCCGTGCCAAGCAAAGCCGGGAGACAAGAAGAAGTGCCGAGGGGCTGATAAGCAGAGCGAGGGTGGCAGCAAGGAGGATTCCGAGCAGGAAAAGGACAACAATAAAAGTGAAGGAGCGGTGCAGGCACGCAGCATAGACGGTGCTGAGAGGCGGACTGACGCTGACACAGGTCGTCGCCACAGCCGCCGCACAGCCGCGTTGCCGCCCCCAGTGCAAGCGTGAAATGTGCCTGCTTGCTATACATAGTTGATTTGATACAGCCATCTCCAAGCCACACACCTACCATTTTCTACCAGTTGACAAACACGTCTGTTCTCCGCTCGGCAACCAGCTCCATTCTACCATATCACCAATTTTGGTCTGCGGGAAAAGCGCCGGCGCCTTGCATGCTGCGCTGTGCTGTGCAATTATATGCGACCGCGTTGGTGTTTACATTGAGCCGTCTCCCGCATGCTGTCCCTCTCCAGCAGAGAACAACGTACACATATCGCAGTCTCGACGCACAAACTCATGTGCACCGCCATGCCGAATGTGCAACCAGATCAGCACTGCAAAGGCTCGAGCAATGCACCAACGTGGCACGCCATTGCTGCTTTCAATTGGGCCGATGCCGTGCCCTCGTTGGTGGCAGCAGGCATCCCGGTAGCCGCCGCCGACTGTGCACTGGTCACCGTAGACCAACCTTTCGACCTGACACTGCAACCCTCCTGGAAGCTGGAGCGCCTGGAGAGCCCGCTGCATACATGCGCACTGTCCCTGGCGGCAACGCTCGGCCATGTCGATACACTGGCTGCCATGCTGGTAGCAGGGGCGGACCCAAACCCTGTAGAACCGCACGGTCGGTGGATGTGGCACCCGCTTGCAGCGGCAGCCATGTCCAGTCGTCGCACCTGGAGCCAGGCCTTACAGGAGGTGGTGACAGTGCCAGAGGCATCAGCGCTGGAGATGTGCCGTCAGCTGCTGGCTGCGGGGGCAGACATTTTGGTGGCCTGCGGGGCAGGGTACATGCCTGAGCATGTTGGGCAGCCGGGCCCCAACTGGCCGCTGTGGCTGCACAGCCAGCCCATCCAGCGCCTGCTGCTCTCAGAGCTGGTGCAGCGCTGCAACTCGGCGCCTGAGCCATTCCAGCCCAGCTTCCGGCTGTGCCACGACTTCCTCCTGCTGGCGGCACAGCTAGACGACACAGCAGCCTACAATGCCGTTGCCTCCAGGGTGCCAGCTGGCCGAGCGCCAGCCGAGTATGCTGCCCTGGCCACTCAGCTGGTGGATGGGGCTCGCAGCGGCCGCGGACAGCGCCTCATGCTGCGCCACATGGCGCAGCAGGCGGCGGCGGTCGCAGCAGCAGCAGCAGAGCCAGCAGGCCTTGCAGCTCACATTGGGGCGGCGCTGGAGCACACCCTGCAGGGTGCCGCAAAGCACGGCGAGCTGTGGGAGGTCTCCATGCTGATGGATGCAGGAGTGCGTGTCAGTATGGCAGCCATCAACGCCGCCGTCGCCGCTTGCCGGCCGGAGGCCCTGGCCCTGCTGCTCCCACAGTTGCGGCCAGCAGCGCGCCTGGCGGTTGAGCATAAGGCGGGCGGCAGCAAAGCATGGACGGTACCGAGCAGGGGCCCCCAGTCGTATGCCTGCCCGCTGCTGACCCTGCTGGGCTGCAGGGCCGATGAGGTGAGCCGCGCAAAGCTGCTCAGTCCTGGCCTGCCCCCCGCTTGCCATCTTGCCTGTGCACTTTGCCTTTTGATGCATGCCTGACCAGCCACCGCGGGACCCCCTTGGGCTGTGCAACCCGCTGAGTGTGCAGGATGGTGAGGCGTTCCCACTGGTGGGCTCGCTGCAGATTGCAGAGTTGCTGGTGGCTGATGGCTTCCAGCCTGCCGTGTACAGAGGCGTGCGTGTGAGGCGAGAGGGAGACGAGCAGGCACGCACCATGCCCCTCTTTGACCCCTTACTGCACGACCTAACACTTCATGCACTGGCGCATGGCAGTGGCAGGTGAGTAGCCTGCCAGGATGCTGTGTGTGACGCTGTGTGGGATGCTGAGGAGGGACGCTGGCACAGCACACTGCATTGCACGCCCACTACCTCCAACTTCAAAGCTGCTGCCACTGCGACTCTTTGTAGCGCTTCACCACACAGCTGTGCTGCATTGCTGAGGCTGAGGCCGAGGCTGAGGCTGAGGCTGAGGCTGAGGCTGGTGCGCTGCCGCCGCTGCTGCTGCCACGCAGGGAGGTGCATCTGGCCATCACTCACCCCACCTGGTCCCGCCATCAGCACCACCGCTTCCCCCCCGCCTTTCGTGCTGCCGCCCGCACCCTGCTGCTGGCCACCCAGCGAGCCAGTAATGCCGTTGCAGCTGGCGACAACTCATCAACAGTGCGCAGCGAGTGTGGTGGCAGCGTGATGTGTGAGGAGCTGGGGCGCCTGCCCGAGGGAGTGCTGGGCCATGTGCTGCAGCTGGCGGCATACCCGCTGTCAGTTTGGGCTGGCGCAGATGCCTCCCACAACCCCTGAGGGTCAGCCCTGCACTAGGCAAAACATCCCTGCCTGGGCTGTGTCATTCGTTTGTGTTGATACCTGATGCCTGTTGCTAGCGTGTGAGGTAAATCTGTGCTGGTTTACAAGGAGGGGGTGATGGGGCCAAGAGAAGTGACGTGATACAGGGCGAACAGCCAAAGGGGCCAAAGGGGGCAAGAAGGGTGAACAGTGACAGCAGCCGGAGCGGGGCGCCGGCCGGCACAGGTAAACAGACGCGCCAGAGCACGACAGCAGCCACGGCACAGCCTGCCAACTGCAGTGGCTCCCAGCTGCCAGACCAACTGACCTGCTGCGGCTGGTGCAGCAGGGTGGGTGCAGCATGCAGCATCTCAGTCCGGGTGCCCAGCTCAGCGCACGTATCGGTCCAGGAAGCGGCGGTGGAAGTCATTGCGGATCGTGTCATTGATGAACCGCTTGGTGGCCTTGGGCTCGCCCCGCGTCTGATTCCTGCAGCACACACACACACATGCGTGCATGCACACATGCACACAGGGTGTGAGGCGGTCAGGCAGGACGGCTCAGCATACATGCAGTAGCAGCGGGAGGTGGCTGACTGCTTGCAGCCCACCAGGCTCGACACGCATCACCGCCAACATGAGTGGCAGCCACAAGGCAGCAAGGCCAGCCAGCCAGCCAGCCAAAAGGTACATGAGGCAGCCAGCCAGCGTGCCAGGCCAGCCACCCAGTGATACCCGCACCTGAACACCACGTCGTCGTCCCACCGCCGCTTGAGCGCAAAGCTGGGGTCTGCGTGGCCAGGGAACGCAGAGCACACCAGCTCAAAGGCAGGGAGCAACAAGGCAGCCTCAACGGCAGCCAGCTATCTGACCCTTCTCCCCTCCTGCAAGGCAGCAGGTGCCAGCAGCAGCCTGCCTGCCTCCTCCCCTTTTCGGTCCGCCACGCTTAATCCAGCTCAAGCTGACAACAAAACGTCCTGTCCGCACGCTGCACCCTGGCCTCAACTGCAGCAGCTCACCCTGCGCCGCCAGCTTCTCCTGCAGCAGCGGGTTGCCGCGCAGCAGCTCCTTTTGCTCCTCTGCCTCCGCCTTGGCTGCCGCCTCCCCCGCCTTGCGTGCCGCCTCTTCTGCCCGCTCCCGCTTGATGCGATCCAGCTCAGCCATGAGCTCCGCCTCATCGTCATCCTGTGAAGGCGGGTGTGATGGATGTGGTTGGTGCCGTGTGCTGTGTGGTGGCGTGTGCGGAAACAGGTTTATGTGTCTGTGCATGCAGGCATGCACCAACCCAGCCAGAAGCCCTGAGAAGGTCGGACGTGCAGTCAGTTCCAGCACCACAAGTTGGGAGCGGCAGCCTGCTGCTGCGCAGCTGCAGATGCACTATCCCTGGCTGCCAGCTGTGAGTCCCTCAAACACACCTCGCTATCGTCGCTGCTGTCTGCATCATCCGCGTCGTCTTCATCATCCGCATCTATTGCTTTCGGCACCAGCGTGCGGTGCTGTGCGGCGCCGCCTCCGCTGCCGTCGGGCGCCGCCCCCGTTTCTAAAAGCCGCAGGTCATCCTCGCGTTCCTCTGCACGGTGACAAGGTTTGACAGAGGGCTGGTTGGGGCGGAAAAGGTGCAGGCAGCAGGCAAGCGACAGGTTCTTTGGGAGGAAGCGCTGGGTGATTCGAGAAAGCACCGCAAAACGCACCCTCGAAATTGGTGCTCTTGGTTTTCAGGTAGTGCTTGCGCTCCTTTTCCTCCAGCTTTGAACGCAAGTCGCCCTGCTCCAGGTCCTCGACTGTATTCTGTCCAGGCTGCCTGCAGGTTGCAGAGCATGTGGCTTGGTCAGTCTGGCGACGTACTCCCCGCCCCAAAACCGCCGTCGCCACCGCCGTGAACAGCACAGCGGCGCACCTGAACTTCAGCTTCGTCTGTCCTGGCAAGTCCTTCACCGACTGCATGCGACTGGGTGCATAAATGCGCATCCCTCCTTGCTCCTCATGGCCCTGCAGCGGTGAAGGCGGCGTGTCTCAAAACGAAAGCCGCAGGGCATGTTCACAAGGCCAGGGCACAGGCTCGGGCTCGCCTTGGCGGGCGCCCAAGTTGGGCGATGCGCCGTCGTCATGGCTGCCGGCCCTCAGAGATGCCCGGTATCCTTCAAGTGCCAGGAGTGACGAGAGCACGAAGCGTGTGCTGTCGCAGCAGGGATCGGTCGGGCTGGCTGAGGCTTTTGCTGGTGGCGACCCAGTTATGCAATGCACGGGTACTGGGCAATGTTCTGAAGACGGAGGCAGCCCGTGACGAGTTGTGACCACAATGTACCGCTGACGTACAGGTGCGATTGTGAGTGTGACCGGTGAGACCGTGCCTCGCACCCCTATTCAGCCCACCCTTCAGCCGGTCACTTGCACCAAGCAACTGGACCCAGCATGTCGTGTATAGAACCGAGCGATCAGCTCACGTTTGTTCGTGCCGTATACCAAAGCCGGGAGCTGGGTGGCGCCCTGCAACGATATGCGACAGCCGCGACGCTGTACAACGTGAAACACCGTCTGGACGGAGGTGGGTGAGAGTGGCGGGAGGATGTTAACTTCGCGTGAGCCGGCCCGACCTACCGCCTTCCAGCCCGTCCATCCCCATATGCATGGCATGCACAGAGGCTTGCAGGGTTTGGGGCGCCCCGCAGGCTGCCAGGGCGCGTTTGGCCGCCGCCGGCGCCCTTCGTTGGCGATGGAAAAACCCACCTCCTCCTTCACCTGCCTCCCGTCGCGCAGGCCTGCCCACAGACCGCAACAGTCAATCAGTCGTCAGCAGCGGCGAGGCGCTCGTTGCAAAGCTGGTGCTCAAGGTGAGGCCGTCGCCGCCAGTGCATGGTGGCTAACAACGCCCTTGCATAACCCCGTCCCTCCCCCTTCCTGGCTCGCCTCTTTGCCTCCTGGCGGCGATACATGCGTGCACGCGTCGATTTGAGCCGGCCAGAGGGGCTCGGGCACTCGAAGAGTCACCCCTCGCATAACAACCCCCTAACAACCGCAACTGCCCCCCAACCGCCTCACCTTCCCCCATCGCAGGACCTGGACACACCACAACACCACTTCACCTGCCCACCCACAGAAGAGGGGCTCGAGGTGGTGCAGCACCTGCAGCGCGCGGTGTTTGGTGCAGACGGGCCGCAGCAGAGCTTGGCACACTGCGTCTACCTGGCCACACTTGCACAGGTGGGGAAGCTCGACTAACAGGAGAGCCACGCATGTGCGACTGTACCAGGAACAAGCATGCATGCGTGTGGCAGAACCAGCTGCAGCAGTCGCCAGGACTTGTGTGCATGCATGGCACCCTAGGGGGTGGGTGCCACCTCCTGGCCACCCACCAGCACCCCACCTGCTGAACCTCACCTGCAGGCTGCACAAGCTCTGGAGCTGGTCACTGCAACGCTGCTGGATGTCGTGTCACCTCTCAACTGCCTCAGCCTGTTCAACGTCGCAGCTGCGTGCGGCTGCGTGCCGCTGCGCCGCAGGGCGCATGCCCTGGCGCTGTCCTGCTTCACCCAGGCCTCTCAGCATGACCTCAATGGGTTGCTGGAAATGGAGGAGGCGCATTTGATGAGGCTATTGTGCAGCGACAGCCTCAAGGTGTGTTGACTGGTAGTGACAGTGATGTGTGGAGGGGAGGCGGCAGCCCTGCCACTCACATGCCTGCACCATGCATCGACCTCTTTCTGCACAACATTGTAGCAGGCTTCAAACCCCGCCGCTCCTCCCCACGTGATGTTGCTGTGCAGGTGGCCAGCGAGGTGGAGGTGCTGCAGGCGCTGGCGGTGTGGACCGAGTACGCGCCCACGGCGCGCAAGCCGCAGTTTGCGGCACGCTTTGCGCGCTGCGTGCGCCTGGGCAACGTGTCCATGGCTGAGCTGTACCTGCTGGATGCTCACCCACTGGTGAGGAGCAAGGGCAATTGTTGCGGCAGCGTGTGTGAATGAACACGGTTGTGGTGGCTGTGGGGCCATTACGGCAGCAGCTGCAATGGAAATGCAGCACACTGGCATGCTTTATTCGCTGGTGTGAGTGCTGGTGCGCTGTGTTCTGCTCTACCCTCTCTCTCTCTCTGTCTCACCCCGGCTGGTGCACGTGTGTGGCTGTAGGTGGTGAGCGATCGCCACGCCACGATGCTCGTGGCCCAGGTGTACATGCACCTGGTGATGGGAGTCGCGCTGGAGTACCCTCTCGGCCTCCGCACCATCTCACACCGCCGCCACTGCCAGCAGGCGGCGGCAGCCGCGCCAGCTGCAGACCCGGCTGTGGAGCAGGCACAGCAGCAGCAGCAGCAGCAGGCACCTGCCGCGCCGCAGGGCGTGAGCGGGCTGCCCGCCCATGCTGGTCAGCACGGCTCGGCACTCGAGGCGGTGGTGTGTGCCTATGGGCGGCATCAGCAGGCCCAGCTGCAGCCCCAAGGGGCGGACGCTGATGCAGCAGAGGCTGGCATGCGGCGGCTGTCGGTGAGCGCCACCCAGCCCCAGGCTCCCAGCTCCGCAGCAGCAGCGGCAGCCGGCTTGGCGCCTCAGTCACCAGCCTTCATGCTCACTCAGGTGCCCACACCCACTGCTGCGGCCCACGCGGCAGCACCCCTGGCGCAGCAGCAGAGCCGTGTGCGCCACCTTGGCATCGGCAAGCGCGTGGGCAGCCGCCGCACGCTGTTCGGCATGGCCGGCAGCAGCAAGGGTGAGCAGTTTGGCAGCAAGCTGGCCGCAGCAGACACGGCGCCCGCTGTCGCACAGGCAGCAGGCATGGGTGGTCAGAGTCCCCGCGGCGACGCCAGCACACAGGTGCTAGTGGGCGGTGTCACACTTGAGATGCACATGTCCCCCAACCGGGCCAGCATCAGCAGCATGGCGGCGGCAGCTGCTGCGGCTGCTTTTGGAGAGGTCAGCATGGACAGCCGCAAGCGCCTGCGCTTCTTCTGATCACGCATCACCTCCCCCAGCCCAGCCAGCCCACTGCCCACCGGGGCAGCTCTTGCACTGCCATGCGCTGCGCTGAAGCGCCACCTGCTGCTTGCAGCAGAAACCCAACCCCCCCTTTGTTCTGTGCCAACATCCTACTGGCCGGTGCGGCTCTGCGTGCCCACCGCACCGGCAGGCACACCTCTATGCCCACACCCTTGAGTGTGGACCTCTTTTGAGGCCTACTAATTCTTTTTGCTTCCTGCCGGGGGGCTCACGGGGCAAGTGAGCCGCTCCCCTTCTTTCCTTGTGCTCCTGCTTGCATTCCCATCCAGCCATTCTCTGGGGACACTCCACTGGGTTTCCAACATCCGTCTTGATGCTCGACCACCACAGCACCTCACCACCTCTCCACTGCACCTCATTGGGGGCCCGATTTTGGACACACACTCTGACCGTACGGGGCTTTGGTAGAACACCGACCGACGTTGACCACTACTCGCCATTCCTTGATACCCCCGCACTCTCCTGCGCATCCCAGTTTCTCTCTCTTGACACACCTCCTCACCTGCATCGTACATGCATGCACGCATACATCCAACCGGGGCCTTCTGCTTTTTCCTTACTTCCATGGGGCGGCAGGCAGCGTTGCAGCGCTGGAGAATTACACCAGCCTGCGCCACGCCAGCCTGCCCGGATCGCAACCACCCTTTTGCCAGACAATGCTCTTAGCAGCGACGCAGCGCTTCCTCTTGCATCACCCACAAGGCCGCCCTTTGACCCCCTTTGACTCTCACCCTACTGCCTGACGCAGCCTGCCTTCTGTCGAGCTTCCGTTCGCTGCCGTGTTTCCATACACATAAGTCCCTTACCTAACTCTCTCTCTCTAACTTTGATTCCCTTGCGTTCACGAGAGGCCAGCTGGAGTTGTCTGTGTGAGCAACCGACTAGTCAGTTACACCATACCACACAAACTGAGCAATGCGAATGTACAACAGCACCCTACCTCTCCTTTTTGAGGGGCGGCGCAGCTGCCACTACACCAACACGTGTAAGGAAGTAAAACCAACAGACAGACAAGGAGGCGGCTCGTTCAGCACAGCAGGCCAAGCTGGAATTTGGTGCACAATAACAACTGGGGCAGAGTGATGTGGTGATGCAAACATGATGCAAAACGCACAAGCAAGCGTGGGCACAATTGCATGATCATAGTGGCACAATGATAGTCAGGTCAAGCACATGAATGGTGGCATTCAGCGGGATTCCAGCGCTGGTCAGGGGGGGGTTGGGTGAGCCGGGAAGCGAAACAATATGGGGAAACATAGCAGGAGGTGGAGGCTTGGGCTGGGGCGAGGTTACCGTCAGAGCATCCTCAGGCTGGCACCATGCTGCCTGACTCGCAAGCCAGCTGCAGCCAGCCGCCGCTGCTGGAGCCGCCCCACGTGCCGCTGCTGCTGCAGGCGCCGCCCCCACACCACGCCGCCGCCCGCCGCTGCTGTGCCGCCCCTGCTGGCGCCAGCCGCTGCACCAGCGCGCACCGGGCCTGCGCCATACTGCCCTGCAAGCTCGCCAGGTGCCGGCGACTCCTGGCTGGTGCCCTCTGGGTATCCGAAGCCGCCGCCGTTGGCGCCGCCGTTGCCATAGCTGCCGCTCGCATCGCCGCTGTAGCTGGCGGCGGCGCTGGCTGCACTGGTGGTGGCGGCGTTGCCGCTGCTGAGCAGGGCTTTCAGTTTAGGCTGAAGGTCCGAGAGGTTGAAATCGTGCGGTATGGATATAAAGCCTGCGCAACAGTCAAGGGAGCAGAACGAAGAAAGGAAGGAAGGACGAGCAGGTAAGGAAGGCAGGCGAGGAAGAATGGCCAAGCAAAAGCCAGGGTTGATGGCGGCAAGGCCATGGTTCACTGATGCACACATATGGCTTCCAAGGGCGCCGCAGGAGGACGCATGCCAGGGAGCAAGCACACCCGCTGCCAGCCCGCCAAGGACACACCTTTCAGCAAGGACACACCCGTCTCCGGCTGCTCGCCGCACCCAGGCACGCGTTGCAACTCGCAGCAGCGCCGATCCATGCAGCAGCCCCACACCATGCGCTCACTCACTCACCCAAGCCCCTCGCACCAGCCAGCCAGCCAGCCAGCCACTCACCGGAGTCCCACAGCTCATAGCAGTCGTCGATAGCAAGGGAGGCGCCAGAGAGGTCCACACCCGCCAGGCGGATGGCGGGCGCACACTCCAGCAGCCTCCGGGCCGCACCCAGCACCTTGTCCTGCGGGGGTGTGGTGTAACAGCGCAGCAGGGATGGGTAAACGGGGTGTAGGCACCGGTTCCAGATGACAGAGGAGGACAGAGGGGCTGCTGTCTGGCAGTACGGAGGTGAGGCAGGCCGCCATGCGGGAGCGGCAAGGCGTGCGCGGCACAGTGCCCGTGACCTTGCTGCACAGCCGCATGCCGCGAAGCGGCACTCGAAAGAGCAACAGACGCACATGCAGAGCAGGCACCCAGCAGATGAAGGCACACGCACAGTGCACACAAACAGTCGGCACACTGGCGGCTCACAAACAAGTCAACAACAAACCCCGTCGCCCTGCCACCGCGTCGTTCTCGGCAACAATCAACCAATCAATCGATCACATCGATCAGCCAAGCAACCTCGGCCATAGGCACCCAATCACCCACGGACCCACCTGGTTGTACGAGGAGCAGACCCGTATGACGTGCTTGGCCCCCAGCGCATCCCTCACCTCTGCCAGCAGCTGCTCCTCCTCCTCTCTGCTGCCGGCCACCTGCGCCGCCGTCTCGTTGGCCGACAGTCCGGCTGAGGAGCAGAGGAAGTCGAGGAGATGGGAGGGGGGGCAGTCGCATCGCACCTGATTGGCGGGTGGGGGCATGGGGGGAGAGGAAGGAGGGGGTGTGTGAGGGAGGTGGGTGAAGGCAGGCAATGCGCCTTTGGGAGCCAGGCAGCACAGTCCAACAAACACACAAACATAGAGCCACACAGGGCTGAGGAGGCGACCTGGTGCGGCTGCGCCTCGCCACCACCACCACCACTCAGCCCAGCGGACCCTCCCTCTCCACGCAAAGTGCCACGCACGCACTGCACGCCGCGCACGCCGCCACCCCACCCCCACACCCACTTGCAGCACTGAGCTGGATGCCAGGAAGTCCAGCATCGGGCTGCTGTGGTCGCTGTGGGCCAGCAGGCTGAACGCAAACTGGCGGCGCTGCAGGGAGGCCTCAAAGCGCTGCCGCTCATCAAGCACCGCCCCCGCCCACAGCACAAACTGCTGGCTGCTGTCCTCGCTGCGCGTGTCACACCACACCGCCTGCACCCCCAGCAGTTCTTGCAGCACGCTGGACAGGTCCCGGGAGCGCTGCAGCCAGAAGGAGCCCAGGCGGGACAGGAGGCGGGCCCGGGACAGGTCCAGGTTTGGCAGCAGGTCCCGCATCACCTCCCCATCTGCCACCACGTGCACCACCCCGTTATCTGCAGCAGCATTAGCAGCAGCAGCATGTGGGCAGGGGTGAGTAGCACTTGGGGCCGTCGCGGGGCAAGCAGGGCAGTGCATGGGGGCAGCGGCGCTGGGAGAAACAAGTATTTTCGCTGCGGCACTAGCAGCAGCAGGAGGGGCGTGTCCCTTGCACCGCCCCCATGTCACACACAGAGAGCCACAGGCTGATACATCCAACACACACACACACACACACACACACACACACACACACACACACACACACACACACACACACACACACACATACACGTCAGCGCAGGCGTGCAAAGCTGCATGCAAGGCGCCCGCCGCTTTGCGCCACACACCCGCCACGTGGCTGGCAATGGGCGCTGTTCGCTGGTTGTAGGTTCCGTTCCAGTCCACATAACTCAGGGTGCCCAGGGGCCGGCTGTCAGGGTGGTACAGCCGAATGGTCAGGCCCTCAAACATGTCTGGGTCGCCAGCTGTCAGCTGCTCCATGTTTTCCTCCAGCACCTTGAGCGCCTCTATCTGCCGCTGCTGCTCCTCGGTGCTCACGGCAAACTCGCCGCCCACCTGCGGCCTCACAAGGGCACACAGATGCACTTGAGGCGCTTTAAGGCACAATCGCCACAGCCCACAGACTAGCTGCTGCTCCCTCCTCTCCTCCTGATGCATGCTCTGGTCCCGCTCTCGTTGTGCTCCAGTCCCTGCCAGCTGCTCTGCTCTGGGCCCCTGCTCTGATCAACTGACTCCTCAAACCTCTCCCGCCCCTCCCACTTGGGGCCCTCACCTGCACCGCCGCGAGGCGGAAGCGGTCCTGCACCGACACCCTCAGCTCACGAATCATGCGCTTCAGGGAGTCGTGCTGGTCTGCGGTGCGCACCGCCTCGTCGACGGTTTCCCGCAGCCAGGCTGCAAGGTCTCGGTCGTCGGCAGCTGGACAGGAAGGAGGTTGGTAGGGCAGGAGGAAGGGTGCGGGAGAGGGTGAAGAAGTGTAGGGCCGTGTGACAGGCAACCACAGCATGTGTGTCGCGGCAACCCCCAGCATCAGGAGAGAGCAGCAGCAGGCTTCTCCGCTACAGGACCCCCCCCCCATCCTTTGCTCCTGTGCTCGCCCTTGCAGGTCGCATGGTGCTGACTTGGCGTTGGCAAAGCACAGCACAGAGCAGCACAACACAGAGCAGCACAGCACAGCAAAACCCAGGCCAGCCATAGCCCACTCACTCCTGCCGTCAACCGAACCAGCACCCTGCCTGAGCTCCTCCTCGCTGATCAGCCCGAAAGCGAAGAACAGCGGACCCAGTGATCCGTAGGACGGCAGCTCAGCAGACACCTGGCCCAGCACATCATCCTCGCTGCCCTCCTGCCGCACGTAAAATGTGAGCTGAGCCGGCTGCGGGCGCATCCCCTGCGACAGCTGATCTGCGTACACATTCAGGGCCTGCACAAGGCGGGGCGGGTGCCGAGCAGAGGATTGAGCAGGGAGATTAGATGCTATCTGTGAAGGCCTGCGGCTGCTGCTGATGCAAGATGCGAGAAAGCCCGAAGCAGCAGACGGTTGCTTTCGGCCGCCGCCGTCGCCCGTGTGTGGTTGCCGCCAGGGCTAGTGCGGCGCTGGCTCTGATCGGCTCGCCTTCAACGCCTCTGAGTTCTTCGACCGCTCGTAGGGATAGGCCGTAAACAGGTCGGGGTGCACTTGCCGCACTATGGCCCGAACCATCTTCCTTTCCGTTGCGACGTCCATGGCATGCACCTGCCTGGCTGACCTGCAAGCTGCTGACTGGCCAACTGCGAATTTTGCAGCGACCTGCTCATTGTGTACAACAGGGCGCTAAATCGACCTGCTGGTCTGTGTCTTGCGCCCTGTTTGGCTGCTACAATCGCCCTGCAGTGCTTGGAGGTCTCGATCATCGATAGCAAGGGCGCTGCAAGGCACCACACGCGGCCGCGTCTTTTTTGTTGGCGCCTGCCGTGCGCTGCTGGCGAGGCGAACCCCAACACTAACAGCTGAACAGCATCCCGGGGCCCATCAAGCGCTCGCCAGCCCCGTTAAAGCGCCAGGGCGCAGGTAGTTGCAGCCACCCGGCGCAATGACCCAGCTAGCTCAGTATGACGGGCTGGAAGGCACGCAGAAGAACAAGGTGTACGTGGCTGTCCGCTTCAGGCCCCTCAGGTTGGTCTGGCGCCCGCCGCCCGCCACCCGCCGGTTGCCAATTGCAGGAGAAGCTTGCTCCTTCAGTTTGGGGCCGCCTCCACACGCAGCTGCTAAGCTTGGGGTTGCCGGATGCTTGCCCGGTGTGCATTCCTCCTGCCGCAGTGACAGGGAGCGGGCTCGGGGCGATCATGAGGCATGGGAGTGCAACGGCAATGCCGTCGGCATTGTTGATGATTTGGGCATGAGGGTGAGCAAGCAGTGCTGGCTCCCCAAGTCACATTGCCAGCTGCGCTTCAGCAGGAAACAGCAACATCTGCCAGGATTGCATGCAAGCATCGCGCAAGCTGCGAGCTCCACTGTCAGCACTTGATGCCCTATGGAGGCCGCCGACGGGAGCAACTCATACCCGTCGCCCCTATCCTTCTCCCTCCACCTCTCCCTGTCCTCACGTACAGGTGAAGTTCCTTTATGACCACGTGTTCGAGCCACACACCCAGAACCAGGCCATCTACAAGACGGTTGCCTCGCCTATCGTCATGTCAGCACTGGATGGAATCAATGGAACCATCTTTGCATGTGCGTGTGTGTCGTAGGCCTAAGCCGGGTGGCAGCCTCCTGGGCAGAGGGCAAAGGCTGGGATGGCTGCAGTACCGCTGCTAGGGCTGAGGCTGGGCTGGCATGCTGCTGCCAGGCTGGACCTGAAGGCTAGATACACGAGGCTGGCAGCCCAATGAGCCGTTCAGGCCGACCAAAGAATTGGGGCTGATTCGTCTGCTGCTAAATTGTGCATGCACGCCGGATCGCCGTTCGTCCCGCCTTTCCACCCTGCACTCTCTTCCCGCCGCAGACGGTGTCACCTCCAGCGGCAAGACACACACGATGATGGGCACTGACGAGGTGCCAGGCATCGTGCCGTATGCTATCGCAGAGGTGTTTGACACGATAGCGCGCACACCTGGCAAGGAGTTCCTGCTGCGCATCAGCATGATGGAGATTTACAACGAGGTGGGGCGGGGTGGTAGGTTAGCTTCATTGGCTGTTGGGCGGGAGTGAGATTATTGGCAGGTTGAGCGGTCGAGTGAGGTGGATGGGTATCTGAATTGAGGAAATGGGTGGCCGGGTCAGTGAAGACTTTCTTATCGAGTGAGCTTTCAGGGCAGGCCCAATTGGCCAGCTGCTTGAAGGAACGGAGGCAAACCTGGCCTGGCTGAAAGCAGGCTGCGGGTGGCTGCTGCCCTCCCTTTGCCTGCCTGCCTTCCAACACTCCTCCCTTTCTCCCTCGTGCACCCCACGATACCTCTTGCCTTCCCCTCCCACCCCCCACCCCACCCGACACCACCCCCCACAGGTTTTAAACGACCTCCTGGATGCCTCCCGCACAAACCTGAAGCTCCGAGAAGACACGCGCAAGGGGCAGGTGGTGCAGGTGGAGGGCATACGGGAGGAGACCCTGGTGTCTGCCGACCACGCACTGCAGATCATTGCGGCGGGCAATGAGGCACGCAAGACCAGCGCCACCGCCTTCAACGAGGGCTCGTCCCGCTCGCACACCATCATACGCATCACGATTGAGGCCTCGGGTGAGCACTAAGCCAGCCTGCCCGCCTGGCGTGTGTGTGCTTGTGCCAGATGAGCTGATGGTGTGATGGTGGGCAGGGCTGCCTGCCTTTTGTGGCTGCCACAGGCGTGCACGGCATGCGGGGTGTGGCTGTGAGGGATGCAGGAGCGTTGCCAGTATGTGCGCTGGTGCTGGAGCCAGGCCTGGGGCGGCAAGTAACAAACAACACTGGGCAAAACGGCCGGTTCCCGACTTGTCTTGAATGGCTGGCTGCCGCTGCACTACACTACACTACACGTCGCTGCGGTGCAGATCGAGCGGAGGGCATGGTGGACCCCAACCTGAGGCTGGGCCGCACCCTGTCCTACCTGAACCTCATTGACCTGGCCGGCTCAGAGTCTGCAAAGGTGGGTGCACAGGGCGGGGTCACACAACAGTCCTGTTTGGTCTTTCTACCCGCCATGCAACACCAACAATCCTGTTTGGTCTTCTTCTTCGGAGCTGCTGCTGTTTGACAGTTTTGCTGGTCACAATGTCGCTGCAAGGCGTGGCCTGGCTGCCACTTGGGCCCACCCACGCCACTCACCCAGCGCAGCTAAACCCCTTGCTCGTGGCACCTTGATGCTGTGTGCTGGTTGGTGCTCACCGGCTGGCTGGCACCTGTGCCCCCTGCCCCTGCAGGCCGAGGTGAACCGCAGCCAGCGCATGGAGGGCAGCTTCATCAACAAGAGCCTGCTCACCCTTGGCACAGTCATACACAAGCTGAGCGAGGGCAAGGCGGTGCACATCCCTTTTCGGGACTCCAAGCTCACGCGGCTGCTGCAGGGCTCGCTCACGGGTAGGTGGGCGGATGGGGTGCCTGGTGCCTGGTGCTGTGCTGTCGCTATGCTGTGCTGTGCTGTGCTGTGCTGTTGCTGTGCTGTCGCTGTGCTGTGCTGTGCTGTGCTGTACTATAACACAGTGTGACGGAATGGCATGTGACGTGCGCCTGGATCGGAAGGAGCAGGGGCAGGGGCACACTGCAGCTGGCCTGCGAGCTGCCGGCCTGCTCATGTGCGTGTGCTGCTGCTCTGTGTTTGCATGCCTGCAGGCAGCGGAGCGCGCATCGCAGTCATTTGTACCATCACGCCCGCCTCCACTCAGGCCGAGGAAACACACAACACCCTCAAGTTTGCCAGCAGGTGTGCAGCGGGGCCCAGGCGCTGACGGTGCTGATGCGCAGAGCATTTGCTGCTGCCGCTGAAGCTTTCACGCTGCCGGGTGCCTTGCTGTCTCCTGCCGGCTTGCTTGCCTGCCTCTCCTGCCCTCCCATCATCACCGCCTGCCTCCTCGTGCGCCCGTCCCAGCCATCCCTTTGCCCCTCCTTCCTCATCACCTCTTCGCCACCCACTCTCCACCCACACCCTCTTTCTCCTATTATCACCTCGTCTCAACCCACTCTGCGCTGCCGTCCCTCCCTCCCTCCCTCCCCCCCTCCCCTCGCTAACACACCAGGGCCAAGCGCATCGAGGTGAGTGTGGCCCGCAACGAGATCATGGACCAGTCCTCCCTCATAGCCCGCTACCAGCAGGAGATACAGCTGCTCAAGGGGCAGCTGGACATGGTGATGCGGGAACGTGAGTGGGGCCGGTTCAAGAGGGGGGGGGGGGAGGACTGCCCGTTGATGTGTGATGGTGCGTGAGGGTGAGGGGGAGGGGGGGAGGGGGAGAGGCCAGCCTGGGAGTGACGGCAAAAGACCGGGTGCAGCCAGCAATTCATGGCAGGGCGGTGTGTGAACACAGCCGCGGGGCGAGAGGGTTGGCAGGGCTGGGGGGGGACTCTGGCTTCTGGCGGAGCAAAGCATCCACCCCCCCCCCCCCCCCCCCCCCCCCCCCCTCACCCCCTTGTCCCCCCTGGTCCACTCCCGCAGGCGGCGGCCTGCCCATGCACGACCCCCTGCACCCAGAGGTGCGCACGCTGCGGGAGCGGCTGGAGGAGGAGCACCAGGCGCTGCTGGCCCGTGAGCGGGACAAGCTGTCCCTGGAGCAGCGCATCGTGCGGCTCACCACCTGCATTCTGCACGGGGCGGCGGCGGCGTCACAGGTGAGGCAGGGTTGAGGGGCAGGGTGGGAGGGGAGGCTGTGCATGAGCGTGTGGTTTTGTTTGAAGGGGAGTGTGTGTGCATGCACAGGATGCGTGAGCCTAGGGGGGCAGGAGGGGGTGCAAGTGCGAGAAACATGGCAAGGCGGGGCTGGACACACAGCACAGTACAGCTCATTGCACAACGACTCCCCCCGGCCCTGCTCTCCTGCAGATGGAGAAGCGGCTTCGTGCGCCGCCCTCAGAGCAAGCGGCGGCAGCAGCGCAGGCGGCGGCGTTAAGCAAAGCGGGGGCCAGCAGCCGGCGCGGCCTTGAGGGGCAGCCCCCCTTTGCTGACGTGGCGACCACGGTGGCAGGAGTGCGAGGTGCAGGGGCGCTATTTGCTGGGGAGGGTCTGACGGCGGCATCGAGGGCCAGGTGAGAAGGGGGGGAGGGGGGAGGGGGGGAACTGGGAGGGGTGCAGGCACACAAGGGGGGGGGGGCATGCCTGGCAAGCAGTCAATCCGACACATGCTGCTGCTGCTTGTATGTCCAGCAGGTGCAGGCTGCAACTCACAGTCTGGTGTTGCTCACATTGCTGCATGCTGCTGTTGCTCAACAACACTGCTGAGGCTTCACACCAGGGCCACGATCTGCAGCGCGCCTCGTCCTCCTTCATGCTCTCCTGCCTCACCATCCACACACTCCCAGCTCGCTCATATCCGCCCCTCCTTCTTCTCCAATGTCTGACACCTGTGCAGGGGTGTGAGCGAGGCCCAAGAGGTGGAGGCAGACCTGCTGAGGCGCCAGGTGGCCACACTGGCTGATGAGCTGGCGGAGAGGGACCGCATGCTGCACACCATCCACAGCATGCAACTCGGGCTGGCGGGCCGTGGCGGCGGCGGCGGCGACGGCGGCGGTGAAGACGATGTGGCAATGCAAGTCATGCTGGCCGACAGGGAGTTCATGCAGACGCAGCTGGAGGCGGCTGACGATCACAACAACAAGCTGGCACTCGCGCTGCAGCGCATGCGTGGCAAGCTGGCGACCGCCACCGGCGTTGACCCAGGCACGTTCTGAGCACTTTGGGGCAGCGTGGCGGCTTATCTGGCTGGCTGGCTGGTGCCGCGTGAGGGATTGTTGTGCCATCTCCCTCGCTGCCACACCTCACTCGCGCTAGCTAGCTTGCAGGCAGTCCCTCTCGCTGTCTTTAGCTCAGACCCACAGTGCCTTCTCGTCCTCCCCCCTTGCTTTCCCTTGTTTTTGTCCCACCACTGCAGACAGCATTGACTACGGGCTGGATGCTGACCCGTATGAGGGAGAGGAGCAGGCAGCCCTGGAGGTGAGCCAGGAAACAACTCTGTTCTGCCACTTCACCACTTCAGTCAGCCGCCGCGGGGCAGCCCCCGCCCCTTTCCACCCGCCACTCTGCCCCACTCGCGCCCGCCTCATCTCATCAGTTGGCGGAAGCCAGCCGCTGACCTGTTGGCCCGTTGGGGATCCGATGTGGCTTGCGGCCGAACTGTGCTGTGCTGTGCTGTGCTGTGCTGTGCTGCCTGTGTGCAGGAGGCTGTGCTGCCGTTGCGTCATGGGTATGATCACGTGTTGGCCGAGAAGGTGTTGAAGATGGAAGACAAGGTGGGGGGATGTGGGATGCCAATGGTGGCGTGCAAATCATGTGTTACCTCAAAATGTGATTTGGTGAAATACCTGCATCTCCTACTACAAAGGTGTCGACATCTGCCTGTCCATCACGCGCAAGCACTGTTGCCTCTGCACTCAGCTTGCTGCTGCTGACCGCACTCGACCTCATTTGCACACGCCTTTGTGTTTGAGTGAGTGCCTGATGGGCTGCTTGTTCTGTCTTTGCTGTTTCGCGTGCTGACGTGTGCGCAATTTCTGCCTGTCATCCCTGCCGCCGCAGGTGCTGCTGGTGCTGGCCGCCATCCGGGCCAAGGAGGAGCAGCTTAACAACCAGCGGCAGGTGCTGACGACACTCACCGGGCTGGAAGACCAGGTGCAGGAGCAGCTGCGGGACCTGGAGGCGGAGAACAAAAACTTGCGGCAGGAGTTGGAGCGGCTTGATGCGCAGAACAACAACCTCCAGGTAAGTGAGGAGGGCAGGGAGGGAGGGAGGGAGGGAGGTGAAGGGTGATGCAGGGCAAGCAGTGCACTGGGAGGGGCGGTGGGGTCAGGCAGGTTTGCCAGAGCGCCGCCTTGAACTCGGTCCAGGCAGGCTGTGGTTGAGCAAGTAGCCAGGAACTAGCGGGTGGGGCCCACCCCTTGAGCACCGCACCACCCATGCGACACACAGCGTGCGTACACACCCAGCGCCGTCAGCTGGAGTCCATGTGCAGGCTTCGGGGCATCTGGCATCAGCCAAAGCCGCAACCTTGGCTGCCGCTCCACTGTGACCTGGTGCAGGGATACAACTTGGACTACATGAGCAATGAGGACCTGGGAGAACTGATTGGCAGCCTCACCCAAGCGGTGGAGCGCGTGCGCATCACAGTGCAGCTGCGGCGCCTGGCCACCAAGAAAGGGGCGGCGGCTCATTCCATCAAGTGAGATAGCCCTTCAGGGCACAGCGTGCAGTGGCGGCAATGCAGCAGTCGAGGGAGCAGGCTGCGGCGACGACTCAGTTGCTGCGTGGCTGCCTGTGCTTGCTTGCTGCTGCCCTCCCTCACCTCCTACTGCCCGGTCACTCACCACCCACTGTCCGTCCCTGGCTGCGCCTGCAGCCTCAGCTTTGACGGCACCAGCAATGGCGGCATGACGCGAGAAGCAATGAAGCGGGCATTGGAGGAGTTGCAGAGCAATGGGAACTCGCGAAGGGCCACAAGCGTGTCGGAAGGCAGCTGCGACGGTGTGTGAGACGTTGGGCAGGCGCCCGCCCATCTCCTGCCCCTTTCCGTCTCGCTAGGGGCCGGCTTGACTTGTTGTCTGGGGTATACATGCCCTGCTGTCTCAACTCTCCATTTCTTTCTTATGATTGTTGCTGCTATCTGTTTGCCTGTTCTGTTGAACGTTGACTTACTGCTCACAAGCTGCTGCTTGCGGTTGGATTTTGCAGCCTCATTTCTGCTGTCTTTGCTTCTTCGGCAAACTGCCGCTCGTCTCCCTTGTAAGACGAAGGTTCTTGCATGGATGCAGCGATGCAAGTGCAACCGCAACCGCAGCGGTTGGCGGCGGCGCATAGCTTTTGCATCATCGCTGTTTGCATTTTGTGTATAGCGCTTTCATGACGCTTCGAGGGAGAACTTGGCCTTGGGTGGCCTAGGCAAGGGGTGCCGCTCGAGCTTCCCGGCATGCCCAGAGGCGCTTTTTGGCAGCGCAAACAGCACCAGCAACGATGCCTAACGCTTCTCGCAATGTTTGTGGGCCTTGCGGCGGCGTCGCCAACATTCCAGCCTCCGCTGTTCGACTTGGAGCATCGCGTAATCATCAAACCGCGCCCAGGACTGTCCAACAAAGCGGTTCAAGCGACGGGCGTGCAAGTCCAGGACCTCCGCTCAAAGCCGCCAGCGGCAGCAGGGACGCTTGCGAGCGGTGTCGACCCGCTGCTGCTGCGCCACCTTGAGCCTGGGGCCTCGATGGAGCAGACACTGCTCGAGCTCAACAGCAGCGATGGTGGGTGCCAGAGGGGACATTTAATGCCAGCTTGCTGATCATTGCATGCGCCAACCGAATTGGTGGCTGAGGACTACACACACATGCAGATGTGGAGTGGGCGGTGGAGGACCACATCATCCTCCCTGCTCGTGTGCCCAATGACCCTCTGTATCAGTGAGCACGGGGATGCTGCATGCTGTTGGGTGCAAGTGGTTGGATGCTTGTTGCTTGCTTGTTTGCGAGCATGCTTGCTAACGAACGCTCCACTGCCTGTAGTAACTTGGTGCAATCCCCTCCGATCCGTTCAGGAAGCAGTGGGCTATGCAGCGGGTGGGGGCGGAGGCGGCATGGGACTTTTCAGTGGGTGGCCTGCTCCCTCCGGCTGGGAAAGTTAGGCAGCCACCCCCAGCTGCTCCTCCACCACCCAGCAGCAGTGCCAGCAGGAACAGCAGCAAGATCGTTGTCTGCATAATAGACTCGGGTGCGGCTTGTGGGCAGGTCCAGGTCAGCGACTGGATCGCTTGTGACGCAAGGCAGAGAGTGATGCACAATGAGACGATACTGGCTTCTCACTTCTCGCTTCACCTCTCACTTCTCTTGCGATGAGAGACTGCAGGCGTGGACTACCAGCACCCACAACTGGCAAGCACGATGGCGGCGGGGTGGGGCTGGAACGCCCTGGACCCCTCCCAGCCCCCCATGGATGTGCTGGGACACGGAACCCACGTGGCAGGTGCGCCCCTGCACTAAATCAACGTACGCTGTGCCTGGCAGCCACACAACTAGCGCGTGCAGGCTGCTGAACATTTGAGTGCCCAGAAAGCTCCCAGATGGCTCGTCACAGCTGCAACTGTGTATCAAAATGTCTGAAACTGGACAACGCGAACAACCTGCTGGGCGGAGAGGGGGGAATGCAATGCAATGCAGGTGTGATTGCTGCCGCCACCAACGACCGCGGCCAGGTGGCAGGGCTGACGTGGGGTCCCGCAGCCGGCTCCGCCGTCAGCCTGCTGGCCTGCAAGTTCATGACTGACCAGGGGTTTGGCTACACCAGCGGGGCTGTGGCGTGTTTTGACTACTGCCTGGCCAGCGGCGCTGACGTGATCAGTGCCAGCTGGAGCGCAGGCACCGCCCCCAACCTCCTGCTAGAAGAGGCTGTGGGCAAGGCGGAGGCGGCTGGCGTGCTGGTGGTGGTGGCTGCAGGTGACTGAACGGGGGGGTGTTTGGCGGCAGGGCAGGCTTCAATGGCTATGGCTGCGGCCGGGGGCTGCGTATTCCGGCTGCCAGCCTGCATCTGCTGTTGAGGCTTTGACACTGTTTTATGTGACCTGGGCTATGCTAAGTCATGCTGTGCTGTGCCGTGCTGTGCTGTGCTGGCAGGCAATCAGGGCTTCAACCTGGCAGAAATTGCAACCTACCCGGCTGCCTACGGCCTCAACCACCCCCTGGTGCTGACCGTGGGCGCCAGCGGGGTGCAGGACGAGTGGGTGGAGTATGCCAGCTGGGATGCGGTGGCGGTGCACATCAGCGCGCCTGGGACCACCATCCTGTCCACGTGGCCAGGTGGCTTTGTCGAATACAGCTCAGGTACAGGTGGTGCAGAGGAACACCCAACGAGCTGCCATTGCAGTGCTGGAGTGTGCCCGTTTCACATTACGCTGTGGTGCAGCTGCTGTGCTCAGGCCTGGCTGGCCTGCACCCGCATCCACCCACCCGCAGGCACCTCAATGGCTGTGCCCTTTGTTAGCGGCGCAGCGGCGCTGCTGCTCGCGGCCAGCGGGCGGCGCATGAGCGCGCTGCAGGTCAAGCAGGTGCTGCTGGAGACGGCGGAGCAGCTGGAGACTCACCAGGGTCGCTGCAGCTCAGGGGTGGGTGGCGCACTGTGACTGTGTGTGTTCGAGGCTTGCACCGCCCCTTCGACTTGCTGGCCTGGTCCAGTGCAGCTGGACTGCCCTGCTGTGTGTGCTGCAGTGCGCCTACTCGGCTGCATGCTCGCAAGCTGGCCCCAGGCGTCACAGACACCTCTTGCCATGCTACTTGCCATGCTGCAGGGGCGGCTCAGAGTGGATTGGGCCCTGCAGCGCTGTCTGGGGCTGTTGGGCCTGGCACCGGCCCCTCCGCCCCCGCCGCCACCCCGTTCACGCCGGCCGCTGCCACCCCCTGCGAAGAATAGCAGGCAGCAGCCTCCTGCTCCCAAACCGGCCACAACAAAACAGCAGCCGCCAGCCAGACGACAACCGCTGCCGCCTCCACGGCCGCCTCGGCCGCGCCCGCCCCGCCCCCGGCCACCACCCAAGCCTCGTCCGCCGCCGCCGCTTAAGAAGAAGAAGCCCCGTCCCCCTCCACCCAGAGAGAGGAGGGAGTACAAGCCCTGCAAGGAGGGCAGCAGCAAGAAGTGCAGGTACCGATGCGTTTTTTGGGAGGGCGGCAGGCGGGTGTGCTCATACTTTAGAGAGGCTTAGGCAGTCTTTCATTCATTACTGATCGCATTGATTTCATTGAGATACAGCCGGTGATGTTATATATCTGTTCACACAGAAGTGGTGGCGGCGGTGCGGCGGAGCAGTACGCCGCCGCTGTGATAGTCTCCCTTCACGGAGGCCTCCTCACACTACTCTTGCCCCAGCCCCACAGCTACGTGCGCGCTGCTTTGCACTCCGAGATTTGCGCTTTGCGACGACAATCTCGTCCGCAATCGCTGGATCCTCCAAAGCAATTCACGATGAGGGCTCGCGTCGGCGCCCTATGGGTCTTGCTGACGCTCTCCGTGGCACGAGCAGGCGAGATGGAGGTGAGAGACGCCGGCGAGAGACGCGCCCTCTGCTGCCGCCGCCGCCGCTGCTCGTCAGGCTTCATTGGTGGTAGGGTTCCCACTGGTGTTTCGCCCTCTGTCACCACCACCCCACCGTATCCTTTCCTCCCAACATCAAGTAACTGCTTGTCTGCAGGCTGCGCAGTGCCTTTTCATGGGCAACGGGATCTCCCTGTACGGAGCTGACATGGCAAAGGAGCAGATCCCCGCAGCTTCACCCACCACTTGTTGCGTGCTGTGTGCCGCCACTCCACGCTGTGTGGCCTTTGAGTGGAATGCAGCAGTGTCGGGCGGCACCTGCTTCCTCAAGGACAGCAGCGGCATCACTCCCAGGCCTCTGGAGGGCGCAAGGTCGGGAGTGTTGGTCCAGGCGGGCGCGGCCATCAGCAGTGTCACCATCCAAGCAAACAATGCAGCAGCCCTCAGCAGCACGCCACCGATTGGTGGCACTGTCTCCATCAGCAGCAGCAGCAAGGCGCCCTCGGTACGGCTCGGGCAGTCTTGTGCACCCCCGAACGACATTGTGTAGCTCCTCCATGCTCCGCACACTGTGAGCTTGTATTTACCTGTGATCATCCTTGAGCTATGTTGCCTGCAAATCTTCCTCTCCCTTGTAAGAGCTGCCTCCAGGAGCTGGAGTGGTAGTTCAAGAATTATTTTCTTGGTGGCGGGCACAAGGGCGGTGTGCCGGCGGCGGCAGGGAGCGTGAGGCTGAGGCCGCCTGCTTGACTCGTATGGGGCGATGCGCGCATCACAAACAGCATGCACACCTTGAAGCCGATGGCCGCATCGCCTTGCATCTCGGGGCTTGTGTCGGAGAAAGGTGATGGCTGTTTGTCTGGCCTCCGCCTTGTTCCTCCTGCTCCACAAATCAGCCATGCAGCTCGCAGCGACCACACGCACTCCTCCCTTGGCTCTCGGCAGGCTCGGCAGGGCGCAAACCCAGCGCAGCGTCGTCACTGCTGCCAAGAAGATGGGCAGGTGCGGTGGATAACCACGCAAACATCCTCGAGCACCGCCCGCTCTGCCGCCGTTCAGCCGCCCACTCACTCGTGCCTCGCTGCAGCTCTGGCAAACAGCGACTGGACTCGACAGGCTACATTGTCGACAACACCAACCGCGGGTGGGTGGCCGGGTTGTGTGGCAGCCCTTTGCGCATGTCCTCGTCGCCTGCAGTGTTGCAGTGCCCGCCTAACCTGAGCACTGCGTCGCGTTCTGCATTGAGACTGCCATTGCCTCCGCTGGTCCCCCCTGCCATGGGCACAGAAACATCTTTGCCGTGGAGCCACGCCAGCTGTACACCAGCAGCCCCAGGGCGGACCGGGCTGCCAGCCAGGGGCTGGGGGGCATGCAGGGCCTCCTGGTGCTGGCAGGCGTGCTTGGTGTGGTGGCGGTGGCAACCCTGGGTGTTGCAGGCAACTCAGGAGGCACGCTGGAGGTAGGGGGCCCTTTAGCAGGCAGCAGGGCGCCAGCATGGGACATGTAGCAACACCTGCTTTGCTGCCTGCCCTGCGGTGCCTGCCTGCCTTCCCTGCCGCCTGCCTTCCTTCCCGCCGGCTTGCGCCTCCTGGCAGACTGCTTGCTGCCTTCAAAGCAAGCCTCAAGTGCTGCTGCAGGGAGTGGCTGCTGGTGCCGATGCTATGGACGGCCTCGGTGCCATTGCCGCGCGCCTTTCGGCAGGTTTGTGAGCTATGGAGGGCAGCAGCGGCAAGCACCACACCTACGTCAGCAGCTCGAGCGTTACTTACAGCTCAAGGCGCTGTCAAATCGAGAAGAAGAGACAGAGCACTGTACATAAGAAGTGGACGTCCAGAGTGCACAGTGGTGCGCAGTTTTCGGCAAAATCGTTGCACTTGTCTTGCATGTATCCAAATAGAAATTGCCATTGTATTTGTTGTTCCGACCAACCCAGCACACGCTCACAGCTATGTGCCGCATGGTGTAAGGTGCAGAGCACACCAGCTCGCTCCCACCCCTCAAAGGTCGGCGGCGGCGCCACCATACAGACAGGCGCCCCAGTGCTGGTGCCGCTCAAATGCCTCCCGGTACGCCGGCGCCGTTTGATGGGCGGGCTGCAGCACCTCGGCTTCTGCAGGGGGAGTGCAGGCAGGCAGGTGCTGAAACCACGCACCAGGCCCAAGACCAGGTCACTGCTGCAAGGAGGCACAGGCACACACCCCGCGCCTCCAACCATCCTCACCCATCGGCGGCGGATGCGCCAACACGTATTCTGCTACAGGGGTTCCCGTGTGCACAGCCGCAGCCTGGAGGGCAGCCCCCAGGGCCGCCGCCTCGGGTTCGGCTGGAAAGCGCAGAGGCAGCTGGAACGCGTCAGCCACGATGTGCCGCCACAGCTTGTTGCGGCTGCCGCCACCAACCACAAGCAGCTCCCTGCACCGGGTTGCGGCAAGGCAGGCCTGACTTCAGGGAACAGGCATCATGGGCTGGTGCGCAAGTCGGCAGCAGAGGCACGCTGTGGTGGTGCCGGGCAAGCTGTACAAGCCAGACAAACACTGGCCAGAGAGGTGGAGAACAACCGAGGCTTGCTAGCCAGCTGGAGCGAAGCACAGGCTGCTCCGCAAGCACACAGCAAAAGCCGCACTCACGTGGCCGCCACCCCAAAGTGCTGCATGCGCTGCATGCCCGCCAACAGTCCAAAGGTGGCTCCCTCCATTGCTGCGCGGTACAGCAGGCCTGGCCGCATGAGGCCGGGGCGCAGGCCTGCAGCAGCAAGCAGGAGCAAGCAACGTGACAGAAGTGTGAAATGGCTACAGGACTGCCGCCTGCTGATCAGAGACAGATCGCCACTCAGTAAGTGGAACAGGAACAAATCATGGGCAGTTTACGAGCCCTCTGCAGCGCTGCTGTTCAAAACGTGAAGCAGCAGGCGCACCCAGCACTGCGCCAGTGGCCTGCGGCCAGTTTGGTGTACGCTCGCCGACCAGGTATGGCAGCATGGTGACGCCTGAGCAGCCAGTGGGCTCATTGGCCGCTGCAGCCGTGATGGCCTGCTGGCTGAGACCAAAGGAGTGACGCACCTGGCGGCACAGGGACGCAGGGGCAGGCGGGGGACAAGGAAGGAGGGTGAGCTGCGGCTGGCCGCGGAACAGGCGGCCGCTGCCGCTGTCACTTTGCTGCTGCACTGTGCTAGCGTTGAGCGACGGTTGATGGCGGGAAGGATACCACTGGCCCCTCGCAAGACATCTGTCTGGGTGTGCAGGCTGTCGCCAGCCCAGTGAGCACAGCATGCGTTGCCCGCTCAGAAGCCGTGCCCGCTCACCTCCTCCGCCACTGCGGCGCAATTCAGAGTGCACAGCAGAGGCAGCCAGACGCCTGTGGCATCGCAGAATGGGCACACGGTGCCAGTGGGATCCAGCACAGCCTTGTTGCTGGGCCCAAACAGCGTGCCGCTGGTACCCAAGCTGAGCACCCAGCTGCCCTCCCTCACAGCGCCTGCGCCCAGCGCACTCATCGCATTGTCGCCGCCGCCGGGCGCCACCTGCACCCCCAGCCCCAGGCCCAGCTGCGCCGCCACCTCGGGCCGCAGGGTGCCCACCACCTGCGAGGCCGGCGGCAGCTTCAGAGCGGGTTTCAGCAGCTTGTGAGCGCATGGCTCCGGTGACACAGCGCGTCTGGGCAGGTTGCAGTGGGCAGGTTGCGGTAGGCAGAATCCCCTTGGTGCTTGCCCCACCTCCTGAGGGCCTATCAGCTCGGGCAAGCAGCTGGCCAGCTTGGCATCCAGCTGTTCCACACGACCCTGGTCCCAGCCACGTGCCGAGGTGTCCAGCAGCCCTGTGCCGCTGGCGTCAGACGCCTGTGCGAAAATGTGAAGCTAGGGCGGTGTGTGTGTGTGTGTGTGTGTGTGTGTGTGTGTGTGTCAGCGTGCACGGCAAAGAGCCACAGCTTCAGCCGCTGCTTCAGCCAAGCTCCGTGCTGCTGCGTAACTTTCCTTTGCAAAGCACGCAAGCTTAGCTTGCCCAAAGCACCGGTCTGCCAGCGCTGCCTTACCTCCATGCACAGCCTGCCAGTGAGCCACCAGTTGATGTAATCATGAGGCAGCAGCACATGCGCCAGGCGCGCCCAGCTCTCCGGCTCCCGCCGCTTCAGCCACAGCAGCTTGGTGGCTGTGAATGACGGCACGAGTGTGACGCCATAAAGGCTCGACAGCTCCGCCGCCTCATCTGCGCTCTCCACGTCACACCACAGCTTGGCTGGAGGGCAGAGCACGGCGCAGGAAGGCGTACAAAGGGTTGGGAAGCCGTGGAGTTGTGATGTGCATGGGTCGCAGCCAAGCTGCAAGGCACAGCAAGGGCAAGGACACGCCAACCGCGCTGTGCCAGCTGTGCCAGCGTGCACCTGGTCGGATGACGGCGAGGTGCTCATCTAGGGCCACCATGCCGTGCTGCTGCCCAGACACCGCCACAGCCTTGACACGATCAGCCACCGAGCTGCCGTTCTTGCCTGCAGCCGCCAGCGCATCAGCAATGGAGTCCTTGCATGCCTGCAGGGAGGGGAAGACACAATTCTTCAGTGCCTGGCAGCAACGGTGTTCAAGCCGTGCAGCACCAAATCAGCGCATTGGGAGCACACGGCAGCCTCATGTCGAGCTTGCCTCAATCCAGATGCTGGGCTGCTGCTCTGCCTGCCCGGGGCGGTCTGAGATGAGTGAATAGCCCACAGATCCTCGTCCCACCACCTCCTGCGAGTCAGCTTCATAGACAACTGCCTTGGTAGACTGCGTGCCGACATCCAGGCCTATGTACAGCGCGCCGCCAGCCATGGAAGTAGCCGCTATCCGGTGCCGACACCGCCTCCGCCTCAGGTGCCCGCGCTGCTGGCTGTGGCGCACGTAGAGGTTCGGGCTGCTGCGCGTACACGCCCGAGAATGCAGCATGCGACTGTCGGACAGACGGCGGCGGCAGCGGAGGCGGGTCAAGGGGCGCTGGCCTTTGTGGCGATCGGCGAGTAAAGACCGACAGTCGGCGCTGCGGTACCAATCGGATCGTCTGTGGTGGGTGTCTGTTGTGTATCAAGGTTCTCTGTTTCGGGGTTGCAGCGATCAAGCGCGGTGTCTGCCTGAACCGTTGTTGAGAGGTTGAAAGAGGATGATATGGCAGCTCACGACACCAAGCCGCATGCCTGCCACCTCGATGCCGCCAGCGGGACACGACGTGCTTAGGCCTCAGGCCCTTGGTCATGCCGCTTCACTTTTCACCATGCTTGCACTTGCAGCAACAACAAGACCTATAACTAGAAAGAGATGGCACTATACATAACAATCCATTTGGGTGGGAGCCGAGCAAGCAGCCATGCCGGTGCAGCAGCACTCAGAAGATGTTGATGTAGGCCTCCACAGGCTCCCGACACATCGGGCACAGCTCCTTCTTGCTGTCCTTGAGCAGCTGGGTGCAGTCCCGGCACAAGCACCTGCAGCAGGACAGGGAGGCACGCAGGCACAGAAACAATCAGACCCTGCGTCAGTCTCACGGGCACAGAGCAGGCCCAAATCCGGCTGGCTGTGCAGCAAGTTCTCCCTGTAACCTCCCTAGCCCCAGGTCAGATCAGTCAGCCAGCCCCCGGCCAGCCAGGCCACCCAGCCACGCACCTGTGCACTGATTGGCCGTGCAGCACGCCCGCAGTGGCGGGTTCACTCATGCAGATCACACACAGGGCCGAGTCGTCCACGCCCTCGCCTGCCGGCGCCTTCCCTGCCTGCGCCTGTGGGCCCGCCTGTGCTGCTGCCGCTGCCATCTTGGATGACTCACTGGAGGAGCGGCTGGGTGAGAGTGCGGGCACAGCTGTGTGCCAGCCATCATCGCCCAGCCTTGGTGCTGACACTCGTGTGGTCAGCGGCGGCTGCACCGCGCCCGCGCCCCCGGCGCCTGCCTCCAGCGGGGCTGCAGCGGGGTACGCAGGGTTGCCGCCTACCGCTGGCTCATCACCCACAAAGTGAACTTGCGGGTAGAAGCCGCCGCCTGTCAGATAATCAGGAGGCCGGGTGCTGGGGCCAGCCGCCCCTGCCGCCGCTGCTACCGAGGCCGCCGCTGGGGCCGATGGCACCACGCTTGCAGGCGCCGCGGCTGGCTGCTGCTGGCTGGCAGCGGCGGCCGGGCGGGGGTTGCCGCCCTGCTGCTCTTCCTCGTGCACCTGCCGCGCCACCTCTGCATCATATTCCTCCTGCAGCCTCCTCGCCATCATTTCATCCAAGTCCATGCCCTCCGCACCAGCTGGCTGGGGCGCAGCACCCCAACCTGCACAGAGACACAGCAGGGCAGCA
This sequence comes from Chlorella vulgaris, assembly GCA_023343905.1. Lineage (NCBI taxonomy): Eukaryota > Viridiplantae > Chlorophyta > Trebouxiophyceae > Chlorellales > Chlorellaceae > Chlorella > Chlorella vulgaris. The sequence continues at coordinate 1,132,590 of SIDB01000011.1, read as the reverse complement.
GAGCCGGAACCATTAAGAAGTCAGCGCTAGCGCTAGGCTTTGGCGCATGCAGCACAGCAGTCTGAGCGAGCAAGCAGTCACACACTGGCAGGCACAGGCTCAGCTGCACCAACTCACTCGCTCCCGGTGCGCTGGCCGACCCTCCAACACCAACCAGGCTGCTGAGCAGGGGCCCCACAATTGGCGGCGGCGGTTGCTGCTGCTGCTGCTGCTGCGACTGTGGCACGGGCGCAGCCGAAGCCCCGGCCGCTGTGACTGGGAAGCCACGGTTGTTGACGGTGCGAACCAGCGTCTGCACAGGACCAGCGGCAGTGGAAAGAGGTGAAGCAGCAATGAAGATGGCTGTAACGGCCTGGGCAGCCACACCATATGACAGCCGGGCACCACATGAAACGCCTCCCAGCAGCACCTTGCCCCCCTGATTAACCATGTTGCACAAAGGCAGCTGTTCCCATCGCGACTGCCGGACAACCCCGCCCGCCCCCCGGCACAAAGGGCACGACTCTCGACCCCCAACAGCAGCCAAGCTGCTGGCTCACATCCAGGGAGCGCACTGCGGCCGGGGACCCGTCGTCCGGGCGGAGGTAGAAGGTATAGCCCTCCTGCTGCTGTGACGGGGTGGGGGCCCCCGGCTGGTGCCCGCCAGTGGTGTAAACCCCCGCAGGCAGCTCGTGCTTGCGGTGCAGCGTGATGCCCGCCTGCGCCACACGCGGCCCGCTGCCGACGGTTGCCTGCAAACGCGCCTCGGCCTTAGGGTTGTACACCTCACGCTGCAGGCACGGCAGGGGGACGCCACAAGGCAGGGAAAGGGTCGATCCGCAGCACTGTGACGCTGGCGAGGGCTGGCCGGGCACCAGTGCAGACCGCAGGTGCACAGCAGGGGCGGGTCATGCCAGCAGGGGCGTCTTGGCAAAGCAGCTCGCAAGGCAAGGCAAAGTCGGCTCTGCAGCTTCCGGGGTGTGCAGAGCAGGGCAGCAGGAGTCGGGTGCAGACCACAGGCAGAGCACAGCGGCAGAAGGCAGCTCACCGCGCGAGCGCCGTCCAGCCACACCCGGCACGAGGGCGCCGTGTTGGCCAGCGTCTTGTACGCCAGGAACACGCAGTGCGTGAGCTGGCTGTTGCGGGGGGCGCGAGGGTTTGGGAAGCGATGGGAGATCACGACCCAGCGGCGCTGCCACGTCGCGCCAAAGCCGCCAAACACCGGCACCTTGACGAGCAGCCAGCCGGCAAAGGGAGCACACTGCTCCAAGCGGCGCAGGAGCGGCACGTTCTTGGTGCTGCAGGCAATGTCCATGGCAGTCAAGCCCTGCAGTGGAAAGGCAAGGCATCAACCGGGGGGTGCACCCAATGCGCATGTGCAACAACGCACAACTTGTGTTGACCAGGGCTGCGCCCACTCCATGCGAAGCTGTTGTAGGGCCCTGCCCACCTTGCAGTTTTCAACAAATGGGCTGGCCCCATTGCGCAGCAGCAGCTCCACCACCGCCTCGTGCTTATGAGCGACCGCCTCATGCAATGCACTGCCGCCATCTGGCTTCAGGTTGGCATGATGCACGTTGGCACCCACTTGCAACAGCTGCACGGGTGCAAAAGCAATACAATTTGAGCTGTTTCGTGAGTGGCAGGCGGTATGGACACTGGGCCAAATCCAGCGCTTCACTTTGGCCATTCAAGCTTGGTATCACAGGGTGGTTAGGAAGGCACTGCTGCGAGCGCCACGCACCAGCTGTATGCACGACAGGTAGCCTCGCGCCGCTGCCAGCGTGAGAGGTGTGTTGCCCTGCTCGTCTGGAACCTCAAGGTAGCGCGCGCGATTGGCATGGAAGCTTGCATCGTTGCGCTGGAGGTCGGTCAGCAGAGCCTGCACCGCGCCGGGGCGGAAGGGGGAAGCCGGGCGTCAGGGCGCGGCGGGAGCAGAGCTGGCGACGGGACATCGCGGGGAACACTGTGGGGCATCCCTACACACATGGACTCTCACAGTCGACTGCACACCTTGAGCGAGTCGGTGTCTCCATTCTTGGCGCAGCGAGCGATCTTTTCAGGAGTGGAGAGATTGGCGCCCATTGCCTGCCGATTGCAGCAGGGGCTGGGCGACGAGCTGGGGCGCCGGCTGCAGTTGAGGGCTGTTTGGCTGCCTGGCGCGCTGATGAGTGTGAATCCTTAGTCAGAAGTGTGGGGAGCGGCGCGCTGCAGCCTCTTTTTGAAGAAATGTCGAACAACGCGGGAAGCACTGCTGGGCACCTGCTGTGCCGCGTGGAGGCCCGCGCGATAGCGATGGTCACGGGATGGCATCTGCAACAGTATGCACCTTTGGTAGCAAGGTGCTGGGCCGAACGGCGGGGTGGCTGTCGAAAACTGGCGCCTGCCTCTCGGATGAATCCTGCACAGGCTTCTGACGCCCTGGGATTGCCTCAACACGAGCTGCAGGTGCACAAGGCAATCAGCAAGTGCGCCAAAGTGCGCTGCCACCCCCGGCGCCGGCGCCACCGGTTCGGTCAGGAAGTGAAGTGTTAGGAACTAAACCGCGCTTTTCCAACCCTGCAGGATGTTGTCACCTCCCTCCTCCTCTCCGAGACAGCATACAAGGCAGCAGAGGGGCCGCCGGCCGCCGCCGTGGCCGCACTGACCTCGCTGCAGCGCCAGTTCCCGCCTGGCTTGGCCCCGCTGGCGAGAATCCAGTTCAGCCGGCGCAGGTCGGCAGGGCACAGGCGAGTGGCGGTGCTATATAGACGACGCACACAGCTCAACCAACCAAGAGTGCTCGTCAACTACAGCAAACAGTGCTCCGTTGCCCTGCCCTGCCTTCAAGCTGGTCGGCCCTGATGCCGTGCCGCCTCTTGACCGCAGATTCCTCCTGGCCACCTCACCCACTACCCTGTTTGTGGCTTTCATGGGCACCAAGCAGCTGCGGGATGTGCTTGCGGACGCAAACCTGGGCACCGCTCTGCTGTGGGCGGAGGCAGAGGCAGTGGCAGAGGCAATGTCTGCCACAGGGGCGCAGCCCAGTCAGGAGGAGCCAAGCGACCGGCAGGCAGCAAGTGCAGCCGTCACTGCTGGCACAGCTGCTGCAGGTGCTACGGCTGCTGCGGCAGCTGTGGCCCCGGCTCAGACAGCCGCGCCTGGCGTTCATCGCGGCTTCCTGGGCCGAGCGCAGGCGGTGCAGGTGGAGCCTCTGTGGACGCATGCCCGGCAGCAGGGCCTGCGCCTGGTGCTGTGCGGGCACTCGCTTGGGGGTGCCGTGGCGCAGCTGTGCACGCTGCGCCTGCTGCATCTGCTGCGGGCTGCGCCGCCGCCCGCTGACGCCCTGCGCTGCATCGTGTTTGGCTGCCCGGCCATCGGCAACACCGCACTGGCCGAGCATGTGCGGCAGCAGGCATGGGACGCCCACTTTCTTAGCATTTCGCTGCCAGGTGGGCGAAAGTGGGGCGGCAGTGACGGCCGTGACCAACCGTGCTGAGTGGCAGCCAGCAATAACTGGAGGATGACAGCCGGCAATCAAGCCTTGCAACCAGCAGTGGCAAGTGTGCTACATGCCGGTATGCCCCATTGGCTTCGTCTGTGTGATGAAACATGCCATGCAGAGGACATTATCCCTCGCCTCCTCCTGCTTGCTCAAGCCACTGTGCCTTCTGGACCAGGTGCAGTAGCAGCAACGGCCTTAGCTGAAGGCAGCCAGGCAGCAGATGCCCTTTCGCAGGACAAGGCAGTACGAGAGCAGCAGCAGCAGCAGGGGCAGGCGCAGCAGGCGCAACACGAGCAGCAGCAGGCGCAGCAACACGAGCAGCACTTGCAACGGGATGAGCCTCCAAACCTGGAGGCTTCAACAGACACAGACCCATCAAGCTCTGTCAGCCACACACGTAGCGGTTGGCTGGACGGCGTGCGTGCCGCCGCACTGCTGGCCCGAAGGCCGCTCACAGCCACTGCTGATGCTGCCGCCGGTGCGGCTCGATCTGCACTTGAGGGTGAGAGGGAGGTGCAGCTGCAGCTCGTCCGTGTGCTGGCACCGATGCAGAACGGCTCGGGGCTTCTGGCTGAGTGGGGTGGTTCTGTGACATGAAGGCGCGTGCTGCCCACTGCTTGCCGCAGGTGCTGGCCGGCTGCAGCTGCCTGCTCTGCTGCCTGCCTTTGCTCATATTGGGCACCAGCGCCACCTGCTGCCACACGGGCTGGTGCCGGTGGGCACCTCGCCAGGTGCGGCAGCAGCAGCGGCAGCAGCAGCAGCAGCAGTGGCGGACGCCGCAGCGGTGGGGGAAGCAGCAAATGACACCAGCCAGGCAGCACCGCGACAGCAGCAGGCCAGCCAGGCCGTGGGCTTGCAGCTGTTGGGCCTGCACAGCATGCAGCACTACCGCAGCCGTGCAGCAGCGGTGTGCTGGGCAGCACTGGGCGGGGTGCCAGCAGCAGCTGGGCTGCAGCAGGATGACGCGCCTGTTACGCTGTCTCACAGTCTGGCTCCAGCTGTGACGGTGGCTGCTGCTGTTGCACGCCTCCCAGTGCTGCCTCTGCCTGTGGTGCATCAGCCCCAGCAGCGGCAGCAGCAGCAGGGACGCATACCGCTGTCTGTCGCGGTGCACGGCAGCGGGTTGGAAAGCTGTACGGGAGCGCTGCTGAGGTTTCCTGCCAGCGAGTCAGCACCGCTGGCTGCCATCTCAGTGGTCAACCTGGCTCACCAGCGGCTGCTGCTGCACATGCACGCGGGTCATAGCAGCAGCAGCAGCGGTGGCGGCCCTTGGCGCAGCACACGCAGCGCAAGACTGTTGGCAGCTGCCGCCGCCGCCGGGCGTGCCGCGGCACGTGGCCTGGGCAGGCTAGCACCGTTGCAGCAGGAGCAGCAGGAGCAGCAGCAGCAGCAGCAGCAGCAGCAGCACCCCCAAGGGCCGCCTGCGTTGCTGCTGCGCTTCTCAGTGCCGGCAGCGGTGCTCGCACAGCTGCAGCTACAAGAGGGGGCAGGGGTGGGTGGAGGCTGGCACCTGCCAGAGGGTTCGCTTGTGCTGCTCTCTGATCTCACCAGGCACACAGCGCGGGTGCAGCTGCAGCCGCAAGTTGTGTGGATGCTAGGCGCAGATGAGCAGCTGGCAGCCTCCGTGTTCCGTCAGCTGAAGGCGGCAGGCAAGGCGGCAGCAGCGGGGCCAGAGGTGCAGCGAGCACGGCGCTTCAACCCGGCAACACTGAGGTCAGGGTTGGCGGTGGCAGCTGGTGGCGGCCGGTTGTGGGGTCGCAGAGCAGAGGGAGGCACACACAGCGGTGAAGCAGCAGCGAAATCGGGCGAGGATGCCAGCGCCAGCAGTGCCTCTCCAATGGCTTCTGCGGGCGGCGGCGTACCTGCAGCACCCGCCCCTTCTTCTGCAGCACCGCGGCAGCTGGCCTCCCTGGGCCGTCACCTGGTGCGGGTGGCAAGAGCACAGTGGTTTGCCGGTGAGCAGCAGCCTCCCGCAGCGCCAGCAGCACCGGCAGCGCTCTTGAGAGGGCAGCTGCTGCTGGACGCCACGCCGGCTGTTTGGGGAGGCGTCCGCAGCAATAAAATTATTTGCGGCATCTCCAGCAGCAGCAGCAGCAGCAGCAGCAGCAGCAGCAGCAGCAGTGTGGAGCTGGTGCAGCAGCTTGAGGCGGCGGCGGCAGTGGTGCGGTGGGCAGGCAGCCGCCGGCATCACAGTGCGGAGGCTGGGGTTGGACAAAGGAGCGGCGCGTGGGATGATTTGGCTGACGCAGAGGATGAGGACATTGCAGAGCTGCATCACCTGGGGTTGGCTGCACGGCTGCGCCGCAGCGTTGTGCAAGCCAGCCAGGCCGCCCGCCGCCGAATCGTGCTGTCGGGCAAGTGGCGAGGCGGGCTGAGCGGCCTGCCTGCACCCGACCTGCTGCTGGTGGTGGTGAGCCACCAGCAGCTGCTGAGCGGCGAGTATGGTCGAGGCCTGGAGTCCTCGGTGCTGGCAGCGGTGCGCCGGCTGACTGCTGCCTGCCTTGCCGTCGGAGCACCGCTGCTGCTGGTGGTCGGCTCTCACATGCCACTCAGCACACCCACACGGCACCAGCTGGCACATAGCTGTGGTCTGGTGGCTGGGAGCGGCGAGGATGGCAGCAGACGAGGCGGTGTGGTGCCGCTGCTGCACCCACCGTCGACGCTAGAGAGCGTGCAAGTTGGGCCTCTGGCTGCGGCCTTGCATGCTTTTGGTTCCTCAAACTGGCAACAGCAGGACATTGCAATGTTGCATTCCAGGTTATGACTCTGGTAAGCTGTAATTGATGCGCAACGGGACGGTTGGCGGCGCGTACGCGCAAGTGTACAGCATGTCGTTTGAGCGAACTGGTGCGCTTGCGCCGGTCTGATCACTCAATTCGTCGAGTGGCGGGTTTGCTTGTCATTACCCTTGCCATTTCAGGTGGTTTTTGTCTCCAAGCAGAGCCATCAATCACCGAGACGAACTCAACCACTTAGATGGATATGCAGCGCGCTGGAGTGTCTGCAGCCGCAACGATCAGAAGCGCGGTGCTTCGCTCACCGCCTCCAAGCCCTGCCGCCCGCCGCTTGCAACACGTCGCCATGCAAGCTCCTGGTAGCCCGGATGCTCATCGAGCCGGCACCCGCCTAGGCCGTTTGCTCAGCAGCTTGACGCCCCAGGCATCAGCGGCTGGCGAGGCGGCTACTGCCGCCACCCCTCCCCCAGCTGTGGCCGCCGTCACTGCCAGCAAGCCAGCAGCACCGCCCACCAGCGGTGAGCGGCCCCTCGGGCCATTTGCATGCTGCTGCAAGCCGGCCCACGTGCATTTCAGCAATGCATTTGCGGTCACAATGTGTCGGCTGCTTTGTTGCCTGGCCTGCCTTCCAGCATGCAAGTTGGGGCTCTGGCTCCACCCTGGCAGCAGCCGTTCATGCCTGACTGGCAGCAGCAAGTGGCCCTGCACCCCTGCCAAGGAGGTGCACATCTGCCTTGCTAGTTGTGTGCACAGCAGCAGCCGCAGCCGCAGCAGCAGCCGCAGGAGCTGGGCACCTGCGTGCCACCCCTGCCACCCCTGCTGCCCCTGCCACCCCACCCCACGCTGCAGGATACCGCCTGCCGCCACCCGAGATTGCCGCCATTGTGGACACCCCGCCTGAGCCCCTGCTCTCTTTCTCTCCCGACCGCAAGACGGTGCTGCAGCTGGCACGGCCCCCCTCCAATCCACCTATCAGCGAGCTGTCGCGGCCAGAGCTGAAGCTAGCTGGTGAGCTGACTGGCTGGCTGGCCGGCCAGTTGAAGTATGAGTGAAAGAGCCAACAGAATATCGTGGGGTGTGCCGCAAGCCAGCCGGCCAGGCAGTGATGCTGCCATGCGTGGCGCTTGCGGGCTGGGTGGGCATGCGTGGAAGAGAGACAGGGATGGACTGCACTGCTGCCACATGAGGCTGTTATGCCTGGCATTCATCTCAGTTGCTGTTCCTGCTCCACCGCCTGTGCTGCCCTCTTCCTCCCGGCAACCCCACGCCTGCCTCAAACAGCAGCCCTGTGGCTCTGCCCTGCCCTCTTCCCCGCTTCACACTCTGCCGCACACCCCTTGGCCCTCCCCCCCTCGCCTCAGCTCAGACACACACCCACAGTCCGCCCTCACTAACCCCTCCCCCTCTCCTCAGCCCGTGCCCTTCCAATCACGCGCCCCTCGCTCCCACCCTGCAGGCCTTCGCATTGACCCTGACTCCTTCTCTCGGTCACGCATGAGCTACTACACCCGCATCACCTACGCACCCTTCACCGACACCCTGACCATGCCCATCCCTGCTGACTCGGGGCACACCATCAGCGGCATACCTGAGGGCTACTGGGTGGGTGGGTGGGTGTTAGGGGAACTGGACGGGTGGCTAGCGATGGTAGTGATGGCGTGTGGGTGTGGCTGGGCGGGTTCAAGGTGCTCTGGGCTGATGGCTCAGCCCATCTCCTTACTGCACATGCCCGTCACCTTCCCGCTCCCTTGCAAGCTTCCTTTGCACCCCCTTTCTGCCACCATTGTGTTGATCGTTGTTCTGGCATGCAGCAGTTCCCCAGAACCCCCCTCTTGCCCCCAGCCACGCCTCAACCCTCCCACCCACCCCTCCTTGCACCACCTTTCCACTAGCCTTCCAAGGTGGTACCAGTAATCTTCTTCCCCCCACCCTTCTTCCCCCCTCCCTCTCCTCAGATCAACTATGTGACCTGGAGCCCCGACAGCCGGGTGGTGGCCTTCACGCTGCGGTCAGCCGGCGGGGATGCAGACCCGCCCAGGGCCCCGCTGCAGCTGTGGGTGGCAGACATTGCCAGCGGGCAGGCGCGCAAGCTGCTGGACCAGCCCCTGAACAGCACTTTCGAGGAGTGAGTGGCGTGGTGTGGTGTATGTGTTTTTGGGGGGGGGGGGGGGGGGGGGGCGAGAGGGTGTCAGGTGGTGGTGGGTGGTGTGTGGAGTGAACGGGCGGCGCCGGGGCAACATTGTTGGGTGGATTGTTGGGGCTGGTGTAGTATTGTTGGAGCAAGAGGGTGAGGTGTGCAGGCAGGCAGGCCAGCCATGCTGCACCGCGACACGTTTCACTGTTACAAACATGCATGGTTGCTCGCACATCCACGGCTCGGCCTCGCTTTCCACACACACAGTATCTCCCCTCCCCCCCCCTAAACTACTGCAGCTACGACTGGGTGGATGATGATACCATTGTGGCGGCAGTCATCCCGCCGGGACTTGGCCCCGCGCCACGCAAGCCCATCACACCGCTTGGGCCCAAGATAGAGGTGTGTGTGTGTGTGTGTGTGTGTGTGTGTGCGGAGGGCGGGTGGGTGGGTGGGTTTATAACAAATTGGGAAGGTAATTGAGGGAGGGAGGATTCGGTAGGTAGGTAAGTACATGGGTTGGAGGGTGGTCCTATGCTGTTGAGGGTTGTGCGTGGCAGGGAGTGTGGCGTGGAGGGAGGCAGCGAGGGAGGGCTGTGGTTGGCAGTGCTCTGTCATACTTGGCAGGGACGGGGCAGGAGCGGGGTGGGGGCATGTTTCGAGGTGGCAAGCCATGGACCGAGTGCGCTGTGTCACTTGAGTGCTGACCACCGAGTGCGCTGTGTCACTTGAGTGCTGACCACCGAGTGCGCTGTGTGTGTGAGTGCTGACCGCCGCCCCTCGTCTCACCCCTGACCCTCCTCCCCCTCTCCCTCCCCCCCCGCTCCCTGCTCCCTGCCGCAGGACAACAGCAGCGGGCGCAAGAGCCAGGCGCGCACCTACCCTGACCTTCTGCAGGGGCCGTATGACGAGCAGGTGGGGGGTGGGGCCTGGTTGTGTGGGTGGGTGGGCGGCAGCGCTGGTGGTGGGTGTGGTGACTGCGGGGGCAGGGTGGGCTTGAGTTCTTGGTGTTGTTTGGCAGCAGTCGAGCAGCGTGGCTTCATTCTTGTACGCTCACGGACCCTTCGCTCTCTGCATACGCACCTCCTCACACACGTGCTGCGCTGCTGTCCAGCTCGTATTTCACCTGTGAACCCCTCCCTCCACTTGCCTTCTGTTTCCTCCGTTCACACACGCACCTGCACCTCCTCACACGCACATGGCACACCCATCGCTTACTCCACCCATCCACCTACACGCTCGCCAGCTCAGCTTCCCCGACGCATCTACAGCCTCCACCTCTCTCCACCCCTTTCCTTTTTGCCGAAACTTTGCTGCGTCTCGCTTTCTTCATCCCACTGCTTCGCACTGAACCCTCTGCCCTTCCTGTTCTTCTCGGTCCCTTCTCTACCTACCTCTACCCCACCACCACCACCACCACCACCACTCCAACCCCCCCCTCGCAGCTCTTTGAGCATTACTGCCAGTCTCAGCTGGTGACAGTCAAGGTGTCAACGGGAGAGGTGGCGACCATCGGCCCCACCCGCCTCTACACAGCCACCTCTGCCTCACCGGATGGCAGGTACCTGCTGGTGTCCTGGCTGGAGCGCCCCTACTCCTACTCGCTGCCCTGCGGCCGCTTCCCCAAGCGGGTGCAGCTGTGGACGCGGTGAGTGAGGGAGGGAGTGAGTGAGGGATTGAGTGAGGGAGGCAAAGAGGGAGGGAGGGAGGGAGGGAGGGAGGGAGGGAGGGAGGGAGGGAGGGAGGGAGGGAGGGAGGGAGGGAGGGAGGGAGGGAGGGAGGGAGGGAGGGAGGGAGGGAGGGAGGGAGGAGGGAGGGAGGGAGGGAGGGAGGGAGGGAGGGAGGGAGGGAGGGAGGGAGGGAGGGAGGCAGGGATTGGACGGAGGGAGGGAGGGAGGCTGCCTGCCTGCCTGCCTGCCGAGTGGTCCAGCACCAGTGGTCCTGCAGTACCCGCTGTGCCATGCTGTGCCTCGCTGCCGTGACATCAGAGCCGGCGCCTGGTGCTCCGCCTCGGCCGCCATCTGCCTCTTCTTCTCCCCCCCCCGCCACCTTTCCCCCCTCCTTCCTTCTTCTTCTCCTTCTTCTTTCTGACTTGCACTTTCTTCTTCTTTTCCCCCACCTCCGTCCTTGCAGGGAGGGAGAGCTGGTGAGGGAGGTGGCAGCCCTGCCCCTCGCAGAGGACATCCCTGTCGCCTTTGACAGCTGCCGCAAGGGGCCGCGGGGCATCGAGTGGCGCGACGACAAGGCGGCAGAGGTGAGGGAGGGAGGGGACAGTGGAGTGCAGTGCAGTGGAGTGGAGTGGAGTGGAGTGGAGTGCAGTGCAGTGTGTGCCGAGTGTGGGGCGGCGCCTGCGGCTGCACCTGCCCTGCACCTCCTTACGCATTTCCACCCCTTCGTGAGTCAGACTTGACTCTACCTAGCATGCCGTACTCCGCACCACATCTCACCTTCATCTGAAACCACCCTCAGCACAAGACCCCCCCCCCCCTACCCCCCCCCCCCACACACACACACACATTCACACACACACACAGAAACTCTCAACCCTACAATGCTCAACCCTCACACCCATACTCTCGCCCCCGTGCACCGCAGATGTCTTGGATAGAGTGCCAGGATGGTGGCGACCCTGCCGTGGCTGCATCCCCTCGAGACATCGTCTATGTGCTGGGTGGGTGGCAGCAGGCCTGTGTGGGTGTCTGACAGTGGCGGCTGCGCTGCTGCACTGCCGGGCGGCACTGCCGGTGGCTGGCCAGTGCAGCCTGGTCCATCGCTGGGCTGGCCCCCCCAGTGCCTGCCTGCCTGCTCAGCCTGCTCCCAAATCACACTCGTATCCATCCCACTTCGTTTTACTTCCGCCCCCCCTCCTCCCCTCTCCCTCCCCTCCCCCTCCTCTGCTGCCGCAGAGGCAGACGTGGCGGGCGACCCGGCTGCCGCCCCCCGTGCCATTGCGGGCACCGACATGAGGTGCCGGGGGGTGTCCTGGGGCACAGGCCAGTTTGCGTTGCTGTATGAAGCCGAGTGGAAGAACCGCAGAAGTGTCACCTGGGTGGGTTTCAGAGGGACTCGAGTGGGTGGGTGGGTGGGTGGGTGTGTCTTTCAGGAGGGGTTAAAGGGATGGGGCGCTGGGCGGCCGGGTGGCTGCGTGGCGGTGTGTGTGTGTGGGGGGGCTGGGGGGGGGCGGCTTGATGGGGAGGTGCGCCACTAATGGATGGGAGAGCCAGCTATGGGTGGGCCGGCGCCTCCCTCCCTCCCTGCCTCCCTCCCTTACACCCTCCCTCCCGCCCGCCCCCCAAGCAGGTGATTGCCCCTGATGAGCCGGAGGGCGGCAAGACGGTGCTGTTTGATCGCATGTATGAGGTGAGGCGTGGGGTGAGGGTCTGGCATGGCGAATGGTGCATTGGTTGTCGGTTGCTGCTGGCTGGCTGCGCGGTGGGTGAATAGGTGCGGCTGGTCATGGGTGCGTGCCGGCCTCCCTCCTCCCTTTCTCCTCCCCTCCTCCCTCCCCCATCCCTTCCCCCACACCTCCCTCCCTCCCTTTCTGCTGCCCTCTGCCCTCCCCCACCCCTCTCTCCTCCCTCCCCTTCGCATCTAATCCCTCTCAGGACGCCTACACCGACCCCGGTTCACCCGCCACCAGGCGCACCCCCTGGGGCACCTACGTGCTGGCCCTGGTGGAGGGGGAGCGGCGCCTGCTCATGCAGGGCTCGGGGGCCTCGCCAGAGGGCAACCGGTGAGGGACCAAGGGGTGGTGAGGGCACGTCTACTCAATGCTGCATGTGTGGTGCTGTGCAGCAGCAGGCGGCGGCGGCTGCCGTGGTGTGGTGCTGGCGGGGTGTGCCGTGTGTGTGTGTATTGCTGGGCAGGGGTGGGTGGCTGCGCCTGCCTGCAGCCTCTCTGCCTCCCACTGGCTTGCTCGTGCTCCCATCCAGCGCTGTCAAACCCTCTCGTTTGATGCGCCTCCTCCCCTTCCTAAACCAATCTCCCCAGCAACCTCTCAACCCTGCCTCTTTCTCCCTCCTCCCCTGCCTCCTGTCTCTCTCCCTGCAGCCCCTTCCTGGACCTGCTTGACGTTGACAGCAAGGAGGCTAGGCGCATCTGGCAGAGCCAGCCCCCTCATTACGAGTACACCTCCAGCATACTGTCCGATGCAGAGGACACGTCACACGTCACACTGGTGAGCCGCCGGGCAGCCGCTCGGTGCATTGCAGTGCTGTACCGCTTTGCAATGCACCGCCGTGTACCGCCTCCAGCTCGATGTGTACAGCCATGTACTGCTGTGCGATGTGCACGGTGTAGATCTGAGCCTTGGTTTACAGCGCAAGCGTTTGACGGCTTGGTAGCATGTGCAGCCTGGCTGCCTTCCAGCCTGTTGCCCTGGCCCGTCGGTTAACCCTCTTGCCCTGCCAGCCTTCCGCCCCGTCTCTTACCCCCTCCCTGCCTCCCTCCCCGCTTGCTCTTCTCCGCAGGACAACCTGCGCGTGCTGGCCAGCCGCGAGTCAGTGACAGAGCCGCCCCAGTTCTACATCAAGACCTTCACAGACGGTGGCGCGACCACCAGCGAGCGCTGCATCTCCGCCTTCCCCCACCCCTACCCCTCCCTGAGAGAACTCCAAAAGGAGATCATCCGCTACAAGCGGCCCGATGGGCTGGAGCTCAACGGCACCCTCTACACTCCACCAGGTGGGTTGAGTTGTGTTAGGGGCAGGCTTTCTAGACTGACAATGTGGGGCTGTGTTGAGGTAGGTGTGGCTGTGTTGGGGTGGCTGTGAGTGGAGCGCAGGCTGGCTGGGATGGGAGGAGGGGGGAGCGAGGACGAGTGCATTGCAGGGCAGAGGAAACAGGACAACAGCTGGAGGGGGTGGAGGCAGCTTGGGTTGAACGCAGGCAGAAGTGCCACGGCTGTGCGAGGCGGCCTGCCCACTTTTGTGTCCAGTCTCACCACCACTAAACTCGCGTCCCGCCAAACTCTGCACTGGGCCTTCATCCACCTGTTCTGCCTGCGTGCAACCTCTTCACCGCCTGTATTACCTCTATGATCGTGTTGCACTGCTCAACCTGTCCGCGCCTATCACCTGTATCTCCTGTGCCTCATGTACCACCAGTACCGCCGCCCTGTACCGCATGTACTTCATGTACCGCCGCCCTGTACTGCCCACGCAGGCTACGACGCCGCTCGCGACGGCCCCCTGCCCACCCTGCTGTGGGCCTACCCTCGGGAGTACAAGAACAAGGAGGCCGCGGGGCAGATGCGCAAGAGCCCCTGCACCTTCCCCGGCATCGGCTCCACCTCCCCCCTCCTCTTCCTAGCCCGCAAGTACGCTGTGCTGGACGGTCCCGGCTTCCCCATTGTGGCCGAGGGGGATGAGGAGCCCAACGAGTGAGGAGGGAGGGAGGGAGGGAGGGAGGGAGGGAGGGAGGCCTCCCCGCCTCCTGTCAGCTGGTCTCGTGCTGCGCGCCATCGGCTGTGGATGGCAGAGCTGCATGTGGCAGCGTGCACAGCTGGCCCCGCTCCCACCCATCTGTGCGTGTCCGCTCCTGTGCCTCTGTGCTCCCGCTGCCCACCCACCCCCGCCTCACCCACCAAACCCCTGCCCCACCCTCTCCACACCTCAACCGCAGCACCTACGTGGAGCAGCTGACAGCCAGCGCCCGGGCCGCAGTGGAGGAGCTGCAGCGGCGAGGCATCTCGGACCCGAGCCGCATCGCGGTTGGGGGGCACTCGTACGGTGCGCCTGTGGCACCTGCCTGCTGTCCTGCCTGGTGCTCTACCTGCTTTGCTGCCCGCCTGCCGACCTGTCATGCGCCTGTAACACACTGCTGCGCGTCCTTCCAGACACCTGAGAATGATGCTGTGGTGGTGGCGGTGGACGAGCGCTGGCACAGCCGCTCTGCCCACAGCAGACTACCTCGCGTTCTGTGCCCTCTCACTTCCTGGCGCCCTGCCAACTGAGATTCATCGCTTCTCTCCCTCCCTCCCTCTCCCCCCCCTCCTGCAAGCAGGCGCCTTCATGACCGCCAACCTGCTGGCACACGCCGGCGACCTCTTTGCGTGTGGCATAGCCCGCTCTGGCGCCTACAACCGCACCCTGACCCCCTTTGGCTTCCAGGCAGAGGAGCGGACGTACTGGCAGGTGGGGTGGGGTGGGCGGATGGATGGGTGTGTGGGTGGGTGGGTGGGGTGGGGTGGGGTGCGCTCGGTCAAGTCCAGCAATCAAGCAGCCATGCAGCAGCTCTTTTGTCACAGTCATTGGTGGCTGTTGTCACTGTTGTCAGCTTTGAGATTTGCTCTAGCTGTCATTTCAGTTGGCTAGATCGCTAGCTATCAGCTCCGCTGTGCCTCTGCTGCTGCTGCTGCGGTTCCCCTTCCGAGCTCCGCCTTACTGGCTCTCCTGCCCCATCATCCATGCCACCACAGTGCTGCACGCCTGCCTCCACCACACACGATCCGCACTAACCTACCCACCCACCCACCCACCCACCACCCACAATCCCACCTGTGCTGGCTGCAGACCCCCGAGACCTACTCCAAGATGTCACCCTTCACCCACGCCGACAAGATCAAGAAGCCGCTGCTGCTCATCCACGGGGAGGCAGACAACAACACAGGTGGGGGGGGGGGGGAAGGGGAGGGACTCGGGGGAGGGGCAGGGGTGAAAGGGTGATGACTGTGGCTGGGTGGTGACTGTGGGTTGAGGGAGGCCAGTGGTGCGCCAATGTCCACGTGTAGACACACACGCCCTGCGCTGGGAGGTGGGCTCGCTGCTTGAGAGGCTCCCACAAACCGGAAAAGGAAGCCCCTGAGGCCGCTTCTCCATGTAGTACCCGTCCCTCCGTCCTCCCTTCCCTCCTTCCTTTTGTCCTCACTTGCTCCCTTCCTGCCCCCCTCGTCCCGTAGGCACCTTCCCCATGCAAAGCGAACGTTTCTACCAAGCCCTCAAGGGCCATGGCGGCACCTGCCGCCTCGTGCTGCTGCCCCACGAGAGCCACGGCTACAGCGCCCGCGAATCGATCATGCACACGCTGGCCGAGATGGACAGGTGGATGGGCATGTGGCTCAACGGCGCGACCCCGTCCACAGACGAACCGGCAGATGCGTGACGGCAGGCGCCGCCGCTTCAACGTGCCTGTGCGTCCATCCGTAGCAGCGTGTTGTTTGTGCCCTCATCACGTGTTCTCTCGCCTTCTCCTTTTATATATACCCATTGCAATGCCGCTGCAATTGTTCCCGTCATCAGTGCGTGTAAGCAATGCAATTGAATGCACTTTGCAGATGGGCGACGGGCATGACCTGCATGCTGTGCCGAAAGTGACCATTCATCTCCCATCGTGCTTTGGGCGGCATGGCAAGCTGTTTCGAGCCAAACCCAGTCAGATTTTGCGGTTGAATCGTGCTGCCGGCTCTGGTCCGCATGATCGATTTTTTTCACTATGAAGTCGATACCGGTGGCCGGACGGTGGAGGTGGGGATGTGTGCGGACGTTTTCAAGGCCTTTGTTGAGAGCTCAAATGAAGGCGAGTGGACAACTGCCTCTGCAAGTAGTGAGTAGCATCATCACACGGCTTGGGGAAGGCAAAACTGACGCTGCAACAAGCGGCGCCATCCGTCCACCACAGGTGCGGGCGCCGGCATGACAGCCCAAGTCGTCAATGCTTTCGTTACTGACGCTGATGGCCCGCTTCCGGGGCCCCTCCACCCTCCCCACTTGATGTGGCGCCTCCACCCCTATTCCTACTGGAGCAAGGCCCTGGGTACGAATCCAGGTGCGCAGCGCGTCATGCCCCTCTGCCTGAATGGCGCATAGCTGCCCCAGCTGCCGTTGACCAGTCAGCGCCTGCGTGTAGCTTAAACCTCCTGTCTCATGCAGCTTTGCCCACAAACAGCGTGCACTCCTGCTGCAGAGCGCGGCAGCAACGCATTCGTAGCGTCTCTCACTGCCAACCTGACGCTGCTTCATCTTGATGGTGACGAGACAGTCGGGAATGCTTTGCTGGAGGCCTTGTGCCCCAAGCAGTGCGTGATGGTGCAGGTCACGATTCTCGCACCCACCCAGAGCACTTGCGCGCCTCTGCTGTCTCTCCTCCCCAGCAAGCTGATGCGCACCGCGATTGCTTCGCAGCATGCCGGCAGAGACTCGCTAGCAGGCAAGCTTGGCTGTCTTGATTGTATTGGTGCCGCTGCCAGCCGCGCTATGTCAAGCCCAAACACACATGGATACCTGAAGGCGTGTGACTGCACTCCCACAGCACAGGGATTGGACTGAGCAGCACATGGACGCGCCAGCAATCACTCATGCTGGTGAGGAGGGACTGTGCCTGCTCAACTTGCGCCGCCACCACAATCACTTGCTGCAAAGCACAGTACTGTTCCAAGTCAGTCACCGGCGCTGCTGAAAGCACATCGCGATGCTGCTTGTTCCTGCCTTTCGTTCCCTCCCAGGGAATATACGGCAACGTGCAGGTGCCATCACGCATAGGCAGGGTCAGTTTGGAAGGCCGAGCTGACTGGGATCCTTTGCAGCGGGTTGTGAGGTGGGGTTTGAAAACGAGTTGGCTAAGCTGCCATTGATGGGTGGCTTGTTTGTTGCGCGTGGTCAGGGATGTAAGACCTTGCAGCACCAGCGCATGCCAGTAGTACGACACAAAGGGCGATTGATGGGTGACATATTGCAAGGTGGGCAAGCTGTGCAGCGTGCCAAAGGCAAAGCGGGTGTGTATGCTGGGCGGTGTGAGGAAGGTTGAGACATTTCAAGGCTTAAGGCAGGCCAAGCCACGGCATTGTGCCGCAACATCAACAGCAGCTGGCCTGACGAGGGCGTTGCTTTGCACACCTGCCTCAGGCCCCGGCCCCCGCACCTGCGCCTGGCACATTGGCTGCAGGTGCAGGTGCAGCCAGAGGAGGCGGGGTCGGCAGCGACACACCGCCGCGGGATGAGATGGCAAGCCTCAGTGTGCTGGCCAGCACCGCAATCAGCCGATCTTCAGCACGATCTCGCAGCTGGCGGTAGCTTTGCTGAAACACTTCCTCGGTGTCGGGCTGTGCTGGAGGCTCAGCAGGCTGGCCGGGTGCAACAGCTGGCTCTGCAGCTGCTGCTGCCGCAGCTGCGGCTTGCTGGGCTTTCTTCCAAGTTTCCAGCTGCTGGCGTTTGCGCAGCTGGTCCTGAATATAAGAGTGAGCAGGGTTGACCATCTCCGTCCTGTTCCAAGGTGGTTTGACTTGATCAATAAACCCTGTGTTGAGCTGAATCACCAGTCGGTCTGCCGCGTCAGGGTATGCGCCGCGGCGCCATGACACATTTGCATCAGCCACACGCCACAGACCCACTTCAACAAAGCGCCAACCAGGGCTCCACACGTTTGGCATATCTGGCAGCTGCAAGCTGCACACTTCCATATCCTCAATGCTGTGCCAGGAATAGGTCTGCACCAGGTCCCTGGCAAATGTGTCCAGCGCTGCTGCCGAGGCTGACACGGTATGCAGCTGGCCTTCCACATCCAGCACGTCGTAAGGTGCCGTCCACAGCTGCATTCTCGTCCAGCTGCTCACAACGGTGCACGCTGATTTCCAGGCCGACTGCAACGCGGCGAGGCCTGACGTGCAGCAGCAGGCCAAAGGCTAGTTCATTATCTTGCATCACCGTCAGACGGCAAAATAATGGTGGCGCCGCCGGCGCCGACAACTCGCAGATGGCTTCCGCCAGCGGGTGAGGCGCACGGCTGTGCATTCTGTTGATGGCAAGGGGCGTTAGTTAGTTGCTGGTTGGATGGTTCGTTGCGATGAGCAGCGCAGAAGAATGGCGGCCCGAGAAGGGGCAGGCGTTGGCTGAGTGGTGAGCAGGAGCAGGAGCAGAGAGAGAGAGAAGGCGGAAAGCCAGAACATGCGCAAGAATTGCATTGCCGCCCACAATGCCGCCCACATTGGAGTGGCGGCCACTTGCGGTAGCAGGGTTTCTCTAGCTCACGCTACGTTTGCAACTGCACCTTTCACGCTGTGATCTTGTCTGTGCCTTCTGTCTACGTGTGGCGCCTTCAGCAACCGACCCAGAGCGCAGCGGAACTCCCGCCTCCGCCTTCCATCACACAGCTTGTGAGCAGGATGTACCACACCAGCAGGATCACTATTATTCAGTGTGCAGAACCAAGTTCACCGATCAGCACGCCGCAGAAGCTCATCGTACAGCCTTCCGGGCCGCCCTCGCAGCCCCTCCACCACTGACGCCACATGCTGCTTCGTTTCTGCTGGGGTCACGCCCTGCACAAGGGTGGGTGATGCATGAGCGTGAGGCCAGGTGGAGCTCGGTCACCACAGCTCGGCGAGGGGTGCAGCATAGAAGAGAGACAGGGCATGAGCAGCCAGTGCACCAGCTGAATGACCACGCCGAGGCTGCCCTGTGCGTTGCCACCCTTGCCAAAGCCACAGCCACAGCGCCTGTGGCTGAAACACGATGCCAGCCACCTAGCCGCCCTGCAACCCACCCACCGTGTCGATCACAAAGTCAGCACGCCGCCGCTTCTCTTCGTCCGCCACCTGCCGTTGCAAAATCGCCGCCAGCTTGTCTTCCGTCATGCCCGGCCGTGCCAGCGCCCGCCGCCGCTGCTCCTCAGCTGGCGCGCTGACCACTGCCACAGCATCACACATTGCTTCAGCACCTGTCTCGTAGAGCAGCGGTATATCCAGTACCACGAGCTGCTGGCCAGCTGCCGCCGCCGCCGCCAGCCAGCGCTGCTTCTCTGCGGCCACGAGAGGGTGCACAATGGCCTCCAGCTGCTGCAGCGCCGCTGGTTTACCCATCACCCGCTGGCTCAGCTCGGGCCGGCTGATGGCTGGCGGCGCAGCAAAGGATGGAAGGAGGGAGGGTGGCAGGGCAGCAGCGCAGGGCAGGGAGGTGAGGACACGGAAACCCTGACGTGGCACCAAGCACTGCCCTGCCCCAACAGAGCCACAGCAGAAGCCCTGGATGCTGAAATCAGGTGTCAGCTTTGCAGCAGCCAGTGCAGCCTCAGCCTGTCAATGCGCAAGCGGCGCTAGGCAAGACGAGCTGTGTACACACCTCCGTCTATCGCGACACCCGGGAACGCCGCTTCCACAGGCTGCACTGCCGCGCCGCCATTGTACAGGTCATGCACCACCTGGATAGACACCATCACACACAGCAGTCAAGCAGCTTCAGGCAGTGTCAATGGCAAAGGGTGCAAGGGACATGGCGCAGTGGGACAACGCACCAGCGCCTGGCACATCTGCAAGGTTGGGCTGTTGAAAATTCTGCGGCCACAGCTTGCGGCTGTGAGCGGCGCACGGGCGCTGCATACCTGGTCCGAGTCCAGCACCGGCACACCCAGCTCCCGCAGCCACTGGCACACTTGGGACTTGCCCATGGCTATGCCTGCAATCGGTGGGTGCGCATGGCCAGCGGCGGTGAGGCGGTGGCGGTGGCAGCAAGACGGGCTGCGCACGGTTTGCTGGCTGGATTACGCTGCCCTCGTACCTCCCGTCAAGCCTAGGATGAAAGGCCCCATGTCGGTCCTTCTTGCCGCCGCCTCGTCTTCTGCTGAATCAAAATGCGCAGTTCTAATCGACAAAAGAAGATGAGGATGGGCGGACAGCGATCACGATCATGCGCCGATTAAAGCGTAGCCCGTTATAAGCCGGCGAGGCGGCCAGGCGCCGGCCAGGCGCCGTCTTGCTGTCAAACTTTTCACTTGCATCGTTCAGCACAACACCCATTCTTCACGCGCCGCGGAACATGCACTTTTACAGACTGTTTAGAATACGCATCTACCAGCAAAGCCTGCACAGGCCGACCCGTCAAGCCGACAGCAGCTCGCGGGCTTCTGCCTGCAGCCTGCGCCCCGTCTCCACGTCCACCTCCCCATCCAACAGCGAGCGCTGCACAAACTGCTGGCACTGCTGTGCCAGCTGCACAGCCCGCTCCTCTGCATCGCCGCCGCTTCCCAGTGCCGCCGGCTGCTGCCGCCGCCGCCGCTCCTCTGATTCCTGCTGCACCCTTGCCGCCACCTGAGCCGCACGCTGCAGGACCGCCTCTGGCAGCTGAGCCATGCGAGCCACATTGATCCCGAAGGAGGCGGGGGCAACACCTTGTACCAGCTTGAACAAAAATACGACCCGCCCCAGGGCCGCCTGCTGTGCCCGCTGCTGCTGCTGCTGCTGTTGCTGCTGTGGTGCAGCCCCACCACCCTCCTCATGCCCCTCCCCCTGCCCCTGCTCCCGCTGAGGCAGCTGTGCCCCCTGCTGTCCCTCCTCCTCAACATGCGCCATGCGGTAGCAGGCCACAGCGCCAGGCAACGCCTGCTCCAGACGGAAGCACACCTCCGGGTAACTGCACATACAGGGGGGGCGAGCGACACGCGCATGTCAGGAAAACGGGGGGCAGAGGGAATGCCAAAGCTCTAGCTTGATATTTCCGCTCGGGACCTGGACCTCTCTTCCTTTGCCTGCCTGCCTGCCTGCCTGCCTGCCTGCCTCAACCTCTGCACCACTCACTGCGTGATGAAAAGGGTGAGGGGGCGCACTGCCTGCACCAGGTGCCGCAGCGTCGCCTCGGCAATGGCGGCGCCGTCACCCGTGGATGTGCCCCTGCCCAGTTCATCCAGTATGACCAGGCTGCTGGGGGTGGCGCTGGAAAGGATGCTCGAGGTCTCTCTGCAGGGTGGGGTGGCGGGTTGGCAGTGAGAAAAAGCCGGAAGTTGAGAGGCAGGGAGGGCGGGCGCAGGGAGGGCGGGCGCGGGGGAATGCAGAGCAGTCAGTGATGGTGCAGCAGCAGCAGTGAAGCCGGCTCCCTCCCTCTGCTCCTGCAGGTGCACACCGCCGCCGCCAGCAGTGACAAGCGCACCCGAAGCAACAGCAGTCCCACCCACGCACCCAGCCGCGGCCCCCCAGCTAGCCGTACAGCCCACGCATTACATCCCAGCCTTCCCCCCCCCCCCCCCCCTCCTCACCCCAGCTCCTCTGCAAACGTGGACCTGCCAAGCGCCAGGCTGTCCGAGGCCCCCATGCGCGTCAGCACAGCATCCAGGGGGCGCAGGCGGGCTGCTGCCGCGGGCACAAAGCTG
Organism: Chlorella vulgaris; assembly: GCA_023343905.1. Lineage (NCBI taxonomy): Eukaryota > Viridiplantae > Chlorophyta > Trebouxiophyceae > Chlorellales > Chlorellaceae > Chlorella > Chlorella vulgaris. Next base: position 1,111,187 of record SIDB01000011.1, on the reverse strand, counting down.
CCCACCTGAGCCATGATGGCTATCAGCGCGCACTGCCTGCGAGCATACACACGCACACAGATGCAGATAGTCATACAGAGATACGCGTACAGATGCAGGCAAGCGCAGCAATAGGGGGTTGTGACAGACAGGTGTGCGTGTGGGGTGTTCAGGAAGGGAGAGAGGGAGTCGCAACGTTAGCAGTGCGCCCTGCCCTGCTTGGTGGCAACAGATGGAGCAGCTAAGGAGGGCTCCAGGCACGGCGGCCTGCAAGACAGACACACCGACACCAGCACAGACAGCAATGGAGGCGCCTGCACCTGCTGTAGCAGCTCTTGCCCCCCATGTTTGGTCCCGTGATGATCTGGCAGCAGGTGGCGTCACCCCTCAGCTGGGTGTCATTGGGCACAAACTGGCCGCCCCTTCCCTCCAGCAGCAGCTCGAGCACGGGGTGCCTGCCTGCCTCGATGCACAGCTGCGGGGGCTGGTCGCTGCCCAGCAGCTCGGGCCGGCAGTAGCTGCACAGCACAGCAGCAGGGCGGGGTTGGCGACGGGCGGGGCACAGCAAGGATTGAGGCCAGGGCTGAGTGGGTTGAGGGGATGCGTAAGTCAGCTAGGGTGCAGATCCAGCCGGCAAATGCAAGGTGGGGCGTCTTTCCGTGGGCCTGACTTGGCCCGTTGCTATTGCTTGAGCAGCCGTTGCTATTGCTTGAGCAGCCGCAAACACCCACTCGTGCAAGCAAGATTCAGCAGATGCTGATGGCGGCTTCTCTGAACGTCAAGAACTCGTGAGCTGCCGTACGCCACCACACCAGCCACCTCACCCAGCCACCTCACCCAGCCACCTCACCCAGCCACCTGCGCCTCACCCGGGGCTGGAAGCGAGGGTTGCCAGGCCGCAGAGGCAATCGAGTGCGGCCAGGGCCTGCACAGCCGCCCTCAGGCGAAGGTAGTGCGCACCAAAGTCGGCCAGGAAGTTCTTCCAGGCTGCGTCGCAGGCGGCCTGCGGTGTGAGAAGGTAGCAAGCGGGGCGTTCGAGCGGATCAAGGCGAGAAGCAGTTCGAAAGAATGACTGAGGCGAGGGACAGGGAGGAGAAGGCGGCGAGGGGAAGGCGAGGTGGATTGAGGGACAAGAAGAGGTGTTGCCATCACTTCACAGCTGTCACTCTGGCAGCCACCCAGGCAATCAGCCACCCAGCCACCCAGCAATGGCTTAGCAAGCCACCCAGGAACCAGGCCTGGCAGGCGCCACGTCACCTTGAGGTGTTCCTGCGCAAGTGCCAGCCGCTCCAGCCCCGCTCTGACCTCTGGGGTGTGGTACCGCACGCCTTTCTTCACGCTGCTGACCTGCACACCGCACAGCACCGCACAGCACAGCACAGCACACATTGGTGTGGAGCCGCACACCAAGCACCGCACAGGAGATACGTTACATCAAAGCTAGAGCCAGGCTCGTAGCCCGGCTGCTTCCCATTCGCCATCTGCGCTGCGTGTTGTGTGCCGTCGAGCAAGTGCGCATGTATGATCGGTGCGTGTGTGTGTGCCCGCTCACCTTCACCCAGTCCTTGGGCACCCGCTTCACCAGGTCTGGAGGCACCTCCAGCAGGAAGTCGCCTGGAGGGGGGACAAGAGGAGGCAGGGCAGCACTCAGGGAGTCAGGGTTTCAGCAGGGCGAGTCAGCAGTGGCAAGAGCAGTAAAGGCAGGCCCTCGCACCAAACAATCTGCAGCTGTGTGTCGAGGCAGGTGCACGCACTCGTTCCTATTTGAACACACGCCGGGCTTTGAAGTGCATCCTGCCTCCCTCAATTGCCCACCAGTCCCATGCACACCTTGGTTCTGCAAGCTGATGAACTGCAGGTTGCTGATTTGCAGCGTGCGGCGGTACTGTGGCAGCAGCTCGCTCAACGCCCGCTGGGCAGCCGCCACCTCCGCCCTCAGGCGCATGACTGCCGGGAAGCGATCGCTGGGCCTGTGCACAACGCGGCAGGTGTGTGTGTGTGTGGAGTCAGGATGTGTGATTGGAAGTCAATGTATTGGCCGAGAGTGGGAGCAAGGTGGACAGCAAGGTGGAGAGTGGGTGCGGGGACAGAAGGACAGCCGGCACCGGCCAGCAGCGCCCACTGTGCCAGCAGCAGCACAGGAACCATGAATAGATGCAGAGTAAGTGCTAGCATGCGGACCACACACAACGGCACAGGCAGCATGGCAGAGGAAGCGGAGCCAGCAGCCTCACTTGAGCACGTCTGCCTTGTTATTTGCTGCCGCCGCCTCAAGGTCCATGGCAGCAAGCATCTGGGTGGCTGCAGCCGCCACAGACAGGTCACCCGCAGCCGCCAGCAGCTGCTGCAGCAGCGCCGAGCGCACGCCCCGCAGGTGCACCTGCGGCAGCGGCACCGCGGCACTCCTGCTGCTGCCCTCAGCCGCACCTACAGCAGTTGCATCAGCATCGGCGGTGCTGGTGCCAGGGCCGTCTGTTGGGGAGGCAGCCTGCGTGTCTGCCTGCAGGCCCAGCTGCTGGTGCAGGGTCTGGAACTGCTGCAGCAGGGTGACTAGCTCCGAGGGGCGGATGGTGGCGTGGAAGGCGCGGGTGATGCCCCGCTCCAGGTCCGGCAGCTTCCTCAGCGCAGGTACCAGGCGGGACAGCACGGGGTGACCCTCGCCTGGTCAAGGGTGGTGGGGGGGGGCAACAAGCAGGCAGGCAGGCAGGGTTGGTGGGCACCAGGCAGGCAGGCAGGCAGGTGGGATGTATCGGTGTATGGGCGGAAGGCAGGGAGCGGAGGCCGCCAATGGCTCAGTGCTGGTGCTGAATGCAGGGCTTGCACACACCACGACCCTCAATCCACAGCCCACAGCCCACACCCATGCGCGTGTCACATCACCCTCCCGCCTACCCTGCTCAGACAGCTCCTGCACAGCGTCCAGCCGCGCGTTGATGGCGGCGGCCTGCCGCAGCGGCTTGCCCACCCAGCTGTGCAGCAGGCGGCGACCAAACTTGGTCTGCGGGGGGGCGTAGAGGTCTGATGTTGTATGTGCATGTGTGTGTGTGTGTATGTGTGTTGGGGGTGAGGGCTGGTTTGATGCACTGGCGCACACTGAGGCTCATGCAACACCCACTCCTGTGCAACACCCACCCCACTCCCACGCAAGCCACCAAACACAAGCTGACAAGCACCCATCCCTCTGTCGCTTGCCCCTCCTCCTGACAAGCACCCATCCCTCTGTCGCTTGCCCCTCCTCCTGACAAGCGCACATCCCTCTGTCGCTTGCCCCTCCTCCTGACAAGCGCACATCCCTCTGTCGCTTGCCCCTCCTCCTGACAAGCACCCATCCCTCTGTCGCTTGCCCCTCCTCCTGACAAGCACCCATCCCTCTGTCGCTTGCCCCTCCTCCTGACAAGCGCACATCCCTCTGTCGCTTGCCCCTCCTCCTGACAAGCGCACATCCCTCTGTCGCTTGCCCCTCCTCCTGACAAGCGCACATCCCTCTGTCGCTTGCCCCTCCTCCTGACAAGCGCACATCCCTCTGTCGCTTGCCCCTCCTCCTGACAAGCGCACATCCCTCTGTCGCTTGCCCCTCCTCCTGACAAGCGCACATCCCTCTGTCGCTTGCCCCTCCTCCTGACAAGCGCACATCCCTCTGTCGCTTGCCCCTCCTCCTGACAAGCGCACATCCCTCTGTCGCTTGCACCTCCTCCTTCTAACAATACCACAACTCCCGCCACCATCACCACCACCACCACCACAGACCTTGCAGTGATCCATCATGCCCACCAGGCTGCCCCTCGGGCTGCTGTCAGAGCACTGGAAGATCTCAAGCTGCCTGCAAGCGCACAGTGCGGGGCAAGCAAGCGACCGGGTGGCTGGATAAATGGGGTTGGGGCGGATGTGTGGCTGTTGCAGGGTTGCGGTGAAGGAAGATGGCTTGAGGGCCTGCCTCTGCCCATCCTGCTCTTCCTGGCAACCACACCTTTGCAACCACCTGTGCCTCGTTCCCCACCACTCCCACACAGCCCCTCAACACAACACGCACCAGACACTACACACACACACACACACACACACCACACCGCACCTCAGCGTGTTTGCAGACAGCCGCATCTCATGCACCTGATCCCAGGGCTGGAAGGCAGCACCCAGTCGCAACACGGCCTCCAGCCCAAAGGGGCGCAGGTAGTCAAGAAGGTGGGCCAGCGCACGCAGCACCAGCGGCGGCAGCGCCCGCACCGCCGCCAGCGCCACCGCTCGCGCCTCACCGCCGCCGCCTTCCTCCTGGTGCTGGCTGCTCTCCTGCCCTGCTGCGCTACTGCCGCCGCCGCCGCCGCTGGGGTCGGTGCCGCCGTGCCGGGTTCCATAGAAGGCTTGCACCGCATCCAGGGCGGTGCTGGCGAGGCGGTACGGTGCCGACGGTACCGCCTCCATCCGGGGCGCGCCCGCCAGCTGCTCCCCTATGCCTGCCACCAGGCGGCGGGTTTCCACCGAGGCGGGCTCAGCCAGCAGCATCTCGGCGGGGGCGGCAAACAGCAGCTTTGACTCCAGCTCCTGACGCATCAGCCCGTCCCTGCGGCACACAGCAGATGCATGAGCGCAGACGCAGACAATGCAGCGGCACAGTGATCAGCGGGGCGAGCAGCAGCAGCAGGCACAGGTGAAGGTGACGCTGATATCACTTCTAGCCTTAGTCAAATGAAACCTCCCAAGCCGCACCAGAACAGGTAGCCCCCAGCATTCCAGCCTGCAGCCTGGCACGCACACTCACTTGAACTGTGCGTGCAGCACTGCCCCAGTGCTGGGCTCCACAGCGACCAGCCCCACATCCACCTGCGCAGCAGCACCGCCGCCGCCGCCGCCACCGCTGCGCTTCACAGGCTCCTCCACACAGCACACCAGGTAGCTGCTCGGCGCCTGCTGCGCCAGCTGCTGCAGCCGCCGCCACCCCCCGCGCTGCTGCTGCTGCTGCTGCTGCTGCTGGGGAGGGGCTGTCGAAGCCGAAGCCGCTGCCTGCCGCCGCCTGCCATCACCTCGGCCAGCAGCTGCCGCCTCCTCCTCTGTCCCGCTGCCTGCTCTGCCGCTCCCCCTTGCCTCAAGGCCTGGCTGCTCCTGCTCGCGCCCCTCCTCCCTCTCCTCCTCCTCCTCCCTCCCCTCCTCCTGCTGGCCCTTTGCCTCACTATCAAACACGCCTCCCAGCTCCCCGGCCTCCAGCGTGGCTTTGGTGTAGAGGGCCGTCAGCTTGCGGTCAAAGGGACCGCTCCGGTTGTCTCCAGCCTTCTTGATCGCAGCTGTCTCGATCTGCCGCACCACCCCCACCTGCGGCGGGCAACAGGAAGACGGCAGCGGCAAAGGTGGTAGCGGCCCGGCCAACAATACTTGCTGAAGCTGCACATCTTGCTGCTTTGGGTGATACAGAGACTGGCGTCGGCACACCCGATGGGGAGGCACTGCACATCTTGCTGTGAGGGCACACATCATGAGGCAGCAGCAGCCAGGGTAGGTAGCTGCCAGGCCATCGATATCAGCTGGTGCCAAGCCCCCCCCCCCCCCAGAACAGTAAGACCACAAGCTGAGCCCACCTTGTGCCCCGCCAGCACCAAGCGCCGCACATGGTAGTGCAGGCGGTAGGTGGGGAAGCCGGCTGTGAGGTAGGAGCGGTCTTGGAACGCATAGATGCCCAGCACAGCCGCGCCTGCACACACAGCACACAGTGCACACAGCAGCACGGCAGCACGCCACACGTTCGTTGATCACGGCTGGGCTGGACTGCAGGCTGCCTGTGTATTGTCGCTGGGTGCCTACACCTCCATCAAATTCAGCAGGCCGCAAAGCATATAAACACGGCAGGTGCGACTGCCGCCGCCACACCTCGTCATAGCACAGCACAGCACAGCACAGCACAGCACAGCGCAGCACTCACCCGCCTCTGCGTCGGCTCCAAAGAGGCGGAACTTGTAGCCCACCTCGATGCACAGCAGCACACCCGGGTGCGCCTGCTTCAGCGCCGCCACCTGCTGCTCGAGTGGCGTCAGCTTGGCGCTGCCGGCCGCAACAGCAGCAGCAGAGCCCCTGCGCCCGCCGCCGCCACTGCCGCTGGCGCCTGCCGCGGTTAGCGCTGGCTCGATCGGCAGCGCGGCGCCGGCTGCTGCTGCGGCAGCCTCGCCTGTCAGCCCCAGTTTCTGCTGCAGCGCCTGGCGGTTGCCTGCTGGGGTGGCGGCGGGGATGCGCTGCCGGGCGGCAGGGGGCGGGCCAGCTGATGGTGGCACCGCTTCGATGCCACCTGCTTTGATGCGAGGCGAAGGCGATGGTTGCTGCTGCTGCACGCTGCTGCCGCCGCCGCTGCTGCCGCCCGTGCGAGCCCGCTTCGGCGGCGGCGGTGCCGGCTCTGTAGCGTCCTTGACGCCAGGGCTGCCGGCCAAGAACATGGTGATGGACCGCTGGCCCTTTACTGGAGGCTTGCTCTGCTTTTTAGGCGCCATCTCGGTCGAATTCTGGTTCCGACAAGCGATCGCGCACTGTTCAATCAGTCATTTCCCCAGCGAGGTGTTGGTGATGCGGCGGGTTGGATGCCTAGCATTGCCGCAGAGCACCGATCATGTGCAAACTGTCCCGCCCCACGGTGCTGCCGATTGGCGGCCATGCGAGACGCAAGCACCTTTCCTGTGCGTCGACTGATCACATCGTCACATCGTCTGCCACAAAACAATCCCTGTTGTTCAGTATTGCACAAAGTTGCTCGCGCTCACGCATCGTCCGCCGACAGCTGCTGCGGAACGCTGCCGCTGTTGCTGCCCGCGCCGCCACTGCTGGTTGCTGACGGGGCTGGCGGCGCCGCCTTGCGCCGTGCCAGCTCAGCCTCCAACTCCTCCATGCTCATTGCCTCCACCGCACGAGGCGGCTGCCGAGGTGCTGCGGGTGCCGCCGCCAAAGGAGGCGCGGGAGCCGCCGCCGCCGCTGCCGCCCCTGGCGCCGCGCCGCCCCAGGCCGCGGCTGCAGACTCAGCCCGCTTGCGCTCAATATCAGGGTCTACGCTGGCTGCCTTGCTGGGATCCAGCTGCTGCATGCTGCCCGCCAGGTCAGACAGCGCGGCGCCGCTCTCGCCTGCCTCTGCCTCGTCAGCGCTGCTGCCCTCTGTGCGAGGGGGGCGAGGTGCAGGCACCGCTGGCCGCCTGAACTCCTCCTTAATGTCATTCAGGCCGATCTCCTGCGCGGACGTCATGAAGTGCGATGTGTGGATGGTTGTGTATGAGTGTGTCTGGGTTCCGGATGGCGACGTGGTGGGGCATGGCAGCATCTAGCCAACGCAAACCGTGAGCAGCAGCAGTGTGAATGTGTATGCGTCAACTGTCTAATGGATGAGCAGTACTGACTGCTGCTGTCTAGCGTGGTTAACGGCCCCTGCTTTTGATTGCATTGCTGCACTTTTCAAGCAAGCCGCATGCCACCGTGGCATCACACCAAACCGCACCTGCTCCAGTGTGCTCTTCAGCTCCTGTGACACGCTGGTCAGCTCGCGAATGGTGGGTGCAAACGATCGCAGCGTGGAGCCGAGGCTCTTGGCAGCCTGCGCCAGGCCTTTAGGCCCAAACACCACAAGCGCCACAACGCCCACCAGAATGGCCTCGGGTGCTCCCACACCGAAGAAGGAGGCGCGGACTGGCTGCGCGGCGGCGGCTGTGCGGCTGTGGAGCTGCAGCTGGGGCAAGCCTGCAGGCGGCAGCGAAAGTGAGGGTTGAGAGGGCAGGGGATCGCACATCGACAAGAGTGTTCCGCCACCGCCCCTCTCCGGCGGCTCCCGCAGAGGAGAGTGGTCTGGCGCCTCACCCAGCAGCTTGTTGCGTTCCATGCGTCGCCCCATGTATGAGCTGCTGCTCGACAGGGGTCGCAGCGTCGTTGGTTGTGCGAGGAGCATGGAAGGCCTGGCCAGCCTCAGGGGCCGGGCCGATGGCAGCGACATCTGCTGCAGCGAGGCCGTGAGCTGCATTTGACGGTGCAGTGTTGCACGAGACCGGCAGCAGCAATCGGCGACAGCAGGCTTTATGCAGCAAGCAAGAGGGTGTTTATGGCAGCCTGATATACGGAGAGTTGATAGGCGCGGCAACAAACCAATGCAGCCGTGCTCAATGCGCCCAATCCTAGCTGGCCGCGATAATGATCGCGCGCCATCGGCGCCTCGGTGCCGCATTCTGAGCTGCCCAGCCCTTGCCATCGTCTCTGCAGCAGCCCCCAGCGTGTATTGTGCAGCCAGTCGACTTTCGCTCGTCCAGTCGTCAACAGAAGCACCAGACATGCAAGTGGCTGGCTTCTCCAGCACAATGCGCGGCACTGCCGTGCAGACGAGCCGCAGCGCCAGCGCCAGGGCAGAAGCACCCCGCTTCTCGGTCGTTGCCGCCGCCACTTACACCAAGTCGCTCAAAGTGGGCCAGAAGGCGCCCAAGCCAGCCCCGCCCCCACCCCGCAAGGCCGTGGGAGGTACCAAGAGCATCAGGCCGGCAGGCAAGGCGCCGGTTGGCAAGCCCGACGGCGGCGGTACCAAGCAGATTGGCGGCACAAAATTCATTGGCGGCACTCGCAAAAATGCAACCTCGATTGAAGTGTTTTCAAAGGACAAGATCTTCCGCTCCAAGCAGGGGGCCAACGCCCGCCCCACACCCAAGATCCTGGGGTGCGCAGTGCTGCTGCAGTGACAGCGACAGCGACAGCTGTGCAAGCTGGGAAGCAGTGGCCTGCTGGACGGCTTGGAGTGCCGGGGCGGTCGTCCTGCATCCCTTTGTGCATGTGTGGCAGCCGCGAAGTTGGACAGTGCAGCAGGCGTGTCGGGGAGCTGCTTAGCAACCTGCAGAAGTGCTAGGAAGTGCGTCGCTGTGATTGGCTGCTTCCCTTGCACGCTCCTCTTGCGCCTTTGCAGCCGCATCGAGCAGCTCAAGCTGCTGTCCAAGCTGGAGAAGAGCGGGCTGCTCAGCCTGGCAGAGCGCAACGGCGTGACGCTGTCCAAGCTGGAGAAGAGCGGGCTGCTGTCAACGGCAGAGGGGCTGGGCGTAGTGTCGCTGCTGGGGGACCGCAACTTCCCCGGAACGCTGTGAGTGCAGGCGCGGGGAAGCAAACATGGGGCACCAAGCGTCTGCGTTGCGGCACCTGCACCCACAGCTGAACAAGCGAGCCAGTGGTATCACCGCTGGTTTGCACTCTGTGCCGCCACCCCCAGCACATAATATCCATTTACTGACCTGTGCTGCCTGACCCGACCTGCAGGTACGCCCTGGCAACTGCGCTGCTGGTGGCTGGACCCGCCGCCGTCTACTTCCTCCCCGACGACTCCACGGGCCTGGGTGGGTGGCTGGGTGGCTGGCTGGGAAGGGGCTGTGTGAGGCTCTGCTGCCAGGCTGTGGTGCTAGCCTGATCAGGACAGTGCGGCCTGTGGGACCTCATTCAGGTGGTGGTGATGGTGGTGGTGGCCTTACAGTTGCAGCTGAGGTTGAGGTCGAGTGTCTGCGCTGATGCTGTCGTGGGCAGCAGCTGGGCTGGACGAGGTGGTGAGCTGCCTGTCTGTGCTGCGGCCTCACCAGCCCTCCCCCTGCCGTTGCGCTCCCTGCCTGCTCACTGGTGCAGTGGCGCTGCAGGCGGTCATCGCTCTGGTGTGCATAGCCGGCGGCAGTGCGGCCTGGGGCGGCGCGAGCCTGTTGTCCAGCCTGCAGAAGTCGTAGGCTGCCCGTCGCTGCCAACGGCACTGCTGTGTGCGCACCTTGGCGCGCTCATGACAGGGCTGCCCACTCACCTCTTGTTCCTTTTGCTCACCTTGCCTTTGCTGACGAGAAGAGCTCAGGCACGCCTGCCTGCCCACAGTATACCTGTTTTCGCCTTTCATCAACGTATCCTCCCGCTCCAATCAATGAACTGGGGTGTGCAGCAGGCCTGCCCCAATGCCGCCACCCGTCCGCTGCCCTCTCGCCCGCTACCGCTGCCTGTTTGCTGCTGCACCTTTGGTACTATAAGCAGTACATCACTCCTGTACATAACTCGCCTCGAATTACCACAATGCATACAATGCTGAAGGAGAGGGAAGAATGGAAAATGGAAGTGTGCACTGTTTGCCCCCAACAACTAGCCGCTACAAGGGTTGTGGGGTTGGTCGTGGCGGCCTTGCGCCGTCATGCTCACTCTCAAGCAGCTCCAAATCTGCTTGCAGCAGTGGCTGCAGCTGCTGGTACACCTGACGCAGCAGGGTCAGGCGCGGGCGCAAGCTGGGGAAGATCACCTCCACCTCGCCGCCGCTGTCGCCCGCCAGCCGCCGCCCGCTGAGCCGCCTGCTGATCTGCTTGTTGGCTCCGGCCCAGGCCAGGGGGGGAGCGATGCTGCTGCCGCTGCCGGTGCTGCTGCCATCGCCACTGCTGTTGTTGTTGGTTGGCTCTGGTTTGAGGGTCAAGCCCACATAAAAGTGCACGCTAGCAGGTGTGACTTCCTCGTGAATGATCATGCCCTGGAGCTTGCGCAGCGGCAGGAAGCGCTCGCTGCTCCACAAGCCCCAGTGCCTCTTGGTCCTCAGCCGCACACCCAACAGGCGCACGTACGTCACGCTCTCGTACTGTACTGCCAGCGCGTACCGCGTGAGCGCAGACGCGAGCGCGGCTGCCAGCGCAATGAGCAGGGCTTGCACCCAGCCAAGCCGCAGCAGGTATGCGGGCTGCACAGTGAAGAGGTAATGGACGGGTTGACTTGGAGTGTGGAAGCAGCAGCTCGCAATGCAAGGGACAGTGTGTGGGCAGCGGCGCCACCGTCTGCCGCCCGTCGGTGAAACCTGCGTCCAGCTTGCAAATGCTCGGCTCACCACGAGGGCGGCTGCAGCGGCCAGGGCGTCGTACAGGAGCCTCTGAGGCGAGAACGGCGGCACTTCCACGCGCCACTCCACCGCGCCAGGATTTAGCGGCCTGATTTTCAGCCTGTAGGGAGCCATTTGCAGGGAGACTGACAGCGCCGGCGCCTGTACTAACGAAGGCAGATGGGCAAGGGAGAGCGAGCGAAGCCTTTTTTTGGACAGTACAGTACATCCTTCGTTGCAGCCCCGCGGCGTCTATCCCTCATCTGGCAGGGCATCCAACAGCAGCTCCCGTCGCAGCCCCGTTTCAGCCGCGCTCGAGCGCCATCACCTCTGGGCCGAGCGCTTTCGATCACTGCGTGGCACCTGGAGCTGGTTGAGGCACCATGCCGCCCAAAAAGGCCGCTGCAGCGCAGGTCGGTGCGCCTTTGCCCACTGGCAGCATGCTCATTTGCCCGCAGCGCGCGTTGTTGTGTCTGGATCACCGTCAGGCACATTGTCACAGCCTCCAAGTGCCCGGTCCCGCCTGCCGCAACACGATTGGGGCCCACCGCTGCCACCCGCCGTTGCCACTGCACCGATCGCAGGCGGAGAAGAAAAAGGCGGTGGAGGACAAGACGTTTGGCCTGAAGAACAAGAGCAAGTCCGCCAAGGTCCAGAAGTACGTGCAGCAGGTGCAGAAGAGCGCGCAGGGCCCCGTGAATGCTCGGGCGGAGCCAACCCGCAAGGACAAGAAGCGGGCGGAGGAGGAGCGGGCAAAGGAGCTGGCAGAGCTGTTTGCTCTCACCATCAAGCAGCCCAAGGTCCCGCCAGGTCAGCCAGCACTTGATGGCGGCTGCCGCACCGCCCTGCAGCAGCACAGTTGCAGTTGCTGTGTGCTGCCCGGCCACTGCTGGCTGGCTGCCGGATGCACCTTTCCTCCCCGGTTGTGGTTGACGTGTGTGGGGGATGAGTGGGCAGCTGCTCATCTGGCCCTCGCCCGCTCACTGCACTCTGAACGACTGCCTGACCTGAATCCACCCACCTCACCCTTCACCCTTCACCCTTCACCCCAGGCGTGGATCCCAAGACAATGGTGTGTGAGTACTTCCGCCACGGCCAGTGCACCAAGGGCTTCAAGTGCAAGTTTTCGCACGACCTGGCCCTGGAGCGGAAGACAGCCAAGGCGGACCTGTTCCAAGACAGGTGGGCTGGTGGGCGGTTAGGGGCTGCTGCCGTGGCAGAATGCGGGAGGGGTTGGGGCTGCAGGAGGCAGCTGCCGGCACTGCTGTGGATGGCTGTTGGCGCAACTCTGCGGTTGGGGGGGGCTGTGTATACGTGTGGCCGACAGCTTGTGTGATGAAGGCATGACTGCCGCACTGCTCCGGGCCGGTGTGGCTGCTGGCTGCTGGGGGGTGTCGCTAGGCAGGGCGGGTGCGGGATGCCTAGCCCTACCACGCCTGTTGGTGGGCTGGCCTTGCTGCTGCGTGAGAGGCGGCGCATGCTGGGAGGCGAATGGACACGTGGCCCAATGGTTGGAGCTTGCATTTGCCTGGCCGCAGGCGCGACGGGGAGGGAGAGGACGAGGGCATGGAGGACTGGGACCAGGAGATGCTGGAGAAGGCCATTGCACGTGAGGGCTGAGCGGTGGTGGTGCCGCCGCGATGGGCCACTTGCATTTGTGCTTCTCGAGACCTGATGCCCGTCGCTGCTTGGCACGTGTGCTGCTGCCGCGGCCCTGCCTGTGTGATGTGTGTAGCGTTGCCACTTGCATTGCTGTCGGCACGGCTGCTTCCCCGTTTCCCTGTTTCCTTCCTTTCCTCGACTTCTCCCTTGACTCCGGATGTTCACCCTTCTGTCGCAGAGAAGCACGGCAACGACAACCAGCCCACCCAGATCATTTGCAAGTTCTTCCTGGAGGCGGTGGAGAAGAAGCAGTACGGCTGGTTCTGGCAGGTGAGGTGGTTCGTAGGGGCTTCGGTGCCTGGGTTTGAGAGTTGTGTGTGATAGTTTAAATGCATTCAGCTGGCAGCTGCTGCATTGTTGAGGTTGCCAGAGCTAGCTGCTGGTGGGGTTGCAGCTGTCCTTGCAGCATCCATTTTCTCTCCCTTCACCTTTTCACTTACCTTGTCTCATGTACTTGCCCAGCTTTACTTCCACCCCCCGCCTCCTCCACCCGCAGTGCCCCAACGGCAAGGACTGCAAGTACCGGCACGCTCTCCCCCCGGGGTATGTGCTGAAGAGCCAGATGAAGGAGCTGCTGGAGCTTGAGGCGGCCAATGTGGGTTGCCAGGGTGTTGGTGTGTCGGTGTGCGGTCCAGGGGGGCCACAATGAGGCGGGGTAGCAGGGCTGGACAATTGAATTGGGTGGTTCAAGCAAAGGGAGGGTGAGAGTGTGGAGATTCTTTGGGTGTAAGATTGGGTGGGCAGTGGATTTAGGGGACTGCCTGCAGCAAAGCACTGCTGCGTTGTGCTGCTGCGACGGCGCGGCGGTGCGCACACGACACACAAGCGACGATGGGCATACAAGCACGCACGGTGCAATCACATGCCACAGCCCGATTCGTTGCCCTGAGCGTCCCATAAGTTTTATCCCTGCCCATGGACCCTCGCACCCTGCTCTAACCCCGCCATGTCTGCCCCCCTCAGAGAGTGACTGTGGAGGAGGAGATTGAGGAGGAGCGAGCAAAGGTGGATGCAAAAACGCCAGTCACGGAGGAGGTGAGGGGGAGCGCCGGCTGTACTGACTTGCCTGCTGGCTGCTGTGCTGACTGGCCTCTTTACCTACCGCAGCTGCATCTGCTCCTGCTCGAGGGGCCTCCAGTGCTTGCACACCCACCACCTTGCCAACTGCCGCCACCTGCTTCGTCCTGAGCCACCGCTTTGAGCTGCATCCCAAAGTAGTTGTCGCCATATGTGCCCCGGTCTTGCAGTCCTTTGCGCTGTGGGTGAAGGCAAAGCAGGCCGCCAAGGCCGCTCGTGAGGAGGAGGGTGAGGAGGAGCGCAAGAAGAAGGGTGGGCTGACTGGGCGGGAAATCTTTTTGGAGGAAGGGTTTGTGGCTGAAGACGACCTGGGTGCCTCAGGTGCGCGGTGAGGGTGGCGAGGGGGTGATGAGGGTTGGTGGGGGGGCTGTGAACAAGGCACGGGGCGGTCAGGGAAGCCAGGGAGTGGAGGGTCAGGGAAAGAGGGCTAAGCAGTGAGAGCGGCGGTGCCCTAGGCGGGGATTTTGTGCCTGTTGGGCTGCCTGTTGCGTGCGTGAGGCCGGGAGGAGCAGCAGGCACCTGCCAATCGCGCGTGGTGCACCTTGCTGCAATTGCTGGAAGCTGCTGCACTGTGCTGCATCTGATCCCTCCTGGCCTGGCCTGGCTCCCATTGCCGCCTTGCACTGCCGCCGCCACTGCAGACGCAATTGTGCGGGAGGGGGATGAGGAGGGTGCCATTAGACGCATGGAGCAGCAAGCAAACGATTCGCTACGGGTGGGCTCGATACTCCTCTAGTGCATGCTGTGGCCGCCTCACAGCCAATGCTTGCTGTGGTGTGTGTTGTCTGCTTCTCTGCGTGTGTCTTTTGCTGTGATGCAGGATGAGGCGGTGATATGTGCTTTGGCTGCACCTTGCTTATCTAGCCCTCAGTCCCCCTTGTTCACCTCCCCGCCTACCCCTTTTGTGCTGTGCAGGAAGCGCAAGCAGTTAGCAGGGCAGCCGGCGCGGCGCCATCGCAACCCAGCAGCAGCGGCGGAGCGGCAGGGGCAGGGAAGCAGCCTGGTAGCAGTAGCGGCGGCGGCGGCGGTGGAGCGCCAGCCCCGAAGCTCGACCTGTCGGCGCAGGAAGCGGTGCGTTGGATCGAGGGAGGCAGTGACGGGGTGCTGTTGCTTGCCGCTGCTTCTTTTCGCTGCCTGCTGCGCTGCTTGGTGGTTGTTGTGCATGTGCACCACGCACCAGTCTGGCCAGTCACACCCTCGTGTGTGTGTCATGCAGTATTGTCCGCAGCCGGTGCTGAGTCTTCAAGTCAAGCAGCTTGTCGAACCAAACTTTTCACCATCCACCTTCTGCTGCCTCGCTTCTCCACCACTGCTTTCCATTTCCACCTACTTTCAATCTGCAATGCAGGATGAGCTGTTTGGAGATGACGATGACGATGATGAGGATGAGCTGCTGCAGGAGCTGGAGCAAGACCTGCAGAAGAAAGCAGCGCTCTAGAAGAGGCATAGCTGCACAGCTGTGATGTGCGATTCTTGAGCCAAGCGCGCCAAGCTCCAGCTGAATAGTTCCTGTTGTCGCACATGCAGCCGCTCTCCAGCCGGTATTGTCGCACATGCAGGGCTTGAGTTTTCAGGCAGCCACCTCCTCTCCTTGTTGCCTCCCTGCCCGCCTGCATCAGCCTGTTTTCTCTCCTGGGCCAGTTACAGCCGTGTTTCCCCCGCGCCCCCCCCTCAGCCCGGCTCCTCCTCTGCCTGGTGCATTTGATATTCTGGTCTGTACGGTGCTTGGTGTCGTTCGTGCACGCAAGCCTGTCATGCCATGCAAGTTTTCAGCAACCCAGCCCTGTCATGTGAATGCGAACAGCGATATCAGGTCAAGAAAGGCTATCTTGGCCTATCTGTCATGTCAGTGCAGAAGGATGATGCGCATGCTGTGGAAAAGCTTACAACAATCGTAAGCGCATGCTGAATTGAAATGCCACTTTTGCTGCCTCTTACGGGCAAACAGCAGCAGCGGGTGGTGAGCCTGAAACTTGGAAACTGCGGTGCTGCAAGGTGCTTGCTTTAAGAATTACAGGTGAACCATGCAAGTTGTAGCACTAATGCAGCATCTGGTGACATCACTGATGCATACTCTACTCGTGCAGCCCGGGACGGCAGCCGCTGGCCGGCGCACCTCGCCGGCCCCACCGCTGGCACTGCCAAACACGCAGCATCCCTGCCTCCTGCCGCTCTAGATCGCATCAAGCCGTTGCCAGGCAGGCCCACAAGCACCACCTCGGCGGCTGTAGGGGTGCACCCTCAGGAGAACAGAAGCTTGATGTCTTCCGCCGTGAGCCCCGCGTTTCGGAAGCCGCCGCCGCCGCCTTCCGCGCCGTCCTCCCCGAAAGCAGAGGCGATGACCCCTCGCTTTCGGTCCTGCAGCTCCAGGATCTTGTCTTCTATCGAGTCTGGAAGAAAGGAGGGGAGAGAGGGGAACCATGAGAAAATTGGAGCGGGGGGGGGGGGGGGGGGGGGGGGGGGGGGGGGATGGACGAAAGGCGGTTGAGGGGGTCGAGGGGCAGTGAGCGTGGATGTGAGGAGGGGTCCGCATGCGAGGGCAGAGACGCAGGCAATTTAGGCGGACAGAGCCGTGGCAAGGGCAGGGCGAGGCAGGCGCACGCAGCAGCATGCAGGCATGAGAAGAAAGAAAGATACCAGAATCGGGCTGCAGGGAGGGACTGGCGCTGCAGGGAGCAGCCAGCAACAACAAGCCTGATGCCAGGCATCAACGATCTCAAACCCACAGCCACCAGCTCCCTTTCTCCCTGCCGGTGTCCCTCCTTCCCCTACCCTTACCTTCAATCGTGATGCGAGTGACATGCACGGGGCGCGTCTGGCCGATGCGGTGGGCTCGATCGATGGCCTGCTCTTCTACAGTTGGGTTGTACCACAAGTCTGCAGAGGCAGGCAGATGGAAAGGCAGAAGGTGCACAGGCGGCTGGTGAGGGTCAAGCAGAAAGTCATGGCCGCTGTCTGTACGCCCAAGCGGGCGCAGAGCGAATGGATGCAGGCAGCGACATGGGACACAGTAGGGGGGTGCCGCTGTGGTAGGGTCCAGTCAGGCCACTCTCGGAAGAAACACAGAATCGCGCTGCAACATGTGTTCGACAATCCCAGTTGCCAAAGTAGCCGCGACCTAGCCAGCCAGCCAGCCAGCCAGCCAGCCAGCCAGCAGCAGAGCTCCAGCACACAGCAGCTTCCGCAGCCACCCACCCAGCAGCACCACGTGGTTGGCAGACACCAGGTTCACACCCAGCGAGGCAGCCTTCAGGCTGACCAGCATGACAGCCACCTCGGGGCGGCGGCAGAAGTCTTCTATGGCGGCCTGCCGCGCCTTGACGCTCATAGTGCCGTCCAGCCGCCTGAACTGGAAACTGCAGGGGCAGAGTGGGAGGTGGGTCAGGGACGCGAGCACGAAGGCCAACATGTGTTGGTGTGAGCTGTTGCAGGTAGCGTGCGAGGCGGTGCATGTGCGGAAGCCATGCGCGATGCTCCAAAACAAGGTGCAGAGGAGCACCAGCCACGGATGCAGGTGGGCGAGAAAGGGACGAAACGGCTGCAATGCAACGCCAGGCAGCGACCCCCGCCGACAGGAAATGACGCAGGTCCAGCCCAGCCCCGGCCTTCTCTTCTTCTCTGCCAGCACAGCAGCAGCAGCTGAGCTCGGGCCAAACCTAGAGCAGCAGCAGCACTCCGGCACCACTCACTTTTCGCGGCGCAGCGGGGCCTCAGCCAGGTCCAGCATGGCTGTCCACTGGCTAAACACAATCACCTTCTCCATGGGCAGGCGGGGGCTGGCACCACGGCTGCCCCCGCTGCCCCCCGCTCCAGCACCGCGAGTCGGCACACGGGGGGCGCCGCCACCCATGGCCGCAGCCAGCCTGGCATGGGACAGGGAGCGGCCTGAGGTGAGCACGCTGCGCTGCTGCCGTGCCTCAGTCTCCGCTGCACGGAGGCACAAGATAAAAGGGTCAGGATAGGCATACGGCAAGGTTGGAGCTTGCATTGGCCAGCACCAAACAGAAACAGAACAGGAGGACGCAAAGCAGGGCAGGCAGCAGCACTGGCGTGGCTCATGCCATGTGTTGTGGAACAGGCCAGCGTCAGCTGCAGGCAGTACAGGTGCCCGTACCTGCGACGACCTTGTCCCGCAGCGTGCGCAGCACACCCATGAGCGCGTCCAGCTTGGCGCTGCTGCCCCACTTGGGGGCTGCCCCAGTGGCGGCACCTGCTTGACCAGCCTGCCCTGGCTCTATCTTTGGCTGCTGAGCTCCCGGCTCTGGCTTTGGCTGCTGCTGCTGTTGCTGCTGCTGTTGCTGCTGCACCTGTTGCTGCTGCTGCTGTTGCTGCTGTTGCTGGGCAGCCATGGCGGCTGCGGTGCTGCGGCTTGAGGACGCCGACTGCAGTGCCTGAGCGCTGTGCGTGTCGTGCTTGCCCAGCGCATGGCGGCAGCTGGCCGCGGGGCAGTGAAACGCAAGCTCCGCCTCTGCACCAGAACAGCCAAAGCAGAGAGTCGCGAGGGGCCAGCACACAGGGCAGGCTTGAAGCAGGCACCAGTCAAATCAGAGGCCGTGAGGGTGAGGCTGTGTGAGGGCAGAGCGTAATCCGCCAGCCCGGCAATGTTAAGATGCCCAAGCCTGTGCTGAAGCATTGAGCTGCGCGGCATGCGAGTGTGTGTGTGTGTGAGAGCCCACCTGCAGCGCCCTGCCCCGCGTTGCTGATCTGAGTGGCCACGCACTGGGCGCAGAAGATGTGTGCGCACACAGACACCACAGCGTCCTCGGGCACGTCACCACACACCACGCAGGGGGTGAGGTGCTCGGGGCGCAGCAGGTCTGCCAGGGTGGCGCGGATGTGCGGCTGCAGGCGGCGTGCGGCTGCGAGCTGCAGGCAGGCAAGGCAGGGGCAGGGAGAGTGAGACAGAGGGGCGCGGGAGACTTGGACTGAGAAGAAGCAAGACCAGCAGCAGTGGAGACAACATGCAATAACAAGCCTGCGAACAGCACAGCGGCAGCCGCAGCAAAACCCTTCCAACTGCTTCAACAGCACGGCAGCAGGGAGTCCAGCAGGCACAGGAGAGGGAAGCAGCGCGAACATCCTGCCAGCACCACACCTCGGGTGCCGGCACTGCTTGCTTGGAGGCGCCCACCGGCTTGACCAGCAGCGGGTGGTTGCACGCCTGCCGCATGCGCAGCAGCTGCCACAGCACGCCAACATAGTGCTGGCCCGCGCCGCCGGCTTGCTCTTGCAGACGCTACGGGCAGGGAGGGATCAAGGAAGGGCGGGGCTCGAGGTTAGCGGAGGGGGAGCGTGGGAGGAGGCCCGATCAGCTGCACTCTCCTGATGGTTCGGCGACCTGTAACGAAGCTGCAGAAGGCATAGCTTGGAGCAGTGCACTGTGCCACTGCGCGACGCACAGCGGCTGCCAGCTGCTGCTGTGAGGAAGCAAGCAGACGTTGCCGTGCTGGGACGCGACTGCTTGACAGTCCTTTCCTTCCCTCTGGTGATCACAGTGCCCCACACCGCAGTACACCCCAGCACACCCCAGCACTGCCACACCCCACCTTGATTTCCTGAGCTGCCTCCTCCTTGAGGTGGTTGTAAAAGGTGCGCTCCTCGGGGCTAAAGGCTGCACAGGGGGTAGCAAACCACGGCACCAGCGGGCTGTGAGCACAGCAGCACAGAGGCTGCACACGTGCCGTGCTGACTGACGCTGATGCTGCCACCCTGTTTGACTGCACCTCAGCGGCTGCTGCCACCCTATCTCCCACCAGCCGCCCAAAACAATGAACTCACGAGCTTTCACCAGCTGCACCAGGCGTGGCGGCAGGTCCACAATCGGCTTGCCATCTATGGTTCCAGTCTTGCTGCGTCGCAGCACCACATTCTGCACAGGTGGATAGCAAGCGGCAGCAGGCGGAGGCCGAGGAAGCGCTTCAGTGGATCCTCAGGCAGGCCTGGGCTATGCATGGGGGACACTGGGGACACTTGGGAAACAACTGGCCAGCAGCAGGGCTCTTTGCCCTCGGTGCCTGCTGAGCTTGCTGTGCCTGCTGTGCCTGCTGTGTGCCTTGCCCAGGCGCTGTGCCTGCCGTGCTGCGACGCACCTGC
The DNA here is from genome assembly GCA_023343905.1 of Chlorella vulgaris. Classification (NCBI taxonomy): domain Eukaryota; kingdom Viridiplantae; phylum Chlorophyta; class Trebouxiophyceae; order Chlorellales; family Chlorellaceae; genus Chlorella; species Chlorella vulgaris. The sequence goes on along the minus strand of SIDB01000011.1, from coordinate 1,091,572 downwards.
AGCACAGCGTGCAGGCGCTGGAAGCCCCGCTTGCCCTGCTCGCCGCCCATCTGGATGGGGTCCCGAAGCATGGTCTTGAACGTGTTCTGCTTGTCGTACGGGTCGTACTTCTGCGGTACAAAGAAAATACGGTGCAGTGCGATCGGTACAATAGGCAGTGGCATGAAGTAATGAGGCTGACATCGACACGCAAGCAGCAGCTGCAGCAGGTGCAAGGCCAGGAGGCAAGCCCCCCCAAGGCTTACGCCTCACAGCCATGCAAGCTGCAGCCCCAACCGCACGAGGCCATGCAACCTGGCGCCCCAGCCATCTCATCCACACACAGCCCCTCACAGCCCAGCCCAGCCCAGGCCGCCCGGTCACCCACCAGGAATTTAAAGTAGGAAAACAAGTCGTCCACAGAGTTCTGGAGCGGGGTGCCACTGAGGCACCAGCGCGAGCCCGCCTGCTTGGGGCACAGATGAGGGCGAAGCAGCAGGTCAGAGAAGGGCAAAGGTGGAAAGGGGTGCTGGGTGCCAGTTGACTTGTAGGAGGAGCAGAGCAGGGGCGGGAGGGGGCGAGGGCGGCTTGCTTGGAGGGAGAAGTCGCAGGGCATTCGGCTGACGGCTGTCGCTGGTGCCAAATCATGTTCAGCCACACCAGCCGCACAGCCAGCAGCAGGGTGCCTGCACCTGCACCTGCACCTGCACCTGCACCTGCACCTGCACCTGCACCTGCACCTGCACCTGCACCTGCACCTGCACCTGCACCTGCACCTGCACCTGCACCTGCACCTGCACCTGCACCCACCTTCAGGGACCAGGCTGCGTGTGCCGCCAGTGTGCGTGCGTTCTTGATGCACTGCGCCTCATCCAGCACAACCCTGCGGGCGCAAAGGATAGGGGGGGCGAGTGAGACGAAGACAGGAGTGGTCAGTGCGGTTTGACATGCAACAATGTGCAGCAAGAATGGACAGCAGCGGATATTCTCTGACAACACACCGGTGGCAGCACCGGCCACAGACCAAGGGCGGGCAGGCACAGGCAGCAGGCAAAGACAAGCGTGCACGCACGCTGCTGCAGCAGAGGACATCAGGCGAGCAGCGGTGCTGCCGGCGGCTGCAAAGTTGCGGCCAGCGCCAGATGAACTGGCCCCTCGACCACCCCTTTGCCGCTCACCGGTGCCACATGAGGTCGTAGAGGGGGCCACCCCCCTTGCCCTTGCCGCCGCCAACCGCCGCCTTGCCCGCCGCCACCTTCTGGCGCTTGGTGGCTGGCTGCTGCTGCTGCTGCTGCTGCCCAGGCTCATCGTCCTCAGAGAGCAGGTCGACGACTGCAGCAGCACTACCGCCGCCGTTTGCCGCAACACCTGCCGCCGCTGCTGATCCCGCTGCCGCTGCCGCTGAGCGCTGTGCCTTGCTGTCGCCAGCTGCGGCCTCACGGCGGGGCGCCTCTAGAGCCATGGTCTGGTAGGTAGTCAGCACGACCCCGTAGTGGCACAGGGTGTGTGCGCTGATTGCCTTGCCTGTGCAGGCAAGAGGAGGGCCAGGAGGAGGGCCAGCAGAGTGTGAGTGAAGAGGTGAGCGGCAGAGGTGATGGCACGCTGCTGCCTGTTGAAGAACCCTCTCAGCGCAATGGTGCATCGGGTGCTGCATGGTGTGAAAGCGACGACACAGTGCAGGAAACACAGCGCAAGGCAGCATGACGAGGCAGCCATCGGCACCAGTGCACTGAACTGCAGTTCGACACCCAGCCCACCACAGCGCACAGCACAGCGCTGCGCTACGCAGCGCGACATAGTGCAGCAGTATGTATGAGGGGCACCTCCCACCCACCCTTGCCGTGGTACACGTGTACCGTGATGCCTGCATTGGGCGATACCTTGGACCTGATCTCGGCCGCCCACTGGTGCAGCACCGTGGTGGGGCACACCACCAGGGTGCCGCCCTGCAGCCGCCGTCCACACTCCTCCTCCTCCTCCTCATCATCATCAGGCTCTGAAGCACCATCCAAGCACACAACCTCGCGCTCGCGAGCGAGGGAGGGAGCAGCAGCGGTACCTGCTGGAGAAGCGGCGGTGGCCGCAGCCGCAACACCGTTGGCGGCGCCCGCGGCGGCGACGCCATTGGCCGCAGCTGCGGAGGCCGCAGCCGGGCTGCCGCCGTGGCTGCCCTCCCCCTCATCCTCGCCGCTGCTGCTGCTGCTGCTGGACGGGTACTCGTCGCCGCTTGTCGCCTCGCTGTCACTGCCGCTGTCGCCTGCTGCCGCCGCTGCCGCCTGCTTGAGAGGGCGCTTGCGCCCGGGGGTGGTGCCCTTGGAGGCGGCGGCAAGGGCTGCCTCGCTGGCTGCCCGGGACAGGGTCAGCTGGCCCTGCCCCCTGGGCTTGTTGGTAACGATGAGCGCGATGGTACTCACCGTCTTGCCGAGCCCCTGCAACACACAGCAGGGCACAGCTGAGCAGTGAATGACTGATACATGGTGCAGCGCGCTTGCACACATGGACTGTGTAAACAGAAGCAAGCAAGCAAGCTTGCACGGCCACACCTAGCTGCAGGCACACTGTGCCCTGAACTTACACACAAGCAAGCACACACATGCAACCCGGGGCACGGTTTGCAGCATTGCAGTGCAGCAATACCAACACCAACCAAGCACCCACCTGGTCGTCAGCTAGAATGCCGCCCATAGGCAGCGCCCGGCCACTCTCACGGCCCATCATCCAGGCAAGGGCCTGCCGCTGGTGCCGCAGCAGCGGGGTCAGCAGCATGCCCTGCAGGCAAGAAGGCAGGAGGGAGGGAGGGAGGGAGAGAGGGAGGATGGTAGGTGGGGCTCGGATGAGAGCAGGCAGGGCTGTCAGTTGGACACCTGTCACCACTTCCTTGCACCTGCCCATGTGCAGCCCTCCCTTCCCTTCCACCCGCACAGATCCGCTCGCTTCAACAGCACCACTTATTTGCTTGAACCAATGACCTTGTTTGATTGCTTCTTGTTTCACCCCTGCCTGCTCCCTCTCCCCCCTCCGCCCCGCTGCACCGCACCTCTGGCGGGTCACGCTCCTCATCAGTGCCAGACAGGCTCAGCCCATCCAACACAGCCTTCACAGCCTTCTCCTTCTCCTTGTCTCGAGCAGGCGGCACCCAGGCGGGGGGCAGGCCGGCAGCTCCTGGCGCACGCTTGGCACCCAAACCGCCCGGCACAGCCTGGCCCCCCAGCAGGGCGGGCATCCTGCGGGCACGGCTGGCTTCGGCGGCCTGCTGTGCCTGCTGCGCCTGGAGTGCCTGCTGCGTCGCCGCCAGCAGCTGCTGCTGCAGCACAGGCGGCAGCGGCAGTGAGGCCAGCCTGGCCAGCGCCTCTGCCGGCACCACCCCCAGCGCCTGCAGCACACCGAGCACGGAGGACTGTTGCTGTTGCTGCTGCTGAGGCGGCTGCTGTGCGGTGGGCAGTTGGCGTGCTGACATGAGCGGGTTGCCAGGCGGCGGCTGGACGGGGGGCTGGCCCCAGCCTGAAGTGACCTGCTGCTGCTGCCGCTGCTGCTGCTGCTGCTGTTCCAGCTGCGCGTTCACGTATTGTGCTAGCTGCTGGCTAGCATGCTGCTGTTGCTGCGCCTGCTGCTGCTGCTGAGCCTGCTGCCACTGCGCATGCAGGTCGGGCTGCTGCTGCGCCTGCTGCTGCTGCTGCGCCTGCTGCTGCTGCTGCGCCCGCGCTGCATTAGACAGCAGCATGGCGTGTGCAACTTCCTCCTGCGTCATGCCGCTTGCGTACGCCTGAGCCTGCTCCTGCAGGTGCTGATCCCCACCCGTGAAGTGACTGATGAGGCGGCGGAGGGTGGCAAAAGTGCCGCCGGCGGCAGTGGCTGAAGCAGGGGCCGCGGCCGGCTGCCTCGAGTCTGCGGCGGCGGCAGGCGGCGCATTGCTGGCATCCTGCGTGCCGTCATCTTGTGTTAAGTCCACGACATCAGCCATAGCTGCATCCTGGGCCTGCTGCTGCTGTTGTTCTAGTGGCGCCTGCTGTGGCGCTGCCGCCACCCCGTCTGCTGCGGGCTGCCCCTCAGCGCCAGTTTGCCCTAGCGGTGCATTGCCAGACATTCCAGAGGCATCCACAGGTGCTGCGGGTAACATGGGTGCTGCGCCCGAATGGTGGTGCGGTATGTCGACGGCTGCTTCCGCCGGCGCTTCCGCGTTGCCACCGCTCGAGGTCTGAGGCTGCGTGCTGGCAGCGGCTCGACGGGCCTGCAGCGCGGCGACGTAGTCGGCCAGCTGCCTGGGCTCTGCGCCCGTCGCCGGCGCTGTAAGCTGGGTGGACATCAGGGCATGGCGGTCCCTTGAGTGCGCCTGTGGCGTTGCCTGGCTGGATCTGTGATTGATTCACCTTATGGAATCGCTCTGGGGCGTGTTGCACCTACGTTGCAGCAGTACGTACTGCACGTGTTCGGCGCTGCAAATCGCCTGCATCAGCCTGCCGATGAACCCTGCATCCCTCTGTCACCATCCTGAGTGCTCAACTCGGTTCTTGTGAACTTTCGCCTCACCCAGGCCTGACTGGAAGCAGCGTCATCGCCAGAAGCAGGCGCTGGGCGTAGCAAGGGCCTGGAGCGCAGCACACAGAAGCAGCGGAGAGGTAGCAGGCGCTGGCCGCTGCCACCCCGCCGCCAACACACTCTGCGAGAGGGAACTGCTACGCAACTGCCACTATGAGCTGGTTTCGCACCATGATGCATCAGGTATGGTTCTTGCGGTTGCTGGCAGGTCTGTGCATCAGATATGGTTCTTGCGGTTGCTGGCAGGTCTGTGCAAGGTGAAGTGGATCACGGGCGCAGCTATTGTTGCCGGCCACCGTCACTGTCCCATTGACGTGTTGCCCTTGCTGCTGCCGGTCCCAAATTTGTTGCAGGAGCCAATCATCATGTGGTCCTTCATCATTGGCGGCGTGGGGCTGGCAATGCCGCTGGTTGTGCCGCCCATTCGGGAAGCCATGGGCTATGGCGTCCCCACGCCAAAGGTACCGCCGCCAGTGCGACAGGTAACTGCTTGCAGTTTGCATGTTGCAATGAAATGTGTGCAATCGGGGCTGCTCGCTGGTTGACAGGCACGCCCGCTTGTTTGGGGCCTGCCTGCATCATTGGCTGGCAACCAGCGGTTGCATGGTGCACAACAGCACATCAAATCTTGCTTCTGGTTTGCTGTTGTTGCAGCTCATTGAGACCTCCAAGCAGTCGTGAGAGGCGTGGGACGAGCAGCTGGCAATTGTGGCCAAGGTTTTTCTGTTCAACGTTGTTTCGAATTGTAAACATGGCTTGCCTTTGTGCAGTTGAGCAAAACCGCACTGCTGCTTGGTTCACAGGCATCGCTCTGGTTTCCTGGCTTGTGTGTCGCGTGTAGCAACCAGACGCATTGGAAGGGAGAGATCTCGGTCAGCACAGGGTCATGAGTGATGTTTGTGAAATCTGAAGGGGGCTCGGCAACGGCCCTGGCGGCAGTCTCAGTGGAAAGGATGGGCTCGTTTGGATGAACTCATTATCTGTTCTAGCCTTTCCGATCGCGCCCCCGCTGCAGTGCTGCTGTCGCACCCCTTTATCCAAGTGTAGTCCGCTCAGTTCAACGGCAGGCCGCCCAATCCACGGCTGTTCTGGCTGTTTGGAGGCACCATCATGCAGGCTGCAATCGTCACCAAGCCTCAGGCCTTGCCGTGCAGCCAGGCAAGTCGGATGGCTGGCTGCCCGCTGGTTGTCCACCTGCAGAGCGCTTCACGTTGCAGTTGCACTACATTCGAACTGGATACCGCTCTGAGCACTTCTGCAGGCTGGACGGGCTGCCAGGCCAAGTCGGCGCAGTGGCGGCAGGCGCCGGCCCGCCCCGGTGCGCGCTGTCGCAAGCACTGGGGACAGCACAGACATCGGCGCCATGTTCCGAGATGCGCTCGCCAGCCCAACAGTGAAGAAGGTAGGAGCACCGTCACCCGTGGCGCCGCCGCCAGCACCGATTGAGACGCCACCGCCAGCACCGATCGCACCGCCGCCAGCACCGATCGCACCGATTGAACCACCGCCGGCTGCAGTCACGCCACCGCCAGCACCGATTGCACCGCCACCAGCACCCACCACGGCACTGCCAGACGCAGTCACCTCGGCGCCTGCCGGCGTAACAATGAACCCTGTGCCCGGCACAGAAATCTTTGCAAGTGCGCCGCCAGCGCCGCCGCCGCCACCGCCGCCGCCCACTCAGGGCATGGACTTTGTGCTGGAGCAGCTGCAGTCCAAGCCGCCTGGCTACGGCGGCAGCTCAGCAGCGGCGGCAAAGGCGGCAAAGGAGGCTGCAGTGCCTCTCACCGACAGCCTGGCATCAGCAGGCAAGGGCCTCGGTGATGCTGGCGCGGCCGCCACCAAGGGCATCGGCAGCGGCATTGGCAGTGCTGCTGAGTCTCTGGGCGATGCAGGAGCGGCCGCCACAAAAGGGCTGAATGATGCCCTGGGTGGCGCCGCCAGTGTGTTTTCGGGCGGCGCCTCCGGCGCAGCCGATGCAGCCGCAAACGCCTCGGCAGCGGCCGCCGCCGCGTCTGCAAAAGCCGCCGCCGCCGCCAGCGAGGCAGCTGACAAGCTGAACGGCGCTTTGACGGGCGCAGCTGGCGGCGCAGCCTCCTCTGTCCAGGAGTTCCTTGGAGCTGCAACCAGGGAGTTTGAAACCGAGGCTTCCATCATCAAGGCCAACCTGGACAGCTTTGTGGGTGGCGTCAGCGCATCAGTGGACAGCACCACCTCGGCCTTCTCCTCTGCGGTGTCAGACCAGGTGGCAGGCGTCAGCAGCGCGGTGGCGGGCGCAGCCGACCAGCTCGCTGGCCTGCTGCCGCCCCAGGTTGCATCCTCGCTGTATGCAGGTAGGCTGGTCGCCAGGCTGGTTGCCAGGCTGGTTGCCCGGCAGGTTGCGGGACGCAGTGCGTGCTGCGGCAGGTTTTTTGTGTGTGCCTGGTAATATCACCGCCAGCTTGCTTGCTGGCTCGATGGGCTGGTGTGAGGCGCAGGAGCTCAAAGTGGCAACAGGCCAAACATCGGGTCTGTGCTGCTCTCCTTTCCCACTCCTGCACAGCCAGCGGTCCGTCGCAGTGTCGCAGCATGCCTAAGCTGATCCTCGCTTGCCTCTCTTCTCCTCGCACCCATGACTCTCCCCCCCGCAGTCAGTGACAAGGTGGGAGCCGCCCTGCAGACACTGGCGGGCCTGGATCAAACCACCGCTGGCCTGCTGGCGGGTGTGGGCCTGGGCCTGCCTGCGCTGCTGGCCTGGAACGCGGCGTATGGCGGCTTTGCAGGCAACCTTGAGCCAGAAGAGACGCTGCAGCTGCTGCAGGTGATGCATGCGCTGGCTGGCAGGAGCTTGCAGCAGTTGGATTGCCGTCTGCTGTGCCTCTGTAGTGCCCCTTGGTAGTTGCCACATGCGTGAATGCGTGGGTGTCGTTGTTTTCACAGCTACCAAGCCACGCTGCTCCCCCCCCCACCCGATGTTGCACCTTCTAACTCCCTTACTTTCCTTCCAACATCCATCTCTTGCCCTCCTGCCTTGCTTTTTCCGCATCACAGACAGAGGACGCAGTGCTGGTGGACATCCGACCAGACCAGCAGCGAGCCACCCGGGGTGTGGCGGAGCTGAAGCGAGGCGCACGCGGCAAGGGCGCGGCCGTGCCGCCGGTGCAGCTGCTGCCGAGTGTGTCGCGGCGCGTTCGTGACCCCGCTGCGGTCGCGCTTCAGATCCAGGTTATGGAGGTGGCTGCTCTGGCGAAAATCAGTGCGGGGTCCACCAAGGTCATCATCATGGACCAGCAGGTGGGGCGGGCCAGCATTGGGGCCAGTGTTGGGGCCAGTGTTAATCCCAATGAGGAGGAAGGGAGGGAGGGAGGGAGGGAGGGGCTTCGTTGGCGTTGGCGGTGCCTTGGTGGCGGCGGTGGTGGTGGTGGTGGTGCTTGTGGGTTGCATTCCCAGCTGCTTGCCTGCATCAGCCCCGTCCGCCTCGCCTGCTGCTTGTCCGCCGAGCACAGCAGCACGACTCAATGCCTCTCAGCACGTCGAGTTGCCGCACCCGCCGTGCCCTTACATAGACTCAAGACACGTGCACCTGCCCCTGCACTGCTGCCCCCTGTCCACTGTGTGCCGTGCAGGGTGAGGCTGCCAAGCGCTTTGCGCGTGCGCTGAGGGCGGCGGGTGTGCGCCGCCCCTACGTGCTGGCTGACGGCTTCCGTGGCTGGTGTGCTGCGGGGCTGGGTGTGCGGGAAGGAGCTACCGAGTATGATGCTGGGCCCCTGGGGACAGTGGAGGATGTAGCAGAGTCAGGTGAGGAGGTTGCTGGGTGGGTGGGTGGGGGCAAGGAACGGTAGGCTAGCGAGTGTGGGGGCGGCTGAGGTGTGGTTTTATGATTGGGTGCGACATGCGCGGCAGTAAATGGTGCTGCGCGGATGCTAGGTGCTGCTGCTGCTGCGAACATGACATGCGTGTGCCACCAGGGGCGTGGTCAGACATGTGGTGGCAGCGGCTGCACTTTTAAGCAGCTTGCGGGTGCGCGTATGGCTTCCCGAGCTGCTTGCTGTGTGCAGGAGGGGTCAGGAAGTCCTGCAGGGGTCAGGAAGTCGTTCTCTCTCTCTTGCTGCGCTCCCAGGCACATGTGTATATGCAGCTTATGTACCTGCCTGCCTGCCTGCCTGTGCCCTGTACCCCCCCTTGCCTGCCTCCCTACAGTCGCGGAGCAGGCGGCCAGCCAGCTGGCAGGCCTGCGCAAACCCAAGAATGCGGTAGTGGCTGCCGCGGCGGCAGGCGGCCTTGGCCTCCTCACCCTCAACTTCCACTCCACCCTGCAGTACCTGGGAGTGGTGCGCCTGCTGCCGCCTGCTGCTGCTGCTGCTGCTGCTGCTGGGTAGTCAGCTGCACAGGAGCCGGCTGTTGAGGCGTGGCATGCTTGCTCCTTGCTCTCTGGTTTGTCCTTGAGTCTGTGTGCCTTGTGCCTGGATCTGTAGACCAGTGTGGGCTCACAAGTTATCAACACACGTTATCCCTGCCCGCCACGAATGTGTGACAGCTGCCCTGCCTTCAATTTGCGCTCCGCTGCATCCCTGGCTGCAGTTGGGGCTTGAGCTGACGCTTGTGAGCCGCGCGCTGAGCTATGGCAGCCTGGGTGAGGCGGTGGATGACCTCCAGGCGCTGTACAGCGGGACTGCCAGCATCCTCACGCTGCCGGCCAGAGCAGCAGAGAAGCTGGGGCGTGCGGGGCGGGGCGCACAGCAGGCCGCGCAGCAGGCCTCGCAGCAGCCCGCCAGGGAGAGCAAGGTGTGAGCGTGGTGCCGTGGGTGCTTCTGTGTGTACCGTTTTATTTTTTTGAGAGACAAACGGCGCATAGGGATCAGCCAGCAGGGGGCTTCTTCCCTCCAGCTCAACGGTGCGCTTGTCCTGGGCCCCTGCTTGAATTCCTCTGCAATCACGTCTTGTGAGAGCTGCGCTGCGGCCGATCGATTTGTCCCTCTCGATTGCCTTGCTTTTAACTGTTTACTAGATGCGCTTCTACCCGTCTTGAGTCGGGCGGAGGTGTTACCCCTCATTCTGTTGCAAGAAGTTTGATTTGCGCCTGCTGTAACAAGCTGAGATGAACGAAATGTGGGAACCAATGAAAGTAGGAATCATCAAGTGCGGAGGTCGCAGCCGTCGCCTCCTCTCCCTGCCCTCATTTCTGGCGTGCCCGCTCAAGAAGCTGCTCAAACACACCCTCCAGGAGGGGCAGCATGCTGCGGGCTGCCTCCACAGCAGCCTGCTTCTGCGCTTCGCTGGCCGGCGCTGCCCCGGCGGCAGCATCAGCCCCGGCTGCTGTGGGGGCTGCATCAGGGGTGACCTCCAGCTGCAGCTCATCCAGCTCATCGGCGGCAGCATGCGGCACCCTGCGGCAGCAGCAGCAGGAAGCTGATGGTAAGGAAGGGTTTCAGCATTGTAACAAGGCAGGCAGGCAGGCAAGAAGGCAAGCAGGGAGGTTGAGGCGAGCAGCAGGCTGTGGCGCAACCATTGCATTTTGTGGCGCACCTGGCCTTGCCGCACACATCGGCCGTGCCTCCGCCCAGCTGCACGCGCCATGTGAACTCGACGCCAGACAGCTCAAAGCCTGCCCGCTTCTTTCCCCTCACAATCCACTGGTGCGCCTCACCCTCGCATCCCGTCACCCGCTGCACAGCCACGGCCGCACCCTGGTGGTGGTGGTCTAACCCGAGCAGCAGCTGCTCAAGCTGCGCCTTGATCCAATCCAGGGCAATGGTGCGCTCCTCGAGCGTGCCCGCCGCATTCCACGCAGATGCTCCAGAGGACACGTGCGTCAGCTGCTCTGCCTGCTGCCGCGCCTCCTCCTCGCTCAGCAGCTTTGGCTGGGGCGGTGGGGCTTCGCCTGCCGCGTTGGCTGCCCAGTAGCTGTACCCCTTCTCGCATTGCTCCTCGAGCTTGTTGGCGGCCATCAGGTGTGCGCAAGGTATTATTGAAGCAGTGTCTGCTGTCTCTGGCCTCAATCGAGTTTCAAGGCCGTCCAAGCTGGCTTGGCCCTCCACATTCACTGCTCAAGCGAGCACGGCGCGGCGGGAGGGTGTCGGCAGCGCAGGGTCGGGCGCCTGCTGGGTGCTGATTGAACTGCTTTCCCGCGTCCTTCGTGTCGTGATCGAGCAGGAGGCTGTTGGCAGCCCCTAGCCACTCAGTGTGAACCAGCGCCGGACGAATTAGTTATCGCTCCGGCAGCCAGAAATTGGGCGTGCTGGGCGGCTGAGCAGCGAGGGATGGCTGAGCAGCGAGGGATGCGAAAGGAGGCGTGAAAATTCAGATTGTCCCGCTTGTACAGTCAAAACAAGGGCAAGCCGCTTTCAGCCCAGGAGTCTTCCCGCCGCAGGCCCTGCACCCAGCACAGTCGTATAACACGCACACATCATCGTCCGGACCTCTTTTCGCGCCAAAATTTGCTCAGCTTCTCCTCGTGCGCCTCGCCCCAGCGGCTTGATTCAATTGCGGCGCCGTCAGCAGGCCCGCCTTCCCCTAGGCCGCCCGCGCGTGTTCGGAGGCGGCAAGAGCCCCAGCCAGCCATAATGAGCCCCGCGGCCTGACGAAGATGCCAGGAATGGCTCCCGCAGCGTGGAGGAGAGCTGCAAGGGGCTCCGGCCTCGTACAAATCGCTTTCCTGCTCGCGCTTCTGCACGTGGTGAGCTCTCGAGCGCTGCAGCTTACGCCCCAGCCCCAAAGGAACCCCCAGGCACGCCTGGTCGCTCAACCCTTGCCTTGCACCGACGCCGCCACCTTCTTGCCCAGCTGCAGGCCGCCGCCGCCAAGCAGCAGGACCCGCGCCTCTCCAACCCCATTGTCCCTGGCAGCGTGTTTGTCAGCTTCAAAAAGGGCGCGGTCTTATCTGCCTCGGCCGCAGCCAACGTGTCGCCCCTCCCATCCGGCAGCGGTGTTGCTGGCTCCCTGCCCGTCCGCCGTGGCGAGTCTCCTGAAGCTGCGGCAAAGCGGTACCGAAAGTCTGCTGGTACGCCTGCTTGCGTGCTCTGTGTGCCCTGTGCAGCGCAGCCTGGCAGCACAGGACTGATCAGCAGCAAACAACAGGCGTCTTGCGGCATTCAGACCGCCCCGTCTGCCCGCCCCTCATTTGCCTCCTCAATGTGTGTGGCTGCCATGCTGCAGGCGTGAAGTATGCCGCTCCCAACTTGTGGGTCCACGTCACGGATGGTGCGATGCAGCAGCCTGTGCTGTTTGTGGGGTGCTGACTGAGTGCCGCTTGCTGACACTGCGCTGCGTTGCACATGAGTGCTCGCTCTTCATCGGTGGCCAGCAGTCGAGGCAAGCAGCTGCCGCCAGCCTCACAGTGCTGTGCATCTTGAGGTTGCTCACAGTGCTGTGTCTCCTGCGCGCCCCTTCAGGTGGCTCCTACCCGTTTCGTGCGCCTGTGCAAGAGCCATTATGGAATGCCAGCTGGGCTATGACCAAGATCAGCGCTGGGTATGCATATGGCACTGGCGTTGGAGGGCGGCGAAAGGACACCACATCTGAGACACGCGTGTGCATCATAGGTGAGAGGGGCATCCACAGCCTGGCTGCTCTGAGGCTGGGCTTGATGAAGGCTTGGGTGGCGGCTTGTGTTGGGTGGGGCCTGTCATGGTGAGCTAAGTCCAGCGCCGCAGGCCCTTACCAGCTGTTTTCCGCCCTGCTTCTCTGCGGCCGCTCAAGCAGCAGCAGGAGTGCTTTCTGAACCCCTGTTTGGTTCGCTTTCTTGCCGCTGCAGATTCGGGTGTGGATTGTGGTCACCCAGACTTGGCAGGTTCCTGTAAAGACGGTGTGTCCTTCTTTAGTAACAAGGAAACCAGGGGCTTGGCTGCCGCGCAAGACGAAAACGGCCATGGCACTAAGATGGCAGGCCTGGTGACAGCGTCCGGCATCATAACGCCGCCCTTGGGCACGGCTGGCGTGCTATATCTAGGGGTGAGGCCGGCCCTCGCCTGTCTGCCTCATGCCGTGTTTCATGCCACCATGTATGGCAATCAATGTGCTCCATGCTGTCCGCAGTGCTCTGTCTGACGCCTTGCGCTATGCTGTGCCATGCTGTGCCGTGCTGTGCTGTGCAGTCGTCGCTGTATGTGTGCAAGTTCATGGATGCAAAGGGTTTCGGCACCATGGGAGACGCGCTGCTCTGCCTGCAGTGGTGCATCTCAAAGGGCGTCTCACTGTCCTGTGCGTTTGCGGCACTGTGTCTTGTGCCCAGCTGTGATTGGCGCGTGCCCTGTCCCAGTTGTCTTGCTGCTTGGCCTGCCCACCACCTCGAAACCATCGGGAGTCGCGGCTTGCTTGACTAAGGGCTGCATGTAGGGCGCCTTGCAGCCCCACCAAACACAGCTTTGTTCTGGCCGCTGATGTCAGCTGTTGACTTGCCCCTGCTTCCCCTCGCCTTGCAGTGGCGTCCTGGGGCACCAACATCGGCAACATGGCTTGGGAAGGTCCCGGCACCCCTGGAGAGCTCTACTGGCGGTTCAAACAAGTTCTGCTAAAGCAAGGAAACAACCATTTGCTGGTGGCGGCGGCAGGCAACCAGGGCCGGCCATTGCTGCCACAACCGCAGTGCGGTCCTTTCTTCTTCATGCCCGCCCAGCTGCAAGTGGACAACATGCTGGTTGTGGGCGCCTCGGGTGAGCAACTGCTGCAGCTGCTGTTGCTGGGGTGCAGATGTGACTGTGCGATGCAAGTGGCACCCGCTCCCAGTCGTGCAAGGGGTTGTCGCATGGCCATGGCATGCCGTTGCCGTCGTCACACAGTAACACCCAGCATCCTCCGGCTGCAGATCAGAGTGACGGGATGTGGAAGGCCGGCGTCAGCGGCACAGCCTTGAGTGGCCAGCGCACTGCCGCCCTGGTCAGCGGTCAGTGCCAGGCGACAGTTGCAGAGGATTCAGGCAGCAACTACGGCTCTAACTATGTGCACATCTTTGCCCCTGGATACCTGGTGTGGACCACCAGCATGAGAAGTTCTGAAGAAAAGCTGCTGAACAAGGGTGCGTGTGTTAGCCGGCAGCCTTCACTGCACAAGCAAGTTTTTTCCCGCCCTTCTGCAGTATCCCACTCTCGACTGCTTTCCAATCTGCCTGCCTGCCTGCCTGCCCGCGTCTGCAGCCACTTATGTGGAAGTCATCGGCACGTCTGTGTCAGCTGCGCTGGTGAGCGGCGTTGCTGGGCTGGTCCTGGCGGCCACCGGCAATGCCGCAGCGTCAGGCATGCAGGACGTGCGGCAGGCGATTCTGGACGGCGCAGATCGCACTGCAGCCCTGACCAGCAAAGTCAGTGATCAGTTCGGGAATGACGTAAGGAATGGGCAGACTGTTGTTGGGGCAGGGCGGCGGCTGAACGCCTACAACACGCTGTCAGAATACTTTGGGGACCCTGGTGATTACGACCCAAACTTCCCGTTGCTGCCGCCAGCCATGTGCGGCACTGCTCCCGCCGCCTATGCGTCCCGGCTACTGCCGTCACCACCACCACCTCAGCCGCCGTCCCCGCGGGTGCGCGCTCTGCTTTGCTCGAGCGGTGTTGAGCTGTGCTGTTCTCATTTGCGTGCCTGCTAGCCTTTGTGCGAGCGGACCCGAATGCATCCAATCCTAGCAGCACAAGGCTCGTCTTGTGCCTGACAGCATGCTGTGCCCGCCTCCCATCCCTTTGCAGCCTCCAGTCGTGGTCCCGTACACAACTGGGCGTCCACCGCCTAGACCCCCGCCTCGGCTGGTCCCTAGCCCTCGCCCCTCTCCCCCGCCACCGCTCCCGCCAAGGCCACCCCCACCCAAGCCACCTCCACCCTTGCCTCGCCCTCCCTGGCCCCGCCCACCCTCACGCCCCCCAAGCCCCAAGCCGCAGCCACCCAAACCGCGACCTAGGCCGCCGCCGCCGAACTCGCAATGTGAGTTTCTTGGACCGCTCTATGAGCAGTTTGTGCATGACATGGCGTTCTTCATTGCTGGGCGTGCCATGTGGCAGGACCTTCCTTGTGGCAGCCTCTCCTCACCTGCCCGGCCTGCCTTGCCCTCTCCCAACGCAGGCAGAGTAGGTCAGGTGTTTGATGTGTTCCAGAAGCGCTGCGTTGCTGTGCCATTAAAGCGGCGATCTGGGCGGCGTTCTGGCTTGCTGTAGGCATCAGTGGGCGTACTGCATCAGCTCATCAATTTCCTGCTTTCATCACCTGCATCTATTCTGTCACGCTCCTTTCTGCGGCCCCTGTCACTGCTGGCTCACCCTGCATTTGCAAGTTTTCAACCCCTACCTGTATCTACACTTTCTACTCACTCCTGCTTCTGTCCTTTGGCCGCGTGTCTTTTGGCCTTTGCTGTAATGCATATGCACACAGCAAGCATCACACGATCAACAAACGTTACGACCGTGCCAGCGGTGCGACGCCGCCACACTATTGCCACACCGCGTTTTGCTCAATTAAATGCGTTGACATTTCGCCTGTGCCCAATCATGTCAGACAGGGAGGCTGTGAAGGTCTGACTCCCTTGTCACACAGGCACCCCCCTCGCCTCCCCGCCGCTTAACCCGCCTTGCCGCTTTTTGCAGGTCATTGTGCGGTGCAGGCCTCTCAGCGACAAGGAGATCCGGGACGGGCGGCAGCCGGTCGTGCTGGTGGAGGCTGGACAAGTTTCGGTGAGTTTTCGCTCGCTCCACACGCTCTATGGTCGCCTGCTTTCAGCCACTGACGTGACTGGACGCCACGCAGATCCGAAGCGCCACCGAGGGAGCAAAGTCCTTCACCTTTGACCAGGTCGGGCGCCGCCGAGCGGCATCATAGTCGAATGCCTCTGCAACTGCAACTGCGCTCTGCCCTGCCCGGTGCAGGGGTTTTCTGACACAGCTCCTAGTATCATTGCTGCTTTACAGTATCATGGTGCTTATTCTCACCCCCTTTCAATCCCTCAACCCCCTCAACAACTGTGGCGCAGGCGTTTGGAGCGGAGTCACGGCAGGAGGATGTCTATGATGCAGCTGCTGCTCCGCTGGTGGAGGCCATGCTTGAAGGCTTCAACTCCACGGTCTTTGCGTACGGACAGACAGGGTGCGGCAAGACGCACACGATGGAGGGGCGGGAGCAGCCAGCAGAGGAGCGGGGCATCATCCCCCGAGCCTTCGACCACATCTTTCGAGAGATTGAGAAAGGCAAGCGCAGCGCAACGGCTGAGGTGTAGAGGAGGCAGGCAGGCACAAGTGCAGGGCTGTGCACACCTTCTGATGGATCAGCATCAACATAGCCATGCAGCCGGCAACGCACGCATGCTGCTGCGGCTCCGACAGCCGGCCCTTGTGCTTGTGCTGGCTGCCTGGCTGCAGGAGCTGGCGGTCGACAGTTCTTGGTGCGCGTCAGCCACCTCGAGATTTACAACGAAGAGGTTCGGGACCTGCTGAGCAGGGATGCCAAGTCCAGGGTTGAACTGCGAGAGAGCCCCGGCCAGGGCGTGCATGTGCGCGGGTTGAAGGAGTTTGTGGTGAAGAGTGCGGCGGAGATGGCGGCGGTGCTGGAGGTGCGCTGAGCGGCTGGCGGCTGGCGGCTGGCTGCTGTGGCTTGTTCTGGTGGGAGGGGGTGGATGTCAGGCTGCGGGTGAATGAAGGCCAGGCTGGAGGCTGGCTCAGGGTGTGTGCGGGTTGTGGAGCAAGCAAGCCCGCAGTGGGCAGGAATGAAGCGGTCAGCAGGCATGGCATATTGGGGCCAGCAGGTGTGTCATTCTCACCGGGAAGCAATGCTTTGCTGTGTGTCCCGGCAGGTGGGCAAGAAAAATCGCACCGTCGGTGCAACGTTGATGAACCAGGACTCCTCCCGATCCCACTCCATCTTCACAATTGTTGTGGAGACGGGCAGCAAGGAGGGGGACCCCGCAGCAGCAGCAGCTGGCAGCGACGGCACTACCAGCAGCAGTTCCAGCACACCCAAAGCTCGCGGCATTCGTGTGGGCAAGCTGAACCTAGTTGACCTGGCAGGCAGCGAGCGGCAGGCTAAGACAGGTGCCACAGGGGCACGGCTTAAGGAGGCAACCAAAATCAACTTGAGCCTCTCTGCTCTGGGAAACGTGATTGGTGCACTGACTGATGACACAGCTGGCCATGTGCCGTACCGGGACTCCAAACTCACGCGCCTGCTGCAAGTGAGGCCGCAGCCTGCGTCACTGCTGCTGCGTGTTGCCGGCGCAGCAGTTCATATGCAGCGGCGCTGGAAGCCTTGTGCAGGCTGGTGAACTCAAGCAGTCGCCAGTGCTGCTTTTCTGGCGCACCTCACTGAAGCGTGTGCGTTTGTGGACGTTTGCGCCCCTGCCTGGGTGCCTGTGCAGGACAGCCTGGGAGGCAACTCTAAGACTGTGATGATAGCCAACGTCGGCCCCGCAGGTGAAACTGCCTTGATGATTGTGGCCTGCTGGGTGCTGGACCACGCGTTCATTCAGCCTGCGTGTCTGGCCCTTGTGACTTGCTGGGTGATCACTTGCTGCTGGGCTCTCGAACTCAAGCGAGCACTGGCCTGGGCAACACACAAGGCTACTTCTCAAAGTTGCTCGACACGGCCAGTAACTCTTGCCACTTCCCAAGCAATTTGCCTTCTCACTTGCCTTCCTCTGCATCTGTGACCTGCTGCGTCCACACGCTGCTGCCACCTGCTGCTGCCACCTGCCTTTACACTGCTACAGACTACAACTTTGACGAGACCCTGAGCACGCTGCGCTACGCCTCTCGAGCTAAGTTCATCAAGAACAAGCCGCGCATCAACGAAGACCCAAAGGTGGGTGGGTCCCTGCTTGCTTGTCAGTGTTTACAGCTACAGGTGCCCGCAAAGAAACTTGCGATATGTACTTGTGCTAGCCTCAAACTTTATCTGCCGACTGCTGGGGCCGTCTGGCCTGTCCGGCTGATGCCCTGGTATCAAGCACGGTGCTGAACAGAGGCAGGGGCCATGAGGGGAGGCGACTTGTGGCTTGACTGTATGCATGCATGCAAGCTGATATTGCCGGAGGCTGGATTAGGCATGGAATAGAGTACCTCGGCACACTATCATCCCGCAGCTGTGCCTGCTGCCCTTCCCGTCGCCGCCTTCTTGCGAAACGACTTTTTCAACGCATCACACCTGGCTTGTGCGCAGGATGCAATGCTGAGGGATTTCCAAGCAGAAATTGCGAGGCTCAAGGCTGAGCTGGAGCAGCGGCAGCAGCGGCATACGGCCGCCCCCTCAAGTGATGCAGGCAGTAGTGGCAGTGGCGGCGGCGGTGCTGCCGCTGTTAACGCGCTGGCTGAGGCACGGCAGGCGGTTGAGCAAGAGGCCTTGTAAGTGCAGTTTGGGGCTGTTGGTGCTGATCTGACAGCATCACTGTGGAGCTGTGCCAGACTCATGGCATGAGCAAGTGCAGCGCATATGCATGTATATGAGCTCCGGCCCCGCTCCCCTCATGTGTGTGCCTGCAGGCTGCGCCTAGAAGCCGAGCGCCAAGCAAGCACAGCCGCCAGCCAAGAGCAGCGGCAGCAGCATGCGGCACAGCTGGCGGCGCATCAGGCAGAGCTGCAGGCGTATGCGGCGGAGCGAGAGCGGGAGCAGAAGGAGAAGCTTCTGCTGGAGCAGCGCATCCAAGCGATGGAGAGCAAGGCACGTTGGGCTTGGTTGTTGGTTTTCAGCTCGTTTGCCGTATGAGCTCGAAGCAGGTGCATGCTGGAGAGTGCGACTGCAAGGGAGACCACCACCTGCAAGCAAGAAGTTGATGTTGTTGTGTTCAACGCACGGCTCCTGGTCCTCTCAGAGTGCTTGGGCCAGTGCCACTGCCTGCCCGCTGCTGGCCGCCCGCCTGCCTCACTGCCCGCTGGCACTCGCTGCCCGGCGTTTATACTAAACGAAACCGAACCCTGCATAGCTTGCAGGTCCTACGGGGAGGTGTCAACCTGCTGGACGAAGTTGATGCATTGGAGGCGGCGGCGGCACAGCAGGCAGCAGCCCTGGAGCAGGAACGGGCGACAGCGGCCGCCGCAGCCGCACGAGCGGCTGAGTTGGAGCAGCTCACCCGGGGGCTGGAGGTGCAGTACAGCAGCGTCCAGGTGAGGGAGGGGTGCACATGCAGCAGAGCTGGATGGTTGTGAAGGGTGTGGGGCGGCCGGGATCTCTGCAGACCCTGCATCTAGGCAGGTGCCTTGGCGCACAGGGCTCATCTCAAGGGCGTTCACTTTGACCTGATGCCAGCACTTGGAAGATTGCGAACTTGAGCTTCATGAGGTGTCTTAAACCGCAGCGCGGCTGTGGGAGGTGTCTCCCTCTCTACGCATGACGCGACTTCTTGGCAACCCTGACACACGCTGGCGTGCCCTGGCTGCAGGAGGAGCTGGAAGCCAAGACTGCGCACCTGCAGCGTGTCACCGCCCTGCTGGCGGCGGCGCGGCAAGAGGCGGAGGCGCAGGCGGCGCAGCACCAGTCTGAGCGGCAGCGGCTGCTAGACGACATCCACCGCCTGGTCATGCAGGCCAAGCAGAAGGTGGGCGAGGTGGTTGGCTGGCTCGTGTGTTGAAGGCAGGCGAGCAGGCAGTCGAGGGCCTGCTGATCAGCAGTTTCTCTTTAGAGCAGCGGAGAATGACTTTGTGGCAAATCAGCAGCAGGAGCCCACACAGCGTATGCACAGGGGATCCTGCATGCAGTGCATGCCCCAAACTATGGTGTCCCTGCTTGAAATCCACGTCTGGAATGCTCTCACCAGTCTTTGCCTCTATTCTCCCCCCCCTGCCTGCCTGCGTGCCCGTCGCAGGACCTGGTGATAGGTGCCTACATTCCGCCAGAGTACCAGCAGCTGATCATGTCGCGGTGCCACTGGGAGGAAAGCACGGGGTCCTGGTCGGTGGACCACCTTGAGTGTGCGGGCAACCTGGCCAGGTGAGGCGACAGAGCCTGGGGGCCGGCACCGAGGCAGGCTGGTGCAAGACTGCTGCTGCAAAGCAGGTGACGAGTGCAGGAGAGCAGCCGTGCATGGCGCTGGCTTGAAGGGACCAGGTAGTGTGTAGTTGCAGCCACAAATGGATTGAGCCATATTCTCCCATGCAGGGCACGGAGGGAGGGCAGCGCAAGTGGCAGCGAGGCCTCTTCAGGCTCCGCCGCCGGCTGGGCGGATGGTGCTCAGGGTTACCCCGAGGGCAGCGGCAGCGGAGGGAGGTATGACGAGGCGGATGCCGGCGGGTGGGGCGGCATTGGTGGGGGCAGCGGCGGTGGCGTGCTGCACGGCGCGTCCGACACCTTGGCCAATGTGTATTTCTCTTACTCAGCGGCCGCAGACGCAGCTGCATTTGGAGCCCCGGGGAGGCGCCCCGGCTCTAGCACTCGTAGCGGCAGCCCCCTGGTCGGCGGCAGGCCCCGCACGACAGTGCTTGCTGCTCGGCAGGCGCTACGCCGTCCCATCAGCAGCGCTATGGCGGGTGCACAGTGGGGGTAGCTCGGAGTCGAGCTGGGATTACAATCGCATGGGCCGCAACCGGCCAACTCCCGCCAGTGCCGCACCACATGTATCAATCAATCAATCCGCATTTCCCTCAATCTTCTCCTTCAACATCTCGCGTTTTGTAACCTGCCCGCTGCGACGTTTTCTGAGGGCGGACGACTGACTTTCAGGCCCAGTCGCCAATTTGCCAGCAAGGGTGCCATTGATCGTGCAGCGGCCCTAAACTCAGCCACACACATAGCCGAGATTGGCAGCCCTGCCGCCGCCCGGGGCGGGCACAAGCGGCGGCGGCAGCAGAAAGCCGCATGCTTGCACGCGTTGCTGGTTTGACTCGGCCGCTCACAACAGCAGGCGGCAGCAGGCGTCTCGTCGTCATGTCGAAGCGCGGGGAGAGTGAGGAAGAGCGCAGTGCCCGCAAGGCGGCTGTCAAGGCAAGGCGCACGCAGCGGGGCACTCAATGGCCGCACCTGAATGGGGTTGCCCGGAGTTGCCTCTCGGCTTTTTCCAGCACAAGCAACTGCTCGCCCTGCGCTCCTTGCTGCAGCAGCAGAAGGCTGCACGGAGGTTGCAGCGTGAAGGGGGTCAAGATCCTGATTACGGGCGAAAGGCATGTGACCTATGCACAAAGAAGCAGGACACCCTGATTCGCTGCCAAATCGATGCCAGCTTGGAGTGGCACATGGTGGGTGGGTAGGGGCAGCGACTGCACATGCAGTTGAGGACGGATGTCTTCCTTCTGCTGCAATCACGCCAATCACCCTGCCCTGCAGGTGTGCGGCAGATGCTGGCGGGACGTGAGCGGCGGCGTGACAGATGGAGATGCCTCGCATCCTCACTACAGGTATGGCGGGCTCTGGCGCAACCACCATGCACAGATGAAGAAGTAAGGCAAATGGTGTAACCCTAGTGATTGATTGGCGGCGGTGGCACATATTAACATCACAACCCGTAGTCCATCACTCCTCGATTGCGACAAGACGCAGTGATCCTGTGATCGTTGCGAATGGCACCGAGTCGAGCGTGACTACACACACATGGAGTGACGTGGTCCCTGAAGAGAACGGATGCTCCGAGAGTCTCCTCGACATCACTTGCGAGGAAGAGCTCGCATCCAACCGTCGTGCGTGACGCCACTGGCGGCGATCCGGATCCTTACTGGCTGCGTATCGAGTGCAAATCTCGCAGTGCAAGAGATATTTTTCTGCTGAAAATAGGTGCGTCGGGGTGTGGGCTTGGGCATGGCAGGGAGAGGCGTGGGCTGCCTGAGCGTCGACCTGCTTGCGGCTTCGCCCTCGGCCTTCGCCCTGTGCACGCGCCAAACCATGCCCGTATGCGTTCCACGTTGCTAGTGTGGCAGCGCGAGCGGTATGCAGCAGCGGGCGGGTACGGGCCTGCTTGCGTTTTCCGGCACACAGTGTCCCGGAGCTCGCCCAAGCTTCGTATGCGCTTGCATTGCATCGCGGCGGCCAATTGAAGCAGCCAGCAGCGCAGACCTCGTGCTGTCTCGAGTAGTCACAATCGATATTCTTTTGTCGTTGCGCGTGCTTGCAGGCGAGTTCAGGGATGATGCAAGGCATGCTTCAATCGGACATGGACCATCAGAGCGCCTATGAAACCTTGCAGGCGAGTGGCGGCACAGCGCCGCACTCGGCAGTCGATGCCTGTGCGGTCGTTTTCACCTTGACCTCCACATGCTGATGCTGCTGCAATGCTGTGAACATTGCAGATAGACAATTTCACAGTATGCGGCAATGGCCCATTTGACGGCAATTCTCCGCCGCCTCACAGCTATGAGCGTCCGCCGCCACCCTTCAACCGACAGCAGCGAGGGCTTGGCAGCCAGCAGCGTCCCTCCTCCGCCCCTCCTGAGCACGCCCCCTTGCCACGGTCGTCCCAGGACATGCAGCAAGAGCGCCAGCAGCTGCAGGAGCAGCAGGTGAGGTCGGACCAGGATGACTGGTGCGTGGCGGCGCGGGCGGTGATGCGGCAACATGGCTACACTTTTGAGCCGCAGCCAGAACCGCAGGTGGTAAGGAGCAGCGCCCCTGCTGCCGACCCGCACGAGCATGCCAAGCGCGACGGCCAGACACAGGGACAGGAACCTCAGCAGCGCCGCCGCCTGTCAAAAGACTCAGCCTCCACCCCGCCTCCGGCTCACGGCAGCACCGGTGGCAGGCGGTCCAGTCGCGTACGGCGGCCATCCCCTCGGCTGTCGCCGCATCGCCCCAAGGCAGCATCACTTCCTCTCGCCCGTCAGTCGGGCTCGCAGGACACCAACAGCGATGCCAGTGAGAGCGCTGAGCTGGGTCGCGTCATCGTTGGACTGCAGGATGAGATTGCCAGCCTTGAGCTGCGGCAGCAGCAGTGCAAGCAGCGCAAGGTCCAACCTTCCGAGCAGGACCAGCAGCAGCAGAAGCAGCAGCAGTGGAAGGCACAGCAGCAGGCACAGCAGGAGAGCTACTCGCAGCGCAGGTTGCAGCTGCAGGAGATGCAGGCGCAGCTGCAGCGGGAGGAAGCGGCGCAGGAGCAGGAGCAGGCTATGCAGGCGAGGTGGCAGGCAGCGTGGCCAAGCAGGGCCATGCCAGCTCCACCTTTCGATGCCTCTGCCGTCGACTCTAGTGGCTTGTCCCTACCAGGCTCCAAGCAACCTGGCGGCGCGCCTTCCTGGCAGCACAACAGCTTTCGCTCTGCCCAGGTGTGGCTAAGGCTCAAGTCCGTTGCCCACTCTCAACATTGTGCTTCATCCACCCTCCAGCTCGCACTGCGTTTACGATCTGCGATCCAGAGCTAGAGCTTGCTGTGATGACCGAGACCTCTTTCCCCTGTTTACAGGTTCAGCCTGAAGGCAAGATGGCGCCAGAAGGCGGGTGTCCCGTGCTGGAAGGCTTCACCTTTGACAGTCAAGACCTGTATGATGCAAGCGGGCTGGCGCTGGATATGAAGGCAGACCTGAGCCCATTGAGCGGCCTCCAAGACATGCAGGAGGGCTGCTACAGAGGCGCTGGCGGCTTCAGCTTTTCTGAGATGGACAGGCAGGCCCAGGCTTCTCATGCGTGGATGGGCGGCCAGGCAGCCGCTGCGGATGGGAACCAGCTGGAGGGACGCATATGGCGCGCCTTGTAACCACAACTGACAGCCGACAGCAGACACCGCAACGCCAGCATTTTGGCCTCCTACCTGTTTGCCTTGCCTAGGCAATCCTACGTACCTAATGAACGCATCGAGTCTGACCTGACACTCGCAACTTCATGCCCCTGCCTCACGACCCACGCCCAACATACTTCCTTGCTCCCAACACACTTGCATTGATCCTTGCTAACACGCAACGTATTGTGTTTGCCAAGCAGAAGCGGCTTGTTCCCCCTTTTCCAATACCGCACGGCAGGCATCCCTTGATGCCATTATATTCGCTATTGCGCCGCCTATGCCAACACCAACCTTTGACACCAGGCTTTTGTTTTGTGTGTGTTGTTGTTTGTCTTTATTGAAGTCCTTCCTTCCCGCTTCCTTCCCTAAAACCACCGCTGCATGCGTTACAGCACGTGTGTGCCTGCACCCAGCAACTCCCTTCAAGCTGCATCAACCAAACCTGGGCTGCAATAGCTTGCACGTTTTTGAAAGCATGCAACTACGCGCTCCACATTCATTATGCTGCTGATGGAATGCAAGTGCCAGTCTCTTATCCTATTGTAGCCGTTTCCCGCCTGCATGCATTGCCGAAGCGGCTTGGCAAGCCAGCCGGTTGCACACATTCTCTTCTCTTCCTTCACAACGGAAACCTCAGCATTGTAATTTGCTTCCGTGCAGCAGGGTCAGCGGCAAAGCACAGCAAGCACATGCCCGGTGGCTGACATGCGCTGCACGACTCAAGAAATTTGGAACATGGTTTCAGTGATAGTGGTATGGTGGTTGTGTGCTGGTTGATTCGCATGAACACAACGTTGAGGGTTGGCCATGAGCACATGAAGGTCAATCAGCGCACTGCTTCAGGCAGGGACTGCTGATGCGCGGCGGTGGATGCATCCCAAGGCGCATTGTGTCTCATCAAGCAGGGTGCGAACTGGTTTGCCGCAGCCTCAGCCCTGCCCTCTTGTTATGAACCGTCAAGGCCAGGCAGTCTTGAGCGGCCCTGGAACACGCACGTTGACGTGTGCCCATGCCTCACTCGCGAACCGTGGCTGCATAGCCCTGCTGTGCCACAAGCTCATCGAAATATCGAAGCACATAGTCCCTGCGGTGCAGCAGCGCACGCTGCTCCGCCCGCGACAGGTGCTGGCCCAGCTGCAGGGACAGGCTGGGATGAAAATGCAAAGGTTGCCAGGCAGCGGCAGGCAAAGCAAGTGGGCTCAACAGCTGGCAACGCATACGCATACGCAATGATAGTGGAGGCACAACAAGCGCAGCTGGCGGTGCTGACAAGCACGCGCAGCGGCTGGCTGGCCGTCCAGCAAGCTGCTGCTCTGCCCTCTCCTCTCCCTGCCTCCAGCCGCTGCCCCCCCCTGATCCTTAGGTGACCAGCCCAGCGCACGGCGCACGCTCCCTCTCTCGCCGGCACCACACATAAGCAGGTCCCCAGCCCAGCATCAAACGTGGCATGCACCCACCTCCTGAGAAACGGAGTGTGAGTCCAGGAAGCGAAGGCGGAGGTAGGTTGACGCGGAGACGCAGCGCACGGGACCGGAGCCAAACGCGTTTTCGTGGTCCATGCACACAACGGCCTCCTTCCTGCACAGGTGGCACACCACAGCACACACAGCATGCACAGCACGCGCAGCAGGCTCGGTCCAGGTCCCAGCAGGCTGCCGCCAAGGTGTCCCCTCCCAAGCTGAGGACAGGGGCAGGCTCAGCAGGAAGTGGCAGAACGCAGCAGCTAGCAACAGTGAAAGCACCGGCAGCTGACCGTCTCGAGGGTTAAACAGTTGTGCACAGCTGGCAGCCCCAGAGACAGGCCAGGAGTGGAGCACGCCGTCGGCCCAACCTATCGAAACGAACAAGCAAGCACGACCCAGCAGCTGCAAAGGCCCCCCTCTCACACCTGAATGAGGCTGCATGGTCGATCAGCACCGGCAGCATGCCATCAAGCGCCCAGTGGGGCCCCAGCAGGAAGTGGCCGTGGTGGCGGTCGCTGTTGTGCAGCAGTACATCCAGTACGCGAGTATCCGACTGCAGTACCTCAGGGTCCACGCCCCAGCTGTCCTGCGGGAACTCCTTGAGCAGATTACAGCCCTGCAGCAGGCACACCGCATGTGAGGTGGTGAGAGGGGTGCATGAGCGGCACGGTTCTGGGGTTATTCGCAGCAGCGAAACGAGTAGGTTGCCACACGCAGAGCGCACCCTAAATTCAAGCAGCCAGCTTTACTGTTCAACCAGCAGCTCAGCTGTCCCACACAAACTGGAGCGTGCACAAGCCGCCTGCCCCTGCCTGAACTCGCCTCGACCCACAGCATCATGGCACCCTCCTGAAACACAAGCGGCTGCTCCTCGTCACTCAGGCTCAGCGACAGCGGCGCAGTCCTGCGGCGGCACCATCATGATCAGTGATGCGAGGGTACAGGCAGAAGGCTGGGCTACGCCCCACAAGGAGCGAGTGGGTGACATGGAAATTCCTTCACTCCAGCAGTCTCGACACCGGCCTGGCCAAAGCCAGGGTGCTGAAACACCAAAGCGACAACCCCAAGGCTACTCGCCAGGCGCCCTGCTGTCAGTTGTACATGGGATGCTGACGGCACTCCAACACCTGGGAGCTCGCCAGCCAGCCAGACACTCGCTCGCCAGCCAGTTTGTTACACAGCCCTCCCTTGCTTGCCTGTATGCCACGGGTGGCACCAGGTCCAGGCCCAGCAGCAGGTTGAGGCGGTACGCCACCCACTCCATTGGGGTGCGGTGCCAGCCGCCTGCATCCCCAAACACTCGAGGCTTGTAGATGGCCCGCACCCGCCGTGCGGTCTGCGGGTCTTGCAGCTGCAGATGGGGCGGATGAATGCCTGAGTGTCACCCTCATGCGGGTGTGTACAAGAGGTGATGATGAGATCGGATGGGGCAGGCGCAGGCCCAAGCACGGGCGCAGGGGGAAGCGCAGGTGTTGGCCAGAGCAGCAGACGCGGGAGGCAGCCAGGCAACCAATACGGCCACGTGCTTGCTGCAGTGAGGGCTAAGGCGGTACATGTACCGCACCACCAGCAGTACGTCCCGCACCCGACCCACCGTGAGCACGTAGCTCTTGTGGTCAAATTGGGATGGGGCTGAATGCTCTGCACTGATCACAACGCCCCGCTCCAGCACTGTCAGGAACTCAGCATGCCTCGCGGCCACAGCCTGCGCAGCAAGCAGTGGTGAGCAGGCTGCTGATGGCAACCACGGCACGCAGGGCGCTTGGGCTCTTCTCCTTACAAGCGCAGCGCAGTGAGTGTTGGAGCTGTGCTGGGCCTGTTGGCACTGGCAGTGACACCTGGGTGATCGGTGCAGCCCGACAGGTCTGACCTGTGTGCCACTACACTTGCCCTTGAGCAGCCCCTTCCATTCACAGATTCACACCCACCCACCCCCACACACACCTCTGGTGGCCCAGCCTTCAGCCTGTACTCAGTAGCGGCAGCCAAGGAGAAGGAGTGGGCGGCGGAGACGAGAGCCTGTGCAGCCAGTGAGCGCAGCTCCTCTGGTGCCAGGTGGCGATGTATGGTTGCATCATCGGCGGTGCACCTGCACGCACATACCCATGCACACAGGTGGCATACAGCAGCGGTCTGATTTGGTGGAAGGCTGATCAGGTTGTATTCCTTGCGGAGCGCTGCTTCAAGACACGGAGCTAAGAGGATTGATGAACGGTTGATGAACGGTTGGATGGGTGGCGCCAGCGGGACTGCTGCAGCGGCTGTAAGCCCAGTGTGTGTGTGGAGCTCGCCTGGCGGTTGTGTGCAGGGAAACGGAGCAGGAAGCACCGCTCGGGTCCGTCGTGCTGCTCAGCTTGCTGCAGCAGATGCTGCCCGGGTGCTGCACGCTGCAGCTCAAAGTGGCCTGCCCCACGCTTGGCGGCTCGTGATACACGGGAGCAGCGACAGGGCTGGTGTCGGGGCATGGGTGGCTGTGAGTGCGACCATGCTCCGCCAGATGCTCATGGTGGGTTGGCGGTTGCCGATTCAGGTCAACGCCGTCCGCCGGATGGCTGCCGTCCAACGAGGAGTCCAGCGCTGTCCGCAGAGCGAAAGCCAGCTGGTCAATCTCTGCTTGCAGCTCTGCGTTGTCTGACTGTAGTTGTAGCACGGACCTGCGATCAAGCAGCGGCGAGGGACGGAAGCGGCAAACGGTTAAGGTGGCGCCGGCAAAATTGCTGAGCAGCCGCTTGGCCCCTGAGAACTCACCGTTGCAGTTCCTCCTCGACCGGCGTTGGTTGATGGCGCCCTGCTGAGACGCTCTGCTGCCGCGCCTGTGTGCGCGCTTTGCTATCGCTTTGAACCGCAACCTTTACCAACGAGCGTTGCCGTGCAGTGATTGTGTTGCTTTTGCGAGCCATTGATCGCTTTGGCGCTACGGTGGCTGACCAACTCGTCGCCATGGCCGCTCGAGAGTCGACCTGTGCCCGCACCCAAGCCAGATTCATTCGTGTCTTGGTAAATGAGCTTTGCTGTTGATCAATAACTGGCAGGGCGAGCACCGTTGCAAGCGATGTACAACGTGCTGCCGTGACGTCGTCGGCACTCGATTGCCTTGCAGAGCCCGCATTTCAGCTGCCAGTTGCTTGCCAGCTTGCTTGAGAGCCCCTGCGCGACCGTCACTGTCGGTCAACGCAGGATGCGGGTGACCGAGGCTCTCCTGGTGCGCCGAGCAGAGCACAACGAGCGCAACCTGACCACTCTGGAAGAGATTGGACTGCACGGCCAGGGCATCGAGCGAATCGAGCTCATCAACCAGCTCTGCAGGCACCTGCGCATCCTTTACCTGCAAAGCAACGTCATTTGCAAGATCGAGCAGCTCCACAGGCTCAAGGTGCGCAGGCGGCGCGTTGCCCGGCCCTGCCAACCCACTGTTACCGCCGCCCACACCCCCGCCCAAACCCCTGATGAGACGCCCCTGCTGCTGTTACACAGGAGCTGGAGGTTTTGAACTTGGCACTGAACAACATACTCAGGGTGCAGAACCTGCAGCGCTGCGAGTCCCTACGCCGCCTGGACCTCACTGCCAACTTCATTGACAAGGCGGGCCTGCTGAGCCTGCACAGGTCGGTGAACCCGGTGGCACCTGCCTCAACCAGTCGCCGTCAATCGCTGCCTTTATTTGCGCTTTCCTCAATGATGGTTGCCTCACCAAGCATCTCACCCTGTTGCCTGTCCACTCCCGCAGCCTGCAGGAGAACGAGCATTTGGAGGAGCTGCTGCTGCTGGGCAACCCGTGCGCCGCTTGGCCAGGCTACCGCACCTACGTGCTGGGCACCCTGCCCCGGCTGCAGCGCCTGGACGCAGAGCCTGTGCTGCCCTCTGAGCGCATCGCGGCGGCGCGGCAACTGCCCGCGCTGCACGCTCAACTGCTCGGTGAGCTGGCAGCAGAGGGTGTGGACCTGGAAGAGGCGGCACAGGTGGAGGATGACAGCCTGCTGGATGCAGAATTCATACCCGAAACAGGCATCGTGGGAGAAGATGGAGAGCTGCGGCGGCCTTGGTGCCCCGCCACACGCATCCTGGATCAGCGAGAGGACGAGGCGCGGGAGGCAGCGGCGGCACAACAGAAGCGAGCAGACCAGGAGCGAGCGGCAGGGCTGTTTGGAGAGCCCGAGTTGGAGCCGCCACTGAGGGTTGGGCTGCCGGAGGTTGTGGAGGGCGAACCGATCCTGCAAAAGAACGAGGGTGGGTGTCTTTCTGCTGGCTGGCTGTATTGCACCAGCAGTGCGGCTCCAGGTGGGCCGGTCCTTCCCGCCTAGGGGCGTCACCCTGCCCCTCGCAAGCGTGTCTACCTTCTGGCATGCTGCTCAACCCGGTCCAACCTCACCCTAACCCTCACCCTACCCTCACTCCTGTCCCCACTGCCCCGCCCTTGTCCTCCCTCAGGCAAATGGGAGTACAGGCTGGAGGAAAGCTCAGACGGGCGCAGCATCCAGCTGGATGTGGCAATGGGGCGCTACCTCGACACCTCGGCCATCCAAGCCGACGTGCAGCCCTTCTTTGTGCGCCTGCTGGCAAAGGGCCGCCTCCTGCAGCTAGCGCTGCCTGCCGAGGTGTCGCCAGACGCTGCCGTCGCACAGCGCTCCCGCACCACCGGCAACCTGCTCATCACGATGCCGCTGGCAGACCAGCAGGCAGCGCTGCGTGCGATGGCTGCAACTGCTGGTTCTAGCAGGTGTGCGGCGGGTGCTGAAAACGCGCCGGGAGTAGGGAACCGTGCAGGGGAGAGTCTCTGCGTCGGGGGCCTGAGAAGTAAGTTGGCAGCACAGCAGGGCGCAGCAGAAATGCTGCCAGCTCTGGTCAGTGTTGCTGAGGATGGAGGCAGTTGCGATGGTGACCTGGAGCTGCCTCCCTTGTGAACCTGTTGGTGGGGCTGGACGCACTTCCCTGGCCTTATGACCGCATCTGTCAACACACTATCGCAATCTGCCCTGAGTTTACACACAGTAATGCCTTGGCATGAAGGGCATGGAGGGTGCAAAAAGCTGCGGCTCTGTGCTGCTGCTTGGACCACACGCAGGCAGCGGCAGGGAAGGCAGTGATGGGTGTAGCGGGGGAGGAAGTATGAGCGGTCAAACAGATATAGCAAAGGGAGGGGAAGCAGGAGGGAAGATCACCCTGAGGCCAAGGTTGAGGCTGGTTCTCAGCACAGCCACATTGCTGCTCACTGAGCAGGGTGCACAGACAAAAGGGATGCAATGCTACAAGGGTTTGGAAAGGAGGGTAGGGCTGTGTACAGGTGAGTGACGGCGCATAGCAGCGTGGCAGGTGCCGAATGGCAGTGCGAGCTGTGCGGCTGTATGGCTCCAATCACACCAGCAGCACAGCGTTGATGCAGCCGTCATTCTCAGGGTTGTTGGTGACTGCAGTAGGTGATCCAGGGGGAGGCAGGGGCTTGCTGAGTGGGTAACAGGATGGATGAGCAACAAGCTATGTGAAGACGGGTGCGAAACCCTGAGGGTAAGCACGCATCATGCATCACAAACGCCACAACATCACAATTGTCATACCAACAGGCATCAGCAGGAGGCAATGCAACTTTCTATTACTCGTGCCGCCAGCAGCAGCATGTGTTACAGCAGCGACACAGATTGGGCATGGCCCGGCAGCAGGGATGTGGCACCAGCAACCCACTAACCTTGAGCGTACTTGCCCCACACAACCTTGCCTCCCGGTGTCACCAGCCCCAGCTCGCTGACATTCACCTCGATAATCGTTCCTGCAACGGCAGCAGCAGAACTCAATGTGAGGCCAGAGAAAGTTGTGCCCCTTGTGCGTGAGCAGAGCTGGCTAACCCACTGCCTGCCTGCCGTGGCTGCCAAGCATCGCCTGCCCCCTGCTGATGGCGCAGCTCTGTTGGAATGCAGCCGGCGAGCGTTGAAAAGGCCCCTTTTGCAGCGCAGGCACCGCTGCCATAGCCTGCCGCTGCCGCTGCTGCCGCTGCCGCTGCCGCTGTGGCAGGCACCCTTGCGGGCGCACATACCCTTGGTGATGACTCCCAGCCCGGTGTAGGCCTGTCCGTTAGGGTTCTTCTTCACCCCGATGATGGCCAGCTGGAAGGTGGCCTTCAGCTCTGGGTGGGTGACATGCGCCTTGGACATGCGCAGACCTGTGGGCCTGATGAAGCGCTCGTACTTGGGCGGCTTGCGTGTGAAGCCGGGCGGCACAAAGGTCACCTGCGGAAAGGAACGAAGGTGAGTGGAGGGCAATGGTTGACAGCAGGTGGCAGTGATGAACACAGCACAGCAGGGCACGATGCGACACTGCACAGCGGGGCACAGCACAACACAGAACAGCATGCGCCATGCAACCAGACATGGCCACGTCGTGCACACTGCACCGGGCGCCTCCCTGCCTCCCTGCCGCCTCACCTTTGTGACCATGCGCTTCCACTCCTTCTTCTTGCGCTTTCCCGTGCGCAGCACCTTGAACATTTCGTCTTCGGCCACGGGGCGAACCTTTGGCAGCGGCACCTCCCACTTGCCCGCCTTCTCCTTGCGCTTCTGCTTGATTGTGTTGCTCAGCACCTTGGCACGGTCCACCTGCACAGCGGGAGGAAGGGGCGCGCATGACACACAGATTCAGGCATGGAGGGCGGCCAGCCATGCAGGGTGAAGGGGCCTAGGAGGAGCACAAGAAGCCAGCTCTATAGGCTGGCTTTGCCATGTTGGGCCTTTGCCGAGCGCTCCCCAGCCTTGCCAGCCCTTCAACTGGCGGCGACCATGCTGCTACACCCTCCCACTGGCACTGGGTGTCTGCCGCCCTTCCTTCCGCACCTGGTCACGCTCCAGCAGGTAAGCAGGCAGAGCGGCGCCCTTGTTGCCGTCATCTGCCTTGTGCTTCTTGTCTCGCTCCTCGTGCATGGCGATGGTCTTCTTCATCACAGCCTTCTCCTTGGCCCGCTCCTTGGCCAGCATCTTGCCTTTGATACCCAGTGTGCGCTGCGCCATGGTCGCCCGCTTCTTCACCGACCGGGCCTCCTTCTTGCGCGTCCGCTCCTCGTGGTCGAGCTGCCGACCATACCGCTTGCGGTGCAGCTCGATGTGCTCGCCCTGTGGCATGGCTGCTGCAGCCTCTACGCTCTGCCCACTGGGCTGTGCGGCCTAGTCAGGCCCCCGCGCTGGAATGAGCGCGCCGCCGGGAAAGTCTGTGGCGGCTGTCCGCAGCAGATGCTGCCGCTGAGCTTAGATGCACTGGTTCAACTGAGGCAAGTGTGCAAAGGAAGCGGGCGTCAGGCTCGAGAGGCGTGGGGCATGCGCTCCAGGGCAGCCAATCGTCCTGGCAGTAGATCGTCGATATGTCAGGAGCGTTAGGGGGGTCTGCAGGGCCTCAAAGGCACGTGCGGGCAGAGGCAGAACACTTTGTTGTCCTGCCCGGCCGCCATCGCCGAAAGGCTCAGTCGCCAGCCATCGCTTGATCGTCACCAACCATACAGACATGCGCTGCGTTGGACTAGCCTCGCATCTCCGCGGCGGAAAACTCTGGCCTGCTGCTCCTGCCAGCCGACCTGCGCATCCATTCGCAGCTAGATGCAGCAGCAGCAGCAACAGTAACAGTAGCGGCGACCCTCCCGGAGGTGAACACTCCAACTCGCATTCGAGCGACACAGTCTACAAAGGCTTTTCAAAGCAGCAGCAGCAGAAGGCCACGCCTGCAGATGCGCTTCAGAACACACTAGCAGGTGGGAGATCGTGGCGGCGGCAGCGGATTCGCGCTGCAAGTGCACGTCTGAGCATGCAAGACACGTTGTTTTCTACTGCAGGGCTGTCAGCCGCAGTGGGACGCGTACCCAGCAGCAACAACGTCATCCTTGACACCACCAATGACGAGGACAAGTGGCGGGAGCTGGATGCACAGGTCAACCCCTATCCCGGGCAGCGAACTTTTAAAGCCATCGGCACCGGCGACCAGGCATTCGTGGCAGCGATGACAGAGTGCGTCGAGAGCGTGGTTGGCACGGTGCATGCCGAGTGCGTCAGCCACCGGGCCAGCTCTAAAGGCAACTACACTAGCGTCACAGGTGAGGGCTTGTGCACTTTCGGTGTCTTCATCATTG
This sequence comes from Chlorella vulgaris, assembly GCA_023343905.1. Lineage (NCBI taxonomy): Eukaryota > Viridiplantae > Chlorophyta > Trebouxiophyceae > Chlorellales > Chlorellaceae > Chlorella > Chlorella vulgaris. The sequence goes on along the minus strand of SIDB01000011.1, from coordinate 1,058,922 downwards.
CTAGGTGCGATCCTAGCATAATGCTAGCTTTTTATTTTTATTTTTATTGCCGCTGACGCTGATGTTGTTGGTGCTTGTCCTGGGTGCTGGAGTTGCGTTGCTGAGCCTCCCTTGCCCTGCGCTTTGCGGTTGCAGTGGGCCCCGTGTGGGTTGAGTCGCCAGACCAAGTCCTCCAGATCTACGAAAACATGCGGGCGGATGGCCGACTGCGATTCTTCTTCTGATTTTTCTTGCCTCCCGAGTTTCTGCGCCATGCGGCATTGAATGTTTTCCTGCTTCCGCTCATTTTATGCTGGTCTTCAGCACTGGCATGGGATGCATTGCGCCGTGCTTGTATCAATACATGAACCATTTGCATAGTTGTTATGTGCATTCTGCCACACCAGACACTGTGTGAGGTGCAAAAGGGGCTGTGCAACAGCCAGGCTGCACGAGGGCGGTGGCGGTGCGGCTTGCATGCTGTGTCGGGTGACCGACACATTTCTGTCTGTCTGGCCCCTTTTCTTTCGCCCCTATCTCCCCTGACACAATCCATCATGCAAATCCAGCTCCGAAGCACCAGAGCCAGCCCACCCACACACCGTGAAAGTGGCTGTAGTATGTTTCGTTGTGCACAACCAGCCCGTCGCCCAGCTGCAAGTGACATGGCGGCGGCTGCACCGAAAGCGCAGGCGCCACCGCCACCGCTGGCTGCTGCAACAGCTGCGGCAGACCGCCATGCTGCAAGCCGCCGCCGCCAAAGCCGCCGCTGCCGCATTCCTCTGGTGGCTGGACTGGATGTACATTTGTCACCTTCTGCACATCAGTCTGAATCGCCGAGTGCCCTCCACTTCCAAGCAGATCATCAATCCATCATGCAAATCCTGTTGCCGGCTGACCTTGTAGAGCAATTGCGGGCCAGGCAATCGCGGTGTCTGAGTTGTCAGACAATAGAGGATCTGGCGATCGCAGAGCTGCGATGGGCGCTGTCTCGACCCAAGGAGCGATCGCCAGGCACAAGCGCCCCCGCCAGGACTCCCGGCGCCGATTCGCCGTCGCAGCACACTCTGCTGCACGTCACATCCCCTGTGAGCCCTTGTGAGCGATGTGCCTGTCGTTTGACATTTGTCACCTTCTGCACATCAGTCTGAATCGCCGAGTGCCCTCCACTTCCAAGCAGATCATTGGCCTCGTCGAGGGGTTGTTGACTGGAGAGACCACAGTTGGCGACGGTGCGCCACAGTGTGAAAGGCCTTGACTCGTTGCTGCTCTGCAACTGGGCTGTTAATTTCATTCAACTCGTTGCTGCTCAGCAAAACCAGCTACTCGATGCAACTCTTGCCTCTGCAGTATTGCAAAGAGGGGACTTTGGTATAGGCACCTTGAATCACGTGCGTGTGCCTGTAGTCACAGCATATCCTGGCAACACCACTGCCGCTTGTGCAAGGTCATGACCCTGCTGCAAGTGCATGCTGCAGCTGGATGGCGAGGTAATGGTTCTGGATGGGGTGGCATATCAGAAGGGCGGCGAGGGCAAGTGCCGATTGGTCGATCCATCCGAACAGGTAGGCTTTGCTGTAACTGCCAGCCTGCCTGCGCTGTTGGCACACTTGCATCCCACGGTGCTCTCCTCTAACGCACCTGCACGCTACATGGGTGGCTCTTCACCTCCCTTGCCACTGCGTGGCTTCTCCTGCGGTGCCATTACCCCATGTGCCGTTCATGCACTCTGATACACCGACACACTGCAAGGCCACCTCCCTGCCGTGCCTCGCTGCCGCCGCAGACCCCTTTCATGACTGTCACACGCTGGTGCCCAGACGTCGCAGACACGGTGCAGCTGAGCGGGCGCACAGAGCACAGCGAGCTGTTGGCTGAGATCGAGGGCCACTTCCCCTCCCAGAACCTGTTCTACGCAATTCGCGTGACGGGGCGATTTGAGGGCATGCGCACCCGCTCAGTCATCAAGCAGGCAGTAGACCGGTGCGGCTGGGTAGCCTTGACTGGGCAGCATTGGCGTCGTCCACAAAATGCCAACGTTCCAGTGCTGCCGCTGTGTCTGGCCTTGCGTCTCAGCAGCTGTGCAGCGACATTGCTTTGCCACTGGCATCTGCCAACCCAGTCAGCCATGGCCCATGGGCTTGATTGTGGCATGCAAGCGACAACCAAGGCCCGTGCCGGCCCCCCTGCAGGCCGCTGGCTGCTGTGGCCAAGGACCAGCGTGTGTTTGAGCTGGGGGCGTGCAGCGGCACCTTGATGGGCTTCTGGACTCCCGGTTACCTGGGGTCAGGCCTCAACGTCCCGGGCTTCCACCTGCACTTCCTCTCGGGTACTGCACCCTTGTTGCTGCCTAGCTGTCCTGGCTGGGCTGGCCCTCTACCCTGGGAGTTTGCGCTGGCTGGTGATGATCTGAGCTGTTGTTGACTTCCTGGTGCGTTGTTGGCAGAGGAGCAGGCTTTCTCATGCGCGCCCACCACTGCGTCGTCGGCCTGCTGCAGATGACAAGACGCAGGGGGGCCACCTGCTCGATTGCGTGGCGCTGGAGGGCAAGGTGCAGATCCAGGTGCGGGCGCTGGCCAACTCTGCTCAGGGCAACCGCTAAGTGATCCAAAGTCAATCCACCGTTGCACAACCCCTCCCTCTCAAATATCTTCATTCCCATTGCTTTCTGTGCAGGCGCTGCACAGCGCTGACACAGACCTGCCTCAAACGCAAGACTTCCTCGCTGCCGACTTGACCCGCGACCCCGCTGACGACTTGAACAGTGCGGAGAAGTGAAGCAGAAGGATGCGCTGGTGTTGTGACTGTGTAAAAGGCCAATCTTGTCACCAGCCAGATGAATGCGTCCACAATGCGGTGACGCCGCATGGCGTTTCACGGCGTAGAGCCAACAAGCTGTCCTCGTTGCCCTCGGCATCCCTTCCTCAGCGTCCCTCCAGCATGTCGTGCGTTGTGAGGGATGCTGGCTCAGCGGGCCTGCTCAGCCTGCCCTCCGACCTCCAGCTCGCTGTTGCTCTGAACTTGCCGTGTCAATTGGATCGCATGGCGCTCTCCGGCACCTGCGCGTTGCTGCGCCACCACTCTCTGTCAGCTGAATGGGCGGAAACTTGGGCCATCCTCACGCTGGACCTTGAGGCCTTGTTGAGCGATGCTTTCTATGATCAGGACGGCACAAAGCAACACGCGTTTCGGTAAGCCTTAGCCAAAAACCGGCGGCGCCGCCGCCGCAACTGTTGCGCGTCGGCGGGCCTGACCCCCTCCTCCGTTCAACGCAGGTGCTGGGTGATGCGTCGGCGACACGCCATTCGCGAGCTGTGTGTGGAATGGCCGGCCTACGTCCCGCTGGAGGGCAGTCTTTGGATGATGCCCCTCATCTCTTCCATTGTCGCAACTCTGGCCGACGCCAGCCTCACCAGCCTGCGCTACATCTTCACCTGCGAGGTCCCCTGGATGGACACCCTGGTGCCAATGGGTCCGGCAGCCCTGCAGGAGCTGCACATCCAGAGCTGCCACCTCTCCGTGGTGCCGCCAGCGCTTGCCACGCTGGCCTGCTCCCTCACTAGCCTGTCAATTGGCCTGTGCGAGGGGTTTGCCGGGCATGTGGGACCGCCTTTGGGTCTGGGCAAGGCCCTGGCCTGCCTGACGGGGCTGCAGCACTTGAGGCTGGATTGCGCAACGTCGGCAAGCGGTGAGCTGGGGGGGGCCTGGGGGCTGCCAGCCTGGCGTGGCGCACCAGGCCATGTCACTGCCGGCCTTCTTGTTGTTGCTTTCTTTGCCAACAACTTTGGCAACCACCAACCCAGGGCTGGCGTTGCCTGCCTTGCAGTCCTGGACGGCATCAGCCAACTCACCCGCCTGTCGTCCCTGGTGGTGACGGGCGGCGGCTTTGTCATGCTGCCGCGCTGCCTCTCCGCCCTCAGGGGGCTTGCCAGCCTGGAGCTCACTGACTCGCTTCTGCACTCAGTGCCGGAGGTCATCAAGGTGGGCCAACTGTCAGGCTGCCAGGCTGCCAGGCTTTGCAAAGGCTCGCTGTGCATCCACCAATGCGCTGCGGCGGGGCAGGGCGGGGCGGGGCTAGTGCTGCTTGGACCGGTGCGTCTCGATACGCTGCCCTGATTGCATGTGCTGCTGACCCCCTGCAGCACTTCACCGGCCTGCGTACGCTGCTGCTGGGAGGCAACCGGCTGGGCTTGAACCTCCTTGACAGCGTGGACCCGGGGGCGCCGCAAGGGGTGCCGCTGGCGCTGTCTGCGCTGCGTTGCCTGGAGCTTCTCAGCCTGGACCGCAGCGCTTACCTGCGGGAAATGCCCCAGGTGAAGGAGGAGGGAGGCTGCGCAGCCTTGCCTGCACAGCATGCGGAGCAGGGTGGTGTACGGAGCAAAGCGGTACAGTGTACAATGTACGGTGTACAGCGGCGGAGAGCGGCTGGGTCTGGCGCCCAATCACTGCAAGCTGCTATCATCATCAGCCCGCCGGCTGCGATACCCCGACCCCCAGTGGTGCTGCTTTTTCCTTGCGGCGATTTTTGCTCGCAGGCGTTCCTCAATCTGCCCAGGCTGACGAGGCTGATGCTGGGGGGCGGCTTGAGCATCCTAGCACCTGGGCCATACCTGGGCAACCTGCAGGTCCGGTAACTGATACATCGTGCATTGCTGCTTGTTTGACACGCACAATGAGCGGCTGCAGCAGCATTGGCGCCCCATAAGCAGTGTCTCTCTAGCTCTGCGCCGGGGTAGTGTGCATGACCTCGCCTCAACCTCGACCCCTGCAGGAACTGAGCATTCGGCAGTGCTGGTGCTCGCAGCAGCCGCGGAGCTTGGATGCCCTGGCGGGGGCCACCTCCCTGCGCCGCCTCTCTTTGAACCACTCAGGGGTTGGGCTGGAGCTGCCTGATGCCATCGTGCAACGGGCCGGCCTGACATATCTGGACTTTGGAGGGATCACGATGTCCAGGTGAGGTATGGTCAGCAGCGCAGCATGTGCCAGGGGGCCTGGCACTAAAGTCGAGTGCGGGACCGACACATTGCTGCTCAGCCTGCCCAACGTGGGCGCATCGAGCTCAGCGCAGGGCAGCAGAGCTTGCAGGCGCACAGCTTCATTGTTCGGGGGCCAACCTTGGATGTAAGCAGCCTCGCCCTGTGTCCAGCACGGCCACTGCGCACTGCTTGTGTGCTGCAGGCTGCCAGAGGGCCCTTACACTGCCAGTGTGGAGGAACTGCATTTGGACAGCTGCGCAGTTCGGCCCGGCACCCTCATCACCAGCCTGCCCAGCCTGCCTTACCTCAGCCGCCTGAACTGGCAGGGCAACCACAAGCTAGGCATCGCGGCTGCCAGGCACCTGCTTGCACGGGCGCCTCGACTGAGGGTGGGCTGCTGCAGCACTGCTCTGGCTGACGGGGCAATGTAGCTGGCAGCAAGCTGTGCATGTGCAGCAAGCAGCGGTGCCGGGCATGTGCTGACATATTATAGCTGAGAGGGTGTGCTCCTTTGAGGCTGTGATCGGCCCGCTTGGCGTGTGTGCTCATCTGCAGGTGCTGTGGATGGAGGAGCATTGCCTGACCAAGCCAGCCCGACAGGCGCTCCAGGTTGCTGAGGTTGCCGTGGTAGACACCACCTACCACCCGTTTTAGGGCGTAGCCGCCACATTGGTCACCTTGCTCTCCCTCCTGCCCCTCTCTCAGTTTTTGCTGCGTAGTGTGTCTCAACTCAGATTCAAGAGTTGCATGCATGCATCCCTAAGCAGCGATCTGCTGTCTGCACCGGCTCAGTTTTCATGCACAGATGTGCAATGGCCGCTGCGTGTGTAACAACAAGCTGATTTTGCAGTGTTCACTCCACTCCATCTCATCGCGCCTCGCTCTTCCTTGCTCGATCCCCGCCTGCTTGCGCAAACGGTTTTCAGTGCACATGCCCCTTGTAAAGCTTTGAATGAAGTGATCTCAGGATCGACTTTGACCAGGAGGCCAGAGAGAGACAGGTGTGTATGGCTGCAGCCTCCCTGCCGCCGTTCCCTACCCTTCTGCTAGTCCACCTTGCTGCTGCCGCTTCCGTCGTCATGCGCCACCTCCACCCCAGCTGCGCCGCCGCCACCCTGGCCAGCCAGCGCACGCTCCACATGCCCCGCCAGTGCAGCCGCGTTGTCCCGCTCCGTCCAGCTGCGTGCCTTGGCCATTGCCTTGCGGCCAGTGGCCGCAAGCCTGGCGCGGTCTGCCAGCACCGCTTCCACCATATCAGCCAGCTGCAGGCACCAGCACAGAACGTTGCGCATGGTTGGTGCAGCAGGTACCGCAGGAGTGGCAGGAGTGCCAGGCAAGGCTACATCTGTCAAGCATACGCTTGGGGGAGGGGGGGAGGGCAGGGCACACACAGATGCAAACTGACGCACACACCAAGCCACACACTCAACCACAGGCCCCTCAGCGCACCTGTCCGACTGGCTGCTCCATATTGCAGAGCAGCACCTCGCCTGCCTGGCCGCTGAGGAGGTCAGTGGCCCCCACACCGCCGCCCTCCTGCACCAGGCTGGGGGCGCCTGAGGGGGCGGCAACACAGCACAGCCAGGGAGGAGCGGAGAGGCAAAGGGTGGGTGAGGATGAGCAAAGGGAGCAGGGAGCAGGCAGGCAGGAGGCAACCCTCGGCTGTTGTACTGCCACTCCTTGTGCTGCAGCAAGACTCCTCGGCTGCTGTATGGCCTGGCTGCTGGGGCCCCACCTTGGGATGCGGCTTCCACCACTGTCATGCCGTAAGCATCGTACCTGCAGGCCTCAAGGGGGGGGGTCTGGCTTGAACAATGCTTGACACCACAGATACATTGCACACAGCACAGCCTGCGCACTCAGACCACACTGCTCCTCCCAGCGCAGGAGCAGCCGCAAAGCCGGCACTTGTTGTCTGCCCGCCGCCTCTAGCTGGCAGCGCACGTGGGGGGGTGCAGGTTGAGCAGGGTAGAGGCATACAGCACAGCCATTTCTGCTGGACCCAGAAATGAGTCATGGACCACACACTGCACGGCACAGCGGCAGAGCAAGGAGGTATGCCTGTCAGGCTGAGGCAGCAGCAGCAGAAGCCCCTGACGCGGATTGGATCGCCTCAAAGAGCTCTTGCCTCCCATGTGACACACCTGCCAGCCATACCACGCACACACAGCAGCTTGAAGCATGCTGAAGTGCCCCGAGGCGATCAACAGGACCCTGCTTCGGCAACTGAGTCTCACCGGCTAAGCCAAGGCAACCAACGCCAACAGCAGCCCAACAACGCTCAATGTAGTGCGTGTGCGCACCCACATGCACCCACACAACAAAAGCGCTGATGTTCACGGACCTGAGGCACCAGCTGGCGCAGGCGCAGCAGCAGGGCGGCGCCGTAGTCGCTGCCCCAGCCCGCGCCGCACATCACAGGCACTACGCCTGCCGCCTGCAGGCTGCCCCGCCGCTGCAGCTCCCCCAGCACATCAACAAATCGGTGGGGCTCCTTTTCGGGGGACACTCGCACGCAGCACAGCAGGTGGCATCGCGCTGCCGCCCAAGCCGCCGCCTCAAGATCTGCAGCCGCCTCAAGTTCTGCCGCCGTGCCCGCCCCTGCCACCGTGTCCACGCCCCCAGCCGCTGTTGCTGCTGCCCCTGCCGCCGCTGCATCGTTTGAGGGCTGTGGGGGCGGCAGGCTCTCCATGTCGGAGCGCAGCGCTGGCAGCAGCACGTGCAGCGGGCTGTCGGCGGCACCAGGGAAGTGCATGTGCAGGTAGGCAGCATCGCTGCGGCTCAGCACAAGGGAGCAGCAGGAGCGGGCCAGTGCCGCTGCCTCGCGCGCCGCTATCATCTCGAGCGCTTTGCCTGCGGCTGTGCGGTGGTACACCCTGCAGGGGGGGGGGTCCAGCAACGGCTGCGATGACGCAGCGGCACAAGGGCCTCCTGGTTTTCCGTCTGGCAGCAAAGCATGCATGCCAAGCAGTGCTGTGCGGTGCGAGGCTGGTAGTCGCTCCATGCCTGCCACAGCCCCCCTCCTTGCCTGTAGTTGAGATACACAAAAGGCGGCAGGGTGCCGGGTGGCAGCGCCGCCGCAAGGGCGTCGTAAGCCCCCACGCTGTGCCAGTCCACGCCCAGCACAGCAGCTGCGCCAAAGGCCGCCACCTCAGCCGCAACGGTGCTGCCTGCACCGGCCGCATACTCGCGCCAACCGCAGCTTGTGTCCAGGCAGCCCCAGACCGGCAGCTCCACCTGCGCTGGGAGGCGGCGCTGCCACTCAGACACAGGCTACAGCAGGGCATGACAGTCTTGACGGTGTGGCATGCCCTCTGCCCTGTCCTGCACAGATGCCCGCAGCCTCATCACTGTTGCCTCCACCATCCACTCACATACAACACGCGCGGTTGGTCCAGCTGGTGCTGCTGCTCCTGCTGTGGGTGCGCGGGGGTGGCAGTACCATTGCTGCTGCGTCCTGCGGGCGCACCCGCCACCACCAGCACTTGGTGTCCCAACTGGGCTAGCGAGCGAGCCTGCAACGATAAGTCAGTGCGGGGTGTGGAGAGGGGGAGGGGGGGGGGGTGACGGCGAATAACTCACAATGCTCCGCTTGTAAGCCCACCTGGCTGCATGCATAGATGCCATTGCCGGAGAAGGTGCCAGCGTCAAACTCGAGGCTCAACAGCACAAACCGCATGCCGGCGTCAGCTGCCGTCAGCCCCGGTTTGAAGGTGGCAAGCTGGTAGGCAAGCGTCTTTCAAGGGCGATTGGAATTGGACCTATGCGACTGTGCGTGTCTGGCACCACATTTCAAGCCCTTGCGTTTGTGGACGAACTGTTTCTGCGCAGTTGTAGGAATTTCGCGGTTATGAAGTATGGGAATGATTTTGGAACACGATGTGGAAGCCATCGCGCGCCCGAGAGATCGATCTGCGATTGTCCCGCAAGCGGTACGAGGTGAGGAAGTGACCCCGCCCCGCGCCTTTCCGCCTGAGTCTTACTTTCAAATGGAGCTCAGGGGGAAGCTCTCCCACCGGCAGAGCTGGGGGACAGCAGAGGCAGACGAACAGGAGGCCAATCTCTCCGAATCTTGCGATGGGGTGGAGCTGGAGGCCGATTGTAGCAGTGACGACGACTCCAGTGCGTGCATGTGGTGGTTCGTCGTGGGTCGGGAAGGCGAGGGGCGGAGGAGAGGCGAGGTCCTGGGTTGGGGGCATGGGCATGGGCAGCCAGCAGCCCCTCGGCCCCCGTCCTCGCTTGCCTGGTCCCTGGGTGTTCCACAGGGACCCGAAACCCCCGTCTGCCTCGTAAACTGCAGGGAGAGGCCGGTCGGCCATATCGTGGAAAGGGAGCCTGGAGTCTCGGTTCCTCAAGGCCTTGCAGCAGGCGGGAGGCGTCTGGGTGAGCGCATGCTGCTCGCGCTTGGCTGGGCGTGCGGGGAGACGTGCGGGAGGGGAGGATCTCTGCCCTCGCAATTCGCTTGATCCACAGCCAAGGCCGAGAAAATCCGCCCAGCATCCTGCCGCTTGTCACAAGACGCTGGCAAGAAGCCAAAACCTCAGCTGGCTCGGCGCTGGGGTGACCCAAGTTTTCAAACTTGAGCGCCGCACGCCGCCTTGCAAGCAGCGCGACAGATCCAGCAGGTCCTTGATCTTCGCTGCTGCTTTGTTGAGTGTTAGGCAAGGCCGGACAACGTCTACTGCAACCATCCAGTCAACTGATGTGCCCCACTCCGCTCCCTGCTCCATTCCCTTTTGTGTGCAGGAAGCAAAGCCCAAGGCAATCCTGCAGAAGATGGGTGCCTACGCCACCCAGCTGACCACCATTCAAGTCAAAAGCCACCTGCAGAAGCACCGCATCAAGGTGGCGGCTGAGATGCAGCGGCAGACAGCGGCCAGCGGCGGCACCGGAGGGCCCCTGCCACCCGGCATGGCGGCGGGTGGCCCCGGTCCCAGCCCCCCGCTGCAGCAGGCACGCCAAGCCGCCCAGCTTCAGGCGGCCGCCGCACGCCAGGCGGGGGCGGGTGCCGCCGCCGCCGGCACGCAGCCCAAGCCGCGCCGACGGCCGCAGAAGTCTGCAGCAGGCAGGCAGGCAGAGCTGCTCGCAGGAGCCGCTGGCCCTGCTGCTGCAGCCGAACGCAAGCTGCACCAGCCGCACCGGCGGCCGCTGCAGCACACCACAGCAGCGAGGCCCCAACCAGCAGCACAGCGACCTCCCTCTGCTTCAGGCCCTGGCACACCCCAGAAGATGCTGTTTGATGGAAGCTCCATGCTCGCCCTGCGCCACAGCGCGCCAGCAGTGCTGGGCGACACAGCCAGCAGCGGCGGCCAGCAGCGCTCACCGGTGTCAGGCGGCAGCAGCAGCAGCGGCGGCGGCATGGAGCAGAGCCGCAGCCACTACAGCCTGAGCCACGGCTACATGCAGGGGCTGGGGCAGGGGCAGGGGCAGGGGCACATGCACACGCACATGTTGCAGGGCCCAGGCAGCTCCTTGCACCACCACCCAGGGGGATACCTGGTGCAGCAGCACGCCGACTTCCAGCCGCACCAGCCGCACCTGCACCACCAGCTGGATTACCAGCTGCAGCAGGCGCACCACTCACACCTTCAGGTGCACACGCCGCAGCAGCTGCACCTTCCCGTGCACCACCCGCACTACCACCAGGACCAGGCGCTGCAGTACCACCTGCCCCACCAGCAGTATCAGGGGCAGCTGGTGACGCACTACACGGCGATCCAGCCCCAGCCCCACCACCACCACAGCCTGCCTGTACGCCACAACTCTATGGTGCACTTGGTGGGCAGCCGCAGCCAGCTGCAGGGACCCACGCACCACCATGTGGCGCTCACCAGCCAGCCCACCGCGCCAGCTGCGCTGTGGGGGGGTGCCTCCTTGGCGGCCCCACACCCCGCTGCCCCCAGCCCCGCCCCAGCAGACAGTGACGGCGGCTGGATGGACCAGCTGCTGGGTGAGGTGCCGCCGCCACCAGGAGGGCCTTCAGCCCTGCACCTGTCTGGCGGCAGCGGGCGGGTGGCGGCCTCACCCAGCCCGCTGCTGACGCATCAGCACCCCACCGCACACCAGCTGCACCCCCACCAGCTGCACCCTCACCAACTGCAGCTTCAGCTGCACCACCAGACGCCGCAGCGGCGCCCCGCTGCGCAGCACCAGCCGGGCAGCGACAGCGACAGCGACCACTTCCACCCGGATGTTGGCGAGCTGCTGGACATTCCCGCCCTGCGCCCCACTCTGATGACGCCCCAGGAGGAGGCCACCTTTGGGGGCCTGCTGGATGCTGGAGGCAACCCTGCTGCCAGCAGCGTGGGTGGCCAGGCGGCTGCCTGGGCGCTCGACCCAGCTGGCCTCTTCTGAAACCACCAGAGGCCGAAGCAAGGCTGGCGCAGCTGACACGGCCTGCCTGCCTGCCTGCAGCCTGCCTGCCTGCCTTTGTGCAGCTGAAACTCAAGACAGAGCTGTGCGGCTGTGCGGCTCTTGCCCGCCCATCCGCAGCTCCTACCCACCATATACACCTGTACTGTGATTCTTCCCCCCATCGCCGATCCCTCCACACTTCCTGATTCCTGATTTGTCCCTTGCACGATGCATGCACGAGTGCCCGTGCTCGCTTTGAACATACCCTGTTTGTGATTCACACACCCTGTTTCGTGCATGCGCACGCCAAAGCTTTTGTTCCTTATCACAGCAGCGGTGCCGGTGCCCCTCCCTTTCTAAGCCACACCACGCCTGCAACCCTGCCCGTGCATGCCAGGCTGGCTCCACATGCTTTGCATTCGTTTTGATGGCACGATCTGCCACGCTCATGCAAAGCAACACTGCGATTCGCCAGCCCCTCTGCTGGCCTCCCCTCCTCTTGATCTGTCCACATTTGTCCTGAACAACACATTTTCCCCAGCGCAGCAGCGCACCTAGCACCCAGCCCCAAGAATAATAGGCAGGTCCCTTACCCCTTTAGTGCACATACGACGTTTGCTCGCTCGCTATACAAAACCCAGAACCTTGCTGTTTCAGGTTGTATAGGGCCACTGAATTTGCCCCCCCCCAAGGTGTAAGAACGCCCGCTTGTAACAGGACAAGCACAGCGCATCAATACCTCAGGCATGAGAAGCTGCACAGGCATGCTTTCCCTCACAGTGCTGACATCAACAGTGCTGATGCACATGCAGTGCCGCTGCTGCCACTGCTGCTGCTGTGGCAAATACTTCTGTTGATGCTGCTGCTGCCGTCTGTCATCGCTCGGTGATGCTCTCCTCGATTGCCACTCCCGTATGTCGCGCACTTGCCTGCCGCAGCACCAGCAGACGATGCCCAGGCGCCAGCTCAGACACAGACACTGCCCCCCAGCCCTGCTGCTGCTCACTGCCCTGCTGCTGGCTGTCCACGGGCATACTGCTGCCGCCCTGCTGCCACACATAGCCGTCTGCTGCCGCTGCTTCAGCTGGTGCATCGCCTCCGCTGCTGCCCTCTCTGGCAGTGCCGCCGCCGCTCCTCCTGCTGCTGCCGCTGCTACCTTTGGCAGCAGCGACGGGGCCCACCACGCGCACTGTTTCGGCGTTTTGCAGCAGTACAGAGCAGGACTCTCCATCTGGCAGCTCCGCCTCAACCAACACCTGTGTTGGAGCGTGCGGCGGGGTTAAGTGTGAATAAAAGAGCACAAGGCAGGCAGCGATGCAGTCAGTAAATGGGTGGCAGATAATCTGCAGCTGGACTGGACTGCTGCACTGGTTGCTTCTCTTTGCAGAGATGCCATAAACACACACACCGACACACAGGCACGAACACACACACACGCACTCGCGTCCTGGCCCTGCACCCCTGTCACTTACCAGCGGCCGCTGCTCAATCTTGACTCGGCCCACAATGGCGGTGCGCGTGTTCCCTTCTGCGTCAGCCACCAGCACCTCTGCCCCCGACTTCAGCTCGCTCAGGTACCCTGTGCGCCCGCCGGGCAGCTGCAGGTAGGAGTGCACCTGCTTCAGGGGAGGTGAAGCAAGGGCCGTGTTGTGAGATGTGAATCTGGGGCCAAAGCTGCCCCAGAAGTGCAGGGAGGCCAGCGAGGCCTGGGAGGTGTAGTGAAGAGCAAGTTGCCAGTGGAAGCGCAGCGGGCACGCCCCCAACAGCATGCCAGCTCCGCTGAGAAGCGGCCACGCTTGCCAGCCACCGTACCTCCCCGCAACAAGTCCAGCTACTGGTAGCTGAGCTACTGCTGTGCAGGAGGGCGGGCGCAGGCTACACTGGCGCTGGCGACGCACCGGTCCTGCGTTGACGCGGAAGGGGCGGGACGCGATGTAGCGGCTTTCCGCACACTCGCTGTGCACCAGGAACAGCGACCGCGCAAAGCTGCCGCACAGCAGGCCCTCGCCTGGCACCAGCAGGCTGCACTGGGGGCACGGGGCAAAAGGGGAGGCCGCTGGGCAGGCGGGAGGTAGTCAGCAGCAGGCACTGTGCACCACCAACCCCACTTAGAGGTGAGGCTGATAGAACAACCGCCTGGTCTCGCCTCAACCTTGGCACTGATTTGCAGGCCTGTGCATCAAGCCAAAGAGGGCAGAGCCCAGCAGCGGCAACCAGATGCAGGCTGGGCCAGGCAGTTGCGGAGCCCGGGAAGTGGGGTGCGCCCTCAAGGGCATGGCAAGGCAGCCACAGCCGCCCCACCCTACCTGCACAGGTCCACACAGGCTCGGTCACCCATGCCCACGGGCTGCACCGACGTCACCGTAGCGCTTTCGTACCGCAGCGCCGCCGCGCCGTGCCGCCGCTCCCGCACATACCTCATCAGCGCCCGCACCTGAGGGAAGCAGGGGGGCACAGTGGGCGGCAGAGGGGCAGCAGTGGGCAGCGGCACAGTGTGCAGATGCCCAACACAGAGAGAGATGGGTGCAGCAGGAGGCGGGGCCAAGGCGCCGCCTGCCTTCCTTCAGCCCTGCCCGCCACATGCCAGCCTCGCTGGCTCCGAATCCGCTCTGTAACCTTTGACCTTTGGCCAGCTGCCGCCCAACACAGCCTCCGACCACGCAGTGCAGTGCCTGCCGGGTGCCTGCTGCAGGCCCGGCCCACCTCTGCCGGGCTGTCTGTCTGCAGCAGCACGCCATCGGTGCCCGCTTCCAAGGCTTCCAGCATGGTCCGCCCCGAAGCGCAGTCGGGAGCAGCAGCCAGCAGCGTGGCACTGGTGTTGCCCGCATACGCCGCCACCAAGTTCTCAGCCGGTATGATCTGCCAGTCACTGGCGTCCATGACAACCACACCCTGCACAGTCGCCGCCTCCCGCTCCGCCGCTCGCAGGTCGTCTGGCGATGACAGCTGCCGCACATGCCCGACCACAGCTCCACTGGCGGCATCCAGCAGGCGTCCATCAGCCGCTCTGGTGATGGCGGTGAAGCGCCCCAGCTGCTGCCACTCATTGCTGACGGCTGCCTGGCTCTCATCAAACACCACAGTGTCCAGGCCAGCCTCCAGTCCCGCAGTCAGTGCATCCTGGCTGGTTGTGGACAGCCACACAAGCTTGCCATTGCGACGGGATGCATTGGCGGCGACGCTGCCGCTGCCAACTGCGGCCGCTGCTGTTGAGCGGCAGGGACCTTTGGCTAGTTGATTTGCAATCGCAGGTGCACGAAACGAGGTGCGAGACGCAAAGGCGCGCATAGGCGCACGCAGCAAAATGACGCCCGTCCGTAGCGGGGAGAGGCGAATGAAGAGTATTGAATGGCAATGGGCTTTGATTCAATGCGCAAGCCTGTTGCTCTCTGAGCCAGCCGTGCCGGCACCGCACCGTCCTGCACTGCACAATCACCCGCGCTTTGGCGGCCGATCAGGAGATGTGCTGCGCAGCCATTCTGTACCGGGGTTACACGCATGGCATGCCAGGAGATAAGCAGTGCCTGGGCGTTCAATGTCAGTGGCAGCGCCAGCACTGGGCGGTTGCGCACTGGTCAAAGCAGGACGGAAGCAGCGGGTTGGAAGCTCCAGTCCGCACATGCTTGTAAGCGTGTTGATGGGTCAGGATGCAAGAAGTCAGTGTATGCTCATTGAAAGGGAAATGACAGGCCGTTGCAGCCGTGCCAAGCCGATGGAAGGGCAGGCAACGAGGCGCTTACACCGGCAGGGGGCCAATGGTTGTTGGCCAAAACTGACAGCCGTTAAACCAAGCTCTGGCCCGGCACGGCAGCGCGTTTACGAGAGCAGAGAGCAGTGCCCATCGTTGATGACTTCAGTGAGGTCCAGCTGCTCAAACTCGCCGGTCGCATACTGGACACTGCAGGGCACACAGCAGCAGGGGCCAGCGGCAGCAAGCGGTCAACAGCAGCGTCCTCAGAATTGTCCGACGCAAGGCAGGCGCGCCAGCCGAGGCTACGCTTTGAAGCGTAGGGTTCTTCCCACTCCTGTGCTGACAGCACCCATCGCTGAGAGCATGACCATTCAGCTGTTCTCCCATCCAGGCAGGGCCTCCCTCCCTGGCCCCTCTGCATTGATCCCCATAGGCAGGCAGGCAGGCAGGCAGGCAGGCAGGCAGGCAGGCAGGCAGGCAGGCAGGCAGGCAGGCGGTCACTCACTCTGCCTTGTTTGTGTCCTGGTAGATGGCATTGAACTGAATGAGGTACCACTTCCCGTCATCAGGCCAAAACAGCTCAGCCTGGCGACCCGACAGCGCAGGCGACACATCTGCCGCGGTGAGCAGCCGGCCCGTGGGCAGTGGCTGCAGCAGGAGAGGCGGGCAGGAAGTTACAATTGTCGGGGACACATTCCTTCTGCCCCCTGAACAAGCTAGCTCTGCGCTGGTGCATGTGCTCGACACGTTGTAAGCACACATCACGATCCACAGCGGTTTCAAACCAGCCAGCCACCCCCTGCCACAACCACACCTGGTCTGCCGCCTGGTACCCAGGCCGCACGAAAGGGTTGGGTTCCTCAAACGCCGCCATGGCCGCAGCAGAGGCCGCCGCCGCCGCTTGCTGCGCAGGGGTGGGCCCGGCGGGGCGAGGCAGCTTGCGTTTGTACATTTTGTTGCGAGCCACACGCCCTGTGACAACCTCATACACCGTGGGGTGCTGGTTGACGAGAGAGAAGAGCTCTGCGCGGCCGTCGGCGTCGAAGCGAGCGGCGTAAAAGAAGATGAGCGACATGAGCCAGGCGTCGCTGTGCACGGCACACAGGGCCAGCCAATCCTTGCGGTCCATGCCTGGATGGATGGATGGATGGATTATTGGATGAATGGAGCGGTGAGGTAAGTTGGCAGGCAGGCAGGCGCATGTCAGGAAGCGTTGCTGCAGAGGCCTCAGACGGGCTGCTCCGAGCTCGCAACTGCCATCCATCCCGGTGCAAGCAACCGACGATGTGAAGCACAGATAGGCTGCAATGTTGCAGCACGCGGCTTGCAGGACTGTTTTGTCCAGGAGCAGGCAAGTCACCCGTGCAGTAATGTGAGCAGTCCAAGCAGCTGAAACGTAGCTGCGCCTCACCGTCACGGGCGAAGTTGATTCCCAGCACCGGCTCTGGCAGCTCAGGCGGCACCTCCACCACTGGCAGGTCCACTGCCCAGTTGCCGTCTGGGTAGCTGTAGAGGCAGAGGTTGTCCCGGTCCGGCCCACAAGCAGCCCACAGGTCCTTGTGGTCTGCAGGGTGCCAGCAGGTGCTGGTTCGGCTTTGATAACGGCAATACGGCGGGAGGGGGAATGTGCCTGAATCACCGACGCTCAAATTAAAGGCAGCCCCAATTAACGCACCATCTACCAGCGCCATCAAGAGTCCCTCCCGACGCATTCTGTAGTCTTCATAAATGGACTGCACTTGACAGACAGAGCGATCAGGGCACGAGTACAGGTTGCCCCCAGGCGGCAAAACAGCCGCCGTGTAGGGTTGGCGGGAGGGCGGGGAGGCACGCCATCTGCTGCCCGGGTGCCGTCACAAGCCATACACGTGCACGCTCCGGCCCCTCGGCCGCTTTGCTCGCGCGCCGCAGCTTTTGCAGCTGTCATGGGCGGATGTACTCCGAGTGGGGTGACAGCACCCTTCCCAACCCGTCCCGGGTGCAGGCATGGGCAAGTAACGGCATGCGCCGCGCCAAACGCACCTCCACAGTTTTGGGAATGGGGATGTTGGCCATAACCATGTTGGCCATCCTGGAATCTCGACACAGGCCTGATGATGAGCTTTACAGGCACGCAGAGGTGCAGAGCCGCTCGGAGCGGATGGAAATTCGGAAGAAAACGCAGGAATGGTGTCTCCATCGCCGTTTGCCCAACGCCAACAGGACCACCCCGTTGCTGATCACATAGAGCTGGCTTGCTGGAGGTTTAAAACGGTCCATCATAAGTGTGCCGGCAGCATGGTCCGCGCTCCGAGACTGTCTGGCCTCCAGGCACGTCCAGGATGAAGCAGAGATGCATGCCCCAACGGTCAGGAGCTACGACAATGGTGCAACTCTCGGGTGACCGCCGCGTTCCGCCTCGGTGACCGCCGCAGTGACTTGCCACTCTCGCCTCGCTCCCTCGTCCATGCAGAGACAAGTCCTGAGCCTGTACCGCAGTGCCCTGCGCATATCACGTGCCAAGGAGCAGCAGGGAAGTTTGACGATAGCAGAGCTTGCGCGAGCTGATATTGAAAGGCAAGGGATGTCTAGCCGTTTGCAGCGACTGGCTAGCGCATGATCCGGCCAGCTCCCTCCACACTCGACTGGCCTGCCTTGAACTTGCAGGAAGCCAACAGCCTGCTGCAGCTGACGCTGTCGCCGATGTACTGCCTGCTGTCCTGTGCAGGCATCGCGCCGTGAGCCGCAAAGACATCCAGCTGATCGAGCACTTGATACGCAGGGGCAGGCGGCAGCTGGACCTGCTGGGGACATTAGAAGTGACGGGCATGCAGCTGCAAAACCGGCCTAGGCCTTAGAGGGTAGCACATGCCCTTATATAATAGTTTCGGTGTTGGGTTATAGTTGCTTCTCCTTTTGGTTGCTCAGTGCCTGCATCTGCCAGCCGCACTTTCTCTCTTTGCTAGATGGTCCACCCGCTTGATGTTGAAACGCTGCTTCCTACTCCGTCTATCAATCCCCATTACGTCATTTGCAAGCTCCCTTTACCACTTTTGCCCCAGAATGCTCGCCAGATCACAGTCCAGTGCTGTCGTGTTGTCACAGCAGGTTTCAAGTGCTGACCACAGCACAGTCCAGTGATGTTATGTCACAGCTGCTCATTCCTTGCCTGCACCTCTGGGGATTTCAGTTACAAGCTGAAGGGCATTGCAACAGGAGGTGATGCGATGCCTCCCAGCGGGCACAACCCGCAGCGGAGGACAGCAGATGGTGGTAAAGTCCAACACAACGCTGCGCCGCAGCGCACAGCGCCAAGGGGTTGCATGCGACAATTCCTAGCCCAGGACTGTGTGCACCTCAAACACTGGGACACGCACATCAAAGATGCCAAGCTCTGCGCCCGCCAGCAGCGGCTGACACCCAACCTGCACTGAGGCTGCCAGCTGAATCTAGCCGTCTCTCCCAGCCACTGCGCCCATGACGTGGCAGGGTAGCTGCTGCTTCAGGCGGCATCCCTGCCCGCTCAGTAGCCGGCTGCGCCAAAGGCTGCCTCGGGAGCAGGGGCGGCGGGGAAGTCGGTGGCGGCGGCGTCGGGCGCGGGGGCGGCGGCGGCGTCGAAACCGGGGGCGGCCTCAAACCCGGCGGCGGTCTCAAAGCCACCGGAGGGGTTGTAGCCGTAGGCGTCGTAACCCTCCTCTGCGCCGGGCAGCGGCGCGGCGGCAAAGCTGGGGTCGTACTCGGCGGCGGCTGGCTGCTCGCCTCCCTCCTCTCCCTCCTTGGTCTCCTCGGGCTCCCTGTAGAAGAACATGTCGACCATCTCCTCCCAGGGCTGGGCTGCAGAGACGGTGCCGCGCATCATGAGCACCATGCGGGTGAGCAGGTAGTAGAGCACACCGACGGAGTGCTTGCCCTTGTTGTTGGCGGGGATGGCGACATCCACACCCTGCAGCGGGAGAGGGCAGCAGCGACAGTGGGACGGCGGCGCGGAGAGAATAGAGATGAGAATGGGAACTGGATGACAGAACGCAGCAGCAAGCCAGCAGGGGCAGTATGAAGAGACCAGACTGCTGTGCTGCAGCGCTGGGGGCAAGCCGTGCCCCAGTGCTGACGCTGCCACAGTGCTGCTTTATGTGTGATGCATTTGCTGCCGCAATTTGTAGGCAGCTACCAGCAAGGCTAACTTCTGCAGCAAGGCTTCCGTTCCACAGTCTGCTGCCCCTGCCCCCCTCACTACGCTGCTGCAGCTGGTCCGCCTTGGTGAGCTGTTTTAACGGGCAGAAGGCGCATGCCTCCCTGCTGCCCAGTGCCTGCTGCCCCACTGCACCTTTCCGCTCTGCTCCAAAGCACTTGTTGGCCTGCTAGCAAACGCAGCTTGCATGCGAGCACCAGCTGAGCTGTCCGGCCGTACCACTGCAGGCGTACGCCCCAAACTCTGCTGCCCTCTGCCAACGCCAACGCCGCTGAACAGCACACACCGCCAGTCTGCTGCATTGCCCAGCACAGCACTTTTGTCGCGCTGCATGCGCTTCGCCACCACACCGTGCGCAGCACCTGGCAGGAGCTGCGTTGCAGCATCCCGGCCAGTGCATCAACGGGCACCATCGCAGCGCAGAGCACCCTTCTGGCAACATGCTGTTGCACCCCTCGCTGCAGCAGGCGCACCTGCAGGTCTGAATCTGTGTCGCAGAATGCGATGACGGGGATGTTCATGTAGGCGGCCTCCTTGATCGACTGGTGGTCGGTGCGGGGGTCAGTGACAATCAGCAGGCGGGGCTCCTCAAAGCCCTTCTGGATCTGGTTGGTGAAGGCACCTGCAACATTCACATGGCGGGGCCAGGGACAGTCGAGCAAAAGCAAGCAGGAGGTGCCGAATGCGCCATGGCGAGCAGCGGCGACCCAGGGCAGCGCAGGCCGCGCTTCTAATGTGGCGCTGCTGTTCTAACGTAGCGCTGCTGTTCTAATGTGGCGCTGCTGTGGAGGAGCTGTGGAGAGAGCTGTGCAAGCTGCCTGTTATGTCTGCTGCTGTTATCGTTTCAAGTGTTCCTGCTGCTGATGCACGCAGCACTGCCCATGCTGCTTGCTCGACGTAATCTGCATGCAGTGCTGCTCCATGCACAACCGGCTCACTGCTGCTGCTGCTGTTGCGACTGCTGGCGTGGCTGCTGCTGCTGCTGCTGCTGCTGCATAAGCGCTGCATCCATCGCGCATGCTGAATGCTCCAAAGCACCCATCCAGTGAGCCTCGTCCATCCACTGCCTGCCGCCTGGCCGCTCCGCACCAGCCCCCTCGGTGATAGCCATCACGTGGCTTCGCGCTGGCTCCAGTGACAGTGCAGCAGGCAGGTGCGGCACCAGCAGCAACAGCAAGCACTGTATAGAAGCCAACAGCACAGTAAGCACACTTGCAGCAGCAGCAGCAGCGCACCAGGGGTGTGGCGGCCCACGGTGGAGCGAGAGCCGGTGTGGTTGGCAAACTTCAGCACCGCGCGCTGGCCGTAGGGGCGGGCGGAGATAGCCACAATGTCCTGCGGGTTCTCAATCGCCACGATGATGCGTGCTGCCAGCTGCAGCTTCTCCCAGGTCTTGGCCAGGTTGAAGACAAAGATGCCGTCCGACCGGCGGCGGTAGACGTAACGCTCCATCGAGGCGGTGCAGTTCTTGGTGCCCAGATGCGCCTGCGGGTTGATGGCGTGGTGCAGGTTGTTTGATGGGGAGGGGCACGCCACGGGCTGGCACCGGCTGCTCGCGATGGTGGGGCGGCATGGAGCATGCACCCCTGCTGCCCCTTCAAACCCCCTGAAGCACCGCTGAGCCTCACCTGGCTCGCCAGGAGCATCTGGCAATCGCTCTCCTGCTGGTTGAGCGACATGATTGCGGCTGCAGGCACCAATCGGCTCTAAAGGCTGGCACGTGCTTTGCCAGCCAGAGAAGCCGCGGCAGAAAGGAGCGAGGAGGTTGCAGGCGCCCGTTTTGCCCGGCCGACCCCGGCTGGAAAACATGGGCTCCAGCTTCGTGAATTCGGCGCTTGCCACATTCCACATCGTGCACCGTGCATCCATGGGCCCAGTCAGTGCAGCAGCGCAGCATTTTGCGTGTCGGCAAGACCCACGAGTGCAAAACCCACAAGGCGCCTAAACTGGCGAGCCCAACACAGCAGGGTTCATGCAGGGCGATGTCAGGCCGATTGGCTTGCAGCGGACACGAAATCGTCTTGCCGCCGTCGAGCCGTCGGGCGGTGCCGAGCCGTGCGCGTCATGGCTGGTGCTGCGTGTGTGCGTATCATCAATAGACATTGATGATGAAAACAGGAGACATCCTCGTTCCACCATCCGCGACAAACACCTGCAAATTTCCACTGCAATTTCCTTTGCCTGGTCACTCAAACAGGCTGTTGTTGAGCTTGCGCACAGCAGGGGCTACGGGGCTCCTAGCAAGCTTGATGCTGCACGAGTGTAGCTGAGGGGAGCTCAGGCAGGCGTGCACACACAGTCATGGGGCATTGCAGTTTGCTCAGGCGCCGGGAGGCGATATGTTCAGGGCTCGGGCAATCGGGCTTTGAGGCCGTGGCCATCAGCCAGAGGTGAATGTCACACTGGGTCACACAACAGGCAATGTGGCATGTTGCAGGCTGCATCCATATCAGTGCACTTTCGGCAGTCCGGAGCGGGACGAGTTGGCGATGAGGAGGCAGTGCCGTTGAACAGGCGCCTGCCAATCGCGATGTACTGCCCATCGATTGCACAACGCTGCAGGCTTCTTTAGCGCTGCAACACAGCCAGCTATCAGCAATTCAATCGAGTGGCCGGCGAGGCACGAACATAGTTGGCAGGGGCAGCCCCTGCCTGTGCGAAGGCAGCGCTGATAGCCTGAGGCAGGGGCGATGAAGCTGCCCTTCCTCAGCGAGGAGGAGAGCTGGGCCCTCACGCTCACCACTTTCGCAGGCCTCAGCACCTCAGTGGGCGCTGTCTTTGCGGTGGGTGCACCACGATCAGCTGGGCAGGGCTGCCTGGTGCCAGCGACTGGGAAGGCCGTGCGGCGGACCGCCCGCAACTAAGTTGCCGCCTTTTCAATTGTTTGTTGCCCCGTGCAGGTCATCAAGCAACCTGATGATGCATTGCTGGCCTTCCTCCTGGGGAATGCAATAGGCGTGATGGTACTGCTGTCGGTGGCAGAAATGTGAGCTGCAGCTTGTTTCGGCATGGCCGATGCCTGCACCTGACCCAGTCCCTTCTCAACCAGGCCTAACACGGTTGCCTTGGCTGGCTGCCATGCATCGCAAACCTGTGCAGGTGGATCCACAACGCGCTGAGCCATGGCTGGCTGGAGATCACGGTCGCTTTTGGCCTGGGTGCGCTGCTGTACCACTTCTGCCAGCCCTACATTCCCGACTTTGGCAGCCATCACCACGAGCTTGACCAGAAAAACCACAAGGCTAGTGATTTTGAAAAGGTGAGACAGCAGCTTGATGAAGTCATGTCGTCCACACGCTGCCCCTTCCTGCGGATTGTGGGCACGTAAATGCACGCCTTTCTCGATTGTGTGGCTTTGTGTGGCACGCCAAAGCCCTCACTCACCCTGCCATGCCCCACTCTCCTTTCTGTGCCGTCATTGCTGTCAGATGTTTGCTGGCGACGACAAGCTCTTGATGCCAACGACCAGCCAGGGCGGCAGGGCGGTGGAGCGGCAGGACAGCGCAGGCAGCCAGCCCGAACGGAGGCGCAGCACTGCGGCAGCGGCCACAGCAGACATGCTTGCAGATGGCAACGGCGGCAGCAGACAAGCGCTGCCTCGACCCAGCAGCAGCGGCGGCCTCGATAGCAATGGAAGCGACGGCGGCGGCATGGCTGGCCCGAGTGCGACGTCGCGCGGCCTGCCGCCACGCCTGCGGCCTCGGCAGCTGCTGCGCTTAGGGTGAGGACACCGCCATGCCACCACCAGCATCGCACTGGACCTGAGCAGTAAGGCACCTGGTGCGGTGCACTGGCAGGCTGGCACCGATGGGCCCACCTCACGCAGTTTGGTGTTGCTGGTGCCCCTGCAGGCTGCTCATGGCGGTGACGATGACGCTGCACAACCTGCCTGAGGGCTTTGCGGTGGCCTTTGCCTCCTTCACCGATTTCGGGCCCGTCATGGCGGCAGCAATTGCACTGCACAACATCCCTGAGGCGAGGGGGGTGCCAGCAAGGGCCAGCAAACCCTGCAAGAGCACGCGTGCGGAGTGCAGGAGCATGCGAGCTCTACGGTGCTCAACACCGCGCTGGGATGTAATGCTTGATGTGCCTGATGGTACTCTTCTGCAGCTTGCCGCCTGCTCATCTGCCGTGTCCGCCTGCCTGCCTGCTGCAGGGAGTGATTGTGGCGGCACCAATGTATGCGGCAACGGGCAGCCGATGGAAAGCACTGGGCCTGGCCACTGCCTCAGGGCTGTCGGAACCCGTCGGGGCGCTGCTGGCACTGCTGCTGGTCAAGCCCTTCCTGACAGAGGCACGGCTGCACTACATCCTAGGCTTTGTGGGCGGCCTGATGGCGGCGGTGTCGGTCCTGGAGCTGTGGCCAGTCGCCAAGCGCTGCCGCCACGACCGCCGCATGTATTACGGAATGGCGCTGGGCATTGTGTGCATGGGCGGCACGTTGTTTTATGTTTGACGCATGCCGACTCGCCTTGCCATCCTCGCTGTCACTTGTCTCCCAGCTCACCCTATCAATCTTACCTGTCTCATACCCTTTGATTTGTTTTGGGCTGCCTAGCCAGCACCCTTTTGCCGCCGCGCATTTTGCACACCGCGAACGGGCACCCCCGGCCATCCTTGGCTGATGACCTGCATCGGCCGCCGCGACTCTCTTATGCTACGTATGATCAACATTGAAGCACATCAGGGAGCACAGAAGCATTGGGCCTTCGCAGGTGTGCAAGGCCAGCATCAAAGGCCAGCATCGCACACAACGCCATCATCATAGCGCATTTGCATTCATAAGACTGAATCGGTCGCTGTCAGCCTCAACAGAAGCCAGCCAGCGTTCACAACCCCACAAACATGGCTGACTCCCAGCGCAATGGAGCGGTCGGCGTAGATGCTATCCTTAGCAACACAGTGATGCCACTCAACAAGACAAAGGTTGGCAGCGGCTGCGGTTGCAATGCGCTGCGAGGAGCATTGCCGCCCTTGGCTCTGCGAGAGGAGGGTCCTGCAGGGCCGCAGGAGTGCGTGCATGTCGTTCAGCATGCTCCAGTGCCGCCTCCCGGCAAGCTGTCACCCCGCAGCTGCGCAAGGCACCGCCCGTGCCCTACCCACGAATCTGTCACCGCCTGCTCTCACTCTACTTCCTCCTTGCCTGCTGTGTCCTCCCTGGATCACTGCGACAGATCATCTGCACCCTGGGCCCCGCATGTCGCGAGTGAGTGTGACGTGGGCATCCGCTGTGGCATTGCCAGCTATGTGCCGTGTGGCACATGACCACATCGTTTTGGCAGCCAATCATATTGCAGTCCTCTCAAGGCCAGCCTGCTTTTGCAACACGCCCTCAGCTGTGCTCACGATCTGACCTTTCAGCCTGCTTCACCGCCTCAAGCCCCTCGCTGCCTCCTGCCCTCTCCCTCTCCCTCTGTCTCGCAGCGTGCCCACGCTGTGCGAGATGCTCCGCAACGGCATGAACATTGCTCGCTTCAACTTCTCCCACGGCTCCCACGAGTACCACCAGGGCACCCTGGACAACCTGCGGCAGGCGATGAGGGAGACGCGCATCATGTGCGCCGTCATGCTGGACACAAAGGTGGGCGGCTGGGTGGCGGACGCGAAGCGAATGGGGTGTAGTGGGGGTGTCGTGCGGTTGGCGAATAGTCGCAGTAGTTTAGGAGTGCATTGGCAGTACGGAGGTCGCGCAGACAGGCCGCTGCTATGTGTGTGAGGGGCCAAGTTGTTCACTTGGATGTGGCCGGGCAGTTGGGCTGGTGGCAGTCCTGCCTGCACACTCTCGCGCTGCTCGTTCCGTACCTCGGATCTCCTTGCCTGGCTTCACCACCCATCTCACCCCTTCATACCTTCCCTCACCTCCACCCCCGCAGGGCCCCGAGATCCGCACCGGGTTCTTGGAGAACGAGCAGCCGGTGGTGCTGCAGGCAGGTGCCGAGCTGACCATTTCCACCGACTATGCGCTCAAGGGCAACAAGGACATGATCACAATGAGCTACGGCAAGCTGGCGCAGGTGAGGCCTGACACACTGTGCAGGGGCTTGACACACTGCTCATGCATGTGCAAACGTGCATACACACGCCCATGCTCATGCTCATGCTCTGCGGAACCCTCAGTGCATGTGCGTGAGTGTGTGTGCTCTGGCGCGCAGAGGAAGGGTGGCGGCTGCGCTGCCGCCTTCAAGTGCAGCTGCCTATTTTCTATTTTCCAATTGCTGCCACCCGCTCTTTGCCTTTGACTGCGTGCCTGCTGCCTGCATGTCGTTGACCTCATCCTCACTCCCCCTCTGCCAACTCGCCTCACCTTTCCACCCCACCCCCCTGCCACCTCCCCCCCTCTGCCCTGCTGCAGGATGTCAAGAAGGGCATGACCATCCTGTGTGCAGACGGATCCATCTCCCTCGAGGTGCTGTCCACCGACCCGGGTGCCGGCACCGTGCGCGTCAAGTGCCTCAACACGGCAAAGCTGGGGTGAGCGGTAGCTGGCAGCTGGGTAGAGTTAAGGTTCACTGCTGGTGTGGTGGTGGTGGTGGTGGCTGTGGTGTTGGTGGTGGCGGCAAGATGTGGCTGGTTGGTCGGCTTGGTGAAGTGCCTGCTGCGCTCTCTTGCTGCCTCTTCCCCGCCGCAAGGCCATCGCTGCCCTATGCGCCACAATGCAGAATAAGCAAGCGCCACGTGCTGTGCTGTGAGCTCCGCATGCATGCACTGCACCACACTCCACACCTCGCTGCAGTGAGCGCAAGAATGTGAACCTGCCTGGTGTGATTGTCGACCTGCCCACCATGACTGAGAAGGACATTGATGACCTTGTGAACTGGGTGAGCGGGGGTAGGTAACAAGGGAGGTAGGATCAAGTGTGTAGGGCAGGTGGGCGAGCAGACAGGGGCTGTAGCGGGGATGGAGAGGAGGGGTGGCGAGGTGCCAAAGGTGTCAAAGCTGGCTGCGATGATGGAGAGGGTGGTCGAGTGTGATGGGTGGCTTGCAGTGTGATGGGAGGGGATGCTCAAGGGGGCATGGGGGCGGGGCACTGCCGAGGGTGGACAGCCGTGCCTCTGGCCTCCGGGTTCGCGCAGGTGCAGGGCTGCCTTGTGAGCGTTTTTTCCAAAACCATGTTAGGGGGTTTTATGAATTGGCAGCAGCAGCTTCGCTCCGCTCCCAAGACTGCCTGCCTGGACGCGCCGCTCACGCCATTGCTTCCTGTGCTGCGCTGCCCTCCCTCCCTCTTCCCTCCCTCCCTTGATGTCCAGGGTGTGCCCAACGAGATCGACTTCATTGCCGCCTCCTTTGTGCGCAAGGGCAGCGACCTCGACTACATCCGGCAGGTGCTGGGGCCCAAGGGTGAGTGAGGAGGGAGGGAGGGAGGGAGGGAGGGAGGGAGGGAAGGAGGCGCCGCGCTCTGCCATGCACACGCATGCACGGCTGCCATCCCTCTGCCGGCTGGCCTGCTGGCCTGCCTGCCTCTCGCCAGGCAAAACATGTCGGTTGTTGCATTGGACACTGAAGACACACATGCAACTGGCTGCTAGCAATACGCTGCGCTGCCCTCCTCTTCCCCCACACTCTTTCCCCACATGCGCAAGCTGCACACAGACGTGCACCTTTTCCTCCATTCTCACATCCTCTTCCCCCCTCTCCCCCCCCCCCCCCTGCACATGTGGCAGGCCAGTACATCAAGATCATCAGCAAGGTGGAGAACCACGAGGGGGTGTCAAACTTTGACGAGATCCTGCTCAAGTCGGGTGAGTGAGTGGGGGTGCGTGGGTGGGTGGGTGTCTAACCACACTGCCACACTGGGAGAGGGAGGGAGGGGGGCATGCATTACACCTGGTGGTGGTGTAGTGGTGGCGGTGTGGGTGGTCCAAGAGGAGAGAGAGGGGGAAGGGGATCACTGTGCGCTCACCTCCCCTCAGCCCAAACACCAATCACACAGCCACAAATTCCGTCCACCCTCTACCACACACACACACGCGCACACAAATCACACACGCACCCGCTCTTGTTGTCTTCCTCTTACCCCGGCCCTCCCTGAACCAGATGCCATCATGGTGGCACGAGGAGACCTGGGCATGGAGATCCCCACAGAGAAGATCTTCCTGGCCCAGAAGCTCATGATCCAAAAGTGCAACCTGGCGGGCAAGCCAGTGGTCACCGCCACGCAGGTGGGTGAGGCGGTGGGAGGGTGTGTGGTGGGGTGGCTGCACAGTGTGCGTTGTGGGTGATGGGGCTGCACGGTGCACGGCCACCACCGCTGGCCTGCTGCTGCAGGCTGCACCGCACTGCACCGCACCGTCCTGCACAGTTGCGTTTCGAAGCTCGAGCAGTCCGCTTCACTCTGCCTGCGCCCTTCAAGCCTCCAACACGCGTCTCTCAAGCACACCTCACCCCCTCACCATTCCCAGCCGCCCACCCGCACACTCACCGCCACAAACAACAACACACAGCTTCCTTTCCCGCCGCTCTCCTGCCACTCCCCACCTCCCCCCTCTCCTCCCTCCCCCCTCTCCCCACTTTCTTCGCCCCCGCCTTCCCCCTCTCACAGATGCTGGAGTCCATGACCAAGAACCCTCGACCCACCCGAGCCGAGGCAACAGATGTGGCCAATGCAGTGCTGGACGGCACCGACTGCGTCATGCTGTCGGGCGAGACGGCGGCGGGCACGTACCCCATACAGGCGGTGCAGGTGGGTGGCTGATGGACTGTGGCTACCCTCCCTCGAGCTCTTGAGCACTGTGCGCTGCGCGAGGGTGTGGGTGGGTGGGTGGGCATCAGCAGGTGGTGGGTGGACCAGCAGCGCCTTTTACCCGGCTGAGGGCAGGTGTCGCCCTGTGGATGACAGGGAGGGAAAGAAGAAGAAGAAGAGAGGAGGGGGTCCGACGTCACAGGCCATGGTGTCACGCCCTGCCTTGCTCTCGCACCTTTCCTGCCTTCCGCTCAGGCTGCCACCCTGCTCGCCCCTGCCTCCCTCGCCTCATGCCTGCCCCGCCCTCGCCTCCCCCCCTCCCCTCTCCCCTGCACCAGGTCATGGCCAAGATCTGTCGTGAGGCGGAGGCCTCTATCGACTACTACTCGCTGTTCAAGGCAATCATGAAGCGCACACCGCTGCCCATGACGCCCCTGGAGTCACTGGCGTCTTCAGCTGTGAGCGGAGGCGGGGGCGGGGGCCACGGGCCAGGGCCAGGGGATGTACCTTTGAGGGCGGTGGGAAGGGGGTGAGGGCGGTTGTGGGCTTGCTTGCTTGCCTGCACAGCCGTGTGTCCGCAAAGCAGCTTGCAGCACAGATTTGTGGGCTGGGAGGAGCCTGGGTGCCGTGAGCAATGGGGGATGTCAGGAGGGGGGGCTGAGGAAGCCAGCTGGTCTAACGCATGCTCACGTCCTCTTCGCCTGCCGCCCTGCCCCACCTCTCCCCTGCAGGTCCGCACCGCCCACAAGGTGCAGGCTAGCCTGGTGGTGGTGCTGACGCGGGGCGGGGCCACCGCTCGCCTGGTGGCCAAGTACCGTCCCACAGGTGCCTGCCTGCCTGCCTGCCTGCCTGCCTGCCTACCCTGCTGTTGATCAGTCCATTTGCCTCGTGGTGCAGCATCCCCACAGCTGCTGGCAGCGGTTACATCAGCAGCAGGCCTGCCTGCAAGCTTTGCCTGCGTGCTCGCTGTGCGGGGGCCCTTGCACCAGCAGCTGGACCGCGCCGCAATGCATCTCCACGCCTCCCCTGCCTGTTTCTCGCCGGCCTGGCTGCCCCTCAAGCCCCTCTGAACCTTCAATCCTCCGGCCCCTTCCTTTCCTGACCGCAGTGCCCATCCTCACCGTGGTGGTGCCCGTGCTCACCACCGACAACCTCACCTGGCAATGCTCCTCAGAGGCCCCCGCCCGCCAGTGCCTCTCCTCCCGCGGCCTGGTGCCCATCCTGGCAGAGGGCTCTGCTCGCGCGAGCGACAGCGACACCACCGACGAGATCCTGCACGCTGCCCTGGAGCATGCCAAGGACATGAAGCTGTGCCGGCCCGGCGACTGCGTGGTGGCCCTGCATCGCATCGGCAACGCCTCGGGTGCGCACTGCTCCACACAGCGCGGCCCAGGATGCACAGCATGCTGGGCAGTGGGCGGGCCGGCGGGGGAGGTGGTGTGGCGTGCAGTGCAGCATTGCAGGGTATTGGGCGAGTGCACAAGGGCTTGTTTGCATGTGCTTGCGCGTGTGTGGTCTTGTGAAGCCGGCAGCGCTGGGGTTGGTGCTGGGGTCTGTGCTGGGTCCACAGCGCTGATGTGTGCTGGCCTGCCTGCCTGCCTGCCTGCCTGCAGTCATCAAGCTGGTCGACATCAAGGGCTGAGCCAGTTGAGGGGTACGGGCTGAGGTGTGCCTTCCAAGGACCTGGAACCCCGCTCAGCACTGTGACGGCAGTGGTTGAGGGCGCTGCGCACGTGGTCGCCACTGCTGCCAAGTCTCCCCCGTCCCCCCGCCAGTCTTATTCTTTGCCACATTTTCACACTGCTTGCGCACACCTGCTCACCCCGCCTGGCCCGGCGGTGTCACTTACCACGCTGTGCTTGCACATACATGCTTGTGCGAGTGCTCGAAAACCGCACGAATCCACGCTCGTGTGTTCCTGTTCCTGTTTTTGTTTCTGTTCATTCTCCCTGCCCTGTCGTGCCACTGCTCGCTCGTCTTCGTCCCTTTTGCCCAGGACGCTGCGCTGCATGCACCCCCCTGCCTGCTGTGAGAGCCTGTCACCCTCGCCTGTACTCGGCTGCATGGCTGGCGTTGTTTGGAGCACTGTGTAACAAGCACTGCAGGCTGGATTGAAGGAGGGAGGGCAGAGCGGGAGCAAAGTGGAGCAGGTACAGGTGGGGATCGAGAACAGCAGCGGTGAAAGTGGAAGGAATGGATCACGGAGGCAAGCAGGGGAGGCGTGTGCCGTTTGGGTAGCTCATGCGCGGCGCAAGGAGGTGATGAGTTCTGTGAGCTCTGCCCGCAGGCTGTCAGTCGATTTGGAAAGCACCTCTCGGCTGCTGCTCAGCTTCTTCAGCTCTGCATCGCTGCCCTTCACCACCTCCTCCAGCTGCCCCATGATGGCCGCCTTGGGCTGCAGGAAGTACGCCTTGCCCACCGAGCGGTACGTGCGCACGTCGTCAGGCATGTCGTCCAGCTGTGCCGCCGTGAATGCCGCTCGCCGCAGGGTTGCCTCGATCGACCGCTTCTGCTGCTCCAACTGCAGCGGAAGCGGGCGGTAACGAGCGTGGCGGCGTCGGTGCAAGCGTCAGTGCAGTGCAGCAACGAACTGTGGGAAGCAGCTGGTGGTCTCAAGCGTGCCCTCACGTTTCTGAGGCGACCCTGCTTCTCGTCAAACTCCTGCTTCAAGGTGCGCACGACTTGTCGCTTCTCCTCCTCCATGCTGCTGTATTGTTTCGGTTGGAAGGCCCGACGATCCGTGCAAAGCTGTGAGCGCGAGGGATGATCGAGGAGCGAGACAACAGTGAGGAGGCGTGGAAATCTGCTGACCAGGGGTGAACGTGTCGGTGATTGCAATCCAACTGCAATGGATTGCAGCGTAAATTTTTCATGTACAGCCGTCCTGCAGGAGGAATGCTCTCGGCGGCCTGAAGGGGTCAGCCTGTCATCCGCTCAGCAGCTGGCATTATCCTTGCAGCCATCAACAAATTGCAGAGGGTCACTGACAGCAGCACACACCTCGATAAAGGGCCTGTCGATCCGCCCTCAGGCATCGTGATGGCGTCTTGGGCAAGGGTAGCAGGCGCCTGCGCGACGGCCACCCGGAGCCTGCTGCGCCAGGACTCGCAACTCGCTCGCTCAGCACTGCAGAGCAGCCCGCAGGCACGAGGATTCGCTTCCGGTGCGTTCACGACGGCCAGAGCCTCAAATGCCCTGACAACGTCGCCGGGGCGGCAACGGCACGGCGTTGCGGCTCAGCACACTCTGCGTCCAGCTTCAGAGTAAACAACCCGTCCACCCCTGTATTGATCACATGTAACCATGCATTGATAACATGCTACAGGTGGCCACCATGACAGCGTGACGCACGCCGGCGTCACCATCCACAAGGCCGCCAAGTGGCACGTCTACACCGGCCAGGCGTTTGCAGGCATCATGTGGTGAGTTCAGCAGGCCAGAGGCTTTTGCAGAAGGCACGGCTGTTGATTGTGGCTTTTGGTTGGGTGTTGTGGCTGTCCTGCGTGACCGTATGCCTCCCTCCACCTTGCTCGCTGCCACCATTTCACGCAGCCTGCCGTTCGTTTGGGCAGCATTCACCGTTTCCTGGCCTGGTCCTGCCAATCCTGGCTGCCTGACATCTGCCGCGATGCTTTGTTGCAGGTTCTGGGTGTTTTATCGCTTCTACCACGACTACGACCACTTCATGGTAAGTCAAAAACCAGACACAGTTTTGCGTGCCGAGCATCACGCCGAGCAGGCTGCTAAAACAGCCAATGCCCTGGTTGTCAAGTCGTTCTTGTGCTGTTTGCAGTATGGTCCCGCTGCGCACTTTGAGCACGAAATTGCGCATGAGGAGGAGCACGGCAGCGCGCAGCACACCAACGAAGCGCACAGCGGCACGCAGCAGTCTGAAGAGCACTGATGACGCCATCCGTGTGCTACACACTTCCTCTTGTTATTGCTCCTGCTGTCGCTTTTTGCTGCTCTGTTGGCCTGGCGTGACGCCTCCCAGCTGCTGTTCCTTCCCTCCGCAATGGCATGGACTCGCTGCCACACTTGCGGCTGTTGAGGTGCAAGCCCTTTGTAACAACACACCACACCAGCTGGGGGCACATGATTGATTCTTTTCCCTCCCTGACACCAACGAAAGCCCGGCTGAAATGAATGCTGAAAAGAGCCACTGGGAGGCTCTGAGGCTGCTGGCGGCGGCGGCAAGGCAGGTTGCCGGGCAAGCCGATCGGCCAGGCATCGCACTGCACGGTCATTTTTGAGTGGTCTGCAGCCAGTCCAGCCGCCTATGGGGCTTGCAAGCGTGGGGTTTGCCGACGCGCAGATGGCTGCGCTGCTGGTGAAAAGGGATGCCCGATGTAGTGTGCATGCTGTGAGGTGAGTGGGGGGGCCTGAATTCACAAACTACAGCCCGTTTTTTTCCAGCCGGGGTCAGTCGGGCAAAGCGGGCGCCTGCAGCCTCCTCGCTCCTTTCTGCGAGCATCACCCGCCACACCCATCCCGTCACAGGCGTTTGACGGCAGGGCGTTGGTGCTCGGTGCAACTGGCGAGTCTGGCCAACCGGGCCACGTTCTCGTTTCGTTGATTGCACATTGCCGTTCTACAGGTCCTTTCACAATGCAAAACACGGCAGCCGGCTGCAGCGGCGTCCTGGGCGGCACGGCAATGGCGCCTGCCGCACGCTTTTCGCTGGCGGCCCGCAGGCTGTCGCATCGCCGCCTCAACGTCGCGGCAAAACTGGTCGTGGTTGGAGGGGACGGTCCCTTGCGCAAACCCGTGCAGCCCGCGCCGGCGCTGCCGCCCGCCGCGGTCACCTACTCGTCCGCGCACGAACTGCACAGCGCAGTCAACAGCAGCGACATGGAGGGCCAGCCACCGCAGTACTTCCTGCGCGACCAGGTGGAGCGCCTGGAAAAGTCGTTCAGCCTGTCACCGGCAGAGGAGCAGGCGGCCGAGGCAGCAGGTGTTCCGCAGGCAGCTGAGGCTGATGCCGCACTGGAAGACATGTTCAGCCTGCTGGGAGAGCTGAACAGCTTGACCGGGGAGCTGGACTCGGCGGTAGCTAGCACCAGCGAGCTGGGCACATTCACGGTGAGGCAAACCCCACTGAGCATGTGCGTCGGTGCTGCCCTGGCGTACGCGCTGCGCATACCTGTCAACCTTGGTCAATTCTGGCAAAGCATTGACTCAACCAGCCATGCTGCATGCATTCTGGCGGCTCTTCTGTTGCAGGAAGAGGACCTAGAGCGTTTGGAGGAGCAGCGACGCAAGGAGGATGAGAAGCGGCGGCAGGCTGAGCAGCGCGAGCGACAGCGTCGCATCAAGGCCAAGGGCACGACAGGATCCACTCGCTCCAGCCGCACAGGCAGCAGCGCCTCGTCGTCCTCCGTCAAGGCAGCAGGCAGCAGCCGCAGCAGAGCAGCCGCAGCAACAACAGCAGCAGCGGCCTCCGCGGCAGCAGTTGCCAGCACCATCAGCAGCAGGGCAGCCGGGGCTGCAGCCAGCACCAGCGCCACAAGCCGGGCCGGCAGCAGCAGCAGCGCGGTGCCGTTCAGTGGTGCGGTAGCACGCTCTGAGGCTCGCACGTCTCGTTCGCGGCAGTGGGGCCGTGTTGTGCCCGTCAGCAAGGGGCAGGGCACCACCGCCGCGCTTAGCAAGCGCGCGGTGCAAGCTGCCTGCAAGGATGCGGATGCCGTCACCTTTATGCGCACAATCTCCAAGAACTCGCTGCTCACAGCGGAACAGGAGTGCCGGCTGTCTGGCTTGGTGCAGGACAGGCTCAAGCTGATTGAGGCTGCCTCCCGCTTCCGCCGCGCCAACGGCCGCCCCCCTACCGAGCAGGAGTGGGCGGCAGAGGCTGGGGCAGCCGACGGCACAGAGCTGCGGCGGCGGCTCACTCTTGGCCTGCAGGCGCGGGAGCACATGGTCAGCTGCAATGTGCGGCTGGTGGTGTCGATAGCCAAGAAGTACCTAGGGCGAGGGCTGGTCCTGCAGGTGAGGTTGGGGGGCTGGCTGCCCTTGGTGCGGTGTCGTGTGGTGTGAGAGAGATATCATCAGGGGGATGGGCATCCAGGCAGCCAGTGTGCCTCTCACAACTGCATAGTGACAGATGGTCAGCGCAGCTGGAAGCTTGGCATGCATGTATTTGAGCCCTCCTCACCTGCTTGCCTTCCTTACGCGCTGCTCACCTGTCTCTTCTGCCTGCCTGGCCGTGCTGCATCGCAGGACCTGGTGAGCGAGGGCATGCACGGCCTGAACCGCGGCGTGGACAAGTTTGACGCCTCCAAGGGCTTCAAGTTCTCCACCTACGCCCACTGGTGGGTGCGCCAGGCCATCACGCGCTCCATCTCAGACCACGCTCGTGTGGTTCGCCTCCCTGTGCACATCCACGAAGCGATGGGCAAGGTGCGGCGCGTGGAGCAGACCTTGTGGGAGGAGACAGGAGTCATGCCCTCCCCAGAGGCGGTGGCCGAGCGCTGCGGCCTGACCCACTCCAAGCTCATGGCGCTGTACAAGTCGTTCCGCCAGCCAGCCAGCCGCGACAGCGGCCCCGCGGGCGGCTCCTCGGAGATGGCGGCGGACGCCGCGGATGCTGCGGAGCAGTGGATTGAGGAGAAGCCGGATGAGGTGAGGAGGCGGCAGACAGCGCGCTGGGGTGTGTGCGCTAGGTGGGAGTCTGCTGCTGCTGCTGGCTGCTGCTAGCAACGCAACAACTTGCGCTGTCGCTTCAACCAAGCAAGCAGTTGCTGCTCACAGCGGCCGGGCTTCGACACTGCATCTGTTGTGCCTACTTCCTGCCTGCGCCAACCGCGTGTCGCCACCACTCACATCCACATGAACGCCATCTGTGCAGGAGGACCCAGCCGAGCTGGCCAACCTCAATATGATGCGTGACGACTTGAACCATGTCATGCTGACCCTGAGTGAGCGCGAGTGCGGCATCCTCAAGATGCGCTACGGCCTGGACGACGGGCACGAGAAGACGCTGGAGGAGGTCGGCCGTGCCTTCAACGTGAGACAGGGGCAGAGAGAGGGAGAGTCCTCTTGGTGCTGCTGCCTGCTTGCATGCCTTCCTGCATGTGCCCTGACTGCTGTTGGCTGGCTGGCTAGCTGGCTGCTGGGGGTGCTATTGTGATGTTACCAGCTCGTCTGTCAGCAGCACTTTGGTTGACAGCGTTGGGGGGGAGCGCAGGGCAGGGAGGAAAGGGCAGGGATTGGCA
Organism: Chlorella vulgaris; assembly: GCA_023343905.1. Taxonomy (NCBI): domain Eukaryota; kingdom Viridiplantae; phylum Chlorophyta; class Trebouxiophyceae; order Chlorellales; family Chlorellaceae; genus Chlorella; species Chlorella vulgaris. Next base: position 1,023,863 of record SIDB01000011.1, on the reverse strand, counting down.
GGCATTGGGCTGCCGCTTGTGTCTGTCAGCCGTGGCGGGATAAAACACAGGCTTCAGGCCCTTTCCCGGCCAGCTGTCTAGTCGGACCCCGCCCACAGCGATCACCGGGGCTGCAGTTTGAGACTCACCGGCGGCATTTCACCCGCCGGAGCGTTATGTAGCCGGCCCACAACCGCCGCAAAGCGATGCACACACACGCACTGTTGCACGACACGCGTGACACATGTGTGCGGCTTTGTGTGCCCCTGCTGACCTGATCGGCGCCGCTCTGTGCTGTTGGTGTTGTGCAGGTGACTCGGGAGCGCATTCGCCAGATAGAGGCCAAGGCCATCCGCAAGTTGCGCTCTCCCAGCCGCATGGGGCAGCTCGTGGTGTACTGACAGCTGGCTGGCTTCACCACTGCCGCGTATCCGGCCCCCCTACACGTTCTTCTTCCATATCTTCCTGCCGCTGATGCATCAGCGGCGGTGCCCCTCATTTGAGGGGCAGACTTCGTTTTCAGTGCATCGGTACCGTACACAAGTGCTTGGAGACAGTTCTCTAGTTGCTTTGGTGCCAGGCTGTTCCCTCAGCTGGTTTTCCGGCCTCCTTTCTCAGCTGCCTCACCACCACCACCCTCTTCTCCCTCCCCCCTCTCTCTGCTAGCATAGCTCTCACAAAGCCGAACACATTTTATTGGTGCGGCAACCCCTGTGCGTGTGTGTGTCCCTGCTCACCGCCCTGCCCGTCTATCAAACCCAGCCATCAGTTTTCCTGCCACATATTCACTGGAGAGGCCATCTGGCCCCCTCCCTCACCTTCGCTACACCTGCTGCTATCTTGTTGCACCGCTGCATGCACGGCCTGCCCGGTCGGTGCCATGCAGCTGTGCTCAAGTCGCCCAGGCAGACGCGCATGGCGGGTTGTATCAAAATTCTTCTGCGGGATCATCATCCCATCCTGGCGGGTTACTAGCCAACTGACTGCCAGTCACACATTCATTCTTCAACTCCAAGTTGCTCATGGATGTAAGGCACGTCACAATGACAGGGTCTGGGTCTGATCGTTCATCACCGCAGTGCCACGGCACACGCCATGTTGCGGCCTGCATCACAGACCAGCTTGATAAATCTTTTCGCTTGCAACTGCTGCCTTGATCTCCAGGTGCTCAATCCATCCAGGCACATGGGGAAAGTAGAGGAGCTGAGGCCCGAGACGTCTGGGCATGACCTGATCGTCAAGGTGCGGGGTGCGAGTGAGGCAATCAGTGAGCTGACTAAGGCCGCTGGGACGACGCGGCATTGAGCCGTCCGGTGTCGGCTCGTTTGCAGGTGTTGGACGCCAAGATAGTGGTCGACAAGCCTGCCCGGGGCTCTCTGAAGGCGCAAAGAGTGGCGGAGTGCACGGTTGGGGACGAAACGGGCACCATCCTGTTCACCGCCCGCAACGAGCAGGGTGGGTGGTTGGGCTGCCGGTTGTGCTGGCCAACACTTCCTGCGATGCAGCTGGGCCTGGTTGCGTGCACCTTCGTTACCAAGAGCAGATGTAGGGAAACCAGATGCTGCCTCCTCTGCTACGGCTGCTAGCCACTGGCGCATGGTCCCTTCATGCCTTGCCGTGCTTCATGCGGTGCCTCGTTGTGCAGTGGAGTTGGTGACGGCGGGCAGCTATGTCGCGCTGACAAATGCCAAGATAGACATGTTTCGTGGCAGCATGCGGCTGGCAGTAGGCCAGGTGATCCCGACTGCACGTGTGCCTTTGCCATCTGTGCTGGCTGCGTTTCCATGGATGCCCGCTGCGCTGACTCTGGTGTGCTGTCAACCCACGGCTGTTGCTGTCCTGCTCGTGCAGGGGGGCAAGGTTGCTGCTGCTCCCGGCCAAAGCTTCAGCCCCAAGCAGGACTTCAACCTCAGCCTGATTGAGTACGAATTGGTTCCAGTCCCAACTCCAGCTGCGCCACCAGCGCAGGAGGCAGAGCAGGAGGCAGCGCCTGCCGCACCTGCCAGCAAGCAGGGTGGAGAGGAGGGCGGCGAGCCTGCAGGCGGGGCAGCCAATGGAGCAGCTGAGTTCGAGGAGGCGGAAGCGCCTCCTGCGGCTGCGGCTGCGGCTGGAGGGACGACTTAGGCGCCACATGCTCCCGCCTCGCTGACCGCTGAGAGAGCTTGGGGCGTACCAGCAGCTAGGGCCAGCTGCCGGACGACGTTGACCCCTGCCCCCGTACCTGCCTTGCCACATCTTCCCACTTTTCCACTGTGTTTCCCCTTTGCTCCCCACTGCTTGTTCACTCCATTGCTTCGCTTATTCTCAATTGCCCTGACGGAACCCGCACACGTGCAACTTCATTTTAACAAATTCAGTCACACAGGTGCCCATATGCAAGGAACCAGTTGCTGCAAGCCTGCCATCGCAGCAACTGCAAGATTTCAGCACTGGAAATCAAAGAGCGGCGTGTTGTGGTCGCCATTTGTTTGTGTCGAACATGCATGAGTGACCTATCAATCGCTCTACTATTGTACTATTGACAATTACGTATGTGTGGCATCCTGTGCATTGTCAGGGGGCTACAGTGGCCAGCCAGCGGCGCGGGGCCCGATGGCGTGTCGCCTGCGGTTGAGGACTTCATACAGCCTGGATTAAGGCGCCGTGGGCCAGACGCGCAAGCCTCCTGCTCGGTGATCAAGCAGCCATTGCGGCGGCATTGAGAGCGGCGGCGACGGCGGCGGGCACACACCTAACCTGTTTTTTTGTTGTTTTTCCTGCAGGTTCAGTGCGGGTGCGCGCACCTGCACTTCCACGGCTCCTTGCTGCAGCTGCGTGGTGCTGGAATCAGCAGCAACCCGCTGCTCGATGCAGCCAGCGGCAATGTGCTGCTGTTCAATGGCCAGGTCTTTGGGGGACAGCTAGAAGTGCCTGCGCTGGCCAATGATGCCCAGCTGCTGCTCCATGCACTTTGTCAGCCGAGCGTTAATGTAGCGGCGCAGCTGACGGGGCTGCGAGGGCCCTGGGCTCTCGTGTTCTGGCAGCAGGCAACCCAGACGCTGTGGTTTGGCCGGGATGCAATCGGTGTGTGGGGCCTGCCGCCAAGTGCAGTGTTTACAAGCGTGCTAGCACTACTGCATGGAGGGCATCTGCCTGCCATGAAGCGACATGCTTGCCTTGCTTGCCCACTCCCTTAATTGATGTATTCCTTTGGGTGCCTCTTAAACTCCCTCCCTCCTACGCACTCCTCCGTAGGCCGCCGCAGCCTGATGCTGCACCTGCCCTGCCCTGAGGACGGTCGCCTGATGCTGTGCTCAGTGGCACCTTTGGACCCAGCGGTGCCTTTCCTGGGTTTCTCGGAACTGCCGCCAGGCTTGCACAGCGTGCAACTGCCGTTATCAGCGGTGACGCCCGCCAACGGCAGCCCTGCAGCTGCTTCTGGTGGCAGGCTGGCAGCACAGCACAGCCAGCATGAGTGGACAGACCGCAGCCTGCGCCAGCTAGTAGAGTATCGGCGGCAGCCCGAGCTGGTGCAGCCACCTGAAGGCTTGCCACCAGCAGCGGCAGCGGCAGCCTATCCAGCAGGCAGCGGCGAGCGTGGAGACAGCCAGCATGCCTTTGAATGCACTGTGGACAGCATTATGACGGCGCTGCAACACGCTGTTGCTGTGCGGTGTCGCTGCATCGAGCAGCGCTGCGTTGGGGACGAGCAGCAGCAGCAGGGGGTGCTGGCAGGCGAACTGCGGCAACTGGACCTCTGCGACAGCTGTGCGGCGCCCCTACTGCTGCCGCCCGCCCCGGTGCTGATCCTGTTCAGCGGTGGGGTGGACTCCACGCTGCTTGCGGTGATGGCTCACAGAGCCCTGCCTGCCGCCGCCCCCATTGACCTCGCCTGCATCTGCTTTGATGGCGGCGCTTCCCCCGACCGCCTCGCCGCCCAGGACGCTCTCCAGGAGCTGCGAGCTGTCGCCCCGAGCCGCACCTGGCGCCTGATTTGTGTGGATGCCAGCCTGGCTGAGGTGGAGGCGCAGCGGGGGCGTCTGCTGCGCCTGCTGGCACCTGCAGACACAGTGATGGACTACAACATAGGCGCTGCGCTTTGGCTGGCGGCCAGGGCAGAGGGCACACTGCTACCGGAGGGTGGTGCAGCGGGGCGTGACGGCGGCGGCGGAGCTGCAGCGGCGGATGCAGATGCAGCGCCTCAGCGGGGGCAGCAGCAGGATGCACCGCCGCAGACGGCTGGAGAGGAGGTACAGGTAGCCCCCCACAGCAGCAGCAAAGTACACACCTACGCCCTTTGCGATGGTGGAAGGGAGTCTACCTCATTGCCAAGCTGCCCTGCGATGTCCGGGCTTGCTGAGAAGCAGCAAGCAGGGACTGGCCACCGGCAGCAGGAAGGGGCTGCGGGGCTCGGCAGCTGCGGTTTCGGCAGCAGGCAGCGTTGCCGCTCAGCGGCGCGAGTGGTGCTGCTGGGCCACGGTGCGGACGAGCTGTGTGGTGGGTATGGGCGGCACCGCACCGCATTCCGCGAGCGGGGCTGGCGCGGGCTGGAGGAGGAGTTGGGGCTGGACCTGCGGCGCTTGTGGCTGCGTAACTTGGGGCGAGACGATCGACTGGTGGCAGACCATGCCAGGTGGGTGAGCATGTGCGCGGTGGAGAGGGCGTGTGCGGCAGCTTTGCAATCGCCTGGGCCTGTTTGTTGGTCTGTGCCAGATATCCCTGCTGGCGGGCATCTAGCTGCTCTGGGGTATGTGCTTGCTGCAAAGATGTTGGTGCATCGTCTTCGGTTCGTTGCTGTTCCATCCGCGCTGCTGCTGCTGCTGCTGTGACTTCTGCGGGCGGCTCTGCTGGGACTGCTGCTGCAGGGAAGCACGTCACCCTTTCCTTGATGAAGCGCTCGTGGCGGCAGTACTGGCTGCACCGCTGCACCATGTGGCGGACCTGCGGCTGCCGCCGGGCCAGGGTGACAAGTGTGTGCTGCGTGCCTGCCTGCACCAGCTGGGCCTGCCGCGGGCTGCTGGCCGGGTCAAGCGAGCAATCCAGTTCGGGTCACGGCTGGCCGCCAAGGTGAACGCGGCGCAGTTTGGCGGCACACGGAGGGCCAATGCGGTCAACGCGGGGTCGGTGCGCCTGGCTGATGTGCCTCAAGCTCGTTGAGTGTGCACTTATTTGTCTGTGTAAGGACACGAGATGTCTCCACCTCGTCAGCCAGGCGGCGGCATGCATCGCTGGCGGCCCAATGCGGCGGTGGCAGGAGAGCTTTTTCTTTCGTCTCGCCGTATTGACAACGTCAACCAGTCTTCATCAGCACTGCCGTGTGACTGCCAACCCACGAGGTCCGTCGATCCGTTGCGATCGCATCGCCGGTTGCGCCGCCCGTGTTTGGCACCGACCCACGTGCTGTGTGCACGAGGTGAGTGTGATGGCAGCGCGGATGGCTGTTTGGCGTCGAATGACGCAGAATTGCATGGGCGCCGCCATTCACTAGGGCCCCACATTCTCCGCTTTCGCCCTCTTTCCGCGCTCCTGTGTGCAGCGCAACAGCAACAGCAGCGACGCCTTTGGCTGCGACGTCTCAACGAGCGATCAGTCTCCAGCCCCTCGCTCAACTCCTCGCGCACTGCACCCCCGTGCCACCCATCAGGTAGGGCGGGCCATGGGCGAGCGACAGGGGGCGCACCTTGCTCCCCGAGCGCTGAATGCCCGCTGGATAGCGCCGCCCCCAGGCGGCCCCTGAGCCCTCAGGCAACAGATCCCTGACCCGTGGAACACTCCCTCTGCAGGAATCGGCGCCGCCAGCTCCGTGTGTTGCCGAGATTCAGCGACGGTGCGAATCGCTGTTGCATGCACCCTCTGGCGCGCCGAGCCGCGCCTGAACTGCGCTGGCTAGAGCGTGGTGGCCGCATCTCCCCCGCTGCTGTCGCTTTGTGCCCCTTCCAACACCCACCGCCTTTCGCCGCTGCCCCGTCCTCCTTGCAGGCCTACCATGAAGGCAATCTCCTCCATGCGAGGCCTCCCCTCACCCAGGCCAGCCAGCTCCAGCCAACGCAGCGCGGGCACTGTGAGCGGTGGGGTTGCGGAGGGCGCGGCCGAGGTGGTGCAAGCGCTGTCCCCATCCGCCCCCTCACTGAAGCGGCAGCTCAGCATGGTCGAGGGCGAGGCAGACAGCCAGACCAGCTCCCAAGGCTTCAGCAAGTCGCAGCGCAGCAGCCTGGGCGCCGCTCCCGGGCGCCGCGCTGCGGCGCAGCGCGCCCGCGCCCTCTGGACGGCGGGCGGCGGCGGCGACACAAACGAGTCTGGCGACGAGGCTGCCGACAGCGGCAACAGCGGTCTGGAGTTCCTGCTGCGCGCCTGTGAGATGCTGGAGCCCCTACACCACGAGGAGGCTTCCCTGGCGGGCTCCCACCCAGCCAGTTTTGCACGCCTCACCACCACCGCCTCCCTGCAAGGCACACCCAAGATCACCCGCCAGGCTCGGCACGCCACCGCCGCCTCTGCAGACGCCAGCCCTGCCTCCATTAGTTTCCTTCCGGCTGCTGGGCGCCGCCCCGTCAGCCGCCGCCTGCTGGCACGGTCGGGCGACGGCGACGATGGCAGCGACTATGAGTGCGGAGAGGAGGAGGATGACGACTACCTGCCGGCTGGAGGCCGCCCCTCCCGCAACACACGAGCACAGCGAGCCTCGGCACGTGCAGCCTCGGCCTCTGCAGCGCCCAGCGGCGGCAATGCTGGTGCAACTGCTGGCTCCGCTGAGGGCGCCGCCTCTGCGTCCAGTGGCGAGCAGCCGCAGCCGGCAGCGGCGCCGGTGGCTGCCGCCCCGCGTGGCGGGCGCTGGTCTGGGGAGCCCAAAGCCCTCATCACTGGTCCCTGCATGAACCCAGAGTGTGAGCACCCCTACGACAGCCCCCAGTGGCGCAAGGGACCCCCCCAGCACCCCGTGCTCTGCAACGCCTGCGGCACTCGCTGGCTGCGCAATGGCACACTGAAGCCCTTGGTGGTGAGCCTCCTGCCCTGCCCTGCCCTGCCCTGCCCTGCCCTGCTGCTCCTCTCTCACTTGCCCTTGCTTTGTAGCGCTGGGCCCCTGCTCTGCTCCTCATGCGGCTGTCCTGTTGTTGCCCTTTGTCACAAGCTTGTGGTGCCAACTGCGATGCAAGTGCCGTGCTGACTCGTGCCTCTGCCACCTCCCCTGCCCCCGCCCCTCCTGTTGCAGCCGCGCCGCGGACTGCGCTACAAGAACAAGCCCAAGGTGGCAAAGAGCAGGGCGGCAGCTGCGGCGGCAATGATGGCAGCGGCGGCGGCAACGGCGGCGGCGGCAGCGGCAGCGGCGGTTGTGCCCCCGGCACTGCCTCCTCCCATGCCTGCACGACCTGTGCACCACAAGAAGGCGTCAGCGGGAGGCATGGCTCAGCCTGCACACAGCAGTGATGCATCAGGTGCGAGCCAGTTAATTACACATAGCAGGACGTGCAGATGCATGACACATGCATCGTCTTCAGCTTCAGGGGGCATTGTATCACGCTGCGCACCACCCCACAACCCCACCACACTAGCTGACCTCCCCTTACCGCTGTGTTGTGCTGCAGAGGGCGGCCGGTCGGACAGCGAGGACCCCGCAGCACTGTTCAGCCAGCAGGCGTCGCAGTCTCAATCGCTGCCGCTGCCGGCACCACTGCAGGCGTGCCCGCTGCCCTTCCTCTCGGCTGCCTCTGCCTCCTTCAGCCAGAGCATGGCCAACCTTGGACCGGCAGCCCTGTTTGGGCTTGACCCTGTGGCCGCCGCCGCAGCAGCTGCAGAGGCATTGAAGGCAGCGCCGGCGCTGTTTGCTACCTCCTCATCGGCGGCAGCGCCAGCTCAGGCAGGCCCCTGGGGCTTCTTCCCCGCCTCTCAGATGCCCGCGCTATTCCAGTCGCCCACTGCTGCGCAGCTGGCGGCGCAGGCGGACGCTGCAGCTGCTAGGGCGGAGCGTTCGCGGGCAGCGGCTTGCGAGCAGGAACAGCAGCAGGAGGATATGGAGGAGGAAGCGCCTGCTCAGCTGTCGCAGGCAGTGCCCACTCTCTGTGTCTGAGGCCGGACCAGACGCTTGACCAGTGCTGGCTTGTCAGCCGTTGACCGTCCAATGACTTTCACCTCAACCACAGCCTTCAGGCCTGTCATATCGCACCTGCCAACTATTGCGCCACCTCCAGACATCACTTCACCGCGCGTGCTGCTTTAGGCTCCCTAACTGTCACAAAGCCGCTTGCAGGCACCACCCGCTGCCCCTTTTCTTGCAAGTATTCTCACTCGCCTGCAGGCACATTGCCTGCTCTGCCCTGCTCTGCGGGAAGCCTGTTGCTGGCTAGCCATGAGCTGGTCGGTTGAACCCACCCATCCTAACATCTCTTTTATGCAATATTGCTGCTGAACTCTCATTACATTGGTACGGTCATACCCGTGTGCCGCCGAGTGCCTTCTTGACCCCTCGCTGCCGTTGCCTGCTTACTCGAACACCTCACCACCGCTCTGTGCCGCTCTCTTGCGTGCGTTAGCATTTGCCTAGCCATTTTTTTCTTGCTGGGGCCAACCTGCTACTCTACCCTCAGTGCACATTCCCATCCATCCCTATCTCCCGCTTCGTGACCCGTTGGTTGTTAAAAACATGCAAAGGTTCATGAGGCCAGGTCAACAGGGAGGAGTGCAGTTGCCCGGGAGTGGGAGAAGCACTTGGAGAGTTAAGCCAGGTCCGCATTGTCACAGAGAAGAGTGAGTATTGTCCGTTTGGCAACCACTCGCCTCTTCTCCTGCCGCCTCTCCATCCTCCTCTGCTGCCGCCGCCTGCCGCAAGAAGATGCTTCCGAGCAGCTCTACCATTACATGCGGCCTCGGCACCTCTGCATGGATGCGGGAAGGGTGGATTGAGGAGTGGAGGAGTGGGTGCGCCAAGGCAGGGGAGGGAAAGCCTGGCAGCTGGTGCGTAGCCAGGACACAGCGGGGCCCTCCTCCCTGCAAGTCAGCCAGCTAGCAGGGTGTGCAGTCCTCACCAACCCCTGCAGCTGCCCAGCGCTGAGCTGCCGCACCAGACAGCCGCACACCAAGGGTGCCGTTGAAAAGCCTCTCGGCATCTAGGTAGCGCTGAAGCAGCTCCAGCTGCGGGTCTGTGCTGCTGCTGCTGCTGGGCAGCGCCTGCTGTGCCTGCGCCTCTTCCTCCGTGAGAAAGCGCAGCTGCAGGGCAGCGTCCCGTGTGCTGAGCGGCAGCAGGGGCGGGCTCGCTGGGCCCTCGCCTTGCACCGTGCACAGCAGCGAGAAGTGGCTCCAACCAAACAGGACGGCCTGCGTGCAAACGGGTTGCAGAGCTGCCGCTCGACACAATCGCTTTGCACCATCCCTCTCCCCTCCTGCCCCACAACAATCCTCCAGGCAGCCCCCCCTTGCCCCCTTGCAGTATCAGCACAGGTGCCACTTTGCAGCGCACCAGCGGTTGCCGCGAGCACTGCGCATGCAGTGGCCAGAGGGAGGGCAGGTACACTCCAGACAGCGCGGCAGCAGCTGCCTGTGCATCGCCGTAAATAATGAGGGGTCGGCGCGGCACATTGGCAAGCGTGTAGCAGTGCACATCTGCGGACGGTGGGAAGGTGCGGAGGCATGTCGGCCAGCTGCTAGCGGCCGACGCTGTGGCAGAGGGTGGCGAAGAGGCACTGCTACTGGCAGGCAACTGGCAGGCAGCTGGCAGGCAACACATCGGGGGAGCTGTCTGTTCCCCTGCACTCCGCTGACAGGTGACAGGTCAGCAGATGACCTCAACCTTGCCTGACAGGTAGCTGCTGGGTGTCAGCAACGAGCTCAGCTCGCGCCGCCACTCCGCCGCCCAGTCAGCCTCCGGTATGCCATTCAGGGCCAGCTGCCGCTCAAAGCGCACGCGGATGTTGGGCCCCGCCACAGGGTGCGACATCGTGGCTCGAATGGCGCTCCTGCACCCACCAACGGCGTGCGCAAGTCTATCAGCAAGCAGCAAGGCAGGCACCAGGCTTGCAATTCGCAACCGGCAGCACTGTGCAATGCACGCGTGCACACACAGCCTGCCTTGCACCCGTGCTCAGTAAGCTGACAGGCACCTCAGTCTGCTGTCGCGGTCGTGGATGCCCCAAATGCCCAGGCTGCATGCATGGCTCAGGCAGTTGCCGTCACCTAGCGTGGTGAGGACCAGCTGCGAGGTGCAGCCTGGTACCTGCAGCAGCACAGCAGGGTCAGCTGGATGCAGCCAGAGGTGGCACTGTGGCTGTGACAGATGCCGACAGGTGCCAGTGCAACAACAGTACGAGCCTGCAGCCAACTTGCAGCACCCAGACTTCTCGTGCCCCAACCAGAGCTCACGCTGTTGATGATCCCCTCCTGCTCCGCCTCTTGTTGGAGGGAAGCATTGCACAGCTGGTCCAGCACCGCCGCTCGTACGTGAGGCGGAAATGCCGAGAAGGAGGGCAGGACCAGGCCCGAGTCCCCCGCACCACCTTTGCCTGGCTGCGATGCCCCTCCAGGACTCCCAAAGTGGGTGACGCCCTCGTCTGAGCATTGCAGCTGGTTCCCCCGCTGCTGCCGCAACCGTCCCGCCAGCTCTGGAGCGGCGTCGGAGAGGTGGCGGCCCAACTGCCGCCGCTTCTGCTTCGACTGCTCCTCCAGGCTGGCGTGGATTGCGGCCCACAGATCAGGGTCGACGCTGGGTGTCTGCAGGCGGCGTTGAGGCTGTATGATATGATGCAGCGGGTCTGCTGCACAGCAACTGGCGGTTGAACCTCACCGCCGCTAGTTGCCCGTCGTCCTCTTCTCTACCGGCCCCTGCCGGCCTGCCGATGCCTTCCTGCAGCGTGCTGATAGTTTGAAGGACGGTGTCATTCCGTAGCACGCCTCCTCCACGCCACGACATTGGGTGCCTCTCGAAAAGCCGTTCCGCCTTCACACCCCACAGAGATGCTTGAGCGCAATCCAGAACGCCTACAAGGCGGCTGGACTTCATAGGGGCTTGGTAGGGCTAGATGCAGCCCGCCGCCGCGGCATTCGCGCCATGTCACTTGCATTGATTGACACGTAAAATCATGCAACTGGTCTGAAACATTAAGCATTTCAGTGCCCCATTTGTCACCGTGCACCCCGCATGCCAGACAAGGCGCCAGCGGCAGCCGCAGCCAGCAGGGTGAGGCCGGCGCCAGTCGTTACCACCTTGGCCGCAGCCGCATCACGCTCCACCTGCCGCCGCGCCTCGGCGTAAGGCAGGCTGCCATCTTTGAGCAGCAAAAAGGCGTGGGGGCGCACCCAGCCGCCCGTGACCTTGCCCAGCGCCAGCCGAGCCACCACAGAGGCCTTAAAGGCCGCGGAGTCGCCGCCCCGCCCTGCAAGCGCTGACATGGCGGTGTCCAGCCACAGCAGGGCCTGCGCATCGTCCAACCGAGCAGCCGTGTAGGCGGCCGGCAGCGAAGCCAGGTCATCGCCCACACGCTGGAGGGCCTGCACAGCAGCAGCAGCAGAGGAAGAGGGCTGAGCGAGGGAACTGCGGGATGGCACAGCATCTGGCGCAGTCCTGCTGCCGGCCTGCCTTGCTCCTCTGTGCCGGCCAGTCCACTGCCGCATGCCGTGTGCAGTCCTCCCACCCCTCCACTGCAGCTTGCCTTCCTGCGGCGGGCACCGCCGCCAACACCAGTGGCCCACAACCATGCCCATGCCCCGGGCTCCCACCTAGCCCCTCCCTGGGCCGTGTCCCTCCCACCTGATGCAGCACCAAAGCATCCTCCATGGCGCTGTTCATCCCGTTGCTCGTGGCAGGGCTAACAGCATGGCCAGCATCCCCCAGCAGCACCACACCTCGAGCATGCAGCTGGTTGGCGTGCACCTGCATCCCCGTCTCATGCAGCGGGCGGGCAGCCAGTTGGGCAGCAATCTGCGGGAAGGGAAGCACATGACGGGCATGAGGGGGTGGGGGGAGGAAAGGCCAGGGGGTCTTACATGCACTGTGAGTCCAGCTGCAAAGCACAGCACAGCATAGCATAGCGCACGAACATGGTGGCCGCCACACGCCTGTGCCAGGCGCTGAGCAGCAGCTGCCTGCACCTCGCCTCCTGCACCTTCCTCGTCTCACAGACACACACCTCTTGCATCCAGTCGGAAGGCAGGGAGGGGAAGCTGGAGGCCAGCAGCTGCAGGCATGCCTCCTTTCCCTCCAGACCCTCCCACCGCCATTGTGCCATCGACAACACCGCCGTCACGCCGGTTTCTGCGGAGGGATGGCTGAGGAAGAAAGTGGCCGGGGGCCCGCCTCCAGCGGCCTTGAGCCCCGCCGCCGCTTCCTGGACCATGAACAGCCTGCCTGGCCCCTGTTGGGGGATCAGGGGCAGGTACGGTACCGCCGGCAGGCCGCGTACCACCTTGTACTGCCTGTTTGCTGGCAGCGTAGTGACCTGCAGGTCACGATCCTGCTGCTCAGCCGCCCGCCGCACACGGCTCCAGTAGCCGTCTGCTGCGACCAGGAGGCTGAAGGGGTGGGTGGCGGTACCGCCGTCTGGCAGCTGGAAGGTGGCGGTACAGCCTGCCAGGTCAGCAGACACAAAGGCCGCCTCCCAATGGAAGGCGATGCTGCCGCCGCCGGGCAGTGCGTTGGCGCTACCGCTGCCGCTGCCGCTGCTGGCGATCTCGCCACTGTTCAACGGGCTGCTGCTGATGGAAGCCTGCTGCTGCTCGATTTGGTGCAGCAGGGCGCGCACGAATGACTGGCGGGAGCCCATCACTCGGGGCTGGTCGAAAGCGACATGGACCAGGGAGCCTCCGGAGCCAGCCGCCTGAGGCAGGCCGTCACCTTTGGCCATCACCTGGTCCTTGACCACGCTCATGTGGGTTCCTGGGATGGAAGTGAAGGCCGCCACGTCCAAGCCCTGCATGATTTGTGTTCAGACGGCACGGCAGTGAAGTGTGGTCGGTCCTGGGAGTGACGGGGCGCATGATGAGCAATACCCGGTAGCACAGCACAACACCACCACTCTTAGCAGGTGCCGCTGGACAGGCCATGTGCCACAGCCAGCGTGCCAATCAGTGCACCAGCGGCAGCTCACCGCGGCGGTGATGGCGGCGCCGCCACGCTTGTTCATGGCCAGCGCGAAAGCTCGATCGTCGTCGTCGTTGTCCCCAGGGGGGATGGGGATGGGGCCTGGGTGCGCACGCCTGTCAAACACCGACACCTTGCAGCCATGGTGGCGAGCCAGGAAGTGAGCCGCAAGCAGGCCGGCAGGGCCCGCGCCCACTACCACCACTGCCGCGCCCTGCGCTGGAGTGGTCCTGCTCGGACGGCAGTGGAAAGGGGATGGGGTGATCAGGTGACGGCAAGTGCCGCCATGCCGGTGAATTGCAGTACCCTTAGGGCGGGAGCGCGCGGATTGGGCAGGAGCGTGCAGCGGGCGTGACGCGGGGACGGTGCTTACTTGAGCTGCTCGTCAGCCTTTGAAGAGGTGCTTGCAGGGTCCTGGGGAGCCTTTGAGACCGCTGTGCGCTCCGCGCTCGCATCAGGGTCTCGTTTGGCCTCGTCAGACATGTCGAAGGGTCTCCGGGCGCAATTGATGGGGCGGGAACGCTATAGGGTTGCTGGAGAGTTTTTGCGGGCACAAGGACAAGCAGCACTGGCTGTTTTGTTCGCCTGGCGGGCGTGTCGTTGCAAGGACTTATTGTAAAGCGCAGCGCAGTGAAGTGCACTGCATTTGGAGAAAATCGGACAGGTGGCGCCGCCGCCAGTCCCGACGAAATCAACCAAGCCCGAATCAAGGGCCAGTTCTGCCGCTCCGGTCACAAGAAGCGTTTGAGCCACCATGCGGCATTCAGCCTGCAGTGGCAGTGGCCATTGGGAGCCGATCAGGAGCAAGGCACACCGCTGCAGGAGCTGCGGCCTAAGCCGCACCACGACCCCTTGCTCACCACTGCTCAAACTCGGTCTGCGGCTTGTCCAGGGCGTGGGTGTCCTCTGGGAACACCATCACCCTGGTCTCAGGAGCGTCCTTGCGCCGCCTGCAGCTCACACCACAGAAATGCAGCGGCAGCAGCTTCATCCATCACTGCCTGGACAGCAAACCGATTGATCATGCTGAGAGGGTGCAGGCCAATGTGGCGACGCAGCCCTCAGCTGAGCACTGCAGTGCTTTCCTGTAGGCGCCAGTATCTGTTGCACCCACCTGAGCGCGTTGATGTACTGCTTGGCATCGTCAAGCGGTACACGTCTGTCCTTGGCACCCAGCATGAACAGCAGCGGTGCCGCCACCTGCCGGAGCAGGGCGGGAGGGTGCATGGTAAGCGTGTTGAAATGTTGCCAGCCGCAGGGTCTCTACCAGCAGCAAAGGGCTGCCGCCGAGCCGAGCATGCACAGCAGGTGGATGCAGGCACAGCAGCCGGTGCACACTCAAGCCACCTCAAGCTTCCTCCACCACTCTCTGTCTACCACTCGACCACACAACACACTTGTGCACGCATGCACACCCACACTTCGGCAGGCAACTTTGCCAGCAGGAAACGCACGTACACAGCACCAACCCGAACACAGCACCACCACACACACACACATCCACACCGGCCTGCCCCCCACCTTGTCAACATGTGTGATGGGTGACACCGCCGCAAAGCGCTGGATGTCTTCACTAGTGGGGGCGGCACCCGCCCGCCGCAGGCCCTCGGCGCTGCCCCACGCCTCCACAAAGCACCAGTCGGGGATGTCGCTCACTGCGTGTGCGAGGAGTGGTGAGGGTGTGAATCACCCACTCCTTGCTTAATGTGTGTGTTGGGGACAGGGAGCAACATTTGCAAGCGCTGTACTGGTTTGGTGCAAGCATGGTGCATCACCAGCAAGCATTAAGCAGTGCTGGCATGAGTCAGGGCCCCGTCCCCAACCGCTTGCACACATGTTCGCCCTGCACACCATGTCCACCCTCAGCCCCAGACTTAGAACAGTCGCCGCTGACTCGGCCACCACCCATCCCATGCACCAGCCCACCCACACCACTGTAAATCGCCACACCATCCGTTGTCCCAATTTTTGAGACACTGCAAACCACAGCAGCAGGCAGGCAGGCAGGCAGGCAGGCAGGCAGGCCCACCGTGGATCATGAGCGAGAGGTCACACACCGGGTTGCGCAGCACAGCGCACTTGAAGGCGGCGGGGTGCTGGCCCACCAGGTGGCCAGTGAGGAAGCCGCCGTGGGAGCCGCCTATCACCGCCACACGCTGAGGGTCAGCAAAGCCTGCATGCAGCGGGGGGCGGGCGGGAGAGGGGGGAGCGATGAGGTGTTCGCACAGGGTGGGTGCATGCGTGGAAGTGGATGCCTGGGGGCAAGCTTGGGGCGGACTGTCGGCGGCAAGCAGCCTGCCTTCAATGGCGAGTGTTCCACAGTACAGGAGAGGTGGCGTTTGGGCAGCACAGGGAGATGGGCAGGAGCACACACACAAAGCATGCACAGCATTCGTTTGAGTGCTGTGAATCACCACAGGCGCGCTGCACCCCTTGAGCTGCCCATCCCTGCTCTCCCTGCTCCCCATCCCTCTCCACCATGTGCACCCACCCGCGTCCACAGCAGCCTGCAGGCCCGCCAGGCAGTCCGCCACATCTGCAGTGCCTATGCGGCCGGGCAGCGACTGTATGCAGGCTTCACCAAACCCTGTGGAGCCCCGGAAGTTGAGCAGCACTACGTTGTAGCCTGCAAGAGCAGAGACCGTGCGTGTTGGTGTGAGTGTGTGTGGTGCTTGAGAGTGAGATCTCATACAATGGGAGGGAGAGGCAGCAGCCGAGAGAGCAAGCACTGCCTTTCAAAACGAGCCCCCCTTCGACTCCCGTTCAACTTTGCTGTGACAGTTTCCCTGTTGCTAGCTCCAGCTGCTCCCCTGCTTGCTAGCCCCGGACTGCCAGCCAGCCAGCCACCCACCCACCCAAAGACACCAGGAAGGTGAGGGGCATGAAGTAGGAGGCTGTGTAGGCGCTGTGCGGGCCGCCATGGGGGGTGATGATAGTGGGGCGGGGGCCGCTGCCCTGAGTGCTGCAGTGGGTGAATGGGAGGGTGTGGGCTCGGTCAGTTGGAGTCAGAGGGAGAAGAGATAGGCACGGTCTCAGACAGGGCCGCTACCATGCAGCAAGTGGCCTTGGCAATCGGCTGCTTGTGCTACAAAGCCACACGCGCCCCGTCTGCATCTCAAGTTGCGAAGCTGT
Organism: Chlorella vulgaris; assembly: GCA_023343905.1. Classification (NCBI taxonomy): domain Eukaryota; kingdom Viridiplantae; phylum Chlorophyta; class Trebouxiophyceae; order Chlorellales; family Chlorellaceae; genus Chlorella; species Chlorella vulgaris. The sequence continues at coordinate 1,007,710 of SIDB01000011.1, read as the reverse complement.
TGGCCGCCTCACTACCAACCCCACCGCCACCTTGCAGCCCCGGTTGAGTCCACCCCGCCCGCCCCTGAATGCTTGCTTGCCTGTGCAGCACCACAACTTCGAATCCGACGTCCAGCGGCGGCAGAGTGGGCGCCACCTGCAGGATCGTGGCCGCCACATGTGGCAGCAGGCGCTGCACGGCAGGCGGCTCGCTGCCGGCCCCGCAGTCAGGCAGGGGCAGGCTGCTCCAGCCCCAGGCGTGTGCCGTGGGGGCCGCTGCTTCTGAGCCTGGCAGGTGCGCTGCAAAGAGGGCAAAGGGCTGGCTGGGCTTGGTTTCTGCGGCCACCACCCAGCCGCCGTGGGAGGCCAGCAAGGACCAGCTGGACCCATTGTCAGGGGTCACCCTACTGACTGTGCCCCCTGCTTGAAGGTCCACCGCCACCACAGCCGACAAGCTGCAGCAGCACAACGACACACAGCGCGATGCGGGTCAGGCTCAAGCAGGCCAAGCTCGGGAGGCACCAGTCAGCCAGCCCTGAAGTGTGACAGGATGTCTGCCTGATGCGAGCACAACGCGCGCCGTGAGCAGTCACAATAAGCATCCCGCTGTGCAGGCTGCAGGTGGACAAGCAGCGACAGCGGCAGCAGCAGCGGGCTGCATGCATGTGCCCAGCGGCACAGTAGGTGCGGCATCATCTTTGCGCTGCCCTGCCGCTGCCCCACCTGCGCCACTGGGTGGTCAGCAGCAGCGTGTGGCTGCCAGGCAGGAAGGGCTGCTCAGGCAGGCTGGTGCAGTAGAGGCCGGGGAAGGCATCGGGGCTGGCGGGGTTCCATACAGTGTCCAAAACTGCAGTTTAGAGGGGGGGAGGGAGGGGAAGGCGGGCAGGCACTGCCAACAGCTCACTCAGATATCCAGCCCGTCGGCGGCTGGTGCCTTGCAGGGGGCTGACCCGATGAGGAGGCAGCAGCAGGACAGGTGGGCGCAGAGCACACACTGGGAGTGCAGGGGCTGCAAAGCTGGTGAGCGGGATGAGGCCCGTGCTGCTGCCGCCCACCTGTCCTGACTGGCGGCGGTGCGCCGCCCGAGAGCGCGGCGGCGCACTGCTGCCAGGCCAGGCTGTGGAGCGTGGCTGTCGCGTGGTGCACGCCGCTGCTGATGGCATTCTGCTGGCTGAGGAAGATGAGGGTGGAGCCGTCAGGCGTGAAGCGGGGAGAAAAGGCGCTCCCCAGGGAGGCAGGCGTGAGGCTGACAGACGACAGCGCATGTTCCGGCTCCTCGGCAGCGGAGGCTGCGGCTGGCTGCGGCCAGGCCACTGCTCGCAGGCTGCAAGGACGGTTGAAGCAGTAGACCACCCCCAGGCGCTGGGGGAAGTTGGGGCTGGCCAGCTCGCTCTGGTGCACCCAGGCCACAAACAGGATCGCGTCGCCTGCGCCCGGGAGCCGCAGCAAGCAAGAGTAAGCCAGCAAGCTAGAATGAAGTAAGAGTAAGAGCCAGCGAGAATCAGTGCAGGCGCTGACTGGCCCTTTCCTCGAGGTTCAGGCTTCTCTACAAATTCAGGCCCTTGCCTTGGCATCCACGAAACCTAAACACACAGCTCTGCCAGCAACACCGCTGATGCGCCGCACCCGCCCTCACAGCACAAAGCATGACACACTGCCTGCCTGCCTGCCTGCCTCCCTTAGGCCGCACCTTGAGGGGCCCACACGGGCTGCCCGCAGCTGGCATCGTCAGGCAGCCCCCGCACACGCTGGACCGCCCAAGACTTGCAGTCCAGCACAAACAGGGTGGGCGGCTTCTTGCCTGCAGGCATCACGGCACAGGCGGCACCCAGACATCAGCAGGGCTGCGAGCACGGCCGAGGCCAGGCCTGACCAGTTACGATGCAGGTCAGCGAGAGCTGCGGGAGCAGGCAAGCAGCAGCTCATCCATGGTAATGAAGTGGTAGCCACACCACTGCCAGCCAGCCAACCCACCCACCGGTGTTCAGCTCGCCCCAGTCCTCAGCCCACTCCCCATGGCCCCTCCAGCCCTTGGGCGCAGCTGCACCCTCCTCCTTCTTGCCCTCGGCTCCCGGGGCGGCCCCGCACCACTCTGGGGTCCTGGCTGGAGGCGGCGCCTCAGCCACGTACGCCACCTGCTGCTCGTCAGGCGACCATGCAGCGCCTGCAGGCACACGGTGCGTGCAGCGGCGGTGAAGCAGACACACACGCGAGCGGCAGCTTGACCTGGGTCGCTGGCACAGCCGACGTGCTGTGCAGGGCAGAAGGTGGGTCACCCTTGGTGCTGGGTTGGGTTTGGTGTATGCACACATGCGCCCTCATCACCGTGTCCTTGCTCGCACCTGAGCCGAACCAACCGTCGTTGTACACTGCTCCATGCAGCGACTTGGGCACATGCAGCTCCTTCACCAGCCGGCTGCGGTCCCACAACTCCAGCACCGCGCTGCTGTCCCCGCTGCCGCCCCTCAGGATCAGCAAGCGGCGGCCAGAGGGTGAGGGAGAGTACAGCGCCACTCCCATCTGCTCCACAGGCAGGCTGGCATCCACCTCGCCTGCCTCCAGCACCGCTTCGTTGAGCAGGAAGCTGGTGAGGTACTTGCGTTGCGCATTGGCCGGCAGATTGCGCTGCTGCATCTGCAGCGTCAGGCGCACGCCATCGTGAGTGGCGGCGGGGAAGGCCCAGCCGCGGGCGGCTGTCGGCAGGCTTGCAAAGGCCTCTAGCAGCCGAGCCTCTTCCTCCATCCCGGGGGGCTCCTCGCGGGGCTGAGAGGCCTTGGAGGCTGGCTCAGCAGGCTCGCACATGGCGCGAGTGTTGTGCGCAAGGAGCGAGGCGCGGCGGTGGCGGGCGGTGGCAGGCGGTTGCGGCCTGCACGAGTCATGGGATCGGCAGGGATGCGTGATCGGGATTGGCAGGGCCTGGCTGGTTCGTTGTCGCTACCTGCAACGGACAACGCTGGACGCACCGAAAAGTGAGCTTGCCAAACACGACGTGCTGTTGATTGCTAAGCGTACTGATGGCGCTCAGACGAAGCGCATGCAGCATGGCCGATCGACGATTAATCGGCATCAGGCCCGCAAGCTTGCAGCTCCAGCATAGCACAGCACGGCAGGAAGTGTGGCTTGATGTGCCAATTGGCGCCCGGCATCGGCCATCTGCATGCATCAAGGCACCTCGATTGCACTCCGATCGCGGTCAAGTGAGGTTTTTGTGCCGACCTCTGCCGATCAGAGCAAGCGATCAGCCCCCGCTGCGGTATACACGGCCGCCAGTGGCAGCACCATCTAAAGCCGCCTGTACACGCAGACATGGCCGAGCTCGCTGCTGCACTGGCGGCGCTGGCCGGCGGCAACGGCGCCTTGGCAGGTTCCAGCCCTCGGCCGGTCAGCCCCTCCACCCTCGCCCAGCCCGGGTGGTTTGTGCCTCCCCACCTGCTCCGCCAGCCGCACTGCCGTGCGGCGTCGCTGACGGCCCACGAGTGCAGCCGTGAGGCAGCCGCCCAGCCCACCGACTTCGACCGCGTGTATCGTTACGGTTTGAGCCTGCAAGAGCTGGCCAGCAAGCTCATCCAGCAGCCCGCAGACCAGCTCATGCTGCTGAACCAGGCGGCGGAGGTGTACATGGAGGCGTCCCGCCTGCAGGGGGGCCGACACGCAGCTGCTCTTTGTGAGTACCACTTGCACACTTGCCGCCATCGCTGCTGCCCCTTTCCTTTGTGCTGGCTTTGCTACAATGTGGCACTTGCTGAGGCGCAGCCCACCTGACCACCCTACTCATTAGTGACTGGTGGTTTGCCCTTCGCCGCACTTTGCCTCCCCTCACCACAAGAACCTCTTCCTCCCTGTGCCTTGATCGTCCCCTCCAGACAACTGGGCGGTGGCGCTCACAGACATTGCACGCCTTGTGCGTGCACAGCAGCCAGACGAGGCGTACGAGTGCCTCACAGCAGCAGCCTCCAAGTATGCTCAGTCGCTGGCTGTGCACTCAGACAACCCGCAGGCAAGCAGTGTCAGTGGAGCGGTCAATGGAGGGCTGGGGTGCCTCCAGCAGCAGGCGGGATGATTTTATTGCAACAGCCAGTTGCCTGGCGCACCATGGTGGCATCACGGGCTGCTGCTGCTGCGGCTGCTGCGGCTGCTGCTGCTGCGGCTGCTGCTGCTGCTACCAGTGCTAAATGCTGCTCTCAAGCGGCGGTCGACGCCTCCTTATCCGCCTCTCCGCCGCCGCCGCAGGCCAACAACAACTGGGGCCTGGTGCTGCAAGACCTGTCTGGCCTGCGCGCCGCATCTGAGCGCCATGGCTACCACCACCACAGCCTGCAGAAGTTCAGGAGGGCCATCCGGCTGCGCCCCGACTTTGATCGAGCCTGCTACAATCTTGGTGACCTCCCGCTGCTGCTGCGCTGTGTGCTGCCTGGCTGTGCTGTATGCTGCTGTGCTGTGGTAGCAGTACCTGCTGCTGTGTAGCATCGGCTGGGCTGTGTGATAATCCTCATGCCCACATCTGCCCTCTGGACATCACAAGGGATCGACATGATTGTACATTTATGGGCTATTGCTAGTGATTCACGTGATGCCTCGTGTTGCTCCCAGTGCAGGCACTGTGCTCTACTCGCACGCCTGCTCGCTGCAAGAAGCGCTGCTGGCAGGCCAGGAGGAGCAGGAAGCCGCTGCAGCAGCTGCATCCAGCAGCCTGAGTGGGCGACACAGCAGCAGCCTCGGGCCCGGCAGCTCGGCCGCGGCTGCGGCCTTGGGCAGCAGCGGTCGAGGGGCGGCAGAGCGAGCCATCCAGGCTACCTTTGCCCATGCAGCGCAGTACATAGCCCTGGCCTATGCTATGGAGCCTGGGAAAGGGGTGTACGGCGACAGCCTTGCGGCTGTGCAGCGCCTGCTGCCGCTGCCGCACTTGCGTGCGGGCTGCCTGCTGGCTGTGCACCCAGACACAGAGTGCAGCCCCTCGGAGCAATGGGTGCCCTGCTGGTTTGGGCTGGGCCTGGAGGGCTTGCAGGCGGCGCGGCCACCGGCAGCGTACGCCGGCAGCGCCGCACACAGCGGCATGCCGGCGGCTCCCCTGCCCATCCGATACGAGCTGGCTGACGTGGCGGATGCCAGGCTGGCGGCGGATCCCAGCCTGCCTGCAGGCGCCGCCATCTGGCTAGGCCTGCGCAGCTCTCCCAGGTGGGGTGCCAGCTGCGCTTGGTGCTGCTGCGGACCAGCTTGCTTTGCCCCAGGCTTCTCTCTTCTTGCTCTCGAGCGCATGACCTACGGCCAAGCACAGAAGCTGCCTCGTCAGACTTGCACTGGCACTTGCCTCATTGCCTTTGTGTGATGACACTCCTGGCCCTCCCATGCCTGCACTTCGATGCTGCAGGGGCGCCTATTTGGTGGCCGCGGATCAGGACGATGCAGGTGCAGTGCCTGCAGTGTGCATAATGCAGGTGCCTGCCTCATTCTGTGACACTGCATCAAGTTTGTGGGGCAGATGCTGCTCATCTCTCAGCAGGTACAGCGGTGCTGACTGTGTCGTCCCGTCCCCTGCCATGCACGTGCAACAGAGGGCTGGATCGATGCGCTGCTGCTGCTGTCCCACCTGCTGCGGGCCGGACGCATCAGCGGCGCGCAGGCGGCGCTGGCTTTGCGGCGCTGATGGGCAGCACAGCACAGGCAGCCTTGCAGTGGCGTCTGAACCGCAGCTCAAGCTGGCAGCTCTACATGTCTGTTGTACACACAGTTGTCACCGTGTCTGTCAAGAAAATTGTCAGCGCAGCCTGAAAGCCTAGGCTGGCCAGCCAGTGGGCAAAGAAGCAACCGCATTTGCGATGAGGATGGGCAAGGAATAAACAGAGGGGACGCCAATGGGCACCCCGCACAGCAGCAAAGGAAAAAGATACGAAAACAATGTGCTTGGGCATGGTGAAGCGTGGTGTGCTGCGCAGCAGGTGCTGTACATTGGTGCGTGGTTGTATGTTGCTACTGCGCTTTGAAGTGGGAAGCGCCGCCGTCCAATGTGGCCGGCAGCGACGATGCAAGCTCACTGCGCATGCGTGTCTGGGCTCGGGTTGCCAGCGCTGGGCTGCCTGCTGCAATGCCGGGTATTGCCACTGCTTTGCGGCCAAAGAGGTAGCGCTGCTTGGCCCTGCACTCCCAGGGGCGGTGCACAAGCCAGTGGCAAGCAGGATCAACAGCGGCCAGGCAATGGGCGGTGGCCCCACGTTGCACCACACTGCAACTGCATACGCCTGGCAGCCTCTTTGCTGTTGGTTGTGTTGAGGCTCACCTGCTGAGGCCCATGACAGTCAGGTAGGCAGCCAAGTGCACTGCAAACAGGCCCACATAAGCCACCCATGCGTATGGCTCCTGTGCATCTGCACGAGAGCGTGCAAGCAAGGCATGCGCAGCCTGAAGTGAGCATGAAGTGAGCGGCACAGCATGCAGAGTAGGTGCCAGGCAGGCAGGCGTGCAGCAACTGCCTCCTTGGCAGTCCAACTGAACGCGCGCAGCGATTACCCTAGCCCGACAGCCCTTGCCAACGACACGCGGCATAGCCTCCACCCCTGCAGCCACTCACCGAGGAACGGATACAGGTAGCGCCCCGTTCGAACGTAAAACGCGGCAGACCACACACCATACAGGCTGCTCCACAGCGCAAGCCAGCCGGACGTGTAAAGCTCGACTGCGGTTGGGGGCAAGCAGGCAATTGGACGTCAGGATGCAATGCAACATGGTGTGCTACGCAATCATGCGCCCGACGCAGCTGTAGTGTGCAGGCACACCCAGCAAGGGCTGCGCTCACACGGCAGCGCTTGCAACATACCTTTGCAGCATGCACCCGCACCTACCTGGAATACGGTTCAGAAGCAAATCTCCCAGGGCCATGACAGCGTTGAACCCATGTTGCTGCAGGAGGCAGACCCGGCACAAAGGCACCACAACATTTGGCAGCAGCAGTGGGGTCAGGCATTGGGCAGAGGACATTGGAGCCAGGCAGGAGCTGCAGTTCGCCGTACATTGTAACTCTCAAAGCAATACATTCGATGCCGCCAGAAATCTCTATGTGCATCGCTAGACATGAGCATCGGCACCAGCAGCGCCCACGTCAGCAGATCCACAGCCAGCGACATCTGCGGGAGGCAGCGTTGGCAGGCGGCGGCAAGGGGCAGCAGGCGTCGGCACACCAGCCCATCCCAGCGCTGATCCCTGCTTCGCGTTGTAGGATTCAAAGTTGTGGTGTGCAGAATGCCACATGGCAGCCCGCTCAGGGTCCCGCTCAGCAGCCTTCAGCATGGGTACCAGCACCAGCCAGGTGAGGCTGTCGATCACCAGCACCATCTGCACGCCCGGCCGGAGGGGTGGAGGGAGGGGCGGCGGCCGCCAAATGGGCCTCCCTGCCAGCTGCCAGCCTGTTGCTTGCAAGCACGCAGGCGCTAGGAGGCCGACTGCGCCAATTATAATGTTGTTTAAAATTTGTTCAGCTGGCTTGCAGATGCCCGAGGGGCCGGCAGGGCACTCACCGGTGCGACGACACAGAAAGTCACCGAGGTGGCTCTACATAGAAGGCCTGCTTCTGGGGCCGGTCCCGCCTGCTGCTTGGTGCGTCTGCCAGGCTGCTGATGGCGCCTTGCCCGGAGGCTTGCCCAGCTGCCCAGCGCGAAGAAGGCGGTGAGGAGCCACCAGTTCCAGACTGTGTAGAAGGCAAACACTCGTGACCCCTTGTCCAGCACTTGGCTGATGCCGATGAACAGGCCCCAGGCCAGCATGGCCAGGCGGTAGCACAGCAGCAGCTGCGAGGGGCCTGCAGGCAAACGGTTGCTTAGTGGCACAGGCTTCGACGAAGGAGTGCACACGTTGCTGTCACTGCGGGGTACAACAGCTGAGGCTGGCACCAGCAGCGACGGCAAGTGACCCGAGTGCGTCTGACCTACGCTGCAAGCTGTAACGTCATCAAGTTGCAGTCTTTTCGCCCGCTGGCTCCTGTGCAGGAGGATGGAATTGGGGGGGCGATTGCCGGTCACGTCGCTGGAAGTGGCGGCGGCGGTGGCAATGTGCGGCTGGAGCAGCGTTGCCTGGAGCCTGGATCATACCCGGCAACATCAAGAGCGCCGGCAATGTTTGCGAGGAGCGGGCGCCTCTCGTGGTTGCACGTCCATTCCGACAACACCGGTACTCACCCCAGGGCTACAAACCACAATCCCCACGCCCAACCAAGGCCCTTGACGGCTAAGACCGGCGCGGGAAGGGGCATGAAAGTGGATGTGTCGATTGAAACGGCGAATAATAGTCCAGACTGCCTTCAAAGTGACAACAGAGATGTCATACGCAAGCACAAGCCGGAACACAGCAGGCAGGGCCTTCCTTGCCGCCGCGCTGGGCGGTGCACGGCGCAGCGTGTGCCGGCGCATCGAGTGCGGGATTAGGCTTACAGAATACCCCACTCAAAGAAAGCAAGAAAACCGTGACACCAAGGGATGAATGTGCAGGTGGGTTTGCAGCCGTTGCGGCTAATTACTTCTTCCCAAGCTCGACATACGCCATGAGCGTAGCCAGATGCGCGTCTCCAGTACCCGTCGACCGGCCGCCCTGCGCCTGGTGCCCGCCCGGCGGTGCCGAACCTCCCCTCTCTCCGCGGTCAGTCCGTGCCTGACGTGCCGCCATGCGCGCTGGGCCCCCAGCAGCACCCGCCTCTGCTGCCTCCAGCTCTTCAGCCTGCGGCATCTCCACCAGCTCAGCACTGCTGCCGCTGGAAGTGGCGGGGCTGACACGGCGAGCAGGCTCGACAGCCGCCACACTGCGGACGCCAGCGCCCGCGTCAGCGCCTGCTGTTGCCGTTGCCGCCGACTCGCCGGCTTCCAGGGCAACTGAGCCGCCGCGAGCAGCGGTGCCGGGGGGTGGCTGCCTCTCCGTCCACTGCTGCAGGGCCGCCATTATTTCAATGCGTTCCTGCGGGCCAAGGAAGCAGCAGGAGATAGATAGCGCTCGAGGTACTGCGGCTGCATCTGTCGGCAAGCAGCCATTATCAGGGAGGCACAGGCACTGGGCAGGTCCATAGTCATCACGCGCACCTGCACAGTAGCCAGTTTCTGCAGCAGGCGCCGCTTCCTGCTAGCGTTGCGATGAAACATAGCGGTCATGTGCGCCAGTGTGCCGCCCGTCAGCCGGGCCAGCACAAACGCGCCACCCAGCAGCCACATGCCCTTGGCAAGCACGGGCGACTGCTTGAGGGGAAGCACTTTGATTGTCTGACGCAGCACTGCCAGTCCAAAGGCCACAGCTGCCGCCACTCCCAGCTGCACGGGGCAAGGAGCGGTGGGTGCGGCATGCAGCATGCCGCCAAAAAAGAACCACCACATAGCGACACCGAGCAAGGGGCACTAGGCCAGCACATCGCGCTGCCGCCTCCCAGGCCCCAGCCTGCACTCGCCTCTTTTGCCACCAGCTCAGGCGGCACCGCCTGTGTCTCTATCTCCTCCAAGCCGGCCACCATGCCCGCGCTTTCCTCCTCCAGTGCCGCAACATGTTGGCACAAGGTGCGGTAAGCGCGACGCACAGCCGTCAGGTCACTGCCGTGCAGCTCCCCCAGCTTACTTTGCAAGTGGGCCACCTGCACGCATGCAGAGACCATGTTGGTGATGCAGTGGCCTCAGGTTAGCGGACGACCAACGGGTGCGCCCAGGTGTGCCGCCGTTGGCGGCGGCGCCCTCAGCCGAACCTTCTCCCGACAGTTGCGCGCACCTCGGCCTTCAACTTCTCGACCTCATCAGACATCCTGAGTTACCGCGCGCCAGGCGGGGAGAAACCGCAGCTGGCGGCTAAAACACACACACACACGCTGTAACACGGGTGAGCAGGTGCAATGGAGGTGAAAGTATCGGTTTCGGTTTGAGCTTTCCACACCAAAGACATGGCGGCGGTGGCGGTCTACGGTGGCAGAGCGCGCTGGATGCAGAGTCGACACATTGAGGATGTTAATTACAGGGCTGCTGGCAACATTCAATCATTTGCTGGGCAGGCAGGCAAAGGTCTGCAAAGGGGCAGGACCAGGGCGGTCAATTTGAGTCGATTTGAAGGACGGTTGGGGCAAGGGCAAGAGGAAGCATGGAGAACGAGCAACACTGAGACAAACAATGTAAGGAAATGGGAGGAAAATATGGGTACAAACAACAGGCAGGGAGGCGCTGAGCCAATGTTACAGGAGGGACATCACGCCGCGTCGCCCTCCTTGAACTGGCCGTTGCGATACTGCTTGGGCACAGTGTTGCCGCTGGCGCCCTCCTTCACGTTGAGCCAATCCTCCATCCACTCCCAGGCTGCCCCCGCAAAGGTTGTGTTTATCTGGATATCCTTTGCAGGCTTGGAACAAGACATGCCTTCAAGATCGATCGGTGCCCCCCCCGCCAGGGCTGCATACGTCACAGCGCTCTGCTTCCAGTGCGCCAGCCGGGGCGTGCAATCCTCCTCATTCTCCCCCAGCTTGCAGTCGCCGCTGCAGGGGAAGCAAAGGGCGGGAGCACAGGTTGCAGCATGCACCAGAGCCTACAGGCAGCGGCAGAGCAGGCAGCGTGGAAGTGTGCATTCTCTGCAGGTGACGCCAAAAACCAAGGCACCGTCTGCCACTGCCACGCCGCCTGTTTGAAGCCGAGCAGGCAGGCTGCCCGGTGCCGACTTGCTGGTCCCCTTAGTACCCCTCAAACGTCACATGCTTGAGTGATGCCCTGCCCCTGCCCTTCGCCCTCTGCCTGCCCTGCCCTGCCCCTGCCTCTTTGCCCTGCCTCCGCCCAGTTCATGACCCCCCCTTTCCAGCAGCACTCACCTGTACCACTCCATCCGATCCTTCATGTTGTGCAGCAGGCCGCCATGCCACTTGAAGTGGTGGATGGGTATCACAACCTCAGAGGCAAGGCTGATCCACAGGCGCAGCTCTGGGGGCACCTTCTCTTCCCGCGGCGTGCCTGCTCACATTCCAAAAAGGTGGAGGAAAGGTGCAGGAGGGTTGCGGTTGGCAGGCAGGCGGGAAATGTGAGGCGCCTGGCTGGACGCATGAAGCGCGTCACACCCTGCCACCCAGCAGTGCATCAGCAGGCAGCTGTTGAAACCTTCGTTGCCAGAACTTGCCATCGTTGCCCAGAACAGCATCAAGCAGCAGCCCCACAACACACTCCTGCTGACACAGTTGAGCAGCAGGGCTACGCACTCTTGTATCGGTACTTGTCGGCAAACCGGTGGTAGGGAGTCTGGCTGTACAGGTCCTTGTCCAGGTTGATGCCACGTGGCCGCGCACAGCTGGCAGGCGGCGGCTCACACGGTCCGTAGTACGCCTTAGCATCATCTGGCTCAATCAGGTGCTGGCTGCCACGGCTGGTGCGGAAGTGCGCCTGCGCCAACACAGACAAGGCGACGGGGTGACGAGCAGAGCAACCTGGGCTTGCAAGTCTGTTGGAGCTCTGTTGCCTCGCAAGCTTTGCAGCCTTCCCCGTGCGCGGGATATTTGCTCAGCTACCGCCCCTGCCTCTCCCCCAGCCCCAACACGTCACCCAGGCAGCACGCAGTGCACCCACGCACAGCCCTGCCAATCCCAGCCCACAGCCCTGCAACGCATGACTCACCCGAAATGCCACCACTTTGGTGTCCCAACCCTTGTACAGCTTGTTTGCAACGTCGCAGGTCAGAGGGAACTGCGAGAACAGCGACTGCACATGAGCGCCGCTGTCTCCCATCGGCTGCTGCACCGCCGCCAGCACGCCGTCTGCCGCCACACGGTCCACCAGCCTCCCAGTCACGTAGGTGGCGCTGGGATAGAAGCTCTCTGCAACCTCTGCTATCCGGTCTCTGCACAAGGTGCAGGGTGAGGACAGCCCGTGTGTCAGCTGAGACACGAGAGCTGGTGGTGGCTGGGCAGGGCGGGAGCTCAGCGGGGCAGCACGCAGGCAGGCTGGCACATCTGCGCACCACATTCCACCCCCACCCCATCCCCGGCCTGGCCCCACCTCGCTCCCTCCCTTTTGGTAACCAAGGCCCCCTCCATCCTGCCGAAAGGAAAGGAAAGGCGGCACAGACAACGCCCCCTACCGCCAGCACGTTGCTCACTTGATGAAGACGCCGCCCCAGTCCTGAAACTCATCCACGTCTGCCGCCACCACCCAATCGGTGGGGTCAGACACGTAGTCGTTCAGCATGGACAGCTGCTGCACCATGTGCTCCTCCGAGGAATACTGCCCCTCCCACACCCTGGACAGACAAGGGCACGGAGAAGGAGAGAACGGAGCGTTGGCGGAGGGAGACGGTGTGGGGGTTGAGGGTTGAGTTGATTGTGAGAGTTTCCGTGTGTGCGTGCGTGGGTGTGACAGGTGGGAGGCTCGGAGTCGTGAGGAGGTGGGCATGTGCTGTCAAAGTGAGCGCAGACATCCGGGCAGAGACGCGGGCTCGCTATAGCGGCAGATAGTCGGGAAGTCTGAAAGCATACATGCTGCCACAGCCGCCAGCCGCTTTTCACGATAAGCATGCACAGCAGCCGCACAGCAGCCCGCACCTGCACTCCACTGCATATCCAGAGCAGATGCCCATGGCATCCTCCAGCCCCTTGCGGCTGTACTTGCCCGGCGTGTGGTGCAGCAGCACCAGGAAGCGGCGCCAGGTGATGCCCTGGCCGTGGTAGTAGTTGAAGAAGTGGGGCAGCAGCTTGTTGCCGTCGTAATCGGTGTTGACAAGCGTGTACACCCACACCCTGTGGCACAGAACGGGCAGCAGGCAAAAGTACAGAGCGGAGGTTGGCAGGAGCAACCGGTTGGCAACCATGCACAACGCCAACAGACCCCAGGGCTGGATGGCCGTGGATTGAGCAGCAGCAACATTGAGCTGAGGGACAAACCAGCAAAAGCAGCAGGTGGCGGCAGCGGCGCAAGGGCGGTGGTTGGAAGCGGCAGCGCGCCATTCACTGCAGGCGCACCTAGATGCCACAGCATTGCCAACCAGGCACAGAAGCAGCGCCGCAACGAGCGTGGGGCTTCGCCGCGCCATGCTAGATGCGAACTTTTTGCTGCCCCTGCTGCGTATTCAATTGTGCCCTAGGCGTGCATGCGTCCAGGAAAAAAACAGTCGCAGCGGGACGTAGCCTCGCCTCCTGGCAGCGCTTTGTGGGGGCGATCTGTCACAACAACCTGCCGCACCGCCACGCTTGGCTGCAGGGATGGCAGCGTCAGAGCTACGAGCAGGATGCGCATGCCGCACTAATGGCGGCGGTCCATCCCCCGCCCCAGCGGTACATGTTCTTCTTCGCTGTCCACATCCAACACTACATTTACAACCCCGTATGGTGCTGGCACCTTGCAGGCATGTACATACTGCGCCCCACTGCTGCAAGTGTCGTTGCGCAGGCGGGTAGCTCCTTCAAGAGAGACCGCAGCAGCCCCTAGATATTCTCCCAAAACCATCTTTCTCAACCGCTAGCCCATGCGTGTACTGCTCAGCATGCCGCAACAGGCTGTTGCGGGAGCGGGGGTGCTGCCTGCTGCTGCATCTCAGCCTTCACCACTGCCCTGAACTCAGTTCGCACACATCGCACAAAGCGGCTGAAGGTGCCGCCGCTGTTGAGCTCTGCCAGCAGTTGCGGCATGGCGGGCAGGTCTGGGTCGCATGCTTGCACTGCATGCATTCAAGCGGAAGGTTGCTGCGGTTGAGGGAGCTCACAGGGAGGGGGCCATTGTATCCCCGGCTGCTTGTCTGCCCCTACACGCATGCTGCTGCGCTCCTCTCACAACATGCACCAGCCAGCTGTCCAGCCGCTCACTGGAGCCAGTTGTCTGACAGCTCCTTGTATAGCAAGCTGTCCACCACCAGCCCACTCACCAGCATAGCTGTTGTCGCCCATCACCTGCACCGCAAAAGTGAAGGGGCGGGCAGGGTCTCGAGCATCCACCTGCGTCATCACCACACGCAGCTGCTCTCCATCGGCATCGCCGTGCTGGAACTCGAGGCCCAGCCGCTGCTGGTACATGCCCAGCGCCTGATGCAGCGCCCCCAGCTTGCGCTCCTTCAAGCCCTCTTGGTTGCACAGGGCTGCAGGACAGAAGGATGGAAGCACCTTGTGTGCTGGGCGCAAGGCAGCGGGTCCAGGCACGCGTGGATACTGCGCACGGCGCATATACACATTCACACACATATACACACACGCAACAGACAGACAAGGACTCGTGCCCTGGAAAGCCAGCCACTCAAATGCAGGCTCATGACGGTCGCACCCGCCTCCTGCCGCTCAAACGCCTCCGCCTCAGCCTGCAACGCCTCATGCACCTCTTGCACCAGCGCCGGCAGCTTCCCCTGCTCGGCGCGGATGCTGTCCAGGTCCTGCTGCAGCTGCTGCATCTCACCCTGCTCCCTGGCCAGTCCTGCAAGGGAGACAGCAGGTGAGTGCACGGGGTGTGTGCACAGAGTGCAGCATCCAGTTTGCAGAGGCTGGCCTCTTTGGCAGCAGGACAAATCAGCGTTTGCACATGACCTCATAGCTTACGTCGCTTGACATTTGCTGCTCTCTGCTCCAGGTCCGCCTGCTGCTGTTCCAGCCCCCGAATGGCCGCTGCAGGCAGGAGCCATGCAAGTTGCGGCGCAGCTTTTAGGCGGCGCTTCGCTGCTGAGCAACATGTTGTTGCAGCGTGGCCCTCGTCCCGCCTGCAACATGTCTAGGAGAGTGTGTCACACCTTGGAACTCCCTCAGCCGTGCCAGGTGCTGATCACGAAGGCCCTCTGCCGTCGCCACTGTGCGGTGCGCCCAGTGCTGGAATTTGGTGTGGAACGAGTCCAGTTGTCGCTGCAGCGCCTGCAGATCGATGCGTACCGCCATGGCGATGCGTGCTGGCGAGGCAGGCGTCGTCAGCGGGCTGTCTGTGGCTGGCTGCTCAAGGTGCTTTGCGATGCGCGCAGGACGGCTGTACCGAGCTGTTGGTGTAAGGCTGTGTGACGCGGGGCGGGCATCGCCGAAAATCGAAAGCATTTGTAAGTACTGCTTGTACCCCTGAGCCCGGACTGGCCCCAATGCGTGGAGCACCGGCATCACCGTGCGTCAATTTGCCGCAGAACCTTGTCCACATCCCGCCTGCCCGTAGCAGGACCGCTAGCCTGAACACTTTGTGGGTTTGCGACCTGCGGCACGCTGGTGAGTTGCTCAGCCGTGCTGGCGCCTGCAATTGGTTTCCGACCGGTCGTGCGAGCCATTGGCCCTCACCGGCGGCACGCGTTTCTGCAGCGCCCCCTCCCACGTTCCTCCGAGCCATATGCTGCCACGCACGTCCTGATGACACGGTGGGCGGCAGCAGTGGCCCTGGCAACGCTGCTGCTGGTCAGCGCTGCCAGTGGCCAGCAGACACAGGCGGCGGCCCCAGCTCCCGCGCCGACAGACGCAGGTCTGACGGATCAGATACTGCAAGCAAGCGCGCTGCAAGGAGTGCTCAGCCCCTCTGTGGAAGGGCTGGGCGGTCTCACCCCCGCCGCAAGCCCCGCCCCCAGCCCCAGCGAGGCTGCAGCAGCGCCTCAGCTGGATGGCGTTTGGGGTGGCGGTCCGGCCAGCAGCAGTGGCTCTCCAGTTTCACTTGCGGCTGTCACAGCCAATAATGATGGTGATGACGACGATAACGGCGCCGATGCGGACGACGGCGACGACGATGATGGGGCAGCGGTGGGAGGTGGTGGCGCAGACGTGCTGACCCAAACACCGATTGCAGCCCAGCTTGAAAGCCTGGCTGGTGACGCCAGCGCGAGCCCCACGCCAGTCACAGACGGGCAGGGCGGGTTTTACGCAGGTGCTGGCGGCACTGCTGTTGGCGCTGGAGGTGCGACTGAGGCCGTCAGCGGCAACCCGCTGGTGCCAGCACCAGCGCCAGCACCAGCGCTCGTGCCCGCGCCCGCGTTAGCAGCCTCCCTTTCGCCGGCCCTCTCACCCTCACCCTTGCCGTCACCCTCGCCCTCGCCCTCACCGGCGCCAGAGCTGTCACCTTCGCCATCGCCGTTGGAGCCAGTGCCAGAGCCCTCACCCGCTGTCGAGGGCGCCTCCTCCTCGCCTAGCCCAGGCCTCCCCAGCCCCGACCCTGCAGTGCTTTCACCTGCGCCCTCCCCGGTGCCAGAGCCCCAGCCCTCTCCCTCGCCCTCGCCTTCACCCTCCCCTCAAGCGGCGGCATCCCCCTCCCCAAACCCCCTTGAGTCTCCGTCTCTATCTCCGTCCCCTCCATCACCAGACGGCGGCTTTGGCATCACGGGTGACCCGTCACCCTCACCAGACTTGGTCAACCCGCTGTCACCAGGAGGGGAGGCACCAGCCCCTGCGCCTTTGGCGCCTACGCCTGCCCCTACACCCGCCCCTACACCCGCTCCCACGCCCGCCCCTGCACCAGCCCCCACACCCCTGGCGCCGGCCCCGCTGCCGGGGCTGTCGCCGCCGCCTCCCCCGCCGGCCGTCAACTCTCAGGCCGCCGCATTGCTGGCGTTCAAGGAGGGGCTGAGCCCTGAGTCGCAACAGGTGCTGATCGACTGGACTGACACTGTGACCAACCCCTGCTCACCACCAGTGTGGTCGGGTGTGGGATGCGACGCAACTGGCATCGTGGTCACAACGTAAGTGGCGGCCCGCTGCACCGCTGGCTACTGAGCGTGTGCCGCTGGCACTGGTGGTACCGACGGGGTGCCCACCTCCTCCACACACTCGCTCTGTGGCGCCGTGCTGCCTCAGAAGTGTTGCTGCCCTCCTTGCCCTCCTCCTTGCCCTGGCTGCTGCCGCACTTGTGTTGTCATCAGGTGGTATCTCTCATCTCACCGCCCGCGAGGATTGCGTCCTGCATTTCCAACCTGCTGATTGTTGCTGTGCTGCGTTTGATCTCTTTACTGCAGGCTCCAGCTGTCTAATAAGGGCTTGACAGGGCCGCTGTCCAATGCCACCCTGGCTGACCTGAATGGGCTGGAGCTGGTGAGGGCGGAAGGCGGTTTCAACCAGCTCTGCAAGCCAAGCCGGCGCAATCAGCTGCTGCTAAGCTGTGTGTGCCCTCTGGCCTTAGCAGCAGCGCCGCTGGCTGGACTTTGATGCCATTCTGCACCGAGGTTGTCAAACCTCTGCCCTGCATCTCTCCCTTGCGCCCCCACAGGTCGATCTGTCGAGCAACAACCTGACTGGAACCCTGCCCGCCTTAAGCCTGCTCGCTCTCGTTAACGCAAGCTTTCAAAACAACCTGCTGACAGGTGCGCGGGTTGTGGATTGCTCTCTTGACTGCACATGCTGTTGTGCCTGCCACCGTGCCTGCTTTGGTTCCGTGCTTGCGAGCTGCAGCCAGGATGGTGTGCAGTGCAGCTGGAAGTGTGGCCTCCTGACGTGCGTGTTGTACCTGCATCGGTGTATGAAGTGCCGCCGCCCGTCCTCTGCTCTGCATCGTGCAGGCAGCGTCCCTGCCAGTTGGGCCCAATCCGAACTGCCTGGGAACGCAAGCTTGGTTGTGCTTCCCCAGAAGGATGGAGGCGGTCTGTGTGGCGCTGTGCCCCAGTGGCCTAATGGGCCAGAGCTGCAGCTTGCGGTTCCGGTTGTGACTGATCAGGGTTCGCCTGAGCAGGGCCCCCAGCTCTTTCCACTGGTGAACAGCCTTGGCAGCTGCTTCGAGGCCAGCTCCAGCTGCAACAGCAAACCCATCAGTGAGTGCTTTTGTTTGACCACAATGCAATGCCTCTTGGAAGCCGTGCACCTGGTTCGGCCTTTGGCATGTCATGTGCCCTGCCAGACTGCACTGCCTGATATACGCCTTGCCCTGCATCCTCTAAATGATCTCGCAATGCTGGTGATGGCAGTCATCAAGGCAGTGTCACAGGTTGCTGCTGCTGCTTCGATCTGCCTGGCCCACCTCCTTGCCGCACCCCTCCCCCCCCTCTGCTTGTGCCTCGACTGTGTCTCTGTGCAGGCCTCCAGGGCACTAACCTGTTTGATGTGTCGTGGAACAACGATGCTGCGGTGTGGGACGTAGAGGCAGCCAATCCCGGCATACAAGCCAACGACGAGGTGGCGCTGCCGCTGTGCTACGCGCAAGGCAGCCCAGCAGAAGGCTACTTTGGCGGCGACATGGCACTGTTCATGAATGCTTGGAGCCAGTCGGGTGTGTTGCGCCCCCAACCGGCTGGTGCTGGCGCTGGTTGGCGGCGTTGCGGCTGTCGCAGGCGTGGGTACAAAGCATTTGTCTGTTCCTCCCGTGCTTTCCTGCCTGCCTCCCATTTCAGCTGCCGACCCTCTCGACCCCTGTCTTGATTCTTACCCCACCCGCTGTGCAGGCAAGCCAGGCGAGGTGGTTTCCAACGACAGCAGCTGCACCAACGTGGGCAACTTTTGGACTGTGGATCTCCGCCACAGCCTGCAGCTGGCGCAGGTATGCAGCTGCGCAGCGGCTGGCTAGTTGACTAGTTGACTGGAGCGCATAGGGTGCCTCAGTGGCTTGCCCGACCCACAGTGTGCCACATGCTCCGGCTAGTTGCCACTTCTGGCCGAGCCTGGCCTGCCTGCCAGCCCGGTGTGCAGGTTGTGGTGCGAGCGGGACGTGGGCCAGTCCTGCAAGATGTGGTCATCTCAGTCAGCGACTCGCTGCCAACCAATTCGCCCCCCAGCTCCGGCGCTGAGTGCGCCAAAATCAAGAGCCTGCAGGACGGCACGATGGGGGTGCCCTGCACCAGGACCGGGCGCTACCTCACCCTCACCTCTCCAAATAGCATGCTCCTGTGCAGGTAGGCCGTAGGTCGTAATCGTGCTGCACTGCACTGGACATGCATGTACTGATCTGCTTCAATGAGCAGCGTGACCCTGGAACCTGCATGCCGCTTTGCCGCAGCCGGACTTCCTTGCATCGAGTCTGACACCCTTCTCAACTGTCAATAGCAGGGAGGGTGCTGTTGGGTACTGGGTGTCCAAGCCATTCACCAAACCTTTGGTAGTTTGTTGCCCTAACATTGTGTGTGGTTGCTGCAGTGTGTCGGTGTACCCGCAAGTGGCCAACACCGCCATCAACAAGTACTACTACTCAACATATGATGGCTATGAGAGCGGCACGAGCGTTACAAGCGGCATCAACGTCGAGGGGCTGGAGGTGGCGGTGAACGCATCCACAGGGGCCAAGCCGCAGTATGTTTTGGACATTGGAGCGCGCGCTGACGTGGCAGGTCTGTGTGCTGCGAGAAGTGAAAAAGTGTGCCTGATGACTGCATGTGTGCTCATTCCCTCTCAATTTGGTTGGCAGTGCAACCGTGCGAGGCTGGGTGACTCGGCGTTGTTGTGAGGGTTGGTTCAAGGCTGTCGTAGCTCTGCTCGTCAATCAATCAGCCAAGGACGCCCAGTAACCAGCACCTTGCCGCCTCTGCTTGCTTGCACCCCCGCAGTCGTCTCTTTCTCCGGGTCTCCAAACGTGTCTGTCTCAGTCTACAGCATCAACCCCCTGCTGGCTGCGCCCCCGGCTTCCAGTCGCCGCCGCCACCTGCAGCAGGCCGCCGCCGCCCCAACGCCTGCCTCTGCCTCCGGCTTTGGGGGCGTGTGCAATGTTGGGGGCCAAGACAATGGAGCTGTCACTTACGATTGCACTGGCGCTTCGGGGCAGTTTGCTGTCATTACAGGCACATACGCTGATGTGCCGCTGTCGCTGTCTGACGTGTCTGTGTACCTCACCACACCGCCCAGCGGGCCGCTCTCACCCCCGCCCGGACCGGTGAGTGAGCGCTTCCCTGCCTGCTGAACACTCTGGCAGGTCCCGTGGCCTGTCCTGTCTCAGTGCTGCAGCTGCATGGTGGCCAGCTGCTGCGCCGCACACAGGACCAGCAATGACCTGGCGTCTGCAACTGCCGGGGTCTGCCGAAGTCTGCGCGGCAGCACCTGCTCACGGCTGCACCTGCTCTGCTTTGCGTTAACCTGCCTGGTGCAGTCGCCGCCTCCGCCTCCTCCCAGCCCTCCCGCGCCGCCCGGCCCCCCTGCTCCGCCCTCCAGCAGCAGCGGGCTGTCCATAGGCGTGATTGTTGGCATTGCAGTCGGCGGCGGCGTTGCGCTGGTGGCAGCGGCGGCCCTCATATTCCTGTGCTGCTGCCGGGGGAGGAGGCGGGACCAGGAGCAGCAGGTGGATGTAGGGGCCGGCAAGGGAAGCATGGATATGGACCAAGGCTCGCAAATGGAACTGGGAGGCTACGGTAATGGATCAGGTGCCAAGACTCTTGTCGCCACACCCGACACCCAGCTGGTGGAAGCACAGAAGCTGTACGCGGAGCAGCACGGCGGCAGCGGCCTCCCTTACGGCTCCGCCTTTGCCAGCAACACCGCTCCTGGCAGCGGCAGCCAGGCGGCGGCAGTCGCCGCCGCCGCCGCCGCCGCTGGCGCGGCGGGAGGCGCCCTGGCCATGCTGCACCACTCGCGCAACGCGAGCCTGGAATCAACCAGCCAGTTCCTGCTCAACGGCACAGGCAGCAACGAGAACACGCCTCGCCGCACCAAGAGCGACGATCCCCTGCTGGAATGGATCCTCAAGACTCAATCGCCCTCGGTTGATGGCACCGGCTCCAAGGCCCGCAGCAGGACCGTGGACGCCGTGGCGCTGGCAGCAACCGCCGCAGAGGCGGACGCGGAGCAGACCCCGCAGCGCTCTGGGTCCAGCGGCAACAACGGTGCGGCACTGGTGGCCACAGGGGCGACTGTGCGGGGCACACCGCGGCACCGCAGCACCGCCAGCAAGCAGCTGGATGTTCGCTACTGGCAGTTTGATTTCCGAGACCTGGAGATCCAGAAGCAGATAGGGGAGGGCAGCTTTGGGCGGGTGAGCGGGGCTGGCCGGAGGCTGGGCAGGATGCCGGGCTGTCTGTGTGTGTGCTTGTGTGTGTGCTTGTGTTTGTGCGGGAACATGTGCTTGTGCTGGCGCTGCTGCTGCCACGCATGGCATGGCATGTGGCTGTGGATACTATACTGCACGCCCAATGCATCGCACGTCGTGTTGATTTCCAGCTGTCAGTCGCTGCTGCCGGCATCCAACTGCTGGATGCTGTACCGCTGCTGCCGCTGTCATACTGCAGGTGTACCTCGCCAAGTGGCGCGAGACGCTGGTGGCCGTCAAGATCTTGATGAACACGGGTGAGGGCTCAGGGAGGCTTGTACTGCACAGTTGCACCGCGGTGGCTGGCTGGTTTTAGTGCTGGTCTGTGCCTGAAATGGCTTGATGCTTTGCGGTGGCCTTTCCTCGTGGCGGCCTATGCCGCATGCGCACATGGCTGTTTGCTGTATCTGCTGTTTGCCTGGGGCTTGCGTCTAGCTGCGTCGCAATCGATGCACCTGTGTGGGCTTTGAAGCTGACCGTGCTCTTCAAATGTAAGTCCACCCGACAAGCCTGGGGTGTATGCTGTGCCTGCCTGCTGCAGGGATGGATATCGAGGATGCGGATGATGCGGAGCGGGCACTCACTCTCTCGAATCCCGTGCTGGAGTGCCTGGAGAAGGTGAGGGCGGCTGCTCCACAGCAGCAGCAGGGTGTGAGGCCAGCGGGTAAGGCCAGCGGGTCAGGGCTGCTCCAACGGCTGCTCGAGGCTGATCACTGGCCTGCTGATCTTGAATGTGCATAGAGCAGCGCTCCTCCGGAGTCGTGCTGCTGGCCCCCTTGGTACCAGGCGACTCCCTCACAGCGCTACCAACACGCAAACACGCAAAAGAATCTGCCACGTGTGCAAAGCAGTCTCACCCTCGCCTTCCTTGCACGCTCTCACGTGCCTCCCTCCTTCCCCCCTCCCATCCCGCTTCCCCCCTGCAGGAAGCCAGCATGATGGCGGCCCTGCGCCACCCCAATGTTGTTGCCTTCCTAGGCGTGTGTGCAGACCCGCCCTGTGTAGCCACAGAGTACTGCGGCCGCGGCTCCCTCACAGATGTGCTGCGAGGGGGCAAGAACAGCCCCGTTAAGGCCAAGCAGCTGGACTGGGCGCGGCGCCTCAACATGGTGCGTTTCTGTGGGTGGCTCTGTGTGTGTGGGGGGGGGGGTGTAGGTGAAGGCCAGCCAGTGGCGCGTGTTCCTGGCCTTCACCCCGTCTTCTGTGCAATCAGCCAGCCGCGGGTGCCCGCCTCCAACCGGTTTCTGTGCATGCCACACCGCAAGTATGCTGCATCTCCTGCTTGCCTGGCGTGCTGACGTGATGTCTCGGTCTCGTTGCCTCCTTCACCACGCTTGCTGCCTTGCTGTTTGTTGTCCCTGACTCCTCACTCCTCACTCCTATGCCGCAGGCGCTTGATGCCGCCAAGGGCATGCTGTACCTGCACGCCCACGCCCCTCCCATCATCCATCGCGACCTCAAGTCGCCAAACCTGCTGGTGGACAAGCACTGGCGCGTCAAGGTGTCAGGTGAGGCCGCACGGCTTATCAAGGGGCAGCGGCGCAGTAGGGCAATAGCATCGGCTGCCTTGCCTGTGCCACATGTGCTGCTGCCGGAGGGTAGCTTGGCTTTTGGGGGTGTTGATGCCCTCGCTTACAGCTGCAGCAGGGGAGCAAGTTCATGATCTTGTGCCTTCTCTGTAAGCCCCCCCCCCCCCCCCCCGCAGACTTCAACCTCAGCAAGTTGATGGAGGAGAACAGCGTGATGAGCAGCATGGCAGCCACCAACCCCCGTTGGCTGGCCCCAGAGATACTGGCAGGCACATCCGCCTCCTTCTCCTCCGACGTCTACGCATACGGGTGAGCAGATGCACGGTTGACAATAAATGTGCTGACGGGCTGGCTGGTTTGCAGCTGTGCGTGCGCACTCTGTCGCCTGTGAAAGGAAGAGCTTGACACCGTGGTTGGGACAGCAGCACGTGCTGAGGGTGTGGGGCGAGCAGGCGGCACCTGTCGCTCAATTGCGTGTTACAAAAGTGCACGTTTCCACCTTGCTGCGCGGCCACCGCGTTCCCTCGCACAACCTCCGTGAACATCACACCTTTTGCTGTGCGCGCACACCAACCATGCTGCCCCTCCTTTGATCTCCCTGCTCTCCCTTCGGTGCAGTGTGGTCCTGTGGGAGCTGCTGACCTGGGAGCTGCCTTGGGGCGCCACCAACCCCTGGCAGGTGGTCACCATCGTCAGTGAGGGCGGGCGCCTGCAGCTGCCTGAGCGAGAGAAGCTGCCTGGCCCAGACTCACAGGTGGGGCTGGTTCTGGCTGTCGGGCTGGGTGTCTGGTTGGAGTCCAGGGTTGTGTGTGACTTGGTGGTTTGACAATCTGGTGGTCGGGTGTGGGCGTTGAATGTGTGCCCTCGCTGAGTCGCTGGACATCTGCGTTGGCTCTCTCTGAGGCGCATGTTTCAGAGCCCCTGCTGCTGCTGTTTTGCCAGTGCTTGGCACAGCCCTGCACGCGGGCCTGCACGCGGGCAGCGGGTCGCTCACCATCACCTGCACCCCCTACTGCCGCTGTTGCTGTTGCTGCTGCGTTGCTGCCCTCTGTGAATTTGTCTGTCCTGGTGAAATGTAAGCCTCTGAATCATGTGCTGCAGACCTGGGGGGAGCTGGACTGCTTCTACCGCCTGGTCAACCGGTGCTGGGCGCAGGCTGCTGCTGACCGCCCAAATTTCCAGGAGATCATCGCTGAGCTGCGGTTAGTCATGCTGTGTGCGGGTAGTGCTGTGCTGTGCGGTGCGGTGCGGGTGTGCTGTGTGAGTGTCAGTGCCAGTGTGCAAGCTTGTGCAGACATGTGCTGTGTGCATGATGTGCCCTTGGGGTACTGCGCTGCACTGTGGTCCCACCCCAGCTTTCCTCGCCTGCTCCTCTCACATCTACTCCTCTCAAATCGCGCTCCCTCGTTGTGGTGTGCTGCAGAGACATGCTGGAGCGCACACTAGCAGCCAAGGGCATGCTGGGCCAAGGCCCCGCACTAGCAGTGGCCCGTGCCGCCTCTGATGCCTCCACTTCCGGCGCCGCCAACAGCGGCGGAGCAGGCCGGCCTGGCGGTACATCGCCGCCGCCTGACACACCTACCGCGCACCTTGGGGGCCCTAGCCGCACCATCAGCGACGTGGGAACCCCTATGAGTCATGCCACAGGCTACAGCTCAATGGCGGCGGAGGTTGGCAGCTTGGAGGGATCATCACCCTCGCTGAATACGCTGCCACCTATCGAGCAGCAGCAGTCTAGGTAGTTGTGCAACCTTGCAAGCAGGCGCTATGTCTGGGCAGCACAGCGGGTGAGGAATGGCTCACAGCTGCCCTATGTCCTGCCCTAACCCAATGCCGCACTGCTCTCCCATCCTTAGCCATAGCGCCTGCGCTTGCTGTTGATGCTAGGAAACAGCGACTTTATAATCCGTTTGTGTTTTCGCAGTATGCCATCACTCTGCGTCCCTTGATGCTCTGCGACTCCCTGATTTTTTAATTGTCGATTCTGCCACTGCTGCTTCATTTGTAACTGCTCGACGTACTCAGTGTTGCAACGCGAGAGGCTTAAAAGTAATCTGGCGTCGTGAGCGGTGGAGATGCGGTGGCGGCATTTTTGCTGCGTGTCGGGTGACGCATGTCGCATTGCAATTGTGACTCCTGGACAAACGTTTGCATCGCCCACCACGCTCGTTTCAGTCCGCTCAATGGCGGCGTCACGACTTGTTCGGCAGCCTGCCTTGGAGCTCATCGGCCTCACTCGACATCTCGCGTCATGCTTGACGCTTCAGCCCGCCAGAGGATTTGCTGCCAGTCGGGGTGATGGCCGTGCAGCGAGCCAGGACCCCCCAGATGCATCACAGGCTGGCGTGGACACGAGGCACAGGTGAAACAGGCGGTCGGCTGTGCTTGCGACACACCGTCGCCACCGTTCACTGACCGCGAAAGTCGCCGCTCATCGTCTGCCCCGCTCTGAGTCATGAATCCTACACAGCATGCAGGTCTGCCACTGAGATGATGTGGCCTGCCAGCAAGCACCAGGAGCGATGTAAGCTTCAGCAGTGTGTGCGAAACACCATTATATGCTGCCACCACGGTGCTTGATAGCTCGGCAAGTGCAGACAGTCTGTGCTGCTGTGCTGCTCTTCCACCTCCTTTGATATCTTTCTCTGCCTGCTCGCAGTCGCGGCGCGAATGCACACTGCACTGAACTCAGTGCTGGTGAGCAATGCTAACCTACGTGAGAGGCTGGTGCGGCAGCTTGGGTTTGCCATCCAGGTAAAATCAGGTGGACCGCCCGCATGGTTAGGCTGCGGATGGCCTGGTGGGCCGCATTGCCGGTCGGCAAGCAACCTGTCACATTGCTTCCAATTGTGTAGCAGCTGCCGCCAGCCTCAGCAGCCTGATCCGTCCATCCTGCTCCCTTTGGTTCATGTTCCGTCCTCTGCAGCGTGCGTCCTGCCAACACCAATTCTCTAGCCGTTCCTGGCGGCTCACCCTGCCCTGCCCTTGCTGCCTCCTCAGGACATCCGCATGTCTCCGGACAACCTCAAGGCGTACATCCAATGGGACAGCTGCTTGGGTCACCACACGATCCTAGAGCAAGAGCTGCAGTATCAGTGAGTCTGGCGGTTGGGCCTTGCTGCTTCCACGGCGGCTTCAAAGAGCCAATCGCTGCCGGGCTGGAACATGTGCACGTACGCTGTCAAGTAGCTGCTAGTCAAACTTCTCTGCGGTCCTGGCACAGCTTCTGAGTGTGTTGCGCATGTTGCGCTTGCAGGCTGCCCAAGCTCAAGAACGCTGTGGCTCACTCGCTTCGTGCGCGCAACATGCCACAGCTGGTGTTTCGGCATGATGCCTTGACACACAAGCAGCGGGAGGTGGAAGACATGCTTCATCAGCTGGAGGAGGAGGACGATGAGGTAGAGGAGGAGGACAAGGAGGGGGAGGAGAGCACCGATGAGGAGGAGGAGGAGGAGGAGGAGGAGGAGGAGGAGGAGGAGGAGGAGGAGGAGGAGGAGGAGGAGGAGGAGGAGGAGGAAGGGCAGGAAACACCGCAGGAAGGGGAAGAAGCATTGAGGTCTGCGGCAGCTGTGAGTGGCAGATGTCGCGGCATGACCAAGGCTGGCAAGCGCTGCAGAAAAGTAGCCCCTGACGGCAAATACTGCCATCAGCACGAAGGGGTGGAGCAGGAATTGGGGGGCCAAGCAGCGAAGCAAGCTGCGCCGAGTGGCAGACGTCGCGGCACGACCAAGGCTGGCAAGCGCTGCAAGAAAGAAGCCCACGACGGCTACTTCTGCCATCTGCACTCATAGAACGACGATTACTCACTGCTGAAAGAAACTGGTCCGCACTTCTTGAGGCTTCATCATCATTTGGTGGGCTTTCAGGCCTTGCTGTAACCTGTAACCCACACTTTAAACATTGCTGCGTGGAGGGCACGGCATGTCCGCCTGTCGCCTGTGGCATTTTCTGCACGCCCAAACGTTTGCTGCTGCCTCTCGAAATTGGAGTTTTGGGATTCATCCAGGCCTTTTTGAAGCCTCTTGCTGTGCCTTCGAGTCGCACGTTGCCTCAGAAATGGAGCGCTACTCAGACTATGGCGACGTGATCCCTGCCAGGCGCAAGCGTAACCCCTGGGTGCTCGTGGGTGAGCGCGGTGTGGCGGGCAGCGGGGTGCCTCATTTCTCCGGTGAAACCGCCTCTCAAAGCTTTGCCTAGCCTGATGAAGTGGTGCGGTGGGCAGCCACCGAGTTTAATCGCGCGCCGACTCCCGCCGCCCCTCCCGCCCCGCTTCAAGTGCAGGCGCAATGTCCACCGCTGGCGTGCTGCTCGGTGGCCTGGTGGCCTTCAAGAACGGCAAGGCCGCAATGGCGCAGCAGTTCATGCGTGCACGTGTGGTGGCGCAGGGCATCACTGTCGCCATCATGGTCAGCTCAGGAGGCTACCTTGCCCTGGACGCAGCAAAGGAGCGAGCGGCATTGGCAGCGCAAAACACGCCAGTCCCGCGACCCTAGGCTTGGGGACCAGCTTAGGCCTGCTAATCGAGCCACAAAAGTTGTACCGGCCAAGCCTGTGCCGCTGCCCAGCCACTGCACGTCGTACTCTCTGGCTGGCTATTCACCTTGCTGCTCCCGCTTTCGCCTCTCGCTACCTGCTTAACTTGCTCGCTGTGCCTCTTTCGCTGCATGTTTGCACACCCCTGTACCAATCTCTTGCTCATATGTTCTAGCCCTTGCACTCTTCGTTCTGCTTCCATTTACAATTTACAACCAAGCTGTTTAGACTGTGTGACACATGTCCCGCACATCTTCCTCAGACCAAAGTGTTGAAGGTGGCGCTCGTCGTGCTGGTCTCAGCTCAGGCTGCGCACCAGTGCCACATCTGATTGTGTGGCGACCCTGGCGGCCCGCTCTGCAGCAAGTGGCGGGCTGTCTCTGCAGAGGATGGCAGGAAGGGAGGGTCAAGGCTGTTTCAGGCAGTGAGGCTTCGGTTGGAGCCAAGAAGTCGCATCTCTTTGCAGCTGGCTTCCTTCCTGCCTCACCCTCGCATGCAGCTGGAGATCGCAGGAGTGGCACGCGAGTAGCAGGCTGCGACCACTGCACTCCTGCCTGGGGGCAGGCCGCTCTGCATCGAGTAGTTGGTGAGTGCTGGCGGTGTGTCCCGCCCTTGCTGCTGCTGCTCTGCGGCCGCCTTTCTGCTGGCCGGAATGGGCTTCATTGTGACGACAGCATCGGCGTGCGGCTTTGACTGCTCGGCACTGCGGCGCAGGGCAGCCCATGCGGGCCCAGGATCCCTGCTCAGCTTCAACTGGCGGGCTGCCTCAGCTGCGCGCGTGTCGCCGCCGCTGAAGCTGTGGCACGACTCGAAGCTGGGTGGGTGGGTGTACCCCTCCATTCGTTTTCCATAGGGTTTCTCCTCCCGCACTTTCCAGGGCTGGTGGCCGGGCAACGCCGCCACATCCGCCGCCTCCCAAGCAAGCGCTTCAGGCTGCTGGCCCAGCGAGACTGCCACGCCGGTTTGCAGGCGTCGCTGACGCGCCGCGATGAACTGGGGCATGACATGCTGCTGCTTTGGGGGGATGGCGCTGGTGCTGGTGCTGCCGCCGCTGTGCTCCCCGCCGGTGCCTGCCTGGCCCTGCATCTTGCCCCACACCTTGGACACAAAGGGCAGGTACTCCACGCTGCTCTGGCTGTCCTGTACGCTGGCCGCCAGCTGCCGGGCTTCTGCCTGAGACAAGCCCAGCCCGCTGCGGTGCAGCGCAGAAGCCAGCTCCGAGGCCTGAGCGTGCAGAGAGTACGAGTGCATGGCTGTTATTGCCAGGGCGGTCTTACGAATTCCCAACAGTGCATCGCAGAGCGATTCCGGATACGCAGCAAGGAACAGGGGGGGGGAGAAGGGAGAGGAAGCGGCTCAACCTGCGCAATCTGAGCACCTCACCTGCACCCGGCCGCTTTTGTCCCGATCCAGGGCTTTGAGGCTTTGCATGATGCCTGCCAACCCCCCTGCTGGCGACTGTGCCGCTCCTTCGCCGCTGCATGCAGCAGGGCTGGCCTGTGAGCTGCTGGCGGCCGTTGCCTTGGCTGCAACTGTGGCGATGGCTGCATCCGCCGCCTGCCATGCCTGGCGCACCGCCCCTGCATGCTGCACCTTGGCCTGCTGCTGCTGCCTGCGCCAGGTTGCAGTGCATGGCACCCCATGGTCTGGTCCGGCCACAGCTGGAGTCCAGGTGCTGCTGCTGCTGCCTGCTGCCTGGTCAGCATCCGGCGTGCCAGAGCGAGCGCTGCTGCTGCTCACGAGTTGTCGGTGCCGCTCTTTGTTGTTCGGTGTGACACCGTTGATGTCTGCAACCTGCATCACGTCCCGAGGTGGTCCGGCAGGCATTGTGTGCGAGCGCCAGCCTGGCTTCGCCCCTTCGATGTCTGACAAGTCCAGGGAATTGGGCTGCCAGCGGGCGGGGCGTGCTGCTGGTGGCTGCAGCAGCATGGGGGCACGAATCGCAAGTCAGTTTTCTGCACTGCACGCCGCAGGTGCGAGGGACCAGGCACCCGTCATGGTGAACGGTGTCGTGCGCTGTTTAATGTACCGTCCGCACACCAATGGTTCACTGCACACCCACCTTTGTGCCTGCAATATCTGACACATCCATTGCGTTGCGTATGAACTGCCGCGGTGGCAGTGGCACCTCAGGATTGCGTGGTAGCGGCAGGTAAGGATACTGCGGGGCAAGAGGATTCGTGGGCTGGGAGCGGGGCCGCAGGCTGCCGTGCAGGCCAGGCCTGGAGCCAGTGATGTCACTGACATTGAGGCGCAGGTCCTGGGTCCCAGTCAGCTCGTGGATGGTACGATGCGGCTGTGTGCCTGGATCGACGCTGCCCTCCGACCAGGCGACCGCCCCCAAAGGCAGCGGCGTGTTGTACATGTCGACAAACCTACGTCACGTAGCGGGTATCACAGCAACGGAGGACGGATTGCTCAGTCAAACCTCGAACATGCGTTCAGTCACTCGCGGAACAACGACCGGAGGCCGATCCAAGAAATGGCGACACGAGCCGAGCAGCGCGCACGCAGTCAGCGAAAATGCCATGCTTTGCGTGCTGTCAGTTGTGGCGCAACTTGACACATGTATCTCCAACTCCATCTCCTTTCGGCCTCCATTCACAGTACAAGACAGGTGGATTGTTACAAAAGTGATGAGAGGTGCAACTGTCGATAGTGATGGCAATCGGTATGCAAGTAATGAAGGTCGCCAGGAGACGTACGCAGAAATGTGCTGGCCATCGATCACAGGTAAGGCCTGCAAACCACAGGCAGGTGCTGCAGACTCAGAATGTGAAACGCAAATGCTGCTTTTGCATACTGGATAGTAAGCAGAATGTTGCAGTCGGCAGGGCGGGCCGGCGCAGGAAACCCAGGCCAGCCACATGCGACGGCTCGCGCCGCCGCAGCCCCACCACACAGCAGGTTGGTCTGCGCAAACGTATGGGCCAGCGAGCCATAGGCCCGGAGGCCGACTCGTAGGTATGGAAGTGTTGCGGGAGGGCAAAAAGGCAGAGTATGCAGGGCACAAGAATGTGCATGGCACAACACCGCCACAGCACACCTCAGGCTAGTGACCTCGGCTCAAAGAGCTTTCCAGGGTGGGCCACAGCGAGTGGGGATCAGATTGCGCTTGAAGAAACCTGTATCAGCAGGCAGCAAGATGTAGGCGATGCAATCAGTGTCAGGCAGTGCCGCAGCATGTCGTGGTTGGGTGTGTGAATGGGGTGGAGATGAGTGAAATGTGCGGAGTCAAACTTCTGAGCTGGATCAGGGTGTCACCCTCAGAATAGGTCTCCTTCTGGTCTCCCGTGACTAGAGTGACCCTACCAAGGGAAGTGTCCATAGGCAGGGGCTGGATGCCCGAGGT
Organism: Chlorella vulgaris; assembly: GCA_023343905.1. NCBI lineage: Eukaryota > Viridiplantae > Chlorophyta > Trebouxiophyceae > Chlorellales > Chlorellaceae > Chlorella > Chlorella vulgaris. The sequence goes on along the minus strand of SIDB01000011.1, from coordinate 977,474 downwards.
GCGTGCATGTGCAAGTGCGGTGCAAGCAGGCGGAGATGGTGCAGGGCCCCCCGTGGTGCGGCGCTCAGGCAATAAGCGGAAAAGATAGGATCAGGAATCACGGTCATATCATAATTCTCGTCAGTGCGCTGGGGGCGCATGCAAGGCGATTGCAAACTCAATGCATGAGTGAGTACCGGCTGCTAGCAGGCATCGGGTGCAGGGCGGTCGGCGGTCGGTAACTCACCAGGGCGCAGGCTGGACGGCAACGACGGCAAACAGCCAGCCAGCCAGCAGCGGCAACGTTGTGCATCGCCTGCACGGCTGACAACAGCCAGGCTTAACAACCCGCGAGGTTCCGATGCGTCAGCAGCAATAATAAACATCAATATCAAGCTTGGTGATACAAAAGCTAATCATGCGACCACGGCGCAGGACGCGCAAAGCGCACAACGCACTCCTGAATGAAAGTTCAAACTGCAGCAGGGGCCCCTATCTTTGTGACTGAGACAGGTGTGTAGCAGAGCTGGGAAGGCAGTGCTGCTGATCGGTTTTGGGAATTGCGAGCTGGTGGCGGTCGGCGAGCGATGTCGGTGAGGTCAGTATGAGAGTGGTCGACGCCGTTTGTGCCGGTCGCAGTACTGGGAGCAACATCACTATCGATAGCGGCATGGCCAGCCTCTGCTTCAGCATTGAGCGGCAGCAACCGCTGCGCCTCGGGATACTTTATGAGCAAGCCTTGCAGTTGGATGCGTAGAGCACGCTCTTGTTCCACTGGCAAGGAGGAGAGCACCTTGCAGGGCTGTTACAAGCGTCACAAAGCAGCCGCCCCATCTGCCGCGTGTAATTTATCTGCATCTGTGAGCACTGCTGCAGGGTGCTTGCAGATGATTGCTTCGGAAGGCACTGGGTGTGCCCTGCTGCGTATGTCCCCACCATCTGTGTCTGGCACCATCCGGTCCGTTCCTTAACATCATCCACCCTCATCTCTAAAGCCACGGAACATGGAGGGTCAGGACCTGGCATGGGTGTACGCAGCAGAATTGGAGGGAGGCGGGTTTTGAGCTGCCGGCAACGCGCTAGCGGCAATGCGGGCAGAGCCTCGCATTTGGGGCAGATGCCGTCGCTACATGACATGAGGCATTCGGGATTCATGAGAACTGCCACACGTCACTGATCGACGCTGGCACACTTGCAACTACAGCTAAAGCAGAATGACAGGCCAACATGCAGGTGCCCGCTGACCGTCCGGCCGCCGCCGTTGGGTAGCTTGATTGCTAGGCAATGGCACCCCCCACTCGGCATCACTTGCAACCTAGCGTACATACAAGTGAGAGGGGTGGAATGGCCCGGCACCAAGTGTACAGCAGACGTACGATTATGTCGACCGAAGTGGAAACTGGCATCGAAGCGCACATCGGAGGCCTCCATACCATCAACAAGTGATCGGCCGGGACCCGACGTGCTTTCAGCCGTTTTGGACAGACCCCTCGATCGGCTTCCCAGCACGCCGCGCAAAGCCCCAGCAATGGCCAGCGCCCAATGCCGGTGAGATCAGGCACGGCACCATCGTCCGTCGCCCCAACCAGCAGCCCAGCTGAGTTGGAACCCTTTACGCTGCAGGAGCCGGCCAGGACTCGCAGGCAGCGCACTCATGTCGTCTGTGCCTAGAATGCGATGCACAGGTGCGCACTGAGTGCTCGTCTGCGCTCCGCTTGGCAGCCGCCGCACTATGTTTGCGCCCCCCGCCCTCGAGCTGAGCACTTTGACCACGTCGCTGCTGCAGGGCCTCAAGTCCTGCTACGGCCGTGCACCTGGGGCAATGGGCTAGCACGGCGAACACAGCAGGAGCAGCGGCAGAGACAGCAGCGGCAGCAGCGGCGACGGCCGGGGCTGTTGCCTGCCCCCCACGCAGCGGACAACGTCGGTGCGGCAGCGGCCAGCAGGAGCAGCAGCAGCGACCTGCCACTTGGAGCAGCGGTGACAGCTGACGGCTTGCAGGCGCGGCTGTCTGGGGTTGCAGCGTGGCTGGATGCTTTGTTTCGCTTCACACGGCCGCACACCATGCTGGGCACAGCAGTCAGTGTCACCAGCGTGTCGGCCCTTGCTCTCGGGCCCGGCCAGCTCACGGCAACGGCGCTGCACGCATTCCTCCAAGCCCTCTCCTCGGCCCTGCTCATGAATGTGTGCATTGTGGGAATAAACCAAGTAGGGCCACTCGCAAAACTGCTGCTTATCACGGCAGGGGAGTGGCGGGCTGCATCACATTGTGCCGCGTGTCCATTCCAAGCCCTGCTTGCATGCTCCTGAACACCCTCTGCCTCCACCTCGTTCCATTTCCCTCCACCCTCTTGCAGCTCTACGATGTTGAGATCGACCGCATCAACAAGCCCTATCTGCCACTGGCTGCCGGCGACTTCTCTTCAGCCACTGGCTGGGCCATCGTGTGTGCCACCGGCGCGGTGTCCCTGGCCATCGGTGCAGCCAGCGCCTCGCAGCCGCTGTTGGCCACCCTGGGCGGCAGCCTGCTGCTGGGCATTGTGTATTCAACAGACTTGCCGCTGCTGCGATGGAAGCGCAGCCCCGTGCTGGCGGCCGCCTGCATTCTGGCAGTCAGGTACGCCCTGCTCCTGCGCATGCACCTGTGCATGTGTGTGCGTTTGTCCCATTGCGTGGCGATCAAGTCGTTCCACGTCATCATTTGTGACCTGTCGGCCTATCGATTGCGTCTTTGCATCAACGAGGGAGCGTACCGTTGATGCTCGGCTGTCCCAGCTGCCCAGTCCTGCCTTGCTCCCTTTGCACCTGCCCTGCGTGACTGTTTTAAGACGCTCTGCCCCTCACCTCTCTGTCATCCGCTGCGCAGGGCTGTGCTGGTCCAGCTGGGCTTCTTCTTCCACATGCAGCAGGCGCTGGGTCTGGCTGCGCCGCTCATCACGCGGCCCATTGCCTTTGCCACCGGCTTCATGCTGCTCTTCTCTGTGGTAATAGCGCTGTTCAAGGACATACCAGACATTGCGGGAGACAGGCAGGCGCGTGGATATACAGGCAGCAGCTGCAGCGGCAAGCACCCCAGCGTGGCAACTAACTTATGACTTGTGTTGTTTGGGTGCCTGTTGAGCTAGCTATGCCATGGTGCGTGCTTGGCACTTTGTGCACTGTGCTCTTGGCGGTAGGAGCATTGTTGGTGTGGCCGAAGGCCCTGCTTGACCCTACCTTTCCTGAGTGAATTTCTGTGTGTGTGTGACTGCAGGGAGGCGTGAGCACGTTGAGCGTTCGGCTGGGGCCCAAGCGGGTCTTCTGGACCTGCATTTGCATCCTGGAGGCGGCTTATGTCGGTGAGCACGTGGCTTGGGGTGTGCTGTGACTCATCAGAGAGAAGTGTCATTAGAGAGGAGGTGACAGGAGGGGTTGATTGTTGCGCCACAGCGTGTCCCACCATCCCTGCCCTTCCTCCTTCTTCCCTGCTTCCTCTGTCTCAGGTGCCATTGCTGTGGGGCTCCAGTCAAACCTGCTGTGGAGCCGGGTGGCCACAACGGCGGCACACGTCGCGCTGGGCGCCCTGCTGCTGCGCCGCGCTCGCCGCACAGACCTCACCAGCCCCAAAGACATAAGCAAGTGTTACATGTTCTCCTGGGGCCTCTTTTATGCTGAGTATCTGCTGCTGCCGCTCTTCCGCTGAGCTGAGCTGAGCTGGGACGTGATGGTGTTGGCTGGAGCAGATCCTTGTTGAGGAGGTGCAAGCTGCAATTCTTTTGGCGGCGCCGCCTGCCACGGGCAGTTGCCCGATTGTTTCCTTAGCACATCACATCACTGGCATGCGCTTGCAACTCCCTCCCGCCGCCTCCTGTGTATACATTCCCCTGCTGCTGCTGTTCCCATGCTGCTGAATTGTTGTTGCCTTTGCCCATTTCCCGACAGTACTTCCCCCGTTTGCAGAAGGGGCTGAGACTCTTGCAATGCAGTTAGAACTTTAAAATTGTGCCGCGGCCAAGTGCTTGCAAAGTGCAAAGTCAAGAAGGCAAGGTGGAAGGTGTGGCAGGGCCAGGGGACGAAGATGGCAAGAGAGTGAGGGGGGTAGGAGGCAGGGCGGGGCAAGGCAGTGCTGAGCAAGAAAGGGAGAGAGAGCAGAGCTAAGGCAAGGAGGGGGGTACGGGAACAGGTGTGCAGGCATGCTACACGGCCTCACTGCACAGCCCCCTGGGTCGCGATATCGTAGATTGAAGCCGCAGCAAACAGCTGCACAAGGGGGAGACAGCGGGAGGGGAGGCACACGCCGTCCATTACAGCCAACAGCCCATACGTCCCGTGCAGCAAAGCAGCACAGAGTTGGAACCCAGCGCAGCAGCAAACCCAGCAGCCAGCAGGCAATCAACACACGCTACCACTGGAGCGCTGCACCACCTCATCCGACAAAGATGGAGCACCGCCCCCCTCGCACATCAGTCAGCAACCAGCATGCCCATCTCCAGTAAAACGCAAAATGACACATGAGCGCAGCCAGGAAGGCAGGCGGGTCACTCACCAGGAACAGCGAGCCTCCCACGTACTGCACCACACGCTCATCCACATACTTGCCAAGGAACGAGCCACCCAGCACAGCAACAAAGGTGGCAATGCCGTGGCCAGCAATCGCGCCCAGCACCACACCTGCAGGTCACACCCAGCAATGGCAGCAGCAGGACGCCATCAGCAGCAGCAGGGAGAGGGCGGGGGTGGGTCAAAAGGGCAGACGAAAGGGCAGGCGTGCTAAGCAGGCTGGGTGTCGGCAAGGAGGAAGGGAAGGAGCGGCTGCCCTTTGCAGAAGGCCCGCCCGCCAGCCGCGTCGCAGTCAGCCGGCCACAGAGCAAGGCGGCAGCCCCGTTGCTGGCAGGCAGGCAGGCAGGCAGGCAGCGCAAGCTGGGGCAGCACATGCGTGGCAGGGCGAGCGCACCAGTGGGGGAGGAGGCTGCCGCCAGTGCAATGGTGGCCAGGAATGATTTGTCGCCCCACTCAGCGGCAAATACCAGGGTGAAGGTGCTGGCAACCATGGTGAGGGCGGCAGCACCTGCAGGCGGCGGCAGCGGCAGCTGTATCTTCGTAGCGGCATCGGCATCGACACCAATAGGCAGTACAGCACCAGCAACACACGCGCACTACCGCCACTGCCAGCCAGCGGCAACCATTTGTACAGCAGCAGCTGCGCAAATGCAGCACCATTAGCACACCACTACTGGCAGCAGGCACCATGACGGCCAGCCGGCAGGCTCCCCACTCACCGCTGCCAAAGCCAGACACAACTTCCTGCGCCTCCTCCTTCTCCTCCGCTGCAGTGGTGTCAGCACTGGCGGCGCTGCGCAGCGTCTGCACCCCAAACCAGATGAGTAGAGTGACAGCCAGCAGATCGTCCAGAGGGATCCCAAAGGTGGGCACCACCTGCACAGGCGGGTTTGTTCACAGTGGAGCTCCTTTAGGGGGGCCAGAGACGAGGGCTGGGAGGGCAGGCCAACAGGGGTGGACGTGTGATGTCAGGCTCTCAACACTCAGCGCACGACCTGCGGACAACCGCAGCACAGGTGGATGCTTCTGCACAGTTACCTGCCACCTGCCGCAACCACAGCCGCCGCGCGACTTCACCCTGCTGTCGACGCGCCCGCTGCACTGCAGCCCGTCTCGCCCACCTGCCCGTCCGCCCCACTCCCGCCCTCGTCACTGGCTGGGACCACTCGCCCACCCAAGCACCACATGTCCCACCCACCCAGCGCCCCTCACCCCACCCCCTGCCACCCATCGCACCTCATCCAGCAGATGTAGTGTGCGCCCCAGCCCCACTGAAATGACAGTCATGACGGCCAGCGCGCCAAAGGTGCCCGCAAACACCAGGGAGCGAGGCTGCTGCAGGGCCAGCAGCACGGCAATGAAGAAAGTCTTGTCGCCGATTTCGGAGAAGAAGATGAGCAGCAGCGCCTGAATGAAACCCTCCCTGCGGGCAAGCAAGGTGCGGTGGCCGGTGCGAGGGTGAACGAGTGGGATTGGGAGCTGCTGCTTGCAACATAGCTGCCCAGCGCACTTGCAGCACACCACACCCTGAGGCAAGGTTGACCCGCACGAGGCACCACTTGAATAGCACCACAACCCTGTACTGTGCTGTGTGATGCTGTGCTTTCGCATGTATAGCAAGTTACTTGGCAGACAGGGACTTCAAAAACACACAGGCAAGCCAGCTGCGCACCTCAGGGGGTCATCGCCGACCAGGCCTGGGAAAAAGGCGCCAGCCTGCAGGCCGTTGATCAGCTCTGATGCAGCGGCGGGGCCGGCCACAGCCACCAGGCTCCCAATGCCCAGTCCTGCGGCTGCAAGTGCTGCTGCATGGGATGGCTTAGAGGGAGGCAGCCACGACTGCAGTTGGGCGGAACAGAAAGGTGCGTGTGAGGAGACCAGAAAGGAGGAGAGTTCTGAGCGGTGCACCCAAGCCATCAAACAAGGGCTTTACCTGCGTGCTATTTGGCAGCACACTCATGGGCTTTGGCTCGGTAGGCTGACCCTCCTGCTGCTGCTGCTGTTGCTGCTGCTGGCTGGCGCATGCTGCGGGGAGGGCCCGTCGGCTGCGTGGCGGGAGCCCTGCCGCGGGGAGTCGGTGCGCCTTGACAACGCGCATTGGGCCTCCCACATGACACCGACATCGCTGTGCCGCGGTGATGGGCATCGTGTGGCGAGGCCCGGCGGGCGGTGGTTTCGATCGGTGGTGGTGTCTCTGGGCTCCCCCACGCCTCTCCAGCCAAGCCTTGGTGGTTGTGTGCTGCCGATGGCGCGGCACCAGGGCCCGATGGTGGCAGTTGTCGACATGCCATTCGTTTGCCTGGGACACGCACCGCCCGGCGCCACCCACCGTCGCCACCCCTTCCTGACCCCTCTTGTCCGCATTAGACACACCGTTGCATATACCAAGAACGGGGCAAGCGACATGGCGTCCATGATTGTGGCTCGTGTGGCAGTCCGGCCAGTGCAGGTGCGCGGCGGGCCTGCCAGGCTGATGTGCACGTTGTGCTAGCGCAATGCGGGCCACCCACAACGCTTTCGATATTGCAGGCTTCGAGGTGCAGCAGCAGGCCCCAGGCACGGCAGCTAGCCTTCCGGGCGCCAGCACGCGCCATCCTCAGGCAGTCGGTGGTCGCAGCAGCCGCAGAGGTGAGCTTGTGGCGGCAGCGGCGGCGGCGGCGAAGTTGTCGGCTTTGCTGGTTATTGCAGCTGATACAGGTCCAGGTGCAGCCTGGTAGCAACCACATCCTGGATGTCTTCCCACCTTGCAGACTGAGGCGGCCGAGCAGGTGGAGCAGGTGGCAGCCGTCGAGGAGGAGGCAGCACCTGTTGAGGACGCAGCCGCGTTGGAGGGAGAGGAGGTGGTTGAGGAGGAGGAGGAGCAGGACGCACCTCTGGGCTCGGTACGTGGTGGGGCTTTGCAGCTGATCAGTCCCGCCACCGCAGGCAGCATTCTGCAGTCTTTTCACTAAATATCACATTTCTGGACATGAGCATGGGCGGCCACAGCCTCGGCATGTCATGTGCTGTGCGGTGCTGTGCGCTTGTCGTCAACGGCAGCACTGCAGCTGTGATGCTGCATACACTGCACCCTCTCTGCCCCTGGGCTCACTCCTTATGTCCGCTGTTTGCTGCAGACATTTGCGGAGAAGCTGGCAAAGCTGCAGGCCGCCGAGAACAACCCCGTTGGCGCCGCCGAGTTCTCACTCAACTTCCTGTGGCTGGACAAGAACATTGCGGTGGCTGTGGACCAGGTGTTTGGACAGGTGCGAGCCAAAGCCGAGAGTCAGGGGCAGATGACGCACTTGAGAGCGTCGCTGCCGACATCATAGCTTGATGGCTGTAGTCTGCAGCACTGGTGGGGAACCAAGGACCCAGCTGCTGCTTGGTGGACAGTGACATATGCTTCTGGGGGTGGCGCGTGGCCGCAGCACAAGAGAGCTGGCGTGCAGTCGGGCGGGCCTGGTACTTGCGCCTGCGGCGCCGTCACATCGCTCTTGTTCCAACCTTTCTCACCGCCTCTCCTTGTCTCCCCCGCTCCGTCTGTCGTTTCGTTTGAGCAGGGTCAGCGCAGCCCTGTGACTGAGTACTTCTTCTGGCCTCGCAAGGATGCCTGGGAGGAGCTCAAGGCAGCCCTGGACTCCCGCGGCTGGATCGGCGACCGCGAGAAGGTGCTGCTGCTCAACCAGTGCACAGAGGTGAGAGTGCAGGGCTGGAAGGGAGACCTGTACTGGAGCTGAGCAGTAGCAAACAGGCTGGGATGTGCTGTACTGCACAGAGGACGAGCCGGCTGCTCAGTGGAGGTGTCAAATGCAGCAACAGGCGCTCCGTCGCCGTGGCAACGCTGTGCGTGTGTGTGACTGCTTGCTTCCCAACGCTGCTCAACCTCTCTGCCGGTGTGTTTGCTCCTGGCTTGTGTTTTCAACAGGTCATCAACTACTGGCAGACTGACAACCGCCCGTCGCTGGCTGACGCGCGCGCCAAATTCCCAAACAGCAAGTTCCAGGGCTGGTGATACAGCACCCAGCTTGCGCCTGAGAGCGGTTGTTGGCATGGCACCCACTCTGCCAGCCCGTCATCCCGCCAGCCAGTCTCTCCTGCTCCCTTTTTCCTTGTTTAATGCTCAATTTTCCTGCTGGTTTCTGTTGTAACTGCACTCCTGCGCCTGTGGTTGACGCAGAAAGCAGGATGGCCCGGACTGCCCTGCGCAGCTAGCTGTGCATAAGAGGTTGGCATGCTATTGCAGTGGGGCAATTTTGCCTTTATTTTAGCAGCGCTGCGGGATGCTTGTGTTGTATCACGAGTCTTCTTGGATGCCAGCGCGGGCATGGCGTAGTGGTGCTGGCACTGGGGGCAACCCATTGCACCTTCACCGCTCCCATCACGCCTCTTTCTGTCTCATGCCTCCACAAGGAAAGCAGCTGGGTGTGCTGCCTTCAGGTCCCTGCAGTTTGGTGGCAGCAGCAGAGTGGATGTGGACGCAGTGGCGGCACCAGTGCTGGTGTGCTGCTGGGGGATGGTGCTCAAGTGCTGATGTGTTAAGGCATGCAGCTGGACAGGCCGGACGACGCGCTTGCAGGATGGAGCAGCAGCCTGGGGGTGATTCGAGACTGCCACGCAGTGAGGGCTGCCTTACTCACTTCAGCGCCGCCATCAGAGTCTCCACCTCAGCTTTGAATGCCTGCCTGCTTGGGCAAACAATCAGCGGCACACGCACTAGGCGCAGCATGCTCAGACAGGCATGCATTGCCAAGTTGGAGGGGCCCTGTGTGCACTTGCACTTGCAGTCACACCGGGGGCCAGAGCAGGCAGCAGCAATCTGTGCTGGGAGTGCTGTCACACAGCTCCGCCACCCACCCCACTTGCGCACCTGGCCTGATCAGCCACCGCGGTGATGCCCGCCAGCTCAGCCTTGAGCGCCTCCACCTCTTCCATCAGCCTGTTGCAGGCAGCCTGCATGCGTTGGCAGCAGCACCGGCAGCACAGCATGGCAAGAGCTGGGTGCCGTTGGGCAACGCTACACTTTGGGCGGCACGTTGGCACTGCTGGTCCCAGACAGGTGCCTGATGCATGGGCCATGCAAGGCGGGCCTGGTATCCAAGTGGTGTTCAACAGTATGTGGCAATCCGGCATGCACCCACCTGGCCGGACTGGAGCTCAGCGCGGCAGTGAATGGCCTCCGCCTCCAGAGCGGCAGCTTCAGAGTCTGCAGCCAGAGCCGCCGCTCGCTCCTCCTCCTTGGCCTGCAGTGCTGCCGCGTACGCTCTCTCTGCAGCCTGCTGCTTGCTCTTCACCGCTGTAATCTCCTTTTCTGCGGCACAGATCAGGACAAGTGTGCTATGTTTAAGCGGGCTGCGGCGTTGGGTTGCAGCGGCGCTGATCTTCATGCCTGCTTGCACATCGCACCCAGCATCTGCCAGTGATGCGAGTGCTGGTTGAGGAGGCGTGAGATCTCAGCTGCTGGGTCCAGTTGCTTGCCGCCAGACCCCAGGCTGAAGGAGGAGGCGTTGAACAGCGACATGCTGGCCTGCAATGGCGTGGTGCAAAGCTTTGAGAGATGCGCGTAATGCAGATTGAGCTGCTGGTTTGATCGAAAAAAGCCAGGAAGAAAAACAGACAGCGCCGGTTTTGAGTCGCTGGCGGCTTGCTGCAAGCACTTCTCGCGATCACAAACACCGTCATGACCACTTTGTCTCCCACAGAGTCGCTTGCGGCCGCTGTGGACGACATGCTGGAGGCAGTCGTGTGCGTGGCTCTGGGCCCGACTCCCAAGCGCAACGTGCCTAGCCCTAAAGCCCAAGTGCCCAACGAGCCAATGTCGAGGTCGCAAGGCCTGCGGGTGAGCCCAGATCGAGCCTGGGAGGCCTGACGACGGCACCCGCCCGCAAACGACGCCTTGCATCCGACGCTGCTGGTGTGTTCGTCCTGCCTTGCAGACTGCACTGTACCAAGCGTTGCAGGCTGACGACTGCGATACAGAGGCGCCAGCTGCCAAGCGCACCAAGTGGACTCTGGCCGCCCAGCCTGCAGCACCCACCGCAACCGCCGCCTTTTGCGAACGCCAGCTTGCCGCAGGCGGCCACGCGCCTGTGGCAACTGTGGACTTGGAGGCTGCCGTGGGTGAGCTGCTGGGCGGCGACAGCTGGGTCCAGCTGCCCTGCACCCACCCATCGAGCACCCACCTGCTAGGCGCCACCCAGTCCCCCAGCATTCATCCATCCAGCACCCACCTGCCAGGTGCAACTCAGCCCCTGCCAGGACCTACGGCTCAGGCCCCAACCGGCCAGTCAGAGCCGCACGCTGCTGCTCCCACCACCACCACCACCGCTGCTGCACCCACCACTACCATTGCTGCTGCACTCAGCTCCAATGCTGCACCTACCACCACTGTTGCTGAGGAGGAGGACCTGGAGCTTGACGTGGAGCCTACTCAGCCTGTCAGCAGCGGCGCAGGCGACAGCGTGGCACCCGCAAGCGGCTTAGCACCCACAGGCTATGTAGCACCCACCTGCCAGCCTCTGCCTGGCTCGGAACCCACAGTGCAGCTGGCTGCACACTGCCCTGCTGCGGGGTCTGCCCCTGCCTGCCTGGCAGCTGGTGCTGCTGCTTTGGTCCGGCACGGCTCTGGCCATGCTGCCCCGAAGCTGGTGTTGCCAGCCTGCCTGCCCACCACCACCTCACCTGCCACTTCTGACGGTTTTGAGGTGCTGGCTGCTGGCTGCATGCACGTCCAGCAACATACATGCGGATCAATTGCGTTGTCTCAAGCTGTGTTGCTCCGTCACACACCATCACACCCCATCACACCCCGGTTGTGTGTGTGTGCTGCAGCTGACCCCTCCTGCTTCCACCGCAGGAAGAAAGCGACTCGGCAGAAGAGCTGAGCCCAGAGTCAATGGCCGAGGTGGGTGCTGCTTCCGCATGTAAACAGCTGGCTCGCAGCCTTCGACCCTGGCCAGTGAACCTCCGGCAGGCAGCTTCTTTCTGCTGGCACGTGCTGGAGTGCCTGGCTACCCTCCTCCCATACTGTTGGCCCCCCCAGGCAGCTGAGTCGGGGATGAACGCACCGGTACCGCCGCCGGAGTGCATCGCGCAGTACCATCTGAGGGGGAAGAAGGCGGGAAGCGGCGGCCTGGGGGTGGTGTACCCTGCCCAGCACGCACCCAGCGGGCACCAGGTGGCCCTGAAGCTGGGCAACGCCTTTGACAGTGCAGACGGGCCGAGGTGGGCGGCAAGCAGGCGGGGCACTCTCGCGGCCGTACCGTACTGCCTGATGCAGTTCCCAGCACACACCAGCGGTGCCATGCGGGCTCTGGCTGCTTCTGGCGTCCCGCGCTGGCACGGTCACATGAATGCTCTCTGCCACTGCTCCCTTCACTTGTAAACTTGTGCTCCTCCTCCTCCCTTGCATCGTGTGCACACCTGCAGGGATTTCACCTGGACCACCTTCACCACGGAATGGAACACATACTGCGACCTGGCTGGCAAGCACCTGCCCTGGGCCGCCACCGCCTTTGAGTGCGGCCTGGTGAGGCGCGGCAGCGGCATCGCCCCCTGGTGAGTGCGCAGCCGACTGCACTGGAGGCCCAGTGACCGGATGGCGGTGGCGGCAGTCGGCGGCTTCGCACGAGACTTGCTGCTTGGGACACGGCTGCTGCTGTCAGCGCATGCATCTTGCGCAGATCCATGCGGGGCTGGAGGTGGGCAGGTTGGGCAGCGGCCGGGCTGGGCCGCGCTGGGCCGGTGCAGCACCAGGTCCCAGGCGGCAACCTTCCCATCGCTCAGCCCCACCCTCCTTCCTCCCGTCTCACTTCCGTCTACAGGATCACCCTGTCGCTGCTGGGGCCCAGCCTGCACGACCTCAACCAAAAGGGACAGGCTGCACCCGCCCTCTACGGCTTTGCACGCGGCATGCTGTCGGCCCTGAAGGTGAGCGGGCACCCCCAGCCATCCACAGCATGCAAAGTGCTCACAGCCCCGGGCCTGCCTCCCGTCGCGTGTCTGCCTGCCTCAACGCACTTGCACACATCACACACCAGCACGCCGGCAACCAGTCTTGTCGAGCTGCGCTCCGCCGACTGCCTGCTGTTGACCAGTCAGGCACTGGGTGCTGCCGCCGCCCGACTGGCGAGTGATGCAGGGCCTGCACTCCGAGGGGTTTGTGCACAACGACGTCAAGCCGGCCAACTTCTGCGTGCCCGCCGGCTTCGACCCAGCCGCGGCAGTGACAGTCAGCTCAGCCACTGCTGTGGGCAGTGGCCTGGCGTCCCAGGGGAGCGCCACAGCAGCAGTGTGGTCGGTGGAGAGGCAGCAGCCCGCCCTGCCTGTCTTCCTGATCGACTTCGGCTTTGCCTTCAGGTGGGGCGGGGTGGAGAGGCAGTGCAGCAGCAGCCGGGGGGGGGGGGGGGGGGGGGGGGGGGGGGAGGGCGCGTCAATGAGTCTCCGCTGGTTGCCCCTCAGACAGGCAGGGACCAGGCACCCATACCTGGAGAGAGAAGATGCAACCTCAGCAGGCTCCAGGCTGCCCTGCTGCACTCCTTCCCCACCTCCCACTCATCACCTGCCCCATGCCGCTCCTTCCATCTCACATCCCTGCCCTCCCGCCTCCTTCCACTCCACCCTCCCCGCCCTCCCGCCTCCTCGCACTCCTCCCTCCCCTGCCCTCAGGCCCGACCCCGCCACCGCGGGCCAGCCCATGGACTTTGTGGGCACACCCGACTTTGCCTCCTCTGACGCACTGAGGGGCCTGCGCCCCGGCTGGAGGGACGACCTGGAGGCACTGGGCTACACACTGCTGGAGCTGGCACTGAAGGACCTGCCGTGGTGGGATGGCTTTGGGCAGCAAAGTGGGGTGGTGAAGTGGTGTGGGTGGTGTGTGGGCAAAGGAGACGCGCTGACGCAGCCTGGTGGGTGCAACGCGGGTGGTTGGCTGGGGCGGCCTGGTGGCAGCGCAGGCTCAAGGCGTCGCCACATGCACCTGCCCTTTGTGCTACGTATCTGTCCTCGCCCCCCCGTCACCTCCTTGCTTCCCTTTCTGGCCGCCCGCCTCCTGCTGCAACTTCCTTGTGACATGCCATCGCCTGGCTGCCCCCCACCCCCCACCCCCCCACACCCCACACCCCTATCCCCCAAGCAGGGACATCACCAAGCACAGCACGCAGCACGACAGCAAGGGCAAGCCCCGAGAGATCAGCTGCTGGAGCGGCGAGGAGCTGGCTCGCATGGCGGCCCGCCGGGACGCCGTGTGGCGCCGCTTGGTGCGGGCCGGCGAGGTGCCCTCCTGGCTGGTGCACTGGGTCGGCTACTGCAGGCAGCTGCGGGTCACAGACGCACCAGACTACAGCGCCCTGCTGGGCTTCATCACAGCCGGGGAGAGGGAGGCGGCGACGCTCGCGCACGCAGTGCAGGCGATGCAGGCAGCGCAGGGCAAGGCGGCAGTAGCACCTGCAGCGTGGGCCTGCCGTGAGGAGTGAGTAGCAGCTTTGGGCTGCCTGAGCGCCTTGAAATCACTCGCCATATCATCCGCCACGCATTGAATGTGTGCACAACTTCACCAGGCCTGGCCCCTTTCACTTTGGTACATGCATGGAAAGAAGCTTGCAAAGAAGCCGCTCGACTGTGCCGCAGTCAACAACATGACAGTGTCAGTGCAGCAGTATCACAGCAATCGTGAGCATGTAGCCCTGCATTTCCGTCTCATCGCCGGCGACCGGCAGGGCCCCACGGCAGCTGGGCAGGTGCGCTGCTGAGTGCCGCCAGCTCCTGCTGCACAGCTGCTGCCACTTCTTCGCTGAGGGTACCGCCGGTGGACTGGATGTGGTGGCGGATGTTTGCCTCCTTGTACCCCAGTATCCGCCCTGCAGCCACAGCAGCCACAGAAATGCGGGTGGCATCAGGGATGCTTTTGACCGGCTATCAAGCTGCAGGTTGTTGTTGTTGTAGGCGGCAGTGCATATATCACGCCAGCAGCGGTCTGCATCATATGAAGCAACCGATCCAACCCGCCTGCTCGAGAAGACAGCTCACCGATCAGCATCTTGTAGAAGGGGCTGTCTGCAACGATGGCTGCCTGCACGCCCTGGGAGACCAGGTGCTTGCCCCAGGCGTGGAAAGGCTGCTGCCTTGAGCAGAGCACTAGGGAGGCACCCAGCTCTTGTGGCGCCGCCGACCGCAGCATCGCCACACCCTTGTGCTCCGCCGCAGCCTGGAGCAGGGCCAGCACCCATGGCCGCAGCACCGCCTGCAGGCTCGCACTCTTGTCTCCCCAGCCCTTGTGCAGCTGCACCAGGCACACGCCGCGCAAACCGGCCAGGAAGGCAGCCATCTCTCCAGCCGTGAGCAGCGCTGTGTCTTGCTCGGTGGGGGCGGCATCGCCTGGTGCTGTGCCATCGCACCATGGCCCCGGCGCTGCTGCCACTTCAGCTTGGAACTGCGCCAGCGTCTGCAGCGGCGTGATCTGCGCTATGCCCAGCGCTGCGATGAGCTGCGAGGGGAGGCTGCCGTCCTCGGCCTGCTGCTGTCGCACTTTCTTCAGTGCATCCGCCAGCCCAGGCGTGCTCTTGACCCATGCATCGCCGAGCCGAGGCGAGAAACCGGCAGCTGTGACCGTCACCTGCCCTGCCACGTCCACCGACAGCTGCAGCAGCTCACCGCAGCAGCGGGCCTCCACTCTGCCCTGCCGGCTCTTCACCACTTCCAGCCACAGCGTGCCGCCGCCGCCACCGAGCTGGCACTGCAGCAGCTGTGACTTCTCAGCTGTGGCCAGCACTTGCGCTGCAGGTGGCGCTGTAGCGGTGGCCAGCTCATCGTTGGCGTGAATGCCGGCTGCTGCAAGGACAGGCAGGGTGGCCGTTGCTGAAGGGAACGTACGGAGGCGGTGATGGGCGGTAACCCCCGCCGCTGCACCATACCTGCTGTTGCTGCACGACGCAGTGCTCGTTGTCGGTCTGTGTGGCTTCTGGGTTGGTTGCGAAAGCAGCTGGGTGTCCAGGGGCTCCATCGCGGGTTGCAGCGAGCGATAAAAGGCGCGCTGAGCCTGCTGCAAGGCGCAGAGACGCTGCGGGATCCCATGCTACTCATGGATGCGAGGACCAGCGTGCTGCGATTCGGAAGTGCAAATGCGGAGCGCAACAACGTAATATAGTATGCTGCTGAAGGCTGGTGACACTAGAATAGAGTGCTGGGAATGCCAGCATTTGCATTGGAAGGGCGGTTATGGCGGCGGTTGCGGTACATCGGCACAACATTTTGCATGTTCAGTTGAGAACATTTAAACCCCAAAAACATCCCATAGTTGTTTGAAGACACCTCGTGCGTTCCCGCTGTCACCCATCAGCTCAAGGGTGAGCCGGCACGCCGCCGCTGCGGCGGTGCAGGCCGTTGCCCGGATGCACAGGGCACCCGGCCTCCAGGGTGGTTCGCCCATCAGGCCACCACATCTTCTCCTGGATGTACGCCAGCCAGTCCTCTGGGGCCTTGCCCAGCCCGCTCACTCCATCCTCAAAGGCAGCCTTGGCCACGGCAGCAGCCACCTGCATCGAAGTCGAGCGGCCCCACGGTGTGGGTTGCGGTCTGGCACTCCACAAGCTTGCACGACACAAACACCAGCAGCATGCAAGCGGCGCCATGTTGCGGGCCTGTAATTTATACAAACCTCACTACACCCGTCGTACCACAAGCAGCAATCCGACTGCACTTGCCTACCAGCGGTGTCGACACTCATGCGTGCAACCCTTACAGCCGCCACGGTGATTGACCAGCCCATCACATCACACCCCACGTACAGTCTCCCACGCCCGCACCTTGGCCGACACCTCCCTCAGGTCACTGATCTCAGGGTACAGCCGCTTGGCCTCCAGCTGCTCCTCGCTCACGCAGTCGGCCAGTGCCTGCACGCAGACGCGACAGCAGTTGCAGGTGCCCAGTCAGGACAGGTGCCTGAAAGCTTGCCTTCCAAGGGCCCCAATGCAGCAGCGATCACACGAGGCAGTGTACATCTGTGTCACATGCTGGCCAAGTGACAGCGAGCCCTGCCCTGCCAGCCTTGCTTTCATTCGCCTCTCTCTGCCTGCCTGCCTCCCCCCCACACCAAACCACCCCCCCTCCAAACACGCAGTATATGTGATGCCACCAGCTGCTGGCTTGCCTGTGAAGCAGCCACAAACATCGCGTCTGACACGGAGCGAGCCTTGGCCATCACCGCTCCAAAGCCGACGCCAGGGAAGATGAACACGTTGTTGGCCTGGCCCGGCTCGTAGGTGGTGCCCTTCAGAGTGACGGGCTTGAAGGGGCTGCCACTCGCAAACACACACTCGCCGTTGCTGAACCTGCAGCCAGGCAAGCCGGCACACGGGGGCGGCACGATGGGCAGCATGCTTCAGCGCCAGATCCAGACGCCACTGCCGGATGAATTGCGGGTCGCACTCAACACCGCTCCATCGCTCCATCCCTCTCCCTGCCCCCGACCCTTGTCAACCCTGCTCTCCCCTCTCCAACTTCCCGCCCTTCCCCATCCCCCCTGCAGGCCCGCTTACCCTCATGCTCTCCCCCCATCACCCTGACCGCCCTCCACAAACTCCCAAACTCACTCGTACGCCTTCTCGGCCGTGATCTCGGCCTTGTCAGTTGGGTTGCTGAGGGGGAAGACCAGCGGGCTCTCCACCTCCTTGCACAGCGCCTGGATCACCGGCTCCGGCCAGGAGGGACCCGCGGCGCTGAGGCCGATGAGCGCATGAGGCTTCACATGCGCCACGATGTCCTCCAGGTCCTGCGGGCAGTGAGGAGGGCAGACTGTGTGTGTGCTGGGTGTGTGAAAGGTGTTCAAGGGAGCCGGGGAGCCGGGCACGATGCTGAGCTGGAGTGTGGTGATCGCTCGGCGGTGTGGCACTGCACAGCTGTGCTGCCGTGTGGTGCCATGTCGCTGTTGTGCTTGATTGGTGCCTGAGCAGCAGCACAATGCAAGCATCTCCACACACACTCCACACACACGAGTACCGCGTTTGTACCACAGTACCTTCATGTCCTTTGTGTCGTCGTCCCGCGCGTACTTCTGCTTGTGCTCGGGCAGCTTGTCGCCTCGGCTGGTGGTGATCAGGCCTGTGGTGTGGGTGGAAAGGGGCAGTCGCGTGTAGGTGATACCGGAGAACTGTTGAGGTAAGTGGTGCTGTGCGGTGTGTGCGGTCCCTAGCCCCCATTCACACACGCCAGGCTTGCAGCGCTGAATGCACCTGCACCTGTGATGCCAGCCCAAGAGCAACCCGCTCCAACAGGCATCCCTCCGCCCCTCAGCACCTGCATCACATCTACGGCCCCACCTACTTGGACCCGCTCCACCCGAACCACACCACATCACGCCACCCCACACCTCCCACACCTCTCACCCACCTTTCGAGTCCACCATGTAGATTCGCTTGCGGGCCTCCTCCCAGCTGATGTCAGCCTTGTGCTGCATGTACGTCGCTATGCTGTCTGCCACACCCACAGCACTGCTGCCCGCGCCATAAAACACGACACGAGCATCTTTCAGGTCGGTCTTCTGGTACCTGCAGCGGCGGGAAAAGAAGAAAGAGACACGGGGGAGGAGCGTCACACTCGATTTGCTGGCAGTCAAGGGCAAGGATGGGTGCGTGGAAAACTATGTATAGCCTTGGTGGGTCGAGCGCAATGGCAGCGCTGTCCAGCAGCATGCCAGTAGCTGCAAGCATGAGCATGAGCAGCACATCAGCCAGCCTCCGCCTCACTTCATGCCATTGACAAAGCCGGCGGTCACCACAGCTCCCGTGCCTTGGATCTGCAGGGGGAGCAGGGGGGTGCAGGCAGGGCCTTTGAGTTCGATCGAGGTGGGAGCCTGTGCGTGATGCCGCTTGCAAAGCCTTCAGCTTCTTCGTCTGCTGTTGTTGTCACGCAACAACAGCGGCCCGGTAGCAGCTGCAACTGCAGCAGCAGCAGCAGCAGCAGGCAGCATCGGCGCCCCACACTCACATCGTCGTTGACTGCACCGGAGGAGGGTGACAGGCAAGCAGGCATGCAAGGCAGGTGAGTGCACAGGAGGGTCACAGTGCGTGTGCAGCCACCAGACCCTGGCTGAAAGCAGCAGGCACAACGTCAGGGCAGCTTGTGGCGGCAGTGACAGCGGCCAAGCCACTGCACCGCACAGCAGCAGAGCGATAGGACTTGCCACAGCACAGCACAGCACAGCACAGCACAGCACAGCACAGCACAGCACAGCACAGCACAGCACAGCACAGCACAGCACAGCACAGCACAGCACAGCACAGCACAGCACAGCACAGCACAGCACAGCACAGCACAGCACAGCAGCGAGGCTTACAGCACAGCAGCTTGTCGTGCTGGCGATGCAGAATCTCGAAGGCGCGCTCGGTTGTAAAGTCCTCAAACTGTGGGCGGGGTGGGCCGCAAGAGGAGGGGGTAGGGCGACACGTGATGCCCTGATGTGTGAGGCGGGGTGGCCAAAGAAAGGATGCAGGAGCCAGGCAGCTCAGGCCTGCCCCTGCAAGCATCACACCCTTACGACCATCCACCCACCCACTCACCCATCCACCGACCCACCACCATCAAAGCCCCCCCGACCCCCACTCCCACCACCATCACCCACCCACCACCAAAGGCCCCCCTCCCAAGCGCACTAAGCCCACCAAGCGCACCTGCAGCAGCGCGTTTGGCCACACAAACTTCACCGCCTGGCAGAACTCGTCAATCACCGCATAATACTCATCATCGTCCAGGCGGGGGCGGCGCTCGCCCTGTTGCAGGGAGCAAAGTAAAAAGGGGGGGGGGGGGGTAGAGGGCAAGGGGATGGTAAGGACGGTGGGCAGTGCAGGGGAGGAGCAGGGTGCCTGCCTGGCCACATTGCCTGAGCACACAATGCCACTTGCTCAACCAACCAGCCCCTTTCTACACCCAGCCCTCACCACCACTTTCCACCGCCTCGACTCTTGCACACGCATATCCAGTACCAACCACCTTCTACTTTCAACAGCTCAGTGACCCCCCCACTCCCCCACCCCACCATCCCCCATCCTCAAACAACTGTGTCTACAGAAAAAGCTTCAAGGCTCCACCCACAGCCACCACCACCAGCCGCACCAAGTAGAATTTGTCCTCCCTCAGCTCCTCGCGGTTGCACCCCACATCCAGCACCACAGGCAGGGAGTGCTCGGGGTGGAACCCGCCCCCTCCAACATACAGGCTGATCTTGCCCACGGAGATGCCGATGCCTGGGGGGGGAGCAAGAAGGGTGCCATAGCAGTGTCTGAGTGTAAAGGTGTAAATGGGAGTGAAGTGGGAGCGAGAGAAGGACCGGGACATGATGACGCGGAACAGGCAGCGGTCAGCCAGGTCAGCCGCTGGACGGAAAGGAGGCAGTGCCGCTGCCACAGCGGCTGCCGCCTGCCTGACGAGGCCGCCGTGGGCAGTGGGGCAATGCGTTGTCTAGCAGCTCCAAGCAGGGTGCATGCATTCACAACCCCCATCCGCCTACCGTTGGTGCCCAGGTCTCCCAGTCCAAGGATGCGTGAGCCGTCAGTCACCACAATGATCTGCACGTTGTGCGAGGGCCAGTTGCGCAGCACCTGCTCGAAGCGGCCGCGGTGCTGGAAGGCAGAGAGGTAGAGGCCAAGGGGTGCTCGATAGATGCGGTCGTACTTCTGGCAGGCCTCTCCCACGGTGGGGGTGTAGATGAGGGGGGCGCAGTACTGCAGGTTGTCCATCACCACCTGTACCGCAGTACCGCAGAGCCAGGGGAAAGAGGGGAAGAGGGGAGAGGAGGGAGGGAGAGGGAGAGGGAGAGGGAGGAGGGAGGGGGGGGGGGGGGGGGGGGGGGGGGCAACGGCAGGCAGTGTGACGAGCGTGCGGCAGGCTGCTGGGCCAGTCACTCAAGAGGTGACCCTCGGGGTGGGATCAGGCTCGTGCTGCTGTATTCATGTCTTGAACCAGCAGCACGACACAGATGTGGCCCTCTTTGGAACAGGCAAAGAGGCAGGCAGGCAGGCAGGCAGGCGAGGCAGAAAGCGGCCGGCACCTTGTAAAAGAGCGTCTGGTTGGAGGAAAGCAGCTGGTTCAGGATGCTGTAGCGCTGCAGGTCGGTCTTATGCTCCTCCTGCAGCTGACTCATGACCCTGCGCCAGGCAGGCAGCCAGGCAGGCAGGCAGATGCCGCTCAACTGGGGTCAAGACAACAAGACACCTCAGCCTGCAGCCTGCACCCCGCTTGTGCAACAGCCCCTCAATGACAGCGCATGCCTTGCAGCCACACACACCTGCTCCCAGCGGCGAGGCACAAGGCCCCGGCCCCCAGTGTCGCCTCTCCGCCCCACCCCCACCCCAAGCCCCCTTGCTCCCGCTCTGTTTCCCGCGCCCGCGCAGTGCAGCTGCCTCCTCTTGCCGCTGCCGCTGCCTCCCTCCCTGTTCAATACTTCCTGATCCCCGCTCCCTGATCCCACCCAGAGGCTCCCCACCACCACCTCCCACCACTCACACCCACATCCCTCTCTCTCTCACCGCTCTGCCTGCAGGTCCAGGCTCTCCACCACAGGTGGCAGCAGCCCCTCCAGCCGCAGCTTGGACCGCTCCTCAAGGCTGAAGTTGGTGCCCCTGCGTGTAGGCAGCAGCAACAACCATTAATCAAAGCCATGGCAGGATTGCTAGGCTTGATGTCCCGTACTGCTAATCAGCGGCAGCGGAGCAGGGACAGCAGCAGCGAGCGCTGAGAGCGGCGTCGGGTCCAGCCACAGCAAGGACCGAGAGAGTCAGCCCAACACGGTGCCTGAACTCGTGCCGCAAACGGTGGCTGAACAGGGGCAGACTATAGACCAGGCACCCACCTGTTGATCCAGGCCGTCCAGATGACGGGAGCTCCAGCGTGCTCCTCCACTTGTTTGACCTCGTGCTTGCGCTGCTTCCACAGCCCCGGTGATGTCACCTCCTTGGCATGCAGATCGGCCTCCGATTCGCTTTTGGGCACCTCGGACTTCTTAGGGGTGGTTGCTGCAGACATGGTGGCTCAGATGGCCCTGCAGGCCGGGAAGGGAACCGCATTTGTGTGACGGCGGCACTGCGGGCGGCGGCAACAGGGGTTTCAGGAGATCAAAGACGGCCGGCGCTGATCGCATCGTACATGCCTTGCCTGCGGGGTTTCACGGCTTCAAGAGATTTAGCCGTGCTAGCAGAACCAGTGGGTTACAAACAACCAAAAGGGCGCCAGGTTTCACACCAAACCAGCGAGATGTGGGCGTGACCGAGCAAGGCAAACGAGATGCAGGCGGGTTTGACAGGGGTTGGTCGATCCCTGCATCAGGGAATGGCGGCGTGCAGTGCCGCCAGTTGGCACGCCCCACATGACCGAAATCAAAGCCTGTGCCTGAATGTCTTATTTACAAAAGGGGTGGGGGCCAGCAATGTGCTGGCATGCAACGAAACAAAAATACAGGGGGCCTAGGGGCACCAGTCGGCAACAGTGCTGCCCACAGGTACGGGCAACAGTTGCCAAGCGCAGTGGCCGCAGGAATGACAGGTGGTGGAACAACAGGGATGCAGAGATGCAGAGGTTGACAGAATGAGCAAGTGTGGTACATGGCGGCAGCGGCAGTGTGCGATACACACGTCCATTAGTTGTGGTTGTTGGGGGACATGTGACAGTGCTCATGTGCAGGCATGGTGCAATGCAGGGGTGGAGAGGTACAGCGGCAGCTGGGTGCAAGGGAGGCCCTGTGGGATTGACACCAGCCAGCAATACAGCAATACAGCAATACAACAGGCCTTGTGAAAGGCGCGTCCGGCCCACTGAGAGGGGCCACACTGACGGCCAGTTTGCCTGTGTACTTGGTCAGGGGGCACCAGAAGAAGGTCACTGAGGCGGCTCTGCTGCAGGAAGAGCAGCCTCCGGGCCGCCGCCGCCGCCAGCCAGCATGACAGCCGACTCGTCTGCCTGGCCCAACTGCAGCGCTATGGGCTGGGCAGGCGGCGCCCCAGGGGCAGGCAGCGCATCCTCCTCTGCGCCCGCGGCTTGCATGTCGGCAGCTCCGGCGGCATGCATGTCTGCCAGCTCATCCATCTCGTCTTCCATCTCGGCAGCCATCTCAGCATCTGCACACACACATGAGTGGCAGCAGGCAGCAACAGCTCGGTTAGCAACATCAGCAAACATGCCCCCTTGTAACATCAAACGCTGGCAGCATGTCACGGCATGCCGAAGGGCCAACGCAGCAACCCTCAAAACCACATCCATGCCTGGCCGCCCTGCCCTTGCCGCATGCCTCCCCAGCCTCCCTGTCACTCACGCACCCAAATCTAGCTCCTCATCATCGCTCCACTCATCCTCCGCTGCCTCCAGGGCCTGCAGCTGCTCAGGCGCGGGGGGGTGCGGTGCGCCATGCCGCCGCCACTCCTCCCGCTCCGCCGCAGTCAGGCGGCGCAGGCCGCCCACATAGCTGCATGGATGGTGAAGCAGGCAACACAACACTTAGCCAGCTGCATACAGCAATACCCGGTGCCCTTGCTTTTCCCGCACGCAGCCTGCGTGTGGGCCGGCCTGTAGCGCGGAATGCCTCCCATGCTGGCAAACTTTGACCCAACCTAGAGCCGTGGGGTGCCGCTCCACCCAGACTCACCCAAAGCTGCAGTCGCCATTGACCACCGCCTCCTTGCCCGGCTTGATGGGTGCCTTGACCCGGTGCCAGACACTGGAGCTAGGGTACTGCCTGCACAGGGCAGCAAGCGAGGGGTGCAACTATCACATCAAACACAGCCGCTCCTGCTGGAGAAGAGGCACCAGTGCACTCTGCAGCTCAGTTCCTGCTGAGCAGCAGCCGCACCTAAACACCAGCGTGATGCGGTTGCCTCTCGCGCGCTGCACGGTGCCAAACCACCAGCCAAAGGGGTGCGCCCGCCGCCCCTTCCACTGCACCTCCACCTCCTCCCCGACGCACAGGCCTGCCGAGGAGGTGATGCCGCCGCCAAAGACACCAAAGGGGTTGCTGCCGAGCGGCGCCAGCCGCAGCCGCTCCTGCGGCACCTCTGACTCCACTACCGCCTGCATCTGCCCCATGCACAGGAAGCGAGCCGTGAACCGCATGGGCTGGGTGGCGTCCCCCGACAGCAGGGCACGAGCGCTGGCGGGCGCCAGGCTACAGGTTGCGTCATAGCTGCTGAGCAGGAAGTCCTCCTGCTCGTTTTCTGCACACCAAGAGAGAAAAGGCGGCTTGCGAGCACGCATGGGCGCATGGCAGCTGTCGAGAGCCGAGAGGCAGGGCAGCTGTGCGACCTCGAGGGCACAGGCGTGGCCGACTCAGCACAGATCAGCACAGCATGTTGCCACAATGCCGCGTACCCAGCTCTCGGTTGTAGACTTGAGCCTGAAACGGCAGCCCAGACACCAGGCCCGCCAGCCGTTCACGCCAGCTGCGCGCCGCCCACCAATCGGGCGCCGTGGTGGAAGCGTCCAGCAGCCCTGCCAAGCGTGGCAGCCGAGCCACTACCAGCGCACCCCATAGCCGGTCTTCTACCAAGCCCGAAAGCCTGCGGCTGACACAGGCCACTGCAAGCGCGAAGAGAGCAACGCGTGCAAGGGGTTGGCGCCAGCGGGAGGGGCGGGCGACGCTGGTGGGAGGTGGCGCCCAAAGTTACGCTGCTCCGGCGCTGGCCCTCCGGCACTGGTGCCCACCGAGGCGTAGATTGTGGGGTGGTGCAGGCTCCGGTGTGACCGACCTGCGGCAATATCACTCCCCGAGGCGCCCAGCAAGCCGATAGTCGCCCTCAGCAGCTCGTCAGGGAGCCGATCAAGTAGCTGCTCCGCCATCTAAATGTTTCGAGTCAACAAGCCAACGAACGTCGAGTTTCTCAGGGGAATGCAAGCTCTGATGTTCCAGGAAGTGATCTCACGGTGTGGGGAGTTCGAAATGACGCCTGACACCGGCTTTGGTGCTCATTTGTAGACAGGGGGTACAGCCACCCACAGCACGTCATTTCACAGAAAGACAGTGCCCCGAAACCTCATCACACGGTCTCCACAGTCCACCTGCTGCAAAGAGAGCATACAGCTCACACTGAAGCAATGAGCCGAGGCCTTTGGCACATCGCAGCACTCATTGGTGTAGCCACCGTAGGATATGCGCTGCTGAAGGCGCAGCCATCGAAAGATCCAGAGCCGCCTGTCCAGCATCAGCTTGTGCAGGCACTGGACAGCGAAGCGGAGGGCGGCGCAGCAGCGCGGTTGGCTCTGGCGCTGTCATTCCCCACGTTGGCTGACGAGGGTGCACAGAACCACATTGGCAATCCGGCACCCTTCCAGCAGCTGCACGATCACCTGGAACGCTCCTTCCCGCTGCTGTATGAAAAGCTGCACCACGAACGAGTGAACGAGTACAGCAGCCTCTTCAAGTGGCATGGCAGCAACCCGTCTCTGCGTCCCCTGCTGTGAGTGCTTGCTTCATGCTTTGGGGCCATGACACCAGGACTTTGCGCAGGGTTTGAACCTCCACCTCTCCCTCCTGGCGCTGCCGCTTCTCAAGGGCGCTGCCACACCCCCTCCGTCCCCCCCCCCCCCCCCCCCCCCCCCCCCCCCCCCCCTCCTTGTAGCGCCATGAGCCATTTTGATGTTGTTCCTGCCCCCGAGGGCCCAGGCTACAACTGGACCTACCCACCCTTCTCAGGAACGATTGCAGACGGGTGAGGAGCTTGCTGATGCAGCAGCGACATCATCGGCGGGGCGGGGCGCGCTCCTCTGTGTGGCCCCCCTTCCACTCTGCTCCCACACTCGCCTCTCTTCCAACTCCTGCTTTCCTGTGTCTTCAGCCGCCACATGGCCACTGGTTCACTTCACTCGGTCGCTTGCATTTGCACTCCGCCCGCCTGCAATGAACGCATTCACTCACACACCTAGCCGTCCACCCAGCCTCACCCTCACTGCTCCTTTTCCCGCTGCAGGTACATCTGGGGCCGAGGCGCGCTGGACGTCAAGGTGACACTGCTGCAGCAAATGGAGGCGGTGTCGCTGCTGCTGCGCCAGGGCTATGTGCCGCAGCGGACCATCTACCTGGCATTTGGACATGATGAGGAGGTCGGCGGCACCGCAGGTGTGCGCGAGGCCTTGCCTGCCCGCCCCTCTCGCTGCACACCCAGCGGCTTGTTGCTGCTACTTGCGGCGGTGCAGTCACGGCGTGCTCTGGCCGCTAGGCTGCCCTGCCTGCAGTACCTTACTCACAAGCTGCCTGTCCGCCTGCCGGCTGTGTGTCTGTGTCCGTGTGTGTGTGCAGGGGCGGGTGCTATCTCGGCACTGCTGCAGTCCCGGGGTGTGCAGCTGGAGCTGGTGCTGGATGAGGGTGGGGTGGTGATGATGGACGGCATCTCCGGCCCCAGCTTCCGCCTGGTGGAGCAGGTGGGCAGTACCGCAGCAGTACAGTATCATTGCTGACGCAGTACCATGGTGCCGGCTGGTTGAGGGCCAATTTAGCATGCACAGTGAAGCTGCTCTCTGGGGCCGGGGCATAAAGAAGGTCAGTCCTGGTAGGACGCTAGTGCTATGTGTGTTGGTGGCTCGCGCCTGCTCTTTTGTTGATTATAAACATCCAAGGTTCTTGACACGCTTGCTGCCTGCACCCTGCTGCCTCTGCCGCCGCAGCCTGTGGCCCTAGTGGGCACTGCAGAGAAGGGCATCGAGACATGGGAGGTTGTGGTGGCTGGGGAGGGCGGCCACAGCAGCATGCCGCCAGTAGACGGCTCCTCAGGTCCGACCCAGCAGCTCCTCTGCCTGCGTGCATGTATTGGTGTGACAACTTGATGTTTGCCTGGAGGTTGTGTGGCTCTCAGGCAGAGGATGGGGCAGGAGGTGGCCCGGCTGGCGGCGTCGGCAGTCCACACTCTGCCGATGCCTGCCGCACTGCAACTCTGAACGTGTTGCGGGTCAGCTGCTGTGCGCCAGCAAGGCTGCTCCAATGCCGGCGCCCGCCTGCTGATGCGCCCTGTGTGTGGTCTGCTAGCCCGGCTGCAGTCGCCTCCCGCATCAGCCGCATCCTGGCCGCACTGGACGCCAACCCCACAGCCACCACCCTGGCACCGCCCACAACAGACTGGCTCAAGGCGCTGGCGCCCGGAGTCTCGTGGGCGGCGCTGCGTGTGGCGATGCAGAGCTCGTCCAACTGGGTGCGAGGGTGGGGCGAGCGGGACGATTGCCTGCACCGCTGCGGGAGCCTGAGCACGTCCCTGGCCGGCGGGGGGGTGTGGCTCTGCATGCATCAAAGCTGCAGCCTGGCAGCTAATGCATCCCTGCGAGCTCTCTTCTTCTCAGCTCACAGCTGCTTCAGCTCATCCAGTTGCCTCGTCACCACTGCCGCAGATCGCCAATCCGATCCTGGGCCAGGTGCTGGGGCAGGCCGGCAAGGAAGTGAGCCCCTTTGTGCGCACCACATGCGGCGTGGTGAAGGTTGAAGCCGGCGGGATAGCGCACAACGTGCTGCCACGGACAGGCACCATCACCATCAACTGCAGGGTGCTGCCAGGTGTGCTCCTGCCTGCTGCCGTAGCAGGCCGCCGGCCTGAAGCAGGCCGTTGCTGTTGGGACACATAGCAGCGTTGTCCACCCCTACTCCTCTTGCATTGCTCTGCAGCACACAACGCTTCGTTTGTGGGTGACTATCTTCGAGTGGTGACCCTGAAGGAGGCTGACCATGTGAAGCTGCGCAAGCTGCCAGGGGTGCGGCCAGTCATGCATGCGGTACCAGTACCAGCACCGCCACTTGCCAGCAAAGCCACGCATCTGCGTCTCGCTTTTGCGTCATGGCATCACAAGCTCTGTTGATTGCGCCAAGGCTTACCATAGCACAGCACGTGCTCAAAGAGGATTGCGGCAGCAGCAGCAGGGGCGGGTGGTGAGGGACTGGCGTGGCTCGGCTGACATGCCCTCTGCCCCCCCTGCCGTGCCGTGCCGTGCTGTGCTGTGCTGCTCGTCACTGGCTTGCAGTCGGAGGCAGGGTCACCAGTGGCCCCCGCCAGCGGCCCCGTGTGGCAGCTGCTGGAGACAGCCATCTTGGAGACGCTGCAGCCCGCCCAGGGCCTGCGAGTGGCGCCCTACCTTGTTTCGTGAGTGGCTGCTGATGGCTCTGCCGCATGCGACACCTCCCAATCCCGGCGTGCGCACCTGTGCGTGTGCACCTGTGTGTGCATGTTGCTCATGCACGCGGTTTTGCTGCTGCTGGCCAGCATCGACCTAGATCAGCATGGCTTCCATCCTGACCATATGCTTGCACGCCCTCCTCTCTCGCACGCGTTCCTCTGTTTGTTCTGCAGGGGCATGACCGACTCCAGGTACTACAACTCGCTGGCCGGCGGCAGAGTGTACCGCTTCTGCCCGCACCGCTACACGCGCGCCGACATCGCGCGCGTGCATGGCGTGGATGAACGAATCTCAGAGGAAGATTTCTTGAGGGGCATCTCCTTTTATCGACGCATGTTTGAGCTGGCCAGCAGTGACGTTGGCAGTGAGGAGGGCGGCGCGGCGGCGGCGGCCTGACCGCGCCGTGACCGCGCAGCTGGACCAGCAGCAGCAGCAGCAGCAGCAGCAGCAGCAGCAGCAGCAGCATCAAAGCAAGCGACACAGTCGCAGTGGCCCGAGTTTCCATGAACACATACCGCATTTTGTTGATTAGCAGGTGTGCATTGGCCGCGCCTCTGGTGCATGTGTGTCCGTCCCTCCTTTTGTTTTGGGCACCGTTATTCAGCGCCAGCCTTCTCTTGCTGCCAAGCTGTTTCCATTGTACCATTTGGGCTGTACACAATCACGGCTTATTTACGGTTCACAATGCAATACATTATGCAAATTCACAGGGTGGCACTTGCGTTTATGTGCACAAAATTGAATGTGCACAACGCAAATACTCATTGCTTTCAAATCTTGATGCGGTGGAAGAGCGGGCAGGGCTGCGCCCTCTACCCTCTGACAGCAAGCAGGGACCCAAGCATCGCCAGCCGAGGGCAGTCCAGAAGTATCAGCATCTTCAATAATCACGTGATCAACAAGGACAGGAGGATGGTCGAAGCCAGTAGGTAACAACTGCAGGGCCTCCAAATCGGCAGCAGTATAAAGGCATGCCCGGGCACGCACATTCACGGCACAGATCACAGCCACTTCTTCACAACCGCCACACCACCCTGTCCAGCATCGCTGTAGGCAACATAGGGGACGCCGTTTGAGGTGAACTTCAGAGTGATGTAGGTTGCTGCCCCCACCGATATGCCACCCTGCAACGCAAGGCAAGGCATGCAATGCTTCGCGGTTGCTGGGGAAGGGGCAGGCAGCAGGTGATGACGAAAAAAACCGGGCAGGCACAGGGCAACCAGCTCACAATCAGGCAGACAAGCCAAGCCTGCTGCCGTATAGCCAGGCACCGCCGATTTAGCCAATCAATTCCAGCTGTGTCAGCCTGCCAGCTGGGGCTCTCACCGCAGGCCCCTTCAGCGCCCAGGCATTGTTGGCGCTGTCGAAGCGCCGCACACACAGTTTGCGAGCCGCGCTGGTGCACTGGTAGGCCAGCCAGGCGGAGGCATCCACGGGGTTGAAGGCGAGGCTGTGGAACTGAGAGTCAGGCCCGGCAAAGCCGTTGGGGCCGACCAACACCCAGGCGCTGCCGGTCCAGCGAACCACAGTGACCTGCTTGCCGGTGCCGGTGCCGTGGCCCACAGCGTCACCCTGTAGCCAGCAGCCGGCAGTGGGTGGCATGAGTTGCAGGTTTTGAAGGTGCCTCTGCTTCTCCCAGGAGAGAAGCCGGAACTGGCGGCAATTCCTTGGTCTGTGGTGCAAGGTTTTGTGCGGACACACGAACTGCAAAGCAAGCAAGCAAGCAAGCAAGCAAGCAAGCAAGCAAGCAAGCAAGCAAGCAAGCAAGCAAGCAAGCAAGCAAGCAAGCAAGCAAGCAAGCAAGCAAGCAAGCAAGCAAGCAAAAAAAAAAAAAAAAAAAAAAAAAAAGCAAGCAAGCAAGCAAGCAAGCAAGCAAGCAAGCAAGCAAGCAAAGCAAGCAAGCAAGCAAGCAAGCAAGCAAGCAAGCAAAGCAAGCAAGCAAGCAAGCAAGCAAGCAAGCAAGCAAGCAAGCAAGCAAGCAAGCAAGCAAGCAAGCAAGCAAGCAAGCAAGCAAGCAAGCAAGCAAGCAAGCAAGCAAGCAAGCAAGCAAGCAAGCAGCAAGCAAGCAAGCAAGCAAGCAAGCAAGCAAGCAAGCAAGCAAGCAAGCAAGCAAGCAAGCAAGCAAGCAAGCAAGCAAGCAAGCAAGCAAGCAAGCAAGCAAGCAAGCAAGCAAGCAAGCAAGCAAGCAAGCAAGCAAGCAAGCAAAGCAAGCAAGCAAGCAAGCAAGCAAGCAAGCAAGCAAGCAAGCAAGCAAGCAAGCAAGCAAGCAAGCAAGCAAGCAAGCAAGCAAGCAAGCAAGCAAGCAAGCAAGCAAGCAAGCAAGCAAGCAAGCAAGCAAGCAAGCAAGCAAGCAAGCAAGCAAGCAAGCAAGCAAGCAAGCAAGCAAGCAAGCAAGCAGCTCACCAGGAAGGCGACCCAGGGCCTGCCAGTGGTTGGGTTGAATGCGGTTGAGATACGGGAGGCCTGCATTGGATTCAGCAAGCATGTCAGACGTTGAGAAAAAACTGATGCCCGCCCGCCTGCCTGCCCGCCTGCCTGCCACCCACCTCCCCCTTTGAGAAAGCGCCCCCCAAGGCCTTGAACTGCTTGGTGGCGGGGGTCCACAGCATTGCAGAGCCGAGACCAGTGGTCACCACCTGCAGCATTGGAAGGTTCCCGATGGCAGGTAGAGAAAGCACAAAAAGGAAGGCAGCTGAAAGCCACGCACAGAAGGCAGGGATGCGGGAGCACTCGTCTGCCCGGCCGCCAGCCCTGCTGTCGGACCCACGAACGCAGCAGCCTCACCTGGAACGCCACCACAATCTCACCGCTGCTGGACCGGACCGCCATGCTGACGAAATCAGCCGCCAGTGGAGTGAACCCTGCACGATGTGTGGCAGGAAGGGAAGGAAGGGGGGCGGTTCGCTAGCCCACTCAATGCCTTGCCTGTGCCTGCCACATGGTCATGGTGTCACTCCCACAGCCCGCGCCGCAAGAGAGCGTGCAGCTTGCAAGCCAAAGGGCAGTGCCTGGTATCTGTCCCGTGCCTGTACCAGGGTAACCATACCTGGCGCCCCAACGTAAGCGGTGCTGTTGCCACCCACATAGCGCAGGCAGCTGGCCTTGCCGCCGTTGGAGCTGTCTTGAAAGCACATCACGGGACCCAGCGTGGGGTGGATCTCCAGATTGACGCTGGACACGGTGCTGGAGGTGACACCGGTGAAAACAGGGCTCCAGACGGCGGTCGTCTCGCTCCAGCGGGTCAGGCTGCACCGCATTGTGATGGCACATGGGGAGGAACAGGAAAAGAGCTTGGTTGCCAAGACATCCGTCAGACAGCGGCATGGCAGCAAGATGGCAGGCCTCAGCAGCGGCAGCAGTCTGCTGCTGCTCGTCTGTCGTTGATACAGGCTCAGCTGCGCCAGCCTTGCCGCCAGTCCTGACCTCAGCCACACCTGAGCTTGCCGTCGGCATCGTTATCACGAAACGCCACATAGGGCTGGCCTGCTGGGCTCAGGGCAATTCGTGTCTCTTCTGGGGAGTTTGGCGCTGGGCTGTCCAGGCCGTACGACAGGTCCAGCCAGCCAGTTTGGGGGGTTGTGTAATACCTGCAAGCATGCTTGCGCATGCGTGGTTGGAGGCAGACAGGATGGCAGTCATGTGCGGCTGCAAGCTGACTCAGTGCACTGCACTCACAGGCACTGGGCTTTATAACGCGGCACACAGCGGATGCATGTGAGGTTGGGAATTCCGCGGTACACAATCAGCGGGGTGCGGGTCACTGGGTGAATTGCCAGGTGGGTGTAGATGGCGGCCTGGAAGGTGGGCACGCCCACTGACTTCCAGGAAGGCTGCAGGTGGTGCAGGTGTGGGATGTGCACGGTTTCAGGTCATGATGAGGTGTGAGGCATTCCCCTGGGCCACCAGGTGGTCCCAATTGGGGCAGATCAGCTGGCACCGGTACAGCAACTTCCGACTGGCTGCCGGCCTTGCGCGGCCGGCGGCGGGCGTGCACATCTGGTGCAAGCAGCCATCTCACCAGCGCTTCCACACGGCACCCTGCATGTGTGAGCGAGCCAGGGTGAGGACAGGCGCACAAGCGATCTCCAGCAGCAGGGCGGCGATGTAGTATAGCTTCCTGCTCACCC
The DNA here is from genome assembly GCA_023343905.1 of Chlorella vulgaris. Lineage (NCBI taxonomy): Eukaryota > Viridiplantae > Chlorophyta > Trebouxiophyceae > Chlorellales > Chlorellaceae > Chlorella > Chlorella vulgaris. Next base: position 945,726 of record SIDB01000011.1, on the reverse strand, counting down.
CAGATGGCCAGAACGGCTACCAAAACGCAGGCGACAGTCTTGTGAGTCATTGGGCGCAAAGAGGTAGCTGTTTGCAGGCAAAGAGACTCGAGATGGCGAAGGTGCAATCCCGGTGTTGTTATTCTTGCTCGTTTGGGTGACTGCAGTGAGATTTCGACGAGAAAAGCAGCACGCGTTGGCTGAAATGGTACCGCCGCACCTTCCTGCCTGCTTCCTGTCACCTGCTACACGGCTTTGATTGAATGGATTGCAGATATCTAGAGAGTACGAAGTTGTCACGAAGTTACAACGCTGCATTGTCAGAACTGCACAGGCTGAAAATTCACCGTCTTCACAACCGCCATGCCGCCCTGTAGCGTCACTGTAGCTGACGAGCTTGAGATGGCAAAGGTTGCAGCCTGGCCTCGTTACTCTGCTCAATGTGCCCGCAAGCAATGTAAGATGCAGCACAGCCGCACCGGAAGGGGCATGTTGCGCCCTGCAAAGCACCATTCCTGAGCTGCTGCTGATGATGTTGCAGAAGTCCTCATGGACGCACAAGGTTCGGTGATTTGTTGTTACATGTGACATCTTATTGTGCCTACTAGTACTATTTTGACTACAAAACTTCGTTGTCTAGGAACCGTAGGAGCTCTCTGTTGAACAGATCCGGGGCGTCCAGGTAGCACGCGTGCCGTGCATTGGGGATCATGACGAACTGGGAGCGCGGCAGCGCCTCCTCCAGCAGGGCAAAGTCTGCCTTCATGGCGTCGTGCTCACCGTAGATGCCAACCACCTTGAGCTGTTGGGACAGCAAACATGCAAAGTGAATGATCAAAATCTGGGGGCTGCAGGACTGAGTGAGGTCCGGGGAGGGGCAGTGCTGGTGGGACCGAGCGGTGACAAACAAGCGATGTGGCATGCGGCCCTTCCTTCCTTTGCCATCCTTGCCCCCTCACCTTGGGCTGTTTGCTGGCGCTTTCTAACACCCCCTTGGGAATCCACTGCTTCAGCCCCGCAGGGGCGACTGCCACCCAAGCCTTCAGCTCTGCCGCATGGTCTGCCAGCCAGCCCAGCACGTAGGTGCCCGACATGCTGGGAGTGACGAGCACCAGCGGCTGCTGTTTTACATGCAGAGCTTTCAGCAGCTCTTCGAGGAACGCAGCACGTTCCCCTCCGTTGAGTGCTGTGCCGCCAGTGACGCCATGACCAGGCAGGTCCACGGCTATCGCTCGTAACCCACGCTCGCCCAGCGCCGCCAGTGTACCCACCCGCTGCCATGTTGCTGCATCAAACGCCTGGCCGTGCAGCAGAACCACCGTTGTACCTTTCCCTACAAGGGAGGGGACGGCCGGGTGAGCGACGGCAGCTGACCAAAGCCGCCGGCAGGAGAGGACAGGCAGTGTGCATTGTAGCTTCAAGCAGGCCGGCCAACCACTCTCACATGCTGGCACATTGTTAACGGTCAACACGTGCGTCTTGATGCTGCCAACCTGCACGAACCTGCACAGACATCGTGGCGGTTGAGCAAGCGGCACGGTTGAGCACAATCACGCAGATTGGCAGTTAGGCTTTGGCCCACTCACTCAGAGGCAACCTCCATGGTATCAGAGCCCGTCTTGGTTTCGGTGTGAGAGCCGCGAAGCCAGAAATGGCACAAACCCACAAAAGTCACAGCAAGCAGCAGCTTGGATGTGTGTGATATGCCGGCCATCGTCAATGAGCCATCGCAGGCTCCACAGAGAACTACGTTCCGTCGATTTCTGCTGCGCGTGCGTTGCCGTTCCTGCCGGCAGTCGATTCGTCCTCTGTTGCCTCCACAAACTGCGGCATGCCCCCACCATGGCCGTTGCCAAATCCCAGGGCAAGCGCACGCCCAGCAAAGCAGTTTTTGCCACCGCGCTGATGGGCGTGGTCCTACTCTTTTCTTATGCACTGTCACTGTCTCGTAGACGCAGCAGCAGCGCTGCAGCAGACCCGAATGCGGCGCTGCAGCAAACCACTAGCGGTGGCAGCGGCAACAAGGAGTGGCAGGCGCTCCTCGAAACACGCGTGTGTGGCAGCCCTGCTGTGGATGGTTACGCGCACGTCAAGCCAGAATGCTTAGAGGGCTCCCCAACCAACCAGTGGTGGCAGCAGCACAAACCAACGCCAGACGACCTTGATGTGCACATTGAGCGAGCTGCGGACTACGATGGGTTGGCTGGTGGGTACCACAACTTCGTGGCTGGCCGTCCAAGTGTGGCTTTGTGCACTACGTCGTGGCAGACCTGGCATGTCAGCTGTGGGCTGAGGCGGCTTCACCCACTGAAGCGTTTGCAACCTGGCGTTGTTGCTGCAGTCGGCTGGGGCATTGGCAACACCAAGGCCAGCATAGAGGAGTGTGCAGAGGCGTGCAGGCAGCATGTACCCAAGGGTCCCAGTATCGGTGAGCTCCTGCCGCCCTCTCCTGCCTGCTTGCTGCTCGTCATTGACGCACCTCGCTGGCCGCCTGCCGCCTCAACGCCCGCCAGCAGTGTGCTCCCCGACCCACTACCTCCTTGCGCCAGCGACAACTCAGCCCAAAACACCGCAGCATCAGCGCCCCCTCCCGCCGCTTCTCTGAACGCAGGCCCATTCGGCAACCTTCCCTGCAACGCGTTTGCCTTTTGCGCGTTTGACACCTGCTTTGAGCCGGATGCACACTCGCACAGCAAGGGAGACTGCTGGCTGAAATTCACAGAGGCTCCAGCCAGCCCAGAGGTCAACATGCGAGGGCGGCTGCCCCTGGCCTTGCAGCAGCGGCACCCTGCGGCGCCCAAAGAGGTGCAGTGGCATGCGGGCGTGCTGCTGCCGCACGGCGTGACGCTGACAAACGGCAGCTGGAGTCCCCGGCATTCGTGGTGAGAGCCGTGTTGGCTGCCTGGGCCGCGGCCTCTACCATTGTGCCTTTGTGCTGATGTGTATATTTTCATGACGTGACGCTGCTTCTACCTCTTTCTACTCTGTTGTTTACATTGCCCCAAGCTCTGCTATGTATCAAACTTGTTTATTACATTCCCGACAGGGTTTCACATTGCCGGCATGTCAGAACTGGAGAATGTGCGTGGTACAAGCATCGTGCATAGCGAGATAGGAACAGAAGCAGCAGGAGTGGCAGCAGAGTGGAGCAGCGAGCAAAGGGACGGGCAGTATCCCGCCAGCCTGCTGGCTGCAGCAGCTGCCTAAGGGTTGGGGATGAACTAGCTGGGCTAAAAGCTTCCTTTTCCTTTCAAGCTGTTGAGGCGGCGGTACTAATGTGCGCACGCTACGCGCTGGCGTACCGCTTTGCCCACTCAGCTGCTGTCTTGTCGTGACCCTCTCGGTCTGCAAGGAACTGCTGCGCGATTGAGGCCACCAGTGGGTCATCTGCAGCAAGAGATGGGCAGAGGAAGTACAGCCATACATTCATTCAATTGCAGTGAGCGCTCCTTGCACAAGCTGCCAGCACAGAGAGGGTTGTGTGTGCCCAGCACACGATTGACCACCAGCAGCCTTGCTGGTGCGGAAGTCGAAGCTGTGCGCTGTGCGCTGCCTAGCCGTGGAGCTTTCTTCAGGCAAAACCAGAGGCGCCCTTCATGCCTCCTGTTGCCCTGCTGCGCCTTCCTCACGCACTTGGGTTGGCGTCTGTGAGCAGCGAGCAAATGGACAGCAGCACTTTGGAGATGGTGAGCGCCGGACTCCACTGGTCTTTCAGGATGTCGAGGCAGATCTGGCCGTTGCTGTTAATGTTGCAGTGGTAGATGCGGGTGCGGAAGGTGACCTGCAGCCAGGAGGGACAGCCAGCAGCGGGGTGTCGCCCACGGCAGGGTGCACGGCAGGATGAAGGACAGGATAAACGACGAAGAGGGTGGTGTTGGCACGGACACGGAGGCAGCGGCAGGCTGCAGCAGTGATCTTGTCCTCGGCAGGCTACCAAGGATCAAACAAGCAGTGAAGACCAAGTTGTGGCTAATGCGCAACCAAGTGCGGCTTGACGGCGCTGTCGCAGGGCATAACACGGCAGTTGTGGAGCAAGTGGTTGTGGTTGCAGTGACAAGCAGGAGGGCAGGAGTTGTTTACCTTGGGCGGCTTGAACGGGTAGTCTGGCGGGAAGTGGATGTCAAGGAAGTATACACCAGCAGAGTAAGGCGAGCCTGCGTGATGCGACAACTGGTTGAGCAATGTTGCGATCAGCAGTGGCGGCGGCATGCGGCGGTGTGCCGCTCGATGAAAGGTGCCTCGTGCAGCCGTCGCCCGACTGCAAGGCGCTCCCACCATCTTTTACTCACCAGAGGGGCCCATGATAGTCGACACCCACTCGTAGATATTGTCCCCTTTCGGCCCGGCAGAACAGTTGCAGGGCGGGTCCAGTGAGATCTCCGCCAACTCCTTTTGAATGCGCTTGGCGCTGGCGCTGAGCTTTGACATCGCTGAGGTGACTCTTTCTGTCTGATGTGTGCCCCAAAGGAGAAGGAGAGAGTGAGGGGCGCGAATGTGATCGCTCCTCGTCGACGTATGCGGTCGCCTTACTGCCAAGCGCGTCCCGCTGGATAGAGGAGCGCGGACAAGAGGGCAGAAACGGGACAATGCCTGTCGCTTCAACAATGCCGTCACTTCAAACGCGCCTTCTAACAAGTCACAGGGAGGCTGAATGGAGTCACTGGGGAGTGCGTGTGGCGGGGGATAGCAACAGAACTGGCTAAAAGTAGCATGATGTGCTGTCCGCCGCCTTGCATGGGGTCCGCCGCTGTGTCATAATGTCCGCCCCGGTTCAGCGAGCACCGTTCAAAGCGTAGGAATTGAAGGAGAATTCACAAGGGGTTTGCAGCTGAGCGTTGATCCCAGTCAAACGCACCGCATCACGGCGATGCTGTGACCACCGGCTGCCGCCCAGCCACAACCGACTTGATCCATTGGTCATAACTGGACAGCAAGGTCTTGTTCTCACGCCTGTAAGCCTCCATCTTCTTGCGGGTTGCCTCCAGGGCCGCCTGCGAGCTGCTTACCTGCTCCTGGCTGCGAGTAGCCACTGCAGACGCCTCTCCCAGCGAATCCTGCACCGTACGGCATGGTGTGGTGCCACACCAGACATACAAGGGGTGGCGGCGAGGGTGCAGACGTGATATCCAAGCCTCCGGCAACCAAGAGCACTCAGCCAAACGGCCAGTCCAGCTGGCGCCTGCAAGCCGCTCACGCCACCTCCCTCATGCGGCCTGTGCACAGACGCTGGATGCACAGCCCACCTCAAGCTCCTCCACTCGCCGCCGCATAGCCCTCGCCTCCTGCTGCGCCGACAGCTTGGCGGCCTCCTCGGCCTGCACGGATGGCAGATGATGCAGCGCGTCATCCGATTGGATCGTACAAGTGATTGGGCCTGCTTGCGGCCAGCGCCGCCACTCCTCCCTCTCGTGCCCGCTGCCCTCCTTGCCGCACTCCCTGCTTGCAGCCACTCACGTGCATCCGCGCCTGCGTGTCCGCCAGCAGACCGCTCTTCTGCTTCTGATCCTTCGCATAGTTGCCGCTCAGCGCCGCAAGCTCGCTGCGCAGCTTGCTGGCACGCAGCTGCTCCTCGCCGAGCTGCGCCCGCAGCTGCGCGCTGTGCTGCTGCGCTGCTTCCAGCTCAGCGCGGGCCGTCACCTGGCCCTGCTCCGCACCTCGCAGCTCGTCTCGGCTGCGGGCCAGGTCCATGCGTGCTTGCCCCAGGCGCCCCTCCAGCTGCCTCACCGCCGCCTCCAGCCCCTGCCGCTCGCTGACCGCCGCCGCCGCGTCCTCACCAGACTTGCCACTAAGCTGCTGCAGTGCGTCCTCAAGCTCCTGCAAACAGGTAGGCCGGCAGACCGCAGGCATGCATGCATGACTCACTTAACCCTCCCACACTCCTCACCAGAGCGTCAAGCACTGGGTGTTGCACCGGCATGGCAACCGTCAGGGCTGGGAGCAGCATCTCACCTTGACCCTCAGATCGCGCCTCGCTAGCTCCAGATCCCTACCATCCAGCCCATCCTGCAGCTGGTTGCTGCGCTGCTGCCAGCCAGCCACCTCCTCCCGCACCGCCTGCAGCTCTCGCTGCAAGCAGCCCACCTCAACATCTTTGGCCTGCGCAGCAGCAGGCAGATTGCGCTTAAGGGAGTTGAACTTGCAGCCTGCACAGCAGGTGCACGCTGCAAGGAAAGCAGCCCACCGCCATTGATCCCCCCAGCCGCCCCACCAGACTGGATCTGCTCGCCACCCACCTCCAGCTCCGCCGCCGTTTCATCCTGCTGCCGGCGCGCAGCCTCCACCGCAGCACCCAGGTTTACGGCCTGGGCCTCTGCCGCCTCTGCCTCAACCTCTTTCTCCTGCACCGTGCCCATCAGCAGCTTGAAGGCATTTTGCGTCTCCACCAGCAGCCCCCGAACCTCCCTCAGGTCGTCTTGAGCCTGCTCCAGCTCCCCCAACAGGGTGGGCACCCTGGCTGCCTGCCGCGACAGGCTGCCGAGCTGCACACGCACAGGACAGGAAGACAGCAGGTTGGTTGAGGAGAGTTGCTGGGGAGACGGCCAGGCAGGCACCCCGTCGACGAGTTTAGCGCTTGCTGGCAACACACACAACACACAGCCATCACTGCCTGATGCTGACTTGCACACTCCTGATTGGCGGCAGCCGGGCAGCAGCAGGTGCCGTTGTCGTTTGCAGACGCCTCACCTGGTCCGCCATGGATCGTGCCTCTGCCCGCGCCGCTGCCAAGTCATCCCTGCTTTGCTCCAGAAGCTGGCACGCTTCGTCATGCTCAGCCTTGAGGTCGTCGTAATGTGCCTCTTTTGCTATATACAGCGCAGCCCGGCCTTCCATCTCCTCCACCTGCTCCTGCAGCTGCCCCGCCTGCTGAGCAGCGGTCGCCTGCCCCTGCCGTGCACAAGCCAGCTGCTCAGCCGCGGCAGACAGATCTCGGCGATGGCGGTCGGCCGCCGCTTCCGCAGATGCCCGGGCTGCAGCTGCTGCCTCTGCTGCCTCTTGTGCAGAACGTAGCTCCTCTTGCATTGCTGTGCTGCGGCTGCTCAGGCTGCAGGCAAGGCAGCGCAGGCAGGTCAAGTCAGCTGGCGACAGCCGCCAGAAGCTGCGAGCAACAGCCGAATCGATGTCCCCATCACACAGAAGGGCGCATACGAGGAGTGTGCTTGTAAACTGTGAGTGATGGCACCTTCGCCAACAAGCACTTCCCCACCTGCGCAGGCTGGCTTCCAGCTCGGCGCTCTTCTTCTGCTGTGCCTCTCGTGTGCTGCGCTCTCTGGCCACTGCAGTCTTCAGGCTTTCCAGCTCGGCCTGGTGTCTCAAGCAGGCGTGAAAGGGGTGTGTCAGTCGTACTGTGAAGCGATCATGCCAGCAGGCAAGCAGAACCAGGGCTTTGCAAATGATGAACCAGGCCGCACCAAAGCAACACTCCTTCCAGCCACACCAAACAACGCTCCGCTGGGCAGGCACACACAGTGTGTGGCCCCCGGCCCCCTCACCAGCAGCCCCGCATGCTGCAGCCGCTCCTTGTTGTGGGCAGCGTCTGCCTCCAGCCGAGCCTCCCGCAGCTCAGCAGCCTCTCGCTGCGCCCCCTGCACCTGCTTCTGCAGGCCCTTGAGGGCCACAGCCGCGCCGCTGGCTCGGTCGGCTGCTCGCCCGGCATCCAACTCGGCATTCACCCTGCAGAGGGGAATGGTTGGCAGGGGTGTACCCGTTGGTGCGGTGTAAGACAGCGCTGTTGGCTGCCCTGTTGTGCATTGTGCACCCTGGTTCAGTCCCGTGTGTGTGAGCCCAGCCAGTGGTTAGCCGAGTCTGAGCCTCAGCCTGCCACGTACCAGCCACCACCTACTGCATACCTCAGCAGGTGCTCCGCCTGCAGCCGCTTGTGCAGGTCGTGCAGCCTCTCCTGGTGCGCCGCCTCGAGCTGTGTGCGGCCCCTGCACTCCTCTGCCAGGCGCTCACGCAGCCCGGCCAACCGCTCCTGCTCTGCTTTGAAGCGCCCGGCAAGCGCGCCGAGCTCGCTGCGCAGCAGGCCTGTCTCCCTCTCCGCCTCCTGCCGCGCCCGGGCCAGCTGCCCTGAGAGCTGTGAGTTCGCACTGCGCATGCCCTTGACCTGCTCCCGGGCTTGAGCCGCTTGCTGCCGTGCTCTCTGGCACTCCAAGGCCCGAGTGCCACCGGCCAGCAGGTAGTTGTGTGGGTTGGCGGACGTGCCACCATCGCCACTGCACCGTGATGTGCCTGCAGACGCGGGAGGAGACATGTGAAGGTTGAGATGGTATTCCAAGGCACCTGTGTGGGAGGTTTACGGGGTTTTTAAAAAGGAATGCAGGCCCCTCCGGAATGCCGCCCAACTGTTGCCGCCTGTTCCCACCGCGTTTGTATTCCGGTTGGCGTTTGCAGCCTGCCCTGGGGCTGTGGAGGATAAAAACAGCCGTTGTATCGCCGTCGTCACAGCCGTGGCTGTCGGCAGGCAAGCACACGCGCAGGGATGCGGCATGTGAGGCCGCCATTTCGCTTTGACCGAAACGGGGGCAGCCCGATTGGAGCCTGATTGACCCTGAATTGAGGGTTCACAAACGGTGCTCAATGGGTGGTTGCACAATCGATGCGTGAAGGTTCTGACGTACGAGCCCTCGTACCGGAATCGGGGTCACCTAAAAACGCGGCTGAACTCCGGCACCTAAATTTCGGCAACACTCGGCGCGTTCACCTCTCGTCACGATGAAGGCCGCCACCAGCCTCCTCTCGCAGCAATCCTTCTCACAGCAGACCTCGTCGTCGAAGGGCACCCTCACCAGCCGTGCGGCGGGCGGCACAGCGGCCCTGCGGCCATCAAAGACCGCGCAGCAGCATGCCTCCAAGCCCGCGCTCTCCCACAAGGCCCGAGTCTTCACTGCCGTGGCCGCCACAGGGACCGCACCGCCACCCGTGGTGACCGCCGCACCCCCAATGTGAGTCCACAACGGGAATTGTGTGGTGGAGCGGGCGGTGCCGGGGTTCTGCCGTCCTCTCTCGCTGACGTCATCTCGCGTCGCTTTCTCACGCTGCCACTCCCTCTGCTGCCTCTTTCCCACAGTGACTCGGAGCACCAGGCTCGCAGCATCAACGACTCGGGCTTGCAGTTCAAGTTTCTGGTGCCGGCGGCAGTGGTCGGCGCGGTTCTGGGCCGTGGCGGCTCCACCGTCGCCGCCATCAAGCGCGAGACGGGCGCGTATGTGCAGTTCACCCGCCCGGGCACAGCCACCAACACCCCGCGGGATCGCATGATGATTGTGGCGGTGGAGAGCCGGGAGCAGCTGCCCAGGGCTGTGGCGCTGATGTTTGAGGCGATTGAGGCGGAGGGCGCCATTGATCGCATGCGCACCAAGCAGTATGCTTCAGACAAGCTCTTCTTCCAGCAGGTGCGTGCCCGCCTGCCTGGTCCTGGTTGTAGTAGTTGTGGGGTCATTCGATTGATTGTCAAATTTGCGAGTCCTGCAATCTGGTAACTTGGCGAGCCGCATTGCAAACCCACACCTGTGGCTGCTGCGGTGTTGGCAAGCATCCTGGGTGCTGCGCTGCTGTCAATGCTAGCATGTATTATTGGGGTTCGCAGCAGCTGTTCGCAGTGCTCAACCAGCCTCTCTGTCACTTGCAGGTCATACCCGCCATCTGCGCCGGAAAGGTGATGGGACCCGGCGGCGAGGACATCAAGGCTCTGAGCGAGCGGACGGGATGCAGCGTGGTGGTCGAGGGCAAGCTGCCCAACGCAGCCTTTGTGCCCTTCCGCCTCGTAAACTACCTCGCTTCTGAGCCGCACCAGGTGGCGGCGGCGGTGGCAGAGGTCACTGAGCTGATCTGTCAGGAGGACAAGTACGAGGCATCCATTCGGGAGGTGTCGTCAGTGTGCTTCCGGATCGTGGAGATCCCTGAGCGGCGGGTGGGCGCGCTGCTGGGCCCGGGCGGCGCGCACATCAAGAGCCTGCAGGACGTGCTGCGGTGCAAGATGGGCGTGGCTGACATGAGCACCAAGCCCAACAGCCGATTCGTGAGGTGAGCCCGTGTGCAGGGCTGTGTGAGTCCCCGTGTGAGTGGATGTGTTGGGTGTGTGGCCCTGCTCTGTGAATGGTGGTGTGTGGCGGTCACAAACGGTCAACTTTGCTGTAGCCGCATGCCCGTCTCACTTTCTTGTCTCACTTTCTGGTCCCTGCCTTCTTTCTCTGCAGCATTTGGGGCGCACCACTCAATGTCAAGGTGGCGGTGGACGTGGTGATGCTGGCCACCGGCCTGCTGCAGCAGCAGCTTGCAGCAGAGGACAGCAGCGCGCCAGGCACGCCACGTAGCCAGCGCTTCCCCAGCAGCCTCACCACCTCTCGGGCGCCGTCGGTGGCACCCTCTCTCGCCATGTCAGTAAATGGCGACATGGAGTGAGCCGCTTACGCCTGCCAGGGTGGCTGGCGTCGCTGCCCCCAGGCATAGCACAGTAGTCTGCGGCTGGCCACCCTGCCGCTCATACATGCAATCCCCTTCACACCCTTCTCCGCCCCATAATGGCCTTAAACCAGCAGCGGCCAGTGTACGCTGCTGCCGACACCCCAATGCTTCTTTTTGAGGCGCCGCTGCGGCCTGCACCGGACGACTGCAGCCCTGGGCTGCCCTCTGTTCTCGCATTCCACCCTTGCCCCCCCCCACCCAACCCCCAACCAGTTTTTGTTTTCCTCGCTACCCTGTTTCTTGCTGACGTTTTTTGCTGGCCAGCTGCACACTGCTTCACCGGATGATTGGTAATTTGGCACTGTGGATGCCAGCACAAAAGCTCACGCCCCCCCAGCCACCATCGCTTGCGCCTGCCCGCCGCCGGCACACCCTTCCTTACATATGCGCGGTGCCTGCTCCACTCCCGCTCTCTCGGTTCTCCAACATAGTTCCCGATTTGATTAATGCAACGCACAGATCAACAACGTCCTTGATGCCCTGCCCGCCTGCGGCAGCCCCTGTAAGCACAAATAACACTGATCACGCATAACATCTGATCCAGGAGGAATCGCGTGGCATAACATGAGCATGAGCAGGGCTGCTCCCTAGCAGCCCTGGAAAGTGATTGGACAGCAGCGGCTTTGCCGACACTGGGAAGTGCGGTTACAGTTTCGCAGGACGTCACAAGCGGGGCTTGGGAGATCCATGAAAGTGGCAGTGCAGTGCAGGCAAGTGAAGGGTGGATCGGTGTAGGAAACTGACCAGGCAGAAAAGTGAAGGGAGTAGACAGTGAAGGAGGAGAGGCAGTGTGAAGGGGCCGGGCAAATATGACGCCAGGCCCGACGCGACAGTTGCGCTACCCACACCACACTTCACACGCGTCACGCGCAGCCATTCTCGCCAGTGCTGGCCGCACCCTGCAGCCCCTCCAGCTCAGCCCTCAGCATCCGAATTTCTGTCGCCAGTGTCTGCAGGCAGGCGGGATCCTCCGACAGCTTCTTCTCCAAAGGCGCCCGCAGCTTGCGCTGCTTCTCCACCTCCTTCAGGGCCTTGTCCAGAGCCTTGCCAGCGAGAGCGGCGCCCTGCTTGTCGTGCGTTGGCATGCCGCCCTCTGCACCACAGCCGGAGAGATGAAGCAGCACACACAGCCAAACAGGCGGTGAGACAGGCAGGGGCAAGGGTGGAATCAAGCCAGCAGCGAGAAACCTTGCCGTGCACTCTACCTGCCACTTTGGACAGTCTGGTGGGGAGGTAGGCAGGGGTATGGCAGCCCACCTGGATCCCACTGCGAATACTTGTCCGCGAGTGCCTCTTGCACGCTAGGCAGCGCCGCCAGCTTCTCAAACTTATCCAGCTCCTGCAGCGGTACATGTGTAGATGGTGCACACGCTTTTCTTTGCTGCACCCAGCCACTCGCTGACACAGCTACACACAGATACAGGCGCCGACACAGGCACAGGCGGGGCATGTCGGGACACCCACCCACCTTGGTCTTCAGGTCCAGCTGAGACCGCAGCTTCTTTGAGCGCGCCTCTGCCGCCGCCCGCTGCCGCTCCTGCTGCTCTGCACGCAGCACTGCAGGGTCCTCTGGCTTCCACACGCTGCTGCCGTCTGGCTTGTCCTCCAGCCTGATGCCCAGCTCCACCAGGGTGTCGTCTCTCACCCTGCAGGGGGGGGCAGGAAGGCGGCCAGGAACGGAAGAAGCGCGTGTGAGATGTAACACATCTCTGATGTCAGACAAACAGGTGGTTGCGCAAGTTGACGCTCTGGTCGTGGCTTGTGCGCATCAGATTGCAATTGCACAAGCGGCAGGCACATGGAGCAAAGCAGTGCGGGGTGTCAGCCCAGCAGCCTGCTGGCCACTGGAGTGCCTTCCTGCACACACCCTAACCCCAACCCTTGCACACACCCGAAACGCTCACCCATGCGCCAAGGCCCCCCACCACACACATACCTGTCGCAGGCCGCCAGTAGCTGCCAAGCAGGGGCGCCGCTTGCCGCCAGCCCCTCCACTTCCCGCTGGAAGGCCACAAAGACAGCCAGCATGTCTGCTGCTCGCCCGCTGCTGCCAGCCGCCGTCGCTTGGGCGTCTGGCACTCCCTGGCAGGCAGCCAGCAGCTCTGCAGCAGGTGCCTTGGCTTTCGCCATGCCTCGGGCCTTGTCTCTGCAATCATCGCAGCGAGCCCCAGGCTCAAGACAGGCAAGGAGGAGGGAGACGCAACAAAGCCTGTGCGGCAGACTTGCAACCTGGCCAGCAGCACTACGTGCAACCACTTTGTGCCCTCTCAATGTGCCCGCCTTTGCCCCCCTCCTCGTCCCCCTCAAAGCTTACCTGAAGGCAGTCAACGCATCCAGCACCGCCTCACTGCCGCCGCAGGCAGCAGTGGAGGGCGCCTCTGCAAAGCCAAGACAGTCGCCCGGCGACGGGGCCAGCCCAAAGACTGACAGTATGCGTGTGACGTAGGCGGCTGCGGAGCGCAGGAGGAAGGCTTGGGGCCCTGGCCCGCCTGCCCCATCCCGTTTCGCGAGGTAGACGTTGGCTGCCTTCACAAGGTCGCTCAGCGCACCCATCGCCGCCTGCAGCACGGCGCAGCGCAGCACAGCACAGCACAGAAGGGTCAAGCGGCACAACCTGGCTTATGTGCATGACAAGGGAGCGTAGCAGGGTAGCAGCTCAGCGTGTGTTTGCATGGAGCGCGACACAGCACAGCGTGATGGGCTTCAGCCAAAGGGCATCGCCCCAGCGCAGCTCACTCCGTCACGCTTCACAATTTCCCCATCACATCAAACCACACGACCCATTGGCAAAGTCCCGGCAAGCCACCACCCACCTGCGTGTTGATGTTGTCGCAGAGCGCCTCATGCACCCGCCGCTGGGCGCAATCCAGCTCTGCCGCCAGCCCGCGCTCCTCCTCCTCCCAGCGCTGGCCGGTGGCTGCCACCTTTTGCGTGCGCAGCACCACCTCCACGTTGGCGAAGAAGTTGCGCAGCAGGGCCTCCTTGGACCGCATCTCCTCCTTGGCCTACGGCAGGGGAACAGGAGGCACAGCGGCACGTGTGGGTGTGGGTATGGGTGTGGGTGGGTGCAAGTGCGTGTGTCTCGTGTGCGCATGACTGTTATGCTGATCAGCAGCAAAGCGCGCTGCACAGCAAAGAACGTGCATGTTGTAGCCGTGGGGCGGCACCAAGGGCTGGAGCAACATTGCCCAGCCAGAAGCCCAGCAGGCTCCCCAGCCAGCCAACCGGCCAACCCACCGGTCAGCCCGCCCGACCCACCTGCTCCCCGTAGTTCATCTTCTTCTCCCAGGGCTGCAGCACAAACATTAAGCGCAGCTGCCGAGGGCTGAAGCTTTCCAACGCCTGCCTGCACGCCCGCAGGCGCCGCGGGGAGAGGCAGAGGGGCGCAGCAGCAGCAGTGATTGGCAGGGTGTCCAACAACAAAGGCAGCAAATGAAATGTGTAACAGCGCCCTGCTTGCACTAGTACGTTCCTCCCAAGCTGCAGATTCGCCCAGGAGAGGCACGGTGCAGTTGTGCTACGATGTGCTACTCGTGCGGTACAGAAGCGTGCATGAGGAGTGATGGGGTGTGGGCATGGCCAGTCCCTGCGCGCTCGAAGCTGGGAGCGGCAGGGTTCGCTGAGGTCCTGCTGCCTGCTGGGCTGCCCACACACAGGCAGCAGCCGGGGGGCAGAGGCGCCCTCCGACTGCATGCCAGGCGCGGGCAGCACCGCCTGCTGTCGCACAAATCATGGGAATGACCTTTCTCGCTCCTTGCGAGCACGCCAACGGGCCTCATGGCGGCTCGCGGCTGAGCGGTGCTTGCTTGCCTGCCACTGTCATGTGGCGCCGCGCTGCTGCGCTGCGATGATGAATTGTGGCGTGGTGCAGCCAGGCATGGCATGCAGATGCACAGCTGACACAGTGCACAACTCAGGATGCACAACAAAAGATGTGGTGCATGCACCCTGCATTGCCGATTCAATCCCTGCACTGCCAACCCCCACCCTCACACCCCCCTGCAGGTGGGGGCTGCCCACCTAATGGTGATGAAGTTTTTGAGCGACTTGCTCATCTTCAGGCCCTCTATTCCCAGGTGGCCAGAGTGGAGGAAGTAGTTGACCCACTGCTGGCAGCCGCACGAGTGGTAGAAGGCTTCCGCCTGCGGTGGTGCGTCAGTGGGAGTGGAAGGTGATGTCGTGTGAGTCACAGGGAAGGCAAGAGGCGTGCGGACAGAGCATAAGGCATTTGGAACGCCCAGGCTGTGAAAAAATTGGGAGTCCAAATTCCGCAGCGTTCGTGCACACACAATAAACTATCAACAGGCTGACATTGCCGCGCACGGCCCAACCCAGCCCTCACTATTCAGGCCCCCCCACTGCTCAGGCCCCCCACCCCCCAGCTGCACCTGCGCCAGCTCGTTGTCGTGGTGCGGGAAGCGCAGGTCCTCCCCCCCCGTGTGGATGTCCATCTTTGCCCCCAACACAGCGCTGGCCATGGCGCTGCACTCTATGTGCCAGCCTGCGGGCAAACAGGGGTACAGGTAGCCGGGAGGGAGGAGTGAGGGATCGAGGGGAGGTGGGTGGGCACCTCGGCTCAAGAGGGTAAACAGCGCAAGGGTGCCACAGCAGCCATGCCCCAGTGGCTACGCTGCAGCCGGCAACTCAACCCTGCGATGCACTCCACCACCTGCCTCTGCTGCAGCACAGCCCCAGTCCTAGACCCACCTGGCCGGCCGGTGCCCCAGGGGCTGTCCCAAAACGGCTCTCCCGGCTTGGCTGCCTTCCACAGTGCAAAGTCGCAGGGGTGCCGCTTCTCGCCGCCATCCGAGCACTCCCCCGCCAAGGCCGCAGCACCCACCGCCCAAGGATTCAGCTTGCCATACGTGTGGCCGCCCGCCCTGCGAGGTGAGGAGGGACGGGTCGGACGGATTGAGTGGCAGCACTGGCTGCTTGCCTGCGGGGGCTGCATGTGCAGAGCAGGCTGCATGTTCCCATCTGCCTTGCGGCAGCTGCACCCTCGTGCCACTGCACATGGGCAGCCCACTCCACACTGTCCTTCCCCTCCCCACCCACAGCCACAGCCAGGCATCACACCTGAAGGCCTGTGTGTCAAAGTAGACAGACCCTTGAATCGCATAGGCCATGCCATTGTCCACAATCTGCTGCACGTACCCCACGATCTCTCGTATGTATTCACTGCAGGTGGGGTGCCGGCAGCAGAGAGAAAAAGGCAGAGATGGTCAACAAGAATGGGGAGGCACCAGCCCTGCCCCACTACCAGGCAACCTAGCCATCCCCCTTTCTCATCAAAGCCCGGGACCAAAGAGGCAGGAAGGGCACATGCCTTGGATGTGTAATGAATCATACACTGTGAGCTGTGTGCGCGGCCGGGTGCCTCCTGCCACTCAATCACCTGACCCGCGTGAGCACTGTGGGGGGCCTGCAGCCCAGAGCCGACAGGTCTTCCAGAAACTCAGCTTCATACCTTCGCAAGAGTGGGTGGTGTGGGTGGGCGGGAGGGGGCAATGGAAGGGGCTGAGCAGTGAGTGAGCAGGAGTAAGGAGGCGAGCGAAGGTATCGGGCCATGGTGCAAAGGTGGAGACGTGGTCAAGCAGCCAGCAACGCAGGGAGGTGTGTTGTGTTGTGGTGGGATGACGCAGCGCCTGAGCCAAGCAGTGCAGCACCCCCTCACTTGGCGGCGTGTGCTCGATAGATAGCCGGGTCAGTGACTGTGGCACCCAGCCGCTGGTCCAGCTGCACCGCCAGCGCATCCCCCGCAACATCCAGGAGCTGCTGCACGCCGGCTGCAGCCCCTAGCTCTGCTGCTGCTGCTGCTGCTGCCTCCTGCTTGCTTAGCAGCAGCTGCTCCTGAGCTACGCAGGTGGCCAGCTCCTCTCTCCTCTTCTCAGCACCTCCCCCACTGCAGTCGGCTGATTGTGCCTCTGCCAGCGCCGCTTCAGCCTCAGCCAACTTGCTCTGCTGCTTGTCTACGGCTGCTGCCAGCGCTGCCTGCGAGTCTACAAACACTTGCTGCGAATCCTGCAAGCCTCGAGAGCAAGGCAGGCAAAGGAGCACAAGCAAAACACCATCACGAGCCAACAGCCTGCTGCTTGAACGGTGCTGCGTGCCCAGACATCCGCAGCCAGCCAAACAGCATGCTGCCGCCCAGATGGCTGCAGTCGTTACAAAACGCCCACACTGCAGCCACAACAGCAAACTTGCAGGCCACCGACAAGCAGCAGCCCAGGAGGCCTCGAGAAGAACCAACATGCAACACTGCGGGCACGGGCACATGGCTGCGAGGCCTCACCGTGGCTGCTGCGGCATAGGAAGCCAGCAGGTGGTTGCGCCTGGCCCTCAGGATGATTTTGTCATCCACGTCAGTCACGTTCATGACATAGAGGCAGGAGTAGCCGAAATAGTCTTCCAGCACCCGTCGCACTATGTCAAAGGACAGGTAATTGCGGGCGTGGCCCACGTGTGCACTGTCATACACGGTGGGGCCTGCAGGAGTGAGGGAAACCAGCAGAAATAGCTTGATGGACTGCAAGGCAGGTGAGACTTGGCTGGTCGGCGGGCGGGTGGCGGCACCGACGGCAGGGCCGCAACTGGCGAGCCCCTAAAGGTCAAGGCTGGGCTTTGAGCTTGCTTGGTGGTGATACCCTGCTCTGCGTCGTTGCAAGACTGTGCTACATGCTGCCCAAACAGGCAGGAGGGCAGTGCTGTGGCCGTAGCAGCAGAGTTGCCGCCGCCGGACTCACCGCAGGTATACCAACTGATTTGTTTACTGCCTGGGCCCGCCGCGGGCACAAAAGGCACCTTACGGTCCACCAGACTGTTGTAAAGCACGAGCTGGGGTGTTGAGGCCCCGCCATCGCTGCAGGATGCGCATGGCTGTTGCCATACCCGCTCCATGGCTCAGGTGACGGCAGAGGGCACGTGCAACGTGTCAAGCAGGACAGCAGCCGCAACAGCGACACCCAATAAGCGCAACGACCGGTGGCAGGCCCGCCGGCGGCGTAAATAACTGCAGTGAATATGCCGAGTTCGTGAGATGCGGCGACAACCCAGATCGGCGCACAGTGCTAGAAAATGTTGTACTGCTGTCCCGCAAAACGCGCTCTGCTCTGTAGACGCCTTGAGAAGCTCTTTGTTGCGATCTCCGGTCATTCAGCCGTGCTGCCTGACCGCCCGTGGCTCACAAACCAGCTCCGATGGCAGACACGCAGCGGGCGGGACGCTTGGCGTGGCTGATAGGCACCAGAGACCGCCCTGAGTATGCGCTGGAGCAGCCAGGATTCTCGCACCAAGGCCTTGAGTGGGAGCTGGCGGGCGCGGTCAAGTGAGCGGGCAGCCTGCAACGTGCCCCCCGCCGCGCTGGTACTTCGTGTTGCTGCTGCGCCCTCTTCCTTGGCATGACATGGGATCCTGGCTCTCAGGGGCTCTGCCCGCAGCATCCAACCAAGCGGGAATCCTCTCGCGAGTATGTCCCATCAGCTCCCGACGATGCTGCATCCGCCACCCTCCGGCGCGTTCCCAACCACACCTGCTGCTGCCTGCATGTTCTCCTGTTTCTGCTGCGCAGGATGCTGGTCGTGCTGGTTGTGGCTCGCTTTGTGTTCAACATGCTGCTGAAAGGGCCCACCGCGCGGCTGGCCGCCCGCCGTGGGTCTGACGCGCACCATCGCGACGGGCGGCGGCTGCTGGAAGAGTTGTGGGTGACTGCAGGCAACCTGCTGATGCTGGGCGCCGCGCTCTACGTAATGCTGCGCAAGAACGGCGGCTGCTGGTTCCTGAACACAGACACGTGCCTGGCGGGGTGGCCAAACATCGTGGCAGAGCCAGAGGTGGCTCGATACTATCAACTAGAGCTGGCGTGGTATCTCCACATGCTGCTGAAGCCTGTCCTGCACTACGGCCTGCCAGGTCAGCAGTACTGCAGCTGACAGCCGTGCAGCTGACAAATCACAAACTACTCCTGGTTGTGTGCTGCCCGGCTGCCTGTTGCGCGTGGCTGCGTGGCAAGCAGCAGGCCGCCGTGTTGGGTGGATGGTTGTTTGGCTGCCGTTGGCTGGGTGGGACGTGCTGTGTGTGCAGCGCCACAGCAGCAGTGCTTGGCTCCTGCTCGCGTGCCCTCAATGCCTCCCTCTCCTTTCTTCTTTGGGGCTTGCACCGATGCAGATGGGCGGGACATGCTGGTCCACCACTTTGCCTCACTGGCACTCATCCTGGTTTCTTACGGTGTGTGCCCTCTGCACCCCACAGACAGCCAGCTGACCTGCCATTGTGCCTGCCTGGCCCTGGCACACGCACTCATGCAAGCCTGCCTGCCTGCCTGCCTGCCTGCCTGCCTGCCTGCCTGCCTGCCTGCCCGCCTCTGCTGCCCCTCTTCCCTGCAGGCACCAACCTGACACGCATCGGCGTGGTGGTGCTGGGAATCTTTGCCATCAGCAACCCGCTGCTGCACATCGCGAAGATCTGCAACCAGCTGAGCCTGGGCCCCCTCAAGATTGGCGGCTTCATGGTCTTTGCCCTCGCTTTCTTCCTGTCGAGAGTCATCCTGGTGCCGCTGGCGGTGCTGAAGCCCGCGCTTCTCGACAGCAGGTGAGTGCGTGGGGCTGCGATAGGTGGCAGAGTCTCGTACTCTCCCGGCCCATGGTACCGCTCGGCGGCGTTGGAGGCACTGGCTGCCCTCCCCCCCTTTGGCACTGTTGTGGCTGTGGCGAGGCAGCAGCCAAGCCTGTGCAGCTGTGCCGTTGCCGCGGCACTGTCACTGCTGCGTGCTGCTGCGCCCCCCTTCTCGTCCCATTGTTCTGCTTGCAGCCTACTCACCCCCCACCCCCCACACCCCCCCTTCCCCCCTGCTCATTGTGCCTTTCTGTCAACAGGCGGTACATCCCGTATGCTGTGGAAGATTTCCGGTTCTGGTACTACGTAATCAACGTGCTGCTGGTGGGGCTGTACTTCATGCAGCTGTTATGGATGCGCAGCATCGCGCGGGTGCTCAGGTGGGCGCCTGCTGTGACTGTCACTGTGTGCCTCTGTGGGCCGCCCAGGCGCAGCGTGGGTGGCCAGGGGCGGCAGCCTGGGCCGGAGGTGCAGCCGGTTCACGCATTGCGTGAGTGTTGCGGGGCATTTTGAGCAGGGGAGAGAAAGGGAGCGAGTCAAGGACCGAGCGTTAAGTTGTATCGGTTCACCCAATTCGCTCACACACACCCACCTCACTGCTCCCTGCTGCAGCAGCGCATCCTCGCACGGGAGTGTAGCTGCTTCAGACATGAGTGCTAAGCTGGACCCTGCTCAGCGGTACGCAACAGGCACTGCGCAGCAAGCAGGGGCCGAGGTCACAGCAGACGGCAGCACCCCAACGCAGGCGACACAGGCGCGCCATGCAGGACGGGGCCAGCAGCCGCAGACGCCTTCGCCAGCTGACCTCCCCACCCTGGGGACCGCAGATGTGCGGGCGGAGTTGTGAACAGTTGGGAGCTCTTCAACCTGTCATCAATTTTCCACAGCACTGCCTCGATTCTTCTGCCCTATTCTTTGCCATTGAGTGTGCTGCCGCAAGTGGTGTAGCGGGTTGGGCAGAACAGGGCTAGAGTTCTGCCCAGCTGGAGCTGCAAACAAGCGGTCAATGTTGTTGAAGGCGGCATGAACACATGAAGAGTGCGGCGGTGCGGTGCTCAAAACAAGTGCGAGCGCTGCCTACGGGAAGGAATACAGGCAAGCTAACTCAAGTTGTTTCAGCTTTTTTTCACAACAACGGCAAAGACACCGGCAAGCAAGTCCCCCGCTTCAGGGAATGAAGGGCTTGGCGTCCATCTGGCTCTGGATTGCAAAAATGAGCACCACTGCGATGTTGAAGCCAATCAGCGTCACCCAAAATATGCAGTTGTCTATTTGAAGGGCCACAAACATGGCATAGTCTTGGTTGCGCCGCATCTCCTCCTGCATGTGTCCAGGAAAGTGGAAGGCAGAGCGTGGGTTGCACGAAGTCATGTAAGGGATTGAGTGATACACTTTTAGGCCACGTGCGGCAAGTGCAGCTTGAGGAGAAGAGGCGACAACGGCGGGCCGTTGGCTGGCAATGCATGCAACCACAGAGGCTGACTGTGCAGCAGTGAGTTGCCGCACCTTCATGAGCTTCATCTTGTAGTACTGCAGCTCGAACCAGCTGGGCTTGTGCGGTGTGCCGCCGCCGCCAGCCGCATCGCCGCCGCCGCCGCCGCCACGTCGTCGCCACCGCGGCCACCCGCAGCAAGCACCCGGCCGAGTCAGCCACTTTGGCAGCTGCTGCACGGCACCTCCATCCTCCTCGTCTGCTACTGCCACCGGTGCAGGCTCCTCAGACACGCGCATGCAGCTGTGCACTGAGCCGTCCTCGCTGTCTGCGCCGCCGTCGCTGGCACTGCTTGCGGCATACACACCCATGCCTGCAGCACGGCACAGCACGGCACAGCACGGCACGCAGAGGGCTCAGAGTGGGATGGCAGGCCCAGCCTTTGCCAGCCTTTGCCAGCAGCTCCTGATGCACAAACACAAACCAGCAACAACAGTCGGTATCGCATGACTCTGTGTGGACACACCAACACACCGACTGTAAACACAAACAGCAAGAGAGGGCTTGGCAGCTGGGGGCTGGCAGGCGGACGTGACAGGCGCACCTCCCGTGTGTGGCGCCAAGGATGGGCCCGCTGCCACAGGCCAGTTGCTTGGCTGCTGAGCATGCTGCTGCTGCTGCTGCTGCTGGGCATCAATCGGCAGGCCAGGTGCGGCTCCGTCTGCCGCTGCCGCCGGCTGCTCGCTGGCTGATGCCGGGCTAGCTGCAAAGGCCACCTGAGAGGGCGCTGCCTTGGCGTTGGGCCGCCGCCGTTTCATGCCGGCCACGCTGCTGCTGGCGCTGGCGCTGCCGGTGCCGTTGACGCTCATCTGGCGCTGCTGCTGCATCTGTGGGGCGGCGGCAGCCTCCAGCCCCATGCCCTTGGTGACAGTCGCCCATCGGCGAGTGAACTGGCGCTTGGCATGCTGCAGGCGTCGCCGACGTTCGCTGGTCCTGTGCAGCTGCACCAGCCAGAAGCCGAGGATGGACGAGACCCCGATGCCTCCCAGGATGCAGTAAGCAACGATGATCAGCTGCTGGGTGGGCACAATGGTGGTGCTGCTTGGCAGGCCCACTGCGAGCACAAACTGCAGGGCGGTAAGGCTCCTGCGGGGGGGCAGGCACACATCGCCCTGGAATGAGCTGCGAAAATGGTGCAATGGCAGGGAGGAGACCCCCTCAGGCGGAGGCAGCTGCCTGTTCCGCTGCACAGCAGCAACGTCGCCATGCCAGGCGCTCAGAACGTGCAAGGGCCCAAGAAAAATCGCCCCAAGAGCATATTCTTGAGGGATAAAAGCAAGCGAGCCTCACAGGAAGAGTGTGACCACTATGCCCAGCCGCGTGTCCAAGTGCCGCGGGTTGACGCTGAAGACCTGCACCAGACCCACACGCAGCAGGGCAGCACACAGGTGGAGGCGGGTGCTGGGTGTTGGGTGCACGCAAAGCCAGCAGGCGCTCAGGCGCTCGCCACACTTTCTCGCGGCCGCCCCCACAGTCCCCACACCCCCCACACCCCCCACACCCTGAGGTGCATCTCAGATGGGTGCAGGGGCAGCAACGCACCAGCAGGGAGAGGCAGGTGTTGAGCCATATGGGCAGGATGGCGGTGATGCAGTAATACAGGCTGATGCGATCCACCACAATGAAGATCTCCACACCTGTCTGCATACAGGAAAGAGCGGCACACAACACAGGCGGATGGAGTGCGAGGGCGGTGTCGGTGTGGCAGGCAAGCTGCCGTGGCATGCTGACGCTCTATGCTGCTGCACCGGGTGGCGATGCTGCTGCTGGGCACACATGCGCTGTGGTGTGGTGTGGTGTGGTGTGGTGTGGTGTGGTGTGGTGTGGTGTGGTGTGGTGTGGTGTGGTGTGGTGTGCTGCACGCGCACACACCTGCCACAGCACGCCTTGGAATGCTTGCACACTCGGGTCAGCTGGGTTGATGGGCCAAGGGTCGCCGGGGGCGCTCAGTGTGCTGCCTGCTACAGCCAACACACACACACACACCAGCAAAGGGAGAGCGCACCAAGGGTGCAGGTCAGGCAAAGGCAGTCAGTGCCCAGCACACAGTGCGCGCAACGGAAGCACGCACGCCAGCATATGCTCGTGGCTGCACACGGTATGCTTGTGCCCGTCACGAAGCCGACGCGCATCACGTTGCATGCAGCGCTGCTGCTGCTCGTATGGACGAGGCTCACCACCTGCTTTCACCAGGTTCTGCTGCGTCAAGTTGAAGGTCTTCATCTGCACCCCCTTGAGCTTCCACCCGCTGAGCTCGTCGCCAGCGGAAGGCGAATAGAGCTGCGTGCCGGTGGCTGCAACAGCGAGGTGCAGCAGACAGCATAGCGGCAGGTCAGCATCAGCTGGGCAGCCGACAGGACGGCAAGCAGAGCAAGCAGGCACATGACACGGAGCAGCAGTTGCAGGCGGGATGCTGCGCTGTCGCCCGCGCACCACTGGGCACAATCCTGACGGGTGAGTTGGGGAACTTGTTGCCGTACTGCATCTGTACACTGAGGTACTGCGTGTCGAAAGGAAACGCGTTGAACGACATCGGCGCGTAAAACTCACCCTGCACACACAGCACCAGCCAGCAGAGGTGGGTGCATATGCGCCCTGTGGGCATCACCAATCCAAAACGAGCGCCACCAAGCCGTGAAATATACACGACAGCTCGACAGGCCTGCCCTGCCATGTGAGGCTGGTCGGAAAAGGAAGCCTTTTTGGCTCTCTTTTCACGTGAAGAGGTCGACCTCGGCTGCACAGCCCACACATGTCTGCATGGGCACAGCCCTTGTGCGCAATGGATGGGCACCCTGATCAGCCGCAGCAGCTGCTGCAGGGCACGCACCTGCACGTGCTGCCACCACGCGACCTTGCCGTTGGCTCCCGCCCGCACGGCGTACCGCACCACTCGGTCCTGAGAGAACCCGGCCACATTGACAAACTCAAAGTGGGGGAGGTAGACCTCGTCACAGCTGCGCCAGGGATAGGGCACGCAAGCAAAGGTGAATGAGGATGACATTGCAGAGAAGCGCAGGTATGGGGCGCACGAGCAGAGGTGGAAGTTGGTGACATTGTAGGGCGGCACTGAGTGGTATGCATGATGGTTTCCCAGGCCCTCAAAAGCGGGGAGTGCGGGTGGCACCAGGCTCCTGCTGGTGCCAGGCACTGCGGTAGGGGACACCTCCCTCTTACCAGAGATTGTCACCGTCTGGGTTGGTGTTCCAGGCATAGATGGTGGTGCAGGGATACGTGCACCCGGCACCGTTGTTGTAGGAGGAGTTGTAGAGGGCAGATTGCGTGGAGCTCGCGATCGCAGCCGCCGCCCGCTCGTCAGTCCACGTTAGCACGATGTACAGGACCGCCTGCGGGCGAGCAAGCGTAAGACCTTGGAGTCCGATGCAAATTCACCAATGCCAACTTGAAGAGTCACAGGCAGGCACATGCAGGCTGGCAAACACGGCGGCAGCAGAGCCAGATGCCGCTGGCTCTGCCTTGCCTGGAATTTGTACTCCACGTCGTTCACAGAGATGAGGTGATCGACCACGGGCGAGATGTACACGTCTAGGCCGCCCTCCGGCGGCGTGTTTCGGCCCTGGAACGGCGTCAGCTGTTGCGCCGCCACGCCGCCACCGCCGCTGCCGCCGCCGCTCAGCAGCACGAGCAGACACAACGTCCAGGCGGCGCTGGTGGCTGCGGCCATGTGAGCTAGAGCCGGAAACGAGCAAGTGCCGGCCCAGCAAGTGGGCCGGCCTCGTTGTCCTTCGCGTTTGCAGCTGCTGGTCGGTCCTGTACTGTCTATTCCACGCACACAAACGATTGCATGTGTGAGGACGGGCCCCGGTGCAAGGTCAGGACAAACCCGCGGCACGAGCTCGCAACGTTGAGGGCGTGGAAGTGAGCACGAAGCAAAACAGGTCGCTTGGTGAAAGGAGATCGAAACCCGCCGTTTGCTGCCATCGCTGCCCGCCTGCATCGCCACGTTCCCGCTGATACTCCGGCGACGGTAAATTTACATGAAACCAACAATGGGTGGACAAGTGGTCAGGGCAAAGCAGCACATGCTGCTGCATCGGCTTGCACCGGCAACAAACAAACAGCCAACAATCTCAGTATGCGTAGAATACAGAACATCGCCATGTGCCCGAACAGCACATGGCCTGAACAACGCTGCAGGCAGAGAGTGCTTGCAGGTCTGAAAAAAGAACGGAATGGAACAGCGCAGAATTGCACCAAGTTATCGCAACATCGTTGCTCTATCGTCAGCGCTGGTCAAAGTCTGGGTGCAGCAGCTCGGGGTGCGTGCCGCTGGTCGCCTGCACAGGCACAACAGCGCCCGTCAGCCTTGATAGAATGAATAGAAGACATGCGCTTTGCTCCTGCTGCTGGGGTGGGCAGCCCCCAGCAGCAGTCACCAACCAGCTGGCGCCTCGTACTGCCTCGTACCTGGGAGGGGTCCAGTACCGGCAAATTGGCCAGCGTGAAGCTGCTGGTCACCGTCTCCCTCATCAGGATGGCATTCTCCTCAGACACCTGGCAGGGTTGGAAGGCGGCGCAGGGTGCAGCGCACAAACGAGCCGGAACAGCGACGTAGCGAGTGAGAGGCCGGCGCTTGGAAGAGGGCAGCCAGCACGACACCACGGCAGAGCAGCGCTGGGGTGCACGGCACACCCACAAATTAGCTACAAACTAACCAGGCGAGCTCAGCTGATGCCCAAAGCCACCGCATGCACGCCACTAGGAGCACCGCACAGCCAATTGCGCCGCCACCTGCAGCGCCACCCTGTACCGCCCCCCTGGGCACCCACCTGCTTGAGTTCCTCCACCCACTCCTTTGCAATCTGGCTGCGGATTTCCATGATGCGCTGCAGGGAGGTGAGCAGTGCAGGGCGAGGTATATGTGTGCCACAGGCAAGGCAAGGGGAGGGAACCAGCCAGACAGCCAGGCACGACACAGACAGTAACCAACAATTCAGCAGAGCAAACCTCCATTGCACCTGATGGTGCCTGCCCCAACAGGCACCGCCACGCTGCCGCACCAGTCAGCTGCCACTGCCGCTGCACCAGTCAGCTGCGCCTGCAGCGCCTGCGCCTGCGCCTGCACCTGCCATTGCCATCGGCCACCGCCCCGCAGCTTCCGCCCTGCAGCCTCAAACACACACCTGCGCGATGTTACGGGGGTCCACCCCCAGGGAGCTGTCCTTCAGAAACATCTCGTCCCGCCCTGCACACGATTCGGGCGGCACCCTTTGAGCTCGGTGAGCAGCGTGGCGGTGCTGGCCCCCCGCCTGCCCAGATCCAGGTGCAAGGGCAGGCGGGGGCGCATCCGCTCCTGGGCTGGACAGCGGAAGCTTCGAGGCACCCACCTGGCAGCAGGGGGCAGGGTGCAAACAGCCAGATACAAAGGTGCGGCGCAGGCACAGAGGTGGTGGGAAAGGCTTACCGGAAAAGTCCCAGCGGGTTTGCGCCACCGGCATGCTGAGCAGCTTCCGCAAAAAGTTGTCGCCGCTCACATCGTCCCAGCTGCCTTGCTGCACGTAGCAGGAAAAGAAGAGAGGAGGCACCAGAAGCAGGGCATGTGAGGACACAAGGGGCAGCCGCCAAGTGACCACCACAGTCGCTACTGGCAACCACAGCCTTCAGCGAAAACGGCACAGCTGTGCATTGCAGGCTGTTTGACGCTGCATGCCGCAGCTGCCTGCTCATCACCCACCCGTGGTATGGGATTTGCTTGAAGGTAGTACTGCAGCAAGGGAGGGGGGCAGGGCGGCGGCTTCAGCCGATATGCCAAGTGTATGCCGAGCACGCAGACATACGTGCCATGTACAGCAGTCGACTGCCTCCTCTCCTTGATCGAAACCGCACTGTTGCACCCTGTGTTTGTCGCGCAGTGAGCAGCAGGAACACACACCAGCAGGAACACACCTCCAGCCACTGCATGAGGGTGGGGTTGAGCTCCATCAGGTAGAAGATGAGCGTCTTGGTGGCTCGCTCAGTCAGCAAACCCATCAGCACATCTCGATTGTCAACACGCAGCGGTGTGTCGTCCAGGCTGCGAGGGGCAGGCAGGGTAGCTGTCAGGCAAGCCCAGCGATGGGGGACAGGCACACTGCCGGGGCACAGAGGCATCGAATCGGACCGCAAGCGCACCCCGCGGGTCGGGAGCGGCGTGGTCGCCGCTCGCTCTGGGCTTCGCCGCTAAAGCTGCTGCGCTGCTGCACTTGCCGCCCATGCCTACGGCAGCCGTGCTGTGGGAGGCTTCGACTGGAGATGGCGGACCCTCCCACAAACGCAGGCTTCGGCTTGTTAATGGCCTGGGAGGGATGCATTGGTGAGCCAGGTGCGTGATGTGCGCAGTAAACAATCCAGTAACCAGGGCCCGCAATAATGGGTGAAACACACTGCGCAATAGCTTGCTGCTGTCGTGGATCCCATTTCAACCTGCTCAGCGTCACCTGGTTTCCGATGTCACGTCGACGACATGCCTGTCAGCCACCTGCCAGTGGCGGCCGGTGTTGACCGCTGCTGTTTGCTACCCTACCCTCCACTCAATTCAATTTGCTTGGGATCCCGGTGGCTTGCACTGATTGTTGTTGGACTCAGTTACATCATCAGTTGGGCACAGGCAAGTCTGAAGCAAGCCTGTGACGGAACGGCGGTGTTGTGCCGGGAGTTGTGACGTGGCGTTGTGCACACGTTTTGTCATGGCAAAGGATCGGCTGAAGAGCATTCAGGACTGGGGAACTGCGCAATGAGGTGGGAACTGTGCAGAGGATGGATGGATTCAGAGGGTGTAGGTGGAATGAAATTGGGTACCAGAGAAAGGGGACGGCTGAACAAAAATGTATTCTTGGGGGGGGGGGGGCGGGGAGGGCAAAATCTGTGCTGGCAAAGGCTGCCAGCACGTGGTGCAATGTGGCTCACGAAATGAGGGGACAGCGCCAAGGCCAGGAGGAGAAAAAGGGAGATAAACCGGACACAGGCGGCCCGAGGAGGCCATGTGACCATCGGGACGGGGGGCAGGCGTGCGTCACTGCGCGCTGTCGCACAACAAAGTTGCAAGGATGGATGTCGGTGTTGGACTCTGGTGGTAATGGAAGTGATGGGTGCTCGCTGGTCTGCCTACGCTGGATGGGAGATGTTGATGGCTTGACTCTCTCAACACTCGCCAAGCCTGACTACTGCTTCTAATGTGTTCTGCGGTGCCGCTCAGTTTGGTTGCTGATGCTGCTGCTGACGGTAACCGCTGGGGGATCCCACGAGGTTGAAGGCTGTGAGCGTGGCCATCTGCTGGTGAGCGAGGTGGTCGGCGAGCGCGGAAGCAACCTGCGCCGCTTCCGCCGCCAGGTCTGACTGGCGCAGCTGCGTAAAGGCTGACGTGAGGGCGCTGCGGGGGGTGGAGGCCGGGCAGCAGAGGTCCACAGGCTCCACCTCGATGTCGCTGGGTGAGAACGAGAATGCATCCATGGAGGGCAGCGTTACGCCGGCGTCAGGTGTAGCATTCCTTGATGCTGCGCGGGCAGAGGTGGCCACAGGCGCCAGGGAGACTGCAGGAGGGGCGAAGGCGACGGTGGTGAGCAGCGCGAAGGCACGCACACACTGCATGTGGCCTGTGGCGGCTCGGGCACCTGCGCATTCAACGCCATGTCGCCCGCAGCCGATACTCACTTGTGGTGTGCATGCATTGCTCCTGGAGCATGCGCAATCCCTTGGTGAGCACTGCGCTGGCAGCTTGCTGCGCACTCTGGTGGCTGGACAGCATTGCGGGCGTGTGGGGGAGTGGAAGAGGGGTGGGAGGAGGCGGAGCGAGAGTGGATGGTAGGTTGAAAGAATGTCGGGAGGAGGGATGCGCTGCGGTAAATGCATCACCCGCGTGACGAAGCCACTGGTCACTCTTACTGGAAGCTGCCTCCGAAAGCATGCGTGATTTGCCCCGCTGCCCCCGGCTGCGTTGTGTCTTATACACACCGCTCGGGTTCGCAGAGAAAGACGGGCGGCGGCCAGGAGCGATATTGGTTAGATAGTGCCCCCCAGAATCTCGCCAACGGGAAGCTGCCGGCCACATGGCATCGTTGCAGGCGAAAAGTCAAAAGTCGACCTGATGTGGTGTCTCTTGGTACATGCACCAAACATGCCTCCAGCAAGCTCAGGCCAGCGCTGGCACGATGCAATTGTTCACACGTGCGGCATTGTGCACATATGCAAGGGCAGCAATGTACGGGCGGGAATGGGCACGGCGTTGAAAATCATGGAGCAGAGCGGCCCATGATGGGCCAGCAGGAAGCCGCAAGGCTGCTGCAAAATTGACACAAGCATGCCACAGGACAAGCCTTACGAGAAGGCCAGCAGGCAGACAATCTAATGTGGACTCAAAAGGTGTAGGAACAAGGGTAGGAACAAGCTGGTGTGCAGCAGCAGGCAGGCAATCAAGGCTAATCGGGGTGGTGCAGGACAGTTTGGAAAATTCCTCAGCCGACAAATGGCGCGGCAACAAGTAGGTACCTTGCATCAGGTGCATCAACTATCAAAGGCAGGGGCGTGCAGGTTTGGTGAGCGGCATACCCCTCACTACGTATAAAAGCAGTGGTATTGCAATCAGACAGCTCAATCACTGGTGACTTACGCCAGCTAATCCTGCACGACGCAGTGCCTCTGTCAGTGCTGATCGCGGCAGGTGTGCCACCGGGCGGTCAGAAGTTGCCAGCGGCGATGGAAACGGCGTGTTTGGCTGGCTATTGTATATTGGTCTCTTGTCAGCTAGCACGCCGGAGAGACAGCTCCGTGGAGTGAGAGGGTCTGTGGTGCCTGCAGAGTGCAAAACAACCGTGACTCCGCGTCTGACGCTAGCTGTGCCGCCGTCATACCACCGCCAGGCCGCCGCTGAGCGGCTGCGCTACTCACCTGCGTGCCGGAGGAGTGCCAGGCCCTTGGCGAGCACCCAGTCGGCGCGGTGGGCCAGTTCGGCTAACTCAACGCGTGTCGCCATTGCGATGGCAGATTGGCACTGAGGTGCCGTTGCAGCAAAGTTGGTTAAAGGCGAGCCAGGCGAGCCCAGAACGCAGCGCGAAGGGCAGGAAGAGGCTGCACGACAAAAGTGCGACACTGCCAATGTTTCAAACCAGCTGCGCGACAGCTTCACAATGTGACGCCCTCCGAAGAGGGCTGTTGCGTGCCTTAAACAGCCTTAAACCTTAAACCTTAAACCTTAAACAGCCCTTAAACCTTGAACAGCCCTGAACAACGCCAAGGCGCACGCCGGAGGGAGGTCCGTTGTGCAGCTTTCTCTCCCGCCACCTAATCCCTCACCGCCGTTCAAACTCCGGTGATAACACAGGCGCATGCCTCGCAGCATAATTGCAACAGCAGTTATGATTTATAGTGAGAAGAATGGACGGAGGTATGAGGTATGAAGATGCAAGCGAGACTGACAACAACCTGATGCAGCAAAATCAAAGCTGATTCGCCAGACCTCTTACGCCGTCGCCGGTGCATCGAGGTTCGTTACCCACCGAATCAGCTCTTTGTTCACTAGATCGGGGTGATCGTCATGAGGGCAGTGTCCGCTGCAAGGGGCAGGCGGTCCACAGCAGCAGCATGACATGTGGGGGTCCAGGAGGAGCCAGCAACCCACGCATCTGGAACAAGCAATCAGCACACAACGGCAGGGTGACACGCCTCCTGCTGACCTGACGAGGTCTGTGCGCTCTGCTGCCGGGTAGTAGCGCTGGATCTGGGTGGCACGAGCTGGTACACACCACGGGTCCTGCAGGCAGGCGGCAGGAGGGCACAACACAGGTCGCAGAGCAGCAAGGATGTGCATCACCGGCCCGTCGTCAGCCCTCCATGCCCATGTTTGAGCACCAGCACCGCGCACCATATGCACACCTCCAATCGCTCCACCAGCCCAGGCTCACCTTGGAGCCCCAGAGCAGAAAGAGCGGCATGTCGTCCAACTTGTCCAGCAGCCGGTTCATGGCCTCCCCTTGCGCGGTGATGACGCGGTAAAACACCTCGGGCGCGTTGGGGTCCTGAGCCGGCAGCGAGATGGAGCGCACCAGGTCGTCGTCGACATGCCCGGGAGCCACGTACACCTGCACGGTAGCAGGCACAGCAGGCAAAGCAGGCAGGTGAACCCAGAACGACGCAACAGCACGCAACAGAAGGAGCAGTAAGGCATGCGCGGGTTGACGCATGGCGCATGGGCAACAAGCACAGCATGCTGGCTGACTGGGCGAGCCAAGATGTGGAGTGGAGGGGCACCACGAGAGGCCCGCCCAGGCACCGCACTGCGCCACAAACACCTGCCTAATCACACAAACATGCTCAGCGACATGCTCAGCCCCTAACAACAGCCCTGACAGAACAGCTGGTGCATCCCAACAGGCGTCCCTGTGCCCGCACCTGGTTCAGCACTTGGCGGATGCGGGCAGGCTGCTTGGTAAACACAAAGGAGGCGTACACCGCGGAGCGCTTGAGCGACGCGCTCACTGCACGCAGGAACATGCAGCCACACATGGCTCATGCCGCGTGTGTGAACACAGCGCAGCTTGTACTGGGTAGGCACACCCGGCGGCTGCCGTGGAACCCCACAGCTGTGACCAAACCCCGCACTGCCGCAAGCCTTCACCGCTGCACCAGTGTAGCGCGGCAGCGGAGCGTGCAGCACAGGCAGGCGCACCTTGGCCCACCATGCGAGCCCACAGGCTCTTCACCGGCGCCTGTGCCTCCTCAATGACGCCGGGCTCATCAAACCGGCCAGCGGCATTCAGCAAGACTATACCCCTGCAGTGCAGCGGCAAGCGTCGATCTGGGTGACAAGCCCAGGCCACTTGCAGGCCTCTGACTTGTTTCGTGCGTTCCTCATGCACCTGCTCAACCTGCTGCTGACCTGCACTTTGGCGCACAGCACACTGGCTCGGAGCTGGCGGCAGCAACGGCAATGCCGCAAACTAGCAGCCCGCTCACCTGACCAGGTCTGGGTGGCGTGCGGCAGTGGCCAGTGCGTTGTAGCCGCCCAGTGAGTTGCCAACAAGCACCACCTTTTCGTCTCCACCCACCACCTCACGAACAAAGTCTGCAGGACAGCAGAGGCGGGCAGAAGGAGGGGACCAGGTGGCAACGACGTCAGCAAGCGAGCAAACTGTTGGCTGGGCCACACATAGCAAAACCTGGACGCTGCCAAGCAGGCAACACAAGCTGTATTGGGTGCGCACCAGCAATCTGGTCGCTCCACAGCTTGTAGCCGTTGTACTCCACAACAGGCTTGCTGCTCCACCCAAACCCTGCCGCAGTAGGGAGAAGAGCACAGGCACACAACGGGTCAACGCGCGCTCAAGTGCTTGCAGGTGCGCAGTGCAGGGTGTTGGCTGACGCTGCACCACAGTGGCAAACAGGAGGGGCAGCTGAAGCATGCGGCATGCATTCACAGGAGCTGCGTGTGTGTGCCAAGCCAACTGTGTAAATGACACCCAGATCTGCGCGCTACTACAGTTGCCACAGGTACAGCACACAAAGTACAAACGCACAGGGCACACACCGGCACAGCCACAGCCGGTTGCGTACCGAGGCAGTCGATTGCATACACCTGGCACTGCTTGGCCAGCTCGGGCACGTTGTAGCGGAAGTGGTAGGCTGAGGCACCAAAGCCGTGGATGAGCAGGACCTGCAGCAGAGGGACAACCAACCAAACAACAAAACAGCAGGCGGGCAGGCAGGCAGGTGAGGCGGTAGGCAAACGGGACTGGGAGGCAGCGAACTCAGAGCAGTGACTGACAGTGCAACCCGATACATCGCACACTTGATCACCCTGACAAAGTGCTGGGCACCCCACCTTTGGGCCGCTGTCCCCCGACTTCAGCCAGTTGACCTTCTCCCCCCGCCAGCTCCAGCTGTTCCAGCCTGCAGGCACCCAGCGGCCCAGAATTCAGGGTCACAAGTCTGCATCAAGCGCTTCTTTGCAGACCCACGAGGTTAGCCATCATCTGTTGGTTGGCACTAGCCACTCCATGCCTCCCACCAACGCACCTTCAGGCTGCAGTGCCAGACGCTCGACGCCATAGGAGTCAAGCTCTGTCGTCAGCTCGCCCATCTGCACACCGGCCACAGGTGCAGCTACCGCAGCTGCCATTGTCGCGCTACTGCTGCCCGGCACCACTGCCTGCGCAGCCAGCGGTGGCACCAGCGCCGCGGCGGCTGCCCCGCTGCCCAGCAGCTCACGCCGGCTCAGTGCTGTTGCTGCCTGCTTGCTCGACGTGAAGCCGCGGTGGAAGGGAGAGGCAGCCAGTGGCGAGCGGGAGCCAAAGGTGGTGCCGGAAGAACTTGCCGCCGCCGCCACAGTGAAAGAACGCGCTGCAGGAGCGCTCACACCAGCCATACTGTATGCCGCCTGCTGTTGTCTGCTTGTGTTCGCCGGGAGGTGGCTAGGCTGGGGGGGCTCCAGGAGGGGGAGGTTGCACGGCGCCTTGCCGTTATAATTCACGAGTGACGGTGTGGACACGAAGTTGACTGAACGGCAGGGCCCCCGCAAGGCACACTGCTCCACATTTCGCATGCCAGGCTGGAACCTTTCCAGCGGGGAATTGCGCCCCGATTCTGCGTTCAAGGCACCCCCTGTTGCATCCTGCCTCCACCAAGCATCCAGTTGCGTTGTTTGGGCAGCACTATCTGCGAAAACAATTGTGATCGCGGCTTGCAGCCTCACGCCCCGCAGAGGCTCCCAATCTCCACAACGAACCACAGCGACGCTGATCCAACCGCAGCAGGACGCGAAGGAGGCCTTACCCGAACTCGCCCGCCACGCCATGGGCGACGGCGGCAGCGATGCAGCTGACGGCAAGCTGATCGATGCCTTCACGCTCGTGGATGTGTTGGTTGAGAAGAAGGTGGTGTGCTTGGAGGCATGGAGCAGCTACCTTCTGATAGGCCTGTTAGGTGGGAGACCAGTTTAGAGCTGTGCAGGGATGCCTGTTGGCTCGGCATCTAGTCGCTCACTTTTCCACATTGCCAACCTTCTTGCTGGCCCCTTTCCTGCAGATGGCACGCTGTTGCTCTGCTCCCAGCGCCCCGTCCCTAGCACAGAGTCGGACGGTGAAGGCACGGGCACTCCCCTGCGCTGGACTGTCGTGCAGTCGTTGCGAGATTTCGGCTCTGGTCAGGTCAAACAATTGCAGGTGGCGGTGGAGAGATCTATGCTGTTCTGCCTGGCAGGTGCGCTGCAGCGATCCACACCTGTCCTGCCCTGCCAGCGGGGGGCATCCTGGCGTAATTTTCTCCACTGCTGCCTGCCCCGGACTGCTGAGGCAAGCAGGGCAGCAGGGCAGCAACGGTGTGGAACAGAAACAGCAGTGTGCCTCCTGTGCCACCAGCACCACTAGCACCACTGGCGTTGCATTGCTCTGCAGCCGCCATCTCATGTGTGATCGATCGGCCGCACTCCCCCTGCTGCAGACGATGGCGTGAACGCCTACGTGCTGCCCAGCCTGCGCCTCAAGGGGCAGGCCGGGCGCACCCGAGGGGCCACCCTGTTCGCCTGGCACAGCGCCAGCGACGTCCTGGCTGTGGCAACCAAGCGCAAGTGCGTGTGTGGTGTGGGTGTGCATGCAGCAGGAGCTGTGCCCTAGCTCTCGTGACCGCGCTTGCTGACCGCTCAGTGCCGCAGCTGCGCTTGCAGCTGTGGGCAGCTGCACGTCAGTCGCAGCCCCCTGCTCCAGCTCGCTTGCAACTCTGCATGTGGCCCTGCTGTAGCTGTTGCTCTAGCTCTAGCTCTGCTCAAGGCCCCACTCCCATCCCATTCATTCCCTGTCCCCTCAGCATGCTCCGTCTGCCTTTGGCTGACCACCTCATCGCGAATCCTTCACACCGCCTCATCTGCCCATTCCGTGCTCTGTGGCGTGCAGGCTGGTATTCTATCGGTACGACGGACTGGAGTTTGTGGTACAGCGGGAGGTGTCCCTGCCAGATACACCCACCTCCATGCGCCTCGCCGGCGGTACCACGCTCTACGCCGGCTTGGCTCGCAGGCAAGGCGGGCCGTGGGGGCGGGGAGAGAGGCAGCTCCCTGCAGTTTCTCCAGCCGCACAAGTCATGTCGTATCATGTGTGGTTGCAAGCGTGCCACAGGGGCCTGCCCACCCCCACATAGCTCAGGCGGCAGCAAAGTGAGGTGCCTGCCGGTGGTGTCTGTGCCTGTGGCCTGCTGCAGGGAGTATGTGGCAGTGGATGTGGCAAGCGGCAGCCTCACCCCGCTGTTTGCAACAAAGGGGCCCGCCGCAAGCGTGGTGTTTGTGTCCCCCTCAGGTGGTAGCACCTACCTGTGTGGCCAACTGCTGCAGCTTGCTGGGCCGGCCAGTGCCGCAGTGTGTGTGCAGCTGACTGCTTTGCATCCCGGCAGCTGGCCAATGCACACCCGGCAGCAATCAGTAGCCTCGCTCCTGCCGTACCTTCCCCGTCCTGTACCGTACTGCACTGCCTGTCTTGTACTGATTGTGCCTCCTCCTCTCCTCGGTGCCCGCACTCCAGAGGTGCTGCTGGCCAAGGACAACAGCGGCATGCTTTACGGCGCCGATGGCCGCCCCTCTCGCCGCAGCAGCGGCGGCGCTGTGACCTGGTCCGCTGCCCCTGCGGTGCTTGCCATCAGCCAGCCCTACGCCCTGGCACTCACTGAATTGGGGGCGGAGGCGCGGCTGCTGCAGCCGCTGAACGCCGCGGACCTGCGGCAGCAGCTGGCGGTGACCCTGCCTGATGCTGCTGCCACCTGCACCGTGGCTCCCACGGTGGCCGAGGATGGTTCGCTGTTTGTGGCCAGGAGGGGCGACGGAACCATCCAACAGGCAAGCATTGAGTGGCGCTGGAGGGTTCAGGGTTCAGTGCATGCCCCTCACCACTTTCTGTTGCTGCAAAGCACCAACAGGCTGCGCCTCTTGTTGCTGTGTGGCAAAGCCGAAAACGTGTTGCTGTCGCCAGTGTGACCCTCCCTCCCCCCTCAAACCTCTTGTTCAACGTAGCTGCTGCCCCTTCCTGCTGCTCCCCCTCCCCCTCTTGCTGCTCCCCCTGCAGCTGCGGCCGGTGTGCTTTGTGCGGCAGTCACAGCAGCTGCTGCAGCTGGGAGAACACGAGGAGGCCCTGGCGATGGCGGCGCTCATCCCGCCGCAGCAGGCACAGCGGCGGCGGCGCCTGGAGGATCGTATCCACCTGGCCTATGGCCGCTTGCTGTTCCGAAGCGGGCAATATGAAGAAGCAATGGCTCACTTTGGCATGAGCGGCCTGGCTGGACCCCTGCAGCTGCTGAGCCTCTTCCCCTCCCTGGCGCCGCCGCCGCTGCTGGCGGCGGCCGCCGCCGAACAAACCGTCCCCGCTGCGGTTGCGGCGGCGGCGCTGCGGCATGGGGACGAGGAGGTACATGGTAGCAGTGACGTAACGGCGGCAGGAGAGGAGGAAGCTATGCTAGAGGAAGGCGAGGAAGCAGTGGCAGAAGAGGGTGCAGCTGCAGCCGCTGAGCCGCAAGGTGAAGCTTTCGAAGCGGCAGTGCAAGTGCTGATGCCGTACCTGCTAAGCCACCGCAGCAGGCTGGCAGCCGCCGCGGCTTCCGCCGCCGCCCCGCCTTTGCGCAACTCAACAGCGATGGCAGTGGATGCGGCGGCAGCGGCACAGGCAGACGCGGCGGCTGAGGCAGCGGCGGCGGCGGCGGTGGTCGGGCAGCAGCGGACTGAAGGCAGTGCCACCGGTGCGCTGTTGGACACCTCTCTGCTGCTGGCGCTGCTGGCAATGCCCGATGGCGGGGCCCTGCTGCGGTGAGTGAGTGAGCGAGTGAGCCTCTGCTGACCCCCGCCCTGAGTTCCACCTGTAGCCCTGCTTGGTTGGCCTGCTGTGCTCATACCCTGCTCTCTCCGCCCGACTCCTGGATGGCTGAACCCTGAATGACTTCTATAAAGCATGCGCACTCCAGCCCTGCCCTGCCTCGATGTGGTGCTCTGCCAGCGCCACCGCCACTGCCACCACACTACCTCCCTTTTGGTTACCTCCTGAAAGCCTTCCACCCTTCCTTCGTGCGTCCCCCACCGCCCTCCGATCCCCCACGCCTCCCCCACCCCTCCCCCACACACACTTGCACACAGGTTTGTGCAGCGCCCAAACTGTGTTGACCTGGAGGCGGGCGAGGCAGCGCTCAAGGCATCGGGGCGGTACTCGGAGCTGGTGGCGCTGTACCAGGTGGGGCGGTGGTACTGCTTCTGGGTACTGCTTGTGATCTGGTTGTACTGCTGTACTGTGCAGAGGACGTTGCCATAGATCTGGGCATCTGAACACACAGTGCCGTAGCCACAACGCGCCACACCCTCTGGCATGCAACTCAACATAAGTGCCTGCCTGCCTTTCTGCCGCCCGTTCTTTGGCCCTGCCTGCCTGCATTGCTGCCTCTTAACCCTTTGACTTTGCTTGGCTGCCTGTTGACCCCCTCATCGTACCTGCCTGCCTGCCTGCCCCTCTCCCCCCCCTCAACTACCTGCCTGTCAGACCAAGGGCCGCCATGCCGCCGCTCTGGACCTGCTGCGTGCGCTGAGCCAGAGCCCTGAGCAGCTGCCGGCACCGGCGCAGGGCGCATCAGCAGGCAAGGCGTGTCAGCAATGGCTGCGATTTGGGAAAAGCGCAGGGAGGGAAGTGGGAGGGGTAGACAAGCTGGCATGAAGCGCCACCTGCCGCCGTCTTGCTCCTGCTTTGCCCGTGCCTTGCCCCGGTTCCCTCGGTTCCCGATGCCGCCGCCTGCCGCTGCCCCTCTGCTCGTCAGTCTGCTGCTGCCAAAGCGACGCAGCCGCCCCGCTGCT
Source organism: Chlorella vulgaris (assembly GCA_023343905.1). Lineage (NCBI taxonomy): Eukaryota > Viridiplantae > Chlorophyta > Trebouxiophyceae > Chlorellales > Chlorellaceae > Chlorella > Chlorella vulgaris. The sequence continues at coordinate 908,383 of SIDB01000011.1, read as the reverse complement.
CCCCTCTGGCCGCCTTGCAGAGCTGCGAGGTCTGCCGGGCGTGTGGGCGGCAGTCAAGTATGTGTGCCATCTGCCTGCGGGGCAGCGGGACCTGGGCCTTATCTCAGCACATGCCAAGTAAGCCCTGAGCCCTAACCCCTTACCCCTAACCCCTAAGCCTTGAGGCTCTCCACCGGCTGTCGTAGGCTTGGCAGCATGGCTACACACTCACTGTGAATTGTTGAGGGCCCTGTCACCCTGCCAGCCAGCCTGTCATCATGCCCGCCCCCCCCCCCCCCCCCCCCCCCCCCCCCAGACAGTCCTCTCCCAATTGAGATACCTTTCTGACACATACCGCGGACTGCACACATGCACACACACACACACACACACACACACACACAAGCAAGCGTGCACTCCTGCAACCCAACCAATCTCCTGAACCCCCTCCCTCATGCGCAGGTGGATGCTGGCTGCCGACCCTGATGCCGGGCTGGAGATGTTCAGCAGCATGGACCCGCCACTGCCGCCGTCAGCGGTGCTGCCCATGCTGACCTCGTACGCTCCTAGGCTTGCCGGTGAGGCAGGCAGGCGGGCAGGCGGCAGCTGAGCTGCTGACCTCTCTTCCCAGGACGGGGCACGTGCCGCTGGGGGACCTGTGCTGCGTTGCCTTCTCGTCCTCCTGCCTCTCCCCTACCTGCCTTGCTTCTGCCAGCCTGGCATGCACCGCTGCGTCGGGGGTCCGCAGCTGTTGCCGGCACCCCCGTTCTGCACCATTGCTCTTCAGCCGTGCGCCTGCCAGCATTTGGCCAAGCCCTCTGATCATGCTGCATCTCACGTTCACGTTCCATCTGCCTGTCTGTCTGCCGCTGCCTGCGCCCTGCCTGCACCATCAGCTGCTTACCTTGAGTCTGCCCTGGCGTCTGGAGCGGCCAGCCCAGCCACATACGAGCAAGAGCTGGCCCGTATCTATTTGGAGAGCATTGCTGCCGCAACACGAGCAAGCGGTAGCAAACGCAGCGCCAGCCGTACCGACACCGCTAGCACCGGCACCGGAAGCAGCACCGGCACCAGCAGCAGCTGGCAGCAGCGGGGGCCCAGCAAGAGGGACGCAGCAGAGGCGGCAGCGGCGGCTGAAGATGCAGCGGCAGAGGAGGCAACTACGGCAGGTCAGGCGTCGGCAGAGGCGTCGCTGCCAGAGTTTGCTAAGTTGAAGCAGCTGGTGAGGGCATGCCTTGCTGCCTGACTGCTGAAAGGCCCCTTCTCTCTTTTCTCCTGCTTGCTCTTGCTCTCCGCACATTCTGCTCCCCTTTCGCCTTGTGCCTCCCTCTCCTTTGCGTGAATGCTCACACCGCCGCCACTTGCCCGCCCGCCAACCGCAGATCCTGAGCAGCCGCCACCTGGACTACGAGGCCCTGCTGCTACTGGTGCCGCACCGCCTGCTGGAGATACGGGCGGCCCTGCTGGAGAGACTGGGCAGGTGAGAGCGGCGACGACACTTGTGCACGGCCCTTGGGCAGGGGGGTGGAAGGGAGGGGGAGTGCGGCGGGCAGGCTCCTGGTGGCCGGCTCCCTGTTGAATGTTGCTGGTGGTGTGGTGTATTGTCTGATAAGAAGAGAGGGCTTGGCAGCCATCCACTGTGCGCTCTATTCTTTGCAAACTCCCCTTAAGCATGCTACAGATCACACAAAGCCCCACACGCATCGCACAGCGCCGTGAAATCTAAACCACACTCCTGCCCCTGCCTGTTTGCCACCCCACTGTTTGCCCGTCGCAGGCACACCGAGGCGCTGCGCATCTACGTCCACCGCCTGCACCAGCCAGCCGCAGCAGAAGCCTACTGCGACAGGGTGTACCAGCGCCGCCAGCAGCAGCTGCGGGAGCAGCGGCACACACAGTTGGCGGCGGCGCTGCGGCGGCAGCGGCAAGCGGCTGCCGGGGGCAGCGCTGTCACCGGGGGGGGCAGCTCCCACGCTGCTGCAGGCAGCGCTGGCGTCAACGCCACTGGCGGCGGCGGCGACGGCAGCAGCAGCCTGCGCAGCCTGCACTTTGGGGGCGGCAGTGGCGGCAGTGGCGGCAGTGCTGCTGGGGTGCCTGCCACCAGGTTGCAGCCTGCCAGCAGGGGTGACAGCAGTGAGGATGGTGCCGACATCTACCTGCTGATGGTGCAGGTACGGACCCACAGCTGTACTGCCTCGCCTAAGCCCACATATGCTGCCCTGTCCTTGCTCCTGCGTGCTCTACGGTCCTGTGCCTTTGCCACTGCGGGTGGACAGGTGCAGGCTAGGAGAGGGCTCGCTCCCTCGCGCTGCGGTGGCAGCTATCGTTGCTGACAGGGCACGGTGCCGTGAGCATGTGCACATGCCAGGGCTGCTCACAGGCTGGCTGCTGGCTGCTGCTCGGCTCCCGACGCTGCGTGCCTCCTGTCTGCTGCTGCCTGAAGGTGTTGCTTGAGGAGGAGGATGGGAGTGGAGGCTTCCAGTCAGTCGAGGTGAGAGTGGCCCCTTTCTTCCCTTCCTCTCCATCCTGACCTCAGCACTGCACCGCCCTCCCTTCCCGCAGCTGCTGCTGTCATTGCGTGCCTGCTGCTGCGCACCGCTTGCTCCCTTGGTGCATGCTGCAGGCTGCCCAGCGTGCGGAGCCAGCAGCCATCAACTCCTTTCCACGTCATGTGGAGGCTGATGAGCTCGCTGATGTGCTTGTTGAAGTGCTTGCTGATGCTGATGTGCCTCCTGCCTGCCACCCGCAGCGCGCACCAGACCACGCCGTGTGGGGGGAGGTGGCCTGCCTGCTGAGCCGGAAACGGGACGCCATCCACCCGCTGCACGCGCTGAGCCTGCTGCCTGGGGAGGTGAGCGGGGCACCTCACTGCTGCTTGTAGAAGCCGCATGCTTTGCCGAGATGCACGCACGGTGGTTGATCAAACTGGCTGGTGTGATGCATTCCCGTCCCTTTCTTGTCGTCTGCCTTGTCAACTGCCTAGCTGCCTCCCGCTCTTCGTCCCCAAGCTGGCGTTCTTGTGTCACCCCGTGTCCCGCGATCATCCTTGCTTGCTGGTTGCTGCTTGTGGCGCAGGTGCCTCTGACCAGTGCCCTCCCCTTCCTGGAAGGCGCGCTGTGGGGCGCAGGGGAGCGCCGCCGCACCGCCGCCCTGGCCCGCAACCTACGCCGCTCTGAGCAAGTGACGCTGCTGGGCGAGCTGGCTGATGTGCGGTCCAGGTGGGTGCTGCTGCTGGTGGTGATGGTGGTGGTGCTTGCGTCATTCGACTTGGTTCTCGCCACAGCCACAGCCAGAGATGGTGCTGGGGTGGCGTTCAAACCAGCTGTCCTCTGCGAAATCAAACAGGTGACAGTTGGCCGAGCGCGTGTGTCTGCTGATGTTATCGGACCCTGCCCGCCGCTCCTGCCACTCGTGCCTGCAGGAGCACCCTGCTGACCCCAGAGCGCAACTGCAGCATCTGTTACAAGCGCATCGGCGCCGCTGCTCTTGTCGTCTTCCCGACCAGCATGCTTGCGCACTACAGCTGCTACAGGCGGGCTGCTCTGAACCCGGGGCCAGCGGCGGAAAACGGGCGCACGGCAGCGGCGACTGCGGGCGGTGCAGCCGATGGGGCACACCGCACCTGGTCGTGACTTGCCACATTGTCTTGTGACAGCTTGTGTAACAGTATGGGCATGGTGTGGAGGCTACAGGGTGACATGAAATCGATCGCACTAGTACTGACGAACGCGGCGGCGGGTGTACTGTTCCAAGACAGCCAGAAATCTGGCTTGCGTTTGTTCGCGTGTTGATCGTTTGCTGCTTGGGATCGACCACGCTCGTGCCTTGCTTCCCACCTTCGCGTTGGCAAACGCGCTCGGAGCTCCTGCGCATACGAGCCAGCGCTCTGCCCAGGCAAGCAACCCCCGCGGCTGAGCACACGCAGCGCACGGCGCGAGCAGCAGACCCCCGCGCCCGTGGGAAGCCCGCCCTCACCGCCACCGCAAACGTCGGCCGCCGCGCCCGCCGTTGCGCCGCCATCCCTTGCAGGCCTGCCTCTCGCCATGCCTTCTCGATGCACCGTCCTGCTCCTGGCCCTGGCCTGCGCGTGCGCCTGCTGGGGCCCTCGCGCAGCAGCCTACACCAAACCTGACCAGCTCCAGATCATCACCGCGTTTCGTGACGCCATGCTGGCGCGCCCGGTGCATACTAACTGGGCCAAGGCCCTGGCAACCTGGACCTGCCCCACCAACCCAGCCAACAGCGTGGGAGGCACCTGCGACCCCTGCGGACAGCTGGTGCGTTTGAAACACTCCAGGGATTGGGGTGCACAGTGCTTACAGAGGGTTTGTCATTCGAGCATGGGCGGGCCCCCTGCGTGAGCGCTGCTCGATGCCTTTTTTTGCTCCTTCCTGCCCCCGCTGGCTGCAGGTGTGGGGCAACTGGGACCACGTGGCCTGCCGCGGAGAGCGGGTGACGTACACCAAAGAGAAGGTGGGCCAAACCACACCACTTCGCTGGTCCATCCGCTTCCTTCATGTCTCAATGCCCAGCGGCTGCTGGGAGGCGCTGAGTGCGGATGGGCTGCTGCCTGCTGCGCTCTCGTCAGTGCCCAGCACCCCAGTCCCGCATCCCAGCACCCTGCGCACAGCTCACCGAAGCAGCACGACTCCAGCCCTCCTCCTCCGGGCAAACCGTCCCTACTCCCCAGTGCCCTCCGTTGCTCAACTCCCCTCCCTGGCCTCACTCCACCCCTCTCTCCACTCCTCACTCCTCCCTGGTCGCCTCCTTCCCTCTGTTCAGGTTCCAGGCGACGGCACCATCAACCACATCCACATCACAGACATGCTGATCGAGGGGCCGGTGCCCCTGGCCGAGCTCTGCCCGCTGACCGGTCTTGTCGAGTTTGACGTCGATGGCGGCGACCTGACCGGCACCATCCCCTCCGGCTTTGCGGCCTGCTACCCGCAGCTGATTGAACTCGACCTTTCCTACAACCGGCTGACAGGTGCGGCGGAAAGATAGCGGGAATGGGCGGCGTGCAGTGCAGCAAGTCGACCGACTTAGGTGCTGTGCGTGCGTTTGACTGCTGGCTGCCTGCCCCCACTGCCGACCCTGGCCCTGGCCCCTGAGTCTGTGCCTGCCTGCACTGCCTGGCTCAGGCACCCTGCCCCCCGAGATTGCTGATGTGAAGACGCTGGAGCAATTCAAGGTGGAGGACAACAGCCTCAGCGGCACCATCCCCGCAGAGTATGGCAACATGGCGACAGTGGTGAGCGCTCGGCTGGGTGGTGGTTCCACCTGTGCCAGCAGCAAGAGCAACAAGAAGCAATGGCAGCAGCAAGCACTGCTGCGTGTTGGAACACAGACCTGATTGTCCCTGAGCTAGGAGTCCGAGGGTTGAGCATCGTCACCTGCACATGCCCCGCTCTTGCTCCTTTCCTCCCTGAGCTGCATTGCAGAACTGGATGCGCTTTTCCGACAACAACTTCACAGGCTCCATTCCTTCCAGCCTGGCCAACACGGCGCTACACATGTCTCAGGTGCGGTAAAGGTTGCCTGCCCCTGCCCTGGCCTCGCTGACTAGCCCTGCCTTGCTCCTTGCAACCCTGCCTGCTACTGCTTTGTGCAGTGCTGCCCTGTGATGCATTGCTGTCCTTCAAGTGGCCCCTGCTCTCCTGCTGCCGATCCGTGCGTGCTGCAGCTGACGCTGGATGGCAACGACTTTGAGGGTGACCTGTACGCCCTCTCCGACCACTCCATGATCAGCTTCAACGCCGCCAACAACCCACGCATCGTGCGTCTGTGTGTCTCTGCCCAGTAACGCTGACGAGGGCTGGGCTGCCTTGGCAGCAGCTGTGCTTGAACGTGTTTAGTTGACATTGTTGGCACCGCCAGCTTTGAGGCGCAGCAGTGCTCCTCCCGGGCTGCAGCTGTGTGCCTGCCAAGTGCGCCTTTTTGCCAGCCCTTTGACACGACTGCAATCTGCCCGTCTGGCTGCAGTGCGGCATGGTGCCGGTGGGCCTGCGCTTTGCTCACGGCTTCAACTATGCCAACTCCGGGCTGGGCCTGCCCTGCCCTGAGGAGACCGCCAACGGCTGGGTCGACCTGTCCGAGACGCTGTGAGGGGAGGGAGGGAGGCGCTGAGGGTGCCGGCAGCCAGCTGCCCAGGGCATTGATCGGCGACATGGATATGAGCATGACTGCATTGTAAACAATTGAGCCAAATCTGGACGTCTACCGCCTCTCGCGCCGCTGGGCGCCGGCGCAATGCAGTGTTTGCAAGCTGGCCTGAGTGTTGCTAAGGGCAGCACGCTGTCAGGGATGTGGATTTGATTGCTTGAATGCAAGTGTTGGTGCTGCATTCGCCAGTTGACCCGGCCGGCCTGACCTCATCAAAGCCCGCTCGTTGCGGTGTCGAACGATTGTTTCAACATGTCCCCGTCGCTGAGGTCCTCGTCAGGGGTGGCGGAGGGACCCTCCACGCCTCATAGCAAGGAGGCACGCCGCGCGGCTGACTCTCTGCTCCTGGCGCTGCCCCGAGAGCTCCTGGAACGCACAACCGTTGCAAATGCGGACTGGAAGGACCTGTGCGCGATTGGTGCAGCCTGCACCACGTTGAGAACCCTGGCGCAGGCAAGCCGGCCTCCAGGCCTCTTCTTGGTGTCCTGTCAACACCCTGCCACTACCCGCCAACATCAGCGGTGTCGTGGCTGCGCTGCCGACATTCGGGCGACCCTGATCGCATCGCCGCCGCTGCTTCGGCGCCCGCGCCTCAAAGGCGCAAGTTGCGCCCCGCTGCATTGCTTGCAGGACTGCGACCTCTGGAGGCAGGAGTGGATCAGGGTGTACGGCGAGCCCGGTGCAGTGCAGCAGGCTGCCGCTGCCAAGGCGGGCAGCTGGAAAGCGCTCTTTGCCGCCCGCACGCTGGCCCTCCGTGAGACGGAGCCCTGGCTCAAGCCCTCCACCTTTGAGGTGCAAGCATCAGGTCAGGGCTTGCGCTTGCATCACACGTTCTGTGAAAAGGCGTGTTGGAGGGCATGTCATGACTCTCAAGTCAAGTTGCCACTGTGCGGTGCCAGCGCTCACATCTGCATGCACATTGCCTGCGGTTTGGTCTCACTCAAACATCCTGCAAGCGCCACCTCTGCTGCAGTGGACATGCTGACAGCCCCGCTCGTCAAGGAGATGGCAGCAGCCAAGGACACAGCAGCAGGCGCTGAGGCCGCCACCCCTGCCGCCGGGGACGAGGCGAGCGTCCCGGCTGCCGCAATTGAGGGGGACGAGGGAGAGGGCGGCCTGTGCCTGGTGTTTCTGGTTGACGGATCAGGTGCGGGCCCTGTCTGGCTAGCCCTGCTGTGCCTCCTCGTCTCCCGCCTGGCGCGCTCGTGGTCCCCAGGCCACAAGCCATTCATCTTGGCTTGGTACGAGCTGGCTCCCACCTGTCCTGTGCCCTCGACTGTGCGATGCGGCCTCCCCGCACACCAGCCTCCTTTGCCCGCCCTTCCTCCCGCGTCTTCCTCTCTGCAAGCATGCAGCTATCCGCAACCGCCGCGCTGCCGCCCCTGTCTGATTGTGTGCACGCCTCCCTCTTGGCCCCCTGTCTAACTGCAAGCACCGCCCTGCCTTCCCTCTCTGCAAACCTTCTTCCTTTGCCTCCCATCTCTCTGCCCGCAGGCAGCGTGACAGAGGAGGACTTCCGGGTGATGACAGAGTTCATGCTGCTTGCAGTACGCTCAGTGGCGGCGGGCGGCAGCGATGGAGGCGGCGGTGGCGGCGAGGAGGCTGCCGCGGCGGCGGCGACGGCGGGGGAGGCAGCATCGGCGGCCCCCCCTCGAGCCAAGGTGGCGGTGATACAGTTCAGTAATGATGTGCGGGTTGAGCAGGTGGGTGCCCCCCTGGCTGGGTGGCTGGGTGGAGTGTGTCATGTTCCGGCATCGCATCCTGGGCAACAGGCCCAAGCGTTAGGCTTCTCTTCCTCTTGCTACCCCCCGCCTGTCTGCCAGCGCGCACCTACCAAGCAACTCAAGCAACCAACCACTGCAAGCAACCAACCGCCCTGCCGCCCACCCGTTGCTTGCAGGGGCCTGTGGAGGTGGATGTGCCGGCCTTTGAAGCACTGATGGCAGGCATGGGGCGCATGAACGGCGGCACAAACATTGCGTTGGCGGTACAGAAGGCCGGACAGCTGCTCAAGCCGCTCAGCCCCTCCACGCGCCGCGTGCTGGTGCTGCTGACTGACGGCCGCATTGACTCACACCAGGCAGGTGGCTGCTGAGCCGGCTGTGCTGTGGGCTGTGCAGCTGTGTGTGTCCAAGCACTGTGGGCTGTGTGCTTTTTATGTGGAACGCTGCTGGCGTGCAGTTTTGCTGCCGGCAGCGGTAATGCCTAGCAGGCAGGCCCTCCCCGAGATGTCTCGGAACACACACACACGCGCCACTGTGCTTGTTTCTCGGCAAAGCTCCCACCTGCCTTTATCTCGACCCTTGCACACCACTGCACACCACTTGCACTCCATTCTCACTCTGCAATTGCTCCTGACTGACTGCCTGCCTGCCTGACTGCTTGCAGTCCCGGGAGGCTCGCGACATGGCAGCCCGGCTGGGTGATGAGCAGGCCAATGTGCGGCTGCATGCCTACGGTGTGGGGCGGGGCGTGGACAAGCAGGAGCTGCTGCGCATCTGTGCCGCTCGAGACCCAGACACAGCCGAGGACAGGTGGGTGGCTGGACTGGGCTGGGTGGCTGGACTGGTGGAGCCGGTCTGCTGCTGCTGCCTGGATTATCTGTTTGGGTTGCAGCTACTCGTGTGTATGTGCGCGTGTATACAGATGCCTGGTGGTCAGCAAGCAGAGACCGCTGCTGTGTCGGTGGGCAGTGCTGCCTGCCAGCTCGCTCGCACTGCACTGCCCCGGTCAAAAGTTCAGTTGCTCTTTCAGCCTCTTTCATCCCTCCAACGAACCTCCTGTACACTCTGCAGGTACCTGGCCCTCATGGTACTGGATGAGGCACCCTGGTGAGGGGGGAGGGGAAAAGGAAGGTCGAGGCGGGCCGGGGGCTGAAGGCACTCACAGCAAGCCGAACCTTGGCTGGGCGCCACCCGTGGCAGCCCTCATCCTGCCAGACACTCACCCCAGCCAGTCGCTTGTACCCATGGCGCTGGCTCACGGCGGCACACAGCCCACCAACCCAGGCAGCTAGGCAGCCTCCGTTGCGCGCTGCTGAGGCGTGCTCTCCTTTCCACAGCCAGGCAGGCAGGCAGGCAGGCAGGCAGGCCGCTAGGCAGCCCTGTGCGTGTCCTGTTGTACTTGTAACTCTGTTCATTTGGTTGACTTCCCCCCTTCTTTCCTCGTCTTTCTACCCCCAAGTCGCAAGCATCTTTCCCCCCTCCAACACGCCCCAGCCCTTGGCCAACCCCAATTTTGTCGCGGCTGCGGTGGCGCCAAGCGAGCCGCCACCCCTTGTCTCCCCCCCCCCCCCCCCCCCCCCCCCCCCCCCCCCCCCCCCCCCCCCCGCCGGCCAGTGCACTGTACAGACGCACATCACTACATGCGCCCTTGCGCCTTGATCCCATTGTTATTGCATGGTGCAGCAGCAGCGGCGGACCCCCCTTATCGCGCTGCATTGCACCGAGCCCCCCCCCCCCCTCCCCTCTTTTCCTCCTGCATGCCTAATGTAACTCTGTGCCCCCCCCCCCCCCCCCCCCCCCCCCCGGGGCCCCCCTTGGCCGCCCTTTGCTCTGCCACTCTGCCTACCGTAGGCCTGTATACATTAGCTGTACACTTGCTGTACCCTCCAGGACACATCTTTCTTTCTGTTTGTCTCTTGGGACCCGCGGGCAGTTGAATATTGCTGCTGGCACTTTGTAAAACAGTTTACGGCGCAGGCAAAGAAGCTGCAGGATGCATGCTGCAGGAAGCATGTGCTGGTGTTAGTCCTGCCAAGGCAGAAGAAGCATTTCCCGCACCCCCTTCCTTCCCTGTTGCGCTGTTTCGCTGCGCCTTTCTCTCAGCACACCATCACTCCTCGAACGCATAGCGGTAGGCAGTCCCTGGGGCGCTGCCAAAAGGCGGCGGGTGCTGCACTGCAAACGCGCCGCCAGCCTTGTTGCCCCAGCGACCCCTGCCACCAGCGCCTTCTCTGTGACCTGGTTGGCGCTGCAGGCGACCCCAAGCGTCCCTACACGCAGGCGAGGCCCAGCAAGCGGCGGCGCTGATGATGCCCAGCAAGCGGCGGTGCTGCTGATGCCCAGCAAGCGGCGGCGCTGATGATGCGCTCCTCTTGCCCCCCCCACAGACACGCACACCCACCCACACCACAGGCCAATCATGCATGGGCAGCCGCCCACCCCTGCTTCGACCAGCAAGTGAGAGTGACCGCGAGCAAGTGAGCAAGCAGCACTTCTGGGTGGGCGCCATACCTGGTCCAGTCTGATGGCGGGGGGGCAGTGCTCCTGCGATCCTGGTGTGCGCCCAGCTGCTTTCCTTCCTTTGCCCCGGCCTCACCCTCTGACACCAGCTCATGCTCATGCACCACCTCCTGCTTCGCCTTCGCCACGGCCTGCTGTGCCTGCTGTGCCTGCTGCTCTTCTGCGATCGGCTGTAGGGCAGCGCCCGCTGCGTCTGCCAATGCTGCCTTGCTGCGAGCAAAGGGGCTGGTGAGCAGAGCCACCATCGGGCTGGTGCAGGCATCTCTCATCTGGGGGGGCCGTGGGCGATAGGCGGGTGCTGCGGATGCTGCGGCTGCCGCTTGTTCGTGGCTGTCGCTAGCTGCGTCAGCTGGTGTGGCCAGCTGGGGCTGCCTGCCAGCAGCAGCAGTGCCAGCCAGGTGTCGGCACAGGACCCCAGCCAACGCCAGTGCTTGCAGCAGGCAGGCGGCGCACAGGCTCAGCAGCAGACAGCTGCCCGCCCCCGGTTTGTGGGTGCTGGTGCGAGCGGGGGCGGCAAGGGGACGAGGTGTCGGCGGCTGGCAGGTGGGTGCTGAGCGTGAGGCAAGGGCGAGAAATGTGGGCAGGCTGTGGTCCCCCCAGTCCTCCAGCTCGATCCAGGAAGAGCAACGGGTGCAGCACCCACAACCCGCAGCCACCTGGGTGCTATACGAACCAGCGACGGCGTGGGTGCTGCTTGGCTCAATGGACACCGGTGGGGTTTCTGCCTGCACCGTTGCTGCTGCGTGCTCTGTGAAACCCTGCCTCAAGTCGATGCTGAGGGGCAGCATGTGCGCGGCATCAAAAAAGCGATGCCAGGAGAGCGCAGCCCCGCCAGCTACACTCGGCTGAGAGGCGACGACCCTGCCCAGCCGGCTGCTGCCAGCTGTCGGGAAGTGCAGCGCCAGCGCAAAGCTTGCAGCTCCGCTGGCATTGGGACAGAGTGTCGCATACTGAGAAGCGTGGTCCAGCTGCACCACCAGGGCAGCACACTGTGAGCCTGGCTCGGCATGGAGCACCCTGCAAGGCAAGGCGGCGGCGGCAGAGAGCGGTGGTCTGCTTGCGAAAGCAGCGCGATTGGGGGACGCGAAGGCGCGTCTGACGAGCACGCGCACCCACGGAGCACCGCGATGGTGTTGAGCTCCAGCCGAGGGCTCGCACACACGGCTGAGGCGAGCAGCAGCAGCTGTGCAACCCACAGCGCCAAGTGCTTCATGCCTGCGTGTGAAAGAAGTGCAAATGCAGCGCATAAGCAGGCGATGGTGTATGGTGTTTGGGCAAAACATGCATCGCTTGTGGCGGCGTTCGAAGCGCCGCAGGCCGCACTGAATCTGCTTCTTGAGTTCTCACGGGCTGATTCCAATGTTTCGCGTATCTATTGAAAGAGAGGAAGCAGCAGCAACGAGCTGGGAAGCGACTGGAGCAGTCAAAAGGCACGTGCCTGGTGCGCGCGGAACAAGCGCGCGCAGATGCACAGGGCCAAGCGGGTGGCGTGAGGAGAATAACACAGCCACACAGGGATACAGTACAGTACTGCAAGGGATGGGGGTGATGCAGTCGGGCAAAGCCTGGAGTCCGAGAGGAACGAAAGTAACAGACGCAAGGAGGCAAGCAACAAAGCGTGAGCAGTGCAAATGAGCAAGCTGATGTGCGGCAGTGTGCAGTGGTGGAGAACGGGTACGGAGGCGCAGCAGGCGGCGCAGGGCTTTGGTCGGTGCTGGCCGCAAGGAGGACGGCAACGAGCAGTGCCCCCTCACGAGCAGGGTGCCGCCTCACTCGAACTTGGCCTCCCAAACAGCAAATTGGAAACCGCTGTGTGCCAGCTGCCACTTCTTCTGGCCAATGTCCATGCCATCCTTACTGGGGCTGCAGGGGGGGCGCAGCAGGGCAGGGCAGGCCACAGCAGGGCAGGACGCGTCACAGCACGGCACAGCACGGCAGCTTGCAGCACGGCAGAGGTGCAGTGAGCACGAGATGTGGCTTGCAGGTGAGAGCACGCGAGCAAGACGGCATCACTCACACCACCACTTTCACCACCCACCAGAGCGCTCCACACGGCCAGCCAGCCTCCTCCACCCCGCCCTGGATCCCTCTCACCCACCTCCAGTCCCCGGGCCCAATCTTCATTGCAATCTTCTTGTCGATGATGGCGGCGTACAACTCCCCATATGCCTTTCGCACCATGATCTGCGACAGGCAGGGCGAGGGATGGGTGAGTTCTGCCTGGCTTTGGACGAATCTCGTCCTCCTCTGGTGCGGTGAGGAGGCACGGAGTGGGAGACCACTGTATGCGGTCAAAGGAGCCGTGGTTTGCTGGCTGCCGCCCGTTGTCCCACGCACCCAGCACCAGCAGGCCCCCTTGATCATAACACCAAGTGATGCAAGCCTGGTCAGCATGCACATGGCCATGCCACGTGTGTGCCAGCCCAGCCCAGCCCACCAATCCCAGCCAGCCAGCCGTCATCCGCGACCCCCCCAGCCCCTTCTTCCCCCCCACCTCGCTCTTGGCGTGGATCTTGTGCCGCCGCCGTATCGCGACCAGCTCCAGTATGTGGGTGCGCAGCTTGGAGTCGTAGAAGTGGTCGTAGAATACGCAGGGCGTGCCGCAGTGTGTGAGCAGGTAGCAGTAGGCCTCGGGCAGGTTTCGGTAGGGGAAGGGCCAGTGGTTGAGGGTGGAGCCTGTGAGCAGAAAGGGAGGGAGGGTGGAGGGGGGTAACATGAGGGCAGAGTGCAGGGCATTACAGGGAAACCCTTGCTGCTGCAGCGGCCACACACCCAAAACACCACACACTCCTCCCCCACACTTCCACTGCTCTCCGAGCACATCCCCGTCCCAGCCCCCACACACAGGCACCCTCCCGCCCTTGCATCAACCAGCCTCAGCCCTCCCCGCCAACACCACACACAGCCTCCCAGCACCGCGCACTCACACTTACACCAGCACCACACACCCCTCCCCCCAGCCAGCCACCCACCTGTGTCATGGTTCTCCAGAAAGGTGACAGCCCTGGAGGGCCACAGCCCCAGCACCCCGGGGGGCCGCCCCTGGCCGTCAATCAGGCGCCAGTACTCCTTGCGCCCGACAGCCTCCTGCAGCACGCCCTTGAGTGTGAAGTCAAAGGCTGCAGAGGTGCCGCCTGTGGCGTCGCACCAGTCCACGGTGCGCTGCCTGTGGCTGTCCTGGTTGTAGTTCAGCACGCCATCTGGATGAAAGAAGGGAAGGGGGGGGGGGGGGGGGGGACGGGGCATTTGTGAGAAGGAAGGAGGGTTGTGCATTGTGTATGAAAGAATATGAGGGTACAAAACAGAGTGTTGTGATTCAGAGTATGGTAACACAGATTGTCTGGGGTGTGCTACAGATTGTGGTAGCACAGTGTGCAGTGGATGGAGCGGCAAACAGAGGGAGGCTGGCTGTTGGAGGGGTGCGCGTGGTGGGTGCTGGTGTGAGGGCCACCAGCCCTGCTGACAGCCCAGCCCAGCCACTCAGCCACCCACCCACCCGTGTATGAGCAGGTGTCCCAGTACTCCCCAAACGCCATCTCCGGAACAGTGGCATTCACATACTCGGCTATCCAGCGGCCATCATAGCCCTGCGGCGCAAGCAGCCAGGGTGAGGGGCCGGGGCAGGGTGAGGGTGAGGCGGGCCGGCGGGTGAGTGTGTGCATGGGCACACGGCCAGGCAGGCGCACATGCGGGCGTCGCTGTGAGGAGGTGTTGCAAGTACGGAATCATTACATCCCTGCCGCATGTGGTGGTACACTGGAGTTGGCGACAAGACGGGCTGCGCCTCGGACCGCCCTCAGCCCTGCACCTGCACCTGCACCTGCACCTGCACCTGCGCCTGCACCTGCGCCAGCGCCTGCACCTGCGCCTGCACCTGCGGCTCCCCTGCCCCCCCCCACCACCACCACTACCACCCCCACCCACACAAACACACCCACACACCCACACAGACACCTCCCCGCCGCACCTTTGTGTAGTCAAAGCGCCAGCCGTCAAAGCCGATGGACTTGCGCAGGTACAGCAGCCACTCGGATATGTCCTTGCGGATGCGCTCCTGTTGGTGGTTGGTGGCTTGGGTTGATTGTGGTGAGTGTGGGGAATGTGCTGGGTGTGGAGGGTGTGGAGGGTAAGTGGCGCTGCAGGGGTGCCCGCTCCTCTCCCCCTCCTGGCCTGCCCGTCTGCCTGCCCGTCTGCCTGTCCGTCTGCGCGCACTGCACATGCACATCTGCCTGCTTCCTTTCATCTTGTATCCCTCCCACCAACCCCAGCACACACGCCACACCCACACACCCACACCCACGCACCTGGCTGTGGTCAATGTTGGGTGCTGCCGGGTAGTCGTCCGCGTTTTTGTAGCCTCCGGTGCCGCCGAAAGCGGCGTTGTTGGCGCACACTGCAGATTTGTCCCAGGCCAGCCGCCCGCCAAACTTGTTCCACTTGCCGTCGTCGCCCTGCGGTTCGGGGGAGGGTGGGGTGAGGTGGGGTGAGGTGGGGTGGGGGAGGGTTTGGCTTGCAGGGACTGGGATGAAGGGAGCAGAGGGACAAGCTGCAAGCAGCATGCTGCACCTGCCCACCCTGCCCACACCAGTGATGCACCTTCACCACCTCACCGGCAGAAAGGAATTCCTCTCACCTAGGCTCACTCAGCCTCACCCTCCTTTCCCTTAGAACAGCCCTGCCGCATCCTCCCTCACCCTCGTATCCACCCTGCTTCCCTAAGCACTCCCTCGCCCTCATATTAGCCCCCACCACCTGCCTCACCATGCTTCCCCTCAAACCACCGCACTCAAACCACCGCAGTCAAGTCACCGCCTTGAATCACTCCCTTTCCCCCCACCCACCCCACCTCACCCCACCCCAACCCACCTGGTAGTGAGCGCAGCGGTGGTTGATCACAATGTCGGCAATGACCTTGATGCCCTGCTCGTGGAACACGCTGATCGCGTCTCGCAGCTCAGCCTCACTACCAAACTTGGAGTTGAGATCATACAGGTCCCGCGGCAGGTAGCCCTGCAGCAGCAGGGGGGGGGGTGTGATAGGGCGGCGGTGTACCGTGAGTGAAGGGATGTGTACGTGAAATGAACCCTGAAACATTGACTCTAGAGCATGGGACCCTGCAATGGACCCTGAAACAGATCCAGGCAGGCAGGCAGGCAGGCAGGCAGGCGGAGCGCGCAAGTGGCGGAGAGCAAGCTGATGCTGGAGAGCTTATCGGTTGCGGGCGCCACACGTTGCAAGGTGCTCGATGGAAGCAGTATGCCATGCACCGCCTTGCCCGCCCACCTCCTTAGCACTGCACGCTGCCACAGCTCCCCCACCCTAGTTTCCACACTACACACACACCACACACACACACACACACACACTCACACATCAACCACCACCCACCACACCACACACCAGCCGCCCTGCGTCCACCACAGTCCCACCACACCCCCCTGAACCCACTCTGACACACCCCTGCCCACCTGCGGCGCCACAGAGTCTGATGGCGGCGGGAACCAGATGGCGGTGAACCCCGCCTCTGCAATGTCGGCAGCCTGCCCCGACAGCTTCTTGTACCACGCCTCCTTGCTGCTCTCCCAGTTGAAGCCCTGCAGGATGATCTCGTAGCCGCTGCCGGCGGCGGGGCCGCTGGTGCGGACCTGGGAAGGGGGGGGAGGGGGTGAGGGCGGCCACAGGGGGGGGCTTGAGGGTGGTTGGGGGGAGAGGGAGGAGGTCAAGCTTGCAGTGCTCAGTGCGGAGTGCAGGCAGGCAGGCAGGCAGTGGATGGGCATCTCTGGACTCCGACCACACAAAAAAATCCAAACCATGCGCAAACAGCGACACCCCAGTCACATTTGCCGTCGCCGCCCTGCTTCTCCGTAAGTCGCCCGCCCCGCCCCTTGACGTTGATCGCCCTGCCATGCGCTGCCTCGCAGCCCCGCTTCTCAGCACTGCCTTGCCTGTCGCCACTCCCTCTCTCTCTCACTCGCTCTCTGCTCGCTTCCCCTCTCTCTCAGCAGCACCGGCCCACCCACTCACCGAGGGCGGCGGCTGCATGAAGTCAGGCACGACAGGCTTCACCGCCTCCACAGCCTTGATGGCGACCTGGCGGCGGGCGGTCAGCATAGCTTCCATGGCAGCCAGGGTGCGCTCCAGCAGGGATGCAGCCTCGATGCGGTCCTTCTGCGGCAGGTAGAACGGTAGGCAGACGCAGGGGGGAGGGAGGCAGGGTAGGTTGAGGTGGGGCGAGAGAGCCTGCCAGGGCCCGCCCTGTTGCTGCTGCACTGAAGCTAGCACATGATGTGGGGTGGCCCTCAACCGCCCCTGCCTCGCCTGCCACACGGCATCCTGCCCCGCTCGCTGTCACTGAGCCTGCTGACAGATGCGCTGGCTCTCATCTGCTGCTCTCTCGGCCTGCTTGCTCCAGATGCCGCCAATGAGGGTGCTAAGGTTGCTGCTGCTGCTGCTGTCCGCGGGGGCGTCTGCTGCTGCAAGCCCAACTGTGTGTTGTGTCAGCTCTTTACCTGGGCGTCTGCTGCTGCAAGCCCAACAGTGACACAGTTGCGACAACACACACGCACACCTCCACCCCCCCGCGCGCCTGCTTGGTTGCCATCGCCGCCACATCTGCGCCATCGTCTGCGCTGAGCTCCAGCATGTTCCTTTCTATGGCCACCAGCCTGGCTGCTGCTTTGCTCATCTCTGCTGCCGCGTGCTCCAAGGCATCGGGGTCTCCCGAGTTTGAGAGCGCACTGCAGGGTGGTGAAACAGGCCAGAAGAAGGCATAACGAAAGGAAAGGAGGATGGGCGCACAGAGAGACACACACACATCACAAATTGTGCGCAAAGGAAGAGAAGGAGAGAGAAGGAGAGAGCGAGCAGGGCCCTTGCCTCGTGAGCAGCATGCCACAGCTCTCCAGGCAGCTGAGCGGCCCATGTTCCGGCACTTCTGCCTGCCGGCACACCGGCTTCACACAGGCTCAATGCAACCGCTGCACGTCCACACCCCCCACCCCCGTCCCTCACCTCAGCGTGCTGGCCTGGTCCGCCGCCGCCAGCATTCCGAAGATGCTGGGCTTGGTGCTGCGCACGGTGCCCGCCAGCGCCACCAGCAGCTGCTGCTTCAGAACTGGCCACTGATCGGGGGTCAGCTTGTTTCCGTTGCAGTCTGTGACGCGGAACACGTCTCTAACAGGGCCCTCGCCGTCCTGCTGGTTGATCACCGCGGACGCGACTGTCACCCCGACTGCTGTCAGCACGTTTGTCACCTCTGCAAGCACCTCTGTATCATTCCTCCCAAACAGCTCCAGCACTGTGCACTCGTCATCTGTGGGCGGCAATTCACAAGGGCAGAAGGGTGCAGGCGTTGCAGGAGGGCGGAGGTAGCACATACTTCACAGAGCAGCCAGCAGCAAGCGCGCCAGCAACCAAACAGACGCAGCAAAACAGGGGCAGCGGGGCGAGCTGCCGAGCTGATTCGGCAGCCAAGCAGGCATTGCTCAAGCAGGCATTTCGACAGCTTGATGATGCATTGCAGGCCCTCAAAGCAGCTGCCGCACATCAGCGCATGTTGTTTGTTCACACAACTGAAGGCTCACCGCCATCATTGTCAAACGCAACCGACACCTCCGCCTCCCCCGCCTCTGCAGCCGCCTCTGCGGCCGGTGCTGCCGCAGACAGCAGCACCATTCGCCGCGTGCGCGGAAGCTGCCCGCCGCCGCTGCCATTATGCAGGTGCGATGCTGCCAGCCCGCTGCGAGCAGGGAGCAGCCATCGGCCGCTGCCGCTGAGGTTGCCGCCGCCGCCGCCGCCACCAAACTTGACGGGCGCCAGGGTGGCGCTGCCGCTGCTGCTGTTGTTGCTACTGCTGCTATGCCCACCACTGGCGCTGGCGCCGGGTCGCCGCGTTGGTGGCCGCAGTGTGAAGGTTCTGCTATCCGCTGCGCTGCGCAAAAAGTGGCCCTGCCTCTGGCTGAGCGAGAGTCGGGCTGCCAAGGGTGGGCAAGGGACATGCCCTGCGTGAGTTCTGCTGCTGCTACACAACCTGCGTAAACGGAGGCAGCAAGCAGCACTGGGCGAGGGCACGAAACACAAAGAGACGCCCGAGCAGGCAGTGGCGGCAATCGGCTGTGGCGCCGCTTGTGATGAGCTGTGTGCGGCGGCGCGTGCTGCTGGGCCTTTGGTGCTGTCCCACAAGCCAGCGCGCAGCGGCAGCAGGCCCCGGGAGCCAGGAAACGCTGCCCTAGCCAAAAGTGCTCCTGTGCGGCTGCGATCGGCCCTTGCCTGGCGGTGCTGGCGGTGCTTCCCTGGGCCTGGTTCATTGAGTGCTCGAGCACATGGCCTAGACCTCTCATCAAGTGCTTGGAGGCACGAGATGCCCCCCGTTGCGGCAGGAGACAGCGTGCACGGCCTTTCGGCTGACTGATGGGGTGCGAATGCTTAAACGGCACGCCAGCCAGTATTCACCAGCCTGGGCTTTCTTCAAACCATTCGATCTGGGGAGCCCCTGCAATGCATGCCATTGCAATCGTGCTGCTCATTTGATCACGACTGACATCGGCACAAAAGCTTTCCGCAACCAACTTCGACTTTTGAGCCACGGCGCCTCAGCTGCCACATAGACAACCCTCCGATACTTGAGAGTAGGAGAATCGATTCGTAGGTGACACTCATCAACAATCTTCATCCGCCGCCCCGCCACCGCCGCCTCTCCCCCACTGGCCCGCTGCCAGGCCATGTCGGATGGTGGCCGGGGAAGGGGTCGGGGCGCCTACTACAAAGCAAAGTATGGTGGCGGTGGGCGCGGACGGGGCGGGCGTGGCGGCGGTGGCAGGGTCGGATTCCGAGAGGAAGGTGAGGCAGGAACTGTGGCTATTCCCTGCCGCAGAGCACAGGACTGGCATGAGAGGTGCAGACCTCTCATGAGCGTTAGTAAACCTCCTCCTCGTATCCTCTTGCCCCTCCTCAGCCCCGACCTCTGCTCTGCGGCTCCCCTGTCGCTACTGTCATCTCTTGCTGCAGAAGGCTCACTTTACTCGAGCCAGGGCCAAGGTCGGCAGCAGGCAGGAGGAGAGCAGCAGGATGCTGGTGGCGCCAGCGACGATGGTGGCTACGGTGCTGAAGGCCCAGCATCAAGCAGCACAGGTGCTGCTGGCTGCACTGCTGCTGCATGCGGTGTGCTGCCGCTGCCTGCCGTGCCAGCGCCGCGACATCCCTCACTTCCAGGCAGGCCTGAACATGGCAGTGGCTCATGCCCGATGGACTTCCCCATTGGCATCCACCCTGCTGCGTCTCACTCTGGCGAGCACCAGGCAGTGGCGGGCTGCTGGCTGCAGCAGCACAGGAAGGAACAGTGGGAGTGGAACGGCCAGTGCACCCGGCGGCACCCATTTGCATGCCTTCCATCTACCCTGCAGGCAGCGGCTCTGACCTGGCGGCGGCTCTGCAACGCATCGACGGCCGAGGCTACAAGGCTTACAAGGATATCGAGGGGAGGTGGCAGATGGCGGCGCAGCAAGGGGGATACTGCCTGTGCGTGGACTGGGTGCAGGGAGACCCCTTTGCGAGCCCGAGCAAGTGTCGAGTGGTGCTGCCGGCCGCTCTCGCAGCGCTGCCCGCCCAGCTGGTTTGCAGCCGCACGAGGCGCACAGCAGTTTGTGACTACCTCACTCGCAGCTTTGGAGCTGCGGTGGCGGCCTCGGGTGTGTGGTGTGTGTGTTGCTGAAGAGATGGGGTGCGTAGGAGGCAGGCAGTCGCACCTTGGCCACCTTGCTTTGTGCTTCATTTTCAGCAGGCATGAGGCTAAGATGGGACCAAAGACTCCTTCCCTGAACTGTTGACCCCCCCTCCTCGCTGAGCAGGCGGCGACATCCGGCAGCAGAGCGGCGGCTGGCAGGGGGAGAAGGGCGGCGAAATGAGCGTGGACAAGCCGGGTAGGTCGCCGGTGGCACCACAGGCCGTGTGCTGCTTCCCTGGCTGTTTGTTGCACGAGCCAAGTGCTGCATGCTGCATGGCCCTTACTGCCAGCCTCCGTGCCCTGCGCTGCCTGTCAGCACAGCCTGCGCCCTGCCTCTTGCCTGCCTCCATCATCGGTCTCGCGCTGTGCCTCCGTGTGCACTGCAGGTCAGCACGTGTTGGAGAGGACGTCTGTGTTGATACTGGCTGATGGGTCGGTGGAGGCACGCTTCACAGGTGCGGACACAGCGATGACCTCGACCTGCAAAGGGGCACATCATGTGGGCCTCTCCCTGCCTGCCTGCCTGCCTGCCTGCCTGCCTGCTTGGCTGGCTGGCTGGCTGGCTGGCAGTGGCCTAGAAGCCAAGGGAACACAACAAACACACAGACACGGCAGCAGTGTCACAGGTGCTGCTCTCCCCGGATAGCTGGGGTGCCTGCTCGCCTCCCTTGCCAGCTCACCTCCCGCCATTTGCCGTGTGTGTGCGTGTGTGTGTGTGTGCAGTGGCGCTGCCTGCTCGTGGGCGCTCAGTGTTGGGTCAGTGGGCCTCCTCAATCCTGCTGCAAAATCTGCCCCGGTGGGTGAGCGTGGGGGGTAGCTGCGGCCAGCTTGCGCTTGGGGGGCAGCTGGTAATCCCAGCAACGTACCTGTGTGCTTGCTTCATCTCATGTGCTCATGTGCTTGCTTGTTCGCTTGTTTGCCCGTCTTGCTTGCACCTTGCACCTGAGAAGAGCGACCCACTCGGGCACTCACGCACATGACCACACACACACACACACACACACACACACACACACACACACACACACACACACACACACTGTGCAGGTACGTGCATCAGGGCCTGCAGTACGCCCAGCAGGACCGACACGCCCTGCAGTGCCACGTGGAATGTGTGGAGGACACACAGTCGCTGCGGGACCAGCTGCCCGCCCTTGGCCTCGTCTCCTTCTTAGGCGACGGATCCATACTGCCGAGGTGGGTGAGTCGAGAGCTCCACGCCTCATTCACTGGGGGCAGGCAGACGGTGCTGGCCATGCAGGGCATCGCTGCTCAGCAGAGCTGCTGCGGCGGCGGCTGCTCTGTGCGTTCACTCGTTTGCTATGTGGATAGCATGAGGTGGCGCTGCCCGCCCTGCCGGCTGATCCAGCAAGCTGATTGCCATGTGTGCGCACTTCACAACTGCCCAGGAAGAGCGGCGCGTCAGACGAGCCGATGGCGGCGGCGGAGGCGGTACCGTTCCGCTCCCCCGAAGCGCTGGCGGTCACCGTGCAGCTGCCCAACCGGGGTGCAGTTCGGGGGCTGGGCATCAGGCAAGTGTGCATTTGCTGCCCTGCCAGAGGTGCAGGCTGGGTCCCTGTGCTTCCATGCGCTGCCCTGCCCTGCCCTGCCCTGCCCTGTGCAAACCACCCGGCCAGACCATGCCCTGACGGCCCTCCGTGCCGCACGCGCATGTCCCCTCCCTGGGTGCACATACAGGCGCGGCATCACTCTGGTGGTGGGCGGCGGCTTCCACGGCAAGTCCACTGTGCTGGAGGCAATTGAGTGTGGTGTGTACAACAAGGTGTGGCGGCAGCCAAGGAGCCGTAGCAACCTTTGCGGGCTGGGTTTGTCTAGGGCCTGGGGAGGGTGCTTGGAGTGTGATGCACACTGTGCGTTGTGTGCATCTGCGTGCTACACCTGCGTGCAGGATGCCAAGCACACCGGCAGGGTGCTTCTCCCTTGCTCAATTCTGGTGATGCTGCTCACTGGCCGCCGCCTTACCGCGTGCGCAGATTCCAGGAGACGGCCGTGAGCTGATAGCCACCGACCCTTGTGCAGTGAAGATCAGGGCCGAGGATGGCAGGTGCGCGTTTGCCTTGCCACAACTTGCCTGGCCTGGCCTCACAGCAAGCATGTGCAGCCTGTCGCTGCCTGCTGCTGCAGCTCTGCCAGCAGTGAGGCATCTTCTCAGTTTGCTCTTTTGAACTTTGCTCCTTGAAACAATGTTAGCAGCCGCCGTGGTGGACCTGGCCACCGACTCGTTGCCTTGAAGAGTGCACCTTGAGCGCGCTTCCTTGTGCACTCCAAAGTGGGTAATCATACCCTGGCTACCTGCAGGCGTGTGGAGAGTGTCAACATCTCTCCCTTCCTCTCCAACCTTCCGTTTGGGAAAGACACCCGCTGCTTCCAGACCCCAGACGCATCTGGCAGCACCTCACAAGCAGCAAACATCCAGGAGGTGAGGCGGGAAAAGGGGAGGGGAGGGGAGGGAAGGGGAGGGGAGGCGAGTGGAGTGGAGGGGAGGGCTGGGGACGGGAGGGGAGGGGAGAGGAAGGGACGGAAGGGGGCACCCCCCCTCGCCACCTGCTCGCTGAATGCACGAGAGAACGTCACGCTGTCGCGATCCATTCCTTTTCGGAGGCGCGCACATCTGCCGTTGTGCAAACACTGGCTTGACTGCCCGCCTGCTGCCCGCGTGTTCGTTGTCCCGCCCACTTCCCTCCACCTGACCTTGCTTGGCTTCACACCACAGGCTCTGGAGGTAGGAGCCTCCACTCTGCTGATCGACGAAGATAAGGTGAGTGGGTTGGTGACGGGGTGGCAGGCAGCACGCAAGGTTGGGCCACACTGCCTGGTGGCAGGAAGTTGCATGGAAAGAAAAAAGAAAAAGAAAAAAAAGAACCATTGCGCAGTGCAGCAGTGTGGTTTAGTCCAATTTGACCATGCCAGTGCTTGCTCCTGCACCCATTGCCCTGGTGCTGTGCTGAGCTGCAGGTGGCCTCCAATGCCATGACCAGGGATGCTCGCATGCTGGTGCGTGCTGCGCCTGTGCTGCGCCACTATTGATAGATGTCTCGTCTCTCATGCAAGGCAGCCCTGTGATGCGAGATGCAAGCTGTGGTTGCCAGTGGTGCAGCCTCTGCGTCCTCCGCACCTGCTTGCTTCACCACCCTGCCTTGCCTTGTCTGGCCTTTGCCCCTTCTTTCCCCTCCTTCCAAACCCACCTCCCGCTGCAGGAGCTGGTGTCCGGCAACAGGGAGCCCATCACACCTTTCATCTGCAAGCTGCCGCCGCTGGCTGCGCTGGGCGTCTCCTGCATTCTTGTCATTGGCGGCTCGGGCCAGTACTTTGACGTTGCTGGTGGGTGGGTTCTGTGGTGGGGTGCTGGAGCAACGGTGCAAAGGAGATGCCGGTCCTGTGTGTAGGTCTCAGAAGTCTCGGTGCATGCCTCTGGTGGCTTGTTGGCAGCTGACTGGCTCACCCCATGGTACTGCCATACCGTATCGCCGCAGATACCGTGATATGCATGGACGCGTACGTCCCCTCCGACGCGACGGCGGCGGCCCGCGCCATCTCGGCTCGCCATGCTGGCACCGGGGACCGACTGCCGCGGCATGAGACGTATGGTGACATCACGCCTCGCACTCTTGCATCTGGTGAGGGTTTGGGTCAGGAGGGAGAGTGGGGGCGGGAGTGGGAAAGGGAGGGGGAGGGCGAGGGCGAGGGCGAGTGGGAGCGGGGAGTTGAGAGGGAGCACGGGCTGAGCAGCATGGCTGCTGGCGTCAACATGTGTGTGATGCAGCCGCTTGCTGCCTTCTTGCCTGCCTTCTTGCGTGCCTGCTGGACTTCCCACCCTCAAGCCCACTCCACACACCCTTGCTGCTGCTGCTGCTGCTGTTCTGTTGCGCCTGCCGCAGTGCACCCGCGCCCGGTGTCAGCCCACGGTCGTGACTTGAGGGTGAAGACCAGGACCCTGCACTGCATCCAGTTGGACCAAGAGGAGGAGCTGGATCTGAGGTGTGCTGGCGGGTTGTGTGGCGGTGCTGGCAGCAGCGGGTGCTGGTGCATTTGTCAATCTGGTGCGAGTCTTGCTGCTGCTGCACAGCAGAGGGGCTTGCAGCGCCGGTGACCCCCCACGTTGCATTCTTCACTTCATCCCTGACGATGTCCCTCCCTCCCTCCCCTTCCGGTGCCATCCTCCCTCGGCGGGCCCCGCTCCCCTGCTCCCGCAGCGCCGTTGAACAACTTGTGGAGGTGTCACAGACGCGGGCCATCGCAGATGCCTTGGTGAAGCTCAGGGGCGCGCTTGCGGGGAGGGGCGGGCCCTGGACGGGCCGCCCGCTAACGCAAGTGCTTGATGCGCTCGAGGCAGAGATGGATGAGAGAGGCGTGGATGCCCTGGCCGGACGCGCTAAGCCAGGCAACCTGGCACGGCCGCGCCGCTTCGAGCTGGCAGCCGCCGTCAACCGCCTGCGCACTGCACAGCTGCGCCAGCTGGCTTGAGCTGGCGTGCACGCTGTTGCAAGTTGCTTTGTAAACAAAAGGACTGAACTGCAAATGCAAGCAAGCGGGCGGAGATGGCAGCCTATCTTCCCACCTGCACCAGCCCTGTGTGCATGTTCAAAGATGATGTTTTACAGGGAAACAGTTCAGCTGTGAATGTAGCTGCCCCTCAAACGTCTGACTGCTTCAGAGCAACAGGGACAAAATTCGACAGCAGCACCAGCACTTCAGATCAATGAGGCTACGTTGCCTTGCGCTGATCCAAATCTACACCACAGTCTGCTCGACTGTGCAAGTGGGTGGGCCTCCACCCCACTCACGTGGACCCAAAGTGCTCACTGACCATCGCTTCCGCCTCCGCCACTGTCGGCTGAGCACCGATGGCGCCCGGCTTGGTGCATGTGAAGGCGCCGCAGGCGGTTGCGAACTGCACAGCGCGTCGCAGCTGCAGGGCGGCGCAGCGGTGCGAGGGGGGGAGGCAGGGAGTGGGGGGCGGGATTGAATCAACAGGTGCGCGCCTTAATGGCCGCGGCTGCACATTAGCAAGCTTGCTCTGCGCGGGTCCGGCCAAAAGCACAGTGCAGGAACACACAGCACAGCACAGCACAGCACAGCACAGCACAGCTCAGCTCAGCACAGCACAGCACAGCACGACGATGAAGCAAGGCCGCAGGCTCACATTCTGCGGGTCAGCCACAAGCGAGTCCAGCCCTGAACGCAGCAGCATGTAGTACACGAATCCAGACAGGTAGGCATCTCCCGCCCCTGTAGTGTCCGCCACCTTGACGCTCAGCACCGGCACAGAGCCGCTCATGGCCATTTTGCCGCCGGGTGCATGGAAGGCGTATGCACTGCCCTTCTCTCCAGCTGCAAAGGTTGTTGTTTGGGCAGGGGATGAGGTTAACGGGAGGGAATGAGGTTTAGGGAGCAGGCAGGACACGCTTCTGGGCAGCAGGTTGCTATGAGCAGTGAGCAACAACAGGCGTTGGGACAGGCTGCATTGGCAGGCACGAGGCGGGAAGCGCCCCACAGCGCCCAGATAAAGAGTTGGGAGAGAGGGGAGAGTGCTCACCCGATACTAGCACCCCCTTCCAGCTGCTGCACTGCTCCAGCACTCGCTCCGGGTGCTCAAGCGCATCAGCAGCTGGGATGCCATACAGCCACTCTGCCTCCTGCGGCCAGCAGTGAGTGGGTGGGGTGTTGCAGAGTCAGGGCGCGAGTGACTGACTGCAGGTCGAGCGGCGGTACAATGGGTATGATGAGCAGGGCACATGCCGCCTGCGCTTGACAGCACTGCTGACCGCCCTTCCCTCGCCCACGTGGGCGCCATTCACCCACCGCACCTCGTCGGTGATCTTCAGCACGTCCGCCTGCTGGCAGTACTGCAGTACCGCCTCCTTCGCCGCTGCCTCGTCATCCCAGAACACCGGTCGCCAGTTGACATCGATCACCACACAGCAGCGGCCACCCTGCAAGCTCCACGCAACAGAGTGAGCATCAGGGAGTGGAATGGGTGGCGCAGGGCAGCAACAAGCGAGACCAGCGCCAGCAAGGCCCACAGCTGCGGCACAGCGCGTGTGCAGTAGCTGATCCACACGACTGAATGAGGCTTGCTGTGCCGCTCGTCCCCAAGCTCCTGCCACAACACACACTTGCCACCCACATACCTCCTTGGCCAACGACACTGCTTTACGCATCGCCTCGGCGGTGGTACCGCCAGCCAAGCCAAGTGTCCCGCTAACAAGCACGTCTGCCCCCTGCACAGCAGGATGAACCGGCTGATAAGCGGCGAGTAATGTTTGGTGAAAGGCTGCCACGACCAGCACTCCTCTCTGCACGTGTGTGCTGTGTAGGCTGCCTGCTCCATCGTCTGGTGCAGCATCTGCCAGCGCAGCCTGCCTGCCCTCTGCCACAGCCCACACACCTGCTCACACTCACAGCCCATCCTCTAACCCACCCACCCACCCTCCCACCTTGATTTTGTCTACAGGAAGGGCTGCCGGATCCAGGAAGCAGTCCCCATACTCATGTGTGTGCGCCTGCAAGGAGCAACGCAGGCCAGCACAGCCGAGACTGGGCGGCCGGGACCGTTATCAAGCCAAGGGGCCGGCACCAATGCTGAGCATCAAGGCTAGCCAGGACCAGCATTCGATGGACGGCCGGCTAGCCTCCCGGCTCTGGATACACAGTGATTGGGAAATTGACGCTTGGGGCTTACTCTCCCTCGCCTTGACCCTCAGCTTGCCCTTTTCCTTTTGTCCCAACCTCACCTCGGTGCCCACTCCCTCTCATCCTCACCCCCATCGTTGCCGTCGCCTGAACCCTCAATTCCCACCCCTCACCTTGCCAAACCCTGCAAACACGCGGTCCCCGTCTTCTGTACGAGTCACCAGCACATCCCGCGTGGGCTGGCTCACACGCTGCACTGCGCTGGTGTCAACTCCCCGCTCTGCAGGCCGAGCAGCAGGCAAACGAAAGGCGGATGGGGCAGCTGCAGTTTGGCATTCCAGGCCTGCCTACTGCCAGTGCCAGCGTTGAAGGCAGGCGCAGCTGCCGCCACAGTCACATGTAGGCGCGCTGCCACCCTCCTCTCGTCTGCTTGGCCGTCAAATCAGCAGCCTGGACCATGCTTTTCAGGCAGAAATGGCGAGGGTGGTCTTCTGCACAACACACTCACCCTGCAGCAGCGCCACAAACTGATCGCCCAGCTCATCCTGGCCGATGGCGCTGATGAAGAGCGAGCCCGCTCCCAGCCGAGCCACGCCAGCGGCGACATTGGCGGGGGCGCCGCCAGGGTATGGCGTCCTGCAGCAGGTAGGAATGGCATCAACACATTTGCTGTGGCAGTCCCTGCTTGCAGCTTGTGACTGCAAGGAGTCATGTGCAGAGAGTGGCCCAACAGCGCCATGGCTTGACTGCCAGCAGCACGCACCAGGACGTCACTTCCTCCTTGGGCTTCCCCAGCTGGTCCGCCAGGCAGTCTGCAAGCAGCACAGTAATGGAGTGGTTCGGCCGAGTGCAGCGGCGGCGCAGCGGCGGCAGTTCTTTTGACACCCACCGTATAGCGCTTCGCCAATTGCGGCAACATAGCGACTCTTAACAGCCTCCTTGACCGACATGGCTTGTGAGACAACGATACGCGAGCTGGATCGTCGATTGAGTGTGTGCCTGGTGCAGGGCTGTGTTCGGATGGTGCTACGATTGGTGAGGGTGGACGCCCTGCCGCCTGCAAGTGCCGATGCGCTCATTCTGAAGCTGAGTTGTCAGGGGGCGCGGGCTTGCGCGATGAGGCTGATCACAGGCCCAACAATGCTATGAGTACACTGATCAATGCACTCAGAGCGATCCGCTCGCCGATCGCTTTCCTCTGTACCACCTCACTTTTAAAAAGGCCCGCCCGGGGCGGCGGCAGGTTCCGACGGTCAAATGTTGGCGGTAACCTGCAGGCCTTGTGATTACATCACAGGCATGGAACATGGGCAACCCGCAAAGTGTGCCGACATCAGCCTGCGTGCGGCGCTTCAGGCAATGCATGCGCATCGCGCTTCTCAGCTGCCGCTCCCTCTATGTCGCGGCCAGCATCAGGCCCTCCACCGCTTCTACTGCCCGCTCCAGTTGCTGTACATAGGCCAGGAACTCGGGATCGGCTTGAACAGCCTGCATGACGGTTCCAGCGAAGCGACATCAAACAACTCAGAATGGCACGATCGGCCCCCCTGTTGCCTCGCAGTGTGCATGCGCATGACGCAGCATGCTTGCCTGTATTGCGGCCACCAGACTTGCGTTGTCAGAGTGTCCAAAGAGAGCAGCAGCGCTGTGCGCGGCTTCCATCGCCTCCTCCTCTGTTGCTCCTGCGCTAGCGCCAGTAGCTGCCCACCCTGCCTGCTTTGCATGCTGGGCTTCTGGCCGTGCCGGCTGCTGCTGCTGCTGTTGCTGCGGCTGCTGCGTGTAAACGACTTGCTCGATGGCTGTGGCTGCGACAGGGGCAACGGTAGGTGCAGGCTGGGGCCGTGCAAGCGGCTGCGCAATAGTGAGCCGCCCGGCCTGAATGGCTTGGAGCAGAGCGCCACACTCCCTTCCTGCCTGTGCGGTGTCAAACTGCACTGCTATGGTGCACTGCACCTGCTCATGATGCAGCTGCTGCGTCGCACCTGGCAGGGCGGGCAGGGCGGGCACGCTGGCAGAGCTGGTTGCAGGTGTTGCCAGGGAGAGCAGCAGCAGGTGGCCGCCACTGCCGCCTGCTGTGCTGCCCGTGCTGTGTTGCGGGCACAGCAGTTTGAAGGCAAAGCTTGTCGGCAGTAGCGGCGCTCGTACAAGCTCTGCGTTGCGTCGCAGGCTGCAGAGCAGAAGCGGTGGCGCCTCGCCGCGAAGTTGCACCGTCAACACGCCGCCCGCCGCACTCTTGAGCCACACGCCGCGGCTGCTGGATTTGAGGGCCGGCAGCCCGGTGCCTGCAGGCTGTGCCTGTTCTCGGAAGGGCACCCAGGCTGCCACGGATCCAGTCCAGCACGAGACGAGGGGCAGCTCAAGCGCTCGCATGATTGCGGCAGGGGAGTCAGGATGGCCGCGATCAGGCTATGAAGAGTGAACAGCGATGTCGCAAAGGCTGCACTGCACGCTGCAAGTCAAATTTAGGAGAGGCACTACACTTTGATTTGCAAGCGCCCTTTTGCCCGCCTGCTGTGCCGCATTGTTGTGCATTGTGTGCACACAAGCCAGCAGCGAGTGACCCACCCGCACAAACACCAAACTTTGCCGCTGCGACTCCTGGTGTGCCGTCGACAGCCGTGTGTCGCTCGGCTCCATGGAGGCACCATATCAGGGCACCCGCTCGCACGACCCCCCAGCCGCCAGCGCCATGAAGCTTGGGCCGACATATCTGACGACTCGGGCCCTCAGCGGCCTGGCACACTACGCCTACAAGCCTAGCGGATACACAGTGCTGGACAGGCTGCACCAGCCGTTCTGGAACTGTAAGTTTTGGGCGGCAACGGCGGTGGCGGCACCGCCGACGAGCCTTCTGGCCCTCTGAAGCGCTCCCTGGCTGCCCCTCCATCTTGCAGACATCACCGACAACTGGCTGCCGATGTGGCTGGCCCCCAACCTGATCACCCTGATCGGTCTCACTGCCCTGGTCCTGTCATATGTTACGGGCTGGGCGCTGCTGCCCGAGTTTGCGGGCAACGCGCCCCGCTGGTTTTACTTTTCCTGGTGCGCACCTTACACACCTGGACCTCACTGGACTGTGCTGCAGTGTCCTGCTGTGGTGCATGCAGCTTGCCTGCCAGCGTAAAGAACTCTGCGGGGGAGTTCCATCGCACTCGTGACCTTGGCATGCTTGTTCCCCCCCATGTCGCCCTGTGCAGCGCGTTCGCAGTCTTCTTTTATCTGCACATGGATTGCTTGGACGGCAAGCAGGCACGGCGTACCAAGAACAGCTCCCCCCTGGGGCAGCTGTTTGACCATGGTGCGTGTGTGGGACGGTCTCAGTGCTGCTGCTGCTGCTGCTGCTGCTGCTGCTGCTGCTGCTGCTGTAATGCATCACAGCGTGTGGGATGTGTCTCATAGACAGTTGTAAGTTAGGCCCCCCAATCATGCGCTGAAGTCCATTCCATGATGATTATGGATACTGCTTAATGCCATGCCCCTTTGCTGCGCTTTCTCAACCGCGTAACTCTGCCTTGACGATTGCGCCACGTGAAAAATACGCCGTTCCCGGCACCGTTGCCCTCGTTGCCCTCCCGATGGCCAAACACCGTTCCACTTCACCGCACTGCAGGCTGTGACGCGCTGGCCGTGCACCTCATCTTGATGAACGTCGCCTGCTCCCTCAACCTGCCCATTGGGTGGCGCATGATGACCGGCTGCTACTGCGTCATGGTGCCCTGGATACTCGCGCACTGGGAGGAGTACCACACTGGTGTGTGCCTGTGTCTGTGTGTGTGTGTGCCTGTGTGTGTGCCTGTGCTTGAGTTCGTCTTTGTGCCTGTGTATGTTTGGGTGTGCGCGTGTGACCTGCTGCCCTTGTCGCCCAAATACGCCGCCATCTGTGCCACCGTCGCTCCATACGGCACGGCAGCTTCGTCCCGCCTCCTGTGTGCTGACGTCTGCCTGCCTTGCCTTGCGTGGCGGCTGTGTGCGCCTGTGCAGGCACTATGGTGTACGGCAATGGCTACATGGGTGTGACTGAGGCCAACTATGCTGTGGTGTTGGTGCACCTCATCACAGGCATCATCGCCCCCTTCCGCTGGCTGTACCACCCCTTTGCCGCCCTGGCCCGCAGCAGCCTGGCCTCGCAGCTGCTGCCCCCCGCCGCAGCAGACTTCCTGGCCACTGTGCAGCTCAACGACTTTGCGGTGGTGTGGATCAGCAGCATGGCGGCCTCCCTGCTGGTGCAGCAGGTGGTGAGGGTGTTCCGCCTGTCAGGCAGCCCTGTACTGGAGCACACCACGCTACCCATCAAGGAGCGAGGCCACAAGCAGCTTGGCAAGTGGAGGGCGGCGTGGCACCTACTGCAGCTGCTGTCCTTCTTTGTGCTGGGCGGCGTGCTGGTCACCCTGCCTGGCTTTGCGCCGGGGCAGGGCCGTGTGGCATTTGCCACCTTTGGTGTCGCGTATGCGATGCAGGTGGGTCATGCCTGCTGCATGTGCACTCGCGCCTTTGGCTCTGTGTGGCTGTGTGTGTGTGTGCGCATCGCCTGGCACGCTGCCGAATTCGTTGCCAGAAGTGCACACACAGCATTACAGCTCACGTGCCCTTGCCGCCAGCAACCTCACTGCTGGCCATTGTGCTTGGGTCTGCATGCACCCTTCTTCACAGCACTCATGTGTTGGCTTGGCTTGCCTGTGTGTCGTTCGCTCACACCCGGGCCTGCTTTCTGCTATCGCCTCAGCTTCGCCTCAGCTCCTGTCTGGGCTCCCGTCTGAGCTCTCTGCCTCCCCTGCTTGCCCTCCTCCCTCCCCCTCTCTCTTCCTCCCTGCTCCTGCAGGCCACCAAGTTCATCATGGCTCACATGAGCAAGGAGCCCTTCTCAATGACTGCCTGGCCCCTGATGCTGATGGCCTTCCAGGTGGGAGCCAGGGGCCTGGCTGGCTGGCTTGTGTGTGTATGTGTGTGTGAGGGCTGGGTGGTTTGGGAGCAAAAGGGGGAGAGGGAGGCGCCTGATGCTTCAGCCTTGCCGTATGCGTTGGCTTGGCCTGGTTGGCTTGTGTGGTTGCGCTGGGTCGGTTGAGAGTAGCGGGACAGCAAAGCGGCAAGACAGTTCTGCTGCCGCCTGCTGCCAGGTTGCACCAAGTGCATTGTTTGACAGCAGTCGGGCCAGCCTGCATGCACATCAAACATGGTTGCACGACACCCTGGATTTCCACAGCAGGCGACTCCCTCCCTCTTGCCACTGTGCCTGCCCTCCACATTGTTTGCTGTGCAGATCGCCACCCACCGCAACCCCTGCCTGGACCCAGTGATTGTGGGCTACAGCGTCAACGCAGGTAAGGCTACTGCGCCTTTCGTCTCAACTGCAACCTGACGTCTGAGAAAAGACGCTCAGAGGGTCTAGCAATGCAAGCGTGCACCTTGTCCGTGACTGCCGCTGCTCACAACTGTGTGTGCTGCGCCTGCTGCCTCTGCTCTGCAGTGGTGGTGCTTGGCTACCTGCATTACGTCATCAGCATGGTGAACGAGATCTGCGCGTACCTGAAAATCCCGTGCCTCACTGTTCGCAAGGTGGTCGACTGATCTGGCAGCGGCGACAGCTCAGCACACATCATAGCTGCATTGCATCGGCTTTGGTGTGTATCAGGTAGCGGCGTTCGGCGGCACCGCTGTGTTTGCTTGTGAGCCCAGCAGGCGTGTGTCGCCAAATGTTACACAGCACAAACTGTGCTCAATTCTTTTGCGGCCAGTGCAAGTTTGTGTCCCGTGACTGCTTGTGTAGCGTCTCGTCTAAGTGCGCTTGATCCCTTGCTTTGCTGCTGGCGCTCTAGCTCTGGCTCCCGTTTACATCCTCATCTTCCTTCCGCTCCATTCTGCCGCACGCACTGCAAGCACTTGTTCTGCGCGGTTACAGCACCCACCTGACATTGCTGGATTCTTTGTGTCCGTTTTGGACCACTCTGTGTCCTGTAAAGTTGTGATCACATGAAGCAAGCAGGAGCTGCCTGAACGGTTGGATGTTGATACGCAGCAACTCCGCCGCTGATCGGAAAGTCGGTGGCGGTGGCGGTAAAGTCTCATCTGTCGTGCATCTGCAGAGGCACCCTCCCATTTCCATTTCTCACCCCCTGCACCTTGTCTTCGACTGTGTAGCGAGCCTGGACGTGCCATCCCCGTTGCCCGCCAACTTTGCTGCCAACCCCTTGCCACTGCTCCTCCGCTCCACGCCATGGCCGCTAAGATAAAACGCGTGCTGCGCACCTGGAACAGCGTCGACGACTTTCAGGAGGTGGGGCCAGATGAGGGAGATTCGTGCCCATTGGCGCCGAAACACTCAGCACACGAGTTTGTGGCCGGCAAACGCGCGTGGGGTGCCATCGGCGCGCCGCCTCTGGGGCGGCGGAGCCAACCTCCGCTGCCGCCTTGCGGCCTTACAAGGCTGCAACACCACCCCTCCCCGCCCCCTGCTGCAGGGTGAGGAGTGGCAGGAGGCCCTTGACGCCCTGGAGTCTGTGACAAGCCAGGTCGGTGCTGCCGCCCTGCAGCAAAACCTCGTGGACTGTGCTCCGCCGCTGGCTTGCGCCCGGTTGACAGCGACGTGCGCCTGCCAGCACCAATTGCCTTTCCATTTGCTGACTTGACTTGTCACCGTCCCCTGCAGGTGTCTGGGGACCCCAAGGCCTTTGACCTGACCGGTGACGGCGAGCGCTGGGAGGCGGCAGGCGGCGACGAAATCAGCGAGGCCTCGGAGTTCTCAACTGTGCTGTACGAGAAGTGGGCAGAGGTGCTGGGGCAGGCGGCCGAGAACTTGGAGTGGGAGCCCGCACAGGTGGGCGTGCCTAGCCTGCTGTCATGTGGGTGCAGCAGCACGCCACACGCCACACGCCACACGGTCCGCTTCACACCACGCTCCAAACCGCTCCCCTCGAGTGTTTTGCGCCACAGCCTCTCTCCGTGTCCCTCCCCGCATCAAGCATCAGCCTGCCTCACTCACCCAACAGCCTTTCCCCTACCTCTGCGCTTCAAATTGCCCACCAAACCTCCCTCTCGCTCTCTGCACATGCTCTCCAGCCACCCTCGAACTCACACCTCCCCCCCACCCCCCCTCCCTGCAGTGGGAGGCCCTTTGGAAGAACCTCCAGAAGTGGGGGCGGGCCCTGTCCCGTGCCGGCCTCGACTTTGGAAACGACACCGGCATGGGAGAGCTGCAGGAAGTGGGTGAGTGAGCTGAGCTGCTGCCAGCTAGCTGCCTGGCTGGAGTCACCCTCTGAGCTGCTGCTGCTGCTGCTGTTGCTGCTGCTGGGGATTGCTGGCGTGGTGCTCGTGCCACCGGTGTTGAGTGCTTCTGTTTGGTGCACGGCTTGGATTGCGTGGACGATTGCTGGCTACCTGGGCAGCAACCTTTTCCACCCTGCCGCTCTTGCCCATACCTCCATGCCTGCCTGTCCCGCCTCCCGGCATCCCCTGCCGCTGCAGTTGAGGCATACAGCAGCGGTGCACCCAAGCAGCGCAAGCGGAAGGCTCCTGTGGAGGAGGCGGCGGAGGAGGAGGGGGAGGAGGACGAGGAGGATCCAGCTAAGAAGAAGCGGGCTGCTGACGACGAGTGATGCATGCGTCGAACACGGGAATTGCCCGAAGCGCGCAGTGCACGCAGCGTGTGCAGTACGCGCAGCCTGCTAGCGTCATGAGCTGCACGTCCTGTGCCCAAATGACCCTCTTACCAGCAGAGCGTGCTCGCCTCCCCCACCCGCCGGTGCCACCTGCCTGCCTGCGGCGACATGCGCAGCATGCCGTCGGCCTTTGCGCATGGGCGGGCAGGCGGCGGCGTGACTACCGCAGCTGTGACCGTCGTTTGCCTTCATGCTAATTCACTCTGCACCATCGCACTCACATCACCCTGACACCCCGTTTGTGGGTCCTGACTGATCCCACCTCTGCGCCTCTGGCTGCGCTTCTCTGCGCTGCTAGAGCTGCCTCTGTGACTCAAAACACTCTTCGTCGCTGGACTCTCCTTCTCTTTTTTGTATTTGACCATTGCAACTGCCAGGGAACACGGCAGTTGCCAACACAGGCGGGGCGTCAGAGGAGGCACAATGCATTGCTTCATCCTGCAAGCGCAATATGGTGCTGCCCCTGTTTGCGGTGACCAAACCGGCATCAGGTTTGCGAAGCCTACAAGCTGGGCAGCACCTCCAGACATGCTGTGGCCTGGATGAAAAGGCGTCAGCCGAGGTGACAGCGCTGCCGCAGCTGCGTGCGTACTTTGATCGCCAATGGTGTTGCTGGGTATGGAGCAGGACTGAAGCGGAGCCATATTTGTGGCTGCCCCTTGAGCGACGATCAGTTGCAATGCCACCTTTTTCGTCCTTGCGCACTGACTCAACACAAACGCCTTGCAAACACACACCCCTGCACAACTTTGACGGGGCCAGGTGCCGCCAGAGAATAGCCGGGAGGGGAAAAGGCACCCGTGTACCATGCTGGTTGCCCGGTTACGCTCGGCGGCGCCATCTGAGCTGCACCCACTGCAGATCGTGTGGCCGCATTGCGTGTGCAGAGGGTGCAGCCGTGGCCTCTTTAGCCGCACGTAGGATGCTGGCTCCAAGATCACTAATAGTACAACGCAGGGGTATGACAAGCTGGCATGCAAGGTCCTTTCCCGATCTCGGTTCGTATAAACCCCCTCCTCTCCTCAACTCCCGCATTTGCATCGTGCCCTACTCCTCGATTACTATCCATCCCGCGCCATGGCCCGATCCCTCGCACTCCTGCTCGTGCTCGTCGCACTGAGCGCAAGGTGAGCGAACACGCCTGCGCATGCAAGGCTCTCCACAGCAGCAGCAAACGTGTTGGGACGCATTCGTAGCCTGGGCATGTCGCGCCAGCCCCTGCACTGCCAGGGACTCCTGTCACCGCCGCTTGTGGCCCCGCTCCGTTGACGCAGTGTTGACACAGCTTGTGCCAAGCCTAATGACCTGACGTTCGTCCGCAACAGTGAGTCACACCACAGCAGCCGTTCTTTCTTGTGTGTCCATCAAGCCAGCTGAACCGCCTGGCTTCCTTTGTACTTGCCCCCATCACACACGGCTGTCCCCGGCCCCTTGTGCAGGCCGCAAGATGCTGCAAGTCCCAGAAGCTGTGTGTTGTCTCATTGACAACAGAAACGGCCAAGCCGCCCAGTGCGAGCAGCAGAAGCCAAACCAGCAGAAGGGCAACAGCCGCCAGAATGGCCTGATCAACGTGCAGGTGCGCTGCCTGCCTACCCTATTATCGTGACTGGTTGCATTGCAGGCTGGGCCCCTGATCCAGCAAGGACTTGAGTGCGATGTCACCTCATCAGCACGCTGACATGATGTGTGTGCGCAGGGTGTGTTTGTCAATGTCGGCTGCGTCCAAGTGCTGGCCAGCGTCGACGCGTGCGTCAACGTCGGCTCAGTGATCGGCACCGGTTACTGCCTGCGCGGCGGCAACAGCGTTGCTGACAGCACCGGCATTGATGTGCCAGATGTCCCCGGCATTGTAGACCTTGTGGGAAGTGGCCTGACCGGTGCCCTCGGCCGGTGATTTGCCTGCTTGGCGACACCTCCCTTTCCCCGTGAGAGACTTACGTGTCCACACTATATGCTCAAGTGTGAGCTTTCTCTGCTGCATGCTGTATGCTGTATGTACTTTCCCAGTACCGCACATGGGAACCGTGCTTCTTCAAGAAAGCCTGCATCAAATGTGCGATGGGCACAACAAGCCTCTGCCCTGCTTCGATCCTTTTGATTGTAATATTATTATCAAACCTTATTTATTCACTACGTGTGCGCCTATTCTTGCGTCAGTACATGCACCGTGTTCTTTATGTAAGTCGATCGAGTGATGGTTTGATAGCAGCAGCAGAGACGCTGGCAGTAGCAGTTCCAGGAGTAGCCAAGTTCGCACCTGTTGCAATCAGCGATACGTGCCGGTGCGACTGCTATGGGGCTGCATCCAAATGATATCTGCCTGTCATCAGCGACGGCCAGCCAACCGCGTTGCGCAGGCGGCCTAGCCACTGCTGACCACACACTGCATCTCCGCACATGGCAGCAGTCAGGAGTGTGCTGAGTGTGCATGGGAAGAAACGGCAAGGGCGCGCAGAGGGAGGCGGGCGGGCTCAGTACGGCGGTACATGTCTGCCGCCAGAGTCTTGCATCGGCTGGCCTCTTCACTACCAACGAATTTTCGCAGCAACGACCCCTGCAATTCCTGTGTGCAATTTCTTAAGTTGTGTGTAAGTTTGTTTGCGTTTGGCTCGCTGGAGGCAGGCTTTTGATCAGCGAGGGAGGACGGTGTAGTCCTGGGCGGTGAGAAGAGCGGCACGCGCATTTGAGGCTGAATTGCGCTGTGGGCAAACCTCTCGTCGCAGCCAAGCCGCTTGGCTTGTGCACGAGGCGCAGGAGCCTACCAGGAGCGGTCATAGGCACCAATCACCACCGCAGTGTGTCACAATTCCTGTCCCGCCCTCGGCGCAGAGCGGGCCTTTGGCAGCCCGGCCAGCATGCCACGTCCGCTACAGCTGCTGGTGCTGGCAGGTCTTGGCGGCAAGGTGCTGGAGGTGAGAAGGCCTGAGGTGCACTTCGGCGTGGGCTGCTTCCGTGGCATTTGGTGCCATAGCGCAGGCCTGTGTGACGTTGCTGTTTACGATGCACAATGTTGACCTGCAGGCACTTGTCAAGCAATTGCGCAGCCACCCACGCCCACGCCCATGCCCCGCCCGCCGTCCACTCTTCCCTCCAGTGACTGAAAGCACTCTCCCTGAGCAAGACCCTGCTGACACCGCAGCCAAACGTGCGCCTCATCCTGCCCTCATTCTTGCTGTTTTGAGTGAATGCCATGGGATAGCATGCATCCAGCACCTGACACATACAGCTTGCTCGACTCCTGTATGCTTGCAGGTTTGGTTGGCAAGCTTGCGCTGGCGGTGCTTGCCCCAGCCGGCCCGCCACAGCTGGCTGTGCTCGGCCATCTGGAGCAAAAGGACAAGTGAGGGACGATGAACAGCACCCTGCTTTCGCTGCGAACTGAGATTTTGCTGTCAGTTTCACACCTCATGCCCTGGCTGTTGCAGGCTCAATCTGGGAGCCACCTGCACCAGCCTGGGGCAGGCCAGCCTGGCGTGGTTTCCCGAGGTGACTGTGGAGGTGAAGCTCGGCAAGCCTGATGTACCGTCGCTGGCTGCCTGGTTGGAGCGGCACCAGGGTGAGAACCTAATCTGCCGCTGAACCTAATCTGCTGACTGGCTTGCTCCTCTCTTGATTGTGTTGTTGGCCTGACCCTCTGTTTGTTTGTTTGCTGCTGTTCCCTGCAGCCTTACTGAATCTGATCTTGCAACAACACGCTTGCACCAATTTTTCGTGGATGTTCTTGGCTGATGCACCAGAATGGGCGTGCAGGGTAATTGCGGCCCTCCCACCTCACTTGGTCAGCTGTTTGACTGTCAACAGAGGGCTGCCAGCAGCTGGATCCACTCTCACCGCCCTCACCAGCCTCAGCATCGCTGGGCACTTTAACCCCAGTCATGTCAGCCTCCTTAGGCCACTTTCTCGGCTGCGACAGCTGAGCATGAACAGTGTACACGTGGGCAGCACTGCTGAGGAGGTGCTGACGCTGCCCGGCCTCCAAAGGCTGCACACACTGAAATTTATAGACTGCAAGCTGGAAAAGTTGCCACGTGCTCTGTCAGCCCTGCAACAGCTCACGTCCCTCAACCTCTCCGACAACCGCATCTATGCCACTGCGCCACTGGCTACCCTGCAGCGCCTTGAGCAGCTGACCCTTGTTCGGTGCCGCCTCCAGGCAGTGCCAAAGCAGGCGTCGGTATTGACATGCCTCACCCGCCTGGACCTTTCCGGCAACATTCGACTGGAGCATGGCTGGCAGCGCCTGCTGCCCCTGACGCGGCTGCAGGACCTGAGCCTGAGCAACTGCGGCCTCACAGCAGTGCCAGAGCAGGTGTCAGCGCTAACGGCCCTTACTCACCTGGACGTGTCTGACAACGAATGTTTGGACAGCGGCTGGCAGCACCTGCTGCCCCTGACCCGGCTGCGCCGCCTGAACGTGCAACGTGTGCAGCTGCCGCTCTGGGAGTCGCTATTTGAGCTGCCCACGCCTGAGCTGTCCGCACTGCCGCAGCTGCGGGTGGTCTACAGTACTTGAGAGAGTGATGCTGGGCATGTAAGCCTGGCCTGCTCGACACGAAACGCTCTTGCACAACCTGCCAGTGGGCAATTGAACTGCCACCCTCCCCACCCAGCTGTTTGTATTTAATCACTGCACAGAAACTTCGTCCACCGTTCCCTGGAGCACAATGCCCAGCCCCTAGCACCCTCCTTGCCCAGTTGTCCGTGTGCACCGACTCAACACAGACCCCTTGTACACCCCACCATTGCACAACTGGGTCGGGTCGGTCAATGCTGAAAGCGGCACGAGGTGAAGAGGCACCCATGTGAACATTGCTGAGGCCCGCCAGCAGCGATGAAGGCAGCGGGAACACTGGGATAGACCAGAGTGCACATGTGTTACATGTGGCGGTAATGCCAGCAGCACAGGATGGGTTGTCGCTACTGGAGCAGCGCGCAGTCACAAACGTACGAGTAGTGCATAAGCTGCGAGGCGGGCTGCAAGGTGCTGCTGAGTTTGCTTCACGACCCGCTGCCGCCAGAGACGTGGGCTACCAGAGAGGAAGCCATCTGCTCCAGCTGCTCCTCTCCCACGAGGCCTCCCAGAGACTGCACACAGGCGGCAGGGCAAAGTGGGGCATCAACGTCAACCAGCACCGGCAGCCAAATTTGGGCAGGAGCGGCAGGGTGGGCAGTGCCTGCCACTGGTGCCAGTACATTGCCAGCACACCGCCACCGCACATGCAGGATGTAAACGTGGCACAGTGTCAAGAGCAAACAGGCATGGGACAGCCCTGCTGCTCTGAAAGGTACCAGCAAGTGCTTTCCTCTCCGCAGCTGATGTGTCTGCCCAGAGCAGATGAAGGAAGTCGACACAGCCGTGCACCCTGGCTGTTCAGCCCCTCACACCCACTGCCACTCGGCACTCGCCTGCAGCACAGCGCAGCAGGCCAGGGACAACAGCATGGCTGCCCGCAGCGAGTCTGCAAACGTCTCCATGTCCCGCTGCCGGTCCCGCCGTACCGCATCCATGCTGCGGAAGCTGTTGATGTCCAGGTAGCTGCGGCAGGGTGGTGGGCAGCAGTGAAAGCAGGGAGCAGAGCAAGCTGGCAAACTGGGCGGCAGTGACAGCAGGGGCGCACCGTGAGCACCATGTGGTGGTGGGCAACAGTGACAATGGACAACAGTGGCGATGGCGAGGTGTGAGCAGGTTGCAGCACGATGGCGGGCAATGACGACAGTCACAGGCAACTGCGAGTGAGCAGAATGCAGCCTGATCACCTTGCATAGAAAGCGCGCCAACACGCCATCACGCCTGCAACGAGTGGCGTGCACAAAGCACTTAGCAAGAGATCGGTGCTGAGCAGGGTCAAAGACACCGCCGCGCCAACACGCACACAGGCCAACTGTGAACACACTACAGCTGCAATGAAGCAGTAAGCATCAAGCACATCGCACCCCCCCAACACGCCGTGCCAGACCCCTACCAGGCATCCAGCCCGCCAAGAGCAAGACCACCCACTGGCGCCTGCATAGCGCCACTCCACCCACCTAGCACGCCCGCTGCCGTCACAAACGGCTCCCCGGGACCGCTGGCGGCGAGCGGCAGCGCTGCCGCAAAGCCTTCGTCGCCGACTAGGGCAACGTCCTCGGCAGCGGTCAGCAGGACCAGCTGTGCTGCTGCTACAGGCATGGTGACCAGCCACATGAAGCAGGTTCGACTGCATGCAGGCACGGGCCAGGCAAGGGGCAGGAGGATGGGTCAGG
The DNA here is from genome assembly GCA_023343905.1 of Chlorella vulgaris. Classification (NCBI taxonomy): domain Eukaryota; kingdom Viridiplantae; phylum Chlorophyta; class Trebouxiophyceae; order Chlorellales; family Chlorellaceae; genus Chlorella; species Chlorella vulgaris. Next base: position 867,728 of record SIDB01000011.1, on the reverse strand, counting down.
AGGAGCACAGCACAGGGCAGAGGGGGCAGGTGCACCAAGGAGGCAAGGAGTGCTTAGCAGCACTGCACACAGGCACGGGCACGACAGCTGGCGAGTAGCCAGCGCTGTTGGGCTGAACAGGCAGTACAGCAGCTGGCAGGAAGGTGCATCCCCTGCTCGTTGAGGGGGGTTGTCTGCGAGGCGCTGCCTGCCGCTGCCCTCACCTCACAGCCGCCCTCATGTCAGATGTCGCGGTGTATCGGTAGCCCCCCGTGAGGTAGCCAGAGGCCACCCAGGTGCCCATCAAGGTTGCCGCGAAGGAGAAGAGCTCCAGGAAGCGCACCGGGTTGAAGGCCAGAGGAGCGAGCCATCCCGGGAAGTTGGGGAGGAAAATGAGGGCGGTGATCTGCGAGGCAAGGCAGGAGCAACGGCATGGGTGCATTATTTTGAAGCTGGGAGTGGGCGGAGGGAAAGCAACACGATGCACTCCATGCAATGAAGTCCCTCGAGCTGTGCATTGTACCTGCTTGTACAGCGCAAAGGCGAGGAGGCACAGGCAGTCGCCGACCAGCAGCTCGGTGTTCTGCATGCGGTCGCCCTGGTTGCCGCCGCCGCTCTGTCCGCTGCTGCTGCCCTGGCATCGCACAACTCGCTGCCTGGGCTGTGGCTGCCAAAGCTGGTGCCGGGCCAATGCTGCTGCGGCGGCGGCTGCTGCTCTTGGCTGCACCGAGTGAGTTCCTGCCGGTGGTAGAAACGGCAGTAAAGGGCGGCAACGCGTCGGCGGCAGCACTTGTGGTGTGGACGCAGCGCGCTTGGCAAGTGCCTGCACGAAAACGCAGCGTGCGGCAGCCTGCATTGATGCTGAGGAGGCCGAGAGCCTGGCTGCCTGGAGAGGAGCGGCTGAAGTTTCGCTGCGCTGTCTGCGCGCAGAATTGGCTGTGTTGGGGCGACCGTCAGGCTGTGGCGTGCAAGCCTTTCAGCGACGCTGCTGGAGCAGGACGGCAGGACAAAATTACATTTCGCAGTCTACACGGTTGCAAGCATTGTGCATTGCATCGGTTGCCCAGCTGGGTGAGATCAGCGCGCAACCGACGATGCAGGCCTTGTCGAGGAGCAAGAGCAGCGCTCTCGCTGTGGCTCTTGCTGCACAGCACGCTGGTCGCGCCATCGTTACCGGCACTGCATCCCTACGATCGGCCGATGAACCGCACAGCGGGCGGGGGCGAGGCCCCAAGCCTGACGCATACGCACCCTGGGCTCGCGAGGTATATGGGCGCAAGGACCTGAAAACGGGCCCCCTTCAGCAGCAAGCCCGTCGCCAGCAGCCCCAGCGCCCCAGCAGCGGTGAAAGGGAGCGGCAGCCTCCGCGGCCACGTCAACATGCGGAGGGCGGAATGCAGGCTCGTACCTGGGTGCCACGGCCCAGAGCTCCAGAGGTGGAGAGCGAGGGCTTGCGCATCAACTACGCCGACACAACCGCAGCCATGGACGATGACAGGTGCGACCCATGTGCACATTGCAACGGTACCACCGCCTGCCCCAGAGTTTGTCAACATTGCTTGTGGCAGGCCACCCAACCCCGAATTGCTGCTGCAAGTGCTGGCCGCTTCGACCTTGGCCTGCCTGCCTGCCTGCCTGCATGCCTGCCTGCCTGCTGCCTGCAGCTACGTGCGCGTGGCGCCCCGAATGGAGCAGCGTCAGGCCCGCATGCATGCCGCGTACATCTATAACCTGTCGCCTGCGCTGCTGCGAGCCGATGTCGCTGCATTTTTCGACGGCTACGGACTGCCAGAGGATGAGATTCGGTGTGTGGTTGTGTGTGTGTGTGCGGCGGGGGGTTGTCTGTGTGCGTTGATTTGCTGCCTGGACGCGCACACACATCAACGGGCATTGCCTGGGATGCTGGACGGCCGCCTCTGGGATCGGAATGCAATGCACACCTAGGGATACGTTCGCTGTCTGAGAAGCTTGTGTTGCCGGCGTTTACTGCCGTTCCCTCAGCTTCCCTCAGTTTCTCTCAGATCCATGTTCACTGAACCCTCAATCGACAGCCTTTTGGGATATTGGTTGAGTGCAGGCCAGAGTTTACGTGGAAGGTGTTTGGTGTGGAGCGGTTCTGGCTAAATTTTGGCAGCGCAGTGGCTCGAGAGCGCGCCATGACTCGCCACACGGCACACCTTGTAAGCGGCGGTTGCTGCTTAGGTAGCGTGCCCTGTGCTGACCTGCATGAGCCGTCCCGTTTGAGCCTGCTCACAAGTAGCTGCTGTTGGGCTGTGCACAAGCTCATCGCCTGCTGCTTGTCCGCCACTGTCGGCCCGCTGTGCGTGTTGCTGCAGGGCACGCGGCGCGTGCTGATGCAGCGAGCTACCCCCCAGGAATTCACGCGCGGCATTTACAACCCGCTGGCCATGAGCAGCCGGGGGCGGTACATTTTGGCGGAGAACCTGTCACCGACCTCCACCTCAGGTGCCAGCCCGAAGAATCGGTGCCCCACCTCACCCCGGCTGCCGGTGGCATTCGCCTCTGATTCATGCTGGCAGCCAGCCTTCAGGCTGGCCTTGCTCTGTGCTGCGCACTAGCTGTCCTCTTGACCCGCACATAGCCACCGGCCCCTGCAGCTGCCAACACTCACACTCACGATGCGGTTTGATGCCTCCCCCGCTCCCCTGACTGAACTGGCTGCAGAGGATTTGATACGCTTCTTCCAGGGCTTTGACTTGCATGCCAAGAGCGTTACTTTCTTGCGAGAGGAGGATGTGAGTGCCCGCTGGCCTCCCACCCGCTCATCTTGCCGCTCCTCCTCTGAAATGCCGCCGTCCAGCTTGCGCCCCTGCTGCCCAGGCTTGCACCATCTGCCCCTGCTGTTGAGTGTCATGAGCCAGCTGTTGCTATGAGCCAACGCTGCAGGCATGCAGCTTGTCTGAAACCCATCCCGTGCACCCTCCCTGCACCCGCTGCAGCGTGGCAGCGCAGGCACCTCGCGGCAGCATTCGCGCGGCGGCGGGCCAGGTCGCTCAGAGAAGGCAGTGGTGCGGTTTACTAGCCCGCTGGAGGCGCACAGAGCGCTGCGAGAACGACAGGGCGGCTTTTGCGGCAGCAGCCAGCTGCGACTGCGCGTGCTGCAGTGAGGCAATGCCTGAGGTGGCTGGTGCAGTGCTGCGCCCTTTTGACTGGTTGTGTAATTGACCGGCTGACTGTTGCAAAGGTGTGGCTGCAAACATCAGCAATGGGGGAGCGGCGCTATCACAGAAGGAGGCGGCGGGATGGAGATCGAGAGTGTGTGTTTGTATGTGAGTGCACAGCATGGCAGCAGGGAGGCAGAGAGGGGCAGCAGAGGAGAAGGGAGAGCAGGAGAAAGGAGGCCAAGCAGCGGACAGGAGTTGGTAGTACAGGCAAGCAAAGCAGGAGGATCTAAGCAATCAAGGGAGGGGGGGCGGCAGGCATACAATGGAGGCACAGGCAGATGCCGGGCAGGGGCATGGGACATGCGAGAGGCTCAAAGCCAGGGGTAATATAAAAGCAAGGGGCATGACTTGGCTGTGTTGGGGTGGCAAGTGAGTATACTAAGGAGGGAGTGGTGGGATCTACAGATAATGACGCAAGATACTGGCGCTTCGGGCGGCACCGCACGCACTTCCTCCAGAGGTCCGCCTCACACAATTTCCTCAAACGCCATGGCCCTGCTGCACACGGGGCAGGTCTCGGAGCGTTCCAGCCACTCGTACAGGCATGGCAGGTGGAAGTGGTGGCTGCAGCGGGTCAGCACTTTGGGGTTGTGCTCTGCAACGCATGGGGCGGAGAGCAGGTGGCGAGGAGCGGGCAGTGGGCGAGCTGAGTCAACTGACAGCAACAAAAGCCGCCATTACAGCTGCGAATGCAGCAGCCAAAAGGTGAGCCGCAACTGCGCAACCCAGCAGCCCTCCGCAGGCAGCACAGCGCTGCGGCCGTACTTTCAACCCGGACTGCAGCCCCGCCCTCTGTGGCAGCAGGTGTGAAGGATTGGCAGCCACACATACCTGTGTAGGGATCGAGGCAGGTGGGGCACACATCCTCATCGTCCTGTGTCGACAGTGCACTGGTGCTGCCCTTCTGTCCCTTGCCGCTGACTCCTGCCTTCGGAGAGGTGCCCTCGGGGCTGCTGCCATCGCCGCTGCCGCTACCGCTGCGCCGCTCGACATCTGCAACGCGCCGCTTGTGCCGTCGTGCAGCAGCCGGGAAGAAAGGAGCAGGCATGGGAGGCGACGCCGTGGGCAGGCTGCTGCAAGCGGATGAGGAGGGCTCCTGGCCACCCTTGGCCGGCATCCGTCGATCCCCCGCCGACGGCAGTCGTGGCGGTGAGGCGGCTGCCTCGATTCCCATGGACGACGACTCCTGCTGTGCGCTCAGCAGGCGCTGGCCGCCCTCCCTGCAATTGCAGAATGGAGGGCATGGGATGTTGGGATGGGATCGAGCGGCGGTGCGGTTATGTGCGCTCAGAGGCGGCGACGGCTGGCGGCTTAACCCATGACTCACCCGCTCTCCGGCTCAAAACTTAGGCAGCACATGCATTGCACGAGGGCTTGGCAGCACGCCAGGCAGGCGCTCAGCAGGCTGGGGTCCTGCCGCGCCGGCGCCTCTCGGGCTCCAGCGGGCTGGTACATGGCGGTGCCCCAGCACCTCCCCGCACTGTTCGAGAAACCTAGTTGCGGCTTGGGTGAAGTCACAAGTCCGCGCTGGTTGCGCGCGACTGGGCTGTCTCAGGACGCCCAGGAAATCACCAGAGCCCGTTGACGAATCGAGATCAAGTGGTTTGTGTTCCGCTGAAAGCAGGACGACTTTTGTACGTCACAAGTTGTTGGCGCGCGTGAAGTGTTACTTGTGATTGGCGCTTCCCTCTGTCCTCCGTCGTGCTGCCAATCAGGGCGCAATGCAGGTGCAAGCAGTCGCACCAGAGGCTCCTGCACCAAACTGGCTCCAAGCCCACCCCTTGTGCGCCACCTTTGCAGCAAGCGGGGCGTCAGTCGCCACAGGCAAGACAGGACACCGCCTGACAGTGCTGGCGTCTGTCGGCCACCGCCAGCCAGCTGACGCAGTGTCATACAAACCACACCGACCCCTTGGTTCACTCTTGCTACCCCGCCCTGTGCAGGTGTGGTGCTGACCAACTGGGTGGATGTGATCAAGGTGCGGCAGCAGCTGGCGGGACCAGAAGCACGAAATTTGGCGGCCACAGGCTGGAATGTCGTGCGGCAAGAGGGGCCGTTGGCACTTGGCCAGGGAATCACGCCAGCCGTGTTTCGAGGGGTGCTGTATGGCGGTGAGTGCTGTGGTTGCAGTCTTACAGCCAGAACAGGGCAGAATGAACCTCACTGGACGCCTTGGAGGAGCTGTCCAAATTCCATCACCGCAGCAGAACCGTAGTTTGCATGCGGCAGTTGGCGGTCAGCTGCCTGCTGGCACAACATTCGATGCACTGGCGCCACAGCTTGCTCGCCCGTCTGAAGCCTGCTGCCTGTGCCATGCAGGCCTGCGGATCGGCCTCTACTCACCGCTCAAATCAGCATTCGGGGCGGACAAGGACAGCAGCGCCCTGCTGCCCAAAGTGGCGGCTGGCATGCTGAGTGGGGCGCTTGCGGCCGGCATCTCAAACCCCACAGACCTAGTCAAGACCCAGATGCAGAAGGGGGGTGGCGCTCTCGGCGGCCCAGTTGCAGTGATGGCCCGTGTGGTGCGGGCAGAGGGCGTGCGCGGCCTGTGGGTCGGCACGACACCTAGCATGGCACGGGCGGCGGCGCTGACGGCTGCACAATGTGCCACCTACGACGAGCTGAAGGTGCTATTTGTGCGCAACCTGGGCTGGGAGGACAACCTGCCCACACACTTCACAGGTGCGGCCACCGTCGCGGTTCCTGCTTGGCAGCTAGGGGTCCTTCTGCGGGGGGCCTAGATTTGCACTACGTGTCTGGAGCTTGCACTTGCCTGGCGCCTCGCCAACACCCACTGATTGCGGGCCACTGCGTCATTGTGTGCAGTGAGCGGGCTGGCGGGTCTTGTGACAACAACAGTGACCGCACCCGTTGACATGGTAAAGACCAACCTCATGGTGCAGCGGCACCTGTACACCACGCCCGTGCAGTGTGTGCGGCACATCATCGCACACCAAGGCGTGCGGGGGCTGTTCAAGGGCTGGGGCGCGCAGTGGGCGAGGCAGGGTCCCATGACGACTGTCATTTTCGTGGCAAATGAGTGGCTCCGGGAAGCTATGGGGCTGGACAGCCTGTGAGCTGGCCTGCACCCGCTGCATCGCCGTCGCGGCTTCTGCTATGCTGCTTGACCCACTTTGTTGTTAAATTACCTTCTGCTGACCCACCCCTCTCCCCGTACCCTTTCTGACTGCCAATTGATTTCATTTCACTGCGATCAGCATCATATTCCATGTGCCTGCCCGGGAATTGCTGTTGCCGCTCAACCGCCAACAAGTTGCAACTGTAGATGTGAGCAGGTAACAGCATGCAGTCTAATTCAGCTGGCATACTGCCCGCATTTGTTGTCTTCCGAGACCAGCATCGAGGCGAACAGGATCGTGCCTGCACTGCTAGCAGAGGCCACTGCCGGCATCCTCCCTGCCTGCTTTCATTTCGCGAACATCCCTGCTAACAAGACGTGTGTTCGGTGCCTGCTCTCGGTTTGCGGCGCGGGATGAGCTCGTCGGGGTTTGGGAGCACTTAATGGACTATGCTGGGCTGACCATGCTTGGGTGGGTGCCCAGTAGTGTTGCAGCCCGTGCGGGAGGCTCTGCGCGCCGATCACTCCCGAGCCTCCTCCTTGCGTCCGCCGGGCCTGCGTCACGGCTCTCCAGAGTGTATTGTGCAGATCCTGGGACTCCATGGCGCTGCGGCTGTTTGGAGCGGCGGCAGTGGCAGCAGCGATCCACGCATGGCGCAAGCTACACCATGCCAGAGCAGTTGCAGGCCGTGCAGCAGGAGGACATGCAGCATCAGCACGAGAAGCAGCGGAGGTGAGTAAGCGGCGGCTGTCGGCGGCGGCGTTGCTGCTCGGTCGCGCATTAACGTGTGCTGTTTCGTGCCGCTTCAACTGCGCTGGTGCAGCCTTTGCTGCCGCACCATACCGAGTCCATTGGTCGTGAGGACATAGTAGAAGTGGATGTGTTAGAAGTGGAGGCCAGTCCGATCGCGATCGCCGTTGCAGCGTCAATCGATGAGCAGCCCGCCACAGCGCAGCAATCTGAGGAGCAGCAGCAGCCGGAGCAGCAGATTGTGGAGCAGCAGCCGCCAATTCAGGAAGCTCACGAGCAGCAGGAACAGGCGGCGGCCAGTCCAGAAGTGGATAGCACCCCAGTGCAGCGTAGCGACGAGCCAGCAGAGCCTGTCAAGCAAGCAGTAGTCGAGGGGGGCCAGCGAGCCGCTCGTCCCACTGTCGATGCCGAGGTGCCTCTGGCTGTGCTGCCTTTGGATGCACAAGAGGGTGGGACAGCCGTGACTCTGGAGCCGCAACAGCCAGCCCTGTCGTTGGAACAGCAGCATCCAGCCCAGTCGTTGGAGCAGCCACAGCCGGCACTGGCGCTGGAACAGCAGCAGCAGCCAGCACTGTCATTGGAACAGCAGCAGCCGGACGCAGCAGAGGGCGTGCCTACCCCCGTTGAAGCTGTAGAGGAGCAGCGGAGTGTCCCTGTGGAGGAGGAACAGGTTGCCAGCAGTGACTTGTTCGCTGCTGGCCCATCTGATGTGCACTCAGCAGCGCTGGGCTCGCCGTTTGTCCCGCCATCCCTGGCAGTCCCGCCCCCGCCCCTGAGCCTTGGCAGCTTACAGGCGGCGGCAGCCATCCCGCTCTTTTCTTCCTTTGCGCCGCCGCCGCCACCAGCGACGAGTGTGGAAGCAGATGCGGCGCTGGCGGCAGGGAGCGTGCAGCAGCCGCAGCCAGGGCCTGGCGCTGCTGATCCAACGCCTGTTACATCGTCAGGCGAGCGTGAGGGGCAGCCCTTTGACGGCGGCCTGTCAGCTGAACCACCGACTGCTGCGGTGCGCATAGGCGGCGATAGCAGCCCGCCGAGGCACCGCCGGCGGCTCTCTCTGCTGTCTGCTGGATTTGACCAGGCGCAGCAGCAGGGGCCGGCACCCCAGCAGGCACAGCTGGTGGTGGATCAGATCCAGGCGCTGCCGTCGGGTCAGTCAGGGCTGCTTTCTGAGGCATTGGCGCAGCACGGCCGCTTGCCTGACTCTCCGGCAGCAGCTGCGGCAGTGCTTGATGCTGATGCTGCGCCCAGCGGCCGCCCGGATCTCCGAGTGGAGGTTCCTTTGGATTCAGAGCAGCGGGCAGAGAGAGATCGGGAGGAGCAGCCGTGGGCGCCGCCGACCGCACACCGCTATGCAGCCCAGGCAGGCGAGCAAGAGGAGCCAGATCTCCCATTCCAGCACTTCCGCTCGCAGCTTGTGCAACAGTCTGAAGCAGTGTCACCTGCAGGCCATCGACATGTAGGCGCAGCGAGCTCCCCAGTCGCTTTCCACCACCAGCAGCATGCAGACGCTGAGGCGGCGGCGGCCACAGCTGCGGCGGCGGCTGCAGCAGCCTGGGCCTCAAGCCAGCAGCAGCGCCAGCAGCAGGCACCCAGCAGCAGCCACCCCTCAGACTTTGTGGCAGCGGCGCTGCAGCGTGCTGTGCATCTGGCGGCCAGCTCTGCTGCGCCGGGCTACCAAGGCGGCAGCAGCAGCAGTGCTGGGGGCATCGCAGGCTACAACCCTTCTCAGGCAGCCAGCGGTGGCGCAGGCTTCCCCTCTGTGGGCCTGCGCCCCCCTTCTGTGGGCGGCACCTACCGCAGCGGCAGCGGCAGCATCGTCTACGCACCGGCGCAGGCTGGGCCCGGGGGCTTTGGGGTGGGCCACGCTCAGGACAGCGCTTGGGGCGACTCGGGTTTCAGCATGCTGGCAGAGAGGAGCATGTCGCAGCACGGCGACCGCCACCTGCCGCGGGTATGCGCCTCGCTTCTGTTCAATCACATGTACTAATGCTGGGGCCTTTCAGTCCCATGTTGCGGGCCATGCATGCATGCACCTCACTTCGCGTGCCCTGTTCTCTGTTCATTGTTGCTGCATGCATGCGTCGCCTGAGTGAGCCGTATTGCTTGAGCTGTCACGGCGCCTGAGCTGCCGCTGCCGCTTCCTGCTTGAGCCGCCCCTGCCCTCCCTGCCTGCAGCTGTCAGAGGAGGTGGAGGGTGTGCGCAGCAGTGTGGACATCGATGTCCCTCTGGCCTGCAAGCTGGATGTTGTGGCGGGACCAGGCACCAACCACAGCTACACAAACACCGAAGAAGTGCTGGAGGTGTGCCTAGGGGGTGTGGAGGGTGGTGAGTGAGGTTCCAGGAGCATGTGCAGGGATGGTATGAGGTGTTCGCTCAAATTGCTCGCTGGGTGGCGGCCTGGCCGGCCAGCCTGCCCCTGCCCCATTCTGTGCAAGCCCGCAAGCCCTTTGAACCGTATTCTTCTGATTTGCTGTTTGGACAAATACCTGAATACCTGCCGCCGCTGCCCACACGCTTGTTATCGCTGCTGCTCTCTTCCTGCAGATCGTGATCGGCCGCAACCAAGGCTGTTCTCTGCAGCTTAACGACGGCGAGATCTCGGGGCAGCATGCGGCGGTGCGCTGGAGCAGCGTGGAAAAGTGCTGGAAGGTGGGTGGCAGGCAGCGCCAGGCTGGTTGGTGGGCTGGCACTGTGCACTTGGCAAGCGATCGCACGGGAGCCAGGGTGGTGCCCTTTGCGTTGTAAGTGTGGAAACGTCACCACCTGCACCACACGCAGTCCCCCTGCCCTGATGTGTCTCCCAAGCCGAATAATCAGTTTCAGACTTAACTTTACACTGCTGCTGCCTCTCCCTGCCTTGTCTCACCTCCTCACCGCCCTCCCCTTGCTTCACCCCGTTGCGTTCTCCCGCCCTGCCGCCTCCCTGCCCTCCCCTCCAGGTTGCTGACCTTGGCTCCCTCAACGGCACCCTGCTCAACGGCGAGCCCATCAGCGTGTCGGGTCGCAAGCGCGGCAGGGACTATCGCCTGTCCACCGATGATATACTGCAGGTGTGTGGGGGGGGAGGGGGCTGCAGGCTGCAGGCTGCGGGCTGCCGGGTCAACATCAAATGTGCCTTGAAGACTGGGTCGCAGTATGCTGTGAGGCGGCCGCCATTGCATTCATGCCCACGTATCACACACCAGCTCACCACCTGCTCCCTCATGTCCTCTCCCCTTCCGCCTCTTTATCCTCAATCTCACCCTCAACTTCGCCCCCCCCTTTCACTTCACAGCTGGGGTCCTTCACCAAGATCAAGGTGTCCACGTTCCCTCGGGACCTGCTGGACCCACTGCAGTCCAGATGCGGATCCCTGCCAAGTGAGCTGCCCCTGTGCATGTAAAGGCAGCCGGCAGGCGCGCAGCTTACTGTATGCTGCCCACGCCTGGGGCCGGCGACTGCATGCATGGCGTGCCGAGTTGACCAGAGTGCATGGCTGGCACCTAGGCAGCGGCTTCCGGCGCATGGCTTGCGGCACACAGCGGTGTGGCTGCCTGCCGGTGATGGGTCTAGGCAGGCGCCGTCCTTCTCCTGACGGCTTCCGTGCCCTGTCCACATTGAAATGACCTGTACATCGCTGCCCTGGCCGTCCAGGCGTACAGCCAATGCATTGAGCGCTCTCTCACATCAGCCATACATGCTCGCCTGCTGACCCTGTCCCTGTCTTGCTCACATACATGTGCACCCCCCCCCCCCCCGCCCCTGACCCTGTGCCTGCCCAACACACAGTTGGGTCCATGCCTCGGAGCCTCACCATGCCCAAGCACAGGATCCCTAGCTTCAGCTCCCTGCTGTCTCCAAAGGTGGCCAACACCGCTCACACACACAGCTGTACATACTTGCACATGTCTGCACGCCTTTCTCTATTCCTTTTCTTTGCAAGCATGCACCAGGCTGCGCTGCTCTTTCCCGCCCGCTGGCCTGTCTGCCCACACGTGCGCTTCGTTTCCAGCTGCCATCTGGCAGCTCTCCTGACACTCCTCAGCCTCACCCTCACGCACCATGAGTCCCATGCGCTGCCGCTCACCAACAGCCATGCAGCGACTCGCGGCCACAAATGAGCCCAGCAGCAGCTCACCCGCTCCGTGTTTCTGCCCTTACTCTTGCATTGTTCCCCTCCACCCGCCACCGCCGCAGATCACCAACACTCCCAGCAAGAAGGCGACTGTGGCTGCAGCCAGCGATGAGCTGCGCCTGGAATGCTGCATCATTTCACGCACAGGCCGTGACCACCAGCGCAAGGGGGATGTCTGTGAGGTGGGTGGGTGCCTGTGCAGCAGTGGTGGTGGTGGTGGTGGTGGTAGGTGTGGGGTGTGGCGGGTGCGCTGCAAGTGCTGGGCATCAAACAGCGTGGTCTGTGCAACCGAGCGGCACGTCTGTTGCTGCTCAAGCGTGCACCCTTCCAACCTCCTTGCCCTTCCCGCTCACCGCCCCACCACGTCTCTGCCTCAAGCTATCTGCAACTGCCTCCCTGCACCATGACCTTGCTGCATAGCTCCACCTCACCTGCTGTACTGCTCACTGTGATACCTGTACCGCAATACCCCCCCTCCACCTCCTCTGCAGGATGTGGCTTGTGCCGAGTGCCCCCTCCACGGCTCAGAGGCTGCCCTGGGCAGCCAGCACCCCGCCGCTCTCTTCTGCGTATTTGACGGTCACTGCGGGCGAGGGGCGGCGGACGCCGCCAGCGTGGCCCTGCCAGACCAGGTCGCCTCACGACTGCAAGGTATGGCGGCAGGTTGAGGTCGTGGTGTGGTGCAGGGCGGGCTACCCAGTGGGCAGTGCGGGTGGGCAATCGCGGCGGCGGCGGCGGCGGCGGCGGGACCGCGTGGGCCTGGGCTCTGCTGCCACTGCACGGCTGCTGTGGTCGTGCAATGATGCGGTGCTGCGGCCCAGACGCACGGCCACATACATGCACAGAGCGTGCCCGTCCTCCGCCCTACCTACGCGTGAGCGCGTGTGCTTGATTCTCAATGCATGCCTCACAAGCATCCCTCTGCATCTCTTTGCTCTCGGCTTCCCGCAGGCGCCCGCGGCGACCTGCTGGCGGCTAAAGGGGCAGCTGACATGCTGCACGCTGCTTTCCTGGCCACCGACCAAGCCATCAGTGCGGAGGAGGGGTGCACTGCTACGGCCGTGCTCATGTGGCGGGATGGCGGGGGGGCGGTCTGCCTGCAGGTGGGACTGAGCAGGGGGGTGGTGTAATAGGACATTGCAATGCATGATCGGCCTGCTGCTCATGCAGCGGCCTCTGCGCGGGGATATTGTGTGTTTGTGGCAGCTGTTTTCGTTGCCGCAACCCCCCGCCCCCACGTGTGCTTGTTTTGCTGCGCAGGCCGCCAATGTGGGGGACTCTGCAGCGCTGTTCATAGAGCCCCTCACAGGCCAGGTGACTGAGATGACTGAGGACCATCGGCTGACCAACCCTCGGGAGCGGCAGCGGCTGCAGGACATGGGCATACAGGTGTGGCACTGCCTGCTGTAAACCTTGCACTGGTGGCTGTACTGCCTGCTGCTCCGGTATACTGGCCGGTGTACTGCTGGCGGTTGGTGGCATGGCTTGCCTCCGTCGTGCACACAAGCACTTGCATGCTTTGAAGGCCGTGCATGCACACATGCCCGCCGTCCCTTAACACGCATCCACACGACCAACACCCGCTCCCGCCTGTCGCTGTGCGACCTGCAGCTGGCCAGCAACGCGCGGCGGCTGTACGGGCTGAATTTGTGTCGGGGCCTGGGCGACAAATTCTTGAAAGACGAGGACTTAGGTGAGTGCAGGGGTGATGCGGCTTGTTGAGTTGTGATTTTGGGGAGCAACTGGGGCTTTGGGCGCTAGGGAGGTGTTCAGGTGGGTCAGCATGTTGGGCAGCCAGGGTGCGGGCTGGTTCAGGCTCCTCGACCAGCTCACCCTCCCACCCAGTGGACACACACCAAGCACCACAAGCCGCCTCAGCCCCCCTTCAGAGCACACGACCCGCCACTGACCACCATTACCCCACCACCACTACCACCCAGCACCACCCTACCTCTGCCACCGGCACCCCTGCAGGCCTGTCAGCTGAGCCCCATGTCAGTCCAGTGGTGCGGCTGTCCGAGGAGCAGGGGGGCATACTGCTGATAGCCAGCGACGGGCTGTGGGACGTGGCCGAGGCGGAGGCAGTCACGCAGGCCATCTGCCAGGCAGACAGGTGTGCGCGTGTGTGCGTAGGCGTGTGTGCCGCTTTGTGGCCTGTGTGCACCCCTCCCGCCGCCTCGTTGTTGCTGCGCTGTCCCAGCCCTCAACACCCTTGCTGCTCCCACTGGCTCGCTCACCTAAGCTCATGTCACTGGTGCTTGCCTGGCTGCCTACCTGCTTGTCTCGCTGGCTGCCTTCCTGCCTGCTTGCCTACTTGCCTGCCTGCCTGCCTACCTGCTTGCCTGCCTGCTTGCCTTGCCTTGGCCTGCCTGCCTGCCTGCAGGGAGACTGATGGCAGCGTGCTGGAAACAACTGACGCCGTCATTGCCCACGCCTTGAAGCAGCGCACCAAGGACGATGTCACGGGTGGGTGGGTCTGTGGGCACATGCTGGGTGGGCTGGGAGCGGCTTTCAAAGGCAAGGCGCTAGTGCACCTGGCAGGAAGGTGCTTGCTGCTGCGCTGTGGTACTGCTGCTGCACCTGGCTCCTGAGCTGTGCGCACGCTCGTCTCACAGACGCCACAACAGCACCTGCCCATTGTGTCGTTCCACTTCCACCTGCCACCTCTGCCACCCTGCCTCACCCTGCCTCACCCTGCCTCACCCTGCCTCGCGCCTGCCCCCCCTGCTGCCTGCGTGTGCAGCCCTGGTCGTGCGTGTGTGGCCCGCAAGCGAGTGGGAGGTGCGCTCGCCCACCAAAAACCTCGACGACGGGCAGGCAGTCACCTTTGTGAGCTAACTGGCTGCCTGGCACAGCGTTTGGTGGATCACCCACCAGCTATACTAGCAATACTAGCTGACTCGCTGTAAAGCTGACTACCACCCGGTAGTCCAAACGAGGGCTTGTTTCGCGGTGCATTGCTCGTGCAGTGCCCATCCCCCGACGCAATTTTCCCTGCCTGCTTGTCTGCACTCCGAGCCCTCCTCGCAAAGGCCTGTATACTTCTTCCCCCTATCGTTGCTGGGGCCCTCCTGGCTGCCCACACCCGCTGTGGGCAACACAAGCACAGCTCTTGCTGTAACATACACACGCATACACACATGCAGACATGCCGGCTGCGCCAGTCGGCCTGACAGGGCCGCCAGCATGCACTGCGCATTGTGAACCAAAGCAGTCGCGTTGCATCAACTACAATGAAACACCGGTGCATGAGCCAGAGTGCCTGCGACAGCAACAGCCAAAAGCAACAGAGGCCTTCACAACAGGTGGAGTGCTGTGATGTGTCGACCCGTGTCTGCAACGAAGGTGCCAAAGGGGCAGCCGGGCACTGCGGCTGAACACGCCCAGTTGATCTTGCGCTTGTGCTTGTGCTCGGCGGCCAGCAGCGGTGAGGGACAGGACTCTTTTTGCTTGTCAGGCGCTTCTGCCGAGGACGAGTCTGCGGTACGCCTGCCCTCCTCTCCCCCACTTTGTCGCATGCTGCGCGATCGGCGGTCATCTTGCACACCTCCCGCCTCTGCTGCTGCGTCACGTTCAGCCTGTGCCGCTGCCCGGGCCACCGGCCAGTTCCACAGCAGCAGGCGGCGGTCGTTGCCTGCCGACAGCAGCTGCTGCCAGCCCGACCCTGGCACAAAGGCCACGCAGTTGGCGGCAGCGCTGTGCCCGCCCTGCTCCGCCCCAAGCAACGCCAGCCTGCCAGGCACGCCGCCATCACCCAACGGAGATGCCTCCTGCCGGCTGCTGGCCCGCGGTCGAGCCTTGCCGCCGCCCTTCTTGCCGCTGCCGCTGCTGCTGCCGCCACCGCCGCCGTGTGTGTGCCTGCCGGGCTTCCAGTCAGCATCGTACAGGGACACGCAGCCGTCGCCGCGTGCCACCGCCATCAGACAGCACAGCGCTCGGTCTTGCGACTGAGGGACAGCGATGCTGTGCACCAGGGGCGGGTTGAAGAGCTGGCCTGCGGCATGGTGGCAACGGTCGGGGTGAGCCACATGAAGCAGGTGCAGGTGAGGGTGCTAGTGTGTGCCAGTGCGTGCCGGTGTGAGCAGGTCTCTGGCAAGCCTCCCTCCACTTGCCAGCCTGTCCTGCAAATAGGGCCGGATATAGCCACACTACAGGCTGCTTGGTATGTGTGATTCTGCCCCACTGAAGTCTATGCCACAGCCACCGCCACAGCACCACCAACACAACACACCTTTGCTGGCAGCCGCCTCTCCGCTCAGGTTCCATGAGTGCAGGGGCCGCAGGCGGCTGAAGTCCCACCGCACCACCGCCGCATCCAGTCCCCCAGACAGCACCTCCCAGGGGCGGTGTGGGCGGAAGGCCACACTGCTGCAGATGTTGGAGTGGCCGCGGCGCAGCGTTTTGTATGGGGCTCGTCGCACCGCCGCCTCCGCTGCTGGCGCACCTGGCTGCTGCTGCTGCTGCTGCTGCTGCTGCTGCTGCTGGTGTTGTTGCTGGCCCCGAGGCTGCTGCTGTGCCTGCTGTGCCTCCTGCTGTGCCTCCTGCGCCAGGCTGATGACTTGCACCTCGCCGGAATCGTCCCCTGCTGCCAGCCAGCCGCCGTTGGCCGCACTCGCAGCCAGGCTGTTCACTTCATCCTGGTTCACCCCAAAGCTGTGCAGCATGGCGGAGGAGTCCAGGCCTCGCCGCAAGTCCAGCTGCAGCACACCACAGCCCGCCGCTGCAAACAGGCAATGCTGCTCCCCTGCGCCAGGGTGCCAGCAGACCGATGGCACCGCCTCACCAAGGGACTGCTCTATACGCCCTACTGACTGGAGTGTGGCCATGTCAGTGAGGCAGATGGCGCCATCCTGCAATTGCGCCGAAGACGGGAGCGTAGTGACCCGACCGCGTTGGCGGCGACGGCGGCAAGGTGTCGACATCGTCATTCAATATGCGCGCTTCCCCTGCGGCAGCGCACCTCCCCTCCACTCGCAAGAAGCTTGCCAGCGGCCGGCTGTGCTTCACAGCATAGCACCGAGTCCTTGTGACCCGTAATCGATGCAGAAGTCGTCATCGTAGTTCACGCACTGTGCCTGGTGGTGTTGGGGCGCGATTTCGGCAAGCAAACAACATGAGGCAGTACGCATTGTTATTTGACGGCCTCAATGAATGCTTTGGCGCCTGATTTACATGCCCTGACTTCGGCAGCAACCCATCGATTTGCATGCACCATTACAAGACGTCGCAGAACGGAAAACGTTGTGGCACCAGTTTGCCGTCGCTTGCAAGCCACTCCTGAGCTCTAGAGTGTTCAGGGTGACTCCACGGCATTATTGAACGAAGCCGACGGAAGTAGCCGCCGCCGCGGTCACGGCCATAGCGATGGACCTCTTCAAGCGCGCTGAGGTGCCAGCCCAGCTGGCCGCCAAGTACGAGGCTGAGGCTGGCAGGTACTGGGACCTCTTCTACCTGCGTAACAAGGATCGATTCTTCAAGAACCGCAACTACTTTGCTGCTGAGTTCCCAGCGCTGTTGACGGCAGCAACGGTGCTGGAGGTGCGCTGCCAACCCCTCTTGCAGCCTGGATTTCTTCCCACATCGCTGGTGTTCTGGCGTGCAAAAGCAGCGACCATCATGCAGTCGGCTTGCATGGCATGGATGCTTTGCCACGCATACAGAGCGAAGCCTGTGCTTCATTACTTTGCTCTGTGCCCGCCTCTTCTGACCCTCCCCCTCCCCTGTTGCCTCCGCATGACCACCCACAGGTCGGCTGCGGTGCGGGCAACTCAGTGTTTCCGCTGCTTGAACTCAATCCCTCGGTGGCCGTCTACGCCTGTGACTTTGCACCGAGTGCGGTGGCGCTGGTGCAGGCACACCCCGCATATGCCGCCGCCGCAGCAGCGGGAAGGGTGGTGCACGCGTTTGTGGCTGACATCACAGGTGCGGTATCCAATGCGCTGTATCATTGTGCGGTACCAGCACCTGCGGTGACAGAGTATGGCGGAGTCGTGAGGTCTTGAACGGCAGCAGAGCCCTTGTGCATTGGGGGCGCCCTGGCTGGTGGCTGCTGCACCTGGCCTGCTTTGGACAGTTCCCTCGGTCCTTCATGCCCCTTCCTTCAACCTCCTCCAACCCTCCCCTCCTCTCGCCTCCGCTGCCGGTCTCCCTGCTGCAGCCGACGACCTGACTGCCAACGTGCCCCCTGCCACTGTGGACGCGTGCACCATGATATTCGTGCTGTCAGCCATCACCCCTCAGGCCATGCCCCGGGCGCTGCGCCGGGTGGCCGCCACGCTGCGCCCTGGCGGACAGCTGCTGTTCCGGTAAGTAGTGAGTGAGTGAGACTTCACGCTAGCTAGGAGTACCTGATGCCGAGTGCTTGCACCCTCACGCTTGGTGGTCCGTGTTGGAAGCTCCAAAACAGCCTGCCTGTGTGCATCTGCACCGCGCTGCATCTGCTGCTGTGTGCAACACATCCTCGCAATACTTGGGGAGCTCTGTACGGTACTAATGTGTCCTGCAGCTGCCGCCGTGCGGCCGAATCCTGGACATCCGCCCCAAACCCAACACCTCATCATGCGCCCCTGCACCCTGTTGCAACTCTCAGCATGAAGCAACCGCCCCGCCTTTCTTCCCCCCCTGCCTTTCTTCCCCCCCTGCCGCTTGCAGCGACTACGCTGTGGGCGACCTGGCTGAGGAGCGGTTCGCCGCTGAGGGGAAGCAGCAGCGGCTGGGCCCCAACTTCTTTGTGAGGGGTGACGGCACCCAAGCCTACTACTTTTCTAAGGCGAGCTGAGGCGGTGATGGGCTTGACCTGACCCTGCACTGTGGCTGGTGGCTGTGGCTGGTGGCTGTTGTAGGACAGGCTGGCATGCAGCACCGGGCTGGCGTGCCTGCTGCCTGCTTGCAGTGCTGCAGTGCCGTGCCAGTGCCAGCTCACCTGCAGCCAGCTTTACTGGGCTGCCCGGGTCCACCGCCGCCAGGTGTTCCTGGCATGTCGATCGCTGCTGGCTGCTTTTTTCCTGGATAGCTGCTGGCTGTTAAGAGGCTGCTGCTCGTCAGCCAGGCAGCGGCTCACCGCACTCTCCCTACCACTTCGTCCCTCTGCAGGAGTACCTGCGTCGCCTGTTTGAGGCCGAAGGGTTTGAGTGTGAGTACCTCCGCACAAACGAGAGGGTGGCGGAGAACCGACTGCGAGAGGAGCGCATGGAGCGCCGCTTTTTGCAGGCAGTGTTCACCTACAGGGGAGGCGGCACAGCTGGTGGCAGCAGCGGTGCAAGCAGCCGGGGTGGCAGCCAGCAGTCGGCCGAAGCGGCTGCTGCTGCCGCAGACGATGACGCTGAGGCATCGACCGAATCGCAGCAGCCGCAGCAGTCACACGTCGACGGGCGGCAGGAATACGAGCTGAGGCTTGCGGGCAACGGCCCCGTGCAATTGCAGCTCCGAGTGTCACATTGGCCTCGACCCCAGCGGCAAGCGGCGGCAGCAGACCGGGCTGCAGCCGAGGCGCTAGCTGCAGCTGTGCTGCGTTGTCCATCGTACTTCGGAGGCACAGATGTACTGGAGATATGCCTGTGGGACGCGCCGCTGGCGGCCCTGGCGGCGCTGCATGCGTGCCGGCGTGCTGTAGTGGCCAGCGGCAGCCTGGCAGAGGAGCACCGAGTGCGATACAATGTGCAGTGCAACAGCCACACTGTGGTGATTGAGCGGCTGCGGCTTCACCAGCTGGGCTGGCGGTCTTGCAGGGCGGCTGAACCCCAGCAGCAAAAGCAAGAGTTGGAGCACGATCGCCAGCAGCAGCAGCTGATGCAGGCGTACCCTGCTGGGTTTCACGCTGTGCTGGCGGTGGTGCCCTCAGGCACTACTGCTGCCGAGCTGCAGAGCCTGCTGGACACTGTGGCAGCGCTGCTGTCGCGCAGCCCCCGAGCGCTGGCTCTACTGTGCCTTCCGGGCGC
The DNA here is from genome assembly GCA_023343905.1 of Chlorella vulgaris. Taxonomy (NCBI): domain Eukaryota; kingdom Viridiplantae; phylum Chlorophyta; class Trebouxiophyceae; order Chlorellales; family Chlorellaceae; genus Chlorella; species Chlorella vulgaris. Next base: position 848,682 of record SIDB01000011.1, on the reverse strand, counting down.
GGCCGAACAGCAGGCAGCGGTGGCAGCGGCGGCAGCTCACCCCGCTTTGGATGCTGCAAATGCGCCGCCCGAGCTGCCGGTGCCTGAAGGACTACTCTGCTTGCGGCGCCTGTAGCCTTGCGGTGCGCCCATACTGATGTGGTGGTTGTAAGACCTGGCCGGTAGTTGTGGGTGCTGTAAAGTTGCAATGTAGGCACGGAAATCATCCCTCGGCATGTGCGGTGGTGGCTGGCGCGGTACATCGCCGCCCATTGCGCGCTTGTGCTGCAGATTGGGGTGCGGGAAGCTTGAACACCTGGATCGCAGTGGCAGAAAGGCTCGCCTCAGTGGCTCGACCTTGAAAGTATCGCGTGTGATGCCATCGCACGGCACCGCCCTGTGATTGTACAAGGTGCGTGTGTTGCTGGGTAGAGGGCTCGCGAGTCGCAAGGGACAACGCATCTCGCTTCTGCATCCGCTTACCTCCAGCACCCAGCGTGTCGACAAGCGCACCCAACGTCAAACCATTCACCTCGTACTCGCGATGCAGGCGAGCCACATGACTGCCGTTTCGGGGCGCCGCCACTCGACGGCGCCGGCACCGCTGCTGGCGGCGCTGTCACTTGCGTGTCTGGCCGCATCGCTGCTTCCAGGCGTGTCAGGCCAGGCGTGTAATGCACCCACCGACATTGTGGCATCGTCTGATGCATTTTGTGTCGAGTACTGCATTCAGCAGGCGCGGCAGGGGCAGTATGCCAGGCCATTTACTTACACAGGTGCGGTCCCCGCCACTCTTACTGCGCCTGCATGTCTCTGCTTGCAATTGCGCCGCAGCCAGCCTGCCTCCCGTGCAGTGCCAGCAACCTGCTTGCTGCCCCCACACTTCGTTCCCTGCAGGCCCATCGCAGCAGCTGTGCTGTAGGTGCAGGTTCACGCCCGCACCCTCCCCGCCGCCCCTGCCGCCGCCCAGCCCGCCAAACCCGCCGCCCCAGCCGCCCCAGCCTCCGGTGCTGCCTCCCCCTGCTCCACCGCGCCCTCCGAACCCTCCTCCGCGGCCTACGTGTGGCAAGTCCCAGAACTGGATAGTGAGCAACAGGGAGGAGTGCTTCAGAGACTGCGAGGCGACAGCAGAGGCGTATGGATCAGGAGTGACGGTGGACCCGCAGCCCTACGCAGGCAGGTGGTGCGGCAGCAGCAGCAGCAGTACCAGCAGTACCAGCAGGCGGGCAGGGTCTTTGCACCACTCCCGGCCGTGCTGTTTCTGGTTGTGAGTCGTGCCTCTGTGCACTTGTGTTTGTGGCATGGATAGGGGGAGGGATAGGGCGGAAGTCAGTGGGCGGGCAGGAGGGTGCGAGTGGAGGCAGCCGACTGCACTCCCGGACAGCGTTCAGTTGCTTCCAGCCATCGCACCCGCCGCTCACTGTGCTGACTGAGCAGAGTGCCGCCTCTTGCATCACTCCGCCTTCTGTCGCCTGCCTGCTGCCTCCCTGCAGCCACTACTGCTGGGCTGACTGGGAGTGATGGCACACCGCTGGATGCCGGCATCCTCTGCTGCGTGTGTAACTTCATCTTCCCGCCGCCACCTCCCCCGCCCTCGCCACCGCCGTCTCCCTCGCCGCCGCCACTGCCACCCTCCCCTTCCCCCCCCTCTCCGATGCCTCCCTCTCCCCGCCCGCCAAAACCTCCCCCTCCCTCACCCCCACCCTCCCCTGCACCATCCCCACCGCCCCCCCAGCCATCCCCCTCACCACCGCCATCGCCACCACCGCCTCCTGCCCCCAAACCGCCCTCTCCACCCCCCCTGCCAGCGCCGCCCTCGCCTTCCCCCTCTCCGCCACCCTCTCCCCGCCCCAAGCCGCCGCCCAGGCCACCGCCGTCGCCGCCACCCTCGCCGCCTCCTCCGCCGCCCTCGCCACCCTTTCCGCCACCCAAGCCGCCGCTGCCGCCGGTTCCTTTTGAAGGCTGCAACAAGGAGGAGGACGTGAGAGTGATGGATGGGGCTGAGTGTGTGAGACGGTGCACCGCACAGCTGAAGGTGGCGGGTGTGGAGGCAGGCAGCACCATAGATCCAGTGATATATCCAGGTGTGCGGCAGGCCTCTGCACCCCTATCCCGCGCCAACACCGACACCAGCTCCCTTGGTACTCCTGCCTGCCTGCCTGCCTGTTGCGACTGTCTACCCAGATGCCTGCAGCTGCTGGTTGCTGTTACCGGGCTTGCTGGCCTGCTGCTGGGCTGCTGGCCTGCCACTGCGGCTGCTGGCCTGTTGCCGCCAGGGCTGGTACAGACAGTCACGTCCTGCTGCTGGCTTTGTGTGTGGCTTGCTTCGAGTGAGTGTGTGCCTACGGCTCTTGCTTCGCACACCAGCTTACTCCCGCCTGCCCACCCTGCATGCACCTCCTGGCACCGCTGCTGTTTCCGTTACTGCCCTGCAGGCAGGCTCAACGGCTCCTGCTGCGACTGCGGCATCAAGGGGCCTGCTCGCCCGCCGCCCCCCAGTGAGTGCCGCCTCCTCATCCCTCATTCCAACCTTTGCCGCCGCTGCTGCCACGGTGCTGCTGCTGGGCAAGCTGTTGTTGGTGTGACGGTGGCCCTCTGGTGTGCTGCTGTGTGTGTGACACTGTGGCATGTGGCAGCTGCTTCTTTGCTCTTTGCTGTCTTGCTGGACCACCACCTCCCGACAATGAGCCGTCCCGTGCTATATCAATGATGCAGCTCAATCATTGCTTAGGTTCAGCCAGTTCCTGACACTGACTCTCATACTACTGTGCGTTGACACTTCCTGGCCGACCTCTCATCCTTGTCCTTTGCTTTCTTTCCTGGCGGCAGGTCCCCAGCCGCCCAGCCCGCCCTCGCCGCCACCTGCGCCGCCACCACCACCGCCGCCGTCGCCGCCGCCGCCACCACGGCTGGTGAAGGCGGTGCTGAGCTTGGCGGACTTGAGCTTTCCCATGGATGGAAAGCGGCAGGAGGATGTGATAGCAGTGATGAGGGGCATCAGCGGCTCCCAGTGGCAGTACCGCAGCCAGCAGGTTTGTACCGCCTGCTGTTGTGGCGGCATATCAAATGCATGTTCTCGACTGTGCTCTTGGCTGGTGCTGATGGCATGCATACAGCATGCATACAGCATCGATGCAATACATCACCCCTCCCTCGCGCTTCTCCATCCTGCAGCCAATGACCGGAAGCAATGTGCCGCTGCTGCCCAGCAACGTGTCTGCGCCGCCGCCGCCGCCGCCTCCCTCCCTCATCACCGGCGGTGAGCTGCTCCTGCTACACTGCACCGCTTGCAGTGTGAACCTGTCATATGCTGCTTCAGCTGCTTGCCTGCAGCTGCTTGCCACAGTGGCGGCGCTACAAGTTCGCTCAGACCATTACAGACCGCAGGGCCTCACGGCTCTTGATCGGCTTCTCACAACCAGGCCTTCCCAACCGGGTGGCCAAGGCGCCAATGCTGACCCTCCACCGCTGCCAATCCTGCAGGCACCCGCCGCCGCCTGCTGGTGCTGCAAGCGCGGCGGCGCCTACAGCAGCAGGCAGCCGGGGCTGGGGCGGCGGCACCAGCGGCGGCGGCGGCTACGCAGTGGTACTTGCCACCTGACACAGGGGCTGCTGCGCCTGATGGTGTCACCGGAGTTTACTTCTTCGGTGAGCTTGTGGTGTGCGGTGTGTGGAGTTGCGGTGGGATGCTGCTGGTACAGCTGTAAGCACTCGCCTGCAACTGGCGCGGCGCAGAGCCATGCTGCTGCTGCGCTTGCCGCCGCGGCACCTGCTCAGCAGACTGCTGCCTGGTGTGCATGACCCCCGGGGTGTTTGGGTGCACGTGTGAGGCCTCACGGCACACGTCTGACTGCTTCCATCCCTCCCCTGCTTTCGTGTCCGCCCTGCCCGTCTTTGTGCCCTGCAGCCGACTGCCTGGTGGCGGCAGACAACGTGAGCAGTGTGGTGGCTGCGCTGTACGGATCGTCAGACAGCGGCGACTTCACACGGCTGCTGAATGCCCAAGGTGCGCCAGAGCGCCACAGCCTGGGCGTACCTGGATGCTGTACCGCATCACTGAGTGTGTTGTACTGCATTGACTGCGTGTGTGTGTTGGGCAGTACAGCCCAGCATGACCACTGTCTCGTGGCTTGTACCGGCCAAATGGAAATGCTTGTGTGGCACAGCTCATCTCTGGCTGTGTTGGCACCGCATCTGCTGCCGGTGCGCGGTGTAGTGGAAACCGAGTGTGCCTGCCAGCGCTGGCTGCTGCCGCACCTGCAGGTGTGCCCACCTCGCGAGCCATTGCCATGTATGTCGGCACAGGCACGCCCTACTTTGAGCTGCGCCAGCAGGGGTCTGAGCAGGCCAGCGGGCAGAGCACAGCGCCCCCTAGCGACAGCGGCGGCAGCAGCAGCAGCACTGGGATGATCATCGGGATCGTGGCCGGAGTGGCGGCGGTGTTGCTGGCCACCATAGGTGAGGCGGTAGGGGTGCACGAGTGCAGCAGGGGCGCCTGATTCATCTGGCCGGTGGATGAGCAGCAGGGCAGAGCTTCCACCCCCTGATCCGGCCACTGCAAATGAAGTTCTGTCTGTAAACCGTCCGTGATCTGGCGCCTTGCTTGCCTTTGACACCGATGGCTGGGACTCAGTCGCCGTTCTAATTTCCCCCTTGTGCAGTGCTGGTTGCCATACTGAGCAGGCGGCGTAAGAAGCGAGAGATCAAGCTTCACGCGGCGGCGGCATCTGCCGCCCGATCCAGCATGCGAGCGGCACAGGGCGGCGTCTCCGTGCAGCGCTTGCCATCGCAGCGGGGCGGCATGCCGTCCCTGAATGGGGTGAGCACTTAGTGCCGGTCGTTTGAGGCTTTTGGGGTGTGGGGAACAGACAGGGTAATTTTTGTATTTAGTGAACCATCCCCCATCAAGCTGTTGACATCTCGCACGCTGCCGCCCACCGCTTCGCGCTACCTGCTGCGTGCAGGCACCTGTGGTGTGACGTGATGGCTCTGCTGCTTCTGCGTTGCACATTTGTAAGGAGCTGGTCTCGACTCTATCCAGCTCGCTCAAATTTTCTGTCTGTTTGCCTATGCTGGCGTGGCATATGCTCGCCCCTCTGCTGTTGTATTGTTGAAAGTCGCTGCCACACACGTGTGACCACATGACTGCACAACTTGACTGACTTCCTTGCATTCATTCACACATGAACCACACTGCTGCAATTTCTTCAAATGCTGCCGAGCGAGGAATCACCATGCGGTTGAACTGCCCATCAGAATAAACCTGATTTATACTAAGGTCAGTGCAGGCATACAGTCAATCAGCAACTTGAATGCAGTAGGATCAATTTGCATACTGGGTCGTTGCCCACCCGTACTGGCGTACCGGGTCAGCAGGTGGGTTCCCACCACCACCGGCAAGCGCCAATTGAGAGGCAGCAAGCTGTTACACGCCCGGATAGCGCGACAGGAGCGGTATTGCACTAGCACACCAGCTGCAATCTCATCTCATTGGAGCCTCGGCGTTTCAGCGGCTTCATCCGGCAGGCAAGCAGACGCGACAGCCTTGGTGGCTAACAGGGCCTGGTGGATAAGCAGCAGCGCTCGGAGCCAGCCATCCCACGCGGCAAGCGCGATTCAAGGCCAATTCGCACTGCGAGCGGTGGTCACCACTGCACCTCAACGTCATCTCCCGGTGCAGCAGGGGACGTGACGTTGGCGCAAGCCCCCCCACCCGCCGCCGCCGCTCGCTCACCCACTCCGCCGTTCTCTCGTCTGCAGACCCTGACGCCAGCAGTATGCCTTCACCGCGCAAGGTGATTGTGCTGGTTGCCCTGGTGGCATTGGCGCTGCATGCACACCAGGCAGCAGCCGCAAAGGCAAACGACACAGCGCCAACTGGTGACAGTGCTCGAGCCAACGGCGGCAACAACACCCAAGACGGGGGGGCCAACACACCGGCTCCAAATGGCGACAACACGGGGGGGGAAGGCGGCAACGCAGGCACAGGAGGCGGAGGCGGAAAGAAGCCACGCCCACCCCCACCCAAAGCAAAGAAGCCACGGCCGCCGCCGCCTGCCGCTTCACCAGACCCCTCCGCACCTGCGCCGGAGCCTCCCTCCCCCGCCCCGCCGCCGCCACCGCCCAAGGTTCTCATCAACGAGACGCTGCGAGTGATTTTCAACATTGTGGGGGCTGAGTACCCGCTGACAGAGACCCTACAGCAGGTGCGCGTGCCGCAGGGCTCGGCGGGCCGCATTGCGCAGGGGATGTGAGGCTGCACTCACAAGCACGGTGGCCATGAGCCGCAGAGATTTGATATGGCGTGTGCTGGCACAGCACTGGGAGTTGTGTGCAGAGAGACACGCCCACACGTCGGCACACAGCTGCTGAGTGCCAAAAGCCAAGCTGTGGCCGCACATTTTGTCACAAGCGGCAACCTGCGTACTTTCCTCTGTCGTTGTGACTGCAGGCTGTGGTTGATTCAATCAACTCGTTCACAGCTCCCGTCCCCTTTGCGTACCGCTACGAACAGGCCTCCAAAACGGGGCTGGAGGCGGTCCCGCTTGTTGACAATACCAAGACTGTGTACTTGAGCCCGCCGCCGCCGCCACCAGCCCCGCCATCCCCTCCTCCCAAGGAAAAGAAACCAGAGGAGCAGCAGAATGGAGGAGGAGGAGGCGGAGGAGGAGGAGGAGGCGGTGGCAACAACAATGGCAACAACAATGGCAACAACAATGGCAACAACAACGGCAACAACAACGGCAACGACAACGGCAACCGACGGCTGCGGCGGATGCTGCTGACGCGGTCGGCAAGCGCCGCTGCTGCCACACGCAGGCTGCAGGCGGCAGCCGTCGTGTGGTACCCTACAGAAGACGTCACAGCGCCTCTTGATGCCAGTGAGTGAGCGGGGAGGGAGGGCGCTGCGGGGATGAGTCGGGACCGCGGCACTCCACTGCTCCCCACTGCTGGCTGGCCTGGTGGCCTGCTTGGTGCACAGCGCCTGGCAGCAGGCCATTTGGCTGTCCCCTCACTCGCCGCTCCTATTTTACATGTGCCCCGCCTCCTGCAGATGGCGTGTACGTGTTTGTGGATGCCCAGGCCAGCGAGCTGCAGAGGGTCGCCATCGAGGCAAAGCTGTGGGAGGTGACAACCGGCGGCGCGCTGTGCACCTCGCTGCAGGGCAATGGAGGTGAGGGGCGGCAGGCAGGGCAGGGCAGGGCACCCGCAACTCTCTGTGCAACAATCTGCCTGCAGCAACCGGCCTCGCAGCAACCGCCCTGCAGCGCCATTTCCGCCCACCACCTCTGCACACAGCGCTGCAGCCCGGATGCAGTTGTTTAATTGTCCGATTCCGTGCATGCCACGGTTCTGTCCTGTGGGTGTGCTGACCGTTGTCGGGCCGCTTGCTGCTGCTGCTGCTGCTGCCGCCGCTCCCGCTGCGCAGTGCCGTGCACCACAGCAGCCATTGCTGCTGAGGGCTACGGGTATTCCAAGCTGGAAGTGTACCCCGGCGCGGGCAGCAGCGGCGAAGCCACCACCAGCACCGGTGACAGCGGGCTGAGCACTGCGGCCCTTGTGGGCATTTGTGTGGGCGCGGCTGTGGGTGTGGCCATCATTGCCATGGGTGAGCGAGCCTGCACCAACTGCTGCAGGGCTGTTGCAGCCGCTGTTGCTGTTGACAGCACATGTCGCCCCGGCTGCTGCGGTCGGTGCATGTGCACGGGTGTGCATGCGGAAAGGAAGGGCCGGGTGCCGGGTGCCGGCAGGTGCAGCACAGCACATCAGGTGTGAGGCCCTCACTTCTGGGATGTCGGAATATTAACGCCTGTTTTGAGATTGGGAGCCCATGAAGCGAGCTGACCCTCTCTGCCTGCTGTGCTGTGCTGTGCCGCTGCGCCTGCAGTCATCTACCTCATCATTGGCTGCCGCCGCAAAAACACCGTGGACCGCGCCGTCGCCTCCCGCAGCAAGTCTTCAAAGCGTGGGGAGCGGCAGCCGCTGCCTCCAGCAGAGGACTCCAAGTGGCGGCAGATGTACAGTGCCCGCATGAGCGACAGCATGCGGCGAGCGGAAGAAGCTACCGCAAAGGCCCAGGTGCAGAGCAGGGGCCCCTCGTTCCTTGAAGTAAAGGACCAGGAGTTTGCGCAGCAGGCGGCCATGGCTACCGACGGGCAGGCCAAGCCGTCACTGTCCGGCAAGCAGAGCTGTGAGTGTGGAGGCGTGCGTGGCATAGCGGCGTGTTTGTGTGCTGGCTGTGATGGTTGGTGGTTGTCTTTGATGTCGACGGCTGGCAGAGTGCTTGTGTGCTAGATGTGCATGCCTGTCGAGGGTGCTGTGGCAGCGTGCTGCTGTATTGTCTGGCTGATGCTGCCTGCCGGGTGTGTTTCGCAGCTCATGCCTGCACGACTGCACGACTGCTGACTGCTGCCTGTTGTCGGTTGTGGTGCAGTTGGGCGTGGCTCGTCACAAGCGGAGGTAAACAGCGCAGCCAAGCTTGATGACAGCCCCGACCACAGTCTGATGGCTGGCAGCGAGCTGTCGTCACCGCAGCCGTCGGTCGGCGGCTCGAAACGCAAATTGAGCTTCAAAAAGCTTTTCAACAAGTGATGACTGTGTGGCGGGAAAGCGGGGGCAGGGCCAATGTATTTGCTTCTCCACAGCACTGTTTGATGGAAGACTACAGGCATGATTGCGCTTCACTTGATTGCTAGCAGCTCGTGTAACTCTGTTGCTTCACAGTGAGGCAAATGGCTGTCATTTGGGCGTTAGGGATGACAGCCGTCGATTGGCGGCGAGAAGGAATATTGAAGGGGGGATTCCTCTTACACCATGTCGCGTTTGCCATTGGTAGCTTTGTGTAATTCACAGCTCCCTCGCTCTTGGCATTCACCGGGTGCTGGCACAAGTGCTTTTGCCGGCGCATTTGTGTGTGTGGATTGTTTTGAAGTCCCATTCAAGCCCGCAGTTGTGTGAGAGAGCAAGTCCTGGCGGGGAGCGCAACAAGCGCGCAGTTAGCGGTCAGAGCGATACCACGGCATGACGCTGTCGCCTGGCAACACAGAGCTCTCTGCGGCACCCAGAGACGTTGATGTGGAGGCACAGCAAGCCCCGGCAGATGTTGTGGCGACCGGGCTGACGGCAGCGGGCGGCGGCCCCGCCGTGTTGCCGTTGGCCGATGACCGCGTGCCTCAGCAACTGGGCCTGGTGCACCGGTCCAACACCGGGGGCAGCCAGGTACCGCTTGATCCCAACGCGAAGTCAAACGGCGGCAGCGAGAAGCCCGCAGACAGCGACGGAGGCAGCGAGGAGCCGGAAATTGCAGAGGCTTCATACTTTGATATAATGAAGTACTTTGGGATCCTTGGTAAGCCATCGTCTGTCTGTCTGTGTGGCGCTACATGCAACCTGTCCAGTGCAGCGACCCATTACCATGCGCGGCTGCGCCCTACGTGGGCATGCAAGCTCCTGGCATCCTGCTCACAACACTTTGGTACTCTGTGCCTGCCTCCTTCTCACCTCTCTCTCAGGCTGGACGGCATTTGGGGGCCCGGCAGCACACATTGCCATGTTTCAGAAGCTGTTTGTGGACAAGCTGCGGTGGTGCACCTACCTGGTGTTCACAGAGCTGCTCATGCTGGGGCAGTGCATGCCAGGTGCGTGCATCATGTTTGCGGCGCAGGGGACGGCTTGCCGACGGACGTTCAGACTGGACTTGCTTGCTTGCTTGCTTGCTTGCTTGGCTGGCCGCCTGTATGTGCCATGCTGCAACTCCGCTGCCACGCAGCAAGTGATTTATGTCGTCTTGCCGCTGCCCTTGCAGGCCCCACTTCCACCCAGATGGGGTTTGCCCTGGGTGTGCTGAAGAAAGGCCTGTCTGGCGGCCTGCTGTCTGGTGTACTGTTCCAGGGGCCGGGCTTCCTCATCCTGGCCATTCTGGGATGGGTAGCATCCAAGGTCCTTGACAAGCCGCCGGAGTGGCTGCTCAGCGTGGTGTCTGGCTTGGCGGCAGCTGGTGTGGCGTTAGTGGCTAGTGCGGCAATGGGCCTGGTCAAAAACATCTGCAAGGACCGTCTAGCGCAGGTGCGTGTGGGATTCATGGGGCCGCGGTCTGGTGGTCGTCACACACAACTGTGACTGCTGCTGCTGCTGCTCCGGATCCTGCCTCTGCTGCTGCAAACTCCGTGTTGTGGCGGTTGCTGGTAGCACGGCTGAACCAGCCGCCGCTGTCTGGCCACTCCACTGCTGTCCTCAGGTGCTGTGCACGGGTGCTGCGGTCGTGGCTTACTACTACCCCAAGCCCTGGACCTTCCCCTCGCTCATTGTGATTGGTGGCCTGGTGACACTTGTGTTCAAGCGCAAGGAGGTTGTCAAGGCGAGTGCAAGGGGCAACGCACATTGCCTGCAACCTGCCTGCCTGCTTGCTGATGTCACCTATTATTGGTCGTTGCTTGTTTCGTCAGCTGCTACCTTCTCTGCGGTGCGTCAGGTTGTTTGAAGTGTGCATGACACACCCTGGCCTGCCGCGTGTGCCCGGACGCGGTACCTGGCTGCGGAAATGAGTGAATGTCTGCCACTTCCTTGCAGCTGCCATCTGCCTTCCTTGCCGCCCTGCCGCCGCTCACGCACTCTCCCTGCCCTACCTTCCTCTCGTCCTGCCTCCATCCTGCCAGCAGGTGTCAGACCTCAATGCGGGGGTGAACAAGCTGGGGTTCAACAAGGTTGGCGGCGGCATCCTGCTGGCCTCGTGGATTGTCGTCCTGGTGGTGGTGGTGGTGCTGGTGCGTGGCAGGTGCTGGCTGGCTGGTCTGGCTGGTTGGCTGGCTGGCTGGCTGGATTGGTTGGGTTTTGTGCTGTGACCAGGGATGCATGGTTGGTGCAGCTGGATGCACTCATGCGGCTCGGGCCAAAAAGGCACGGCAAGAAGGCAGCTGCAGCTACTAGCTTCCCTGGCAGCTGCCTCACTCCCAACCGCATCACACATGCAAGGCGGCGTGCGACGCTCGTCACCTCTCCGCCGACCGCTGACCCCACCGCCCCCCTACACCTGACAACTCTGCCCTTGCCCTCCCCCGGCTGTGCTGTGCTGTGCCTGCAGGCCGGCCGAATCGATTACGCCGATGCAAAAGAGCTGCACTGGTTTGCCACCTTCTACCGCACCGGCTCAGTCATTTTTGGCGGCGGCCAAGTTGTGCTACCTATGCTGTACAACGACATGGTAGACCGAGTGTGCACCACCATCCCCGCCAACGGCACCACCCCGGCAATAGAGGTGCGCTGAAAACGAATGCCGGCCAGCAAGCGAAGCACTGCACTCATGACAACTCGAGCGCTCTGCAGCTTGCCCTCCTGAAAGGGGGAAAGGAAAAGTCGAGTGCTAGCAGCAGCGGAGGCTTGCAGTGGCGGCCTGGGGCAGGCGTGGGTGTGTCTATGTTTGTGCTGCAATGCACTGGCTCACCACACACTGTTGCTGTCTGGCATCATGCCGCTCCTTGAACCTCCCCTGCATTCCTCTGCTGTGCTGCACTGTGCCGCGCTGTATGTGCAGGACTGCAAGGACTCGCCCGACAGCTGGATGAGCACTGAGCAGTTCAACGCTGGGCTGGCGCTGGCTCAAGCCATGCCCGGCCCCCTCTTCAACTTTGCGGCTTACCTGGGGGCCGTCATTGCGCAGAACGCGGGCGTCAACGCCATCATTGGTGGGTGCTGCGGTGGTGCTGCTGCTGCTGGCAGACGCGGACTTGCAGAGTATGTGTGTGCTCCTTTGTGGCTTCATGAAGGTGGAGCCCTGGGCAGCGCTCGGGCCTTTGCTCAGCGCAGGATGCACAGATCCCTGGTTGATCTGTTGCGGCGACTGTGCTGCTGCTGAGGCTGCTGCAGGTGTCCTGTTGTGTTGGGTGGGGCTCTTTGCTCCAGGCATCATCATCATATTCGGCATCCTGCCCTTCTGGGGCACATTCAGGTGGGGCAGGAATGGGGCAGGGTGGGGCAAGCCAACGAGCCAAGGGGACTATGCCGGCTTTCAAGTGACTCGTAGCTGGAGCAAGCACTCTGTTCTTGTAGAACTGCATGTGCTTGTGTGTCTTGCCTCCCAAGCCCCTCCGACCACCCGCCAAACAGCCCTGCCGCTGCTGCCCAACTCTGCCGCTGCCGCTTCCCTGACGCAGGCGGTTCCAAGTGTACCGCCACGCGCTGCCGGGCCTCAACTCTGCTGCTGTGGGTCTCATTGTGGCCTCTGTGTTCCAGCTCACGTTCAGCGCCCTGGACGTCAGCCCCCACCCCATCACTTCCGTCTGCGTCGGCATCCTGGCATATGGAGCAACCGACGTGCTCGCCGTGCCCGCACCGATTGTGGTGCTTGGCGGCGGCGTGATTGGTGTCATTGCCTGGGCTGCCGACATGAAGTGAGCTGAGGTGAAATGAGCTGAGGCTGGACCGAACTGCAAACAGAGCACTCGGTGTGCGTCCTGCGAGCTGGCGGCTCAGCGGCTCTTGTGCACCGCTTGATATGTCGTTTTTATCACCACCAACAACCCCTCGCCGCCTTGTACGCCTCATCTATTCCCTGCGAAATAATGGCCGCGTTGGCCAAGCTCTTTGTCTCAGCATCGGCATCCCTTTGCGACGCACTCAATTTGATGCACTACACTCTCGAACCTTCCTGATGCCCGGAGCTTACAGGGCACAGTGCAGGAATGCATACGCACAGCACATCAACTGAACGCAGTGAAATGCACATTGAGGGGTCGCAGGAAAGCATGTTGGTTGCAAGGGAGAGGAAAAAGGAGATACAGGGAGGGGCAGGGTACAGGACGGGATAAGCAAGGGATGAGAAAGCAAGGGACAAGGGTAACGAGGAAGGAGACATTCGTTCAAGGCAAATGTGATTGGCACCACGTCACTCCCAGGGTGGTCGCGAGTAACCCAGCCACCCATTTTGTGTCGAGGGCAGCCGCGGCGGGGTCCAGCGGCGGATGCCCATGCCGGCTATTCGCTCTGTCAAAAGCTCGTGCTCTGTCCTTTCAAACAGTTCCAGCACCTTTGGCGTCAGCTTGCCTTGTGCTAGTACCGCCTGCGCACAACAGGCGGGTCTGCGTCTTGGCAGTAGGCAGTGGATGCAAGGCACACACCTGGTGGTGCAAAGCTGCCCGACATGTGGCTGACATGGTGTGTCAATGGCACCATGCACCATGCTCTCACCTCGAACAAGCTGCAGCACAACTCCTCTGGCAGCACCGCTCCAGACGATGGGCTGGTCAGGCTGTGTACGCTCGTTATGCTGCTGACTAGTCTGTTCAGCGCAATTGCGGTCAGCAGCGGGGGGCCCTTCTTGCTGCCTTTGCTTCCCATCGCTTGTAGCACCAGCGGCGGGAGATGACGGCAGCCAGGTGACAGCTTACGCAGCTCCCTCCTGGGAGCGCTCCCTCCCGCCTCTTTACGCACAAGCCCTTCTTCACCTTAATCCGACCAGAGCGTCAGCCCTTTCTGGATAGTGCAGAAGCACTTGGTTCGTGGCAGGGCTGGATGAGGCGTGTAAACGCAGCCCTGGTTGATGGGGGATCCAGAAATGCGACGGCGCGGGCAGCTGGCTGCGATGCACCTGGAATGTCCTGCACAAGGGTACTGCCCATGGGGGAGTTGGGCGAGCCCCTCGCATGGAGTCAATGCACTGCTACCTCGAGCATGGCATTTGCATGCGGTGTTGGTAATAAAGGGCAAAATGTTGGCGACAAATTCCGTGCTCGCCAAACGCAGCGTTGCAGGCCAATTGCTGACGAACGCATCACCCAGACCATGCCCACTGCGAAGAAGAGGCTCTTCGCTGCCTTGTGAGCAGCGTCGGCGGCGCCAAACCGAGCGGCGCCGCGGCGCACCAACCTCAGCTGGCAGGGATCCGGGCAAGGGGAACCAAACCTGGGGCAATGACAACCGACTCGCACCCGGCGATCAAGGCGGGCAGTGGCTGCCCGATTCCGACAGCTACCTGGACAGCATAGACGCAGCCAACGACGAGGAGCCGCTGCCGCCAACGCCCTGGCAGCGCGCATGCTCCGAACTGTTTGGGCGCCTGCAGTACGACTACTGTGAGCGCTGCCTGCTGTGTGGTACTGTCGCTACCTGCGTCTGACAGGGGCGCTGTGGACACAGCCCCTCATGCCCGCCCTGCACCTCTTTGCGCTGCTTGAAAGCGCTTAAACCCCCACCCGCCTGCCTGGCCGTGCAGTCAACTGGCGGCAAGACACGTGGTCAGATTTGCAGCTCTTCATGGTGCTGAATGTGATAGTGTTCCTGGTGGGGGCTTGGGTGAGGGGCACCATAATTCAGGAGCTGGACCACTCGGCGCTGCCGCCAGATGGCTCGACACCCCTCACGGCCGCATGGTTCAGCCTCTACAACGTGTTGTCAGTGGTGCTGGGGTGAGTCTGCCGGGCCTGCTGCTCACAGTGCTTCTGCCTGCAGCTCAACTGGCTGGGCACTGTGTGTTGCCCTCAAGCAAGGACAGGCGGTAGCTCCTGCCTGCAGCTGCTGCTGCGGTGGCTGTAGACCAGCAGACCTCTAGTTTGCTGCTGCGTTGTTGGGGTGATCAACTTTCCTGTGCCTGCTGCTGCTGCCAGCTCCATTCATCACGCGTGCTGGCCTTGAATGCGCGGCTGGACTCAAGCTCAATCTGAGGGGGGTGACTGCTTCTGCTGTTGTTGGAGTGTGCAGGCAGGACCTGCCAGACGCCGACGAAGCAGGCTGGCCCAGCCAGCTGTTTGCCATCCTGACAGCCATCTTTGGCCTGGCGTCTTTTGCCCTGGTGCTGGCCCTCATCGAGCAGGCAGGTCACACGCTGAGCTGCAATGCATGCAAGCTGTTTGATCATGCAACGCAGTTTGCTTTTCAGCTGCTGGGCCCCCTGACAATTGTGGGCGTGTGCCTGTTGTTCTGGCATTGGCCTCACGTGTCGCAACCAGTTGCTCAGTGTCCCTCAAGGTTTGGTAAGTGACCGCTATTCGTACGCGCATGGCTCCTCCTGGCTGCAGGTGGTGCTGGAGGTGCTTGAGCGCAATGTGAAGCGCGGCAGCATCTGCTATGAAAGCGGCCACACCATCGTGCTGGCGTGGTGTGACTCAGCCCGAGGCATAGCCCAGCTGACGCGCATCCTCACACAGCTGTGCGCAGCCAACCGCGTCTCAGGGGGCGGCGTGGTGGTGGTGCTGACGCAGCAGGTACGGTGTGCATGCTGCGGTGCTGTGCCTACCTGCCTGCCGAGCCATGTGCTGCATCTGCTGCGCAGCTGCTGCTGCGTGAGTCAGCCAGCTCAGCACAGGCTTCTGTGTTGCCTCTCCAGCAGCTGTCGAGGCCACTGCTCGCTGCTCTAGCTGGGCTGTCCCTCGACTATGCCTGTCCTCTGCTGTTGCAGCGCGGCAAGCTTGAAATGGAGGAGCTGTTCCGGGATGTGGTGCCCGAGAGGAACAGGCTGGGCACCCGGGTGCGAGACGGTCGAGGGGGAAAGCTTGGGCGCTTGCATTGAGATGCAACTCTAACCTGTGCATACACGCGTGTGTAGCTGGCAGCCTCTTCTCTGTTGCCTTGTCTCATTGGGCTGGCCTGTGGGTCCGTCAATGTTGTGTTGCAGTTTGTGTTCCGCCAGGGCAGTCCGCTGGACCCTGCCTCGCTGCGCATGGTTGCGGCGGTGGATGCCAAGGCCATCATTGTGAGCGGAGACTACAGGTACCCATTGCTTGCCTCTTGCTTGTCTGCATGACCTTTCCTTGTCTGCCTTGCCTTTGCTTGCCAGCCTTACCTCTCTATGTCTTCCTCGCCTGTGCCATCACGTGCCATTACAGCTGCACCAAGCTAAAGCGCTGTGCCGCTCCCTCGTGCTGCAGCAAGCGGAGCAAGGATGCGGACGCCCAAGTGCTGCGTGCCTGCGTGCTGCTGGATGAGCTGCTGCAGATTGCGCACCCTAGCTTCAACAGCGGGCCTGTGGTGGTGGCGCAGGTAAGGGCTCCTGCTTTGGAGCCGCATAGGGCGCCTGGTGTGCTCTTCCTGTCAAGTGGCGGCACAGCACAACACTGCACAGCGCAGCACAACTCTCTCAGTGGCAGATGTGGCTGTCTTGTGTTGCAGCAGCACGCATACCTTTGCGAGTGGCATGCATCGATTCTGCTACTCCGCAACGTGGCACCCCTGCAGATAAAGACAGAGGATGCGTTGCCGCTGGTACGATACGCGTGCAGCTTGCGTGTGATCCCTGTGCCGACCAACAAAGTGAACGCAAGAAGGTGGGCGGGCACTGTCTTGCTTGCAGAGCAGCTGCAGGCGCCACCGGCCCCTGCACTTCCCCTTCCGTGTGCGTTGGGCGCCTGGGTTCAAACCGCTCGTTCACAAGGCATGTTGATATGCCAGCCCCAGAAGCTCGTTCCTGCCTCACTCCGCTGCCTCTCCTCTCCTCCGCGCAGATATGTCCGTCTGCTGCACCATCCCATTGCTGCCGTCTTCTCCCGATGCCTCTCCGACTTCTACTCCCCCGCACACGGATCCATCGACCACTGCCCGGAGGTCGAGGGCCTGACGTTCGGCGAGCTGCACTTCCGCTTCCCCGGTGGGCACACCCGCCACGCGTGGGGCACCTGCCTGCAGCCCGCGCCGCCTGACAGCCTGCTGCAGATGCTGGGGCGCCTTTTGCATGCACAGGACGGCAGTGGTGTCGGTGAGGGTGCAGTGTTGTCACGCCTGCCCCCTGGTTTGCCGCCTGCAGATGCTGTGCTGGTGGGGCTGGCCAACCGACACACCAACAAGTACGCGCTCAACCCCGCAGCAGACACTCGTGTGCAGCACGGCGACGAGATAATCTGCATGCGGCCCTACCTGCAAAAGTGCGCAGCTGGGTGTGGCGCCGTGTGTGCGGGGCCCTTGGGTGTGCTGCCCTGATGCTGTTGCAAATCTGAGTCTGATGCCTTGCGCCTTAGCTGGACGCGGGGCCATGCTCATGCCTGTCCTCTTCTGTGTGCAGGGATGGAGAAGGTCGGTACCGTGCGTCGTCAGAAACGATACAGGTAGACCCCGGCGCCGGGTGGGACTCTGAGCAGTACACGCTGCGCAGCCGCGACGAGCAGCCGCTGGGGCTCGAGGTCAGCGATTTCGACTCCTGCCTCGCCATCAGTGCCCACTTCCCCGAGCCAAGCAGCAAGCACGAGGCCCGCGACCCCGCCACGCCAGACAAAACCAAACCGGCCAGTTCCAAATCCAAAACCAAATCCAAGTCCAAACCCAAGCGCTCGAAGCCGCAGAAGCAGCCCGAGCGCCCCTCTCCTGAGATCTACCAAGGCTCCTCACAGGGCCTCTACATGCTGCCCGTACAGGTACCAAGTGCCGAGTGAGGCGCATGCCTGAATCATGCATTGCATGCACTGTTTTCTGTTTACTGCGGGCGGCAACAGCGCGCAGCGGCCGGGTGCAGGCAGGCTTTCGGGATATTGACGCCGCTTGGCAAGTGCCTGCTGACCTTCCACCTCACCTTCTGTCTGCCGCCCGCCGCGTTGTTTTTTGCTCTTCCTGGCACGCTGCAGTACTCTGACACCTTGCTGGCGGGCGACGAGCTGCTAATATGTGGGTGGATGGGCTACACTTTCATGTGGGAGCTGATTGCAGAGCTGGACCACTCCGACCAGGTGCGGCAGTTGACCGACACCAGCCTCTCAGCCTCTCAGCCTGCAGGCTTGCGGCCTCGTCACCTGCTCTGGATGCTCTCAGCCTGTCCTCTCAGCAGCAGTGTGGTGTGTGCTCATGCCTGGCTCATCTCGCGGCTGCAGGGTCTCCCCAACGGCAGCCGCGTCACCCTGTTCAACGAGCACAAGTGGACTGTGGAGTATCTCCGTGCGTGATGCGTGCCTGCTGGCGGCGTGGCCCCGTGCTTGTTTGTTCTTGCAGTCCGCGTGCTCGCTGAGCCACTCATGACGAGATGGGCTTGCGCTTTGCAGGGCAGTTAGCTATGCATGAAGGCATTTGCTCTGCTTGCCTCCCCATCTGGCTGCTACGGACCTGCTGACAGCCCCCCCGCACTGCCCTCACCTTCTCCCCGCTGTCCTTGGCTTCGCTGTCGGTACTGTTGCGCAGAGGAGCAGTGTGCGCGCCATGGCATTGTCAACCTGGAGGTGCGCCACGTGTGTGGCGACCCCCGCAGCCGAGGCGACATGGAGCGGCTGCTCAACATCTCGCTGTTCAAGGGTGCCATTGTGGTCTGCGGTGAGCGGCAGGGACCGCGCCTCAGACTGTGAAAGAGCGTGGAATGCAAAGGCACTGCAAAGGGGCTGCGCCTGTTGGCCACGGTGGCTGAAGCGGCTGGCTTTTTTTGTCAGCGTCGCAAGGACAGGCAGGGCTTGCCTAGACTTGCTGCCTGTGTGTGGTGCCGGTGGTCTTGCCAAACCGCTCAAGTGTCATCTGTGCATATGTGTGCAGACTCGTTTTGGACGGATGCCAAGGCCCAGGACAACGAGGGCGGCCTGCAGCTGCTGTCGCAGGCAGAGATGCTGAGCCTTGATTCCGCAATGCTTATGGTCCAGCTCAACATTAGGCTGCTGCTGGAGGTGAGGAGGCACCCTGCTGGATGAAGGGTCACTCTTGTGAAGGGTGTGATCATGCATGCGCAGAGCAGAACGCTGTCACCTGCTGCTGGCTGGCTGCTTGCAAGGTGTCGACTGGCCTGGCTGAGTATAGCACATGCTGATGCCGTGCCGCCTGCAGGAAGCTGGCAGACCTAGCATCAACATCCTCTGCGAAAAGCTGACATACATTGGTAGGGCGGCTGATTGATGCCGTTGCTGGTGCCGTTGCTGGTGCTGCATCAAGCAGTGCCTCAATTCACGTGCTACTTGCACCACCCGATTGCTGCTGCTTGTTTGCTCGTATGTGCAGGTGTTACCCGATTTGAAGATGATGCACGGCTGCCTCTCGGCATTGCCATCAACTCGGCAAGCTTTGCCGCCAAGACCCTGGCGCAGGCAAGCCTGGGTCTGGTTGCTGGCCTGCAATCCTCCAAAGCAGCTCAGCAGCTCATGGGCGCAGTGCAGAGTGTCATCATCACTGTGTGCATTGCGTCGCAGCATATCGACTTGAGCTGGGAAGCAGCTGTGCACCAGCTCCCACTGCTGCCGCTCATGCCAGCAAAGGCACCCAGCTTGGTTGCGTTCCCATGAAATTGCCCATGCCCAGAGCAATGCTGAATGGTCAGCGTATCCCTTGACAAATTGGTTTACCCTCTGCCCATGGGCCTGACTGTCTGCAGGTCGCCATGGAGCCTCGCTTTCTCCAGGCGTACATGCTTCTGGGGCAGGAGAGCGACCTGGTTGTGCAGGACACCTCCTCCTTTGCGGCTGTTGGGGAGGAGCTCAGCTTTTTCCAGCTGCAGGCCCGAGCCTCCTCTGTGCGGCAGGTGAGGTGGCAGCTCCCTTGGAGGTCGGAGGCCTTGCCTTGATCGTCGCTGCACACATTCAGCACAGCAGAGGGCCACCAGCAGCACGGCAGCCAGGCCACCTGGTCAAGCACCAGTCAAAGCTGCAGCTGTGGCAACTGTGGGATCGCCAGGGGTGCGGGCTGCGTTGCTTTGCCCAAGACAGTCGGCACTGGGAGGCGACTGTGGGTGCTCAGCATATCCCCCGCTGCCACTCTTTGCGCTCCCCTGCAGGTGGTGCTGGGCTGGTACAGGATCCCCACGTCCATGTCACAACCCTTGGAGATGGTGGTGAACCCGCAAGGCATAGAGGAGCGCAGCAAGGTGAGGTTTGAAGGCAGCTGGTAGTTTGAGGGCAGAGCGGGGACGCGTGCGTGCACGTTGCCAAGGCACTGGCCGCCGCTTGTACCTGCGTCCTTCCTCTGTGACAGCAACGCGGCCTGTTGCATCGGCTGCCGTTTCTGATGCTGGGTAAACGTCAACCCTGCATGCTTCTGACCGCTGTCTGTTTCCATCTGCTGTGGCGGCTCGTCCATGCTCGTCTCAGGTACGGGTGTGGAACGAGGGCGACTCTCGCTGGAAACTGGTTACGATGGCGCAAGTGAAGCTTCGAGGAGAGTTGAAGGCAGCAGAGGAGGAGGCTGTCCCCTTCTGGCCCACCTCGGGCAGCGGCAGCGCTGACGGTGGCAGCGTGGAAGACGCGCTGCCTGTGTGGGTGGCGGAGCGCGTCGCGGCTGCTAATGTGCAAGCCCCCGAGGAGACTGAGGTGGCGGCAGCAGTAGCATCAGTCGATGATGAGACGTAGGCGTGCCGGATGTGAAACGGCGGTAGGGACGTCCAGACCAATTGATTCATCGATCAATCTGATTTTCAGCTCACACTGCAACATTGATGTAATTACATTTGGAAGACGGGCAGGCACTAAAAGGTTTGTGGTCGGTGCTGCAGATCGGCACACACAGCCTCATTCATTGGCAGACCCCACTACTGTAAGCAGACTTCTGTTGCTGAGTTCTGTCAGCGGCCGCACTGCCGGCAAAAGGCAGTGAAGTACGAGGCGGGTACGGTGACTCAACTCAACTCAGAATGTACACGCCTCAGAGGCGTCCCCTGCTCAACACTGCGGATTGCACCAGCCTTAGCCAGCCAGCCATGGCTCATGCCGTTCTGGTAAGCAGTCGCCGGTGGGCAAGGAGGCAGTTGCTGGATTGCGATTGCAGCAGGCATCGGGCTCCTTCAAATCCGATCGCCGCTGCCACAGCCGCCGCCACTGCCGCCGCCGCCGCCACTTGCACTGCAGGTGAACGGCCTCGATGCCGGCACGAACTGCAGCGAGCTCTGGTCGCTGTTCAGCAACGCAGGTCCAGGAACCGTCACGCAGGCCACCACGTTCACACCCGGACATGGCGGTGGTGCCGGCAGCGCGATCGTATTCTTTTCTGACCACCCCACCGCTCAAACTGCCGTCGATCACTTCGATTCGTACCCATATGCCGGAGTTCTGCTAGATGTTCGGCTGGCAAACAGCACCACAGCGGCAAGGCTGCTGGCAACTCTCTCCGATCTTCAACAAACACCGTTCAGTGATGACGGCGGCGCCGCCGCCACACCACTGACCGCCGCCGCTCCCGTTGAGCATCAGACCGCTGCTGGCCTCGCCTTTGCCAATGGCTCCTCAGTTCCGATGCCCGTCCCGTTCCCGGCCGCTGCCAGCACGAATAACAAACTTCCCTCCACCCCAGCCCCTGAAACAGCGGCGCCTGCCGCCTCCGACGCCCCTCTACCAGAGCCCCCTGCCTTCACGGGCTATGACCCGAAAGAGTGGCTGCCGCCCGCACAGTGGCAGCTGCCGACCAAAGACTCCCGGGACACAGGCTGGGCTGCGGTGGCCTCCTCTCGAAGTAAAGCGAAGGCGCAACCCGCTGCAGCAGCCAGGGAGCCGGATCAGCCTGCCCAGGCTTCTGCAGCTTCCCAGCCCAGCCAGCCACCTGAGTGGGAGGTCGACACCCGCTGCCGCATCTTCATCACTGGCCTGCGACCTGGCCTGACTGCTGACGACCTCAAGGCCCACTTCTCCCGGTGAGCTCTGTTTGCTGGTGTTGCGTGTTTGTGTCGAGACTGGTCTGTGTTCGCAGCCTGCAAAAGCCTGCAATCCAGGCTTCTAGCGGCGCGCAGCTGTGGCAGCAGCCAGCAAGGTTTGTCGGGACTACAGCAACCAAAGCAGCCCCTGGGCGGCACGGTCTCTGCAGCAGCGGTCAGTCGCACCGCGCCCCGGCTTGGCCCACCGCCGATCAGGATGCCTGGCCAGCTGGCATGCTGGCATGCCTGGCGGCCCTTCCTCCCTGTTGCATGCTGCCTCAAGCGTGCCGCCATCACTTCCTTGGCCATGACCGCCGCTACTGCAGGTTTGGTCAGCTTGTGGATGCGGCTGTTGTGCCCAAGAGGCACATCGGCTTCCTCACCTTTCAAACAGGCGACGCCGGCCAGCTGTGCCTGGAGAGCACCGCTGGAACCAGGGTGAGGCCTGCCCGCCTGCCTGCCTGCCTGCCTGCCTGATGTGCTGCCAGCCGCCTACGGTGCTCCAAGCAGCAACTCGCCGGCCTGGTCAACCACTCCTCACAACAGTATCGTCAGCCCAGAGCTGCTACCTGCCATGTTGCGGCCGGCCGCTTCTACTGCTGAAGACCATCAACGTCCACGCCGCCGCTCCATCAGGTGCCGGGGCTGAGCGCTGACGGCGGCGAGCCCCTGAGGCTGCAGTACCGCCGCCTGGACAAGGTTGCGAAATTCATCAACAGCAGGTTGGTATCCTGCCTGCCTGCCTGCCTGCCTGCCTGCCTGCCTGCCTGCCTGCCTGCCTGCCTGCCTGCCTGCCTGCCTGCCTGCCTGCCTGCCTGCCCACAGCTTGCCATTCGCCCTGCTTGGGCCCTGCCTGGTCGCCCGACCGCACGCCAGACAGCCAGTCACCCTGCCTGCCTGCCTGTCTGCCTGCCTGCCTGCGAGCTGCAGGCATTCAGACGCTTGCGATGAGCCCACCACCCGGCTTTTCATCGGGTATCTTCCTCGCACTACCAGCAAGGAGGCTGTGCGTGCTGAGCTGTGCAGGTGCGTGCTAAGCTGTGTGCATTGTGTGGTGGCTGTCTCTACGCTCGCAGGCTTGGTTTACAGGGTGGGTGCGGTTGACAGGCGCGCAAGGCAGACCATGCGACGTTGCTGGCCCGCCTGCTGCTTACAACCGGATGCCATGTCAGAGGTCCATATTCACTTTCAACAGGCGCTCAGCGGTGCTCAGGGCAGCTGCTGCACCCTTCCCCCCTGCAGGCATGGTGAACTCACAGAGGTGATGCTGGGTGGCGATGAAGACGGCGGGGACCTCTTCTGCTTCGTTCAGTTCAGGTGAGGCGTGCGAGCGTTCATGTGCTTCAAGTAACTCATCTGTGTGTGTGTGTGTGTGTGTGTTCACGTGTTGTCATGTGTCTGTGAGTGTGCACAAGCATGCTGCACTGGCGTGCAAGGTGTTGCGAGTGATGTGTGGGGGGTTAGCGCTGCACAGGGGAGGTGGGCGGAAGGCATGGCTATGCAGGGACAAAGAAGTGTAGGAGCCTCCTCACCACTGCGTGCCACGCCTTCTTCCTCGCTGTCGAAATGTGAAGTGTGTGTGTTTTGGTTACGAGCAGACGAGCAATGCCACAGGAGTTTCGCCACATAACTTGGCTTCCCTCTGCACATCCTTGATGCTTGCAGGCGGGTGCAGGACTCGGCTCGTGCTCAGCGCGCCATTCACGGCCACACGCTGCCCAGCCTGGCAGGCGCCAGGCAGCTGATTGCTGCCTTCAAACAGCCCCGCAGCTGAGTGCACCCTGCTGTAAGCAACACGATTGCAACAGATATCAAGGCATCAACACAGTGAAAGAAGGATGAATGGCAATGGCAATGGCAATGGCAATGGCGTCACGCTTTGGCTGCCACACCCGCCTCCGGCTGTGCCGTTTCCCCTCCCGCACTCCCGCGCTCCCGCTGCCCCTGCCGTGCCGCCGCCAGCTTCGCGATCCTTTCCTCCATAGTCGGCTCCATTGGGCGCAGCATCAGAGGGGTGTGCTTGGCCGCCCACTGCGTTGTGCCCGCCGCCGCCTTTGCTGCCATTGGGTTGCCGTTGCCGCTGTTGCCTGGGGCGTCGTGAGCGGGATCGGCTGCCAGTCGCTGCTGTATCGAGTGGATGGTGCCTGCGCGGATGAGGTGGCTGCAGGACGGCACCCGTGTGCACATGGAGGAAGCATGGCACGTGTCAGTGTTTATGGCCAACCTAAAGCTGCTACTTAGCCTAGGCTGTCCAGACTTCCCAGCAGCTCTGCAGCCTGCCTGCAACAATACCACTCGCACCTACTGCACCCTCTGCACACCCGGCACCGCAAGTCAGCCCCGCCCTGCCAGCCCTCACCTAGACAGAGCATCCTCCAGCACACCCTGCACCGCTCGGTAGTTTTGCGGCGTGCGGCGGAAGCGCAGGCCGTCGTACGTGCAGCTGTACAGCAGCAGCGGCTCCTCTGCAGGCCAGGGCGGCAGCGAGAGGAGGCCAGAGGCGAAATGAGGCAGCACAACAATGCAGCACGATACGCTAAACCTTCTAGCGGCACCTCACACGCACGCCTGTGCCCCCTGCAGCCCCCCCAACCATCTCTGGCGGTCTCGCCTCACACAGCCACCAACACACAGCCACCACACAGCCACAACCGCAGCCACCAGCCACATAGCCACCATCAACAAAGCCACCGCCACAGGTCACTCGGCCACCGCAACACACCTGATGCCCGGGAGTATTGCGGCTTGCGGGGGCTGCGCTCCAGGTCTAGCAACGTCTGCACAATGCTCGGCTGCTCCTCTCCGCGACCCACCATGAGCAGCACCGAGGCCATGCAGCGCACCTGCACCCAGCCCCAGCCCCAGCCCCAGCCCCAGATGGTTGTCAAGAAGGCTGTGTGTGTGGACGGCAGATGCAAGGGAAGAGCGGCGAGGGTGTGTCGGTGCCAAACCACACCCGCCACCCCGGCAGTCCCGTCGCACTTGCACCATGAAGTTTGCACTTCCTTGCATTGGCATGAGCCACACGCAAGCCACCCTTACGCTGAGCTTGGTACCCCACACTGTCCACATTCCACAGCCTCCCTCCCTCCCACCTGATGCCACAGGAAGGCGGTCCCGCGGATGTGCAGCTGCAGCAGGCGGCGCTCCCCCAGCAAACAGTCCGACACTTCATCCACCCGGAACTCCAGGATGCGGCGGCGATGATTGGTCACGGCGGTGATATCCGCCTGCGCAGACGAATGGGTCGGGGGTGGGACGGAGGGAATCTCAGAAGCAGGGGAAGAGTGAGCAGAGAAGCAAAAAGTGTGGACTTGCAGGTTAGAAGGAAGCTGATAGGTTGATAAATCAAGCTGGCTTGGATCCGTCACATCAGTGCTTCAACAAGCTGTCCGTGGTGCATGTGGAACCGCAGCAGCCTAAGAGGGCAGCAGTGCAGCGCAGGACCAGTGATGAATCCCACAACCGGCCGAGTGGCACAGGCCGCGCACCTTGCAGAAGTGGCGGAAATCATGCTCACCAACAAAGGCTGCCGCAGCCTCCTGCATGGCTGCCACATCCAGCGCTTGTCCCACCGGAGCTGCCTGCCCTGCTGCCTGCCCTGCTGCCTGCCCTCCTGCTGCCGGCCCTGCGTCCGCTGCACCTGCTTGCTCCTGCATGCCTGCTCCATTCCCTGAGACCCCTGCCTCCAGCATGGGCGTGTCAGCTGCTGCCGGCGCCTGCGGTGGGCGGTACGCTATGAGGTACTTGTACTCGCGGTACTGCGCTGAGAACCTGCAGTATCAAACAGCACAGCGCCCGCACGTCAACATCACAAGCCTCAAGCTTAACAGAGGCATGCAGCTCGTGTGCTGCAATACACAACAAAACGCAGAGCTGCTGCTTCCTGCTGCTTCAATGCTGGCCGCTCCTGCTGCTGGAGAAGCTACATGCAATCACACTTCATGGGCCTCCAGGCTTTGATCTTTCTAAGATCGGGCGCCCTTTGCATGCTGACCTGGCGCTGAACTCATCGTCCACGTCAGCCCAGCCCAGCACCCGGATGTCGTTTGGCAGCACCCGGTTGAGCAGCGCGGGGTAATCGAATTCCGCTTCAGGCTCAGGCACAGCCTCACCCACCCGCCCTGAGGAGCGCAGCAGCAAGGCGACCACTTGGCCCAGGGCTGCAGGCAGCACGTGGGGTCGCAGGCCAGGCTTGTGGTGAGGTACAGCATGATGCACTACCGCTGAGGGGCAAGAGGACGGCCAGCGCAACGCAGCCGACAGGGCAGGCATTGCAGCCGCCGGTTGAGCCGGCTTGTGAGCAGACACGCCTCAAGCCAAGAACAGCAAGAAGCCTGCCAAGCCTGCCGCCAACCCAGCAGCTCACCTGACACGCCTTTGTCCGTGCGCCCGCCGCGTGAGTAGCGCATCTCCTGCCAGGAGGCGCCAGGCGGCACCATCCTGGCTGTGCGCAGCGCAGCAAACAGGTGGCCCTGCGTGTGTGGATTGGCATATAGCGCTAAGCACCAGGCAGGCAGCGTCAGTATGCCGGCGGTCAGGCGACGGCTCATGATTCAAGCATGCACAGTTGACAAGGGTGCGAGCATCAGTCGGGCACAGCCTATCAGTGGGAATAGTCCCCTTTAAGGTCCCCCACCTCGATCGTTTCTTCAGTGGTATCCTGCCGTGCAAAGCCGCCATATGCGTGCCCCAAATATAACAACTCCAGAGCCACGTAGCGCTGCTGGTATGCCCCAAAGTCCATTCCTTTTCCTGCGGAGGTCAGTGCAGGGGCAGGGGTGACAAGGAGCGGCCAGCTGCAACAAATGACAGGCAGGGGTATCGCCGCCGCCGCACCAACTTTGCCGCGGTCGACCTTGCATCGCTTCGTTTTGCCCGGCTCGATGCGTTGCTGCCGCTGCTGCTGCTGCTGTTGGTGCTGCTGCGGTTCCAGAGAGTTTGCCGCCTCACGCAGCCGGCTGGCCAGCATTGCTGCGCAAGTTTGCGCGTCATATGGCCCTTGACCGGGAAACAGGCTTTGCCAAAGCTGCTCATCAATGCTGCCAGGTGGAGGCGATGCCGCCCGCCGCTGGCTCGACAGTGTCGCGCTCATTTTTTGCGCTTTGCCGAAGCTGGCACGGCCGATAATCACAGGCACCCTGACCAGCATATGCAATCGATCAGCATGACCGAAACTCAGCCAATATTTTCATTGATGCGGCGCCAGAGTGGCAAGCGGTTCGGCATGCATGTGCTTGCACGCATGCATGCAGTGTTACATTCGGTATCTATCCATCTATCTATCCATCTATCTATCTATCTACCATCACAGCAGGGGACAAACGAGCATTGGAATATGTCTACGGATTGTCTGACAGCTGCGGTGTGCCATGCACACGCAGGCGGTACAGGCACGTGTATTCGCGGCGGCCGTGGTTGGAGCTGAAGCTCAGCCTCACGTGGTCGATCAGCACCTCCCGGGCCGCAAGCTCGACTGGGAACGTGTGCACTGTGCGCCTGCCGGTCGCATTGACGCTGATGCTGGCCAGGTGCACCTCTGCCGGCGGCGCAGTGCCACTGTCTGCATACCGCTTCTGCGCCTTGACTGGAGATGATAGATGGGGCGGCGGCATGCCGAGGAAGCCGCTCAGAGTGAGGTTGCGAGGAGCGCTGCCGATGTTGAGCGGGCGCTGGATGGCAGCAGGCACGTGCTCATATGTGACAGCAGATGGGCGGATTGGCTCTGTCAGCCGCACATCCACGTAGCCAGATGAGCCCACCAGCGGCAGGCACTCGCCTGGCTGCGAGAAGGGTGCCAGCAGGCGCTGCAGGAGGCACACGCGTTGCATACACAGCAAGTTATTGTGTGAGTCGACAGGAAAGCTGTCGCCTGCTGCATACAATCCCCCTGGTGCAATGGGGCTCCAATGGAGGGTGGGCTTCCCAGGGCAGCAACAGCCCCAGCCAGGTCTGGGGTGCCGCCAAAGCGCCCACCTTGGTAGCTTCTGGGTGCACGTTCATGTGGTGCACGTTGATGAGGCGGCGCTGAAACAAGCTAGGGCGGGGCAGGTGGGCAGGCGAGTGAGCCACCACCACAGCCCCGGTAGCCGCCAGCGCATAGTCTGGGAGCCCTGTCCTGTCGGACACAAACAGCTCCAGGGCACCAGACACCTCCTGGCGAATCTGCTTCAGCAGCTCACTGCTCTCGCCGGGGGGCACGCTGTCGCTGTGACCCTGCGCCTGCGCAGTTGCTGCAGCTGCAGCTGCTTCTGCTGCGGCGACAGCCTGGCGCAGCTGCGTCACTTCGGCAGCAAGGTCAGCAGTGGTGACGGCCTGTGCGTTGCACGCTTGCTGCAGCTCTTCAAGGGCAGAGCCGGAGGAGGCACGCTGTGCCGCCTCAAGCTGTCCCACCGCACTGCTGAGCTCCCCAAGCTGCTGGTGCAGCTCGCCGATGGCTGTGGCAGAGGCAAGGATTTTCCGGCTGAGCTGGCGCTGCAGAATGGCCAGCTGGTAGCGACTGGAGCGGGCCTGGCATGCAGCCCACAAGCCGCCTGTGAGGAGGAGCACCAGGCAGACCAGGAGGGCCGGCACAGCCCATGATGCACCGCCCTTGGGCAGCGTGCGGGCCGCCAGCTCTGCGAAGCGGCGCGCAAGGGCCGAGGCAGCGGTTGCCAGCCTACCGCGGCAGTTGGTTGCCGCCTCGCCTTCTGCTGGCGCGTGGTTGCCGTTGTCGTCATGCCGCTCTTGAAGTGGGTTGTCGCAGGCCTGTTCGAGTGCTGGCTCTGCAAGTGCCGGCTCCGGGTGCTGCAGCAGCTGCTCCACTTCAACCCATCCATGACCCTCCTGCAGGTTGACTTGTTTGTGACTGCTGTAAACTGCTGGCAGTGGTAAACCGGCAGTCATTGGGGGCTCATGCAGGGCTGCAAGTACGGCTAGATGGCCGGGAGCAGGGGCAGCGGTGCGGCTGGCAGCGGCGCCGCACCTCTGCTTTCGAAGCCCCTCCCAGCTGCTGCAGCGAGCGGGTGATGCGTTGCGACAGTGAGGGCCTGGGCTGCTGCGGCTGGGCATCACTTTCTGGCAATGCCGTGAGCTTCTCTGGGTCGGCGACTGTTTGAGCGGGAGTCGGCGCTGGGGCAGTGTCCTGCTTCCGTGTCGCGCGTTTGCGGCCTTTTGGCTTTGCGGCGTCCATTGAGGTGGCGGCTGAAGGGTCTGCTGGATTCAGGAGGGCGTGCGGAGGGCGCAATTTTAAGAATAGGTCATAGCGTGCCGGGAAAGCAGCCACAGCGACAAGGATATACCCAGGGGTGACCAGTGAGTGGGAGTGTACAAAGAAGAGGCGAAAGGGACGCGATTTGGAGCTTGTGTGTGCTGAACGCCTGCAGCAGTGCAGCCGATTGATGTTCACTGCAGTCATTTGCTGGCGGCCTGAGATCTGCAACCCCCACACTTGGCCAGTTGTAGGCAGTGTGCTGCATTCCTGCTTGAGTGCGTAGAGGCAGCTGTCGGTGGACCCTCCTTGAGACAGGAGGCGGCGCTGCATTGCAATAGTATCGAGAGGCTTGGGCTTTCCTCATGGCGTCATTCAGTGAGCTGTTCACGTTTGGGTTGTTGATGAGACATCTTGAGGTGGTCGGTCGGTGGCGGTGGCAAGCGGCGGCGGCGGCGCGGGTACTCCAGGCTCGCCCCCAGCGCCGTTGGTGCGGCTTTTGGTGTTATGAGGACCTCTGAGCCTCCTACCGTGCGGCAGATCTCTGTTATACCATCTGTGTGTTTGCCTGCTGGCGACACGCTGGCCTCATGGTTCGGGCCAAAACACAGCCTGTTTGCGGCCGTTTGCCACAGCCGCACGATGAGCGAGTCCACCACCCCACCTGCCGCTTCGGGCGTGGGCAACCCCGACCCCAGCGCCGCTGGAGTGTACCCGGCCGACCCGGCGCAGTGGGAGGCGTTGGCGGCGCAGATGGCCAAGCAGGGCGGCATGCAGGGCTTCGGAGGCTCGATAGCTATACCCGGCTTCCCAGTGAGTTCGAGTGCCAGCTCGCCTGCCAGCTCGCCTGCCACGCCACGGGGCAGCCCTGAGACCGCCCCCGAACGCCTCCCCACGCGCCTGCAGCAATTTATGTACCCCATAAATATGATGCCAGGTCTCTTGTCAGGCTACGGGCTGCCCGCCGAGGGCGAGCTCAAGGCTGAGGGCCAGGGCAGCGGAGAGGTGAGGGGCGCTCGCAGGGCCCAGCACACCCTGCAAGCGAGCCCGGCGGTGCCCGCGAGCGCCCGCTGACCGAGCCAGCTCAGCACAAATCGCCACACGTTCGCCTTGGCCCGCCGCTCCCTTACTTCTCTTCCCACCTGTGCATCTGCAGGACGACACCGAGGAAGACGAGGGCAACGACTCTGAGGATGAAGACAGCAGCGGCAAGGACAGGGGGCGGCCCAAGCGGAAGCGGCCGGCGCGAACCGCCGCCTCCAGAAAGAAAGCGGCATCAACAGGCGACGGCGTGGTGAAGAGCAACAGCGACGCAGCGCTGGCCATGCTGGCGGGCGCGGCAGCCACCAAGCCAAACCCTGCCGCTGTGGCGGCCCAAGCTGCCGCCATGCAGAACATTGAGGGCATGTGGCAGATGCAGGGCATGCCCATTGGCGGAGGTGTCCCATCAAGCGTAGACATGTCGAAAATGATGGAGCAGCAGCAGCAGTATGTGGCAGGCAGCGCCTTTGAGGTGCGCGCCCGGGTGCCAGCACCGGGCAGCACTGGGCGGGCTTTCACTGCAGCAAGGGGAAGGCAGTCGAGGCAGAGCTTGCTCGCGCAGACGGCGGCTGGTCTGCCTTCTTGTCTGCTCTGCAGTAGTTGGCACCCAGCATGCCCACCACCTTGCATGCATCTCATACATTGCACCCTCTGCCATCTGTGTGCTGCACTGGGCTCCGCAGGGAGTGACTGATGAGCGGGAGCTGAAGAAGCTGCGCCGCAAGCAGAGCAACCGAGACTCGGCTCGGCGCTCACGCTTGCGTAAGCAGGCGGAGTGCGAGCAGCTGGCGATTCAGCTCAAGGAGATGACTGCAGGTGCGCGGCATGCTGCCGTGCCCGCTGCTGGCTGCTGCGGCGGCGGCCGTCGCTGCGCTGCTGCAGTCGCCTGTGCTTTCGCTGTCCTCCGCAAGCTCTGTTGTTTCAGCCAAATCAGCTGGTCATTGGGCAGGCCCAGTTCTTTTTTGCGCAGCCAGGTTGCCTGCGCAGACCCGGCCCTTGCAGTCTGCTCGGTCAGTCTAATTTACTGCTACAAGCCTGCCTCTGCTGTTTCGTCTCTGCTTGTGCTGATTGAATCGAGCTGGGGTCTGCTCTGCTGCAGAGAATGCGCGGCTCAAGGAGGAGAAGTCGCAGATGCAGTCACAGATCGAGATCCTGAATGCAAAGCTGTCCATGGGCCCCTTTTCCTCGGCACACGTTGTAGGGGTGAGTGGAGGTGTTTCGGTATGGGTGCATCTGCCACTGGCTGGTGCAACAAGGGTTCTGCGGTTGTCTGCTGCTTACTGGGCAGGCTGGCGTGCATGCCACAGCTGCTGCTGCATTTGCCCTGCTTGCTGCCGCTTGCTTCCTGCCCTGCTTGCCCATGTCTGTGTCTGTTGCTTCCTTCCACACACGCGAATCCTTGTGGAGGCTTGACTCCTGACTGCTGTCCTGGTGTTCCGGTGCTGCAGCAGCAGGCGGGCGATCCAGCAAAGCACCAGGACATGATGGCAGTGATGGCTCAGATGATGCAGATGAATAACGGCACGATGATGAACATACCACCCTTGGATGCAAAAGGCATGGAGGGCGATGAGGCGGCCATGATGGCAGCGGCAATGGCGGCAGCCGCCGCGGGGCAGCCAGCAGGGGCTGTTGCAGTTGAGCAGGAGCAGCAGGAGCAGGAGTCTGCGGCGCAGTGATGCCGACAGCCTGTGTGAGGCCCTTGGCTGGAGTTGCAGCCCCCAGTTTCCCCTTGCTTGCACCGCCCTTTCTCCTTTGCTCAACCCCTTGCCCTGCTTTGCCTGACACCACGTCCCACACGGCCGCGGCCACCTTCTCCTCACCCCACTCTCGCGTCACGTGTACCTTTTCGCCCCATGCACCGTATCGCGGTGCCTCGCCTTTTGGCAGAGTTGCGGCAAGCCACTCGCTCCCTTTTACTCGTGCGCGTGTGCTCTTTATGTTGCTTACTTTCTCCTTTGCTCCTGCGTGCGTACAGCCACCAACGGCACGGCTCATCTCCCTCCCTCCTCCCTTCCACCTTGCTGACATACCGCCCTGACAAACCGCTGACCCATCCTGCCTCCTTTGGCTGCTGCCTCTTCTGCCCCCAGCTGCGCCAACTCTTGGGCGCACTCGACATCCCGACCATTTGATTACCGAGCTGCTGCACATGAGCGCTATGTGTAAGCAGCTGCAAGAGCTGGGGACAGACTTGGTTCGTATGGGAGAGGCAGCAACGATACACAGAAGAAGCTGCTCAACAACAATCAGCATAAACATGTATCAAACAAAGCGTCCGTAGGCTCATTTTATTGCTTATGATGCTTGTGAGTTTGCTGGCAGTCAGGTAGCAGCACAAGGCAGTAGGAGCGATACAACAGTGATAGTAAGCATGAGGTCCAGGAACCATGTGCAGGACAAGTCATGCTTCCATCTGTGCGCTGCTTGCAAGGGCCAGGGAGCGCAGGTCATCGCTTGACTGGTGGTCTGCCGAACTGTGCATGGGCAGCAGCGCGGCGTCCCTGTAACCAACGACTGCTGAGGCGGGCAGCTGCTGGTTGACGATACGATTCACTGCAGAGCAGGGCAGGACGGGGCAGGCATGCCAAACACACAGGTTGAGCGGCTGGGTGAGTGAGTCGCCAGGGCCCCTGCCTGCACAGGCAGCCTCACAGGCAGCCATCAGCTGGCCAGTAGGAGCACACATGCAGAGCGTTTGTGCGCGCCAGCAGGGGAGCCTGCGACTGTGCTGTTGGCTTGCCTGTTGTGAACAGGGGATACTCCTTTTCCCAGTTCCTGCGGAAGAGGATGGCCTGCACCTCGTTGCTGGTCAGCACACCCTGCAGCTTCTGCCCATTCAGCAACTTGACCTCCAGCTCAGCAAAGGAGGCAGGTGCGCCTGCCAGCTCAGCAGCCACAAACTCCTTGGCGACGAGGCGATTGCGCCCGCCGTAGCAGGTGGCAATCAGGTCTGCCACGCCGCAAGACTCGAAGAACGTCTCGTCCCTGCGCCGCCGCAAAGGACACAGCAGAGCAGGGAGCAGCAGTATTGGATTCAGGGGGGCATGCAGGGAGCAGCAGCGGGGTGCAAGCAGTGAAGATGCGGCAGTAATGAAGATGCCGTGCAGCAAGATATACAGCAAGATAGGGATGCTGGTTTGGCCACTAACCTGACTGTTGGGTACAGGGCCTTGGCAAAACGCCGCATCTCGTTCAGGCCAGCCCTCATGATGGCAGCCTTGGTGTTGGGGCCTGCAAGTGCATGCAGGCACAGCAGGGCACATCAGCACATGACGCACATCAAAGTCGGGCATTCGAAGCACAGGCGGCAGCAGCATCAAACGGCCTGGGACCGGCTTGGTGGGAGGGCTCTGGCAGCCATGCTGCGGGCTCCAATGCCAAACTAAAATAGCCGACCCCTACATCTCTCTACATCTCTCTGCTGCCACAACCACAGTTGCTGTCACCGCGGCTTCACTGTCTCAGCTGCTGCTTCAAAGCGTCACAGTGTAACAGCTGCGCTTTGCACGCTCACCGTAGCCCATGCCCTCCACAAAGCCAGCCGCCAGCGCAACAATGTTCTTCAGGGTGCCGCACATCTCAGCCCCCACGGGGTCAGGCACCAGGGTGGTGTAGAAGGAGGGCCGCTCAAAGATGTCCTGCAGAGAGAGTGTGTGTGTGAGCGCGCGTATGTGCTAGGTTGCGAGAGGGCAGGCGGCTGGCGGGCAGGCAGGCAGGCACAGTGCTGCTCGTGCAAACAAGGCACGCACACTCGGCCGCAACATGCACCATGAAAGCCCGTGCCTGCCAGTGAGCCCCACCTTGAGCAGCTGTGCGTTTTGCAGCACGTTGTAGCCAATGGTTGCCTCACTTAGCTCTCCCTTGGCTATGTCGGCAGCAATGTTGGCGCCCATCAACACACTGCAGCAAGGTGGCGGTGGATCGGCAACGCAGGTGTCAACGCATGAAGAGGGATCGATCGCTTGGCTGTTGGGGAGAACTGGAGGCGTGTTCTGAGTGGTGTGCGTTGCAGCAGCTGGAGCTGTGCTTCACTCACTCGCTATAGCAAGCAGCAACAAGCAGGCACCAACCTGCA
Organism: Chlorella vulgaris; assembly: GCA_023343905.1. Lineage (NCBI taxonomy): Eukaryota > Viridiplantae > Chlorophyta > Trebouxiophyceae > Chlorellales > Chlorellaceae > Chlorella > Chlorella vulgaris. The sequence continues at coordinate 814,896 of SIDB01000011.1, read as the reverse complement.
GTCCAGCCCCAGCTCCTTTCTGATCAGCTCGCTGATCAGCTGCGGCCCGTCAGGTCGGACCCTCATGCCCTGCAGTGAAGTTGGATCACGTGAGAGCAGCAAGCAACTCCCAGGAAACAGCTGAGCTGAAGCCTCAGGTGCAAACGTACTGAGGGTAACCAGCACACTGCAGCAGTCGTTCAGCTGACCCTCTCACACCACCCATGCCGCTGCAAACACCGCGTGGCAGCGCCACCTGCATGACCCGCCCACCCAACCACACACACCACAGACTTCATCACAGACTACACACACACACACTCCCTCACACACCTTTGTGAGGGAGATGGCGATGGCATCCTTGCTGACGTGCCCCGCCAGGGTCTTTACCATGCGATGGATGAACTGGTGGGGGGCGCAGAACACGAGCACGCTGGCATCCCTGTGTTTGCAGTTGCACGCAGCACAGCCAGTCACCAAAGACAGCCACACAGACAGCAGGCAGGGTTCAGCAGGGTTCACGAGGCGCGGTCAGCCAGTGGTGCAGACCAGCCGCCACCGGCCTCCCACCCGCCTGCCTGCCCTCACAGCCGCAGGCTTCACCCAACGGGAGCGAGACAAGCATTCGGCCAGCCAGGCAGCCAGCTAGGTGACCGCCAACCAAGCCATCAACCAAGCCAGCCGCAAAGCCAGCCACCAAACAAGCCAGCCAGCCAGCCAGCCACTCACTTGGCTGCCTCCAGCAGGTCTGAGCAGGCCACCACGTTGGCGCCCAGAAAGCAGCCGGGCATGTACTTCTCATTCACATGGCTCTCGTTGATCAAATCGGTCAGCTTCCTGCGGGTGGCAGAGGAGGCAGGTTGAAAGAGGCTGGAGAAATCTCAGTGCAGCGCAGTGCAGCACAGCATATCAACAAATCCAGGTCTGTGCACGCCATCCAACTCGTCGGCAGCTCCAGCACCGCATCGCCCTCTGGTTGCATAGGCCCCTCCCGGTGTCGCTGCCATCGCACGCGTCACCTCATCACCCAAGCCAACAGCCTGCCGCCATCAGGTTTGACCGTTAACCTGTTGAATTAACCTGCCCGCCTCACCTGCCCCCCACCTCTTCTTCGTGCACGTACATCCTCACTTCACTCACAAACTTGTCTGCCGCCTCGGCAGCCGCCATGTTCTCAGCAATCAACTTGACGGCGGCACACGCCCATGCGCCTACACACACACACACACACACAAACCAGGGATTGAGGTGTGAGATGCAATGCGTGTGCGCAGATAATGATGGATAGATGGATAGCAATCAAGGGAAGTGGCAAGTGGTTGAGGCAGAACGGCGCTCGGCATCTGTGCAGCGTGAGAAATAGCTGGGAGGGCAACAACAGGCCGCCACCAGCAGCTCACAGAAGCAGCCGCATGTCACAGAGTGGTTCAGCATAGACACACACGCTGCTGTGCACAGTGCCGGATGCAGATCCTGCTCGCCTTGCCACCGACCACCACCACCGACACTGGCACAACCACCGTTGCCCTGCCAGCACCAGCACCAGCACCATCACCACAACCACCATTCCCCCCACCTGAGCCAATCATGGCCACCCGGTGGCGGGGCAGCGCCTCGCTCAGCACTTGGAAGTCGGTGACAAACCAGTCGGCGGCCTGCATCACCACCTCGCGCGCCACCACACCTGCGGTGGCGCACAGGGCAGGCCAGGCCGGGGCAGGCAAGTGCCATGTGAGTAGAGAGGAGGAAACCTGGGCCCCTCCCAGCCCCTCCCCTTGCTGACCACAACCAACAGCAGCTTCGTCGCCAGCGCCAGTGCTGACGTACAAGTCCAATGTTGCCGCTCCTCACACCCTCACACCCTCACACCCTCACACACTCATGTATGACCAGACAGGACGCCCTCCCCCCAGAGCCCCCCCCCCTGCCTCACGCCTCTGCTCACCTCCAAACCCCACAAACATGTCTGCTCCCCCCGTCTGCTGCACCGCCTCCAGGTCCGTGATGCCGTCACCAACCATGACCACGGTCTCATAGGGGAATAGCTCCCGCAGGCGGGCGATGGCCAGGGGCTTGCCGCCCTGGTGCCCGGTGGGCTCCCGCAGGTCAAAACCCACCAGCTTGGTGACCTCGCCTGCGCGGGTGGATGTGACACACATGAGCATGGAGGCTCAGGCGTGACGTGCAGGTGCAGGTGCAGGTGCAAGTGCGACAGCAAACGCAAGACACATGGGTAGGTGCGGGTGTGAGAGCCACAGGCCGCCTTCACAGCCACAGGCAGCAGTGGAGTTGACAGCGAGTGGTGAGGCAGGCGGTGAGTAAAGCTCAGTGAGGGCTGCGCATTACTGAGCACATCACCGTGCTGCCGAAACACATGCAGTTAACACATGCCCATGTGGTCATGCCAGCATTACAAGCTCCCAAACACGTCAGCAACACCCCTCCCCAGCACGCTGCCCACCGGTCTCCTCGTCGACCTGGAAATTCATGCGGTTGGCAAACAGGTTCTTGGGGGGCACACCCAGGGCGCGCACAATCGGCAGGCACAGCTCTCGGAACCCGCCGCTGAGTCAAATTAAGAGCCCAGGGATAGGCGCCGCCGACGCGCGCAGGAGGAGCAGGAAGGAGGGGAAGAACAGCGAGTGAGCTGAGAGGAGTTGGAAAGCACACACACACACACACACACACACACACACACACACACACACACACACACACACACCACACACACACACACACACACACACACACACACACACACACACACAACACACACACACACACACACACACACACACACACACACCACACACACACACACACACACACACACACACACACAACACACACACACACACACACACACACACACCACACACACACACACACACACACACACACACACACACACACACACACACACACACACACACACACACACACACACACACACACACACACACACACCACACACACACACACACACACACACACACACACACACACACACACACACACACACACACACACACACACACACACACACACACACCACACACACACACACACACACACACACCACACACACACACACACCACACACACACACATGTACCGCCCACCTGATGAGGTACACTGCCACGCCTCGAGCCTGCAGCTGCTGTATGAGCTGCTTGGCGCCCTGCATTCGCAACACAGGACCACATCAACGCCCGTGGTCAAGCTGAAAAGTAACAGTCATTGTAACAGCAGCCTGCCTCCTAAAGCATTCACTCCACAAACTCAGCTAAACCACCCACTCGATCACCATCACGCTGCGCATGCCTGCACATCTCTGCTCGATACCGGCTTTCTGCTCCTGCCCACCATGCCGCGGGGCCCAGGCCAGCAGGCGCTCACCGTGGTCAGGCGACTCTCTGCGGGGTGTGCCTTGAGGAAAGCTTGTATGTCAGAGGGGGTGCAGTTGATGACTTCCAGGCGCTGCTCCAGGGCCGCCTCCAGGCTCATGGTACCGTCCATGGCCTGCAAGATGCGGGACCGCCAGCAAAGCAAGGCTCTGCGCCAGTCAGTGGGTACCGCCGGCCCAACAACGGGCGCAGCAGTAGTAACGTACAGCGGGCAGGCCTGCATGCGCCAGATGCTGTGGACTGAGCTTGTTAGCATACAGGGAGGCTACCAAGCAGTGGGCCTGTTGTGGGGGCAAACAGCTGAAGCCAATCCTCCCACGCACGCACCGAGCTTGTGATTGCTGCCACCTGGTCCCCCACGCCCATAAATTCTGCCAGCAGGTCCAGCTGATCGTTCTTGGCTACTGTGCCTGCAGCCAGCATGCCAGCACGCCAGCATGAGGCGCACCGGTAGGGCATGACAATGAGGCACGCCGGCAGGGCTTAGGCGATGACACAGCAGCGTCTGCAAATGAGATGCATGCTGCAAATGTCCAACACGCCAGGCGCTGCAGCTTGTGCGCTCACAGTCGATATCGAAGCACACGGCTTGTGCCGAGCGCCAGAGCTTGAGCACCCGCTGGGAGGGCACCAGGTGCGGGCCATTGCCTGCTGAGGTCCGCGTTGTTTCTGCTGGGGAGCCAGGCCCACCCTGCAACAGTGTACCAACCCCAAGGGGGCGCAGTGTTTTTGACTAGGAGGCATGAAGTGTTGCCGCCGATCGGGTGTTGTCGGCCAGGGTTTTCCCACCTTGGCAGGCGGCGACATGCCGCTTGCTATGCTCTCCAGCATGCTGATCGACCAAGCCGGTCTGCACAGCCTGCTGCTCCGAGTTCACAACCCACACAACCCTTGAGAGCGTACTATAATTTGATCGGCCTTGCGGCTGTACAGGAGTGTTTGGTGTGGGCACTGACGTGAGTTGAATGCATCCAACGAGCACAAAGTGAGCACCACTGCAAATTGAGCGCAGCACGCAGCACGTTTTCGTGCGTCGCTGCTAACGCCCCTGTTTTCACCCACATCGTGACAAAGACCTGTGCCAGGCATCTCATCAACGGCCGGTGCAGCGTTTCACATCCGAGAGCGGCAGCAGGAGGCGTCATGGCGGCGGTGAGGCCCTCCATCGACCGCCCTGGACCCATGCCGACGTGCTCGGTAGCGCCACCAAGCGCGGGGGCCCTCTGCGCCGCTGATGGCCGCTCTCTGCCTGCCTGCAGACGGTGCCCGTCAATCCCAAGCCCTTCCTGAACGATCTCACCGGCAAACAAGTCATTGTGAAGCTCAAATGGGGCATGGAGTACAAGGGTGCGAAATCGCTGCTCGCTCCTGCCCACGCTGTTGTCGAGGTCCGATGCAACCGCCATCTAGCTTTGCAGCCGCTGCCGGTCACCTGAGCCGAACGGAGGGCTTGCCGCCCCACCTGCCGCCCACCGCCTCTGCTTTGCCTGCAGGTTACTTGGTGTCCATTGACAGCTATATGAACTTGCAGCTGGCCAGCACAGAGGAGTACATTGACGGGCAGTTTACGGGCAACCTGGGAGAGGTTCTCATTAGGTGCGCATGTTAGTGCGGCTGCGGTCTGCATGGTTCAGGCTGTCAGCGAATTCATGTTGTTTGCTTGGCACACTGCATTTGCTTCTCAGCGAAAGCATTGGAAACGCGCTCCCTACGTGCAAGGCATTTGATGTCATTGCTGAATCAAACCTGTGTGATGCAACTGCAGGTGCAACAATGTGCTGTACATTCGAGGAGCGCCAGAGGAGCAAGAAGCAGGCTAAGGGCGGGCAGCTGTGGCTTGTGTGCATGTCTGCAGACCAACCCATGAAGGCATGGCCGTCTGATTTGGATGAATGCTCGCGCTGCCCTCCCGTGATGCTGTTTCGATTCGCTGCTTCCCCCCTTGTTGCTACTTCAACTCTTGCCTCCATCGTCTTTGACTGCCTCGACCGCCCTTGACCTCACCGCTGTTGTTTTCTTGCTCTCTCATACCCTTCCATGCTCACCATTCCCTCCAGCACCCTGTAATGTGGTCTGCATGCTGCGTTCATCTCCTCTAGTTACATGCGCACCATCTCAGGGTGCGAGACGCATCTAATCTAGGGACGTTCGTTGTGGGTGCGTTGGTAAAACGTGTACTATAATATGGTGAAGGGAACGAAACATACGTCAATTCGTCTTTGCAGGAAGAGGAACTAGACAGCGTAACGCCGACAGCACGCGTACAAGGGTGAACAGGTGGAGTGGTGAGCTCGAGGCTAAAGGGGTGGCAAGTGCGTACAAGGTGGGGTGCGGAGTGGGTGGCAGGCCCCACGCGTGAAAGGGATTGCAGGGGCCTTGCGGGGCCCGGGTGGGGTTTCTGTGTCCAGCAGCGCCATGCAATGCGGGCCGGGCTGGTCACAGTGGGTGGCGGCTCTCAAGGGGCCAGAGCACTCTATGTCGGGTGCGTCCAACAAGCAGCCGCCGCTGCGGAAAAAGAGGTCAGGCGGGGGGATACATAAAAAAACGGAGCGCCTCAGCGGCGGAAAAAGTCTTTGGTCGTTGATGTCGGGTGCTGCGCTCACAGGTCCTCGGGGAGCATGTCGTTGACCAGCAGAGCGACTGCGGCAGGTGGTGATGGGAGCCGGGGCCGGGTCAGGCAAACGCGTGGTGAGCGGTTTCAACCACGAGATAGCAGGAGGTCTCGAGGTGCAAAAGCTGCGCTTGAGCCAGGCACTGTGTGCAGCAGACAAAGGCAATCGGCAGGGTGCAGCCGCAGCAGCAGCGGCTCACCAATGGTGGCAGCAGCGGTGATCCAGAGGGCAGTGCCGACGTCCTGCCCACGAGCGGCGCAGAACCCGGTGACGATGATGGCGCCCATGCCGGCAGACAGGAAGTCGTAGCGAGCAAACACCTTCTCAGCGTTGCGGGCCAGGTCGGCGACGAGGCCAGGGGTCTCCTCGGGCTGTGCTGCGGCGCGCACCACGCAGCTGCGACGCTGGGTGGGACGCTGCACACGGCAGGCAGCGGCGGGGAGGGCGGACCGCAGCCCAGCGCGGCGGCTGGTGGTCAAGGGGGTAGCCAGGGCGGCGGAGGAGGCGAGGATGGCAGCCATTGTGTTAGGTAGGTAGGTAAGTGAGGTCTGCGCGGAGAAGGGCGGGAGAGCATGGGCGGGTTGAGTGGGCGAGGCGACGGTACTGTTGGTGGTCTCAAGGCAGCAGCAGGCGGGGCGGCAAGGCACCGGGCGGCAAGGCGCCGGGCAGGCAGGACCCGCGCAGAAAGGCAACCAAGAGGTCGTGCAGGGCGGTTGCCTCGCGGTGCCTGCAAGCGCCCGCTGCGGCGTGCAAGCACCCCAGGCGATGCTCGGTAGCACTGCGCAGCGGTGGCAGCGGCGCAGGACGAGTACGGGCTGCGCCTGGCAGCGGGGCTCACCAGGGAGGGCTTGGTAGGTCGTCAGGGGCGTCGGAGGGGGTGCGGGGGCCGACGAGAAGTGATTGTGTTTGAAAATAAGAGGGATTCTGAATGGATATCATCGCCACGAAAATGTACCGTCGTCCCGCAAAATGTGAATTTCCCGCACGATTGCATCATATTGCTTGGGTCTGATTCAGGTTTGCGCACCCCCAGCCATTCTGCCGACCAACGGCCTGCGAATCGCGCAAAATGGCGGCACCGCCGCAATGTGGGGCCGTAAAAGCAGCACAACAATGCTGCTTTGCATTGTACAACAAGCTGCATATCAATCGCAGCATCATTGGCCCTGCTCAGCCACAACCTTTGAAAGCGGTGGCGCAGCGGCGGCGGCGACGGCAAGCTTCCCTCGCCGCAAGCAGACCCCGGGCAGTGCGTGTGCAAGCCCTGCGGAACTTTGACCAGCCTCAGGCACTCCTCTTCGATTGCGATGGGGTGAGCACACGGACGCGTCTCTCCACAACAGCTGTGGCAACGCTCCCATCCACCATCGCCTGCCGCTCCTGTCCTATGCTGCATGGGACGCACACTGTGTGCTGTCCACCACAGGTGCTGGTGGACACAGAGGCAGAGGGGCACCGCGTGGCCTTCAACGAAGCATTCAAGCGCAAGGGCCTGCAGCACGAGTGGAGCCTGGAGCAGTACGGCGTACTGCTGGAGACGGGTGGCGGCAAAGAACGCATGGATGTCTACTTCACCCAATGTGCCGACCAGGAACCGTGGGCGAGCGTGACAGGTAGGTGATAGGTATAGTGTTGCGAGGCTGGGTGCACCGCTTGCTGCCGAGGCATTTGCTGCGCCTGCTGCACAGCGGGGCGGTGCTGACAGCGTTGTACCGGCTGCTACCAATCCCCCGGGCTCTCCCTCCCGGCCTCAACCCAGCCTCATTGCCGGTGCCCCGGTGCTTGCAAACACTGCCGCTCCCATCACCGCCTGCTGCTGCTGCTGCTGACTGCCGCCTGCGTGCTTGTGCTGATCCTTGTGCTGATCCTTGTGCAGATCCGGCGGCCCGCAAGGCATTCCTCAAGGAGCTGCACGAGCTGAAGACAGACATCTTCAACACACTCATAGAGACGGGCAGCCTGCCGGTGCGCCCCGGCGTGAAGCGGCTGATAGGTGCGTGCCTCCCCCTGCTGCGCTGCTGCACGTGCTGGGCCCGTTGATGTCCTTTGCGAGGCGTTTGCCGGGTGCGGCGCATACATTTGTGGCTGGCAGTAGACAGCCAGCCGAGTTGGATGGCCAAGTGGATCCTTGCCGGCTCTCAACAGTCGCTGAGCCCAGGACAGCAGCGCCGGGAACGTGTTTGGCGGTTGCAGCAAGCAATCTTCATCCAGTCTTGTTGGTAGGCCACCAAACCAATGTGTGTGTGCCCCTCTCTTGCTTGGTGTGTGTCTCAGATGAGGCGATAGACAGCGGCATCACGGTGGCCGTCTGCTCCACCTCAAACGAGCGAGCCGTCAGCAACATAGTCAAGGTGAATGCTAGCCTCGGGTGGGGCTGAGGGCATGGCATAGCACCTGAAACATCTGCGCTGCGCCGAACTGCACTGCGTTGTGGTGCGTAGCCCGGCTGGGCGTGACCCATCGCACTTGGTGCATGTGCCGAGTCCTGGCTGCGCTGCCAGTGTTGCTGCTTTGACACCTCAACCGGGCTGTGTGTGCTGCCTCTGTGCAGGTGATGCTGGGCGACAGGGTGGCGCAGCGCATGCGGGTGTTTGCGGGGGACTGTGTGCCCAAGAAGAAGCCAGCACCAGACATCTACCTGCTGGCAGCCCAGGTGCGGGCACATGCGCTGGCGTGGGTGCGGCCACACAGTGCGGCCGCAGAGTGCTGTTGACGGCGGCAAGCAAGCATGGCGGCATGCATGTGGCTGGCTGTGCTGTGCATGCAGCCTCGTCATCTGGCCTGCTGTCTGGCCTGCTGACTAGCCTAGCTTGGGTGTACTCTGTAACGTGTCGCAGGAGCTAGGGGTTGAGCCTGCGCGGTGTGTGGTCATTGAGGACAGCCGGATTGGGCTGGCCGCTGCCAAGGCTGCCGGCATGCGGTGAGAGGCTGGCAGCAGTTCGTGGTTGCTTCACCTACTGGTGCAAATTCTGTGTGGCTGCTTGCTCAACAGCGCACCGACAATAAAACATGCGTTTATGTTGTAGGCAGCTGGCAACTTACAACTGCGGTTACAACTGCGGACTCTAGCCGTGCCGCTGCTCGCTACGAGTGATCTCTGCCTTCCCTTTGCCCGTGCGCAGCTGCGTGGTGACTGAGAGCTACTACACAAAAGGGGAGGACTTCAAAATCGCAGACGCCGTGTTTGATTGCATTGGCGAGGCGGGCGATGAGCGATTTAGCCTCTCTGACCTGACAACGCCAGGTCTGCTTGTGAGCTCCGCTGCCGCCGCGACATTTGCTGTCACTGCCGCGCTCGCGGCTGCTGCAGCTGTCTGCCACATGCATACACCAGCTGGTCTGCTGCTGAAGCTCGTTTGCACGCCGCTGCCGGTTACTGCCTGGCGTACTGTTGGAAAGGCAAGGCACGTTGCCCTGAGTGGGTGCGTGGTGACTCTTTGTGTGTGCTTTGATGCTATGCTGGCCGGCTTGACGGGGTGAGCGACCATCTGGTGCCTGTGGCCGCCTTTTGACCGAACCAACCTTTTGCATGCCACACCCAGCAGGCTCGTTCTGGCTGAACCCGCCGCTACCAATGGACGAGGAGGGCAACTGGTACAACCCGCCAGTGGCGCCCGAGCCAGCTTTTGATGTTGACCCGGTGTCGTGAGCGCCCTTGTGGTGTGCACCACTGGTTTTGACTTGGCACTCATACGCCCCGCAATGCGCTGTTGTACTGTACATTGTACTGTGCATTGTGGCTTCAGCTTCTCGGCAACTGCAACACACAACACGAGCAGATGGGTGTGGATGCAAGGCATGACCGCCACGCCCGCTGGTATGTGAGCATGGCCGAGGCTGCTGTTGAAGCAGTACAACGCTGGAGTTCCAAAACAAAACAGCACAAGCTTCCACCTTCTTGCAATCCAGATGGCACTTTCGTCACTCCGGTACGCTATCCGGTACTGAAGCTATGGCGCATATGAAGCACATTATTTCATGTCATGCTCAAACCCAATGGTTGAGTCTGGCAGTGTGACAGCGGTGCAGCACACTGCGGAGCGACAGCAGCTTTTTGAAGGCAGCAGTGGGAGGCGGGTGCAGTGTGCGGTGGCGTCGCGGCTGTGTGATGCAGGCTGGCGCTGGTGCAAGTCCCTTAGCTGCAGGTTTACCGTGTTCACATGCCTTATCCCCTTGTGCAATCGACAGATAGATACAGATCAAATGAAGCCATGGGCGGGGCAGGTAGCCAACCATATCAGGTGTGGCCTCTGCGCCAGCACGGCGTCTGGACGTTTGGCAGGGTGACTGATAGGTCTTCCATGACTGGTGGGCAACACACGCGCTCCGGTTTGATGCGATTGTTCATGCCTGCGGTACTCGACCCGCCAGCTTGCACTTTGCTGTCGGAAAGCTCATCCCGCACCGCTCATTGCACTGCACACCATCACTGCTGTTCATTTCTGCTGGGCGTCCCACCCAGCGCGCAACCGGCGGCCTCTTCCCTGCGGCTGTGCCCTGGATAACGCGGCTCAGGCGCCTGACTACTAATCAGGCTGTAGCCAGGCGCAAAGGCCGCCACGACCAGACGGGCAGGGCACCTGCGGGAGCAACAGGTGGCGGCAACCGCCAGTCATGGACGGCTGGTTTGGTGGAGGGGAGGGGCTGGAACTGGAGATGGAGTCCTGGGAGCAGCAGTTGGATGCGGAGCTGCACAGCAGCGGCATCCAGCTTGACTGGGCAGTCGGTTTGGCGCCCTTGCAAGTTGGTCCCGCCGTTTGCATAAGCAACACTTCGCCCTTCATCCTGGACGGGGGGGTGCAAGCTCCCAGCCCAGCTTTGCTGTGGGACGTGGGCGCCCAGGTCCTGCAGCAACACTCGTCAGACAGCTCCCGAAGCGGCAGCGGCAGCGGCTGCGGCAACGGCATGGCCGTTGCACCAGCACTTGCCACCGGCAACGGTGCCAGGAAGGGCGGCAGTGCTGTAGCTGCCAAGGCTGCGGGCAAGGGCGTCGGCAAGACCAAGGCTAGCAGCAGCGCAGCAGCTACGAGGTACAGCACACCTGCTGCACGCGCCCGGAAGCAGGAGCAGCAGCGGCAGTACCGGCAGCGCTTCAAGCAGCGGCAATCGCAGCAGGAGGCGGAGGTCCACACCGCGGCCTGGCTGCGCGAGCAGCTGCTGGCTGAGCGGGCCGAGCTGCAGGTGCAGGAGCAGGCACTGCTGCGGCTGGAAGAGCACTGCAGTGCCATGGCGCACACCTTGCTGCCACCGGGGGCGCACGGTGCCGGAGCGGCGGACGCTGCGCCCCAGCAGGTGCTTCAGCAGGACCCTGCGCAGGACCAGCCTCAGGCCAGCGGCGGGCCCACATCAGCTTTCGAAAACGTGGGGGGCAAGCTGCTGCTGCGCACCTGGTACCCGGATGTTGGATCTGATGTAGGCACCGGCGCAGTGCAGCCTCAGCAGGTTGCACAAGCGCTGGACGCAGTTTTGGGCGAACAGAGCTCGCCCTGCTTGCGGTCTGAGCCCATGCAAGCGGCCCAGGCCGATCCACCCGAGCCAGTGGTGGACTCTCTGCTCAGTCAGTGCATTCAGAGTATGTGGCAGCAGCGGCAGCAGGACCACCAGCAGCAGCAGCAGGAAGGCCAGCAGGCCCTGTCACCAAGTGCACATTCGGCACGCCAGGAGCAGGGAGCTGCTACTCCCTGCAATGAGGCATCAGGCGGCGAGGTGCACGGCAGCGGCGGCATGGCACCCAGCTTTACAGGCCGTGTGGCCAACCTACTAATGTGCAATCTTCCAGACGGCATTTGGAGCAGCTTGCTGCTTCCCAGAGACCGTCAGCTGAGGTGAGTGGCCGCTGCCACACGAAACACGCTCACTCCTGCACTCACGCACACAGGGTTTCATGCGGTGATCCTGCGACCTGGCCGGCCCGTGCACCACTCTAAGCGTACCCTGTGGGCCTGTATATGTCACAAGGACAGCAAGCTGAGTGTGTTATGCGTGCTGTCCATCTCTGCACCGTGCATGTGTCCGCAGAAACCTGGTGCAAGGAATCACTGCTGCCCAATGTATTGCCCGCAACCGTGTCTTCCGTTGCCTGCTGCAAGCTGCTGTCGAAGAGGTGGGTTGGCAGTGGCGAGAGTTGGAATGGTGGCTATGTTGCAGCGCGAAAGCTCGCGCGCGATGTGTGGACTGCAGTCCTTGATGTCTGCTCAGCCTTGCCCCTCGTGCCTTGCACCTCTCCGAATAGCCCGTGCCGCTTTTGTGCAGTGGGATGTGAGTGCGCCGACAGGCAAGCTTCGAGTGGAGCGGCGGCTGCAACTCTTATGGACCATCAGGGTGCGCTCATACGGCTGTCGCTGCCACTGATGATGTGTTCCAGTCCCTGCTGTCGCTCCCACTCACACAGTACAATATCTGAAATGATGAGTACATGATATACATGTACTCCACCCAACGGTATTCGGCTCTGTCTGCCAACCTGCAGGGCAAGTTCACCGCCATGATGGCTCAGCTGCGTCCCGAGCTGCTGTGTGAAGTCATGAGCTTGCAGCTGCTGCCCGGCCCAAGTGCCTTTCAGCGGCAGCAGCTGGAGGCTGACGCATCGGCTTGCGCGGTCCATCACCTGCTGCCCGCTGTTGTGGTGAGTGTCGCGACATGATTTCAGCACCGTAATGTGTTGTTCTTGTTTGCTTGTTGGTTTGTTGGTTTGTTGGTTTGTACGTTTGTTGGTTTGTTTGCAAATGTTGGTTTGTCGACTTGCCAGCTGTGTCTTACACACCCCCGCTTGATGTGCCGTGCTGTGCCGTGCTGTGCTGTGCTGCAGGACCAGCTGGACATCACGCCGCAACAGTTTCGCAGCTTGATGGCGGCGTGGAGGCAGTACGAGAGCCTGGTGATAGCTGCTCGGCAGCAGTCCCGGGAAGCTCTCGGGCAGATGCACTGCGTGGAGGGGCGCCAAGCTGGGGCACAAGGCCAGGCCAGCACGAGCGCCGCTGCGTTGATGAAGGTGCGGAGACCCGCTGCGCTGGCACCTGCTGACTGCCCTCTCGGCTGTGCGCTGTATGCGCTGTGCCTGTTGCTCAGCCATCCCAAATTTTGTGCTTGATGCCATGAAATCAGCCGCACCTGGCATGCTATTGCTTGCTTGCGCTGCCCTTACTGTGCTTGTGCAGGACTATGTCACTTCTTTTGAGGCGGCAGCAGCTCTCGCCACGCTTCCACGAGAGGAGGCAGCTGCCTTTGTGCACCTTAACCTGGCTGTCTACGAGGTGTGGAAAGGCTTGCCAAGCTAGCGACCTCTTGATGAATCAAAGGCTGCCATGCTTCTGTGTCCTCTGCCTGTTTGCGTCACTAGTAGCAGCTGTGACCCAGTCCCTGCGCCTGGTCCCTCCGTGCTGCAGATCCTGACAGCGATGCAGCGCAGCAGGATGCTGCTCGGATGTTCGCCTTACATACCCGACTGGACGCAGCTGTGCATGTATCTTGAGTGGCAGCACGAGCGGAAGCAGCCGCAAATCCGTTCTGCCGCCGCTGATCCTGGTCACCTGCTGTTGGCCAGCACTGCCGCAGTTGTGTGAAGTTGTTTGCATATCCTTCTGCATCTGTATGTTGCAGGTCAGCTGCCTGTTGATGAACTGGGCTTGTCATTTGATGTGTAGTGGTGACCACCTCATGCACCTTACAACCCAGCAATATATGTGTCCAACTTATGTGTCCAGTGGGTTTCCTGCAATGTTCAATGCTGCCTGCCTGCTTATGTGCTTGGTAACGTTGTTGTAAAAAGCCCGCCTGTTGCTAACGCGACGATGTGATGCGGGCTGTCACAACCGCCTGTCCGCCAGCGGCGCAAGCACGGATCAATTGCGCTCGCCGACGCAGTCTTACTTTTTCAGCCTGCGGCAGTTGATTTCATCTTTAAGAGTGTGGCAGCGAGAGGCACGCTTCCCTCAACAAGGCGCTATTTTCGTGCTGGGTCAGGGAATTTGTTTGGGCCAAGCGATGATTTATTCCGCAGCGTAGGGCCCACAAACAGCAGCGATGTCGTCCTCTGGGCCCTTGCGCAACACCGATGTTGACAAGCTCGTGCTTCAATACCTGAGAAAGCGGAAGTGAGTGATCGCCGATGCAGGGATGCGATGGGCGCAGGGACCGCCGTCGGCGCCGCCCGCTGCCGCCGCCCGCGACCGCCGCTGCCACGGCCTCACAGCTGAAGGGTTGCTGGTTGCAGCTTCAAGGAGGCTGAAAAAGTGCTGGAGCTTGAGATCAAGGAGTCAGTGCCTGCAACCGACCAGCTGGCGCAAAGCTGGCTGGGTCGGGGGGGTGAGGAAGGTGTGGTGGAAGGGCTGCTGTTTGCCACATCGGCCGAGGGCGACCCTGCTGAGTTGGTCGCGGCGTTTGACCGACTGGCGGCATGGGTGGACAACTCGCTGGATTTGTACAAGGTCAGTGAGTGGTCTGGGGCTGGGGAGGGGCTGCTCAGCATAGCGTGTGCATACATGCATGCGTTTAGTTCTTCTCGTGCGTTTTGACACTGGGCGAACAGGCAGGCAGGTGCAACTTTAGGGACAGTAGCACGGGCTGCTATGCGGTGCTTTGCTGTGCGTACCTGTTGCTGCGTCCAACACCCGCCGATGCCTCAGGATCTCACCCCAAGTGTCCTTCCTCACTGCTTATTCCTGACCTGCTCGATCCTCTTCCGCCTCTTCGCCTTGCTGCGCAGCCGGAGCTGCTGCGGGTGCTGTTCCCCGCCTTTGGGCACACCTACCTCAACCTCATCAACCTGGGGGCGCTGGAGGAGGCGCAGCAACTGATGAGCAGCCACAGGCAGCGCTTCCTGGATGCAGCAGTCGGCGGCTCCAACTTGCGGGTGCAGGTCAGCCCCCCCTTGGTGCCGCTGAGTGCTGGTGCTGCTGCTGGTGCTGCTGCTGGTGCTGCTGGTGGTGGTGGTGGTGGTGGTGGTGGTGGTGCTGCTGCTGCTGCTGCTGGTGCTGTGTCAGTGCTGGGGGTGGGCTTATTGGTACTATCTCTACTCCTGCTGGTGCTGCACTGCTGACGTCTTGAGCAGTGCTGCATGCCCTCACGCCAGCTCGATATCCACGCACCTTTGCGTACCTGCCACCCCACACCCACGTTGCGGCATACTGCTCGCTGCGATTGTTCGCTGCCCTGGCACCGCTGCTGTGGCCAGCCTGAACCACCCAGACGCCCTTCCCTCCGCCTCTTACAGGAGTTGCAAGACCTCGCCAGCATCTCATCACCTGAGACCGCCGCCGCCAGTCGCACGGCTGCCGCGCTGCGTCAGCGCAGGGTGGCCATCCGCCTCTGCCGCGCTTCTTATGACCTGCTGACCAGCTTCTTGCAGCTGCCACGGCAGCTGGCGATGCTGGGCATTGTGAATGAGCGCATCAAGTTCGAGGTACTGACACGGTATTGCCATAGTACTGCCATGGTACCGCTGCTTTGTGCCCCTATGCTGTGCCTCCCTGCCTGCTACCGTTCAGGGATGCTATCAATGCTGCCGACTGACCCGCTCGCCCCCTCGCAGCTTGCATCTCAACGCGCATGTGCCCCTTGCAACTGTGTGCCTGCACTTCGCAGGTGTTTGAGGGGCAGCCTGCCACGGTTGCTGAGCTGGCAGGCGTGGAGGAGGACCTTACGGCTGGGGCCATGCAGGCTGATGTGGTAGCCACCAACCAGCAGCCGCTGCAGCTTCAACTGCTACAGGTGGGGGAAGGGGGTGCGGCTGCGGGCACTTGCGGCACCCTCACAGGCACCCTTCCAACAAGCAGTGTGTGTGTGTAGGGAAGCGTGGAAGACAAGTGGGCACAGGAACAGGCTGAGAAGGTGGAAGATGAAGCCAACCAACGTGCGCAGGCGGAAGCATTGACCAAGAAGCAACGCATCGCTCTGCAGGTGCCATCTTTATTCTTTTCCCAACAGCACATCAACAGGCAGCCTGCTTGCTGCTCCTCAGATCAGTTCCATCCCTTCCCCCGACTGCCGGGCTCTGTCTGCTGTTTGCCGTCAACCGCACTGTCGGCCATGCGTGTGTGCGTCTGCGTGTGCTTGTGTGTCCATTGCTTGTGTGTCCAATGGCCATCCTGCTGCCCTGCAGCGAGCAGCGGTGGAAGCTAAGCACAAGAGGGAGAGCATTGGGTTGGACCGCATGGCGCCCCAGTTCCCGCTGCCGCCGCTAACGGACGAGCAGGAGTTGATGCTGACGCAGGAGCTGCAGCTGCGGCAGCAGGTGTCTGGTGAGCACTCGGCATGTTTGCTGCTCGCTGGCCTGGCTTGTGCAGGCAGCAGGAGCAGGACTGGCAGGGCGCTGCTGCTTGGCGGGCTTCGAGCTGCTCCTCCTCCTCTCCATTGAGCTTTGGCCGAGCTTTGGTCGAGCTTGTTGGTCTGCGCTTCCCTCGACACTGAATCCAGTGGTGTCTCTCACAAGCCTGCCATGTCCCTTGATGCAGACGAGACGTTGCCCTCCTGCTGCTTCTTCACTTTCTTCAACACCCATCAGTCCTTGAACTGCGTCGCCTTCTCGTCGGATGCGGCAGTGGTGGCAGGTGGGGCTTGAGGCCGCACAGCTGGTGGGCATGCCCCTTGCAGCCCCTTGCGGGAGCCCAGCAGGCACCACCCTTCACTGGCAAGCTGTCAGCCGACCCGCTGCCTGCCCTGCCTCTCGTATCTTGTCCACTTCGCTGCCCCTTTGCGTGAATCCCCTGGCTCCCTCTGGTGCTCTATCACAGGCGGTTTTGCTGACTCCTCCGTGCGGCTGTACGACTTGCAAGCCAGGGCCAGTGCGGCAGCGGGTGACTGGGTGACATACTTTAGCGGCCACTCGGGGCCAGTTTTTGGGCTGGACTTCTCTCCAGACAACCAGTTGCTGTTTAGCGCCTCTGGTGATGGCACTGTCAGGTGCGTGGAAGTGTGCACACCAGTCTGGCTTCCTGCAGTTGTCTTTGTTGGTGGTGTGGTGGTGCTGCTGAAGTCGAAGGCAGCAAGCTTTTTGTTGTTGTTGGTCCGGCAACGCTGTTTTGCCTGGCTAGCTGCTTGGCTTGCTGCCCAACAGGGCGCTGGGTCGCCTGATCAGCCTGTGCAACAGCAGGCGCCAACAGGGGTTTGTGGGTGTATGGCAACCCTTGAGCTGAGCTGCCTGCGTGCAGGCTGTGGAGCATGGAGGTACGGGCCAATCTGGCTGTGTACAAGGGCCACATGCTGCCAGGTCAGCAGCACACCGTGCCAGCTGGCCTGGGACTTGCACGCCTGCCGGCCTCGCACGCCAGCCCTTTTCCTGCATGCACAGCCCTGAACAGTTTCCCCACCATCCATCCCACTCCCGCTTGCCCTGCCATTCTGCAGTATGGGACGTGGCCACTTGCCCCTACTTCAGCCCCTTTTACTTTGCCAGCTGTGGAGCTGATCGCACCGCCCGCCTCTGGAGCACCGACCGCACGCAGCCGTTGCGCCTGTTCGTAGGTCGGACTCTTCATGCAGCACCTGCATGTTGCAGCTGCAGCAGAGCCCGCCCTGCCTCGCGCTTGTGGGCTCAGCGTATCAAATGATGCTGCTTGCTCGTTCCTGGTGCAGCCGCTGCACTGCTGTTGCGCTTGGTATCAGGTGTCCAGGCGGTGTGGCCCATGCCGCTGCGTGCTGTGTGTATGTGCGCGTGCAGGCCACACCTCTGACGTGGATGTGGTGAGATGGCACCCCAACTGTCACTACATTGCCACCGGGTCCTCCGACAGAACAGGCGCGCAGGCAGCCTTCCTGAACAGTCAAAGAGGCTGCGCTGTTGTGCATTCCGGTGCAGTGCCGCTAGCTTGCTCTGGGCACGACTTGTCTAGATATTTATTTAGGTATCTATTTGGCTGCCGTATGGCTGGCCAATGGCATCCTTCCAACACCTTTTTCCCCACATCCCGGCTTTGCTGTGCAGTGCGGTTGTGGGACGTTCGCTCTGGCAGCTGCTGTCGCCTGTTTGTGGGTCACAAAGACAAGGTGGGCAGGCAGGCAGGCGCCAGCTGCCTGTGCAGCTTCTTTCCGGTGCCGGCCAGGCACCCAGGCATGCCTCCTCCGCCTCCTCCCTTGACTCGGCCTCACATCATGCTTGGTGTGTACTGCCCCTTCCTGTGGCTGTGCAGATCAGTGCTATGGCGTTCTCCCCAGATGGGGCCTCCATGGCTACAGCCGATGCAAGCGGTGCAGTCATTGTGTGGGACCTGGCTACTTCCAAGCGCCTGGCCAGCACCAAGGAGCACCGGGGGCCTGTGTGGAGCCTTGCGTACAGCCAAGGGGAGGGAGCGCTGCTGGCATCCGGCGGCGCAGACAACACCGTTCGCATATGGAATGCCAAGCCGGGAGCAGGGGCGGCGGCGGCGGCAGGCGACGCGCAGCGCAGGGCTGGTGCTCCCGCAGCTGCGCAGGCTGCTGCTGCTGCTGCGGGGGCAACGGCGCAAGGTGGCGGTGCTGGTGGAAGTGGCGGCGAGCCGTATGCGCAGCTGTGCACGTGGCGAACCAAGCTGACTCCTGTCTACGGCCTGCGCTTTAGCACGCGCAACTTGCTGCTGGGCAGCGGCGCGCTGACGATACCTGCCAGGAAGTAGACCCCCATGATTTGTGTAATGTATGACGCACAGCTAGGTGAACGCAAGTGGGTGCTGGACGGGCCACAATTCAGGCACAAGGTCGGGACCGCCGGAGCAGCTGGAGACCCGCAGCGACAGCTGCACCTGCAGGTCACTGTAGCAGGGGCGGGGGGCCTGGGCGGGTGTCGGATCCTTCTGGCCGCATGACGTGAGCAGGGCTGAGGCGCATCTGTCCCCGAAAGGCCCACGCGGCGCGTTGCATGGAAATCTCTGCGCACCTCGGGACCTCCACACTTTCACATTCGTTGATCCCATCGAGCCGTGTGCATTCTCACAGCCGGCCAGCCGCGAACGCCCGCCTCTGTGCCAGGCATCCCGCGCCGCCTCCCAACCGGCATGGCGCACACAGCAAACCAGCAAACTGCGATGGCTCTGGATGCGCTGGTGCTCGCTGAGAGGTGATTGGCAGACCACACAAAAGCGACGGGAGACGGGGGGAGTTTCACATGCTTCGGCGGGCTGGTTGACGCGGCCTGCCCTGGCGCGTACCAGACGTCCAGCCGATCCAGCGGAGATTGCAGAGCCGGACATGCGTCGCTGCAACTGGACTGACTGGCCGCCGCCTTGTCCCCCGCGTGCCGCCGCCGCAGGGAAGTAGTTGGCGAGTGCGGCCCCTTCAGCCTGGCTCCTGCACGCCCCACGGTGTCAGGAAACTCCAATGTTGACTCGGCAGACAGGCTGGAGCTGCCGGCACTGGCAGACCCGTGCAGCACGAGCGGCAACGATGTCGCGGCTGACGTTCGGGGCGGCGAGCAGCTGCCTCGCCTGGTTGTGGTTGCCGCCGCTGAGTCGGACAACGAAGCTGACGACTGCTTCTCAGACGAGCCCACGCCCAAGTTCCGCAGGCTGTCGTGCTCTGAGCCCCCGCCCGCTGTGAGGGTGAGCATCCTTTCGCTCGCTCGCCTGCCAAGCCACACGTGTTGTCCACGTGGCAATTGCCCACAGCCACGTGCGTGGCACGCAGTGACCCAGCTCCTTGCTCCTCATCTTTGCCTGTGGTGCAGGCCGCGCTGCGCCCTGAGCTGCTGGCTGTGATGGAGGCACGGGGCGTCACGTTCCTGCCGCCCTCTGCGGTGCCTGTTGAGGACTACTGCCGCAGCACCATTGCGGCGGAGCAGCCGGAAGACAACTTTTATGTGTGAGTTCCCGATACTTGGCTGCTGATGAGTAGCATTGATGCACGAAAATGATGCACGAAACTGGACACGCGTCATGCCTTCAAGTTGCTTAGTGCTTTCGCATGCGCAGCGCCGTCCCCTTTGACCAGGCATCGTCTGCCTTCTTCCTGCCTGCAGGTACAACCTCGCGGTGGTGGAGAAGCTGTATGCTGCCTGGGGCCGCATGATGCCACGCGTGCACCCCTGCTACGCAGTCAAGTGTAACCCAGATGAGGGCCTGCTGGCCACGCTGGCGGCCCTGGGCGCAGGCTTTGACTGTGCCAGCGAGGCTGAGCTGGCGGCGGTCATGGCCCTGGGTGTGGGGCCTGAGCGACTGGTGTACGCGCACCCCTGCAAGCCGCCCAAGCAGATCCGGTGGGCTGCCAGCAACGGCGTGGACCTCACCACCTTTGACACTGAGTCGGAGCTGATCAAGGTAGGAGGGACGGGCTGCTGCCTGCCTGCCTGCCTGCCTGCCTGCCTGATGACAGGACTGCGCAGCGTGCATGTGTTATTGGCTGATTGTGTGGTGTGCATGCGGCCTGCTGACAGCGTGCAGCCTCTTTGCAGCGGCAGACGAGCGTCCGCTCATGTTACAGGGATTGGCGAGTGTGCAGGCTGCTGAATGTTCCTCCTACCCCTGCCGGCTGCCTTGCAGATGGCTCAGCACCACCCCTCCAGCGGCCTGCTGCTGCGCATTCGCGCTGACGACCCGGCTGCTCGTTGCCAGCTCGGCAACAAGGTGAGAAGCGGGGAGACACACACATGTTCATGTGTTACTGTCAGGCACGGCTGATAGGAGGCACCCCAGGACTCAGTCAAGATGCGACTACCGCTGTCTCGATGCCTATGCACGCAGCGTGTGAGTCCCATCACACGAGCCCTCACCGCCGCCTACCCCTCTGTGACCTTGGTCTGCACTGCAGTACGGTGCTGAGTTGTCGACGGTACCGCGCCTGCTGGAGGCCGCCGCCGCCCTGGGCCTGTGCGTGCGGGGTGTCTCCTTTCACGTTGGCTCGGGGGCTAAGAACCCGGCAGCCTTCACGTCTGCCATTGAGTCTGCCCGCACCGTATTTGACATGGCGGCCGCCCTGGGCTTCCAAATGGATACACTTGACTTGGGAGGCGGCTTTTGCGGCGGCGCCTTCGATGCCGCCGGCCAGGTGGACTTGGGAGGCGTGCCCGACGCAATCAATGCAGCCCTGGACCGCCTCTTCCCCGAGGACGGCGTGCTGCGCATCGTTGCTGAGCCCGGAAGGTACTTTGCAGAGGCGTTTGCCACCTACGCCTGCTACATCAACGGCTGGCGGGAGCGGCAGGTGGCGGCGCCCGACGCGGCTGCGGCAGAGGCCGCGGCGGCAGGCAACGGCACGGTCGCTGCCGAGGTGCAGCAGCAGGGCGGCGGCACGGCTGCCTTGCGGCACGGCGGCACAGCTTACGACTACTTCATCACTGACGGGCTGTACGGTTCCATGAACTGCCTGATGTACGATCATGCCGAGCTGGCGCCTGCCGGGCTCCGGTCGCCGCTGCTGCCCCCCGTGACGGCCGCCGAGGAGGCGCAGCTCTTCCCCTCCACCCTGTTTGGGCCGACCTGCGACGGACTGGACACCGTGTGCCGCGACGTGCCCATGCCGCGCCTGCGCAACGGGGACTGGGTGCTGTTCCCCAGCTTTGGAGCTTACACAATTGCCGGCGCAGTCAACTTCAACGGTAAGTGCCTGTCGGTACCACTGGCTGGCCCGCTCCACTGCCTCTGGATGCAGTCCAGTAGGCAGCACGGCTCAGGCAGGCAGGCAGCTCAGCTGTCGCATGCATGATGCTTCAGTTGTGATACCTGGTTATGCTGGCACTGATACTCGCTGCTGCTGCCGCCGCTGCTGCTGCCCCTGCTGTGCAGGCTTTGACATCACAGGTGCACGCGTGCACTACGTGTACTGCTGATTGCACCATGCAGAAGCATACATTGAGCGATACGATACATAACAACCAGCAATGTTTCCAAGAGATCCATTTATCCAGTTGCTTGTCCCGCTGGCCCGCCAGACTGGGAGCCTCTGCGGGTGTATGGCCTGTGTGTTGGGCTGAGCTCAACGTTCCTCAGTCCCCATCTCGCCTGCGCTCTCGACGTGCTTCTGTGACTTTAAACGAGGCTGTCTCCAGCCATGGCCTTCAGCAAAGTGCCTCCACCCTCTGGGCATCGACCCCCAAGATCGCGCCTGCATCTGCCTTGCCACCACGCCCACACACCGCCATTCAACACTTGCCCATCATCCCTCAGCTGACTTGCATTCCCTCCTGCCAATCCCTGGCGCTGCCATCACTTTTGAAGCAACTCAAGGAAACGCATACAACAACGGAATCCATGCCCCCTCTCTGCACTGTCTTCAGCACTGATAGTAGCCGGATTGCTAAATTCCTCTCTAAATTTCTTCCTTCTGTGGGTTTTCCCTTCCTCACCCAAGCCCTTCCTCACTACTGTTTATTTGGCAGAGGTGTAAAAGCTTACAACTGAACGCAGGAGAGGGGGGACAATGAACAATGGCTACAGTACTGGCAGCGAGAGGGGGCAAAAGAGGAGCGGCTGGGAAGACAGCGGCAGCCAGGCAGCAGCGGCATGCCACACAGGGAGCACCAAAGGGAACATGTGGAACAGCTGCCGAGCGACAAAGCAAGGTGCCAAAGAGCCGGGAAGTAACAGAAGTGATAGCAGGTGGGTAACAGTGTCTGGAAAGGGTGCCGGAACTCCGCCAACTGCCAGCATGCAAGAGCCGCCCAAAACGCCCGGCCGCCGGCCCGCTACCGGGAAGCAAAGGTGGGTGTGCTTGTGCTTGAGCGGCGCTGCATGGGCGACCGTGGATTGGTGCTGGGGCTGACGGGGAAGGTCTCTGGCTTTTGTGGCTTTGAGCTGACGTCTGCTGCGAGGCAGGGGCAGCCAGGGCAGGCGGGGGGCGGCCAGCAGCCGTGCTCAGCGTCGCTGCCCAACGAACGTGGCTTGGGTTCGCCAGCATGCGGCGTGTGGCGTCATGCGGTGCCTGCGTGCTGCTTGATGTTGCCGTTGCTGCTTTCACGCTTCACAACGTAGCCGACCATCTTGGGCCCGCTTTTGAAGGGGGCGGCTGCATGCAGCCAACAGCCAACGGGCCACAGCAGGGCGCGCACAGCATCAGAGCTGGGCCCTGAATCGCCTGCCTGCCTGCCTGCCTGCTAGCTCCCTCCCTGCTCCCCTGGATTTTATGAGTAGACTGCAAAATCTGCCCTAAACTAACTATTCACCAACAATCTCCCGGCAGCCCGACAGCCTGCGCCCACCCACCCCCCTCCCAAGCAGCAGCTGCACCACCCACCATCGTCCATGGACACTGCTTGTGGCAGGTTGAGCTTGGCCGATGCCGCCTGGCGCACCTCACTCAGCTTGATCTGGCTGTACCTGCGGCACCAACACCGCACCCACAGCAAGGGCAAGCAGCGTCTCAGCGATCCACAACTGATGCTACCGCACACGAATGGCATGGCTGGCAAAGCACTCTGCGGAGGAGCAAACACTAAACCCTGCACACATGCTCGAATTGGAGCTCGAATTGGACAGCCAGCCCCCTGCCAACCGTCACCAGCGCGCCAGCACGGCAGAAGGCTGAGCAGCCCGGGCTGTCGCCCTTGACAACAACTGACCCTCCCAGCCCCTGTTCCTCCGCCCGCTCACTCACCAGATGATGCCGCCCATCGCTGCCGCAATGCCCGCCATCTTTTTGGGTGGCATGGTGTCCCCGAAGAACAGCACCCCCCCGCTCAGGATGAGCACCGTCTTCACGTGGCCGACCACATTGTAGGTCAGGCTGCTGGTGGCGCCGATGACCTGCGGGCGGTGCGTGGGTGGCGGAGGGTTGGTGCCCAGGGTGGGACGGAGGGAGGAGGAGGGAGGTGAGGAAGGAAGCGTGTGGGGGGGTGGACAAGGATGCGAGGGAGGGAGGGAGGGAAGGCCACACACAACGCAGACAGAGGACAACGCAGCTGCAGCTGCGCTATGTGCGATGCCAGACGCTCCTCTTTCCCGCCACACGTGTGCCCGCCTCCCCTGCTCAAGACAAACACAGGAGACACACATGCTCATGGTGCACTGATACAACCTCCCACCCGCCGCCACGCACCAGGAAAGTAGTCAGGTTGACGAGCAGGCCCAGCACGCTGCTGACCGCGATGGCCGCCACACTGCCCGCGCTAAACTCGTAACCCAGTATGGTGTCCTTGCCACGATCCAGCCATCCCACGGGCTCGAAGATGGGCACCAGGATTGCCAGCAGGCCCGCCGCCAGTGGCACGTACTGGTGCAGCAGCTGCATGCTGCCCATAGCCAGCTCCTTCTGCCTGCTGCCAGCCCAGATCTGGTAGAGCGCGGTGGCTCCCACGCTGCCAAACCCTGCTGCCAGCCCCACCATGTTACTGCTCAGCTGCGGGTCTGTGATGGTTGCCATGCCGACACCCAGGCAGACCACCAGCACGCTGGCTGTCACTCGCCGAGAAGCTTTCCTGCCGTAAACGAGGAAGTCGATGGCCAGCACAGCGGGTGCCACTGCAGGGGGAGGAGGAGCGTACAGGCAGCAGCAAGACAGGGCACAACTGCTGCTGAGTGAGAGGCGTAAGGTGAAGCACACAGCAAGCGCCCCGCAACCGGATTGATGCAAGCCAACTTGCACGCGCAGAACGCGCAGAACGCTACTGATCCAAATGGCAGGCAGCAGGCAGGCTTTGCGGGGCAGACACTGCATGGCAGCTGTGGCGGAAGCGTGCCTGCGATCTTGGTGATTTGGTAGAAGCCTACAGGGTTGATGTTGAGGTTCAGGTTGCACAGCACTATGTAGCCAACATATGCGGCTGCAAGCGGCAGCAGCTTCAGCCGGGGCACAACCTTGGGCTCAAACATCTTCAGCTGCACACACAAACGCAGGGCAGTACGATGTGAGGCAATGTACTGCTACTTTGTGCATGCGAGCATGGGTCAGGCGGCGAGACAGTGATTCGGTTGGAGCAGCAGACTGCAGCCACTCACCCGCAAGAAGCCTTGCATGCCCACCATCGTCGTCAACGTGTGTATAAGCGTCAGGCAGTATGTGTAGTGGAAGTTGTATATGCTAAACACTGCGGAAGCAAGCGATGGATCGGGAGTGAGCAGGGCGGGCGGCAGGCGAACGGGAGGTGCGCGGATCGGCGGCGGCGGCGCACGGGTTCAGCTCACCGGCCTTATTCGCAAAAACTATGCCCGTGGCTGTTATGACGTTCCCCAAGCCATAGACAAGCGGGGCCAGAGCCGCTGGGATAGCCATGGTGTGTGGTGGGCCTCGGGCCCGTCTAGCCGCGCAGGCGATGAGGCACTGCTGAGATGACCACGATCTGGGCAGCCCCTCCTGTTCTCAACTGAACGGCGTCAACCACCGCGTTCAAGCCGCGAGCTGTTTTAAACACAGCCCAACGTCACGCCTGGTGCGACAGCAGTGCACAGAAGTTGCTAGGATGAGGATCCAAGTTGAAATGCAAGTTTGAAGTGAGCGGCGGCTTCCGCCTTTGATTGAACTGGCAGACATGCAAAGCCATGCCACCATCGGGTTGCAACTGCTGTGAGCTACAAGAGAATCATCAAGGTACACCACCACACAGTGCAGATGCGGTGTGCCACCGCAGCGAGCTTCAGGCCGGCATGCATGGCTGCCGTGCATGTGCCGCTATTCCGTTGGCGGCGGCAGCAGGCGCGTCACTCAGAGATCGAAGCAAGTGGTTTCAATCCAGTACAGGTAACAAAAGAAGAATCAGCAATGCTGGAGCGGGAGGAAGAACACGAAACTGCACAGTACCTAAGCTATCACACAGAAACGTACACAAGGAACGCAATGAGCTTGCTAGCCACCGGTGTGCCTGCGCAGCAGTGGAGCCAGCCGCAGCCACACCTCCCGGCTCATGCGGCACTGCACAACCGCGGGGGCTGCCGCATCAGGGCGACCCACAGGAGCCGCAGCCTTGGAGAAGAGTGAGACTTCGTGGCTGGAATAGCGCACGTCCGCCTCTGCAGCAGGAGAGGAGGGGCAAGAGAGGTGTGGTTAGGTCTGGTGACATTGCGGGGTCAGAGCAAAGGAAGGTGGGCGTAGCAGTGAAGGCGGGTTGCCAGCAACAGGTACAGCAAGTGCACGTTTGATTATGTTTTGCCCAGCCACCCAGGACCATCCCTTGACGCCTGGGCTCTACCATCGGCCCAACTCAGCCAGACCGCACCTGTGGCGTTCAGCGGCAGCACCACCACCGCCTCCAATCCGCCGGCGCTGAACAGTACCACAGCCGCCTCTGTCACCAGCAATACAGGCCGGTCCAGGGTAAAGCTATGAGCAAAGCGCGTGCCACGTAGGCCCTCGGCACCTTGCAGCACAGTGGCCGCCTCCAACGGCGCATGTGCCAAGTACCGGCCAACCCCGCCGCCGCCGCCGCCGCCGCTTTTGGCGGGGGTGGTGATGGTGGTAGCGGTTTCACGGGCATCGCCAGTGCCAGTGCCTGCTGAGCTCAACACGAGGCTGCCCAGCAGGCCTGAGCGCTGCATGAGCGAGGCTGCCGCCAGCACGGGTGCCGCGCCGTCGGCGCCGCCCGCCGCCGCTGGTGCTAGCAGCAGGCGCCCGCTGCGGAGCGGCAGCGACACGTGTGCCACACCTGCTGAGCTGGCAAGGCCGGCACTCAGTGAACCCACCAAGTCCAGTGCGCCACTGCAGCAGCACACAGCACACAGCACGCAGCACACCAAAGCAGGCGAGTGAGGGGGGGCGAGGAGGGAGAGCGGTGTGCATGAGGGCCAGGCGAAGGGGGGTGCTGTCAGCGAGGGCAGCAAGGAAGGCCGGCCGTGGGCGTGTAGCGGACGCCTTAAGCACCAGCCAGCTGTGGCGCCGTCCCTCCCAAAGCAGCAGCCCGCCACACATGGTGAGGCAGCCGTCCCTTAGGTCCCCCCCACCTGACAGGCAGGCCTACAACGCCCAGCAGGCCTCGGCCGATGCCTCCAAGCACTCCACTGCCGCTGCTGTAGCCTTGCATGGGGGCACGTACCACCCCCGTCAGCCCAGCGGCCACACCCTCAGCCAGGCCGGCGAGGCCTTGGGTCAAACCATGGGCCAGGTGGGAGGGCGGCGGGCGGTAGGCGGCGCCGCCTCCATTGCCGCCAACCGCCCGAATGGTCACTGCGGAGTCCACTGCTCGTGAGAAGGCTTGGGAGAAGCCGCTGATGCTGGTGAGCGTCCAGCCTGCAGGTTGAAGGGCAGGGCCCCCAGGGCAGGGCCATGAAATGTGGTGGTGAGTAGATGATGATGGCAGCACATCTTATTGCTTTCAAGCCTCGTGCAGTGACGTGTAGTGACAGCAGGAGGTCGGCAGCATGCGGAGACACAGCCAGCAAAGCAGCGCTGGCCGGCGCAGGTGTGTGGCCCGGCAGGCAGCGGCAGCCGATGGCGACGGCGTGCCGGCGAGGCAGTTCTTGACATGCAAACAGAACCTTTGGAAAAATAAGCAGCGAACAAAGCAATCTGAAACTGGCGGCAGCCGGTTTTTCAGCAGGCCAGGCCTCACCCAGGGTGTGCCTTACAAGGGACACTGATCCCAGACCAAGGCCAGAGATGAACTGCGAGTGGGGGTGGGGCAGGGGGATGGGGCGCAGTCATTGCAGCAGGGAAGGCCAGTCGAAGGAGCAGCAACAGGAGCGCCATGCATGACGCGCAGTAGTAGCGGCGGGAGCAGGCGCGCAGCAGCAATGGGTTTGGGTGCGTTGGTGGGGTGTGGACTGGCATAGGAGTTTTGTGCTGCGGTGCAGCAGCACACCACCACAACACGGTGCATCGCTGTACATCACACAGCACAGTGCAGCACACACCTCGCTCAGGGACTGGTTCTGCAGTGCCGCCAGTGGCAGTCCCACAAAGTCGCTCACACCCGCCCTCACGGAGCGCACCAAGCCGGTTGGGTTGAACAGCAGGGAGAGCGAGCCCAGTACCTGCATGCATGCGGTACAGAGCAATGCAGTATATATCGTTGCGATAGAGATCAACACATACCGTACGGTGCAGTGCAGGCGCATCACAACACGGTGCGCTTCACCAGAGCGCGGCATGGTCCAGCACAGCACAGCACTGTTCAGCACAGCAGGGCCCTAGGTGGAAAGCGTGCAAGCCCACTCGGCTGCGGCTGAGGCTTGCTGCCTGCCAGCACACCAGCACACCTGAGGGGCGTTGAGCAGCGCTTCCGCCACGCCGTGCGCCATCAGCCCCCGAACCAGGATGTGGGGCCTGCGCCTCACAGAGGGGGGCAGGGAGAGGGGGACACGTGAAGAGTATGCTCCTCAATCTGTGAGACGAGACTTGTCCTCCATCGAAATTGGAATAAGCAGCAAGCACACACCTTGCAAGCAGCAGCAGCGTTGTGATTTGAGACGCAGCAGGACCCAAGCCACCCAAGCCCCCCCACACACTTCCCCCTTTGCCCCCGCAGGGCCCCACCTGAACAGCACGCTGTGGGCGGCGATGCGGGAGAGGGTCACGGGAGCGCGATGGGTGTCCAGGGCCACTGGGACACCTGCTGTGCCCGCTGTGATGTGGGCATCCAGCAGCAGGCGCACTGCGGTTGTGGCAGAGGGAGGGAGGGAGGGAGGGAGGGAGGGAGGGAGGGAGGGAGGCGAGGGCATTGTGAGGAAAGAATGAAGAGCGAGTCCGGGGGCGTCAGGCGTGTGCACAGTCAATGCAGCAAAGTCTCTGCAGCAGCCGACCATGGCGTGCGGGGCTGGGACTCATGGGCCTTAAAGATCAAACGCGACTTGATCTGAGCTTAGAGCAGGCTGCATTGCACTCCTGCCCTCACTTCCATCACGGCGCATGCCTCTCACCCGACTCCACCACTGCCTGCTCCGTGAACAGCCGACTGGCTGCCGCCCCTGCCGCCTCAACAGCCAGCAACTGCTCCACCTCCGCCGCCACGGGCTGCGACGCCGCCTGAGCCGCTCCCCCAGCCACAACCGCAGCGAGCGAAGCATCGCCGCCATCGCCGTTTGAAGCAGCGGCGGTCCCGCTGGCAGCCAGCAGGGTGCTTGCTCGGTCGATGAACAGAAGCAAGGCGTCGTCAGCTGCCGCTGCCAACGTGGGCAGCTGTATTAGCAGGTTGTGCACCCAGCAGTTGCGGAAGCTCATCCCTTCGCGGACCTCGGCAGCCGCTTCAGCTGCAGTCACGGCAGCGGCACCACCACCAAGAGCCGGCAGGGGCGGGCAGTGATGCACCTCCAGCGCAAGCTGCACGGCAGGGCCACGACGGCGGCCGTAGCCACCAGCCGCCGCCGCCATGCTGTCATCAGGCACTGATGTGAGCAGCACCTGCTGCTCGCTGCTGGGGAGGAAAGAATCCAGCTGCAGCGCCGCAGCTGTCAGCCGTGCCGACATGATCAGCAGCGGCTGCTGCAGCCAAGGGTGCTGCAGGGCGCCTGCACGGCCGCCTGCGTCCGCCGCTGCCTCCACGCCTGCCGCCAACTGCAGCTGCCGCTCCAAGTGCAGGTGCAGGGCATCTGCCGTGAAGCAAAAGAGCTCCCGGGCCAGCTGTACAGGTGCAGCACCTGTACCGCCAGATGACGACGATGTACCGCCATCCGGTACTGTGCCCGGCAGCAGCCGCCGTCGCTCGTCGTCCCACAGGCACACCTGCACCTGCCGGCATCGCACATCGATCCAGCGCGGCTGTGGCGGCGCGGCGGCACACTCATTTCCTGGGGCAGCCGCTGCTGCAGCTGCAGCTGTGGCGGCTGATGCGCTGTCTGTTCTGTCTGCTGCGCCCTGTTGTGCCTCTGTAGGGTGTTGAGCTGGGGCACACGCCGTGCCAGCACTGCTGGGGAGCAGCAAGATACGGGTGGTGGCACAGCACTTGCTGATGTGAACCATCCCCAATTCATCGCCTGCTGCCGCAGCAGCACCTGCCCCGGCGTCGCTCCCAGCAGCCGCGCTGCTGCCGGGCCCTGCTGCTGCCTCTGCAGGGTGTAGGCCGGGCAGCAGCACACACGGGCTGCGCCACTCGCTGGCACGGCCGTCACCGCCGCCGCCAACGGTGCGAAACTTGAGCACGGGCGGCGGCTTGCGAGTCACCTGCCCGGCAGCCCGAAGCTCCTCCTACGGGCAGAAATATGCGGCGGCACACAGGCAACACACAACAGTCTGAAGAAAGAGTCAAGTAAGTGTAACGCTCGAAATGCAAACCCTTGTAAGCAGTATCGCCCATGTGCTCGTCGGTAGGTGGCAGCTGCCCCCGATCCGCTGCAAAGCACGAGTCCGCCACGATTGCGCCAAAATACTGCACCCAAAGCAACGTCATGCTGACAGGCAGACTGCACCCACCTGCAGCAAGCAGTCCAGGAAAGCATCCTCGTCCTCGCGATCGTCCCACCCACCAGCACCGCCCGCGCCGCCGCCCTTCCTGCACAGCACAGGGCAGAAGGGGCACCAGGGACAAGGGTGGGCGGGAGGGGACAGAGGCTCAGTCTCAGGCTGCATTCAGCTGAAGATCAAAGCGCACAAAGCGCAACGAACACACGGGCTGGTTCCATGCCTGCTGCAACAATTCCAAAAAGAGAAAGCAAGGCTGCGCTATGCAACGGCAGACGGGCGCCCCAACTTGAACTCTGGCTTAGGAGACCGAGGTCAGGGTTGACAGTGAAGGCAGAAACAAACCGCAGGTGAGCTGCACTCACTTGTGGCTCAAGACGCCGTCTGCCTGCCCGCCGCTCCCGCTCCCGCTGCCGCCGCCGTCCCTGCCCTGTGTGAAGCCGCACTCCAGCGTGTGTCCCGGCCCAAGCTGCAAGTGCAGGCGCAGCGTCGGCAGTGAGTAGAGCGGGATAGAGGAAGAAAGAGAGGTATGCGGATGCAGTGACAGGGCAGGCAGGAGCTGAAGACGCCACTTCCGTCCTGCTCCGCAGCCCACCCGGCCCGCTTGCACGCAGCACAGGTAGCAGGTGCAGTTGCGCTAATCAGTCTTTGGGCCCCGGCCTTGGACTGTCTAGACACAGCGCACCAGCCCCTGCTGCCCGGCTCACCCTTATGGCCGACAGAGGTGTGGTGTAGGCAAAGCTGCCGTCGGGGGCTTCAGCCGGGGGGAAGAAGCCGACATCTACTGCCGCCGAAATGGCGTTCTGGATGACAAAGGGCGGCTGCCGGTCCCTGCACACAGCAGCAGGCACAGCAGCATGTGTCAGTTCAGCCCTCAAACCACTGGCTGTTCAACCTGCACGATACACGACTCTTGCGGGCCAGCAGGCAGCAGGCTGAGCAGCAGCAGCAACATCGGGTTGAGGGAGCAGCAGCAGCAGGAAGGATATTGCTGGACGCACCTGAACAAGACCAGATGGAAGGTGCCGCCACTGAGCAAAACGCGGTATGTCAGCATCAACACACTGCTGTCCGCCTCTCCCTCAGCTGTGCCGCCGCTGCTACCACTGGTAGCGGCACCAGCAGGCCGCTGCAGGTACAGGCGCTGCCGACATGCAGCCGCAAACGGAGAAAGAGGTGGAGACCAGTGGAGCGGTGCTGCTGCGGCTGCTGCTGCTGAGGCTGCAGTGCTGCCGTCCTTGGCTGGCGCCAGGGCAAAGCGCAGCGCAGGCATGCTGCTGCTTGCCTGCTGCTGCGACGGCGCTGGCGTGGGGGGTAGCAAACCGCCGCTGAAGGACCGAAGCATGTCTGAAGTACTGCCCCAAGAGCTGTGGCGCTGGGCCCTGCCTGGGGCCCGCTTCTTCCCCCCTCCACTGCCGTCTGCCAGCCACAGGTGCAGCAGCGGCAAGGTGGCGGCGTGCGGCAGCGCCACGCCTCGCTTGGCTTGAGTGGGGCTGTCAGCGCCGCCACCTGCGCCCTGCACTGCTGCTGCTGCTGCTGCTGCTGCTGCTGCTGCTGCTGCTGGCTCTGCTGCTGCTGCTGCTGGCTCTGGTGTCGAGGCGGCGGTACTGCTGCCGAGGGTGATAAGCTGTCCAGGCAGCTGCACAGCAGTTGCACGCGGCAGGACCATCATGCCTCCTCCCCGCTGCGCCGTCCCAGCAGCATGTGCCGCCGATCCCTCTGCCGCCATCTCAAGCGGCAGCCCTGTGAGGTTTGAAACGAAGCAGCCAGCGGTGATAGTTACTGTCACAGCTGCTGCGGCAGCGCTGGCCCCAGCTACCAGGTACCGCTGTACTTGCACCCGCACTCCCAGTCTAAACTCCAGCTTGCCCCAGCCGCCAGCAGAGTCAGGTGCTGCCGAGGCGCCGCCGCCGCCACCGCTGCCGCCGCCGCCGCTGCCGCCGCCGCTGCTACTGCGCCACAGGCCGGAGCCACGTGCCGCTGCTGGTGAAGCGGCTGTGGTGAGCACCAAGTGCGTGCTGCTGCTGCTGCTGCCGCTGTCGTCGCCGCCTTCGCTGTCGCTCCCGAGAGCAAACGGCTGCGAGCTCAGCAGTGTGCGCTGCGCTGGAGGGGCACTGTCGCTCTGCTGGGACAGTGCCTGTGGGTCAGCTGGCAAAGCCGCGGTGCGCTCATCAGCGCCAGCAGAGCCGCCCACGGCAACCGGCAGCATCACGATTGCTTCTTCAGCAAGGCCGCCGCTGCCTGCCCCCAACGGGAGGGACGCGCCTGCGGGCACCTCGACAGCCTCTGCACCTGGTACCTGCATTGATTGGTATGTGCGTGGCTTGGGTGATGGGACAATTGGATGGGACGGCTGCATGTGCAGGCCGTGCAAGAGGAATGCAAGCGATGCAATTGATGCAATCCAGCAGCAATCACGATTATAAGCAGAAGGGTGGAAGGGACGAGGGCAGCTGAAGTGCAGGGTTGCTTGGCTCCAACATGTGCAGCAGCGACGCAGCCAGCCCAGCACATGGGCACCCAACTTGCCTTGAACAGCAGTGGCACGGGCAGGCAGTTGTGCACCGCCAGCGCGGGCAGCAGCAGCAGCTGCAGCAGGGGAAGGCCCTGCGTGTGCTGCTGCGTCACCAACACACAGTCTGCCATCAGCACGTTGCCGCTGCTGCTGCCGCGTATACCGCCGCTGGCCGCCGCCCCATTGCCTGCCCCTGCTGTTGAGCCGGCGGAATCAGTGCTGCCTGGAGCTGTCAGCAGGAGCGGAAGGTGCAGGCAAGTTGATTCCCCCGGGGGGGAGATGTACACGGCTGCTGCGTGCGCTGCGCCCGCCCCAGCTGCCGCCCCGGGTGCAGCGCCGCTTTCAGCCCTGCCACCGAACCACTGCTGGTCTGGCGAGTCAGCAATCAGGCGGGGAACGACCACGGCCAGCCCTCGCTCATAGGCGGATGCCAAAGCGGCAGCAGTGCTGCGACTGCTGCCGCCATCGTCAGCTGCACCCCCAGCAGTGTGAGCGCCGTTCCTGCTGCTGCTGCTGCTGCTGCTGCTGATTGTTGAACAAGCTTGCAGTGCCAGCAAGGCGCCCACGGTACCTCCCTGAAGCGGTACCATCAGCTGCCGGCTTGCCCCCGGCGCCAGCACAACCTCCTGCAGCGCTGGAGGCGCCTGCTGCGGCGGCGACCCGGCTGCTGGCGCTCCAGCTGCCGCTGTTCCTGGTACTGCAGCTGGCAGCATGAGCCGCAGCGGGCACGGCATCTTGTTGTGCAGCAGCAGCGGCGGCCAGAAATGGACCGAAGCCTGGCCCGTAGCTGCATCTGGCGGCAGCAGCTGGGCCAGCACGGCCCCCAGCTGCTGCCGGGAAGCAGAGCCGGCAGGGGGCTCCACACCCGCAGCAGTGGCGCTGGCAGCGGCTGCTGGTGAGCTGAAGAGGACCAGAAGCATCGGCTCTTGCGCCTCAAAGCTGGACCGCGCAGCATCAGGCTGGTGCGACAGCCGAGGAAGCAGCACCGCCTGCGACCAGCCGCCGCCGCCACTGCCCGCACTGCCGGGGTCGCCGCCGCCAAGCCACAGGCGCAACAGCCTGTCGCTGCCCAGTGCTGGCAGGTGTGTAGTGCCGCCACTGGCAAGCTCAAGCGTCTGTGCCTGTGCGTGCTGCTGATGCTGCTGCTGCGAAGGCAGTGCCCGTCCGCTGCTCACTGCCGGCGACAGCGAGAAATGCACAGCTGCCGACAGGTGATTCACTACGCGCATCCCAGGCTGCAGCAACACCTCCCAGCTGCCAGGTCTGCCGCTGCAGGCCTGAACCTGGACGGCCACGGCGCACCCGCCGCTACCGCCGCCGCCTGCCGCAGCTGGAAGCAGCAGCTGGTGACCGCCAGCCGCCATGACCTGCACACACACACACAAATGAAGCACAAGAGTTGAAGTAAGATTGCGTGTTGAAGCGTGCAATGGTGACATGCCAGCAAGTCGCTTCGACTGCTTCAGCGCTACGGCGGCGGCCAGTCAGCGCCGCCGCTGCGCAAATGTGTTGAGCAGGGCTCAGGTCACAGCCCGCGTGCGAGCTATAGACTTTGGAAGGGGCAGGCAATCTGACTCACCTCCACAGCAGTGCTCCAGGCAGCCTCGTCACCCTCAGCTGTAGCAGCCGCCGCCAGCTGGAGCCGCCGCGTGGCGCCAGGCACCAGCTGTGGCGGGGCGGGCCACACCAGCGGCAGGCGCTGGCCGTGGCTCAGAAGCAGCGGCCGAGCTGCGGGAGGGGCGCCCTGCTGGCGCAGCCTGAGATGCAGCCCGCTGTTGTTGACCAGTAGCAGTGGTGCTGTGGCTGGAGCCGCCGTGACAATATCGTCGGTCGCTGCTGCGTGGCCCTCGCCTTCCTGCCCGCTAGCTGAGCGGTCTGCACCGCTGCTAGGTCCCGACAGCACAGCCACCAGGCGGCTGATCTCCGCTAGACCGCTCTCAGAGACGTTCATCACCAGCGGACGCTGCCGCGCCGCCAGCAGCACCGACAGCCCGTGCCGCTGCGGTGGGCGCCGCACCGCCAGCAGCGGCAGCTCTTGCTGCTGCGCCTGCCAGAACAGCTGCGCCTCCTGCTGTTGCTCATACTGCTGCTGTTGCTGCTGCTGCTGCTGCTGCTGCTTGGCGCCCTTGCCACCCGGACTGCGTGCATGCAAGGCCTCAACTTCAGACAGCAGCTGGCCGCCATTGCCGACGCCCACTCCATCCATGATCTCCACCGCAGCATCCAACTCAAAAGACTCCACCAGCGCGCGGCCAGCAGCAGATGCTGCCTCCGCGCCTGCCGGCGCCATCCCGCAGCTGCTGTCAGGCAGGCAGAGAGCCAGCGTTGCGCTGACATCTACAGCCAGCAGGCTGCCACCGTCGACTGCTGGGAAGGTGTGCACAGCAAGCTTCAGGCTTCCTGCGTGTAGCACCGCCAGCCTGTCCAGCAGTGCTGGTGACTCCGCCGCTGCATTTGCATTGTAGGAGCCCTGCTGCTGCTGCTGCAGTTGCTGCTGCTGTTTCTGGCCCTGCTGGCCCTGCTCCGGCTTGCAGCAATGCCCCAGAAGCGATGCTGGAGCCAGCAGCGCCAGGCTGCCGCTTTCCGCAGTCAGCACGACAGTCAGCGCAGCAGCAAGTGGTGGTGGCAAGCGTGGCTGGAACTTGACGCCGCCTGCCGTTGCTGCAGCTGCCGCCAGGCTGCCTGCCTGAGGGTTGATGCGCAGGCGGTGCAGTAAAGCTGCCGCCCCTGCCTCGCTGCCGGGTGCAGCGGCAGCTGGCAGCTCCCAGCTCACTTCCCACTCCGCCGCTGTCGCGACTTCACCGGCAATGAGCCACAGCATCGCTGTGCTGCTGCCAGGTGCCGCCGCTGTCGTGTCTTGATGCTTGGCAGCATCGAGCACTACAGTCTGCAGCGGCACCTCAGTGTACTGCTCTTGTTCTGCACAAAAGTAGCTGAGCTGGAAGGTGGCCGACAGTGCAGCAGCGGGGGCGTCCTGCGCATCAGCAGGAGGAGGAGGAGGGAACTGCGTAAAACAATTGATTGCAAAGCGCCAGCCTCCCAGCAGGCCCCTTTCAAGTACGATGCTGAAGGGGAAGCAGAGGCTGCAAGCCTGTCAACAAGCAGGCAGCAGCATTTCATGGCACGCAAACTATAAAAGCTTCACGGCGCAAGACCTTGCAACTCAAATTAACATGCAGGCACCACTTGCTTGCCTCGATCACTAAAAGTGCCACCTCGCGTTCCTGAGGGTAGCACCAGCGGATTCCCTGCCGCTGCAGCTGCTGCAGCCCAGCTGCCTCCGGCCTGCTGCTGCTGCCAGCTGCAGATCCCCACAGCCGCGCCCCCAGCCCTGGCGCCTCACTTGTGCGGCTGCCATCACCAACAGCCTCACCACTGAACGTTTGCACTTGCAGCGGCGAGGGTCGGGCGCTGCTGTCATGACTGTGGACAAACGTGAACAGCGCAGCTGCCAAGTCATCGCTTGGCGGCTGACCAGCTCCGCCGCTGTTGGCTGGACCCAGGCTGCCAGCCGACTTCCCTGCTGCTGCTGCTGCTGAAGGTGAAGCTGGTACCGCTGCTGCTGGCTCAGCTGTACTGGCTGATGCCGAATCGTGATGGCTCACACCCAGCAAACCAGATGCATCCTCGATAATGTGTGTGGCGGCTGCAGCAACTGCGGCCGCAGACGGTGACTGCTGGCGGAGCAAGCGCTGCCCCGCGCTGGCAGCTGCTGGCCGCTGCTGCTGTGCGCGCTGTGCTTCGCTGTCATTTCCCGACAGCCCCAGCGCTGACAGCACCGATCCCATAGCGGCAACAGCCGGCACCGACACCTGCAGCGGCAGCAGCTGCACATGCAAGCCCACAGCCACAGCCCCGGTGTGTGGCTGCGTCAGCAGCTGCATGCGGCCGTCGGTTGGCGGCAGCAGTGCGGTGGCATTTGTGCCAGAGGGCCCTGCGGTCATGGCATCAAAGCCGTAAGAAGGGAGGTAAATTTATGAGCAGGCAGGTTTTACAGCACAAACTTGTGAAAGGCCACTCAGCTCACCACTAGACTACAAAACCGCAGCACAGCCTGCACTCAGGCTGAACACTAAACACAAAACCGCAGCACAGCCTATCAGGGTGCCTGTCAGGGCGCGCAAGCGCATGCCGCACTTTCACCACACACCTGCATGCCGCACAGTGATGGCAGCACCGATCAAGGAAGCATCGGCTGAAGTGATGAGCAAGGCTGCCGCAGCACAGTTGCCGGCTAGCCACGGTCGGTTCTCTGCCGCTGGCACCTGCTGCAGCAGCACCACAGCCTCCTCCACCTCCACTTCCACTGCTGCCGCGCCCGCCGCCACAGGCCGCTCCAAGCAGAGAGGCTGGGAGAGGGTTGCTGCAGGCGGCACCCCCCCTGCTGCCACCCGCTCGCCGTCCCCGGTCCAACAGGCTGCTTCCATCAGCAGCAGGTGCACACCCCGCAGCGCCGCCTTGCCCAGAAGCTGCTCAGGAGCAGGAGCAGGCGGGGCAGGAGCTCTGCTTGCTGCCGACTTCGCCGCACTGCTGCCATCCACGTTCCCCGGCTGCTGTTCTGACTCCTGTCCTGCCGCCTGGCCGCTCAGAAGAGAGGCGACAGAATTCACTGCCGCCAGTAGCTCCCCGCTGACCGCCACAGCAACGGGCGCTGCCTGCAGCTGTAGGCGGCGGCTGCCAGGGCCCGGCTCTCTGCCGCGGGCGCTGGGGCTGCTGCTGCCTGCGTCCTCGCTGCTGCCACAGCTGCTGGTCAACGTGAGCTGCAGGCCGGGTCGCCGAGCTTGCTGGGCCGGCCGCCTGTGAAGTGCCGCAGCTGCTGGGAAGCTTAGAACAGCAGACCACTCCAGCGGAGCACCGCCACTGGGCAGAGCACCGCCACTGGGCAGATCACCGCCACTGGGCAGAGCACCGCCATTAACACTGCTGCTGGCAGCATTTCCAGAACTTGCTGCATCCACACTCGACCGATGCCTCACAAGCGCCGCATGCGCTGCGCCGAGGGTGACTTCGGTACTGCTGCCACCGGCCTGAAGCTGTTGTGCGTCCAGCCGCCAGCGGGTCAGCCACACTGCAATGCCCGGCTGCTGCTGCTGCTGCTGCTGCTGCTGCTGCTGCTGAGGCCAGATGGTCATGCTGGCAGCATCGACCTGAACAAGCACCCCCCCCCTGGCTGCTGCGGCCTTGCCGCCGTTCCTCTCTGCTGGCTTTGCTCCAAGCCCATCACCTGGCGCATCAGGTGCTGCTGTTGAGGCTGACGGGACATGCTCGAGTCCGCTGGCAGGGCGCAGTGTTGGCTGCTGCGGCAGCGCAGGCTGCTGCTGCCAACACGCCAACAGCGAGGCAAGGAGCGGGTAATCCGCTGGGCCTGCTGCGAGCGACACGCTGCTGAGCTGCACCCTGCTCTGCTGCTGGCACCGGCTGTATCCCAAGCCTGCCAGGAGCAGCAGCGGCTCGGGCAGCAAAGCGGCGCTGCTGCGATCATTGGACATTCGGCCCAAGCGAGCTTCCGCCGCCGGCAGCTGCACCGCAAGAGAGGGCAGCAGCCAGGCGTGTGGCTGCGCCAGTTGCACCTGCATCACCAGGTGCCGCTTTGGCTGCGCTGCTGTCTCAGTGCCTGGGCTGGCCGTCACTGCTGCCGTGATGCCGCCCAAGCTCACGTACAGCTCACGCGGCGGGCTGGCGCAATCAGCGTCGCCGCTGTTGACACTGCTTGTGCCATCCACTGCAGCAGCTGGTGCGATGTGGGTGCCTCCAGGGCCCTTCCACAGCTGCAGGCCCCCGCCAGCTGCATACGCTAGCTGCACGCCGCCTTCTAAGCCTAGGGAGCAACCAGACAGCCAGGGTGAGCATGCAACAGCCTCCCCTAGCGCCGCTTGACCCCTCTCCTGAAGCAGCAGCGGCACTCGGAACCCCAGCTTGGCTTCTGTCGCCACGCCGTCAGCAACAGCTGCAGCCGCAGCCACCTGCTGCTCAGAGAGCTGCAGCTGCAGCGGCGCCAGCGAGGCAGATACCTGCAGCGTGCCTGAGCCTGGTTTGGGGCTGCGGCTGCTGCCGCTGCTGCTGCTGGTGCTCGACGGCGCTGCTGCGGCAGACGCCACAACAACATCCAGGTGCACGCTGCCGCTGACGCCTATGGCGTGGCGCAGCTGCCACAGCCCGCCACAGTCGCCCATAGCCTCAGCCTCGGCAGCAGCGGCTGCATCGGTGACCGCCAGCATGGCGCCGCCTAAGCCGACTCGAAGCCCTTGCCCCTCAAAGCCTGCAGGCAGCAGGAGCAGGAGCACAGCAGCAAGTCAAGTTGCTGACGTTGAATGGGTTGCCGTGAGGCAAGGCTGCTGGGCCAGTCTGCGCAGTTGAGAGGTTGCGTGCTACAAGGCTGCTGGGACAAGAGAGAGTTGCTGCTCCTCAAACGCCCTATGCATCCCGCTGCCTGCTCTCACTGCCTGCTGCCAGTAGTCCCCTGCTGCCCCACACTGGTCCATGTTCACAGTTCTTTCGAGCTCACCTCGAGAAGGCGCCAGCAGGGCGGACCGCAGGTGGCCATTCCACGGCGCCTGCCAGTTCAGGTCCCCACTGCGAAGCTCCAACTGGCGCAGCAGGACCACCGCGGCAGCGGCATCGGCTGCCTGAGAAGACAACGCCACCAGCTCCACTCGCCCCACCCGGAACTCCAGCGCCAGCTGCGGCTGCAGCGCCTGAGTAAGCAGCGAGGGGCTGCCGCTGCCTGCTGCTGCCTGCTCAGCTGGCTGTTCAGCCGATTGAAGGGCGGGCGATACTTCAGGCGGCTGCGTTGCGACTGCTGGACCGCCCGCCTTGCTAACGCCTGCACCAGCGCTGCTGGGGCTGTTGCTGTCGTCCGGTTCATCGCTGCGGTTGCTAAGCTGTTGAGCACTTGTGCCTGGCTGCTGCACAGCACCAGCAGCAGCAGCAGCACCAGCTGCATACTGGCCAACCACGACGGCCAAGTGCGTGACAAAGCCCGGAGCATGTGCCAACAGCAGCCTGCCAAGCGCAACCGAGCATCGCAGAGTGCTGGTGCTGCCTGGTGGCCTGGTGGCGCTACCTCTGGCGCTGTCAGGCGCCGCTACTGCTGTGTTGAAGTAGCGCAGTGACACAGCGGTCTGCTGCTGTGCATCGGTTTCTTTGGAGGCAGTGGGACGCTCAGCCTGCTGCTCGTTGGCGTCCAATGACAGCACATCTACCCAGCTGCTGCTGCCAGCAGCCGCCGCAGCAGCAGCCAGCGCCTGCCTGTCACCATCAGCCCGCCCCCGACCATGGACAGCCGCCTGCTGTTGCCCTGTCCCCGCCCACAGCTCCCTGTCGCTGCCAGCTGTGCTGGTGTTGCCCTGCGACGCCGCCAGCAGCTGAGCCACAAGCACAGCGCATGCTGTGCTGCGCCGCAGGCTGCACTGCTGCACCTCCAGCACTGCACCCGTGATGCTGGCGTCCACAGATGCAACCGCCACCTGCCATACAAGAGGGTGGAGTGGGGTGTATGCGAGGATGCAATGGTTGAGTGGCTAAAACGCAAGGGGGAGCAGTGTGGCAAGCCAGCAAGAGCAGGCTGTTTCACAGGTCAAGTTTCCGGCAGCTAGCGAAATGCACCCGCAATTCAGATGGCAGCGCTGGGCAGGCGGCAGAAGCCAGAGGTCAGGACCGCTAGTTAAGCGAGACCCTGCAAGTACATTGTTGGCAGTCCGGCCAGAAAGCAAAGCGGCAACAGACACAGGCAGGGCAGCCGCCAGGTCAGGAAAGGCCCCCACCTTGACATCTCGTATGTGCAGCTCTGCAAACTGGTGCACCTCAAATGCTGCTCCATGAGCCTGCCCCTGCTGGCCCGCCCCGCCGCTCGCCGCCATGTCAGCTCCAGGCGCCCCCAGCGCCGCCGCCAGTTGGCGCTGCAGGGCTGCAGCCTCTGCAAGATTGTTGCGGGCCGTGGCTTTGCGCAGCGCCTCCAGGATGGCTGACAGCTCGGGGGGAGGCTCAGCAGAAGATCCCCCACTGGCCGCCAATGCCGCCACAGCGGCATCACCCAGCGGCGGGGCTTGCACCTCCTGCTGCTGCTGCTGCTGCTGCTGCTGCTGCCAGTCCTCTACAACGCCCAGCACAGCATGCACTTGCTCTACCACCACCCGCAGCTCAGCGTGCATGGGCACATCCATCTGCTGCGCCCCAGGCGTGAACAGCCCTGCGGCTGTAGGAGCCGCCGGGCTGCCACCCCGCGCCGGCGTGCCTGCGCCACACAGCACACGGTCGGCAGCAGTAGCGTCAATGCCAGACGATGAAAACCTCGGCAGTGAAACACTAAGGAAGGGTGATGAGGACGGGGGGATGCTGTGGCAGCATGTCTGTGTGTACATCAGCACAAGCCACCGCCAGCTGGTGCCATCAGATTTCCCTCCTATTGGCAGTGCAAACAGCATCACAAATGCGGCAGCGGCAGCACCACAACTCACCCTCCCCAGCCTCCGAGTACGCCGCCTCGTCCACGAGAAAGTCCCACACTTTTCCAAACACGCCAAGCGCTTTAGCCTGTGGTCGACCACCCACAGACGCAGCGTGGGTGGGAGATGTCAGCGGCGACATGCCTGCGGCGGTGGCCGGGGCCAAGCTGGGAGGCGTTGCTGGCCTGCTGGGCTGTACAGGCTTGCTGGGAGTGGTGAACGCCGATGCCGGAACTGGGGCAGCAGCTGCCGACACTGCAGCCGCGTCGCCTCCTGCTGCTGCTGTGGGTGGTGTTGCCCCCTGCAGGGCCGCCTGCAGCGCCGCCGAGAGCAGGCCTGCCCAACGCAGCTGTCGGTCGTTGACAGCCACTGCAGATGGCAGCAGGCGAGGTGGGGTAAGAACAGGAAAGCCCTCGAGCTGTAAGCAGTCGATGTGGGGCTGCAGCATGTAGATATGCCGCAGCATGTGCTGCGCGGTCGCAGCATGTCAACTTACAGTGCAGGGGTGACAGCCTAACCTCGACCGAAGTGTTAAAAGCATCACCAGCCAGCTCAGCACCCTGCAGCAGCAGCGCAAACGACATCAAAAGCAGGAGGACAGAGCAAGGTACTGCAGGCTTAGGAGTTGTCAAGCTGCACAGGCCTGCCGGCCTGAAAGAGGTCTCACATAAAGAGGGGAGCAGCTGTCACCACGCATGTCAAAGCCACCTCACCTCCAGCCAGGCAAACGCTGGCAGCAGCGCCGAAATTCCCAAGCTGGCGATGCGCAGCAGTGGCTGGTAGTTGTGAGCTGGCAAGGTGCCAGCAGGGGTGCCGCTCGAAGCTTTCGACAGGCCATCCCCGCCACCAGAGCGATGCGTGTTGCTGCTGCTGCTGGCATCAGGGGCGGTGGTTTTGTGTGGGGTTCTAGCTGTCGGCCTAGGCGGCGCAGTTTGTGAGACATGCTGATCCAAGCTGATGCTCAGCTGCTTGATGCTGCACTCCTTTTTCATCCAGGCATCAGGATTCTGCAGGCAGCCATGGCAGGTGCCGCATGCGTCAGTGATGTGGCAGAGTCAAGGACCAAGGTGCAAGCATGGAGAGCAGCAGGCAGCAGGCCACACCAGCAACAGGCATGCAAGACCGTATGCGGGCAGCGGCTAGCACGCCACCTGCACGTCGTCCCGCCAATCATCCTCGCTAGTCTCCAGCAGCAGCTGCTGGAGGGTGACGGCCGCCACACACTCCCCCTCATGCAGCCATTTGGCAACAACATTGGTCAGCTTGACTGCGGCGGGCGCGGAGGATGAGAGGAGGTGA
This sequence comes from Chlorella vulgaris, assembly GCA_023343905.1. Taxonomy (NCBI): domain Eukaryota; kingdom Viridiplantae; phylum Chlorophyta; class Trebouxiophyceae; order Chlorellales; family Chlorellaceae; genus Chlorella; species Chlorella vulgaris. Next base: position 772,481 of record SIDB01000011.1, on the reverse strand, counting down.
GCAGGCGGTAGAAGGAATGCAGGGGGCGTTAATCGAACAAACAAACCAGCCACAGGCATTGTGTGTTCGCAAGCATTTGAAATGCGGAATGAGAGCACTTTCCAGCCAGCGTGAAGTGCGCACACCGCAACAGCCGGGCACCTGAGACATTGAGACCTGCCCGCAGCGCCAACGACTGGAACGTGTTGCCGAACCAGCCGCCGCCCGCTGCCCCGCCTGCTGCTGCTGCAGCGGCTGCGGCTGCGGCTTCCTCTTCCGCGGCGGCTTGTTCGCTGGCTTTGAGTGTGGAGGTGGAGGCAGAAGATTCCAGGGCTGCTGTGTGAGGCTTTGCAGCTGACAGAATCAGCTCCACGGTGTCCAGTACCACCTGCACTTAGCAGGCATGGTAAAAAAGCATTGCTGACTCAGCAAATTGAAGCAGAGGTTTTCATCTCAATTGAATGAGATGAGCGAGCCGCAGTGGTGTGGCGGTCGCAAGTGCAGATGCTCTGAGGTGGCGTGCCTGGATGGGCTGGGTGGTCAGGGCTGTCCAGGGAATGGTGATGGACAGGCGCCGGGCAAAGGCACGCCGAACACAGACCAAGGATGCTGCACCGCCCAGCAGCGGCGCCAAGTTGAGCTCCAGGTTGTGCAGGGTGAGCACATTCCCACGGCTGAACGAGACCTGCACTCAAGGCAAGACAGGAGCTCAATGGATCATGTGCATGACCGCACAAGGCAAGTTGGGTGCCGCTGCCGCCACCCGCAGCGGTTAGCCCGCACCTTCAAGTTGCTGCCTGACCCTTCAGCTGAGCGCTTGACATACTGCCTCAGGAAGCGAGTGACAAGGGGCGTCAGCACATACTCCATTGGGCTAGCGATCAGATGAGAACGGAAAGACGGGCCGTCTCTGCTTGGCAGCAGCGGCGCCGTCCCGGTATGCGATGCATAGATTGTGCAGCGAGGAGCCTCAAATTTTGACGTGCTGGGCATGGTTTGCTCATGGCTGTGTCAAAGCCGTGCTCCAAATCGGGCAGTATTGAACCCACACGTGCGCAATTGCGGCATTATCGTCCTGGGAGCCTTTGTAGCACGCTGTTGCCCAGGCCGCTCGTTTCACTCGCCGGCCCATCGTTCCTGCGTTGCCAGCAACCATGCCGCCTACCGGACTGCTCCTGACGGAGCGCCAGCGCGCGCTGGCTCACCTGTGAGCCCCACGCCCGCCGCCGTCGCAGCCCTCCGCCCTTCCGTTCCAGCAACTGTTGCCTTGACCTCAACATGTGCCTGTCTCTCATCCTCCCTACTGTGGCCCTTTGCAGTCAAAACCGGCTAACCCAGCTGGGGCAGCCGTCAGAAAAGGCGCAGTCCATGGCCGTACGTGTTGAGGAAGCAGCATTCAACCGAGCCAACACCAAGCAAGAGTATTCAAGCTTCCTTGAGACCAGCCTGAAGAAGGCGGCCACAGCTCTGGCGGCAGCCCAGCAGCAACAGGCGAAGGCGCAACAACTTGTGCAACAGGCGCGAGCCGCACCAGCGCAGTATGTTGTGTCACAGGCCGCACCTCAGGTGCAGTATGTGCAGCAGCACCCGCAAGGGCAGTACACTGCGGTGCAAACGCAATCCCAGCAGCCCCAGCAGCAGTACACGCGTGCTCAGCAGCAGCCGGTGCAGCAGTACGCACAGCAGCCAGCGCAACAGCAATACGTGCAGCAGCAGCAGCCGGCGCAGCAGCAATACGTGCAACAGCAGTCAGCTGTGCAGCAATACGTGCAGCCGCAGGCCATCCAACAGCAATATGTGCATCAGCAGCCGGCGCAGCAGCAATACGTGCAGCATCAGCAGCCAACTCAGCAGCAATACGTGCAGCAGCAGCAGTACACGCAGGCCCAGCAGTACGTGCAGCAGCAGACCACAGCAGCACAGCCGCAACAGCAGTATGTCCTCGCCTCGGCTCAGCAGCAGCAGTACGCTCAGCAGCAGTACCAGCAGGCGCCTGCACAGCAACAATATGCGCAGCAGCAGGCATACGCACAGTCAGCGCAGCAGCCTCACCACCAGCCAACGATGCAGCAGCAGTACATGCAGCAGCCGGTGCAGCACTCGCAGGCGGCGGCGCAGAGCGGGCTGCAGCCTCAGGCGCTGCGCCCCCGACAGCTGACAGCCGCCGAAATGGCTCGCTTGCCATCCTTTGATGATCCAGCTTTTGGCGACTTTGCAGCTGACCTGTTTCCCTCTGAGCCCAACCAGCAGGCAGCTGCCGCAGTGCAGCAGCAACAACAACAGCAGCAGCAGCAGCAGCAGCAGCAGCAGCAGCAGGCCCGCGTGCCGCAAGTCAACACGCCTGCGGGGGCCGCGCCAGGGGCTGCCGCTCGCCGCGCTCTGCAGCATGACCCTCCCTCCCTGCAAGAGTTCATGCGCCTGCATGCCTACTTCAATCGCCCTGACCAGCGCCCCACGATGGTCAAGGTGCGGACTGGGACCGCTGTACCACGGCAGAGGGGCGGCGGGCGCAGTCATGTCGCGGCGCTGCAGGGCACCATGCTGTGTGTGCTGAGGGCTTGCCGTGGTACCAGCCATGGTCGCGCTTGCCTGTTTCCATCCCGCTGCTGTTGCCGTTCTGCCGCAGGATGGGGACCACATGCTGCAGTTTTACAGAGAGACCGCAAAGAAGAAGCCAGCACACGCTGAGCAGACGATGCAGACTGTGCAGAAGTACACACAGGTCTTTCGCCTGTTGGCGGTGAGCAAGCGCGCTGCCGCCTGCTGTGCGCACGCATCACGCATGCGTGTTGGGTGGCCTGCCGGCCTGCCTGCTGCCGTCACCGCGTATTCTATCCACCGGATTCAGCTTGCACGCATTGTCAATGAGGGTGTGAGGCAGCCAGGACCTCCACCAATGCTTGCTGCGTCTCTTGCTGCACTGCTGTTTATGTGTGTCCTGGGCAGGTCCGCAGCGTACGGCCAAGCGTGTAACGCGGATTGTCTGCGCTGGCGTTGCTATGCATGTTCGTCTCCCGCCGCCTGCAGTCCGAGCAGCCCCAGATGCAGCTGAGCATTTCCGAGCCTGTGGTATCACTGACCAAAGGCTTCTTAAGAGCCATGAGCAATTTCAAGGAGATGCTGGTGAGCTGAGCTTTGGGGGTTGTATGGCTGGTAGCTGTTGAGTGTTTGAGTCAGAAGCGCTGATGCAATGGGAGTGGAATGCACACAATGAGGGGCAGAGAGGGAGGATGGGGCGTGATGTTGGTTGTCTGTGTGTGAGTGCTGTTGCTGCTCCTGCTGGCGGCATGACGAGGGCACAACGCAGCAGGCGTAGGAGCCTTGCACAAGGCAGTGGGGCTGGGGCTTGTCAGAGCTGTACTGAGACCGGTCAATCAAGAGGTTTCTGACTGGTCTGTTGGTGCCTGCCTGGCTGCCACCCACCCGCGTGCTGCAGCAGAAGACTCGTGCAAAGCTGTCGCAGGACAAGGCAGCAGCTGCATCTGCAACATCCTCAGCTCCATCCCCGAGTGAGCTGCCTGGGTGTGGCACAGTCCTGTGCAAGCAATATGCAGGCAATGTGCAGGCAATGTGCAGGCATGGAAGGGTGGGGGTGGGCAGTTTGCACCCTGGCCCAGTTTGCAACTTGTCCCAGAGGTGACAGGGCAAGGACGTGCAGCTGCACGCCGACTCCGAACCATTGCTAGGTGGCAGCAGGCTGGGGGTGTCGCAGCATTGCTGGTTGAAGCGTTGAAGCGTGGAGCTTGCTCCCGCTGGTGCCTTGTTGCTGCGTTCAGGTGGCGGCGGCGTCACCACCTCCCCAGGCAACTTTATCGCAGTGCTGGACGGCGGTGAGGGAGACTCCGCCAAGCTGGCAGCCATGCCAGCCAGCGGCGGCGCTGCGCTGCCGCTCAAGCTGGAGCAGCAAGGGGCCCGACACGCGCCCAGCGCTGCCGCGCAGGCGGCTCGCCAGCAGGCCCTGCTGCGCCAGCGCCAACTGCAGACAGTGATTGCGCAGCGGGCCGAGGCGGCAGTGGCGGCGGCGGCGCTGCCGGCTGACCCCTTGCCCCGCCTGCTGGCGGTGGCTGGGCAGCCGCGCTCAGAGCAGGAGGCAGCTGGGCTGCGGCTGGGCTTCAGACGCCTCAAGGCAGTGGTGCAAGCTGCCGAGCAGAAGCAGCTCGCCACGCAGGCACAGCCGGTCGCCACGCCGCCGCTGCCCCCCGAAGCGCGCAGCCTGCTGGCCAGGGAGCAGGCGGCCCTGGCGGCAGCTGCAGCGGCGGCTGGTCTCGGCAGAGGGGCCTCAGCAGTGGTTACTGTTGCCTCGGGCCACGGCTATGTGGCCACAGACCGATTGGAGGAAGGGAGCTTGCCTGGGGCACCTGCTGCCAAGCGGCAGCGCAGCGCCAGCCCCGAGCCAGCCCCGGGGGTGGCGGCGGCGGCGGATGCTGGCTTCGGTGCTCTTGGTGGCTCAGAGTCCGTAGCTACAGTACCTATGGCACGCTCCAAGCTCGAGCTGCGACTGATAGATGAATGCAATGCTGCGGCGGCGGCGCTCGACGGTCGCGTGCTGCTGGCGGTGGGCCGGGACAGCTCAGGCCCTGACAGCGCTCATGTCACCGTCCTCCCTGCAGCCGCGTGCGGCGGGGCACCTGGCAGCGAGGCAGGCAGCGGCAGCGGCAGCAGCGGCAAGAAGCTGCGTGAAGGGCAGCGCTGGCAGGCGCTGATCCTGCGAGTGGGCTCTGAGTATCCGGCCCAACCCCCGACAGCCGTCTTCCCTTGTGTCGGGCACGGCGGCCTTAGTGCGGACAAGGCCGCGGCCGCAGAGCAGCAGCAGCTGCTGCTGGACGCAGCACGCAGCCGGTTTGCCAGCAGGCTGGCGCAGGTGGCGCAGCCGGCGGCAGTGCAGCTGCTGGCTGCGGCGTGGCTGGAGGCGACAGAGAGCGTGGCGGCTCGCATAGCTAGCAGGCAGCTGCAGGAGCAGCAGCAGCAGGAAGCGGGACAGTGAGGCCTTTGCCTCCTATTGAATCTCAGTTCTTGGCTCTCACCAGAACCAACATACTGTACGCTGTGCCACAATGGGAGTGCATGCCCCAGTCGAATGCTCCGAAATGACTTGGGCCTCCCTGCTAGCAGGAACAGTGCAGTGACCTGAAAAGTGGAACGCAAAAATGAACACAAAAGCGAGCTGAGCAGGGAACAGCAAATCTACGGAATACGGAGGGCCAAGATATGTCTTGCCGCGTCATGCAACAGAACGACTGCATGCACCTGCCGCCAGGCTGGCTTCAATCTGCGCCAGCCGCACACGGAGCCTGCCTGCCTCTGCTTGCATAAGCTGCGCCGCCTCCGCCGTGCCCACCCGCTGCATGCCGCTGCCGCCACCCCGGCCAAACGCTGGTGCGGGGCCCGCCTGGCCCGATGCCGAGCTTGCCAGGGTGATGCTGTCTCTGCTCTGGAGCATGCGACTGTGCATCGGCAGGCGTGTGTGCGTGTGCACCACTAGCGCAAAAGCTGGGATGGTGGCAAGGCTGGTCCAAAGGAGCAGCAGGGAGGCAAGCACCAGCCCCGCCCACCAGGGCAGCAACCTGTGTGTGCAACAGGACACAGCAGCAGCACTTGACCACACAGTCAGGAGAGGCAAAGTGAGGAACTGGATTCAGAGTCATAACTCCAGATAGCAAGCAAGCCAGGAACGCCTCGGGATTGTGCACAAGTGCGCAAGCAACCAGGCACAGGGGTAGTGCACAGCATCCAGACATGCGCACCAAAAGTCCCAGGAGTCTGCGTCGGGTGGCTTGAAGAAGCAGGAGGCGGTGCCAAGCTGCGACAGAAGGCGTGCAGGCACAGCAGGCCGGTGAGCCGTGCCGCCACAGAAACTTGCAAGCGGCGGAGTCTGCGGGGATCTGTTTAGACATCCAGCAGCCAATTGCACGCCTACTGCTACGCAAAAGGCACCACCCGCAAAGTGTGGTGAAGGCCAGGTTGGCAAGCGGCAGGCGAGGAAGGGAGCGTGCACCATGATCTGGGAGGCAGCCTCAACTTTAACTTTCAGGCTCACCTGCCACGCGAAGAAGGCGGTGGTGGAGAAGATGAACGAGCAGAGAAACGTGTCCAGCCTGAGAGGTATGTTCAGCAGCAGCTGTGGATTGCGCCACCAGGTGCGGCGCCCGTGCTTGGCCGGGTGCGCCTCCCCACCTCGGCAACAGTGCCTCAGCATGGCAACAAGCGCAATGTCGGTCGCAAGCAGCAGCGTGATGGCCACCAGCATGGCCAGAGAGCCTGCCCAGCCTGCAGGCAGCGGCGGCCAGCGGCAACACAGCAGGCACGTCGTGCGCAAAGCGTGCAAGAGGAGCCGCCATGCTTTAACCCTGCGGCCTATGCCCCAGGAAACGAGGGCCTAGTTGTATGGCTAGAGCAGACGGTCGCACGCACGCACCCAGCGCCCCCATCAGCAGCACCATCGCCACCAGAACTATGCCCATCTCCAGACTCAAGCCAACTGCAAGAGTGCATAGGAGGGCAGGCAGGTGACACGGAGCAAAGCTTTCAGTGTCTCGCGCATTTGGTCACAGCAAAGCAAGAAGCAACCAGCGGTAGCAGTGGTGGCGACAGCAAGCCAAGCAAAGCTCAAGAGGATGCACAGCAGGAAAGCGGCGCTGCACGCAGTTGCACGCTGCTGCTGCCCTGGATGGTGGCAACAGCTGACTTCCAGCTCACCAATAAATGGCAGGTCGCGATCCAAGCAGTGCAGCACGTGTTGCACAAAGTCTGGGGCTGCTGCTAAGACTTCTGCCTCTGTGACCGTGGCTGCCCCTTTGCCGGATTCAGATGCCGCATCAGGGGCTGTGAAGCCCAAGGAACGTTGGGGCAGGTTGCAAAGGGCAGCATCAGACCTGCTTAACTCCGCATGCACCGCCGTATGGTTGTCCTCCGGAGTTGGTGCTATTGCTGGTGAGGGAAGTGCTGCTGCTGCTGCTGCAGCAGCTGCTGCTGCTGCTGCTGGTGTTGTTGCTGCCATTGCTTTGGGTGCCGCTGGTCCCTTTCCAGCCAACCAAGCGGCTCGCATGAGCAGGAACCTGCTCCGCGTCACTGCAGCATGCAAACCACACAACGAGCAGCCAGTCAGCACGCCAGCCAGGTGAAAGCAGCACCAAAAAGAACTCGTGCAAGGGTACAAGGCAGCAGCCAGGTATCGATGCCATGCTATACCGACGAGTTCTGGAGCCTAAGCGCCACACCAGCAGCTGCACACCACCACCAGCAACGGCAGCAAGCCTCGCCTATGCACGGAGAGAGCGCCTGCACACAGCAGATGCCGGCTTCAAGAGCAGCACCATGCAAGCCAGGCCTGCGTCCGCTGCTGAACTCCCAGCGCTGGCGCAGCTTGCTGGCGCCACTGGCAAGCGCTGCCACCACAGCCGCCGCACAGCTGGGTGATGCTGCCGCTGCCGCTGGACCGCCTGTGCCACCCTCCATGTCGGCGTTGCCAGCGAGGTCGCAGCCAGCAAGGGGCCGTGCCCTTTCATCAGAGCTGCCGCTCCCTTGAACCATTCCCTTGAGTGAGGCGCTTTCCACAGGGGCCAAGCCCTTGGCTGCGTTGCTGGCCTGTGAGGCAGCCGCAGCTTCTGCTTGCAGCGCCTGTTGCTCCCAACGCCGCCACAGGAGCCGCACCAGCAGCTCGCTGAGTGCAACCTGGAAGACAGACGTAGCTACGTGGAATGTGGCAATCAGGAACAGCCACACGTGAATCTGGTGGAGAGTGGGTGCGGAAACCAGCAGCACCTGGCCCACCTGCACAAAGAATCCCCGCAGAGGCAGGCAGGGAGGCGCGGTGAGTGTGTGCAACAGGCGAGGTGCAGGAGCAAGGCAGGGTAGGGCTCAGATTCCTGTTATTGCAGCCATGGCACGCATTTGGGCGACACTTTTCATGGACTTATTGGCAGGCACGGCCAGCAGGCAGTTGCCAGCAGCAGGCTTCAAGCAGTTGGCAAGTCCCTGCCTCCTGGTCCCTGGCCCCCGTTTGACTTACAGGGCATGCTGAGGAGAAGAAGGGGCCAGTGCACTTGAACAGCTTGGGCCTCGGCAGAATGTGGAACTGCTTGGTACACGGGGAGGAAGGCACAAAGGCAGGCACAGTTCAGTTTGGGGATCAATGGCTGAGCAGGGCAGCGCGGCAGCAGCCGGCAAGTTGATTGTTGTAGCCCACTGCGTGCTGCCTTTCCTTCCATGGCGCGGTGCTTCCACTCACCGTTGTGTCAGAGGTTGAGTTGGAGTTGATTTGTTTCAGCACAAAGCCCAGGGGGTTGCCTGTGTCGTCATCGCTGCCGCCGCCGCCGCCAGCTTGCAGCCGCCGCCGGCTGCGCCGCCTCGACTCCTCCCTGGCAGGCAGGGCTGGAAAGTAGATGTGGAATCACATAGCACACAGCACACAATCCACGCAGCATGCCTCGACCGTCCCTGAAAAGGCAAGTTGGCCACAGACATCACATCGCAGCACGGCACGGCACCGCACGGCACAGCACGGTGCGATGCTCGCTCACTGTTGCCGCAGGAGCGCGCACCCACCCACCAGTCTGCATCAGGGTCGAAAAACTCGTCCTCCACGCCTGTCACCAGCTCCGACTCGTTTCGATCCACCATCTCACAGATCTCCTGCCGAGACAGCCCCAGCTCATCTGCGGTGCAAGGCAGCGGCAGCGCAAGGCCAGCGGCGTTGTTGCGACGGTGCGGCTGCAAGTGTGGCAGCAGCAGGGCATACCCGGGGCGATGTCTCCATCCCTGCACATCGCCACACCCTGCCTGACTCGGGCCAGCTACCAGAAGCATCACTGCCAAGTGCAGTATCTTACGCCTGCAGTGATGTACCACCACCCAGTTCTGCTGCACAGGTGTGCACCGCTGTCTAAAAGTGTCTGGAGAGGATGTGCCAGCACCCACCTGACAAGGAGGCGAGTGAGTTGGTTGCTGCCTGCGCAAAATACACCACCTCATTCACTTGGTATGGCACGCAGGTGTCGGCAACCTCTCCTGAATCCACAAACGCCTGCCAGTCGTAGCCACTGTCCGCGTAAGCTGCAGCCAGTGGCGCGCCCAGGACATGGCGAACAAAGTGAGGCCAAGCAGTGCGGTACGATGTACTGTTTCACTGCTGCCAGCCTGCACCTCTCAATGGCCTGAAGCATTGCTCACACACTTTGCAACACACCAAGCGGCCTGCATGCCACCACGGCAACGGTGCATCCCACCCACCATGGCAGGATCGTATGAAACTGCAGCCCAGCACCAGAGGTGGGTGGCAACCAAGGAGGTGCAACCAGAGTCCAGGTAATACACGCTGCCAACATCAGCAAAAGCAGTGTTGTGTCGAGAAGCATGGTGCGCAGGCTGGCCATGCGCACGCACCGCACATCTTGCTCAGGGGCCCGGCAAAGGACGTGAGAAGCAGGCTCACAAAACCCAGCAGCGTCAGCTCCTCCACCAGCTTCTCCACGGCTGCCGCTGCAGCACACGGAGTTGAACCTGTTGATCCCGAGCGGTGAGCAGCTGTCGGCATCTGCATGGCGGCAACCAGCACTCCTCACCCAGGCCTGGGCGCCCCTGTTTGAGACACAGGTGTGATGCTGCATGCACGCCTCTCTCAAAGGCGAGGGACAGAGCCAGGAAGAGGAAGAAGAAGAGGGCCAGGATGTAGGATGGCGATTCCAAGATGGAATCCGTTAGCCCCGCTTCTGTGGCGCCAGCCTGCGGAGCGGCGAAGCTTGCGGCGGTGGGCTGTGTGCATGCCCCACGCAGCGTGTTGTACCCGCAACTACGACATCGCTCACCATTGCCGGAACTAGCAGAGCCCCAAAGGCACCAAACGACCGCTGAAATTGAATGACCGTCTCAGGGCCGCGCAGGTTTGCATGGGTTGTCAGCGAACCAACCAGACGGGTCAACAAGAGCCCGAAATTTCATCGATGGTACCGGCGTACTGTTCAAAGTTGCAGCCCCCGCTGCCGCCTGCACCAATTGCCTGCACATCTCGCCCGGTCATGCAGCATCCAGCAGCAGCAACCGTCGATTGCGGAAGGAGGCGCTGATCGCTTCTCTCGACGATCGCTACCTCTCGACGCCAGGCAGCTCGACCTCCTCATCTTGCTCACACACGGTGCATGAATGGGCAACGCCGGCAGCGCCAGTGCCAGCCTGCAGGCAGTCGCGGCAGTGAGCGGCGCCGCCTCCCTGCCGCTGGATGCGCCGGAATGGCAGCAGCTGCTCACCTACGCCACACCGCTCAGCAAATTTGATCCGGGCGAGGTGGAACGAGAGCTGCGACCCTACTGCGCCGATCTGGGTGCGGTTGGGCTGGATTGCTGCTTGCATTTGCCCTTGCTGCTGTCCTCCTGCCCACACTTCCCAACGACTGTTCCTGCAGTGTACAACAATGCACAGACGCTCAACTTGCAGCGCTTCATATATCTCGTGGCACAGCAGCTGAAGCGGGCGCGGCGCCAGGTGTGCTGACTTGAGCGCTGCTTGCGCAGGATGACAGGAGGATGTTTGTTGCTGCTGCATGCCCTCCTTCCGCCACCTGCCTTGATGCACGCTTGTGCACACTGCCGATCTACCTGCCTGCTTGCCTTCCCATACAGCCCGGGGGAGGCGGCGCGGCCACAGCCAATGCGGTGTACTGCCTGCGTACCATTCTGAAAGATCTGACGGAGCAGCTGAATTCAGAGCAGCTGCTGTCGTTTGTAGAGGTGTCACCAGCGGTGGCCGCAGCAGCTGCGGCTGCCGGGGCGGAGGAGCAGCAGGCAGCAGCAGCAGCAACAGGCGGCAAGCAGCAGGCGCCGGCAGATGGCGGCAGCGGCAGCGGCGGCAGCAGCCCAGGCACAGCGGCGGCTGGCCAGGGGGAATTCAGCCCTTTGCACAACAACTCACTGGTGCACACGCTGGTGTGCGAGGCGATGCTGACTTTGTCTGACAAGCGCCTCATGTGAGCGATGAACTGCTGACATTGCTATTGCTGCTGGTGCTGCGGTGCATTCCCGTGCATGCTGCACTTGCTCAAGCCTCCCCAGCCTTTCATCAGGTGTTCACCTGCACCCACAAAAGCAGCTGTGTGTGCGTGTGTGTGCGTGTGTGTTGTGCCAGCCGCCGTCACTCCACCGCCACACTCCCCCCCCTCTCATGCCTGTTGTCGGCGGCTCACTTGATTCGCTGCGGTGCAGCCCCTCGACGTCTTACATGCTGCTCCTGGAGTGCAGCCAGCTGCTGCTGGTGCTGTTCAGCAGCGTGCTGTACAGCCCCAGTGCGCGGGGCCCCCTGGGGCAGCACCCGTACCTGGACGCTGCCATGCAGCAGAAGGAGCTGGCCAACAAAAGTGAGTGAGGCAACAGCTGGCGGCAGACCCTTTCTGAAGAGTGGGCATCAAAACGGCGCCAGAACAGAAGGATACCGTGTGGGGGGAGGCAGAGCGTGGGCGGATGGGTCTGAGGGCAAAGTGCAACACAAAGAGAATGCTGTTCTCTCTGCTGGCAGTTCGTGGCTGGTTGATGTGGCTGCTCCTCACTACCTTGCCTACCGCTACTGCAACCCATGCACGCATCCTGCAGTGGTGGAAGCGCTGCTGCGGCTGTTCATCGCTGCGCCGCCGGTGCCGCTCAGTCTCAAGATTTTCCACTATATGCCCACAGACACTCGTTCAGTGCTGAAAATAGTTCGCACAGCGGCGGCATCCGTGCTGTGGCTGCCCTACCAGGCCTACACGCTGCTGCTGCGCCCTGCGCGGCCCCCCATGGCAGACGCGAGCGGTGGTGCAGCGGCAGCTCCCTCCAACAGCCCCCTGGGCGACTCAGCACTGCTGCTCCTGCTGGCACTGCTGTTCCACGCGCCGCCGCCAGGTGCATCGTTTGGCAACCCCTACCGGCAATCTCTGCAACGGATGCAGGATGCCGACGACTTGGGTGGGTGGCTGAGTGGAAAGAAAGAAACAAAGAAAGAAAAACACTGCCGTTTGGGATATTTGCTGACCGCATGCTTGCTTGCCTGGCCTATATTTTGATATATTGCAGCGTGTTCCGACTTTTCCGCTCATCAGAGAAAGCCTGCGCCCCCCCCCCACCCCCCCCACCTCTGGCTGCAGTCACTGACGAGGCGGCAGAAGGTGGCCGGGCAGCCGCAGCCGGCGACGCATGCATTGGCTATGCAGGTGGGTGGCTTAGCGCCCCTCCCCCCCTCTCTCTTGCTCTCCTTGTCCCCTGTCAGCAGCAACACCCAAGCTGGTGGGCTGCCTGTCCTGTCTTGCAACGTGTGTCGACAAGCAGACAAGGGCTTCTTTCTCTCCACAATGCTGGCTTCAAATCGTGGTGCAGAGCTGCAAGTGTATATCAAAGCAATGGTTGCCACCCCGTCTCTGTTTGTGTGCTTGGTTGAATACAACCCTGCCCTGCACGCCGTCCCTTCCCCCCGCTGCAGCGCTGTTTGACGCCCTGGGCAGCTCACTGGGCAGCGAGCGAGCCGTGCTGCTGCTGTACGTTCTGCTGCACAGCTGCCCCCGCTTCCACGAGTATTGCCTGGTTCGGTCCGACCTCGACACAGTGCTGCTGCCGCTGCTGGAACTGCTGTACTCAGCCCAGGATCGAACCCCCAACCAGGTGCGTTCCAGCTGGCTTTTAGAGACGGCAGCAGCAGCAGCAGCAGCAGCAGCCTAAGGGTGGTGACAGCGTGCAAGAGGTCAGGCGGCGGATCCGGTGCAGGGCACAACAACTATAGTGCAGTGAAGCAGTGAAGCTGGGAAGCATGCCATCACGATGCAGATTTGAGGTGTCATTGTTGTCCTGCACCTGATTATGCAACCGGGCTGCCTCAGCATATGTGGCTGATCACACACGTTTTCATGACCGATGACCTCTCCCTGTGTGCATTTTTCCCTCTTGCTTTGCTACCCCGTGCCCATGCAGATGTACATGCTGCTGATCATCCTGCTCATGCTCAGCCAAGACTCTGCCTTTGCGCAAAACATCCACAAGATTGTGCTGCCGGTGAGCGGGGGGATGAGCAGCAGCAGAGGGGCAGGCACAACAAGCATTATCCAATACAGCTTGATCGCCAGCTGCACAGGCTGCTTGCTAATTTGGGCGGAAGTGTAGCCCGCAGCGCAGCAACCCCAGCATTCACTTTCTGGGAGCATGACGGCTGTGAAGGTTTTTGCTTTGTGGTATGTTTGCTTGCGAGCACACGCACACAACACCCACGCACCAACTGCTGCCCTTTTGCCGCAGTCTGTGCCGTTTTACCGGGAGCGCAGTTCGGCGCGCACCACCCTGGGCAGCCTGCTGGTGGTGCTGCTGCTCAGGTGGGCCGCTGCCCTGCCCTGCCTTGGCCTGTCTGCCTGACTTGGCCTGCCTGCCTGATGTCTGCCTGCCTGCTTTGTCCAACATTCATAGTTGAAACCACTGGCAGAGGTATGGCGTGATACCCCTTAGGCGTGCACTCCTTGCACCTCACCGGCCGCACCGGCCCGACTGTTCTGCCTCTGTACTGCCCATGTACCGCAGGACCGCGCACTACAACCTGGCCAAGCTGCGGGACGTGTACCTGCACACCAACACGCTGGCAGCCCTGGCCAACCTGGCGCCGCACATGTCTGGTGGGTGGCTGCTTGATTGATTAGTTGGCTGGGTTGCGAGCGAGGGGGGGGGCGGTGGCGGAACGGAATGGGAGGTGGGTTAGGCACCCTACAAGCTGCTGCAGTTGGGCTCTTGTGATTGATCTGGAGGACTGAGGCGCCGTGATCTGTCTGCAATGTGCAATGTTGGGGTCACCTCTTGCAAGCTTGATGTGCCACCCCGTTGTCGAACCTGCAGTACCTGCAGTACCTCATCCACCCAGCCACCTCCCCTTTCTTCAACTTCCCCCCCCCCCCTTGCTCCATCCCCCTGCAGGCCTCAGCACCCATGCAGCCCAGCGCCTCGTGTCCCTCTTCCACCTGCTGGCCCGCCGCTACAGCCGGCTTCAGGCGGCGGCAGAGGGCGCACAGCAGCCGCCATCACTGGCGCAGGCTCACTCTATTGAGTCACCAGTCACCCCTTGGATTCCTGCTCCCCCCCCCGCCTCCATCCCTGTCTTGGATGCCTCTGTCCCCATCGCCGCCGATGGCGCCGCTGGCGATGCCATGCAGCAGCAGCAGCAGCAGCAACAACACCAGCAGCAAGTGGGCGCGCAGCATGAGGGACCGCAGCAGCAGCAGCAGCAGCAGCAGCAGCAGCAGCAGGGATCAGTGGCCCTGCCGCCAGCGGCGGGAACAGAGGCCGGCATGGCGGCAGCATCGGCGGCGGCGACGGTCCCGGCGGTACCAGGGGAGGTGCCAGCTGGTGCCAGCGAGGCGCAAGAGCTGGAGCTGCAGCTGTACGCCGACTTCCTTCGCATTGTGCTGGAGGTGCGGTACCAACACATGTGTGGTACCACTGGGATGGTACTGCCATGCTACATGCAAGCAAGCAGCCTTTGTATACAAGTGCCCGCTTGTCTAGTGCGTATTGCGTAGCTCACTCGCCAATTTCTTGGCAAGCTTTCAAGCTTTCAAGCAGACGGACTTCTTGTTGCATGTATTTGCGCCTGCCATGCCAGCGTGCCCCCTAAGCAGTGTCCCACCCTCCCTTTCTGCCTCCCCACTCCACTCCCCTCCTGTGCCTGTGCTGCGGCAGATCATCAACGCCATTCTCACCAGCGCCTTGCCCCAGAACCCAGAGCTTGTGTACACCCTGCTGCACAGACAGGTACGTCTGTGTGTGTGTGCGATGGGGGGGCAGAGAGGGGGCAGTGGGCCGAGCGCGCGACTCTCAAAGTGTGGCATGGCAGGTGTTTGCAGGGACTTCACCGCCAGTACCACTGGCGTGCCTGCTCTGCCGCCGCTGCTCCGGCCCCGCTGCTGTCCTGTTGATATCACGTGCTACACCCGAAGAAGATGCCGCCCCACTCGCTTCCCCTCTGCTCTGCGCTGCTGCCGCTCTGCTTTTGTCCCTGCCTCGCCTCGTTTGCCTCCTGCCCCAAGTGTGCTCACGCGGCCTACCAGCGGGGCGATTGCAACTGATTGTCTTTATTGCGAATGCTTGCAGGAGGTGTTTGCCCCCTTCGTGGCTCACCCCCGCTACTCTGAGCTCATGGAAAACATCCGACGGGTGACTGACCACTTCAACCGTAAGGTGGAGGAAAGCGTGGCGGCATCGTCCGAAGCGCTGCTCAGCGTGGACAGGTGAGCCCGTGCCCGCAGTGGCAATGGCTGCACCAGGGCGGCAGCTGCCTAAGGGGTGTGCCATGTCGGGCTTGGCAGCCCTCCCAACCATCGTTTCCCTTTGCCCCTGTTTGTGCCTGGCATTCCCTTACCCTGCCGATTTCACAACCACTTCACAATCACACACACACGCAGGCTGCTGGACATCATCAAGCTGCACAGCCGGGGGTGGCGCAAGGACCGCCTCAAGCCCTTCCCAGACCTGCGCTTCACGTATGAGGAAGGTGGGCAGCGCTGCTGAGGTTGTGGCGGGCGCCTGCTGCTGTTATGGCTGCTTACTTACCTGCCTGCCTGCTGTGCCTGCCTGCCTGCCTGCCTGCCTGGCCACGTGCGTTTACCCTGCATTATGGTGTCGCTCAATCACATCTCCTGCCCCGTGGCTTCATTTCTGCCGTGCCTTCCCGTGAAGTGCTCTGACCTGCCCTGCCCTGACCTGCCCTGCCCTGACCTGACCTGCCCTGGCCTGCCCTGACCTGACTGCCAGCCTGCCCTGGCCCCCAGAGGCGAGCCCCGAGGAGTTCTTTGTGCCCTACGTGTGGAGCCTGGTGGTGGCTCAGGGAGGCATACCCTTCACCCTTGAAGCCGTGAACCTGTTCACGCCCACGATCGTCCCGGCACCGCCACTCGAGGACCTGGCAGCACCAAGCCCCATCGTGAGAAATGCCGTTTTGCTGCTGTGCTGCTGATTAAACACTGGCTGTCCTGTATCCTGCGCCATGCTGTGCTGTCCTGCATCCTGCGCTGTGCGGTGCGGTGCGGTGCGGTGTGGTGCGGTGCGGTGCAACACGTTTGTTTTGATTATTTCAATTGACGAGGTACGCTGCTTCGCCTTGCTGTGCCTGCATCTTTGGGTCCAAACCATCTCTGGTACGACTGGCTCCCAGCTGCACGGTGTGCTGGTAACCCGTGCGCTGCACTGCCGCTCACTGCCTCTGCCCGCAGCTTAGCGAGGGCGGCGGCCTGCCCACACAGCCATCAGTCGATGCCGCCACAGATAACGTCTGACTTGCGGCAGTGGCGGCTCTGAGGAACTGCCAAGGGGCATGGAGAGTGGTGCGCTCACCACTCTCCATGCGCTCATTCGCGGAGAAGGCGCGAGCCGAGCCCGTGTGTGCGCGAGTGTATATCTATTTATACTGCCAGTGCAAGCGGCGCTGCTACCGCACCTGTGGCTGTTGTTGAACTGCAGCTTGGTATGTTACACGGGACAAGTAGGGGCGTAGCATTGCTCAACGCCAAACGACAGATAGCTGTCAACAGAGAAAGTGGGCTGCATGGCAGAAGCGAAGCAGCAGGACAAGGGCCCAAAGCAGGAAGCACAAAACACAAATCAACAGAGAGTGTCCGGGAGGGTTCGGCTGCGCATTCGTTCCGATTTTTTTGACATGGTACATCTGTGCTGCCAGAGATTGACAGCTGTCGTACATTCACTACAACAAAGAAACAAACAAAGAAACAAACAGAGACTAAGCATGCACAGGCAAGCGAGCCAGGCTGCACTTCAAGGGGCGGCAGCAGCATGGCGGAAGCCCTCAATTGGGCCCCGGCACAGCGGGCACAGCGGGCTCTGCAGCGGCAGCCCAAAGAAAGAATTGCTGGAAGAGCTGTAAGAGGCCAGCCGCCCACAGCACACCATGCATGCGCGGTGTCCACAGGGAGACACAGACACATCTGCCGCCAAGTCGAGGCAGACGGGGCATACAGCCGCCTCGCCGTCGCTGCCCGCTGCTGCTGCTGCTGCAGCTGGTTTTCCTGGCTTGGTGCCTTCCGCGTCGCTGCTCGACTCGCCAGCACCGATGCTGCTGCTGCCGCTGCTGCAGCCGGTGTCGAGGCTCGGGCTGGTTTGCAGGACCAGCGGCTGCTGTGCCTGCTGCTGTGCCTGCTGCTGTGCCTGCTGCTGTGCATGCTGAGTGAGCGCTTGGTCCCCTCCACCCAGCAGCGTGTTTGCCAGCAGCAGAGCTTCCTCTTGAGAGGTGAGCGGCGGCGCCCCAGCGGCTGCTGCCTGCGGCAATGGCTGCTGCACGGGCGCATGGCGGTCATGGCGGCGATGCAATCGGCGGTACAGCGAGCTGGAATGCTCTGCGTGCCACAGGCTGCGAGTTCTTTCCAGTAATGTCCAGTCAGCTCCCGACTGCGCAGCAGCCAGCTGCCGCTGCACCTGCTGCTCCTGCTCCTCCCGCCTGCGACGGCGCCGCCGCCCGCCGCGCGCCCTGCGCTGCTCTCCCCAGCCAGCCAGTGGCGCCGTTGGCAGGCCGGGAACAACGCCCGCGCCAGCTTGGGCAGCAGCTTCGCCATCTGCGCCAGAGGCTGCACCAGCTGAGGCTGCTGCCGCTTCCTCCAAAAGTTCATCCACAGCGGCCAGCACCTGGCTGGGAGTGGCGCTGTCAGTGCTGAGCAAGGTCTGCAGGCGGGCCACCGGCCCAGGCGGCAGCCGCTGCGCCTGCGCCGCCGCACTGGGGCCCAGCCCCAGCTGCCGCAGCTGCGACAGCAGGTTGGCGCGGTGCACCAGCGCCAGCAGCTGCTGGCGCAGCAGGGGCGGCAGCTGGCGGGGGCGGGAGGAAGGCGGCGCCGCCGGCAGCGGGGCCCCCGCAGCCAGCAGGCTGGCCATGTTGCTGAAGCCGCAGAGCAGCGCCACGTTGAGGGGCGTCATGCCACGGGCATTCCTCATCCTGCGAAGCTCCATTCCAGGGTGGCGCTGCTGCTGTGCGTGCAACAGGGTGATGACCAGGGAGGGGCGCCCCGTGGCCGCCGCCATGTGCAGCGCCGTGCTGCCGGCAGGGAGGCAGGCGGGCATGAGCAGGGGCGCCCGCAGGCCGGCAGCCAGCAGGGGTGTGTCCAGCTGCGCGCCAGCGGTGACCAGTTCATTGACTGCATCAGGAGCATCAGGAGGGAGGTGCAGGAGAGGCCAGCAGGGCAGGCAAACAGTCAAATGCGATGCAGGGCAGACCAGGCAGGCAAGCGTGCATGCATGCCAAAACACAGAAACTCCCTACCCAGGAGCGCTGGCCGGAAGAGAAGCTACAAGAGAGGGGGCGAGAGCAGGCGGCACCGCCAGAACAGGCCGAGTGCGTGCCAACACGGCTCAGCGCCGAGCCGACATCCTGCGAGCCATACCACACACACATACACACACACACACACACCGCCCGCTCACCGGCCGACTGGTTGCCCGACAGCACTGCCAGGTGCAGGGCGCAGAGGCCTGCGTGTGTGCGTGTGTCGAGATATCGGTCCATGTCAATCACATCAGGCACCAGGGCATCAGCGGTGCGCCCACGGATGCCATCTGCAGCGCAGCAGCACCAGAAGCGGATGTGAGGGACAAGTTTGCGGGGAACAAAAGGAGTGGGAACAAGAAGGAGCAAGGACGGAGTGGATGAAGGCTCGTCGGCAATAGAGAGAAGGCCAAGGCCCCGGAGCGAACGAGAGACGAAATCAGGCACCCCCCATCAAGCTTAGGCAAAATGCAGGCGGCGGCAGGAGCCTTGCGCACGCAGTCAGATGCACAAATTCGCTTGCTGCTGTGTGTACTCACCCGACAGCCGGATGTGTGAGGAGAGGATGAGGCGCATGCAGGCTGCGTGGCCGCGCACGGCGGCATGGTGCAGCGCGGTGAAGCCGTGGCTGTTGGCTGGAAGCGGTGAGGCGCCGGCCTCCAACAGCTCACGCAGGCAGCTCGCGTGCCTGCAGGGTGGAGGCAGGCGGGCACAGCAAGGGGGCGAGGGTTGATGCTGAGCAGAGCGCATTGCTGGCACGTCCGAAAGCAAGCAAGGAAAGCACGTTGCGGGCTGCTGTTTTGCAGAAGAAAAGAACACGAGGCGGCTGCTGTAACGTACAAGCAAGCCAGGCTGGCTGGCCCAAAGCACAAAGGCAATTGTTGGCATACGTCCATGTATAGCAAACGCACCCGTGCTTGCAGGCCAGCGCAAGTGCTGTGTCTCCATGATAATCAGGCAGGTTCAGGAAGTGCACCAAGCCAGTGCCCTGATGATGCGAGGCAACTTCGATCAACGCCGCCAGCGCCTCGGCGCAGCCGGCTCGAGCGGCGTAGTGCAGCGCTGTGCGCGCCTTGAAAAAGGAGGCTTTCATCAGGGCATCTTGACCCGCCCCAGAGGACACAATCTGTGAGAGGTGGAGAGGCGGGAGTCGCGTGAGCGGCGGCAGGCGGCGGAGGGGCGGGCGGGTGGGTGAGCGGCAGCGCCGGCTGCAGGGCACAGCGGCTCATAGGCAGACCGAGGCGGGTTTTAGCCGCTCGCTGGCGCATTTGCACGGCGAACTCCTGGCGTGTGCAATTGTTGTTCCACAACAAAGCGAGATCAGGGTGATCTGTGATGGTCCAACCCTCTAACGTACTTGAGTGAGTCGAGGAACGTCGTTACAGGCAGCGGCGGCCCGTGCCTGCTTGGCCAGGCTGTTGCCCATTGTTGTCTGCACAATACCTCCTGGAGGAGAAGGACATGCGCCAGCAAATATTACGCGGTTTTGGCGCCAAGGGGGCGCTGCACCGCCGTCACCGCATGGAGGCGCCGAGACAATCGCCGACACAGCCAGGAGTTTGCGCCAGGCATGGACTGCTGTGTATACACCTCAGATTATTCACTGAGATACAATAGCAGCTGCAAGGCAACACAATGCCCCAGAAACTTGTGGGATGTCACTGCCGCCACCGCCCCGTCATGTCGTGCGCGACGCGGCGCAGAAAGGCATCAAAGCTGTTCTGTCGGTGCCTCCATGTTGTGTGGATCTTCTTGCACATCAGCAGGGGACAGCTTGAGCGCCCCTCGCCCCACACTTGCGCTGCGGCGCCAACGGGGGGTACAGTATGGAGAATCTGGTCCTCACCGCGCTGCGGCTCGATGTCGAGCTTTCAGAAACGGTGAGCGCGCCGCATCTCCCGCCGCCGCCCACTCAACCGCCACCCGACCGCCTCACTAACCCTCCAACTTCATCACCACATCCGCAGTATGCCACGCCGCGCGGCTACGGCTGGCTGGGGGAGCACAGCGACGAAGCGGAGGAGCTGGCCGCCCTGCTGCATGAGGCGGCCCCAAGGCTTGCCTTCTCCAGCCTGCGAGCTCCCATACTCGGAGCCCGCTCCCTTCCCAAGGCGCGGTCTTACGAGGTCTCGGAAACGATTAAGGACAGGCTGCGAGCCGCAGAGCCCATGCCCACAGGTGGGCGGTGAACTGGCAAGCATCAGTCACTTGCAGACTACTGTGCATTGGTACAATGCACTTGCCAATGGAAGCAAGTCGAGGCTGAGGCCTGCATGTGCTAGCACCTGGCATTCACACCAAACTCAAGTGTCGCCTCCACTGCTGCCCACTCACCCCGCCATGTGCCCGTCTGGTCCTGCCGCACTGTGCCAACCCGCAGGGCCCGGAGAAATACCTTGGCACCGCCTTGCAGCCTCCATTTCCTCCGAGATGCTCAAGTTCGATGAAGCCTCTGACGCAGCGTCTCGCACACGGCAGCAGGCGGCGGCGCAGTCGCCGCAGCCTCGCAGTCCCCCCGGTGGTGACATCATTGATATCAACTCAGGTGATAGCTGCAGGGGCGTGGTGTCATGCTGTGCTGTGTCTGTATTGTGTTGTGTTTGGAGTCTTGCAATACAGGCTGGCGTGGTGGATGCAGCTCGGCAGGGAGGGCTGCACCTGCGACAGCCAGCCAGCCACGACAGGTGCTGCGCAGGGCTGGTGGTGCTGGGGACGATGCTGGTGTTGGTGGTTGGGCATTATTCAAGCTCGCTTCGTCCGGTCTGTGCCAGCAAGACTGCGGCAGCAAGCACCAACACTGTGGGTGCATCAAGTCAAGCAGGGCTGTGACTCTGGTCTGCCCCCGTCTGCTGCAGGCGGCCGAGTCTTCTTCTGCCTGTTTGATGCGACCTCGCCAGCACACACCCCACCCTCCTCCCGGCGCAACTCTCCTGACAGAGACCTGCAGTGGTGCCTGGGGCGGGCGGCAGCCGCAGCTGCAGCTGGCGCCGGAGAGGACACAGCCCTCCAGCCAGGTCAGCTGCGGCAGCAGCTGAGCGAGGAGGCGTGGAGGCAGCTGGCGGTGCCAGAGCCTTCGCTGCTGGAAGCACATGGCGGGTTGGGCGGCAGCGGCAGCGGCGGTGGTGTTGGCGGCATTGGCGGCAGCCCTGCTCACCTCCACCACCTGATGCCCGAGGAGGAAGGCCTGGAGAGGGGCAGCAGCGGCTACTGCGCCTTGCCGCTCTGTGATGGGTCCAGCCAGCTGCCCGGCCAAGGCATGCATGGGCTGCCCAACGGCAGCGTCGCCTCCAGCCTGGGCAGCGCGGGCAGCAACGAGGGGCGGGACCTGAGCGGCATTCTGCTGCCCAGCTCGGGAGGCGACAGCTTCACCTTTGCCACCGCGGGAGCGGCGGCAGCGGCCGCTGTGGCCGCCGTAGATGCGCCACCCGTGCCGCGGCAGCTGCGTCGCTCCGTGACAGGCATGGGTGGCGGCGCGGGGCAGCAGGGCTGCCTGGTGCTCAAGTTTGTGTCCAGTCGGCTGCTGTGCCAGAGCGAGCAGTTTGCTTCTGAGCTGACTCGGCACGTGGGGCTGTGCGTGCCTGACTCACGCATCCTGCGTTCTAAGGTTGGTTCACTTGCTTGTCAGTTGCCATGCTCACCCATGCTCACCCGCCCAACTTCACTTGACTCAAAATTCGCCTTTGCATCCCCGCTGCCAACACCCCTGCCAATGTCCAATATCTTATTTATATCTTATATATCTTATATATTTATATCTTGTTTACCATCAGCACCGCACTGGGTCGTGCCACCTGCTGAATAAATGTGTGGCCCCTCTCCCTTTCGAACCACACACCCGCATTCCTGCAGGGTGCCAGCGAGGGTGAGTGGCAGGAGGCTCTGGAGGCTGCAGCAGCTGTGAGGGACCGGTTCCCGGACCTGCATGATGAAATGGGGCGAAGCAGGTGGGCTCAGGGGATATGTGTGGATATGTGCGGGAGGTGAGGTGTGGCCAGCAGCAGGCACGCCTGCAGGCCAAGGAGGCACGAAGTGTGTTGTGTGCTGTGGCTGTGGGAGGAGATAGGGCGCAGCAGGTGGGGATATGGGTGCAAGGGGGATGTGTCAGGGAGGTGTGAGGGGCGGCAGGCGGGCGTACGTCCAATGGTGGCCATATGGCAGGCGGTCGTGTGTGGCGACCTGCCTGCGCTTGTGTATGTGTGTTGCGTACCACACACCATTCGCTTTGAACGGCAACAAGCTACATGCCCCGCTGCCCACCACTCACACTCCGCCCTCCCTGCGCCCCCCTCACTCCCTCACTGCACGCAGTTGCTGCCTGGTGATGGAGTTCATCCCTGGCAGCTGCCTGTTCAGGAGCCAGCAGGCCTTCCTGCCCTGCCACCTACACCAAACAGCCGAGGATCTGGGCCGCCTGCTGACGCTGGACATGCTCCTGGGCAACGCAGACCGGCTGCACTGTGACGAGCTGAGCTGGAGGGGCAACCCAGGTGCTGATGCCTGTTCGTCTCGACCAGGGGGCTCGCCTGCCTGGCTTTGATTCTGCCTGCCTTGCCTTTGCCTGCCTGCTCTGACTGTCTTCCTGCGCTGACTGTCTGCCTTTGCCTGCCCGCCTGCCTGCGGACTTGCTTGCCGTGCCTGCTGTACCTCGATACTGACTACTGACTGACTGGCTGACTGACTGGCGTTCCGCATACCGCACGCCTTCGCTCGCTGCCCTCCACCCTTGTTCGCCTTTGAGTGCCTTGCCATCCACCACCCGGCCTCTGCGCCCCGCTGCCGCCCCCGCAGAAAACATACTGTGCGCGTCTGCGGGCCGGTGGGCGGGACGAGTGGTGGCAATCGATGCTGTGGTGCAGCGGCGGCCCCCGGGGGGCCTGAAGTCTGTGGAGGTGTGGCCTTGCTTGCGGCTGCTGCTGCTGCTGTTTGTTCTGATTGTATGTGTGTTTGTATTGTTGCTGGTGTGTGCTTGCAGTGCTTGTGTATGCTGTGGACTCTGCGATGCAGTCTGGGTGCTGGCAAGTTTGCTGCTTCGAGCTGGAGTGACTCCTTTGCGCGCATTGCCTGCAGCACAATGGCTCAACACTGCGCGTCCTTGCTGTTACCTTATCCTCATACTTGATTCTCACATACCCTCCCAACACCGGCTGCTGCTCCAACCACCTGCCGCTGTGGCCCCCACCCCCCCTGCAGGACCGTTCCTGCGAGCGGCTCACAGAGCTGGCTCTGAACGATGCTGGTGTGGCCAGCACGCTGCTGAGGCAGGCCCTGGCCGAGGGTGCTGCTGAGCTGGCTGACTTGCCGGAGACCGCCGCCGCCTTTCAGCAGGTGGGGGTGCCTGCCCGCCTTCCCTGGTTGCTGGCTGGCCTGGCGGGCTTGCTGGCGTGCCTGCCGTGCACTCCCTGTGCTTGTCTCTGCCTTTTCCTTGCTGGCTGGCTGCCTTGCCTGCTTCTGCCTGTCTTCCTGTCTTGCCTGCCTGCTGGGTTGCCTGCCGCAGTGCTGTTCCTCTGAGCTGCCATGGAACACTTCCGTGCTGCACCCGCGCACCATGCAGGGCCTGAAGGCCGCGCTGGATGCTGCCGTGAGCATCAAGGGCCTTCTGGAAATGATGTTCGAGGTGGTCAGCGACTGGATCCGAGAATTCATTGACGACATAGAGGAGGATGGGTCTGTGGGAGGTGGCGGAGCAGCAGCGGCGGCGAGCGGCGGCGGCGGCGGCGGCACTGGCGGCGGAATTGGAGGCTCCTCCCTTCATAGCCAGTCGTTCAACGTCGGCAGCGGCGGAGGGGGCAGGGACGGCGGTGGTGGTGCAGCAGCGGCGGCAGGTGGTGGTGGTGGCAGCCATCATGGGGCAACGCCTCGCTCGCTGTCCCTTCCTGCTGCCTCAAGACGTGTCTCTTCAACTGGTGAGTTAGCTCTGCTGCTTTTGGTGGTTTACTGTCGGCTGCTGCCCGGCTCCTGTGCCACTTCCAATGCCAGCCTGCCTGCCTGCCTGCCTGGCCAACCGCCAACATATGTGTGAACTGACTGTAAGTGCAGGCACGAGTCCCTCCCCGCTGCTGCTGGCCTCCTCAGCCGCCACCAGCAGCCAGACGATGCGCATCCGTCAGATCAGCCACGAGGCCACCCGCAACGACACTGTGGGGGAGAAGGTGGCACATTGGAAGGCTGTGTTCAGAGAGAAAGGTGAGGGAGGGGGTGAGGGGGCCAGGGAGGGTGGTGGTGGTGGTGCCATGCTCGCGGCGCGGTGAGGTGAGGCGAGGTCAGGTCAGGTGCCCTGTCGGGCTGAAGTGCTTGATGCTTCAGCGCTTCCACCCGCCCTTTGGGTGTGGTGTGACGGGGCGGCCATTCTGATTCGCTGCTGCTGTTGAAGCCGCTACTACTGGTGCTGCGGCTGCCACTGTGCCGACACTGCCGCCGCTGCTGCCACCGCTGCTACTGCCGCTGTCAACTGTGACCGGCGCAGGTGAGGAGCTGCGTGCGGCTGTGGAGGAGTGGCAGCAGAAGCGGGGCACGCCTGCGGGGTCTCAGCGCCTCACCACCGCTTTCCTCGACGGCACTCACCCCATAGTGGATGTATATGAGTTGAAGGTGGGTCCAATCCACTGTCATCACAGGGATGGAGGGCAGGGGCTGGAGGAAGGGATGGAGGCCACCCCACCCCCCACTCCCCAAACGCTACCACCCCTCTCGGCACCAGTCGTCAGATTGGAACCATCCTTGCCACCTGCCGCCATCACCAACTCCTCCCTGCTTCGTTCAATTGCCTCCCCACATACTCCCAAGCCACCTCCTGGCCCCTGCCCTGCACGCCCCCACAACCCCATTCTGCCACCGCCCTCCCCACCCTCCCTGCCCCCCCACAGGTTCGCCTAGAGCACATGCTGCAGCGCCTCCGTGTGCTGCAGCAGGCCAGCCTGACGGGCCGGCCCTGCTGCCTCATGCCCCGCCTCTACCTGTCTGGAGCTGTGGAGGCGAGCAGCCTGCACCTCTTGAAGCACATGGGCATCAGCCACGTGTTGAACGCAACAGAGGTGGGCGGGTGGGCAGGTGTTTTGAGACCAGGGCAGAGGTGAAGGGGGAAAAGGGGAGAGGGGGGGTGTAGAGGGGGGCGGACGGGGCGTGCTTTGGGGGATGTCAGCGCTGGCTGGCTGGCATGCAGGACAGCGGCCTGGAAAGCAGACAGGCAGGCAGGCAGGCAGCCAGGTTGCTGTGGGCGGCATGTGGAGCCAGCGTGCTGGCCACGCAGCACCGAGAGCCCGCCAGCTTGCCGCACCCACCCGGCAGTTTTTGAAATCCGCAGAGCCTCACTCCCCTCTCCCTCTTCCTTCCTGCAGGACCTGCTGCTGCCTGAGGAAGGTCTGGGCTTTGTGTGCCTCAGATGCCCCCTGAGGGATGTAGAAGAGGAGGACCTGCTGCCATTCCTGCCAGGTGGGCGGTGGCTGTGTACGGCTGGCTGGATGCGGGTGGTACTTGTGGTGGGCTGGCTGGGTGTGTAGTGCATGCGGGGAGGTGGAGGGAAGGAGGGGCGGGTGGTGTGGTCATACAGCAAGTTGGGACAGGAGCAAGATGCAAGCCAGGGGCATGCCCCTGCCGCCTCCTCTCAACCCAAGCAGCCCTAGACCCGACACCCCTCCTCCCTCCCCCCCTCCTCCTTTCCCCTTCCCGTGCCTGCACCCCGGCGCTCCCCATCAGACGCCACTGCGTTCATTGACGAAGGGCTGGCGCAGGGCACAGGCCTGCTGGTGCACTGCCACGCGGGCAAGAGCCGCAGCTGCAGTCTGGTGCTGGCCTGGCTGATGACCCGCCGCCGCTGGCCCCTCAACAGGGCCATGCAATTCCTGCAGAAGGCTCGGCCAGAGGCCGCCCCCAACGCTGGCTACCTTGCGGCGCTGCTGTGGCTGGAGGAGGAGCTGTTTGGGAGGCAGACGGTCAAGGTGTGTGCGGGATGGGCTGCGGGATGGTGATGGGGTGGCTGCTTGGTGTGGAGGGTGCATGTGTGCACGAGTAAGCGCGGGCTGTTTGCATGGTTTTGGTGGAATGGCTCCATGGACCTGTAATGTGTGGTCGTGGGTAGTGCTGTTTGTTGCGACCGGTGCTTGCCTGCTGTTCTGGGCTGCAGTCACGCCTCAAGGCCCTCCCTCCGCAGCCGACTTGCCCTCACTTGTCCTCCAAGCCACTCGTCCAGCCTCATCCCACCCCAGCTGCTCACCTCTCCCTCACCCTCCCCGCGCACTCGCTCTCCCTCCCTCCCTGGCTCTCCCTCCCTCCCTCCCTCGGCAGATGAAGAAGACCAAGCCCGAGCCGCGAGTGTGCCCCGAGTGCGGCGAGAAAGTGGGGCTCAGCGCCGACAGCGTCAGGGTGCACATCCGCTTCAAGCACCCGGCCTCAGCCCTCGCCCGCTCCCTCCAGGACTGCGCGGAGGGCGGCCACGGCAGCGACGGCTGGGCAGGCCTGGCTGGGAGCAGCCCAACCAGCAGCAGCGCGGCCCACAGCCTCACTCAGCACCCCTCCTCTCCCAGCTCTGTGGGTGGGGGGCTGGGTTCGGGGCGGCTCACTCCGCGCTCGCCCCCCACTGCCGGGCACGCCCACTCGCCCCGCCACATGCAGCCGCAGTTCCAGTCGCCGCGGGCGGCGGCGCAGTACAAAGAACTGTACCAGCGGTTTGGCGGGACGGCTGCTGTGCAGGTGGCGGAAGTGGGCGAGGAGGAGGCTGCAGCTGGCGAGCGGCAGCAGCCGGCTGCGCAGCTGCAAGGGGCTGCTGGTTTCCCTAGCGCCGCACTATCAGGGTCACCGTTCAATTGCTGGACGGCACCGGGAGCAGCCGAGCAGCCGGCCAGCCTGGCGCCGCTGCTGACGGTTCCACGAGAAGGCGTCACAGGCACTGGCTCGAACCAGCCAGAGTGCGGAGAGATCAGCGTGGCAGGGCTGGACTCTCCTGTGGCCATGGCGGCGGCGCTGCGCGGACAGACTGCCGACCTGCTGCTGTGGGCTGGAGGCGAGGAAGCAGAGGAGGAGTACCTGTCTGCAGCCACCACAGCAGCCACCACGCCTCAGGAGCTGCTGTGAGCGCTGATGCGCCGCCGCCACACCACCTCAAGCCTCATTGTGATAGCTGTACCCCTTTCCTGCCACCAGAGCAGCACTGCAAATGCCACCAGAACGAGTCGTCTGTACAACGCTCTCTATATCAACGCCCCTGCACTTGGCCCACTCCCCAAATATCCCCCTCCCCCTTGTATCTGATCTGAACTGGAATCCGTTTGTACGTGACATTACATTAACACTGGTGGGGTTATCAAGCTGCTGGCAATTCGGCTGCATCAAATTGGCGGAAATGAGGTGTACACGCAAGGAGGGGAGCTGTCTGGTGGCACAGGCCCAGATCCGGCAAGGGCTCGGCTTGGCAAATAGTATGATACACAGGAACGAAGAAAGAACCGAGGGGGTGGCAGGGAGGGACGGAGGGACATGACGCGTTGCAGCAGCAGGCCCAAAAGGGCGGCGGCAGCATCGGGAAAGCCGACGGGATGAGTGACTTGATCGTACAGGCGGGGCCACAGATATTGATGGGTGCAGCAGCAGCCCATTGAGCCTAGGAAGCAAGGGCTCCTGAGCATTTGTTGGTGCGTGCTGGAAGGGACATGCGGGCCCGCATAAGCCACTGCTAAGGGGCTCCAGTGGGTATGTTTGCCCCAGCACACAGTGGGTCATGTGACGTGGCTGCTGGTCTCAAGCAACTGGGCCACCAAGGGGAATGATACCACGCAAACGGGTACCGGCAGCCTGCCAACTGCCAGCTGGCAGCTCTGCAGGCAGCCCAGAGGCGAGGCAGGCCTGTCACCGGTCCATGAGCTGGGTGGTGACGTAGCTGCTGCCCGAATCAGACTCCTCCTCCTCCTCCAGGGCCAGCTCGCGATCGATCTCGTCGCCGTCCGCATCCTGCAGCAGCAGCAGCACAGCAGTACAGCAGCACATCAGCACAGGTGGAGACGTGAGGATGTGCCCGAGTGCAGGTGTGCCAGCAGGGGCCTTGTGGTGGCTGGCATCGCCACGCAGCTCCTTGACTGACTCAACAGAGCTCTCAACACAGATCCACCCCGGTCAACAGCTCAGCCCACCACCTTGGCCTGCCGCTGACACCTCACAGCACTAAACGTGCACCGCCACACCCCGTCTGTGCTGTTGTGCTGCGCTGCTTGCTCACCCGCAGTGCCACCGTCTCCTCGGCTGCAAACAGGCGCTTGAGGTTAACGAAGGACAGCTGGCTGAGGTCTCTGACCACCAGGTCGGCGGCAGACAGCTCATAGACTGGGTGGCGGCCCGCCAGCGCCACACACTTCATGCCCACCTGCACCAAGAAAAGCAGCCGACACACCACGAATCGTTGAGTGAATCATTGAATGATCCGACACACCTGACTGCATCAAGCGCTGAAACCGAGCAGGCATATGAGATTGCGCACAGGTGCAGGGGTGTTGCTGGCGATGGCAAGCCCGTAACAGGACACCCTAAAAAGCCACGAGGCGTTTATTCAAAGCGCAGCACAGCACAGCACAGCGTGGCGCAGCGTGACTCGCCCCGCCACGCACCTCGTGTGCAGCCTCAATGCTGAGGTTGGACGATCCGATGACCACGCAGCGCATGGGCGGCCTCTGAAGCCTTTGTGCGGCATACAGGTAGCCCTCGGGATCTGGCGACCCTCGGTACACGTCGTCTGCTGTCACCACTGCATCAAACCGCCCCTCCAGACCCGCCGACGCCAGCGCAGGCAGCACTCGCTTTTCTGGTGCCGAAGACACTAAGGCCAGAGGTGACTACAGAGAGCAGTGGTAGCAGCAAAGGCAGCACAGCAGGAGGAGAGCTTGAGCTTGACAAGAGAGAGGGAGAGAGAAAGAAAGAGGGAGCGCAATGCTTGGGCATCGACACACAACTCACACATGCCCCTCTCGGCCTGTGTGCCACAGCATGACATCTGAGTGTGGACGGCGGTCGGCGGCCACGTAGCTTGCTTATCACAAGTGCTGGTGACGCCCAACCAGTCACAACCACGCAACCTTGCACACCACCTAGAGCTAGACCTCACAACCCTACATACCTGGTTGCGCTGCAGCATGTCCATCAGTTGTGTGACCCCCCCAGGGACCAGCGGCTTGCGGCCACCCAGCAGCGCTGCCAGGATCTCCTCCCGCCGGGCAGCCAGGCGCCGCGTTTCCACAGGGTTGCGGGTCCAGCAGAACACCTCAGACACCACCTGTGAGGGGGGAGGCGGCGGCGGCACAGGATAGGGGTGGAGTGACGTTGGGTCGGCAAGGAACAGAGGCAGCGACACAGCAGCACATCAGGCTGGATGATGACCAGGGAGTCTGAGGACAGACAGCCTGCCAGCGCGGTCTCAGCAGGCTGATTGTGTTGCCTGCTACAGCCCATCAAAGTCGTCCTTGCGACAAGCAGCAAGGGCAGGCAAGCAGGCCACAGTGAAAGTCCATAGTGAAATCAGCTCACCTGCTCATTCTTCATGCCCTGTGACTTCTTCAGCGCCCACAGCGGCGGCGGCGGCTTGCCCTCCTCTGCTGCTAGCTGCTGCCAGGAGCGGCTGCCATCGCCGCACTCGTACTCTACACACACACCATCCAGCTCAAAGATTGTGCCAAACCAGGCTGTGCCGAGCCGCTCCATGCGTTGAAGGGGGTTGCCAAGGGTGACGTCATCAGCCACCCCCTCCACGTTTCGGGGCAGTGGCTTGAGGCCGCCTTCGTTGCTGCTGCTGCTGCTACTGCTGCCGGGGCTGCTGGAGGGTGGTTTGCTGGGTGCGCGGCTTGGAAAAGACGAGGGAAAGTCGGGTTCAGCAGAAGGGAAGGTTTCGGAGCCGCCGCCAGCGTCAGTGTCTTCCCATGGCAAGCTCGGCCGCGGCAGGCTGGCGGGGAGCGCAGCCAGGGGAACAACTTGTCGTGATCTGGGGCGTGGTTGCAACCGCGGCAGAGCTCGTGCTGGACGGTGCGAGTGGACAGCCGACCGCCCGGCAGCCGCGTTTAGGCACCGGCTGCCCAAGGAGAGGGCCATGTGAGGCTGGGCTGGCGTTTGGTGGGCGCAAAGACGCGGCGTGGGAGTTCAGTCGCTGAAGACGAAGCGCGCCCTTCAAATGCACTCGACACCGGTTGAACGCTTGGGAGGGCAGAGAGTGAGGTGAGGAGAGTGAGGCCAAGTTGAACGGGCAAGATGATTTGATGTGCCGGCGGCCCGAATTGACTCGAGGGCTCGTGTGGTTACGGACAGGCTCACAAAAACCTTGCCAAGACGGCAAGAGGCAGGCTGGGGGCCGCCGCTCAACGGAAAAGCGGTTAACAGCCCTCCGCCGCTGTTGACACCGCCGAACGTTGCCGCCGCCACTCCCTCGGCCTCATCTTAAGACTACGCAAAAGTTACAAGCTCAGGCCCCACTGGTGTGTGCTGCATGGTGCACTCACAGCGTCAGTGTCTGAGCACCCAGTTTCCATCTTATCAATGCTGCGTTGCAATGTCTGGTCAAGTTCGGAACGTCAAAAGTGTTGTGCTGTGTGGGGTCAGTCCTAGAGGCTGGGGCAGTCACATGATCGCGCAGCCACAGCCGCCGGCCTTGGCAGGCACATCGGTGTCCATGGCCACCTCCTTTGTGATGGTGGGCTCCTCAACCGGAGAGGGCGCCAGTGAGAGCTGCTCCTCAGCCGCCTCCACTGCCGCCTTCTCGCCTGCTGCCTCAACTGGCGTTTCTCCTGCTGGCGTCCCCTGTGCAGCCTGCTCAGCGGCCTGCTCAGCCGTCTGCCCAGCCGCATCGGCTTCAGCAGCAGGAGTCTCAGTGTCAGCGGCAGCCGCGTCAGTAGCGTCGCCTTCCTGCTGTATGCGGGGGCGGGCGCAGTGGCAGGAGCTGTCGGTGACCCTGGCAGGCGAAAGCAGCATGAGACCACAGGCTGGATTTAACGCAGCCCGCCACTTGGGCGGCGGCAGGGCGTGGTGCGGCATTGCCCACCTCTGCTGCAAGCGCTGCTGCCGGCCCCGAGGCATTACCCGCGGGTGCCTCAGCCAGCTCATCAGCTTCGCCAGCATACGGAACATCAATCTCCTGCTCGCTGCTCTCCCAGCCTGCATCGGCGCCAGCCTCCTCCTCTTCCTCCTGATCCTCTTCTTCCTCAGAGCTTGTCCCTGGGTCCTCATCATCCATCTCAGCCTCCAGAACCGCCCCAGCATCCGCCTCATGCTCCTCAAACGCGCTGTCGCTGCCAGCAGCCGCCGAGCCAGCCACCGAGCCATCTGACTGGCCGGCAGGGGGGCTGTCGGACAGATGGGAGGTCATAGCTGGCATGCCAGAGGGGGTGTCTGGCGCGGAGATCGAGCCGTGGGCTGGGTGGCGGCCCCCATCTCCTTTCCCTGCCTTCACTGCGGCTGCTGCCGCCGCATTGAGGGCCCCGGAAGTCTCCAATGAGCCGCGGCTGCTGCCTGACCGCGTGCTGTCAAAGGAGGGCCCCTGCACCCTGCGGTTGCTGCTGGCCGCTGTCGCCTGCATCAGCCGGCTGCTGACGCCGCCGCCGCCTCCGGAGGTGATTGTGACGCGTGGCGCAGACACGCTCCTGGTCACAGTGGTGGTGGTTTGTGGTGTGGCCGCAGCCATCCTCCTTGTGGTGGTGGTGGTGGTGATGGTGGTGGTAGTACGCTTTGTGGCGCCAGTGCCGGCTCGGGGGGTGGCCACGGCTGCTGCACTGCCCCCGCTGGACCGCGGTGAGATCACACTGCTGGTGGTGCGAGATGTGACACTGCACATGGGGTGGCGCAAGCAAGCAGCAGTCGGAAGGGATGAGGGCTGGGGGGAATGGGTGCCAGCAGACCAAGGAAGCACAAAACGCAGCTGGCAGTCAGCAGCAGCCAGCCGTAATTGGAAGCAACTGCAGTATCACCCACCTGGACACGGTCCTGCTGGGTGTGGGAGAGGCCAGGCTGGCCCTTGCTGGCGTGTAGCTGACGCTGACGCTGGGTGAAGTTGCACCGGTGCCACCCGCCCATCGTGTGGTGCCGCTGGCTGCTCTTGAAACCGACCGAGGGGCGTTGGTTGCCGGCGGGGCCCTGGCTGCTGCGCTTGCACCCCCCACCCGAGCGTGGGGGGTCCTGGCCGACGTGCCAGACATGGTTGCAGGCCTGGAGGCAGCCAGGGGCGATGCTGGGCCCCTGGTGGGGGATGCAGCTGCGGCAGCGGGAGCTGGCTTGATGTACGTCTCAGTGCTGGCCCCGTGGGCGGCATCTGCGGGATATGAGAGAGAGCAAGATGAAGGCCAGCGGTGAGACCGCTGTGTGGGGCACTAGGGCAGAGACAGACCGCGACTGCACTGGCAAGCAGCAAAGAAATTGCTGTCTTTCTGTTGTCTTGTCAAGATCTCTTCGAGAAAGAGTTTCGCGGTCCCAGAGCCAGCGGGTGTGACTTGATTTCCTGAGCTGAGCCTCACCTGCCGCCTCTGCCAGCTCATCATGTGTGCCGCTCCTGACCTTGACTGGCTTACGGAACTTCTCGGCAGCACCTGCACATGCACAAGAAGTCAAGAAGTCGGAGGAGCTCAGAAGACCGTTGGCGGGCAAGCTGTTGCAGCGCTGGCAGCACTGCGTGAGGCAGAGGCGCTGTCTGTTCTGAAGTGGCTGCTTCTAGATTCACAGCCCTGCCAGCAGCTCATGGCACATGAGAACTATAGAGAGGCAGTTGCAGCCATCCCCGCCCAAACGGACTCACGGGGGCTAGGAGCAGCAGCAATCATCAACTGTGTGGCGCGGGTGTTCTTGCGGTCAGCGGCCAGATTGAGAGGCGTCTGCAGGCAGCCAGGGGAGGCACGCAGGCACATAGCTTGTGAGAACAATTCTGACGCGCAAGGGCCTTGAGAGGCCAGTCTTGCCCTCATGAATGCAGCCATGGCGGACTCCTCAGTCTCTTGCCACCCAGATTGGGGCATTAGGTGGACCCTGCTATGCAGGCACCCTCAAAGCAGGCACCCCAATCAAGGCAGAGACGGACCCACCTTGCCAGCGTGGTTGATCAGCCATGGGTCTGCACCCGCAGCCAGCAGCGCCTGTGTGGTGGCCAGGTACTGCTCAGTCTTTCCGTCTGTCTTGCCGTTGGGCAGGTTCTTGCTGTCCTTCCACCACTGCACCAGCTTGTGCAGAGCGGTGTCGCCGCTTGCATCCTTCATGCAAACACGGGCGCCTCCCTCACAGAGAGCACTGACTGACTCTGCCTGGCCGTTCTTGGCGGCAACCTCAAGCAGCGTGAGGCCGGTGGGGGTGGTGGCGGAGTTGGGATCGACCCCTGCCGCCAGCAGCACTGCGACCACCGCGCCGTTGCCCTTTTGCACGGCAGTGTAGATGGGGCTGCCTCCCAGAGGGTTCTTGGTGTGCGGGTTGGCACCTCCTGCCAGCAGCTCTGCGCACACATCTGCGTGGCCTTTCTCCACAGCTAGCAGCAGGGGCGTGATGTGCTTGGGGGTGACGATGCTCGGGTCAGCGCCGGCGGCCTGCAGAAGGAGCAGAAGGGAACACAAAGGAACGAAGGGAACGCAGCAGAGAGGTCAATGTCGACTGCTGAGCACACCACACAGTGGGCAGAACAGGACAGGCGGTACACAAAAAGAGTTCCCAGGGCCTATGGCTGAGTGGGCTTGGCATGGAGGCATGACACCAGCCATGAGGCGGCACAGCCCATCCGAGTCGCACCACTCACCATCAGGAGTGCCACCACCTCGCCCTGCCCGGCCTCCGCCGCCTTGCACAGCGGTGTGTAGCCGTCGCCTGCCTTGGCGTCCACGCTGGCTCCACGGTTGAGCAGGGTCACGATGACCGGGATGTGGCCGCCTGCAGCTGCAAAGTGCAGCGCCGTCATGCCGTGAGCGTTTTTGGAATTGGGAGGGGTGCCGCCCGCCAGCAGGCGGCGAACCATCTTGAGGTCCCCTTTGGCTGCCGACTGGGTCAGCTCCACCCCCGCGGTCATGGCTGCAGGCTGTGTGGTGATCTGCACGGGGGGGGGGCACCGGCACCTGTGTGAGTGGTTGCGGTAACAAGGGTCGTTGCCGCTGTGGTCGCGAGCGGTGCCATTGGCGGTAGGTTCAGATGTGCAGCGGCGCAGGCACCGCGGTGCAGGGAGCGTGTCGCACCTGTGGGTCACAGGCGGTTCGCAGAGGAAGGCGTGGCGGCGAGGAGGCGTCGAGCAATGGGTGCAGGCGACCGGACGAGCTCAGGGTGTTCGAACACGGTGCGCATGCGTTGCTGCGGTAGGTTGATGATCTGGTGGACAGGTAGAGAAGCCGCTGGGAAGAGAATTGAGGCGCAAGAATGTGCCCCGGACCGGACGGAAAGATGGGCCCTCACTGCTCAACGCGTCCCGAACAAGCCTGCAGGTCTGCGTGTCGCAGCGGCGGTCCCTGCGGTCAAGCATGAGCCGGGGCATGTGCCGCCGCCGCCGCCCGGCGCACACCCGCTTTGAATCATCGATACATTTACACGTGCAGCAGCCTTGGGTCACAGCGCCGAGAGCTCTGCCAGCAGAGGCGCCGCTCCTTGGCTTAATGCAAACATGAGAATGGCCCCAGCTGCAGAAACATTCAGGCTCTCCATGAGATCCTTTCCGCTCTGCGGCACACTCACTTCCCGACACAGCTGCCGCACCTCCGCAGACAGCCCCTGGCCCTCTGCCCCCAGGCAAAGGCACACCGGCAGCTGCCCCAGGCGCTGCTGCACCTGAGCCAGGTCGCCCTGCTGCTGCTGCACCGCCTGCTGTGCCGCCGGGCTTGATACCGCCGCGCCCCGCTTCGCCGCCGCCGTCTCTGCGCGGTCCGGCTCCGCTGCCAGAGCCACCAAGCCCTGCTGCTCCACCAGCTGCTGCCATTCCTCCAAGCTGTACTGCGCCAGCGGCAGCTTGAACACCGCCCCCCGGCTGGCCCGCAAGGCTTTGTCGTTGAAAGGGTCACAGCAGCCGGGCAGCAGCACAGCACCCTGCCAGCCCAGCGCCAGCGCCGTGCGCAGCAGCGTGCCCAGGTTTCCCGGATCCTGCACGCCATCCAGCGCCAAGATGCGCCGCAGCTGCCCTGCAGGCGCGCCCAGCAGGTCAGCTGGCGCCGGCAGGGCCACCTCAGCCGCGAGAGTGGCATCGCCAACGCTGCCCAGCCCAGAGATTTTTTGCATGACCGGCGCTGTGACGGTGACGTAGCGCTCAGCCTCAATGCCTGCAAGCCCAGCACCCAAAGCGCATGTGCAGGTTTGTCAGCAGAATCACTGGGAGCCGATACTTGATTAGCCAGGCATGTGCCCGATTTTGGGGGGCTGAGCAAAGACGCAGCTTGAGTGCTACGTCCTTCAACCTGCTAGCCCGACGGCTTGGCTAGGCAGCCAGGCAGTAAACGTGACAGGGGTTTTGAGCAGCCACACCTGAGAGCAGCTGGGCTTCATCTAGGCCCACCAGAGCACGGTAGGGTGCGCACAGCGGGGCCAGCTCCTGAACCAGATCGCTGCCGCTCAGCAGCGCGGCGCCCCTCTCCCGCCGATACTTGCCACTCTCACGCAGCTTCACACAGTGCTTGACTGCAGGCACAGGACCAGACGCATGCAGGGGTGAGTGACGGTGGCTGTATGTTGCACGTGCGGCTGCCGTCGCCGCCTGGCCTTGCCAACGCACCTGCAGCGTTCGCCGTGCTGCTTATGTGAACCGTTTCTATGTCTGAATACGTTGGCAAATCCGCTGCGCAAACGGTCACCGAACGGCGCGCTTTTCGAGACATGCATGGGCTATGCGCTAGCGCGTTGGCTGCTACGACGGCTGCCATGGCTGATGAACAACGAAACCAATGGTAAACTAGTGACGATGAAGCAATGGAGCGCGCCGATTGAACGGCGGCGGGGAGCGGCGAGGCGGAGGTACGCTGAGGTTGCAACCTCGGCCACAAAACGATCCCATCAATCCCGTTCCTCTGCTGCAATATGCAGTCGCGCCACGCCGATAGCTACAGAGCGGGTAATAGCTACAAAGCCGGTCAGCGCAGGCACTGGAGAAAATAAATTGCAATGAAACGCCCGGCGGTTTGAGCCGCCATGAGCTATCCCTCCTTTGCTAGCCAGCCATCGTCACTACCACTCGTCTTCGTCATCGGTGCTCTGCCCTCCAAACAAGCCGTCCAGCCCATCTTCCGAGCTCCACCCCGCCCGCAGTCGCTCCCCTTCGTCTCGGAAAGCCCGCTGCTGCGCCTGCACCTGCTGCCGCATGAGCTGCAGCTGACTCTCCTGGTCCTGCTGCTGCTGCGCCAGGAGCTGGGCTTGCTGCATCTGCTGGGCAGAAACCATCTGGCCAGCAAATGTAAAGCCAGGGAAGCCCTGGCCAGAGGGCCCAGAAGGGAGGGACGGAAGGAAGGGGTCTGTAGACCCATCTGTTGGCCGGTAAGGCTGCTGCAAACCCTGCTGCTGGGCCTGCTGCCAAGCCTGCTGCTGCTGCTGCGGCTGATGATGCTGCGGAGCCGCTTGCTGCTGACCCGTATACGTTGCTGGCACTGCGCTAGAGCCGGGGGCCTGCTGCTGCATTGGCGGCGCCCAAGGCCCGCCGCCTGTCGCCGCACTGCTGCCGCCGCCGACTGCCGCCACTGACCGCCAGCTGGGAAGGTCGGCAGCCGAGGGGGCAGCGCCGGCCTCTGGACGGCGAGGCCGCGCAGGCAGCCGGATGCGCAGCGGGTGCACGGCCGGCCGCTGCTGCTGCTGCTGCTGCTGCTGCTGCTGGGCGGAGGTGCGCCCTGCAAGCGGCGCCTGACCACCCTCATCATCGCTGGACAGCAAGTCTATGACTTCAGGTTCGGGCTTGCGCTTCTGTCCCGCCAGGGCAATCAGCGCTTTGGACGCAGCATCCCTCACAGCCGCAGCCGCCTTTCTCAACTCTTCCCCAGCATCCTCCTCCTCCTCGCTGTCCGACACCACCAGCTCCTCCCCTCCAACCTTGCCGCCGCCGCCACCGCTGCTGCCGTTGGCAGGCGCATCAGGATCAGGCTTTGTGCCGGCCCCTGCCCCAGCTGCTGCTGCTGCGCCGCCGCCGGCGCCCGCAGCTGCAGCAGGTGCCGCCAGGGCGGCAGCCACGCTGGCGGGCTCGGCTGCGATGTCAAACCACTCCCCGCTGCTGCCGTCTGGCCGCCACCGCCCCTCTGCCGAGATCTCTACGTCTGTGATGGCAGGGCGGCTTTGCAGGCACTGCAGCACCTGTTGAGTGAAGCTGTCAACCTGGAGGGAGGCCCAAGAAGGAAGGAAGGAAGGGAGGGAAGCACAGTTGAGGTTCAAGGTCCAAGGGAGTGGCGGGAGCGAGCGGGACAACAGCAACGGGTAGCATCGGGGTGGGTGAGCCGTGTGGAGAAAGACACAAACAAGACACACACAGGAGGCGGAGGACAGCTGAGAGTGAGTTGCAGTGCAGTGCGGGATTGGGTGGGTGGGCGAAGCAGCGCAAGACGGCAGGTCCGCAGCACGGCACGATTTAAGGACAAGGCAAGCGAGACACTGAGTCCCCCCCAAAGCATCCCTGGAGCAGTCTGGCTCATCCCCACAAGCCCACAAGGCGGTCCAGCTTTCCTGGCATGTGGGCCCACCTGCAGCTGCTCCACCGTGCTGTTCTTGAGGGTGGTGGGGTCCTGCCACTTGCGGTTGCGCTGCGCCATGGAGAGCAGCGAGTCCAGGTCAAAAGCCTGCAGCCCGCTGGCGTCCCGGAACCGAGCGGGCACCTGCAGGCACACAAGGGCGGACGATTGGGCAGGGACGGAGGGACGATGAGCGGCGGGGGCAGGCAGCAGTGAGCGGTGTGTGCTTGCAGCGGGGTGCCTCAGGCAGCCTCCTCAAGTGGAGGCAGGAGGGATCACAGCAACACTGCACCGGCACGGGCACATTGTGCAAAGGTAAAGCATTCAACGGTCGGCCACGGCTAGGGCTACCAGGTGCTGCACCGCACTGCCCCTCCTTGCACGGAAGGTACCGCCTGTATGTACTGCCGCCCTGCCCCACGCACCTGCATGCGCTGTCCGCTCATGGGGTCCTTCAAACTCACCACCTGGTGGCTCACCAGCAGGTCCTCGTCTGCTTAGAGGCGGGAAGAGGGAAAGATGTGGTTGTGCTCGGGAGCGACATTGTTCAGCCACGCTCAAGGAGTGAGCTGCAGGAGGCAGCCGCCATGTGGCTGTTGCTTGCAGGCCACTGCTGCAGACGCCACCCGTTGACACATGTCGAAACCATGCTGCTGCTGCCAGGCACCCCACCATCCGCACCTGACTCGTCGCCATTGCCGCCGCTGACCTGCCGCCGCACCCTCGCCGTGGCTTCGCACAGCGGCTCCGGCGCCGCCATCAGCCCTTTGACCTCTGCCAGGCTGCGCTTGCGAGCCAGCTGCAGCGTGAGCACCCAGGTGCCGCCCTCTGCGGCGGTTGCCACCAGGCTGTTGCGGCCACGCACAACCATCGAGCCTGCAGGGTTGATGCATCAAGCAGCAGTGTGAGTTGTAGTAGTAGCAGTAGTAGCGTGAGTATGAGGCAGGTCCAATTGAGGCTGGCGCTGGGGCAATCAGTCTTCATGCAGCACAAGCCCACACACACAGCACCAAGACTGCACACACTCAACCCTTGCACAGTGCTCCCTCCCGCCGCACCGATGCTGGCCACGTCATCCCGCTGGTTGATGCCCATCTTAGCATTGAGAGCACGCCCGTAAGGCCTGCGACACACACAGCACAGCACAGCCGAGTACGACGGCAAGTGCAAGTTACGCATCAGCACAGCTTGAGGGCAGCACACCAACAGCAACCAGGGCCGACCGTAGGAGCTCAACCAGCCAGCCCGGACGGCACAACAATGAACAGTCCACAGCACAGCACAGCACAGCATGACGCAGCACAGCATTCCAGCATGTGGAAGCTTCTCTCGAGAGGCAGCCCTCACTGCCTGCCTGCCGCCCTCCCCAGCCTGCCCGCACCTGTGAGGCAGATTGTTGATCTTGAGGTCCAGCATGCGGGGCCAGTGGTACCGCTCAGGCACCTCGTCACCAACCAGCAGGCACCCCGCCTGCAAGGAGGCAGGGCCGGTGGGGAGGGGCGGGCGACGGCAGGTTGGAAAGCAGGCACAGGCGGGACCGTGATGGTATGGGAGGGAGTAGTAGAGAGCGGACGCTGCTGAGCGGTCAGGATGAGCATCAATTAAACTGGCAGGCGGCGCAAAACACACCGACGCACAGCGCAGCAACACAGCGCAGCAACGCACTGCAATACAGCACAGCACAGCACAGCGCAGCACAGCGCAGCACACCTCCACGCGGTGGTTCTCAGGGTCACGCTGCACGGCTTCCAGCTGCTGCTGGTTCAGGTAGAAGATGCGCTCGCACTGCTGCAAGCCTTGCATGCCCAGCTGCGTCTTGAGACGCGTTGGCGGCAGCACTGCCAGCGTCGGCTCCCAAAAAGGGTCGGCCAGCTTTGCCCTGCGCATGTGAGACGTTCCGGATCACAACCTTGCAGAGTGCCAAGGCATCTGTTTGAGCAACCATGCAAGCCTGGGGACTGGTGGAGGTACGCCGCAGTGCAGCTGGTGCTGCTGTAAGCAGCGACAGACAGATGCAGCCCCCCAGCAACTCAGCAGCCTTGCGTTGCAGCCAAAGCATCGGCCAGCGTTCTGTCTGACCTGCACACTTCACACAAGAAGTTGGGTGGCATGGCAGACAGGTGTGCCAGTCCAACACAGTCTGCGTGCTGCCACACGCCACAGCCCTTGCCCTGCAGCACACAGCGCACAGCACAGCATCTCAGCATGACATCAAGCGGAGGCGGAGTGAGATGACAGGGCGATGAGGATGGTGCCAGGCAGGCGGCCCAAGTACCCTACACCCACCAACAGCACTGCCTCCTCAGCAGGCCTCACCTGGCACTTCACCATCACACCACGCTCAGCTCGCACGTCGCACAAGCAGCGCACGCGCTTCGGCTGGCTGGCGGCAAACGCGCCGGCATGCCCGGCGACCAAGCCGGGGAACGCGCCATTCGCAGCAGGAGCAGGCGCCGTGGACTGCTGCTGCCGCTGCTGCTGCTGCTGCTGCTGCTGCAAACGCACCATCTGCTGCATTAACGCATCCTGCTGCGTGACCTCCGCCGGCAGCTGGCGCTCATGGCCGTACCCGAAGAAAGCACCCACAGGCACCTCACCACGATACATGTGTTGAAGGAAGGCGTCGGTGCCGTAGGGCTGCACAGCAGCCGCTTGATCTAGTAGCTGCATCTGCTGGTGCATGGCATCAATCATTGGTGTGTACGTTGCATACAGTTGCTGCTGCTGCTGCTGCTGCAGCTGCTGCTGCTGCAGCTGCTGCTGCCGCAGCCGTTGGCTGGGAGAGACCGGCTGCTGCGGCGGCGGTGCGGGCTGGCTGGGAGCAGCGCCGCCAGGCACCGAAAGCTGCAGGCTGCTGTGCGCGGACTGGTCAGAGGGGGCGGTGGCTGGGAGGCCCAGCATTCTGCGGTACACCGCATGCACCGCCTTGGCTGCATGGCATAGAAGCGCGGTGTCTGTGGGTAACATGCAGGTGCGGGCACTGGGCAGCTGGCAGTGAGGGTGATGAGGTGCACACAAGTTATCCTGTCCGGCTGCGGGTTGCAAAATGGGCAACACTGCTGTGAGTTGTCTACTGCCAGTTGTCTGCCAGCAAAGACCCACCCAGCAGGGCGACGGCGGCAGACAGCACATACCTGCTGCCTCTTTCTTCGACTGCGGCTGGGGGGCGCTCGCTGCCGCACGGCCCAGGGCAGCGGCGGGCACGCTGCTCGGGTCGATCTCTCCGCAGCAAGCCAAGATGCGGGCCTGCAGCTCGCTCTTACGCCCTGCAATGAGGTGGAGGGAACGATGAGGCAACAAGAACGGCATTGCCTCCTGCCGAATCGCTCACTGCGAGAGTCACGCGTGCCATGATCCCCTCACCTCCTTTCTTGATGTGCAGCATCTCTGCCACCTGTTGCAGCTCCACCATGCGGAAGGACATGACTTCTTGATGTACATTGGTGGCTGTGCCAGCCCGTTTGGGCTGCGCCATTTTGTGCGGCGGCACGGGCGCACCGTGCCAATGGCGCTACAACCTGTGCCGTGTCTCTTTCTCCGGCTGTTGCGCTGGACAGATGCCCTGGCCTACCGCAGGAGCCTTGAGGCGCCGGTAAGAAGGGCGAGAGGCGTCGAGAAGGGGAGCTGGGGACCTGTCAAGTGCTGGACCTATGTAGTCCGCCTCAGAGGGCCGCAAAAGGTCCAGGTCAGGCGAGGAGATGGTCAATGCGTGCAACTTCCCAGGTACATGGCAATGCAATACAGACGTCCTGATTGGGGCGATTGGGCGCCAAAGCCAAGCATACAGGCATGCAGTACACAAATATATGTACGTCACCCCAGCCCGCTCTCTCACGATCGCAGCGCACTCGGCAGTTGCCCAATCACCCGCTGATTGCCGCCTAATAGATGCTACACATCACCAAAATCTGCGTCGCAGCCTTGGTGCTGATCGCTGGCTGGGCCTTGCTGCTGAACACGACCACAGACGAGCCGGGTCGCACGCTGGTGCTGCTGGTGAGCGCTGGACATAGCTACGCTCGCTCCGCCGTCACCGCTCCCAACTCTTTTGAATGCGCACTGCGTGCTGGTCGTTGCCACTGCCAGGCCCCTGCTGCAGCTGTCATCACATTCGGCGCCTACCTTTTAATCGCCTTGCTGTACGGCGTGGCCACCTTCCGCACGGTGCCAGAAGAAGCAGTGCTGCTGCAACAGGTGACACTGTGTGTCAGTTTGGAGTCTTCGTTAGGCAGGGAGGGCTACAGCCTCGCTTTGAAATAGGCAGTACAGGTGCATGTGATCCAACGGCCCACCATGCCTTATGCACGCCACCCACCTCTGCCGCAGGACATTGCTCGAGCAAAGGGTGACCTGAAGCGTCGGGGCATCCAGCACTGAGCAGGCAGGCAGATCGAATCGCAGCTGGACAGCACTTGATTCGAGTTGAAACAGCAGCTGCACAGTAGTGACTGAAGAAGCAGCAGTACAGCAGTACAGCATGTCTGTTGACTACTCAGATGGCGGTGTACATGCCCTGACCATGGGCGGCGCTGAGCTGCACACTCTGCTGTCATCCGCCGCCCGCCTCTCTCAGCTGGTGCTGGTCGACTTCTCAGCCAGCTGGTGTGGGCCCTGCCGCATGATCACGCCCGTGCTGCACCAGCTGGCAACAGAGCACCGCGGCCGACTGGTCGTGGTCAAGGTGCGGAGCTGAGGGCCCACTGGCGGGGCTCTGTGTTGGGCGGTTCGGCTGCTAAGCCGTCAGCTCATGTGCTTGGCTGTCAGGCTGCTGGCAGACTCTCCCTCCTCATCGTACCCCTGCTTGCCTGCCCTTGCTGCCCTGCATGCAAGCGGTGATGTGTGTGAGCCGCAGGCATGAGCAGGCTGGGGCACGGCGCTAATCAGATCACCAGGGCGTGACATACGTTGTTTGCGTGTGTGTGTGTGTGTGCTGCGTGCAGGTGGACTGTGAGCAGACGCCTGCCAACCGCGAGCTGGCTGCGGCAAGCAGCATCGGCGCCTTCCCCACCTTCCACTTGTATCGGTGAGCGGCCTCTGCTGGCTCGCGACTGCACATGGATGGATACATCGGTGGCAGGAGCAGTGGCCAACCTGTGGTGTTGCAGAGCAGAGGTCAGCAACACGACAACACACTGCGCTCAGCGCTGCTGCCTTCGTCTGTTTGTGTGTTCCACACTTTGCAGGGCTCAGCAGAAGGTGGCTGAACTACGGGGAGCCGACCAAGCCGGCCTGCGCCGCCTGATCCAGCAGCAGCTCCCGCTGCTGAGCCGTCCCGCTGGCGGCGGCGGCGTCAAGAGCCCTTTGGTGGCGGCGCTCTTAGCTGCTCTGGGACGCGTGAAGCAGGGCTGCTCGTACGCCGAGTTTGTGACGGCGGTGAAGACGCTGCTGGCGTTTGTGGGCAACTGCTTGGCGAACCCGAGTGACCAAAAGTATCGGCGCATCAAGCTGAGCAACCCCGCGTATCAGTCCCGCTTGGGCTGCCGTGCGGGGGGCAAGGACTGCCTGGCGGCTATCGGATTCAGGTGGGCAGGCCAGGCAGCCAGGCAGTGGACAACGCTTTTGGGGGTGTGAGTTGCTGCTTGAATTGTTGCTTGCATTGTTTGGTGCATGTGTGTCTGCTGTTGTGCAGTTGAGTATGTGCATGCTTGATGTCTGTCGGCGTAGGTGTGTGCTGTGGTAGCCTGCTCCTCCCACATTTGCCCTGCCCTTTTCTGTGTTTTTCTGCGGCAGGGAGATGATGGAGGCTGGTGAGCCTGTGATGATGCTGATCGACATCCCTCCAGAGCTGCAAGAAATTCACAACCTGCTGCGGCAGGCGCTGCAGAACGCAGAGGCTGGCGCTGCCGCAGCCACTGCAGCCGAGCGCAGGGCTGTTGCAGTGGCACCCGCAGCTGCTGCACCTGCAGCTGCTGTACCTGCTGTTGCTGTACCTGCTGTTGCTGCACCCGCGGACACCGCACCTACGGCTGCCGCACCCACCGACGCTGAGCGGAAGGCAGCGCTGGCGCCATCCATGGCTGCCGCAGCACAGGGCCCTGCAGCAACTGCTGGCACGGGCGCGCCGACAGCTGGCAGGCCAGCAGCTGCGGATCGGGCCCAGCGCCTGTCGAAGGTCACGCCCGAACAGCTAGCAGCTATGCTTGCGCGGGCCATGCAAGCCAGTGGGATTGCAGGCACCCCGGTGGCTGCTGCTCACCCTTTGCCCGCTCGGCGGGAGCAGCAGGCCGTGCAGCAGGCAGAGCAGCGGGAGGCAGAGGTGGAGGGGCAGCACGATGAGGAGCAACGACAAACAGAAGAAGCTGAGCAGCAGAGCGATGATGTGACGCCCCCTGCTGCTGATGATGATGCAAGCAAGTAGTGACACCACTAGTCAGGGTGATGCACCCCTTCATCAGTTACTCACTTCATTGCAGCTGTTTGCAATCACCTGCTTACAGACACACTTGTTGTACATATAGACGCACACACATCTCTCACCAATCCGCAGTCAGCTGCTGTCCACAGCTGCACGGCTACTCGTCCGGCCAGATCACAGGCGGCCCCTGATCTCCTTCAGTTGGGCGCTCGGGAGCGGCGGCCTCT
The DNA here is from genome assembly GCA_023343905.1 of Chlorella vulgaris. NCBI lineage: Eukaryota > Viridiplantae > Chlorophyta > Trebouxiophyceae > Chlorellales > Chlorellaceae > Chlorella > Chlorella vulgaris. Next base: position 728,064 of record SIDB01000011.1, on the reverse strand, counting down.
GCTGGCGGCGGCTGCTGCTGCTGTTGCGGGGCATCCTGCGGCTCTGCTTCGTCAGGAGGGTACACCATCTTTGTGGACACACCTCCGTCGACCACAAACTCTTGCCCTGAAACAACAAAAGGAGAGGGACGCAGGAGGGGCGGATGGTGCGCCACGCAAAGTGCAGGGTCAGTTCAGGACTAGGCAGTGCGTGGGGAGCCTGTCACATCCATTCCGGGGGTGATCACACAGCGGACAGTCACCAATGGCAACAGCAGCTGCAACGGCAACCGCATGGACAGGCCGGCGTGCCCACCTGTGATGAAACCTGCCTTGCAGCTGTCTGCCAGGAACAGGCACAGCTCCGCTACATCGTCGGGACGGCCCACACGCCCTGCATAGCAGGCAAAGGGTGCCTGCTCACCTCCCCGACCGTGAGAGCACAAGACCGACCTGCCTGCCTGCCTGCCCGCATCCCAGCCTTTGTTTGGGTCCCATCAACTGCCTGTGCCTGTAGCTGTGGCACATGTGCTTCTGCCAGCGCAAACACGCTGCAGCCCCACCTGTAAGGTGCCACGCATGGTCGGCAGCCGTGATGGAAGCAGGGTCGCCGCTCGTGTCGATCCACCCCGGCAGCACGGCATTCACTCGCACTTTGTGGGCCAGGCTGGCTGCCTGTGCATGCGTCAAGCCCAACATCCCCGCCTTGGCAGCTGCGTAGGCTTCACTGTGAGGCTCCGACTGCAGCGAGCAGGGCGGGGCGCGGTGTTGGCCCGGGTGTGACTCTGATGTTGATGGCGGTACAAGACATCACTGTGCCACTGTGCCCGCAACACAGCCCCTTCTAGCATGCAACACGAGCACCCGCAGTCATGCAACAGCCGGCTTGCCTGACGAGCTCGGGTTGAAGAGATATGAATGATTGCTGCATCGCCCGCCGGCATGTGCGGTATGCATGCCTGCGACATCAGAAACGCGCCTGCAGAGGCACAGATGCAGCGCCTCAGGAAGGGGCCGATGGCCAGGTGTTCACCTGGCAAGCATGTTCACCTGTGGCAACGCACTGGACAAGCAGGTGTGGCAAGCGTGATGAGCAGGCCACACATCACCGCACATCGCAGCGCCTCAGAAGCAGGGACAGCTCAGCATGCTGCCGCTCCCACCGCTCAGGTTTGTGTCGATCACACTGCGCCAGTGCGACACTGCGGCCTCTGCTGCCTGGGGCATGTGCGGGTCTGCGACCCCCGCACTGCAGCAGCAGTGCGTGGATGTGAAGCGGTGAGGGCTGAGGCAAGGCAGCAACGCAGGCAACAGACCGACGTCAGGTGGCCTCCCAGTTCGCTCACTTGTTGATCAGGCAGTGGATGGTGGGCGACCCAAAATGCTGCTTGCAGGAGTTTGGCACGAAGCTGACCTCGACTGCAGCTGCCACGTCGATGACTGTGTGGAAGTAGCGGCCCTCAGCCAGCGCCGCATCTGCAAGGTGCAGGTGTGAGCCCGCGGCCAGCGAGAGATGCGCAGCTGTAGGGCATGCACACATGTCGGCGGGCGGCACATGTCCCACCTGTTTCACTGTCCTGCATGCGCATCTTGTCCACCCCCAGGACGTTGTAGCCAGCACGCACAAAGGCACGTGCGCACGCCCGGCCTATTCCAGAGGGCCGTGCCGTGCCGGTGATGACGGCGCACTTGCCGGCGCCGCTCATGGTGTCGCTGTCGATGCTGCTGCTGCTACCGTCCTGGTTGCCTGGTGCTTTTCTGCTTCTAACCAAGGCCGGGCAGCCCTAAATGGTGCCGACAATACCGTTGAGAGAAGGTTGAAGCCTTTGAAAGCGCACTGAATCGTTGAGTGCAACGGCGGATGGGATGGCCCGCTCGATCGAGCGATCCGACGCAGGGTCCACTCAGCTGCGGGACAGAAATGGCACACAGTCATTGCGACACTGTCGCAGACGCACCGTGCAGGCAGGCAAACCGGCTCTGTGACAGCGTCTTGCCTAGGAACGCAAGGCAGGCTGCCACTCTGCTGGGCCCCTGTTGCCAGTTCAACAGCTTTGAAGCAATGGGCAAATCGGGGAGGCACAAGAAGGGCAAGCAGGGCCACCAACAAGCTGCCAGCAAGCTGAGCGGCAGCGGGCGTCGGACTCCACGTGCGCCACCACCCGACTTTGATGCTCAGAACGACTCTGATGAAGGAGGTGGCACGTTGCACATAGGTGGCATGGTGATCCGTGTGGACGGCAGCGGCGGCGGTGGAGGCATCCGGACGGCTACTCAGAGCACCGCCCGGCGCCGCCGCCGCGGTTCGGCTGGCGGCCCCCAGCGCGGCAGCGATTTCGGGAATGACAGCAGCAGCAATGGGGACGATATTGATCTAGATGAGCGGGCTCAAGCCATCCAGGAGTACCTGGCAGACTTGGAAAGAGAAGGGGAGGGAGATGCAGCAGACGGCGGCGCAGGAATGCAGCAGCAGCAGCAGCAGCAGCAGCAGCGGCAGGGGCACAACAGCGATAGCAGCGGCTCCCATGCTGACGTCGAAGGCGCCAGCGTCAGCAGCGGCGGCGGCGGCAGTGCAGCCAAGCGACGGCGGCGGCAGTACCAGCAGTACAGCAGTGCAGTACTGATGCACCGATTCTGTGCCTTTGACATGCTCGATGAGGGGCCAGTGGCAGACCTAGGCTGGCCACGCCACGGTGAGGAGCAGCCAACTACTACCGACAGCGAGGAAAGCAGCAGCGAGGGAAGCAGCAGCGAGGAAAGCAGCAGTAGCAGCAGCGACGAGAACAGCTCTGACAGCGGCAGCAGCTGTGAGGAGGATGATAACGACGACGACGAGCTGACGCAAGAAGAGTTGAGCAAGCTGAGGTGCGACGTGCTGCGTTAGGTTCTAGCTGCACAAAGCTTGCGTGCGTGCAGTCATGCCAAGTTAAGGAGCCTGTGGCCGCTGCAATCATTAAGTCACAATATGTGGATTCAGCTTGTTTGGGCAGACCACAATGCCACCCCTCCAGCTCCGTGAAGCACCTCCCTCTGCACCCTCCCTGCAGCCTGGCTCAGCGCTTTCCCGTCACAACTCGCCCACGGCCACCCCCGCTGCCCGGCCAGCAGCAGCAAGCCAAGCAGGCGGGCGGCGGCAGTGGCAAATACAAGAAGAAGCACAGGCCGGGAGTGAAAGGGGCCAAGGGCGGCAAGCTGGCTCCTGGTGTGTTGCTCACTGCTGGCTGACACGTCTCCCCGCTGCTGTGAATGCTTGTGGTTGCCGGCCCTCGAGTGCTGCGCCTTGATCGCTTGTCAGCCCTTGCCACAGCTCCGGCTGCTCATCAGCTCCGGCTGCCTGGTCCTGGACCCGCCTCCTCTTCCCTCTCCCTCCTTCGAGCCCTCTTTCCTCTCTTCTCTGCCTCTCCTCTCCTCTCACCCCCCTCTCCCCTCACCTCGCTCCCCTCTCCTCCCACACACCACATGCCGCCCTGCTGCCCACCCTCTCAACCCTCAACAGGCGAAAAGAAGCGGCTAAAGCACGAGAAGCGGCAAGCCAAGCGCGCGGCGCGGGCGGCGGCAAGGGGATTTGACCTCACCTTGATCAACAGCCAGCTGGAGGAGTTTGTGCTGCGACAGGGAGACACAGAGGTGCGCCTGCACGTAAAAATCATGGCGGCTGCCTGGCGCCCGCAAGGGTGTGGCCTGCTGTCCCACTTCTTGTGCCTGTCGCTGTGCCCCGCTTTCATTTGCTGTTGGGAGTCATCAGTCGACAGTGCTGGGCTGCCGCCTCTGTGCATTAGACATAGCCGTGCGAGGCCTTAGCGGCATGCTCTGCTGCAGCGCAATTCCTTGGCTGCTGACGGACGGCTGCTGGCGCCGCTGGTGTTGAGCGTGCAGGCTTTTGGACCGTTTGGCAAGCACGAGGGCAAGGCTGTTGCTCGCCTGGCGGCGCTGTACGGCTGCCGTGCCACCCAGCAAGGCAGCAAGACGCACCGCAAGCTGGTAATGGTGTCTTCCACGCAGCACACTTGCTTGCCCCAGGGAGACCAGCTGCTACAGGTGGGCCAAATCCTGGCTGCCCAGTCGGCGGCGGAGCGCAGCGGTGCAGCTCAGGACGGCAGGCTGGCGGCTGCTGTGGCAGGGCAAGACCTGGGCAGCATCCTGCCGGCCAGCCTGACGGGTACTCGGACGAGGAGCGGCAGGTGGGCAGAAATGCAACGCAGCGGCGGCATGAAACACAGAGACAACAGAGATGCGGCCAGGAATCGAAGCAGTCGGAACTGTGAGTGGCTGGTGGCTGACTAGCTGTGTGTCCATTGCAGCATTGCACTGCTTTCTGGCTTGGTTCAGAAGCCCAGCCCAGGAGGCATGCGTGCGTTCATGCTGCTTGCTTGGACAGCTTCAGGCATGCGCTGCCTGCCTCAGCGCGCCTCCTGGGTGCTTGGTCTCAACACGGACCTGCTTTTGATCTGCAGTTAACAAGCCCAGCCGTGGCATGCTGAAGCCTGTGGCCTTTGTGAGTGTGGGTGCAATTAACCCCGACACTGCGGTGGAGGTAGCAGCGCCTGCAGCTGCAGCGGCAGCCGCCACCGCCGCCGCCGCCGCAGCAGCAGCGGAGTGCAGCAGCGGCAGCGAGAGTGATGAGCGGGCTGTGACGGGGCTGAGCAGCGGTGTGCCAGGCCTAGAGCAGCAGCGGGCGGCTATGGCTGCCGCTGCAGGCTTCCAGCTACTGGAGGTTGTGGAGGATTTGAGTGGCAGCGATCTTGAAGGTCCGGAAATGGTGCAGGAGCAGCCTGCTATGCGCGGCGGCGCGTCACATCAGGAGTGTGGGGATGAGGAGGAGGAAGAGGAGCAGGAGGAGGGGCAGCATGGCGGGCTGGGCAGCAGCGGAGCACTGTACACTCGGTGAGGTGGCGGCTGGCACACCAGGGCTGGTGCCTGCAGCTGAACCGCATCGCCTGCAGGGTTTGCAAGTGTGTACTGTGAGACAGGGCTGTGGCCGACAGCTGTTCATTCACCCCATTCACGTTGGCTGGCCCTGCCCGGCGCAGGATGACTGCCCTGTCTCTGGCTGCTCCCAGGGCTGGGGCCAGCGGCGCCAGCCCAAGCAGCAGCGCGCGGGGCAGGGCTGCCGCCGAGGGCATCACCAACTCTGGCCGCCTATTGGGCCTGGGGCTGGCGCTGGGCATTGGGCCAGAAGTGTTTGGAGCTCCAGGGCCCAGGGAGGCTGGAGTGGGGGGTGCCCGCTGGGCTGCCGCAGATACGGTTGCTGACCTGTCACCCCTCAGCCCCTTGCTCTCCAAGTCACAGCTGCGTAAGCTGCAGCGCCGCGCAAGCAGGGGCGACGGCAGCCCCAGCGCGCTGCATGCGGGCCTCGCTGATGCTGCCAGTCAGCCCTGGGAGCGGCTGGATGGGCGCAAGGGCAAGGCTGGAAGGAGCAAACAGGAGCGCCGCAGCCGGGGCGGGGATGGCGGCAACGCGGCTGGCGAGATGGAGCAGCCAGTTGGCGGCCTGGGTCTAGCTGCCGCGGCTGGGCAGAGCGGGCTTGTGGCTGGCGACTTCGGCTATTTTGAGCGGCACACCACAGGCATCGGCAGCAAGCTGCTGTCTAAGTGGGGCTTTGGCGGCGAGGGGGGCGGCCTGGGGCGTCAGCAGCAGGGACGTGCCGAACCTGTCGTTGCGGTGCGGCGTGCCAAGAAGCTGGGACTTGGGGCGATTGACTGATTGAGTTGTATTCGTAAGCATTTTGTTGTAAAGCAATTTTGGCCGCCTGTTGTAATCTGTCAGTTGTGAACGAGACATCTTGGGCGTTGCTCTCTGTTTTGCCATCAAATCGATAACAATCACGGCGCGAGACTCCGATTTGCGACTTGCAAGTCCACACGGTTCGGGTCTAACAGCGCCGCGGCTCGCCTTTCATCGCCTGCCTGGCTCGGAAACGCAATCTGCAGCCAAACAACGGCTTCTGGTCGAGTGCCCCGCGAATTGGAAAGTTTTCCCGCCGCCTAATTCGGCCGAATTCAAGGCGCGGCTGTTTGTTCATCAATCATTTCTGGCGCCCCGACAACCCGATTGCCCCTGCTCTCACTCGTTTGGCTTCTGAGACCCTGATCCCGGGCAACAGGCGCTCGCCGCGGCGCCTGCGAGCCTGCATCCTCGCATCTCCGCCATGTCGACCGAGGAGCCCCCTTCCCGCGCCTCGCTGCTCCTGAAAAAGCTGGTGCTGCGGCTGGACGATGGAACCGTGATTCGGAGCAGCGGCGAGGACGGCGAGGCGGGGGTGGCGGTGCTGACGCCCGCAGCGGCATACGCGTCGGGTGTGCTCACAGAGGCTCACCTGCTCAAGGCACAGGCGCTGTTGTGTGAGGCACACGCCAAGCTGCCAGAGGAGGGCCCCCTGCGAAGCCTATCAATGGGCAGCAAGCGATCGGCGGACACGAGCTTCGAGGTGCGTTGCGTCGCCGGTAACCCGCTCCCGCCCCGCCGCCCTGGTTTGCAGCCCGGTAGGGCCCCTTGCTCGCCTGTTGCCAACTACTGGCTTCTGGGTTGCGTTGGGGAGGGCCGGCGGCCCTGCGGCGGGGCAATCGGACTTGGCGTGGTTTGGCAATCGCGTGGCCTCGCCGAACTGCGCCCGCGCCTGCCCCTTTGCCCTCTGCAGGTCGGCCCAAGCAAGAGGGCTCGCTCGATGGGCGCGTTTGGTGCCAACGGCACAGGTGCGCAGAATGTTTGCAGCTATTCGCGCTCTGCCCCACCAGAACTGCCTTGAAATCGCTGAGCCGTGTTGCACACCCCGCCGCCGGCGTTTTGCGCTGCACCGCCTATCCACAACCATCCCGCCACCCGTTGGCCGTTGCTCCTCACACCTTGTCTGCACCTCTTGCCTCGCGCTTCCCTGCAGTCGACGACTTGATGGACTCGCCAACATCTGGAGGACTCTATGCCGCGCCCTCTTACCATGCACCACCCGCAGCGCCGGCATACCACGCACCTGCCGTACACATGCCGCCGCCGCCGCCTGTGGCAGCCGCCGCCCCTAGCCGCGCGGACTGGACTGCTGGCTGCAACCGCATCATCGACAACATCATGAAGAATTTGGGACCGGTGGACGCCCCAATCTTTTACGAGCCAGTCAACCCAGCGCAGGTGCCAGACTATCACCAAGTTGTGAAGCGGCCGGTATGTTTGAAGGACATCAGGCACCGCCTGTCCACGGGGCAGTACGCTGGCCCGGAAGGCTTCTACCAGGTGCGGGCTGGGCTGGCTGGGCTGGCTGGTGCTGCAGATGTGCTTGGTGGCGGCATGACAGCTTTCAGCAGAGAACAGCAGCGCTGGCCATCGGGCTATCGGCTGTTGCTCAGGGCAGCGCTCCCGCCCTGGGACTGCTACCTGTGGGGATGCATCAACTTGCACAGCAGAGCCTGCTTCTTTGGCTCGCTTGTTTTGCATGTCCCCTGGCAAGCCATCAAGCCAGGTTTTTGATTCATTGTTGCCGACTCACACATCCAGCTGACTTGTGCGCCTGTCTTTTGTTCTTTTGCACCGCCTGCAGGACATGGACCAGCTGGTGTACAACTGCCTGCTGTACAACCCGGTCGCCAGCTATGTGCGCTCCCTGGGCCAGAAGATTGAGCAGCGCTGGCTGGACAACTGGCGGCGCAACCCGGTGCTGGCGCAGCACCACGTCACACGCATGCCCAAGCCCCCCGCCGGCAAGCCCGCAAGCAAGCCCAAGGGAGGCCCGCCACGCCCGCAGCGCTCGTCAGGCGGAGCCCCCAAGCGGGCACCGCCAAAGGCGCAGGGCGGCGGTGCGGCCGCCGCCGCCGCCGCGCGCGTGCCTCGCACTACGAGCGTCAACAGCTACAAGAACTACCAGGCCCTGCCTGCTGAGCAGCAGACGGCGCTGGCGGAGGCGCTGCAAGATGAGGCTGTGCTGACTCAGAAGATGGATGGCGTGGTGGCCATCCTGCAGAAGGCCAACCAGCTGCCCACCAATGAGGAGGGAGAGGTGGAGCTGGACCTGAGGTGGGTGAGGGGAGGGGCTTTGATGACCGGGCAGGGCTGGGCCGTCGTTTCTCATCGGGCTGGGTGTCTGTGCGCACCCAGCAGCTGCACAACTGTCTGCCTGTGTGCTGGGTTGGCGTGCTTTGCAATGTTTTGATTGTGGTTGTGGGCTGGAAGGCGCACGCCAGCGAGGTTACAACCACGCTGCCACGTGGGGCTCCTTACCCGCGCCGCCCTTCACACCCTCTCTTGCTGCAAAGGCAACCCTGCTCACGTCCTGCCTTGCGTCCTCCCTGCCCCCCCTCCATGGTGCAGCGTGCTGTCCCCCGGAGTGGTGTGGGAGCTTTACGAGTATGTGCTTGGCCGCCCTCCAGCAGCCGCCGTGGCACAGGCGCAGCCTCTGCAGCCGCGGTCTTCGTTCCAGCTGCAGGAGGACAGTGACTATGACCCTTACGGCGAGGAGGAGGAGGACTGATTAGAAATAAAGCAGGCACGAAACAGCCAGAAGCCTCGACACTTGTCAGCAGCAGCACAGTACCCGAGTTGTACCCCCCATCAGCAGCATGCAGCCCCCTCAACAGCAGCTGGCAGCCTTCCGTCAGTAGCAAGCAGCCCCCCTCACAGCAGCTGGCGCCCTCCCACGTCAGCAGCAAGCAGCCCTCACCCGGGCAGCAGCCTCTCAGGCTTCTGCCAGCAGCCGTTACTGTCTCTCGCATACTCAGCAGCCTTTTATGTTTCAGCGACTCGAACCGACCGTCTCCTTCTCGAGCAGATGTTTGTGTTCCCATAAAAACTTACCTATAAAAAATCACATTGTTGTCCCACATCTCCTTCCGCTGCTCGCTCCCTGTTGACGCAGAATGCTGGCTGGTGCCTGAGAGTGCCCAGCCTGCGTTCAGCGTTTTCCTTGACGTGAATTGCTGCAACCGACCGTCACACTCAACACCTTTGCGCTCCCTCTCTCCTGCACACCCCTTGCCTGACCTTGACACAACTCCCGCAGAATGTTGTAACACAGCACAGCACAACACAACACATGAATCTACTCGCACACGAGATGTGAGGGTGCTATGAAAGGCCTGTAGAAATCTGCGGACCCCATGTTGCCAGCACCTGCTTATGCTGGAGCTATTGCTGTGGGTGCTTGATCGGCCGCCCCTGCACCCACACTTGTGCAATGTGTCGATCATCGCCAAGTGTGAGGAACTTCTCTATGCAATCCAGCTGGCTGGTTTGAGGGAAGAGGTCATAGGCGACCCCGCACCCTCCGTCCACCAGCAGTGCATCAAATTGGCAGCCCACTGCCAGCGTGCCGACGTCCTCCTGCAAGAAGGGCATCGAGTGTGAGAGTGTGAGAGTGCGGGTCCAGCTCCAGACAACAAGAGGCGCTGTGCTGGGCAGCAAGGTGGTGAGCCCTGCTGAGTCGTGCAAGGGGCAAGGAAGCGCAACACACCTCGCCAGCCAGCACAGCAGCCCCCGACTGCACTGCCCTCACCAGCCCCAGCGCCTGCGCCCCGCCCACAGTAGCCAGCCACAGCGCATCTTTCCAGCTCAGCACGTCGGCATCCCCCTCAGCTTGGTACCGCAGCGCCAGCTGAGCCGGATCTGGGGCGGCTGCGATGCGCTGTGCGTGAAGTGCCAGCGAGGCCACCACCGCCGCTCGCTGGGCGGCCAGCATGCTTGAGTCGTACCCGCCAGCCACATCAGTGCCCAGCCCCACCTGCAGACCCAGTCGAGCGCAGGGGTGCTCAGTTAGACATGCTTGCGGTAACAGCTGCAACAAGGCTTCACAGCAACAGAGCATGCGCCAGTGCGCTGCGCCAGCAGCCAGCCTGCCCCGCAGCAAGTGGTACCACCACCCGCGCTTGTGCTTGCTTGCTGAAGTGCTTCTGCCGAGCCGCTGCCCTTTGCGCCTCTCTGCCTGCTTGCCTTCCCCTTGCCGGCAATTGCATCAGGGATACTGAGCCTGCTGCCAGATCCAGCCACCCACCTTGACCCCTTGCCGCAGCAGCTTCGCCACCGGCAGCACGACATCCGCGAAAAACATGTTTGACAGCGGGCAGTGAGCGACAGCAGAACCCCGCGCCGCCATCAGTGCCAGCTCTGCCTCACTGAGCAGCACGCCATGCGCAAAGACAGCCTGCAGCACAGAGACAGCCGGGCAGCGGCCCCAGCGCAGCACAGAGCGGCAGCAAACAGAGGTGGAGTTGTTGCAGGGAGCTGGTGCGGATGGCACACCAGGCGGGGCAGCAGCAGTCACAGGCATGGCGGCACCAGCATGCGCCAAACTGCTGGCAGAGCTGTAGCAGCGGCAACAGACAAGGCAAATGCAGCCAGCAGCACCAGCAGCAGAAGGCCACCTTGCTTGTCAGCAGGCCGGCCGCATCAAAGAGCTCAGCCTCGCTCACTGCGCCCCCCTGCGCCTCCTCCAGCTGCCCCACAAACGCTGCCTCGTCGTAGCTCTCCCGAATGTGGCTCTGCACCAGTACATCATGCACCGCCGCCAGCTGGCCGAGCCCTCGGAGCAGAGCAGGAGTGCAGGTGGGCAAGAAGCGCGGCGTGAGCGCGGGCTGCAGCCGTGGCAAGTTCTTGCGCCGTATGTGATGAATGACTCGGCATCGGCACGGGCTTGTTCCGTCGTTTCAACATAGGCACCAGGCCCGCCGTTTCGATCCATGGACACCTGGCTGGGGGGGAGGGGGAGGGCGCGGGAGGCACTTGCTGGCTGGGGGGGCAGAGGCGTTGATGGGCAGCTGTTCAGCGCCAGTCTCTCAGCGTGTACTGCGGAATCATGCTGACACAGCATGACAGCACAGCGCGGGGTGAAGGGGGGAGGCGACCAGGCACACCGCCGCCGCCGATGCTGCGTTGTCTGTCTACCATCTAGCACCCCAGGGTCAGCCAGCAGCATGGCCCACCTTGCCGACAAATGCGCGCATGCCGGCCTGCTCTAATAAATCCGCAAGCAGCTGACAGGGCTCCAGATGCAGCGTGGCGAAGAACAGGGCGGTGGTGGTGCCGCCGCCGATCAGCCGTCGGATGAGCCGGCCGTACACGTGCCGAGCAAAGGCGGGATCGGAGGCAAACCGAGCTTCGGTTGGGAAGGTGTACTGCACAGAGGCGCGCAGTTGCAGGTGTGATGTTGCGGTATCACCCAGCGGCAGATGGCATGACAGCATTCATGCCTGCAGGGCGGCTGCACGACAAGGCATGCATTGCTTCTGAAGTACATGTCCACAAGACAGGGCAACGGCAATTGCACCTTGTTCAACCAGTCCATCAACGGAGTATCTGTTGCTGTGCCCGCAAAGGCATACTGGGGTGCGTGGATGTGGGTGTCAATGAAGCCCGGCAGCAGGAACTGATCCGCTGAGAGCCGCAACACGTCCTCTGCCTGGCCGCTGTACAGTGCCAAGCAGTTGGCCTCTTCCTCTCCCGAAACCATGGAGGCAATCTTGCCGCCGCCATCCACGTCCACCACCAGCAGGCGGTCCAAGAGCACTTCAACGTGTCCCCGCACGGGCGTGTGCACCACGGTGCCACGAATGAACAGCATTGCTTGCTGTCAGTTACAAGCTCCAAATTTGCTCCAAACAGGGTTTTTTCACATACCGCCACAGGCGAAGGGCGGCACCAACATGGCGGCGCCCCGCCCACGGCTCGAATTGCGCGAACGCCGATCGCAACCGGCGGCGCTGTGTATCAGGATGACGATGCGAGCACTGCGGGGCGAAGACGCAAAATGGCTGCAAAATGAAGAGGGAAACGAGGGCGCGCCGCTGAGATCGCAGTCGTGCCAATCAACTACTCACTCAGTCAATCGATCGCTCAACGGAATCGCCCAACAGGCGCCTTTGAGACGGTAGGGCGGCGGCAGCACATGCAAGTACGTCTGCACCTCGAGACAGCCCCTTGTATATCCATGAAACAGCTCTTAACAGTTATGATTATGCCATTGCACCTTGTTTGATATGAAAGGAACGGTAGAGGCAAGAGATTCAATCGACATGACAGCCACAGCGTCGGCATCAGTGCGTGGGGGCCTCCTGTTGCTCCAACTGCAGCTCCAACTGCTGCTGCTGCTGCCGCTCTTGCTGCTGCTGCTGCCGCTGGCTGTCCCCCTGCACGGCATGCCCTCCTTGGGCCACCTCCCTCAGGCCGCATTCCTCCAGCCAGCCGCCATCTCCCGGCCCCACAAGCCCCGCCCACGCCTCGTACTGCCGCATCGCCAGCTGCTGCCAGCCCTCCATGCGGTGCTGCCCACCGGCTGGCAAAGTGGCAGCCATGTCGGCTTGAAGAGCCAGCGGCGGCAGCTCATCAGACAGAGGGGGCTGGCAGGCAGCTGCGTGCGACGCTCCGCTTGCTGCCGGGGAGGGCGGGGGCCTGGGAGGCGGCACAGCCTCGCTCTCTGCCCCCGTCACTTCTGCTGCGGCCGCTGCTGCCGTAGCTGCCGGTGCAGCTGCTTTCGCCGCCGCCTCTGCTGCTGCGTCCGCCGCCACAAACGCTGCTAGCGCCACCGCCGGTGCTTGTCCGAGGGCAGCGCGCAAGGTTTGAGAGGTTTCAACCAACCAGCCACTGGCCAGCAGTTGCCGCAGTACAGTGCGCAGCTTCCGCAGCAGCTCCTCGTTGCGGCGGAGCCTGCAAGGTGGCGGCGGCAGCCAGTGACTACAACAATGGCAGAACCAGGCACATCCCTGACACCACACACACACAGACAGAAAAGCTCAATGTCTGCTGCGCAGCATAAGCGACAAGCAAGGCTGCCCTGCCACATTACAATGCACAGGCTGACACTCCCCTCGGCATGCCCAGCACCCGCCCAGCGGTTAGTTGGGCAGGCCCAATGCATTGGCATCGTTTGATGCAGGGCGCAAAGGCGAACAGAAGTTGACCGGCACTCTGCAGCACTCCCTCCCCCCCTCCCTCCCTCACTGTACTCCCTCACTCACTCTGCGTGCAGTACGCCCAGGCACTGCCCCCTGCCTCTCCCATCTGGCTTCTTGCCAGCCTGGCCCATCACATGCACCTTCCAAAGCACCGCCACATCGCGGGCCGCCGCCGCCACAAACGGGTCAGCGGCCTCCAGCAGAGACACACCTCGGAAGTTGCTGGCCCCTGCGCCCTTTTGGAAGGCCATCACCGCCCTCCATTTCTTGGGGATGGGTGCCCAGTACACGCCAGTGTAGCTGAAGGCCTGCGGCTTGAGTTTCTTCCTCTGCCCCTGCGCCTGCCCCTGCTCTTGTCTCTGCCTCTGCCTCTGCCTCTGCCTCCGCCGCTGCAGACCCTCCTGCCCCTGCTGCAGCTCCTGCTGCAGGCCAGCAGTCAGGGGAGCCATCCGCCACCGCTTGCCGGGCGATGCACCGCCGCCGCCGCTCGCCACTGAAAGTTCCGGCCTCCCACGCTTGCCCGTGGCGGCACTGGGGGCTGGTACGTCGCTTGTCCCCCCAGTCGTGTGTGTGTGCAGGCCCTCAAAAGCCAGTTGGTCCTTGGAGTGTTGCCGTGGCTGTGGAGGCTTACTTGAAATGTCGCAGTCTGGGTCCGGCCACGCAGCAGCAGGCAGCTGGCTGTCGCTGTGATAGTGCTGGGCAGCAGCAGCCAGGAAGCCTGCCGCCTGCTGCTGCTGCAGGTAGGCCCGCAGCTGTGCCCAGGTAGGCAGCTCAGACAGGATGGCGGTCAGGGGCGCGTCACACAGGTATCTGCTGAGCAAGGTGGGAGTGTTTTTGTCAGGATCAATTGATAACTTGTGGATGAGGCAACCATCGGCACCACCCAAACATGCAGCACCCAAAAGCCTTGCCACGCCCCAGCCCAAGCAGCAACCGTCCAGTCCCAGCAGCAGCCCCCTCCCCCGCAGCCCCCCTGCAATGCAGCAGCAACGCACCGCTTGGCTGGCATGTTGTACACAGTCGGTACAGCGCCTGTACTGCCCCCCGACAGAGCTCCAAGGGTGCTCCAGCGGCCATGCCACAGCACCGCAAGGTCTCTCAGAAGCGCGGCTTCTGTGATAGGCGTGCAGGAGGAGGGTGGGGTGTGGAAGGTTGGGGAGGTAGGGAGGCGGGCGAGTGGAGGGACAGGCAGTGCAGGCATCATCACAGCGAGCACGGCAGAAGTGTGGCGGCCCCTCTCCCCTCCTTTTGGCGCCCTTTCACTCACCCAGCTCGCTGCCCGCCTGCAGCTGCTGCGCCTGTGAGCGCGCCTGCCTACACGGGCGCCCCCCTACTGCATCCAGGCAAAGGGGGAAGCTGGCCTGCCACCTGCCACCGCAGATCGAAACACCCAGGAAGTCGCTTTCCACATCTTCTGCTTCCTGGAAGGGCTCCCGTGCAAGTGCAGCGCTGCTGGTGCTGGATATTGCTGCTTCAGCGACGCCGCTCTCCCCGCCACTTTCCGCTCTCCGCTCAGCTTGCATCGCCTCTTCAGTCAGCATCTCAAACAAGGCCGCCATGCTGTGCTTCTTCCTCTGCAGCGTCTCCGCACTGTACCAGTGAGTGAGCGGCGCCGCTGTGCGCTGCGGCAACGGCGGGTAGCGGCGGCGCACTTCGTGGCGAGACAGTGCGCTGCGTGGCGGAACCCACTTGGACGGCTGCTACCCGAAACGCAGCTTAACTAACCCGTGCGACAAGAGAAGGCGAACAGGCCGCACCCACCGGACCAAGCAGCTATCTGGACAGCTTAAATGAAAAAGCAATGCTTTTGTGCAGTTACGATGGTCGCCTGGAGCTGCAAAGCCATGTGTGAAGGCACCCGCCTCGCTGTCGCCAACCGGGTGTGGCGGCGCCGCAGCTTCTCAGCTGTCCAAGCAGCTGTCAGGCCGTCCCGTCCCCTCCGCAGTGCTGGGTGACGGCTGCCAGAAGACCCCAGTCGTTACAGTGTGTAGCTGTCCAGCAGCGCAGCCATGCCCGCTGCCGCCGCCATTGTCAGCATCCGGCATGCTTGTCAGCACCCGCTGTCAGAGCTCAATGCTTTGATAAGCCCAGCTGATCCATTAACCAAATCCGGATTGACTGTAACATGATTGAGCAACCCTTGATATTGGTAGTGGGCCCATTTGATTGAGGGTTGAGGCCTCACTGGCATTGGCGGTGGCAACGTAGTGCGTACTTCCCTGCAGGAAACAGCTCAAAACAGCCCGGATCGCGCTCTCGCCATTGCACATTTCAACACCATGTCACGTGCGCTGGCCATCAGAGGGCTGCAGCTTGTTCGACCTGCCACCACCCAAGCAGCAGCAGCGGCCGTCGCTGGCCACCGTGGATCGTGGCAGCAGCATCCACACTTTATCTGGAGACAGGCACAATTTGGATCGCAGTCGGCCGGCGGCGGCGGTGGCGGCAAAGCACCTGATGATCAACAGGCTGGGCAGCCGACCCCAGCAGCAGCAAAGCAGGAACGTGAGAAGGCACCGCCGGATTCAGAGACTGCAGCCAGCAGGCCTGCAAGCTCCCCAGACCAGCCAACCAGCAGTGCTGCTAGCTCCGCCGAAGCGCCCCCCAGCAATAGCAAAGAGTCCGCCGATGAGCAGGCTGCCCCAGCTTCTAGCTCGCTGAATCCCGATCTGCAGCAGTACATACAGCAGCTGAAGAAGCTTAAAGGTGTGCAATTTAAGGTGGCAATTTAGGGATGGCCAAGCTCATACAGCCTCTTTGTTTCCACCAAGTGCATCTCACGGCTTTGATGTGGCATGGCTTTGCCTGGCTGATCTGGTATGGCTTCCTTATCCCTCCCTGCCTGCCAATGCCTCCCTACCCTCAGGATCCAGCACCGTGCTGAAGCAAGAGGTGGGGGTGGAGCGGTTGTGGTGGCAGACCCTGCTGCAGAACTGGGTTGGCGGCCTGGTGCAGGGCTGGATCGGGTGAGAGGCAGCCAAACTTTGCTGAGAAGAACCCCCTCCTAACTACCGCACCACAGCAGCGTCCTCATGCCATGCTTTCTTCGCTGCTGCTGCTGCTGCTGCTGCTGCTGCTACTGCTGCTACTACAGTTGTCTGCTGCTGCCGTCATCTGCTGCTGCTGCTACTACAGTTGTCTGCTGCTGCTTGCTGCGCATACCTGGCTGCTTCAAGTCTCAGCAAAGGCCACACACAGCCGCTGCTTTTCCCGCTGCCAAGCCCCTCCGCACGTCTGCTGACTCCTCCCCCCGCCCTTCACACACACACACGCAGTGACTTCCTACGCTCGCGGATCGATGAGAGTTTTGATGTGGATGATACGTTGGAGGGGGCCAAGGATGCCTACTGGATGGGTGAGCGTTGGGTGGCCGGTGGTAGTAGTTGGCTGGTTGCCATCGTTGCATGATTGTATGACTGTGACAACATCTGGTTGGCTGCCTGGCGCCTGCTCGTCTGCGACATGCCGTGTGTGTGCATGGCTGGAGGCTGATGTTGCCCTTGCTGTCGGTGGTTACACAGCTGCAGATGAGAGTGGCCTCTGCCGCTCCTGCACACACTTTGGTGGGACTGTAAGGCAGCCAGTCTGCTGGTGTGTGTCTTGAGTCCTGGTCGTGACTGTCTGCTTCATTGCCAAATAAACTGCTTTTCTCCGCCAATGGCCGATGCTGCGCCACCAACTGCCTTGCGCCTTGTGCAGTGCACCAGCTGGTTGAGCAGGAGGACTGGGACACCCTTCGCCCCATGACCTCAGGTGCGCCCCCGCCTTGCTCATTGCCAGCTCAGCAACAGCATGCGCAGCCTGGACAGCATGATGATGTGATGTGCGGTGCCCCTTGCGGGTGGATTCAACAACTGGGTTGGCAGGCTCATCAACTGTTGTGCAACCGGGCCATCGTCCTGGAACTTTTGATGCTGAGGCACGTCATGACACATATGCCTCGTGCTGTGTGTGACTTGCTGTATGTTGTCTGATGCAGCAAAGCTCTTCAATGCTTTCCGAGGGACGGTGGATGCTTACAAGGCTGACGGACTGGTGTGGCGAACAGCTGTGTCCCAGGACCTGGAGGCTGGGATACGGGGCCTCGGTTTCGCCACCAAGCAGCAAATGGCGGCGTTTGCGCCCGAGCATGTGGGTGTGGCGATGGTTCTGTGACTGGGCACCACTGGGCGGACTGGTGCCTTGCATTGCTTGCTGCTCTGCAATCGTGGTCTGTTAGATGCCGCATGCCAAGTCGTCGATGCTTGCTGTGTCAACCAGACAGCCCCACCTGCCCATCCAATACCTCTGCACTTTGCTTTGCTTGGGCTGGGATGTGCACACACATTATTGTGTGCTGCAAACCTTTGGTCCCTGGCTACATGAGGTGTACTGCTGTCCCTTGGCCACATTAGGCTGCTGTACCGCCTGTGAAGCCACCCAGCCACCCCGCGATTGTGCCCCACTGTGTGCGAGCAGGCTGATCTGGCACCTGATGACACGAGCCTGCTGGTGCGGCCCGGAGGCATGTTCCTAGTGCTGACGATCCAGATACGTGGACGGCAGCAGGTCACCATCAGCCGACAGGAGGACGGCCACATTGTGGCAGAGCTGACGTGAGCTGGCAGGGGGGCGGTGGAGGTTGTGGAGTGCAATGGATGAAGCGGCGGCAGTGGCATGCTGTAACCCATGTGCTGCCTGCCCCTGCACTGACTGGCCGCCTGCCTGTGTCTGGCACCTCGACTCGTCCCCTCTGCACCGCCACATGCCGGTGTGTCCTGTCTCTGGCTCTGCCTGACCAGCTGCTGCCTTTCCTGCCGGCTGCTGGACCTGGGGCTGCAGGGACAAGCGTCCCGTGCGGTGGAAGTTTGCCAGAGGGCCGTTGCCGAGCAGCCTGCCGACAGACAGGCTAGAGTGCCCCTGGTTCCTTCTCAGCATCTGAGAGAATACGTGGAGGCACCTCTGCCTCTGTTGCTGCTTGCCTCCTGCGCTACAAACTGACCTGGCACTGCTGGCGCTTGCACTGCTTGGAGCCCGCTTCAAGCCCCTTTGCTGGCTGACTCGATGCTTGCAAGTCCTTGAGCACCTGAGTGCCTGCCAATTGATCCCTCAGCACCGCATCAGCATTGTTGTAACACCCTCAGTGTGACACTACACACACCCTGAGCACCTGCCTGTGCATCTCTTGGCAGTGGCTGGTGCACGCTGCAGTCATTGCTTACAAGCGCAGGCGTGTCCATCCGCATTGCAAGAGCCTCTGGCTTCCAGGCTTATTCTTTTGCTAGGCGCTGCGTTGCTTCACTTTACCTTCGAGCCAAACAGGAGATCCAGGGCGTTTTTCTGGTGGGACGGTGCCGCCGCTTTGCCGCCCTTCTTGCCGCCTGCCGCTGCGGGCCCTCGCTGCTGCTGCTTGGCCAGCGTCGAGGCTGTGACAAACACTGGCGGGCCCGCTGCCGCCGCCGCAGGGTTCTCCTTGCCCTTTTTGGTGCGCCATCCACCTGCTGCCACCGCTGCCTGCTGAGCCTTGAGCGCCCGGTGCGAACCTGCTGCATGCAGCCGCTGTCCGCCGCCGCTGCTTCCTCCCTGCCCGGACAGCAGGCTGGCAGCAGATTGGAATCCGGCGGGGGCTGCCGCACCTGCTGCCGCACCTGCCAGTTTGCTGCCGCCACCCTGCTGGCTGGGGTGGGGTTTGCTACAAACGTCGCACTGGCCGCCGCAGCGCCCCTGCTGCCACTGCTCACCGAAGTATGACAGCAACTGCGCATGGCGGCAGCGCTGGTCATCTTCACAGTACGCTTGCACCTGGGGGGGCGGGCGGAAGGGAGGGAAAGGCGAAGGGAGGAGGGAGAGCTCACATCCCAACCAAATTTGCAAAGGCAGGCCTCGAGGAAGGAAGAGGAATAAGCAAGCAGCCCAGGAGCAAAGCGCAAGGAAGAGTCAGCGAGAGCAGGATGGTGGCGCCTCCCAGCGGACCCTTGTCTCTTTGCTCTGGACTCGCCCCTCTGCTCTCCCACTGACGAGCAACCCAGCCGCAGTCAACGCTGCTAGCAAGACGCACTCTCCGCTGCGTCGTCTCACCCAACGCTGTGTCAGGGCCCAGACCAGCCCGTCCCCCACCGCTACCCTGCACCGCTGACTATTCATTGACGCCAGCCCAGGACCGCTGACCGCTAGCCCAGGGGGGCCCTTCCCACAATCACCACCACCACACGCTCACCTGCTTCAAAAGGTCCAGCTCCCTTTGGAACTGGCTCTTGTTGCGGCGCGCGCCCAGGTGCAGCAGTTGCACGATGCGGGGCACGTCCCGCTTGGCGTAGTACAGCACACACTCAGCAGGGGCCCCGTCGCGGCCTGCATGCACCCATTCGGGGAGGGGGAACCAGAGGGGAAGCTGTGGGATCAGAGGGAGGTAGGGGGCAGGGAGGTGTGGTGCGGGGGTGCGTGGTGCAGCTTGGAGCCTAGCATCGTGTGTCCATGAATGCAGTGAAGTGACATGTGGGGATGTTGGTTGCAATATGGCAGTGTTGCAAGTCTGCATCGCAAAGTTCCTTGTGGACTCATTGACTGTGAAGACACAACTTCCCAGCGTGTGGTATTGGTACCCCATCGGTACTGCAGTGCAGTACCAATGGGGTACTGCATTGCCGCCCAGTGGTACCGCACCTGCCCGCCCGGCTTCCTGGTAGTACCCCTCCATCGATTTGGACAGCGTGTAGTGTATGACCCACCGCACGTCGGCCTTGTCCACTCCCATGCCAAACGCGATGGTGGCAACCACAACCTGCGTCGGGGGCGCCCGCCGAGGGAGAGAGCGGAAGTGCAGAGAGATTGATGATTGATCCGGTGGCGAAAAGGGATGAAGTTGATTGGCAGAGAGAAGCGAGAGAAATGGCCAAGTGGAGGAGGGATAACGGGAGGAGGCACGAATGCGAGTGCTTCTGCCCCAGCAGGGAGAAGGTCAGGTGCGTGATGAATGGATGGGCGGCTCTGCACTCCCATTCCCCGCAAACGCCCCAATGCCCACCATCGCGAAAGTCAAGCCGGCAGCGAGTCAAGTCAAGTCAAATCAAGTCAAGCCACCAGCAGCAGTGGCCCCACCTTGCAACGCCCCGTGCGCCAGTCATTCTGCACCTGCATGCGCTGCTTGGGCGTCATGCCTGCGCAGAGAGGCGTGCAGGGGCAGGGTGGGGGGGGGGGTCAGAGTGGAGAGGCACGGGTGGAGGGGCAGGGGTGGAGGGACAGATGGGCAGGCACTGCTGTTCAGGTGGCTGGGCAGTTACTGTGCTGGCTTGGTCCCTGCCTAATCACACACGCACACATACACACGCCCTCACCACAACCACCACAACAAACAACGACAACCCAGCCCACCACGACCCACCTGCGTGGTAGTGTGCGGCGCTGACGTCAGTCTGCTCGCGGATCTGAGCCGCCACGGTCTCCGTGTTGTCGCGGGACAGGCAGTACACGATCCCGCTGCCATCCCTGTGGTTCCTGCAGGGCGCAGGGAAGGGGGCCGGTGGCGGGGGAGACAGGAGTCAGGCCAGATGAGCAAGTGCAAGCAGTACGTCACAGCACTGCCCCCCACCGCCGCCGCGGGCCACACACACAACAGCAACCCGCCACACACACACAGACACACACACACATAACAGCAACCCGCCACACACACACCTACGTACACACACACATCAGCAACCCGCCACACACACACACACACACACAATGCACACACTCACTGTATGAACAGCAGCATCGACTCCAGGTACTCCTCCAGGCCTGTCTCAGCGCTGCGGCCATACTCCTTCTGCACAGTCAGCGCCGAGGCAGGTGAGGCAGGCGAATACGCAGCACAGACGGAATGGGAGGGAAGCCGGAAGTACCATGCCACTCAGCCGCATGCACAGCAGGATAGGACAGAGCCGTGTCTCGGCCCTTCCGCAGCTCACCCGACACCTCTGCCGCCAGCCAGGCACAGCTGCAGCTGCAGTGCCCCATCCTCCCGCCCCGTTTCGACCCGACACAACACGCTGACTGGATGGAACACATCCAAGGCACCCTCCTGCTGGTGATCTGCTGGTGAGGCGAATCCCTAATTCCCAAACCCAAACCCAATACCCACCCAGCCACCACCCCACCCCACCGCCACAAGAGCCGCACCTTGATGACGCTGAAGCGGAGGTTGGAGCGGTAGAAGGACACCTGGAACTGTCGGGGGCAGGGCATGTGCAGGGTGGACAGCACGTCCTGGCGCACCTGTGTGGGTGGGAGGCGTGGGAGGGGTGTGAAGTCAGAACATGAGGTAAGGGAGTGACGGCAGCGGATGGGACACGCAGGCAGGCAGAGATGGAAGGAGCAAGGCAAACAGGCAGGCAGGCAGGCAGGCAGGCAGGCAGGCAGGCAGGCAGGCAGGCAGGCAGGCAGGCAGGCAGGCAGGCAGGCAGGCAGGCAGGCAGGCAGGCACCTCTTCCCCTTCCCACCCCACACACACCTTGGGTGTGGCTGTGGCAGTGAGTGCCATCATGGGCACCCCCCTGAAGTGGCTGCTCCTCACCGGGCCCAGCTGCTGGTAGTCGGGGCGGAAATCTGGGGGTGGGGGGGGGGGGGGGGGGGGGGGGGGGGGTGGAGGGGGGTGAAGGGAGTGATTGGGGGAGTGGCTGATGTTGCGAGTGGGTGGGTGCAGGCAACGAAATCACCAAGGCAAGTCAGGTCCAAGTCAGGGCAGACATTGGCAACGGCCTCAACTCCATACGTCGGCCAACTGCAGCCAAGGCAAAGGGCAGCCAATGCGCCCAGACCATTGCGAGCCTCATTTCCGTTCCAAGTGCCGCCCCCCCCTCACACACACACACACGCCACCCCAGCCTCAGCCGCACCATGGCCCCAAGCGCTGACACAGTGAGCCTCGTCAATCACTATTCGAGCCAGCAGGCCGCGGCTGTGCAGCGCGCTGCAAGGGGCAAGCAACAAGGCAGGTGACAGGGCGGGTGTGCGTTGAAGTGAGTGTGTTGCAGAAGGTGGCGGCGACAAAAGCGGCAAAGGCAGGGGGGGACTGCCGGGGATGGTGGCTGGGTCTGCGGCTCAGCACACAGCCTGCTGCTGCTGCAAGGGTGGCACTGGCGCAGAGGGGAGGTGACATGTGTGTGAAGCAGGGGAGCAGTGAAGGTGTCCGCTCAGCTCCCCGCATGCTCCCTCTCCCTGCTGCTCTCCCCGCCCTCCCCTTCCCTCTCCTGCCCCCCCTTCATTCCTCACCCCAGCGCTGCCTTCAGTCTCTCCCCCCTGACCAGCTGCTCGGGAGTGACGTACAGCAGCTTGACTGTGGGCCGAGCCTTGCCCAGCTCGAGAAACACGGCCTGGCAAGGTAGGGGCAAGGAAAGGGGCAAAGGAAGGGGAAGCAAGGTGGGCTGGTGACACGGCAGGCGGGTTAGGCTGACCGGCCGTTTCAAACACAGTCCTCAAGCTTGCTACCCCCGACCCCTCCACCGCCACTCTCTGTTGCGCTGCTCTGCCCTGTTGCGCCGCCCATGCCACCCCCCACCACCCCCTCACCCCACCTTGCTTTCGGTGACTGTCTGCTGTGAACTGAGGTAGGTTGTGGGCACGCCGCCGCTTGCCAGCAGCGTCAGTGCCTGCACCTGGTCTTGCATGAGGGACAACAGGGGGGTGACCACCACTGCAAGGGGTGGTAGGCCACGGGGGGGAAGAGGGAGGGGGAGGAAGGACAGGCGGTACCGCCAAAGTAAGGACGGGGCGCAAGGTGAGAGGTGAAGTGGGATTGAGGAGGACACGTCAAGAGCTTGCGAGACGGGGGGGAGGCGTGCAGGGGTGTGAAGCGCAGGGGCGGAGGGGCGTCGAGGGCCTGAGCGGCGTTGCGCGGGGAGGCCAGCAGGCACCATGCTGCGCCGCTCCGTCGGCTCTCTGCGGTGCAACAAGCGGTACCTGTGAGGCCTTTGGACAGCACCGCAGGTAGCTGGTACGTCAGCGACTTGCCGCCGCCCGTGGGCATCAGCACAAAGCAGTCCTTGCCGCTGAGAGCAGCCTCCACGATTTGCCGCTGCTGGGGGCGAAAGGCGGCGTTGCCAAACACCTGCGGCAACCAGGGGAGTAGTATGTTGAGGCACCGCCTGACCAGGCACATGCTGCCATAGCCCGCCAACGCAGGATGTTCCACCAGCAATACAGTTTCAGCCTTGTATATCCGAGGGTTGATGTTGTCGTGTGGCAAAGCACAGAGCAAGACGAGGCAGCACATGAGGGAGGACACGATAAGCTGTGGAAGTAAAGCACCAGGGAAGCCCACAAAACGCAATTTCAAAACAAACGGCTCCGCCGTAGCACAGTACCCAACCCGCAGTTCTTTGCGGCCGGCCCCATTGGCCACTGCTGCAGCCTGACGGACCAAAGCTGCTCCCCCGCTGACGCTGCGGCTTCACGCGCCAGCGGCAGCACCAGCCGCAATCCCTCCCACACACCGCCTTCACCTTCAGATTTGCAAAGTCAAGCAGGTCCAGCTGCTGCTCCTCCGCCGCAGCAGGACGCATCGCCTGCGCGCCCAGCACCTGCCGCTCTGAAGGTCGAGGCCCCGCCAGTGCTGCATTGCTGGCCACGCCCCGAGGCACGCGCTGGAAGAAGCTCTCAATGCCGCTGGCACCTCTCGCTGCGGCCCCCTGGCTCTGCCTGCCACCCACCGCCGCCTCCGCCGCCGCCGCTGAGGATCGCCGCCGCGTGGTGGAGGGTGGCAGGCGTGGCGCCGCCTCTTCATCGCTGCTCTCCTCTATCACTTCGGCCTCTGCTGCGGTCGCAGTCAGTGGCGATGCATCAGCATAACCCCAGCCTGGCTCTCCTCCTTCTGTTGCTTCTAACACTTCAAGGTCTGCTCCTGCCAGAGCCATGGGACACAGGGCCAGCAGGTGAGTTGTGAACAGCAGCAGAAACGTGAGTAAGCTCTGGGCAGCACTGGCCAGCATGGCAGCAGGGTCTTGCAATAGACGGCAAGAACAGCAGCACACGGCTGTGTGAGCTTGGCATCGTGGAGCAGCAGGGTGGATGCAATGTCAGCCAGCAGCAGGGTTGCAGAGCCAGCAGCAGGGCAGCAGCAGCGCAAATGCCAGAACCTACAACAGCGTCCCTCAGCGGCAGCAGCCGTCCCACCTGAGTCGCTGCCGTAAGCTACAGCAGCAGAGGCGGCGCCCTGCCGGCCTCTTCGCTTCCGGCCGCTGCCAGCAGGAGCATCCACATCCATGTTTTCGGCAACGCCATCCTCCTCCCCATCCTCATCCTCATCCTCCTGGCTGTCAGTTCCGCTGAAGCTGTAGTCAGGGCTTTCATATCCGGCAGCCTCGCCGCCGTCTAGCTGCCGCTCATCGCCGCCGCACTCCGCGAGCCCAGCCTGGGCGGTGAGCAGCCACTCCAGAAATGCGCCGACGGCTTCGTCTGTAAATGGTACCTTGGCAGGAGTGGTGCTGCGCTGCCTGCAGTATTCCTCAAACCCATCATACAGTGCCTCCTCTCCTATCGTCTCACCATACCCTGCAAGGCAGGCAAGAGAGCAGCGACGCCATCAGGCTGCGACAGGCGGAGGCGGGGGGCGGCAGAGCCCATCGAAGGCGCAATCGATTTGTTTGCCTTACCGAAGTCGTTCAGCACTGTTTCAACCAGCTTGTGCTTCATGCGTGCCGCCCCGAGTTCCCAGACTCAAACAAACACTTTGTTGACGCTAACTGCTTGTGCTGGGTCAGGAGAGTGACGAACTGCACAGCGTGCTGAAGGCCACGCATGATGCGCGACATCAGAACTTGAAGGATGCCGCCAGCCAGCGGGCGCAGCGCGCCGCTCCTTTGCTTCATAACTTAAGTGCGGTGCCATGTTTACAACATCCTCGGCAAATATGTCCGCCTGCTCACAGGCAGCAATTGCATTCTTTGCTGCACTTCAGCAAGCGCACAGCCCCGGGTGCGGCAGACAGCCTGTGCCTTTCGCCGCTGTCCGGTGAGTGTGCCTTCCGCCTCGACACATGGCCCCCACATGCAGCATAATCACATGTAGAGTCCTTCCGGCACCCCTTCCTTCTTCTTGTAAAGCACCTTCTCCTTTGCCTTTTTGAAGTCCTCGTGGGTGACGCACATGCGGCGCTCCCGCAGGGCCAGCAGCCCCGCCTCTGTGCACATGGCCTTGATATCGGCACCGCTCAGCTCATCCTGTGAAACATATCATAGAGTTGGGGCAGGAGGTTGAGGAGGTTGAGGAGGCTGGTGAAGCAACGTGGCAGGACACTCAGCAGCCAACCACCATGCACAAGCAAGCAAAGCAAGCAGCCCAGTCACTCTGCTAAAGCTCGCCGTCTGACATCCTTTTCAGCTCTTGTCTCCCCTGTCCCACACACACCACCACCGCCGCTCCATCGACCGCCCCACCTCGTGTCATCCAACACATTGCAGCCCCCAGCGGTCTCGTCCCCACCCCCACGCCATAACCACCCACCCAGCAAGCCACCCACCTTTGCCATCACAAACTCCTCGATGTTCACATCGTCGCTGGTGGTCATGCGCCCAGTGTGAATTTGGAAGATGCGCCGCTTGGTCTTCTGATCTGGCAGCGGAAACTCGATCTTGCGGTCAATACGGCCGGGGCGAATGAGTGCCGGGTCAAGAGAGTCTATGCGATTGGTGGCCATGATGACCTGGTCATTAAAAATGGGGGAGGTGGCGAGATTAATGCTTGAAAACATACAATGGAAGAAGAGACGGGGGGGGATATAAGTACACGAGAGGACCGAGGGAAGAAGAAAAGCAGGGCAGCACCAGATCGGGACCCTGCATGGTGCTGTTGACTGTTGACACAAGTAAGATCGTCAACCCGACACGAACTACCACTCCCCTGCCTGCCTGCCTGCCTGCCACCCAACCACTGCATCCTCGTACTAGGCGCCCCTCACTCCTCGCCACGCCACACAACACCCCCCCCCCCCCCAAACCAAGCAACCAGGCACCACCCCACCTTGACCTCCGTCATTGCATCAAAGCCGTCCAGCTGGTTGAGCAGCTCCAACATGGTGCGCTGGATCTCGCGCTCGCCGCCGCTGTGCGCGTCGTACCGCTTGGTGCCCACGGCATCAATCTCGTCTGGTGCGCAGCATGACACCAAGGACAGCAAGTGTCAAGGAGGTCGAATACAAGGTGTGCTCATCACACACACAGATTTGCTTACCTGCTTCACCAGCACAAGGCAGCAGCCCCCGCCCAAGAACCACACACACACACACAATGCATTTACATCCTATGCACATACCAACCACAGGTCTCACCTATGAAAACGATGGACGGCGCATTCTCATCAGCCACCCTAAACAGCTCCCGCACCAGCTTGGGCCCGTCCCCCAGATACTTCTGAATCAGCTCGCTGCCCACCACACGCAAAAAGGTGGCGGAGGTGGAGTTGGCGACTGCCTTGGCCAGCAGCGTCTTGCCGGTGCCGGGCTCACCATACAGGATGACGCCCTGCGGCGGTGGAATGTAACGGCAGTTGCAGGCAATCGAAGGCAGAAGAGATTTTAACCATGAATGCCACCGGCCTTTCCCTTTTCCGGTGAGCTTTAAGCCCGCCAAAAACCCTCTCCCACCCCGCCTGATTTGACAATGAGGCAGACCACCCACCTTTGGTGGCTTGATGCCAATGTCCTCATACAGCTCTGGGTGTGTGAGAGGCAGCTCCACAGCCTCCTTGATCTCCTGGATCTGCTGGTCCAGCCCCCCCACATCAGCATACGTCTCACTGGGCGCTTGATCCACCTGCTCAGGTTGGGTGCACGCAGCACGGCATGGCATGGTGATACAGCACAGCACGGCACAGCACAGCACAGCGGCGCATTCAGCAGGACACAGTTGTACAAACACCAGGCGTGTCGCATGTCAAGCCAACTGCTTTTTCAATGCCAAGCCAAGCCGAACACACCACACCATGCCAGTCCATGCGCACCAGCGCACCGCCCTTCAACCAACCAATCCAACCCACCTTCATCACGTTCACGGCAGGGTCAGCCTCGTCTGTGAGTATGCCCACCACCTGGTTGCCCTGCACCAACAACAGCCCCACCAATGGACCAACGGATCAGAGAATCGGTCAAAGAAGGAAAGGACGGCGGAAGCCAAGGTGAGGGCAGGTGTGTGAGGAGGTAGTAAAACAGGGCGGCCATGCATGCTGCTGCGTAGCCAGGCTACAGAGTGACAACTGCCTCGAGCTCGAGCTGCACTGAAGCCTATGCGCAGCGAAGCAGCAGCACGGGCAGCCAGCAGCAGCAGCACAGCCCAGCAGCACCAGCACAGCACAGCAGCACCAGCACAGCACAGCAGCACCTGCACAGCCCAGCAGCACCAGCACCCAGGCACCGCACCTTGTTGTGCAGCAGCACCGTGGACCCAGGCTCCAGCTGCATCTTGTCCACAAACGACATGATGGTGACGTAGTACTCAGGACCGACTGCGGCACAGATGATGCGGTACGGTGAGGGACAGTACAGTGGCGACCACTAGTGGCGACCTTTAGTGGTGCATCGTCACCCGCAACCGACCAGAGAGCGGAATGGCGGCAAGCACAGCTCTTGCGGGTCGGCAGCAGTACAGATGCAGGATGAGGTGAGTTGCCTTCTCGCTGCTTGCCAGACTGTCTGCCTTGAGCACGCACCACCTAGACCACTGACTTCACCAGGGTTCCAATCCAGCCAGCTGCCACTCACCCGCTGATGAAACGATAGCGTGGCTCTCGTCAATCATTTCATCCAGGGTGCCCACACTCAAAGGTGTACCACGCAGCTCATCAACCTGTGACGTGGGGCGGCAGCAGGGTAGAGCAACGTTGCAGTGGTTGCAGCGGCGCTGAGGGGAAAGGCAGCAGAAAAGGCAGCACGGCAAGGCCCCCTGCGGTCCGCTCCCTGCCACAGTAGATGCGAAGAAAGAGGGGACAGCACACACAGCTGAACAAATCACAAGTTGCCCGTGCTGCAACTCCTGCTCTTGTGTGACCGATTCCCTGCTAGCAGCAACCGAACAATCAAGCAACCATCGTCTGTGCCACACACACGGCGACAAGCGGCGCACCCCCACGTCTCACTCCGCCGCACACCGACCTTAGAGCGCTCCTCCTCGTTTCGCTCGTCGGCTGGCTTCAGCCGCTCCTGGTTCTGTACAAACTCTTCCTCCATAAGCAGCCAGTCCTTGACTCGCTCCAGCTTGAGCAGGCGCAGCTTGCACTTGGCAGTGGGTGTGATGGTCGGCAGCTTGGTGCCCAGCGACGCCGCGTTCCGCCGCCGCTGCTTCTTGCCGACACGGGGAGGTGGGGCTGGCGGCTCATACTTCTTCTTCTTCTCCTACAATTTGTGAACAAATGAGCACAAGCAGGAACGGCATGCAATTGTGGGTGCAAGGGCGGGTGCGGCACCCTGACCGATGTCCGCCTGCACCGCCTGCCGTGCAGCGGGAGCTGGAGCTAGGGCACGCCGACCACCAGAGCCTCCAGTGCCCGCAGTGTGGCTGTGCTGAAGTGCAGGGAAGGTGATCACAAGAGAGCAAGGGCCCCGCTCACCTTGTCCTTGCCGTCCTGACCGCCGCCACCACCAGGGGCGGATTGCCCTTGTCCCATGGCTGCACGCCGGGGCTAGGGAGGCTGCCAGAGGCGAGCCGATCACAGCCAAGCAGGGGTCGTGGCTGCAAGCTTGGCTGGTGCTGTCGGTCTGCGATCCGTGACTGGATGCCTGTGCGAGTTGGCCTCGCTTGTCGGCCAAAAGCAATACCGTACTTCGTTTCGGCAGCCACCTGACGCGTTCAACCGGCGCCCCAGTCGTGGCGGATCACTCGCGGCTCGACATTGCGCATCATCAGCAATCCAGCAGCCGAGTTAGTTACAGCCGAAGTTAGTTCAAAACAGCTCGCCTCCTCGCGGCGTCATGGCAGCAGCAGACGAAACGCAAGGCGGGCGCATGCGGCATGGCAGGCGGCTGAGAGCGCTGGAGGACGCCTTCCACCGCACAGTCAAGTATGCTTTGCGCCCTCAGGACTACGACCAGTTCCAGGAACAGTTTCCCGTCTTTCACAATGCACTGGTGCAAGATCTGCACAGCGGGTACCAGCAGGTGAGCCCAGGGGGCGGCGACTTTGCCGCCTAGCAATTACCGTTCAGTGAAAGCGAAGCAAATCCCTTGTGCAGGCGCTGCATCACACGCGCGTCAACATTGAGGCAGACTTTGGGGAGCTATGTGAGGAGCATGGGCTGCGAGACAAGCTCAACACACTCGAGGTGATGTGTGAGGAGCAAGGCATCGGTGATGGCGACGCGGCAGAGGGTGCCAGGTGGGACGTGGGGAGTTGGGCAGGGCAAGCAATTGGCAGCATGAGTAAGCGCATGCTTTCCAGGGGACTACAAGGAAGAAGTGCATCTGCCAGGATCCAGACTGCTTTCCTGGGAAAAGCAGCTTGCACCCCATGCTTGCTTGCAGCCCACCCCATGTTTTTGCCTACCGGTGCCCTCACCCTCTGCAGGCAGCCGGCCCTGGGCCCCACAAACGCCATCCGCCTCAGCCTGCTGCGAGCCAAGCAGCAGGAACTAGAGTGCCTGCGAGATGTGCTGGCAGACGTGCAGGCCAAGAACGACGCATTGCAGGGGCAGATGGTGGAGCGGCAGCGGCAGGCGCAAGAGCTGATTGCCAAAGCGCAGGTGGGATCAGGTGGCGGTATGCCTTTTGTGCTGGCATGGCAGCATGTGTGGACGACCGCAGCCTGTACTGCGTATCATCAAATGGTGGCTCCCTGTGCTACCTGTATGGGTGCCGTTGCCTGATGAATATGTGTGAGATGGCACCTATGCCTGCCTGCCTGCCTGCAGCCCATCGGCACGCAGCTGGATACCATGCACCTGTCCAGCAAGGCGTGGGCCAACCGTGTGGCAATCGACCCGGTGGGATGAAGGGCCGTGTGGAGCCACAGACAGCCTCCGTGGGGTGTTCTGTCGACGGCTGTCGCTATGTTTGCCAATCAACACTGCAGGCTCTGTGGCACCACCCCTCCTGTACTCTTATATGTTCCATTCAGTTGTACGCCCATGCTGCATTTCGCAATGCCGCTCCACAGCACAGCAGCACCATGCAAGCAACTAGGCAGCCGCAATATCAGGCGCAGCAGCAGTCAAGCAGCAGCAGCTGCCAAGCAGATTCATGTTACGTTGCCTTGCGCTGACCAGCTTGAAATAGGGTTGGTGGGTGCAGATCTCCCTTCCAGTCTTTTGTGCCACCCTGCTTGTGTCCTGCTTGTGGGATGCCCGCCGATGAGCGATGTGTCAGTAGCATTCCCGTATTCGTACTCGTATATCTCTTTTTTCATTGTTGTTTGTGCCGTTGACTCTTTTCATTGTGTGTTGATGATACAGAAAATCCACAATACAGCTTAAAGTGCAACAGCAGTCCGCTGGCCGCTGCTGAGACTTGCTTCTTAGGAGTGGATGCTGTGAAAAGCATTGGGAGATGTCCATGATTTGAGGCTCTCACTGAATCGTGCAGCAGCAGTCTTGCGTGTCGTCGTAGCCTTGGGGGCCGGGGTGGCCCACAGGGCCGTGCGCCATCTGCTGAGGTATCTGAAAGGTGTAGGATGAGGCGGCGTAGTGTTGGACAGGCAGCCAAGCATTCACGGGCAACTCACAGAGGGACCTCTCACGCTTGCACTCACATGCTTGTGCTGCTGGCAGAAGAACCCCACATTGGGCCAGGGAAAGTAGTAGGGGCCGGCGCCACAAGCCTGCGCAGATGAATGGCGGCTGGGTGAGGACACTTGGTGTTTGGAGCCGAGGCCCCTGCGCCGCGGCTTTCCACACCTTGCAGCGAGTCGCGTAGAGAGGCCCCCTGCACTGCCGGTGGTGGTATCCACAATACATGCCTCTGTCGGCGTTTGCGACTCCGTGATACCCGCACCGATACCCCTGAGCATTGGTGCCGTTGCACTGGACGAGTGGCATGACGGGCGACGATCCCTGCGCAACGAGTGGACACAAAACAGATGGAGCGAGCCTCCGAGACGAATTGGACGCGTGGCAAGGGCGGGGCAGCAAGTTCGCACCCACAAACTAGCAGTGGGGGGGAGCTTGGGGGTGCTCACCGGAATGGCAATACTTGTACATCGCCATGTGCACTGCTGTGTGCCCGCCCGTTGCTCACCCATCTCATCCAGCCCACCATCAGCTCATGTGCTTGCCCTAGCACGGTCAACGGCGTAATTCCATTCCTTGCGGCTCATTTCGTCGACTGGCATTTCATAGCTGCACACCAAAGTTCATGGCTTGCACAACACACATCAGTGCGTTGCCGGTCCGCCAGGGCCTGCAGTTAGCACAATGTCGCAGACACAGCCAAGCGCAACGGCAGGGCATGGCACACCGCTGCAAATGTTCGCCACAGGTGAGTGATTGCGCAGGAGGAATGCTTAGCCAAATGTTGCGCCGCCGCTGCTGCCGCTTGCGGTTGCACTGCACCTTTGTCGAAATGAAGCTGACGCGTGCAGGTGGAGTTGCAAGTCTGGGATGTCGTTCGCTACAACACCAACATAACAGCGCCCTCTAGCGTAGCCCTGGGCAGGGTCAGCCGGGTGGAGGCGGCACACGTCACCATAGAGCGGCTGGAGGAGGACCCTCGCAACCTCGTGTGGCTGGTATCACACAGCGAAGAGGATGAGCAGGTGCCTTTGGAAGCGGTGGTGTCCACTGTCGAGGCAGACTATCTGCAGCTGGTTGATCCAGACAGAGTTTCCAACCCACACGGCGAGCATGCCATCGAAGCGTATCGCTTGCTGGAGCCGCTTGACGCTGGCGCTGCTGCCGCTGCAGCGAAGTAGGAGCTGCTGCACCAGCCCTTGTCCTCCCTTGTGTCTGTTGCCAGTACCCTTTTGATGTCTTCATTCTATGCGCTGTATTGATTTCTCACCCTTTAGCTATGCTGCCTGGCTTTCGCTGTACATGCATCTCGCTGCATATTTTCAAGCCGCACCGCCATTTGTAACGGATTCTTCCAGCCGGTCTCAGCCTTGCAAGACGGTCAGCCATTGTTGAACGCAAGGTAAAGAGTCAGGTGCAGTTGAGAGTGACACGAATCCCTCTTGGATGCAGTGCATCAAACACCAGCCCACAAATTACATGTACGCATTGGCAAAAGCTCAAAAGCAGCAAAGCAGAAAAAACTACAAACAGACATCACATCCCACCCCCCTCATGCTCCGCCACCCTTGCCGTGCCCAGCGCCCTGCACACCCGCCGGTGCCCAGCCCGCCAGTCCGCGTGAGAGCAAGCAGTGCCACAATACCAGGCCACTCGGCACTTTGAGCACCGCAGGCTGCCTGCCCCCTGCTTCGCAGCAGGGCCACCCTCGCCAGCCAGGTTGGCGCAGCGCAGGTAGGCGCAGCTGCGAATGGCGGACGCCTGCGCCAGCACCAGCCCATCACCTGGCTGCGGCTCGCGGCGCAGCAGTGTCAACACATGACCACGACGAGCGGCAGCAACAACCTGCAGGCATGAATGTGTACGCAGGATTTGTAAGACTTTGCCAGGCATGCACAGCATTGCTGCCTGCCAGGGTGAAACTGCCAGCGCTGCAGGCCTCACGTCATCAGCCGCGACGGCCAGCATCTCCGCCACCTGCACCAGCGCCTGCTGCACTGGTGGGCTGGAGGCCAGCGCCGGTGGCCCAAACTGCACTGCTAGGAGCAATTCTGGCGCCAAACGCTCGTCCTCATCGTCCTCCAACGCTGGACATGAACCAGCCACCAGCACGGCCTCGGCTTGCGCTACGCTCATGGCCAGCAGGTGCCTGCAAGGTGCATTCAAACGGCATACATGAGCCATCATGGGGCCATCAGCAGCAGCAGCAACAGGGCACTGAGAACAGCATATGGCGGTCAGCGCACCACAGGCAGGTCAGAGACAGCTGGCGCCAACTTGCCTGGGCACCTTGCTATAACAAAAGGGTGGTTCTGCGCCGCTGGAGGTCTCAACCAACCCGCCTGCGGTGCTGATGCGCGCTGCAGAGTGCATACATACGTGCATGCAGCCCATCATCTGTTTCACCGCATCACGCGTGGCCAAGAAGTCTGCTGCGCTGGAGTAGAACCAGCGACACAGCGCTGTGTGCACCTGCCACAGCGCCTCAGCTGCCGCAGTGCAGTCTGCAGCGCTCCAGGAGCCTCCGCTGCCAAGGCCGCAGCTGAAGTGTAACGTTGAGGCTGCGCATTTGCCGACAAACATGAACACCTGACGTGTCAGCTGTGCGTCGCCTGTCGGTCCCGCACGCTCTCCTTCCACCCGCTGCTGTTGCTGATCTGCCAGCGCTGCCATCGGCGGCACTGCCAGCAGCAGTGCGCTGCTGGCTGCGCAGCAGACTGACACATCTGCCAGGCTGCTGACTGCGAAGCGCCGGCTCAAGCCACCACCGCCAGCTGGGCCAGCGGGTGCCGCTAAACATGTATCAATGACCGCCAAAATGTTGGCGCACTGATTCAGCACCTCTTCAACGAAGGGACTGAAATTCGGCTGGTCTGCCGCCAACGTTTCATGCTCGGCGACTAGACGCAGCCCTCTGGGCAGCTGTGGCAGCACTGGCAGCAACTGCTGTAAGATCTGCTGGCGCTGAGCGTCTCCCGCTGCCGCCCTGTCCTGCCCTGACTGCCGCCGAAGAACCTCGTTGCAGACTAAGCACACCGTGCCCAGCAGCAGCGTCAGTCCAATCCAAAGCGGTCCCAACTTTGTAAGTGTCAGCGCGTCGGAGCAGCGAACCGGCGCCACCAAAAAAAGCTGTGCAGTGGTCTGCAGAGCACGCTGTGCGCTGCTGCTGATATGGAATGACCCTGGCGATGCCAGCTCCTGCTCAAAAGCGTCGGCAAGCTGTACGGAGACCAAGAGATGAGCGCTCAAAGTGACTGTGTCCCAGGTAAGGTCGCATGGTTGCCGGTCTGCTGGCAGCTGCAATGCCACGGAATCTGCGTGCAGGTGGGACAACAGCAGCTGCACCAGGCCGCGCTGAGCAGCTGAATCGCGCTGCAGCGCTGCAGAATAAGGCTCGAACACTTGATGCATGCATATCATGGAAGCAATGCCGACGAGGCGCCGCTGCAAAGTGAGGGAAGGGCCTGCATTGGATCGGGGCGGGGGGCAAGAGTCGAGTGGTCAACGGTAAGCTACAAGGGGGGATGTGGGGGACATGTGCAGCGTAGGGCGGCGCAGTCTTTCGTTGCAAGCACCATCACATGTTAGGTTTGCACAACTCCCCCCTACCTCTGCTGAAAGATCTGCCCTGCATGGCAAGCGCTCTGGTGACAGCCGCAGACAGCCACGCCCGCACGCGCTCCGGCGCAGCCAGTGCGACAAATCGTTGGAAACACGCCTCTCCTTTAGTTGCTTGCTCCATCAGCACCATCAGCAGACATGCCTGCTTCAGCAGCACACCAGTCTCCAGCTGTGCGCCTTCAACATCGCTGGTGCTGGCATTCGGCCTCGCCATCAGCACAAGGCCACACTCCAGTGGCAGCGTGATGCAGCCGAGCAGCGCTTGCCTGGCCTCGGGCAGATCATAGTGAGCTGCCAAGGCATGCAGAAGCTGGCACAGTGAACAGGCAGCCGCGAATCTATCAACCACGCTCCTAGACGCTGCAATGCCGCCATTGCGCAAGTTGTCAGCCATTTGGGTGCCCAGCGCAGCCAGCTGCCTGGCACCTGCCTGTGTAGCTCTGCATGCATGACATGCGACACAGTTTTCTTTGGCACACATCGGGATACGCCGCCTTTCCCCATCAAAATCATGCAGTCAAGCGAGCATGAAGACCAGGCTGCAGCAAAGCAGGCGCACATCGGAAGCTAGCAATCCCACCTATCCAGTGCTGCAACCGTTTCAGCGTTGACAAAGCTGAGCATGACAAGAAGAGATTGGGAAAAAGTAACCGCACGGTCTTCAAGGTCGCATGCATCATTACGGCTTCTTGCATCACACACTCTGTTCACCAAGCTAGTGAGCACGCCAACGACGGCGGGCGAGAGGGTGGTGTCGGCCATCGCGGGGCGGCGGCGGGGCTTTTGCGTTGCGGTGTTGGTGTTGCGGTCTCGCCGCCTGACGCACTGCTACTGAAAGCGGCAACAGGGCCCTTTTGAATGGGCGGCACAGTGGCGAGCGATGAGACCAAAGTGACGAGACGTCGGCATGAACAAGCAAGCTTTGAAAGCTCAAACGTGAAGCACTGGTGGATTAAACAGCTCAAGCCACCACTGAATCGCTGCAACCTACAGCGATGCCTGATCCTGGCCTTGATTAGCGAGAGCGGCGGCGGCAATCCCATTGATACTGTTTCAGTGTAAGGCTTCTCCACACACATCCCCTTCCTCCACACGCAATGCCTCATGCTTTTCGAGGAGTGTTTACACGTGACGGCATCAAACAACCACTTACTGCTTGCATGTAAGGCGTACATTTGCAAGCACGCACCCGCTGCAGCGATCCCCCCCCAAGCCTGGCCGCAGCCGCGGCAGCCCTGCACAAGCACACGATGGGTGGGTGCGTCCCAACTGCCGACCAAAGTCGCATGCCTACCTGGCCCACTGCCTGCCAGCAGCCCACCGGTCGACCGCAACTGAATTTGCAGCCTAGCTCAGCCTGCAGGGCAGGACAAAAGCCACCAAGCAACGGAAACGGCAGCGGCGTGACAGTGGCACGCAAAGGCAAGCGAGACACAAGCAAAGCCTGCAAGCTACGCCATGGCAGAGTACAGCACACAGCGTGGCACAGCACACAGCCCGGCACACAAAGCCTGGGGGTGAAGGAAGGCTGCGCCACGCCTTCCTCACATGACGGCAATCGGCTTCTTGGCTGGCTGCTGCGGCCCCGCCTCCTTGCCCGTGGCAGCTGGCTGGTGGTGCAGCACCGTCCACTCTCCCACGTCCCCAACCGCAGCAAGCGTTGCCTCTTCTGAGGCTGTGGCCCGCTCAGCTGCAGTCTCTTCTGCACCGGCTGCAGTCGATGGCGGCGCCTGCAGCGCAGCAGCGGGCGCGGGAGGGGAGGGCAGGCAGCAGCGGCGGCGGGAACTGGTTGCAGCGCTGCCAGCCCTTGGTTTAGCTGGAGATCGAGGCGGCAGCAAAACGCCATACCAAGAACAACGGCAGAAGCGCGTGCGGGCCTTCAGCAGCACAGCACAGCACTAGCAGCAGCTGCAGCAATTGGTACTGAGTCCACCTCCTGCCCCTCGGCCTGCTGCTGCTCCACATCAGCCATCTGGATGTCACTGGGCTCAGGAGAACTGGCTCGAAAGGGCGGCTGTGTAGTGCCTCCGCCGCCAGATGCAGGCGCCGCCACGGCCTCCGCAGCCATCTGTTGCCGCTTGGCCACCGCCGCTGCCAGCTCAGCCATCTCAGCGCTGAGGGAGGGGCGCTTGCTGCCGACCAGCTGCGGCTTGACCGCTGCTGGCTCCTGAACGCCGCCGTTTGCAGCGGGCTGCGATGATGCCGACGCTGCTGCTGCTGCTGCTGCTGGGGCTTCTGCTGCTAAGGCGGGAGCCGCGGTTGTGCTGTCGGCCTTTGCGCGGAGCCAGTCGGGGAGCTGTCGCTGCAGCAGGTGCCGCACTGTGATGTCCATTCCTTCCCTCCTGTGCTCAAACTCCTTGACCTTGAAGGCAAACTCGTTGACTGGGTGGGTGAGGTCAACCTTGGACTGCGGGATGATCATCGCCTGGCTGTACGAGTTGTACACTTGGGGCTGCAGCGAGGGACACATGTTTTGATGATGTTTGAATAAATCGACAGTAAGGACTGGCAAATGTTAAAAGAGTGTGTGGGTGTTTGTGAGCGCGGATGGTGTTGTGCGAGGCCAGAAAAGACAGACTGCCAGATCAGGAAACTGGCAAATCCACGCAGGCAGGCAGGCAGGCAGGCAGGCAGGCAGGCAGGCAGCAGCATCAAGAGGACAAGCCAGGCGGACGCCAGCCGCCGACAACAACCCAGCAGCAGCAAGGCGGCAGCAGATCGAGCAATAGACGGCAGCAGCAGGCATACCTTCTTCTTGCTGAGCCCCATGAAATAGAAACAGCGCAGCTGCTGCGCCTGCTGCTGTTGCTGCGATGCGGGTGGTTTGAATGCTTTGGGCCAAGGACGCACATCAACCATCATTCCAGCACTCTGCAAGGCAGTTGTTGCAGGGGACGGAGGGAGGAGGGGAGCAGGCACCTCAGCATACACAGCGGCTGAACAGACATGGATTTGAAGGCCCATTAGGGCTATACCAACTCACATTTACAACTCGCCAGCTGTCACAGGGAAGCCAGGCCGGGCACTGGCAGCAAGTCAGCTGGCACTTCAGAGGCTGGTCACATGACTGCCTGGGCAGGCTGTCTACAGGGCGGCATCTGCAAGCTGCCTGCCTGTGGCCTGCCTCCTCCCAGGTCTCTCCCCCACCGCACCACTGCCTGCCTGTGGCCTGCCTCCGCCCGGATCTCTCCTCCACCGCACCTTGATCAACAGGCGCATGCGCGAATGCACCCAGCCCTCCCAAACATCAAAGTCCTCCTGATTCGCCGCCACCACCTCCACCTGACCGGCAAAGGCACCAAGGTGAGAGGCCGGCAGAAATGGGGACAGCAGCCACCAAAAGCTTGCCTAAAAACGCCAACAGGCAAACTCTGCCGCTGTATGAAAATATGCTGGCCCATGCCGACCCAACAAGCAACACAACAACCCAGGGCTACCAATTTCAATTGCCATGACTTGCTGCGCTCCGCCCGTGCGCTCAGCTGTGCGCTGCACGCAACCAGCCACCACCTGGCATGCGAGCCTCCTCTCAGCAGCTGCATGCATCCCTCCTCTATGCAGCCACCCAGCCACCCACGCCCACCTGCAAGAAATGCTTGAAGCCCTCGAAGAAAGGTAGCGGCTCGAGCAGCTTTGACCAGTCTGTCAGCGCACCACCGCTGCCGTGGGCCAACACCAGCCCGCACACCTCGTCACCTGCAGGAGGCAGGCGGGCAGGCGGGCAGGCAGCTGAGTGTTGAGTGGCAGGTGGACAGGCAGGGCAAAGACGGCAGGACAGCACAAGACAGAGAGGCAAGAAAGGCAGGCAAGCAGTGTGCTGCCTCTGCCGCTGCCAATACTGAGCCCCTGCTGCATGTGCTGCTGCGTCCAAGCACTCGGGCTGGTTGCATGTCGCAACCCGGCTTCCGCAGCCGTGCTCCAATCGCTCTGATCCTCCATCAACACGGGTCAACGACACCACACAATCCAGCCCGCACCACACCAGCCGCATCACACAGACCACTCCGCTACCTTTCCCCACCACAACCACCCATGTGTCAAGCTCACTCACCGCGCTTGAACTCTTCTGCCATGACAGCCAGCGTGCACTCGGACACGTTGTAAGACGAGTTCATGGATGGGTATGCTGGCGTGATGATGGGCATGAGATGGGTGCGATCCCTCGGGTTCTCTCGTGGATCCCACACAGGCATGGAGAGGGTGGCGTCTCGCTCTATGGGCCGCAGCATGATGGGCGTGGGCCAGCCCCACTGGCAGAACACCTGCGGAAGGGGAGGGGAGGGGCAACCACACAGATGGCGGTACGTATGGCGGTACAAGGTGCACAGTACCGACATCACAGTGCTGTACTGCATAGCCCGGCGCTGGCTACACGCAGGGGTAAGTGGGGCAGCAAAGCTTGCTTTCTGGTCGTGCAACAGACCCAGAGACATGAACACAACCCCAACCGCCTGCCCGTTGCAGATATGCAAGGGAGGCAACCAGGCACCCCCCTCCTCATGCACAGCCACTCTCTGGACGGCTTTAAGAGGCTCACTTTGAAGAAGCGAGAAACGAGGAGGGAGGGCGCTGCATTGGGGTACAGGTTGCAGACGTAGGCCACCAGTATGGCCCAGTTCACTCCCCCAAGGTATCCCGTAACGTTGCTGTACACGCCTCGTCGCTCGGCCCACAGCTTCAGGGCGCGCAGCGTGGTGCGGAAGTTTTGCACACTGGGCACCTCCCTGTGATGGGGGAGTGGCGCGTCAGCAGGCAAGGGCGGCATGAGCTGGGTAGAGTCGGCAACTCGGTTCAAGATGATGCAGGGCAGGGTGTGGAATTTAACCCAGGTGCCTGGTGTCCTTCAAGCGTGCAGTTCCTCCACAGCATCGCCAGCCCAGCTAGCCTCCTCTTCTCCCCACTACAGCTTCAACAAGAGCAAGCATGCAGTGGCATACGAGCCACAGCGCACTCCCAGGGCCCCCACCGACTCACATCCCACCCCACCCCTGCCAGCCAGCCAGCTCACCGCAGAATCATGTCTGTGACGCGGCAGCCGTTAAGGGAGCGCACGCTCTGGTCGTCACAGTGGCGCAGGGTGTGTGTGGCGCCTATGTCCAGATCCTCTCGAACCAGGGGAATGGAGAGGCGGGCGTACAGCAGATCGATGGAAATGCCGCAGAACTGTACCGCAGGGAGTGAGGGGAGCAAGGCGGCAAGAGTTGAGGAAGCCAAACGGCAGGGCAGGTGAGCGCCTGAGCTGTCGACCGACGGGGCTGCACAGACCGCCCGCCCACCACTAGCAGACCGGCAATGTGCATTGAAGCCTACGCAGCAAGCAGATAGTACGACGCCTGCCAGGCTCTTCCACGCAGCACCCAGCACCCCTGTTGCTGCCCTCCACCCCTCTGGCTCCACACCTTCATTTCCATCACTGGCACGTAGGCTGCGGTAACGGCTCGCAGGTTGTCGACTTCCGGCAGGGCGCTGAGCTGCGCCTGCAAGCAGTGCGGCTGTGAGCCAAAAAAATCTTCTTCTCGCGTTGCGTACGAAGGCCCCACACACAACGTATCTATATCAGCCCCCGGGCCATGCACGCCCAGTCGGTATGAGCCAAAGGTGAAAATTTTCGAGTTGGCATCCTCTGCTGGGTGCCCACGCAGCGCCGCCACGCCACGGATCCACTCCTTGACCAGCGAGTCCAGGCGCCCCAGCACCACCTCCCGCAGCTCTGCCTCCTCCTGAGATTCGTACAGCCCCTGGTCACGCAGGTACTGCAGCAAGGTAAGGACGAGCACCGTAATGCAGCACAGCGGCGACACAATTGGTCGAGGCCGCCAGTCGGAGGCGGTGGCTGGTGCCGAGTGCTCATCGCGTTTCCTGCCAGCCCACCTGGTCCAGATCCCGTGTGTGCTTCAGGTCAAGCGGGCTGGGCAACGACAGGCTGATGGGCTCGATAAACGGCTTGGCACGAGCTGCCATCGTCCTCTAACCGCCGTGGCGCTGCAGGGATCACTCCACACACTCAATAAGGGGCTATCCAGCTGCGTGGCGTCAACCGGGGGGCGAGGCTGGACTGGACAAATGCAGAGTGAAGAAGAGCTTTATGATTGGGCTTGCAAGCCGAAGTCAAGCGAGGCTTTGTTTGGGCGCCGAAACCGCGAGCCGCCAATTCCTGCCGCAGCAGGCACGCAGCACGGAGCTCGCTCCCTCACCCACCGCCCCAAACTCATCGTGCATTTGCGACAGCAGCGCCAGGGCCTCGGAGAACGTCTTGGCTGCCCGCATGCGGCATGCAGTGACGATTGACGGCTGAACGCAGCACACGCATTGAGGGCTCGGATCCACGATGCAGAGCTCCCTGCATTCCAAGGAAATCACCACCGCAACGGTGGAGGCCGTCTCGTTTGGCTTCTTCAACGATGAAGAGGTGCGCTGGGCCTCCGCTCGGGGCTGCAATGGACGCAGAACGGGCCGCGGGGCGTGTAGTGCACGCCCCATGGCCACTGCGTCAGTCGCCAGCGTTCACCGCCACCCGTGTGCTCACTTCGCGTTGGCGGTAACACCTGCCTGGCTGCGTTTGCAGGTGCGCAAGATCAGTGTCAAGCGCATTGTGGCCCCCATGATCTTTGATAACATGAAGACGGCTGTCAGGGGAGGCCTGTATGACCCAGCCCTCGGTCCCATGGATCCCAAGGCTCGGTGTGTAGCGCTGCTGCTAGCTGTTGCTCCTGTGCTTGGCTTGTTGCACAGTTATGTTGCTTCTTCTGGGCAGCTCAGCCACGTTGACCTTGTCATCCTGTGCTGCGCGGTGTTTCAAACGCGGGGCTGATCCCGCGTGCGTAATTGCTGCTGCTTTGGCATTTGTTGGAGCACAATGTGGTGCATGGGTCGAGAGCACGCACGACTTGTGCGTCTGTGCAGGTGTGCCACCTGCGGGCTCACAAGCTACGAATGCCCGGGACATTTTGGGCACATCGAGCTGGCGGTACCGCTGTACAACCCTTTGGTGTTCATGTGAGGCTGCTGCCACCAGGCCGATAAACCAGGCCAGAAGTGAATCCTGCAACCGCAGCCAGGCATCAGCAAGTGACTGCATGAACACATGCATGACTACCAGTCGGCACTGCTTGACTCACCTTGCTGCCTGCCTGCTTGCCTTCCCGCCTCTTGTGCCGCCCTCTCCCTCCGCAGCACCCTGTACAAGCTGCTGCGCTGCACCTGCCTGCACTGCTTCAAGTTTCGCATGGTTGGGGCGGAGGTAGAGCGCTTTCGACGCCGCCTGCAGCTGCTCAGCCAGGGCAGGCTGGTAGAGGCGCAGGATCTGATTGTGGGAACAAGTGCTGCAGCCAAGAAAGCAGGTGGGCGGCCCTGCAGAGGTGGCGGCAGGCACCACACGCTGCGTTGCTGGCCGCAGCCGTAGCCTCACTTGGCACTGAGTTCGTTGTGGCTAGCAGCATCATCAGTCAGTCAGTCATTAGTCAGCTATTCACATCATCCGCTCGCTCGCAGCACAAGTAAACATTTGCTGTGCTGCGTTCCGTGCTGTGCGAGCATCGCTGCGCTGCGGTGCCAGCTGCGGTGTCGTCATGTGCCAAGTTGAATGCAATAATCTGATACCGAAGCTGCCTGTGCTGTGTGTGCAGGCGGTGAGATCTTGGACGAAGCTCTCAACCAGTTTGCAGACATCCCAACAGGGGCCGGCAAGCAGTTTAGCTACAATGTTGCCAAGGGCATCAAGGAGAGCGCGATACGTGCCAGCAGCGGTGCGTGTACATAGCCAGCTGTGCCCCACAGTTGGAGGTTGCATGTTCCTGTTGGTGGCGGCAGGCGGGCGGGCCTGAAACACTCGTTGGAAGGTGGAAAGCGTGGCAACGCTTGCAGGCATCAGTAGAAGGCATATGGCAGCTGCTGCCTGGCTGTGTCTCATACTTGGCTGCCCTGCTGCCTGCCTACGTGCAGGCAAAGGCCCACGCAGCCCTGAGTGCATGACTGCACAGACGCTGGAGGCCATGATAGAAACGATAGGAGACTTCTTTAAAAAGCAGCCCACAGGGGGCAAGTGCCACAACTGCAACGCCAACAACCCCACCATCAAGCGGTGGGTATACAATTGTGCCTGCGCTGGGGCA
The DNA here is from genome assembly GCA_023343905.1 of Chlorella vulgaris. NCBI lineage: Eukaryota > Viridiplantae > Chlorophyta > Trebouxiophyceae > Chlorellales > Chlorellaceae > Chlorella > Chlorella vulgaris. The sequence continues at coordinate 685,823 of SIDB01000011.1, read as the reverse complement.
ACACAGCCCATGCTGATCTGTGCTTGCGCTACTGATAGGCCTCGCATGCTTGCCGCCGCCGCTCAGACTGTCAGCAGGGTACCACTAAGCTAAAGAGGCTGTCAGCGAGTGCACACTCGCGCCGCGGAGTACGCTGGCCGGCGCTTGCATTCCATTGTCCTTCCCACCCCTGCCTGCCTGCCTGCCTGGCTGCCTGCCTGCTGCTTTGTTTGCCGCAGGGAGGGCCACAGCAAGCTGTTCATGATGCCTCTCTCAGCCAAGAAGCGGGCCCAGAACCAGGTACAGAACACACCCATTCTTTCGGTGCTGGCGCGGCTGTCACAAGATGCACAAGAGGTGGAGAGCTTGGAGGCTGAGCTTGCCAAGGGGGTGGAGCAGGCGGACGCAAGCCGTAAGCAACGGCAGCAGGCGACAAAGGACGAGGACGGTGATGGCGCGTGGGGGGCGGGAGGTGACATCAAGGAGGCTGACGATGGAGAGGATTACAAAAAGGATGGTGGGTAGGACAGGGTGCTTGTGGCTCGCAGTAAAACAATAGAGCAGCATCCTTGCTTGCTGGCGCTGATGGTTCCTGCTGATGGCTTTCGGCTGCGGGATGCGTGGCCAGGGTAGTGTTGCTGCTGCCTCTGCTGCTGCTGCTGCGTGCTGCTGTTGCCGCTGCACAGCTCGTCGCCGGCTGCGGTGAGCGTCGTACTTGCACAGCGGTACCAGTCAGGGCCATGCTCCACAGCCAGTGCTCTCAGTGGCACTGCCTACAACACAATGCGCGTGCCTGCCTGCCTGCCTGCCTGCTTGCCTGCAGACTTCAAGGGTGGCGATATGATGGATTTTGATGGTGATGAGGAGAGGGCGCAGCTGCCTGCAAGCAAGGCCAGGCGAACCGCTGTTCTGGAGTCGGCAGTTGAGGCCAGGTGAGGCATATGTGTCGGCGGCGGCATGTGGGCGGCCAAGCAAGCTGGGGTGTGGCACGCAGGCGGCTGTGCGACGGCGCTTTACAACTCCTTGTAGCCGGCTGCCTGCTTGCCTGTTTGCCTGCTTGCTTGTGCTGCCACATGCACACACTCAGCCTGGCAGCTCAGGGCTTCCGCAGCTCATGCGTACGATTTCAAAAGTAGAAACCACACGTTTTGTTTTGTTTGTTGTGTGGCGTGCTTCGTGGTCCATGTGCAGCCTGGGAGGAGCAAACCCCAAATACCTCACTCCCAGCGAAGTCATGGAAGTGATGCGCCGCACCTGGGAGCTCAACGAACCCATCCTAGCCTTCATATACCCCGCGGGTGGGTGAATGGCGGGGTGGCGGTACTGCTGGGGCGGAACTGCTTGGGAGGTCGTGCATTGCCAGCGTGGACCCGCTGTGCCCCTGCTGCTGTATCGTGGTGAAGGTGTGGCGGTGGTGGCGGCCGAGTGTCAGCGCAGGAGCCGTGGGGTGGAGGGACGCAGATTGTCAGCTGGTGTGGGGGATGCTATGGGTCCCTGTGAGGCGGCTAAGCTTGGAACTTGTCAAAAGGAACACATGAGCCCTCGTTGACAGTGACTCTGCTTGCCTACCTATCCTCCGTTCCTCATCACCTTCTGCCCTGTTCGTGCCCTTCCATTCGGCCGCAGACGTGGCACGCCGCCAGCGCCGCCGCGGCGCGGCAGCCGCGGCCGCAGCGTCGGCTGGCAATGCAGCCAAGCGGAGGTGCCAGGGGTATCATGAGTTTTTTGTGCAGACAGTGCCTGTGGCACCCAACCGCTTCCGCCCCGTCAACAACGTCGGCGACATGGTGAGCCAGGCTGTGTTGCGCATTTGCTGCTGTGCGCTGCTGTGCTGTGCTGTGCGCAAGATTGCGCTGCGCTGCTGTGCTTCCACCTGCACGTGCTACACACAGCGCAAGACCGGCTCTGCCTGCCTGCCTGTGCCTGTATCTCTGCTGGACACCTGCCATCTAATGCTCCTGTTTTGCCGCACTCGTCGCGTCACACCGTCATCTCCTACCCCTCTTCCACCTGACCGCCCCATCCTCTTCTTGGCCTGTGTTTGCGCTTTCTGCTGTCCAGACTTACGAGCACCCTCAGAACGTGCTGCTGCTGAGGCTGATCAACGGCACCCTAGACCTGCAAGGGGTCCACCGAGATGTGCCTGCCGGCCTGACTCCCGAGGAAGCGGCACAGGCGCAGCTTGGCAAGAGCCTGCGGCTGTGGCTGGATCTGCAGAATTCGCTCAACGCCCTCATTGACTCCAATGCAGGTGTGGGCTGGGCTGGGCTGGGTTGGGCTGGCTGGGCGCTGCTCCCCTCAACACACACACACGGAAGCCCGGCAGTCCAGAGGGAGTCTGGCGCATTTGCATGGCCTGCTGACGCTGCATTATTTCAAGCTCCTAGCACCTTCCCGAGGCCCACCAGCTGCCTCTCGTGAACCTCATCAATCTGCGCCCTCCTCAAGTGCCCTCGTCAAGCTCTAAGTAGTACCGCCTGCTGCCCTCCACCGCCCTCGCCTGGCTTCCCTGCAGCCGAGAACACGCACGGCGTTGGCGGCATCAAGCAGCTGCTGGAGAAGAAGGAGGGCCTGTTCCGGAAGAACATGATGGGGAAACGAGTCAACTTTGCTGCACGCTCGGGTGAGTGCTTTCTTGGCTAAAGTCCTGCTGTGCCTTGCTGTGCCTGCTGTGCCTGCCTTGTCATGCACACACGGCCCAAATTCACATGAAGTTTGCTTTCGCGCTAGCTGCGCGACTGCCTGCTTCATGCTGCTCTCCTCAGGCTTGTTCAATTCCAATTGCACTGTGAGTTGTGCAACCCATCCCTCTACCGCACATCTCCTCCCCCTGCAGTCATCTCCCCCGATGTGTACCTCAATGGCGGCGAGATCGGCGTACCGCCGTACTTCGCTGCCCGCCTCTCATTCCCTGAGCGAGTCACGCCCTGGAACGCGGAGAAGCTGCGGGAGGCTGTGCTTGCAGGGCCGGGGCGCAACCCCGGGGCTACGGCAATAGAGGATGAGCGTGGTCGGATAGTACTGCTGCGTAAGGACAGGAAGGTGGGTGGCTGGGGAGGTAGGGCCCAAGTGGAGCCACTGGTGACACAAACACTGAGGAGTTGGTGGAGTGAAGGAGTGACTGAGTAAGTGGGGTGCGCAGAGCTTCAAACGAACATTGCATGGTGTGACGTATGCCTGTTCATCTCCCCGCAGAGCCGCGAGATAGCCGCCAAGCAGCTGCTGGGAGGCGGCGGCGGCGCAGGCGGCAGCAGCATGTCGTCGCACAAGGCACGCAGCGGCGGCGGCCAGTACGGCGGCGGGCGGGTGAGCATCGCGCCGCTGCCTGCCTGTTTGCCTCGCTTGCTCTGCTTTTGCACTGCTTTGGCACTGTGGCACTCGTGCCTCATCTGGCTGTCAATCTCTGCTCAGCTTTGGAGGCTATCTATCCTGCATTGGGCGTCCCGGAGATCCTTGCTTCCCCGCACTCTTTGCATCTTGACATTCAACGTGTACTGCATGCCCGCAACCTGTACCTCGTGACCTGTACCGCAGATTGTGTACCGCACCATGGAGGACGGCGACTTCATGCTGACCAACCGCCAGCCCACGCTGCACAAGCCGGGAATGATGGGGCACCGAGCTCGTGTCATGCGCTGTGAGTGGAGCAGAGAAGAGCAGAGGAGGAGGTTGCCTGTGGTTCGGTGCTCTGGTGTTTGGGATCTGGCGGGCCTGCGGTGGTTTGCACTGGCGACCTGCTGCTCCTGCTGTCAGCAGCACGCTGAGCAACCTCGTTGCTGCCTCCTCTCAGCTATCCTGCATCCACCAGAGCGTGTTGCTTTGCTGCTCCTCGCTGGCAAGCGCCAGCACACGCCGCACCGTCAATCGATGTTCTTCACCTGCCGTGCTTTGCCTGCGTTGCGGTGCAGCTGAGCGCACGATCCGCTTCCACTACGCCAACTGTGCAACCTTCAACGCTGATTTCGACGGTGACGAGATCAACCTGCACCTGCCACAGGTGAGCTCTTCACAATGCATGACACGAGCTCGGTGCCCCATCATTCCCGGCTTTACACCTTGTGCTGTTTGCTAGCCGGCCGCAATGCCTGCAGTATGACAATAGCCGATTTGGCTGCTGCGCTCGCTGTGCATGCTGTAATTGTGGCTTCCCTTCGCTATGTGGTGCTGCAATTGCGAGTTCATGCCCATGATCCGTTGACTGCAGACACAGCCAGACCCTGCTCTGTGTTGAACCACGGCTTTGTATGGCTGCTGCAGGACCACTTTGGCCGGGCGGAGGGATACAACATTGTGCATGCAGACGAGCAGTTCTTTGCGCCCACCGATGGCAAGCCGCTGCGAGGACTGATCCAGGCACGTGTACTGCACTTAGGGGCCGGGCAGGGGCAGTGGGCAAAGAACGGCACGCGTGTATCACAGCTGTTCAGAGCACTTGGCAGCAGTGCCGCATGCACATCTCCCTCGCCTCACTTCACGTCACTCCTCTTGGTTTCCGGCCTGCAGGACCACATTGTTGGCGGTACACTGATGACAATGAAGGACACTTTCTTCACCCAGTCAGAGTACAGCCGCCTCATCTACGAGTGTATCGCCCAAGACTGCTCCGGGTCCTGGGAGATTTGGATGGAGGAGCCGACTGTGCTGAAGCCCCAGAAGCTGTGGACCGGCAAGCAGGTGGTTCGCATGGGGCGTGGCGAGGCTTGCCTGAGGGTTGGGTCCAGAGGTAGCAGTTCTGGAGAGAGGAGAGCAGCGCCCTGCTGCCCAGCAGTGGCTGTACCTGCCTGACCAAGCCGCTGCTGGCTGCGTCCCAAAGTGCCGTGTGTCAAGCACCCTCAGCTGCCCCGGAACCCTTCAATTCTCTTAGGAGTTGCAGTGACCTGCCTGTCTTGCTCCTGCTGTGACCCTTCGTGTGTGTCATGGTACTGCAGGTGTTCACCGCGGTACTGATGCACTACACCCGAGACCAACTGCCCTTCACCATGTTTGCCGACTCCAAGGTGCCAAACGACATCTGGGGCAAGAACAACGGTGAGCGCTACACGGCTCATCAACACCGGCTTGCAGGGTGGCAGGCAAACAGGGGCAAAGGTGGCGGGAGCGGAATGAAACAGGGAGTGAATGCCTGTCACCCGAGTGGTTGATTGTTGTTGCAATCCGCCTCGCCAATTTGCGCTTGCCTCCCCTACATTCCACAACCGCGTCCCTTGCCACCTGCCGCTGAGCCGCTCCCTTGCCCGCTTGTGTGTGGGGTTTATATTCATGCTGTGCAGGGGAGGGCCAGATGCACATCTGGCGCAACCACCTCATTGCTGGCTGCGTGGACAAGGCCACGTTTGGCAAGCACGGGCTGCTGCACATCATTTACGAGCTGTACGGTGCAGAGCGTACCTCCACCATCACCGCCGCCCTGTCGCGCCTCTTCACGGCCTCCCTGCAGCGCCGCGGCTTCACCTGCGGCATGAGCGACGTGTTTCTGGTGGAAAGTGCGGAGGAGGAGCGGCGGCAGCTGCTGCGCAAGGCAGACGTGCGGTGCATGGAGGCGGCTGCCAAGTTTGTCGGCATGCTGGGTCCCGAGCTTCTGGTGGAGCAGGGCATGCAGATGGTGCGTGCGGCGGGTGGCCCCCCCCTGGCTGCCTTTGTACCCTGGCTGCCTGTATCTAAGCTGCTGCCCTGATCCAGTGCAGCAATGCTAGCAACTTGCGTATATGCCTGTGTGCCTGCCATCTGTGCTCGTGTGCCGAAGCGCAACCCGGCGACAGCGCACTGCTGCTGCTCCCTCTCTCAATCAGACCTCAATCCAGTCTCCTCCTGCAGATACAGATGCTAAGGTTTGTCGCTGCACATCGTTCCCGCTGCTGCTGCAGGATGAGGCGTATGCTGTGAGGGACGGGCCTATCCGCTCGGCGCTGAGTGAGCGCTTCCGCACCAATGCTGAGAAGGCGGGGGTGGGCCTGGACATGAAATCTTCAGGTGGGTGTGAGTATGAAGGGGGGTTTGAGAGCCAGCTGGTCAAGGGCAGAGCGGTCGGGAGTGCGAACTTGGCCTTCCCCCTGCTTGCCCGCGCTGTGCTGTGCTGTGCTGTGCTGTGCTGTGCGTGCTGTGCTGTGCTACATTGCACCTTGTCAAGTCCCTGTTTCTACCCGTTGTAGCGTTGCCTCATCCTGCTCCCTGGGGTGTGCTTTCATCCTGGTCCTGTGCCCTTCCCTTTCCTCCCCCGGCAGGCGCCATGCACCCGCTGTCCAGCGAGGTGGTCAAGGTGTGCTTGCCTGGTGGGCAGCGCAAGCCCTTCCGCCACAACATGATGGCTTTGATGACCATCACTGGCGCCAAGGGAAGCGTGGTCAACTTCTCCCAGGTGAGTTGGTGCGTTGTGTGTTTGTGTGATTGCATGTGGATTGGCTGGCTCTGGGTGTGGGCCTGCTATCCGCAGCAGGAGTGATCGCTGGTTGGCTTTGAAGTGTGGCTGGTGCCAGTACGTACTTGACAGGCTGTGCAAGTTGGGTGTGACGCAGAGTGCGGTCGTGTGTTTTGATGCTACTGCTCGTCAACCTTCACTGACCAGTCCCACTCAACTGCCTCCCCCCGCAGATCTCCTGCCTGCTGGGCCAGCAGGAGCTGGAAGGGCGGCGTGTGCCGCGAACCAGCAGCGGCAAGACCCTGCCCTGCTTCGCTCCCTTTGACGCGGGCGCTCGCTCGGGCGGCTTCGTGGGAGATCGCTTCCTCACCGGTGTGTGCTTATGTTGGGTTAGTCGTTGGTTCCAGATAGTTTTGATGTGCTACAGACAGTCTTCTCCTCTGCTTGTCAGGCGGAGGAGGGAAGGCGAAGATCCTCTTTTGCAAACTTTGAACTTGCCTTCTGCCGCGGCGTCCCATCCTCGCTTCAGCCCTTCATAAGGTTACTGGTCAGCAGTAGGCGAGCTCACTGACTCTCGCCCTCTCCTCCTCACAGGCCTGCGCCCCCAGGAATACTACTTCCATTGCATGGCTGGCCGAGAGGGCCTGGTGGACACCACTGTGAAGACCTCCCGCTCAGGTGCAACTGTGTAAGGGCAGTACGTGCACACACACACACACACACACACACACACACACACACACGCACATGGGTGCTTGAATGCTTGGTAGCAGGCTTGACCCGTCTGATACGCGCAGCGATTACGGATCAGCAAATGAAGCCTGTGTCACAGCTGTGGGTCGTGTGATTCATGGTAAGCATGCCAACGTGATGCCGACGCGTGTGCTGCAACCCTGTCTGCACCGCTTTGCAGGCTACCTGCAGCGCTGCCTTGTGAAGAACTTGGAGAGTCTGAAGGTTCACTACGACTCAACAGTCCGGGACGATTGTGACCAATCCATCGTTCAGGTGCGCAAGCCTTCCAAAGCTTGGCTGGCTGGTTGGTTGGCTGGCTGCGGCTGACTGCGGGCTGCTCTTTTGTGGCTGGTTCAAGGCCAGGCCCGGTGTGTGTGCGAGACGTCCGGCCTGCGCTTGTAGGCTAGCACACAAGCGGCGCATATCCTAGTGCCCTGACTTGTGCCTGCACTTTCTTTGTCTGCTGTGCTGCAGTTTTATTACGGGGAGGATGGCATAGATCCCACGCAGACCGGCTGCCTCAAGACCTTCCCCTTCCTCTTCTACAACTCGCCACAGGTGAGGGCGGTACTGCTCGTACTGATGCTGCCCGTGCTGCCGACACACCCTGCAAGCTTACAGCAGCAGAGCATTTGCTCGCACGCAGTGCGCTAGCCACAGGCTGCTGCCTGGCCCGTGTTTCCATTTGCTTGTGTGCAACTCAAGCCGCTCATTTGCGCTGCCGTGCCCGCTCACCTCCCCACCGGCTCCCCATTCTCTCCTCCTCCCAGTTTTCCGTGCAACTGGAGGCAGCCCGTACTCTCAACTTCCCACGCATCGATCGCCAGGCGGAGGAGGAGAAGCAGGCTCGCGACATGGTTCGCAAGCGGGCCAACTCACTGATGCTGGAGGGCGCCAAGAATGCCAAGGACGACCGCACCCTGCCCCTCAACGCGCATTTTTTCCAGGCCACCCTGGGTGTCACCTCGGAAGGCTTCCAAGACGCGCTCACCAACAGCATATTCGGGGGAGGCATGCTGCCACCCAACCCAAAAGGGGTTGACAAGGCATATGAGAAAGAGGTGCGTGGGCGGGGACAGCTGCAGCAGGTGACTGAAGCCGCTGGCTCCTTACCTGTGCCTTGTGTTGCCCGCTGCCCAGCATGAATCCGCTTCCTTTGTGTCTTGTGTCCGATGTGTGTGTGTGCCTGCGGCCTTGCCTTGTGTGTGTGTGTGTGTGTGTGTGTGTGTGTGTGTGTGTGTGTGTGTGTGTGTGTGTGTGCAGGAGAAGGCGCTGCGCAAGGCTGCAAAGAAGGGCGGCTCTGACAAGTTTGGAAACATGGACCCACTGGGTGGGTGGCTGGCAGGGGTTGATGGGGTTGGTGGGGCAATCGGTCGCAGGGGCAAGCGGATCATGGCCGGGTAAAGGTTGGCCGGAAGCCCCAAAGGCATCGCTTGATCTCTGCCCAGCCCAATTAAGTAACACAAATTTGCTGCTACCCCGTGTGCCATGCCCTCACGTGTCTGCCTCGTGTCCTCCCCGTGCTTTCCTTTCCTCCCCCTCCCCCCCTGCAGACTTCCAGCGGCTCATGCACGTCAAGTGGTACCGCTCCCTGGTGCAGCCAGGCGAAGCAGTTGGCGTGATTGCGGCGCAGTCGATCGGAGAGCCGTCCACCCAGGTCTGGCTGCTGAGGGTGTCGACTGCTGAGGGCGGCTGCTTGGATGCCTGCTGCCAGCTGTGCTGAGGGTGGCAGCTGAGGGTGGCTGCTTGGTGGCCGTGGGGCGGGACCGTGAGCGTGTCTCGTGCTTGCACACTGCTCCTCGGGCTGCCAGACACCGCCAACTTGTGCTGTCATGCGGGGCTGTACCAGCTCAGTCCCCCCTCAGCCCCGCAACCAGCTTGTCTGTGCATGGTGGGTCGGTTCATGGTATTTCCTGACTCGACAATATCATGACACCCTAACATGACTGCCGCCCCCCCCCCCCCCCCCCCCCCCCCTTTGCAGATGACGCTCAACACGTTCCACATGGCTGGCCGAGGAGAGGCCAACGTGACGCTGGGTATCCCGCGCCTCCGAGAGATTCTCATGACTGCTGCCGCTTCCATCAAGACACCCGTCATGACCCTGCCCCTGCACTCGGGGCTAGGTGAAGAGGCAGCAGCAGACCTTGCAGTCAGACTGAAGCGCATCCGCCTCGCTGAGGCATTGAGATGTGAGCTGCTGTTGCTGCTGTTGGTATTGCTTGAAGGGGGGCTGGGCTGGGGGGGGGCAAGCGGCGGCACGGCTTGGGGCGTGCAAGAGATGCGTGGCCGTGCAGAGGCAGGCCTGGTTTGGTGCAAGGGTTGCGCTGCTGGGCCAGGGGTTAGCCCGATCTGTTGCTCGCTCGTCACTCTTCAATACCTCTAAATGGTGGTGTGCCACTTGCTGCGCCATCTGCTGTGCCTCAGCTGGACCACACGACATGCTCCTGCGCTTTCCTTACCTGCATCTTTCCCTTCTCACTTGCAGCCCTGGCTGTCGAGGAGAACGTGATAGCCAAGACAGACGCTGTGGCGTTTGGCCGCGGCCGCATCTACACCATCCGCATGCAGGTGCATGTGTGTGTTGGCAGTGTGTGGGTCAGCAGTGCATACTCTTGCTGCGGTGTGCCATGTGCGTGCCTTGTCGTCTGAGTGTGCATACGGGTGGCGCGGTTTCACTAGATCGCCACCTCTTGCGATATTCCACGGCTCTCTGTATGTTCCTCCACCTCCCCTGTCCCTCCTCCCCCTCCTCAAGCATCCGCTGCCTGCATCCACTGCCTGCAGTTCTTCCCAGAGTCAATGTATCCACCCGAGCTCGAAGTGAAGTGGGAGGAAATCAGCGGCTGCTTCACCAAGGGCTTCGTGCCCAAGCTGCAGGCAGCCATCAAAGCAGCCATCAAGCGCGCTTCCTCTCTGGGGGCCAACATTGCACCTGTGGCGGCGGCACGAGTGGGCGGCGAGGAGGGGGGCAGGCCGCTCACCTCAGAGGCCGCGGCGCCCTCTGCGCGGCGAAGGAGCGAGAAGGACGGCGACGACGAGAATGCAGAGGTGTGTCGCTGCCGCTGTGCGTGTGGGTGACAGGTTGGGTGTCCAGTTTGAAGGTCAAGGCTGGCACGGCACCTGTTCAGACGGAAAGGAGGTAACATTGAGGTTGACAGCCCCCCCATCTGTCCCAAAAAGGGGAGAAGGAGGGCGCAGCTTGCGGCCAGCTCTGCTGCACGCTCGGTGTTGTTGTTGCTGCTGGTGCTTCCTTGGCCTGCTGTGCAGCCTCACCAGGCACATGATGTTGCGGCTGAGCCTTCTTGCTGTCTGCTGCTGGCCCTGCCCTGGCATGTGCAGGAGGATGAGCAGTATCGAGAGGGCAAGCTGCGGTTTACGGGGGGGCATGGAGAGCAGGCGTCTTACGGGGCAGGTGAGCGCAGTGTATTGCCGAATGATCATCAGTAGTAGCAGCAGTAGTAGCGGCACAAATAATGTTGCTCACCGCATCTGACAGTTGGTGTCCGAGGGGGGCTGCAGAGGCCTCTGAAGGCTCACTTGCTTGGTGCTTGCCGTCTTTGTTGCTGCTGCTGTCGTTGTGCCATCTGCTGACCGCCGGACACTGTCGCCTGCCCCGCTGGCCTGCCTCGTAAACCATAACCGTTGTGCAGGTGATGAGGAGGATGTGCAGATCCAGCGGCAGATCACGCGGGAGGAGCAGAGACGGGACGCCAGCGACAACGAGGGTGAGCGGCGGAGGCGGTAGCGGGGGAGGAAAAAAGAGCGAGTTTTGAATTGCCTGTGCTCAACCGCCTTGGCGCCATCCTCGCACCAAGGGCTGGCACCAAGGGCTGATATGATCTGCTGAGCCTTGCCTCTCATCCTGCTTTTCACCCTGCCCCTCACCCTGCTTTCATGCCTTCTCCTGGGTCCCGCTAACGGGCCCCTACCCTCTGCCGCCCGGTCTGCTGCAGAAGAAGAGGTGCTTGCAGATGGCGATGCGGAGGAGGCGGCTGCGGCTGCGTCCCCCGCCAGTGGGGCCAAGGGCGGCAAGCGCGGCGCTGCAGGCGGCTTAGAGTCCAGTGCGGGCGTGGACGACGAGCGGCTGATGTGTGAGGTGTCCATTACTGTGCCCCTGGACTGCCCCAAGCTGCTGATGCGAGAGCTGGTGGAGAAGGCGGCTGCAGACACAATCATGCGGGGGGTGCCAGGTGATTTGCCGCACTGCTGCGACCGTCCTCAGCGTGTTGCTTTTTGCCGTGCTTTCCTCTTTGGCTGTGGAAAAGCCGTGCTGCTTGTGGCAGCCCTCGGCTTTGGAGCCATGCTGCTTTGGGGCATGGTAGTCAGCACGGCAATACTGCAACACACGCTGTTTGGCCCGACAAGCTGCATCCCTTGCACAGCGGCCATGTACGGTTCTACATGTGTGCCTCACGCTCGCTCCCCCCCCCCCCCCCCCCGTTGTGTGGCATGCAGGTGTGAGCAAGTCATACACGCTTGAGGCGGCAGCTGATGGCAGGCAGGTGCTGCAGACAGACGGCATCAACGTGCGAGGAGTGTGGGCCTGCCAGGTGCGCACTGCAGGCACACTCCTCACAGCAGCATGGCAGCATAGTGCCCACCAACTGGTGCAGCGGCACCTTCATTGCAAGCGCATTGCTGGGCTGGACACTCAGGGGGGCAGGGTGGGACGGGGTATAGAGCAGCTGCCATGGGACCAGGCGGGGCAGTGACAGGTGTCACCAAAGCAGCCGGCGCTACCTGCCGTGCTGATTGCCACCAATTAACCCTCCCACGCGCCGATCCTCCTCCTGTCCAACCTCCCCCTGCTGTGCCTGGAATGGCACACCAATTGCCCGCCTGACACTCCACCTGTGCGTCCTTCCCCATTCCTCCTCCCCATCCCCCCCCACTGGCGCCTGCAGGACTTGATTGACTGCGCCCGCCTCTCCTGCAACAGCCCTGCCGCGATGCTGGTTGCATACGGCGTAGAGGCGTGTCGCGCGACCGTGGTGAAGGAGGTGTCCGGCGTGTTTGGTGCCTACGGCATTGGTGTCGACCCTCGTCACCTCTCGCTGATTGCTGACTTCATGACCCACCTGGTAAGCTTGCAGGCGCGCCGGTTTGTGTCTCCTTTAAGGGAGGGGGCATGGGGGCCACGCTTCCTGCCTGCCTGCGTGCCATGTTGCGTACTTGTGCTGTGCTGCTTGGGGGAGGAGCGTGGCCGCCTGGCCAGCAGGCGGTAGCGGCAGCGCACCGATGCAATGGGGTGCTCCCTGCATGCTTGCTCGCTGGAAGGTAGCCGGGGCCGGCTTGGCTGGGACAGCTGCCATGGGTACCTGTAAAATGGTGCACCGCCCGAGCCCCGTTGGCTGCCTGCACCTGTCGGTTGTGAGCTGACGCCCGGACCTGTGTGCCTGCCTGCGCTGTGCAGGGCGGCTATCGTGCCTGCAACCGCATGGGCATCAACGCCTGCACCTCGCCCTTCCTGAAGATCAGCTTTGAGACGGCAGCTTCCTTCCTCGTGTCTGCAACCCTGCACGGTGACATAGATGACCTTTCATCGCCAGCCTCGCGAGTCGTGCTGGGCAGGACGGTAGGGGTCGGCACCGGCAGCATGGGCCTCGTGCAGAACATGAACGCCAGCCCCGCCCAGCTGGCTTGCTAGGACACCCGTTGGTTTTTTTGTAAAACACAGCACAGCTGTTATGGTCTGTGGCGGCACGTCAGCGGCGGCTGCGGCGGCGGCGGCTGCAGAATGCATTCCGCTCGACTTGTGAATGCGGTGCCGACACGGTGACGCTGCAAACCGATGAGTTGAAACACCGTCGCATCGCAACCACAGCACTCACCGCAGGCCATCGATCGTTCCCGCTGGATCTGTGTGCCCTTGCTTGTTCCTTGACCCCTCGATCTTCCGTCCCTCCTGACTTTCGGATTGCGGCAGCTGTAGCTGAGAACCCGCCGCCTGCACTTCACCGGTCACCGCTGCGCTTGGAGCGGAATGCCTCCTAAAAAGCAGCAGCGTCCCTTGGTGTGGCTTCCCCTGGTGTATCGGCCATTGATAGCGGTGAGTGATAATGGTGGGTGCCCAAGCTGCCAATCCAGGCCTGGGCGTCGGTTCCTGGCACTTGCAGCCCCGATCCCGGCAGGCTGTGGGCATGCGAAGGGCAGGTACTACCCAGCAGCTCACAGCCCGGCGCGCCTGTCGCCTTGCTGCCGCCCACAGCTGACCGAGCCTTGCTTCCCCGATGCCTGTCCACTGCTGCAGACGACCGGTGAATGTCGCGAGTATTACCTTCCACTGAGCAAAGAGGAGATCGAGCACGACATGCTGCACTACTCGATGCTGCTGCAGCAGGCAGCCTCCGGCAAACGAGCTCGGCGCACCGGTCCGTCGCCGGGTTTTGGAGCGGCGACCAGCGAGGATCTGAGCCCTAGCAGCCAGCGTGGTGAGGAAGACAATGAGGGTGGCCACCCACCTGAGCAGCAATGGGCGGAGCATAAGGCCGTGCAGCAGGTGGTTGCAGCGCCAAGCCTGGGCATGCAGCAGCAGCTACCGCCGGCGCAGCCGCAGCGACTTTCGTGATGGATCGTAAGTGGCAGCATCTCTGCAACATGCTCCCGCTCTTGTACATTGTGCGTATCTGCTGGGTTTGTTCCTGTGCACAGCAAGGCTTGATGTCTCGCTCGCGTTTTAGCCGATTCCCCAGGTGGGCTCGCATCTTTCAGCACCTGATCTGCATTCCCTGTACATCCATGTTGAGGCTTGCTGAGATTTGCTGATGATCGTTGTAAGCATGGATTTTCACGCTCATGTGGTGAGTGTGCTGCCAATGGCAAGCATAAACTATGGAACCGCAGCTGTGGGTCTGGCGGGTAAGTCTCGCGGCATCATGTGTTTGCTGCAGCCGAATCGTCTAGCATTGATGGCGTTTAGGCTTGCATTTCAATCAGGAGGGAGGCGTGTTCGTCATGGGAAACGCCCAGCACGCAGCAGGTTTCAGGGTATCGAAAGCTGGGGCAAGTGGCCTCCAGAGTGATCCACAGCCACCTGTTGCACCCATTGGAGTCGGTTGCAAGACCTCCCGCAACCCGTGAGGCTCCTGCATCTGCGAATCGACAGCCGCCAAAACTCGTCTCGAGGCATATCACAAGCTTTCCCCAAAGCTTCGGCTTTCTGAAATTGCCAACCAACCGTCAGCGGGGACTCGGAACTCGCTGTGTGCGCTCGAAAACCTGCAAAGGTGGGCGTCGGCCGGCAGCCCTTTCAATTGTGCGGCATCCTCCTGGTGGCTCACTTGATGAGCCACTTCAATGGAAATGTGCTGTTGGGCTTTGCCGCCATGTGCTCGATTATGAGCCACGCCTGTCTGCAAGAGACCGCCCTGTAGCAATGAGATGCCGGCCGGAATACCTTATGAAGACAATGTGCACAAAACGCGCCTCCCCACCCCATGTCCGCCCTTCTGCAGCGCTGCCGCCGTCCCAACCGCCTCGCAACCGCCGACGCAACTTCCTTCAATGCCTTCCCCGAAACCCACATCTAACGCCACACGCGGCGTCAAGAAGCCCAAGGGCGCAGTGGCAAAGCCCATGACCGTCAGTGCAAGGGTGAGCTGGGTGCTGGACAAGTTGTACTCGACGCAAACTTCCAACCCACCCTGCAACCTGGCAACTGTCCGCCCACACTCCCCGCAGTTACTGATCATGCTGCCGCCTCTCACCGCTGAGGAAATAACTCATGACCTGCTGATGATGGTGGGGGCCCAGCAAACAGCCATGCCATGCAATACAACACTATCCCAACCCGCCTCAGATAGCCTTCAACCCAACAAGCAGGCTGCAGCGCCGGTGCGGGCACGGAAGCTAACTCCCAGGCCGTCACATGATACACAGCAGCAGAAGCAGAAACACATGCAGCAGCAGCATCGACCACAGCGACGTTCAGCGGCTGCTGCTGCAGCTACCATTGCGGAAGCAATGCACCTGGAGCCGGCTATACATGGGAAAACGCAGGGATACGTGCCAGTGCAGCTGGCAGGATGATACGTGATGGAACATCCCCATTTATACCTCAAGATCTGATCATTCGATTTATCAGTTTGTCACTGTCACGCAACCCCATGCTTATCCCACAGCCTTCACACTGTCTGTATTTTGGTCTGATGTGTACGTATTTGGCATTTACACTGACCAACTCAATTGGAATTGGACCAATGCCAAAAAACATTGACAGTGTATACAGGTCATTCAATCATGCAGCGTAACGCATACAGCAGTGTTCAAAAAGGGCCTTGACATGACATGCAGCTTTGATGTTCCAGACTACAAACTACAACGCTTCACTTCTTGAACAGGTTGTCAGGGTTGACTGCGGCCTTCACATCAGACTGCAGGTGGAAAAGGGACAGGGGGCAATATCGATTTGAGCTGCTGACCATAATGGCTACAAACAGTAAACCATTCTGCAGCGTGGCAAATCAAGTCAAGGCACGCACAGTTGAAGGCAGCAGCTATGTCCCAACCCACCGTGATGTTGTTCGCTGTCTGGCCAGCGTTGTCTACTGCGCGGTTTGCAGCGTTCTTAGCATCACCAGCAGCGTTCTTGACATCACGGGTCGCGCCACCGCCAAACAGCTTGCTGAAAAAGTTCCCGCTGGGAGCCTTGGCTGCAGCGCGGTTGCCAGCTGACTGCACAGCGTCTCCAGCCTTGTTGGCAGCATCCTCAACCGCGTTCTTGGCACCCTTGGCACTGCCAGACACATCGCTCGACACCTTGTCAGCGAGTGCGCTGGCACCCTGCTTGATGTTGCTGGGGGCAGCGCGGGCTGCACCCTTTGCTGCATCCTTGGCTGCATTCTTTGTACCCTCCGGCACGCCCTCAACTGCGTCCTTGATGGCATCGCCAATCTTGCCCGCCTTGTCCTTGACCTTCTGCAGCACAGGCCAAAAACGCATACTACATGTCAACCACCGAACCCTGAGAAAAAATGCAAAACATCCCGCAGCCAGGCAAGGCTTGTCAGCCTGCCTCTACACAGCACCGAGGTACGTCTGCCCCACAAAACCAGGCATGCAATGGAGTGGCTGCGTGCTGCTCACCTCTGCGGGGTCAAAGCCGATCGACTGCTTTGCCTTCTCCTCGCGGGCGACTGCTCCGGGCAGGCTCACAGCGGGCGCCCGGGTGTCAACACCAGGCATGTTGCGGCTGAAGTCAGGGTCCTTCAACGCGCTGTCCTGCTGGGCAGACAGGGACTCGACCACTCCGGGAGGGTCTGCCAGTGCGGGGGCTGCAGGCGGGGAACAGAGCAAGTGACAGGGAAAACATCAGTTGCGAGGGGATGGGGTGGAATTTTTAACAAGACCCGATTGCGAATGCCCCTGGCATGAGCACATACATGCCACACAGATACAGCCAGGTCCAGCCACAGCAAAAAACATGGCAGTCTTCTGGAGGTGTCTACCTGCGCCGCCAAACACGAGGGTCGCCGCGGCAGCGAGGCTCGCCAGTGTGGTGGCCGCCTTCTGCGCCTTTGAGGGCTCGGCAGAGGCACGCACGACCATCACGGCCCTGGCACGGGCCGGGGTGGTGGCCGGGGTGCGCAGGGACGCGGGGGTGCGTGTGGCATTGCTGATCGCGGTGCAAGACTGCATGGTGTGGTCGTTGAGTGGGCGGAAGAAGCGATGTGGGAGATCGGGAAGTGGGAATGTTTCGCGGGGCGAAGATCGGCAAAGATATAGGCAAGAAATGCATTTCATGCATTTCATGGGCCATCTTTCCCCCCTCCCCGAAGGCAGCGGCCCTTTTCAGACCCTTCCGAGCCCGCGTCCCTGCGACGGCATCGCCCACCTCTCACATGTTCGATGCCAGGGGGATTGAGCGGCTTATCGCAACGCCACAGGCAGGCGGAGAACGCCGAGCGGTCACGGTGCCCGACGCCCACTGGCCACACATTGAGGTGGTATGCCATACAACCGCAACTACACATGTGTTTACACTATTGAGGTTCCCGCAGCGCATGAGTGAGCAAACGGGCAGGGAACAGGAGGAACAAGCAGCTAACGCAAGAGACGGTTCAACGGCGTGCAAGTCATCATGAATGCTCGCTGTGCTTCCACTCCAGCAGCGCTGCATGACAGGGACATGCGACAGCAGTTCAGCCAGCCTTCCTTGGCCTACGCTCACGCTTCAGGACAAGGTGGGGCATGCCGCACCTGCCAAGCATCAGCGCCACCGGACAGGCAGCAGCTAGGTAAGAACCGTCCCAGCCTCGGCGCAGGCGACCAGCAAAAGCAACGCGCTGCATGCTTTTGCTGCCCCACCACCACAGCACAGCAGCGCTCCCCCCCCACCAAGATGGCTCACCTGCCACATCGTCGTCACTGATGTTGTATTTGCTCACAATGGACTTGAGGGCCGACTTCTCGGCCTCAACAGATCCAGCCGCAGCGTGCACGTCGTGCTGCAGTAGCAAGTAACAATCGCGGTTTGACAAACACCAAGCAGAGCAGTGCACGGCCCAAGTTTTCCACAAAAGCAGGCAGAAGTGGCTCCATCGCCGGGCGCATATGCAGATGTAGCTGTGCCGATCGCTCACCTGCTCTGCCGACTTGCGTACTTTTGACAGCAGCCGACGCAGAACTCGTTCATCCTCCTGCAGGGCACATTCTAGGCACCCGTCAGTGCACAACAGCAGGCGTGTGGGTATGTGAGGCCCGTCGCAGCCATCTCAAACCAATACAGAGCATGGCTTGCGCCATGTCGCAGCCCTGGGTGCTGCGCCTGTGCGCCGCATCGAGTGCAAGCACAACGCTGGACGGTATGCTTGACAGTCAGTCGACATCATAGACCCATGCTCTGCAGCACTGCCTGCTCAGCTGCCCATGTCGTGCGAGCATGGCGAGCAAACAACCACATTCTACGAACTGCAGGTAGTGTGAGAGCTGCACCACTCCACATGCTGACCTTCTTGAAGAACAGCATCTGCATGCGAACACAGCGCACAGCAAGGCTTGGAGGATGCACAACGTGGTGTAAAGGCAGGCACGTTGGCATGGTTTCCGCACAATCAGCGGCGACGGCGGTGCAAACCCTGCCCGCGACACCGACCTCACCTCTTCTGCAGCCTCCTTGTCATCATACCCTGCACAGCAAGGCAACAACACGCACAGCGGAGCAGTCAGCAACACAGACATCGATTGTCTTGTGCAAGCTCCCAACTCACCTTTCATGCCCTGCAGAGCCATGGAGCGTGTTCCCAGGGCGACATCCGCCTGAGGGACCAGACGGGGAACCAACCGGCTAGCAGCACGCAGCATTGCACCGATCGGGGTTCAGTCGGGACAAACAAACGATCCAGTGAGGCTGCGGGTGGCAAGCGGCGCAATAAGCCGTGCAACAAATTCGGCCGTAGTGCTGCACGGCAGCCGATTGCACATCGCAGCCCCCCGAGCACTGCGATCCGTGCGCCTGTGTCCCTGTGCGTGGCGAAGGTGACGGCACGCCCTGAGGAGGCCAGCAACTCGAACACCGATTGCAGGGACGCCAGCGGTGAGCCTGCTACCCAATGTGATGGCGACACAGGCACCCGCATGGACTGCCCATCGGCATGGGGCCGGCTGGCTCTGCACTGATGCCGCCGCCACAACGCCACCCACCCGCCCGCTGCCGCGGTTCCTGCAGGAGGCCATTCAGCGTCGAGATGTCGGCCTCCAGAACAGTTCACATCTGTGTGGTGGGGGATGAGGGGGTGGGCAAGACGTCGCTTATCACAGCTGCTGCTACCGAGACGGTCCCGGGCCACCCGTCGCCTGCCAGCGAGAACCTAGTTTTTTACAACGGATGACCTCACGTCCTGCTTCCAGATTGTGCTGCTGATGATTATGCAGGTGTGACGAGCGTTGAGGGTTGCCTCATGGCAGTTCTTATGCTGTGAATGATTGGCTGGAGTAAGGGTCTCACCACGCTATCTGCCTCATGCATGCGCACCACTAAACACCCCTCTGCTTTCTCCGCTTTGCTGCCTACGTACAGTCGCGCTGTGGTGGCCAGCGAGCGGTTGCACTTGCCGCCAGAGCTGTTTGCGCAGACCCTGCAACAGCTGCTAGTACCTGTGGCCACAGGTAAGAGCGTGGGGCAAGCTGGGAGCCTGCACCTGGCAGCATTTTGTTTGCTTTGGCTTTTACCATTATACTGCTTGCGTTACGTTGCCCTTCACATTTTTTGCTACTGCTGTGCAGACTTGGCTCGCTTGGCTGTGAAGAAGTCCAAGAGCCACCGTGGCTCTGAGAAGAGCGTACGGCTGGCGGTCAGCATGCTGGCCAAGACTGTGCTGCAATACATTGAGGTGGTGCAGGGCGACAAAGACTTCTACGCTCTCTGGCAAGCAGTGCTGCAGGCCCTGCAGGTGTGTGTGGTTGCGGCTGTGTGCTGTTCTGCCGTACCAGCTTGACTGCTTCCCTTGATTGCTTCCATGTTTGGTTTGTGAGTTTGAGGCTGGCTTTCGGTAGCTTTCAACAAACCATTTTGTGACCGGCTGGCACAAATCACGACGCCTCTTTTCGGGTTCGTTTGCCTGTCCACTGCTGCAGACGACCGGTGACTGTCACGAGTATTACCTTCCACTGAGCAAAGAGGAGATCGAGCACGACATGCTGCACTACTCGATGCTGCTGCAGCAAGCAGCCCCCGGCAAGCGAGCGCGGCGCACCGGTCCGTCGCCGGGCTTTGGAGCGGCGACCAGCGAGGATCTGAGCCCTAGCAGCCAGCGTGGTGAGGAAGACAATGAGGGTGGCCACCCACCTGAGCAGCAATGGGCGGAGCATAAGGCCGTGCAGCAGGTGGTTGCAGCGCCAAGCCTGGGCATGCAGCAGCAGCTACCCCCGGCGCAGCCGCAGCGACTTTCGTGATGGATCGTAAGTGGCAGCATCTCTGCAACATGCTCCCGCTCTTGTACATTGTGCGTATCCGCTGGGTTTGTTCCTGTGCACAGCAAGCCTTGATGTCTCGCTCGCGTTTTAGCCGATTCCCCAGGTGGGCTCGCATCTTTCAGCACCTGATCTGCATTCCCTGTACATCCATGTTGAGACTTGCTGAGATTTGCTGATGATCGTTGTAAGCATGGATTTTCACGCTCATGTGGTGAGTGTGCTGCCAATGGCAAGCGTAAACTATGGAACCGCAGCTGTGGGTCTGGCGGGTAAGTCTCGCGGCATCATGTGTTTGCTGCAGCCGAATCGTCTAGCATTGATGGCGTTTAGGCTTGCATTTCAATCAGGAGGGAGGCGTGTTCGTCATGGGAAACGCCCAGCACGCAGCAGGTTTCAGGGTATCGAAAGCTGGGGCAAGTGGCCTCCAGAGTGATCCACAGCCACCTGTTGCACCCATTGGAGTCGGTTGCAAGACCTCCCGCAACCCGTGAGGCTCCTGCATCTGCGAATCGACAGCCGCCAAAACTCGTCTCGAGGCATATCACAAGCTTTCCCCAAAGCTTCGGCTTTCTGAAATTGCCAACCAACCGTCAGCGGGGACTCGGAACTCGCTGTGTGCGCTCGAAAACCTGCAAAGGTGGGCGTCGGCCGGCAGCCCCTTTCAATTGTGCGGCATCCTCCTGGTGGCTCACTTGATGAGCCACTTCAATGGAAATGTGCTGTTGGGCTTTGCCGCCATGTGCTCGATTATGAGCCACGCCTGTCTGCAAGAGACCGCCCTGTAGCAATGAGATGCCGGCCGGAATACCTTATGAAGACAATGTGCACAAAACGCGCCTCCCCACCCCATGTCCGCCCTTCTGCAGCGCTGCCGCCGTCCCAACCGCCTCGCAACCGCCGACGCAACTTCCTTCAATGCCTTCCCCGAAACCCACATCTAACGCCACACGCGGCGTCAAGAAGCCCAAGGGCGCAGTGGCAAAGCCCATGACCGTCAGTGCAAGGGTGAGCTGGGTGCTGGACAAGTTGTACTCGACGCAAACTTCCAACCCACCCTGCAACCTGGCAACTGTCCGCCCACACTCCCCGCAGTTACTGATCATGCTGCCGCCTCTCACCGCTGAGGAAATAACTCATGACCTGCTGATGATGGTGGGGGCCCAGCAAACAGCCATGCCATGCAATACAACACTATCCCAACCCGCCTCAGATAGCCTTCAACCCAACAAGCAGGCTGCAGCGCCGGTGCGGGCACGGAAGCTAACTCCCAGGCCGTCACATGATACACAGCAGCAGAAGCAGAAACACATGCAGCAGCAGCATCGACCACAGCGACGTTCAGCGGCTGCTGCTGCAGCTACCATTGCGGAAGCAATGCACATTGAGCTGCCTGCAGATGGTAGGATAAAGCATTCTACAGTTCCAAACCTACTGTTCACTTGATATGTCTCTTCCTCATGACTTCAACTGACTCAGTCCCAGGCATATACTATCTGGCACTATGCACATGATTGGCTTTACATTACTCCCAACGTTAATGGAATTGGGCTGATGCCAAAAAAACATTGACAATGCATACAAATCATTCAATCATACAGCTCAAAAGGGCACACAAAAGCACACACCAGTTTGCCAAAAAAAGAGGTCTCAACAGATTAGCAGCTTGCAACCAATCCTCTCCTCTCCTCTCATAAGCCCTCAAAAAAGGTACTTGAGCAAAACAGACAATTAGTTGAACAGGCGGTTGCCACCGGCCTGCAGGGGAGCAAAGGTTGACACAAATCGACTCAGATCTACTGAACGCAGCTGAGACATCAACTGTGCATGAAGTAACATCCAGCTGCAACTGCTGCAACTCCTCTAGCACAACAAATAGTCAGCCACTGACCTTGACGTTGCGAGCTCCCTCCTTTGCTGCCGCGCCAGTCTTGTCAGCCGCGTTCTGCGCAGCATCCTGCACGTTGCCAGCTGCATCCTTGACGTTGTTGGCACCACCCTTCAACAGGGACTTGGCACTGTCAACCAGGTTGCCGCCGGCATCAGCTGCCTTGTCAGCAACCTTGCTAGCGTTCTTGTCAACTGCTCCCTTGGTGGCGTTGATGTCGCGAGACACCTTGTTGGCAACCTTGTTGCCGCCGCGGTCAGCAGCGTTCTGGGTGGCAGTGATGTCGCGAGACACCTTGCCGGCAACCTTGTTGCTGCCACGGTCAGCAGCATTCTGTGTGGCGGTGATGTCGCGAGAAACCTTGCCAGCAACCTTGTCAGCAGCCTTGTTGGCGCCCTGCTTGACGTCGCGGGCAGCTGAGCGAGCATCACCCTGCAACACAAGGGCAGCAAGATGTACATGAACAAGTCAGCAGACAAAGGTTGCATCACGAGGGCAGCAGCAGGGCAAGCATAAGCGCCACAGATGAGCTGGACAAAGGAAGTAAAGCGACGTCTGCACCAATTCCAAACACACCTTGATGCTGCGTGCTCCATCCTTGAGCGCAGCGCCAGTCTTGTCAACAGCCTCCTGTGCTGCGTCCTGCACGCTGTTAGCAGCTCCCTTCACGTTGCGGGCGGTGGCATCAACCGCCTGCTGGGCAGAGGGGAGAGCTGCCACATCGCCAACAGCGTTGCCTGCCTTGTTGGCGGCGCGGTCAGCGCCCTGCTTCACGTCCTGGGCACCTCCCTGCAAGCAGCAAGCAAATGAGAGAGGGACATGCATACATTGAGTCAGTGTACAGCAGGATACGCAGCCCAACAACCAATCTCATGATACAACAATGCTGAGCAGACAATGTGATGCACTCGCAAAGAGCAGACCAGGCAATTGCTGACAAACAGGTTCAGCAATGTCCAGCCAGTCAGTCCAGCCAACAGCTGTTCTGAACCTACCTTGATGCTGTCAGCGGCGTCCTTCAGTGCGGAGCCAGCCTTGTCAGCAGCCTGCTTGGCAGCATCCTGCACATTGCCA
The DNA here is from genome assembly GCA_023343905.1 of Chlorella vulgaris. Classification (NCBI taxonomy): domain Eukaryota; kingdom Viridiplantae; phylum Chlorophyta; class Trebouxiophyceae; order Chlorellales; family Chlorellaceae; genus Chlorella; species Chlorella vulgaris. Next base: position 662,880 of record SIDB01000011.1, on the reverse strand, counting down.
GCAGCGTCCTTGACATTGTCGGTCGCCTGCTGGGCAGAGGGGAGAGCTGCCACGTCGCCAACAGCGTTGCCGGCCTTGTTGGCGGCGCGGTCAGCGCCCTGCTTCACGTCCTGGGCACCTCCCTGCAAACAGCAAGCAAATGAGAGAGATACATGCATACATTGAGTCAGTGTAAGCAAAACAAGCAGCCAAGCAAGAAGGCAAGATGATACACTCAGTCTAGAGCACACAGCCAAGCAGACAGTTACTGACGAATAGGGTTAATAAGGAAACGCCTACCTTGATGTTGTCGGCGGCGTCCTTCACTGCGGAGCCAGCCTTGTCGGCAGCCTGCTTGGCAGCGTCCTGCACGTTGCCAGCGGCATCCTTGACATTGTCGGCCGCCTGCTGGGCAGAGGGGAGAGCTGCCACGTCGCCGACAGCGTTGCCGGCCTTGTTGGCGGCGCGGTCAGCACCCTGCTTCACGTCCTGGGCACCTCCCTGCAAGCAGCAAGCCAATGAGCGACATGCAAACATTGAGTCAGTGTACAACAAAACAAGCCGCCCATGGCAAAGCCAGCCGAGCAAGCGGTCAAGCATTGCGACTTGCAAACAGGACAACAGCAGGACATAGCCATCTAGCCGGCCAGGTACAGCTGTTCAAATTCCTACCTTGATGTTGTCGGCAACGTCCTTCACTGCGGAGCCAGCCTTGTCGGCAGCCTGCTTGGCAGCGTCCTGCACGTTGCCAGCGGCATCCTTGACATTGTCGGCCGCCTGCTGGGCAGAGGGGAGAGCTGCCACGTCGCCGACAGCGTTGCCGGCCTTGTTGGCAGCACGGTCAGCACCCTGCTTCACGTCCTGGGCACCTCCCTGCAAGCAGCAAGCAAAGGAAGATATACACAATCGCTCAGCTACGGGCTGTGTACTACATGAATGTAAGTTGGAGAACTTTGATGGATCAAACAGGTCAAGAAGCACGAAACCCACTTCAGCAACTTCAGCAAAGTATTCATCCAGTTGCAGCTGCAACCGTACCTTGATGTTGTCAGCGGCATCCTTGAGAGCAGAGCCAGTCTTGTCTGCTGCCTGCTTGGCAGCATCCTGCACGTTGCCAGCGGCGTCCTTGATGCTGTCAGCGACAGAGTTGCCAACGTTGGTCAGCTTGCCGGGAGTTGCTGTCTGCAGAAGTGGGCAGCAGAGCCAGGAGTCAGGACATGACGAGATTGAGTGCAGATCTTGCTTTATGATGTGTTGGGGTGTGTCAACTGATTTGCAAAAAGTACCGCACAGCCCAGCAGCGCTGGACTTGCCTGGGAGGGGTTGATGCCCTTTGGTGCGGACGGCTTTGTGTTGCCGTTGGAAGTCGCAGGCGCCTGGGGGGAGGCTCCTGGCACATCACGGCTCAGGTCAGGGTCCTGGACAGCGGCCTGCTGCTCAGGGTAGAGGGACGGCTGGCCGGCGGCCATTGCCGGGGCTGCAGGCAGGACCGGAGCAGATGTGGAAGGACTCGTCAGTGGTAAGATCAGCACACAATTACATCGAGAACAAGAGGGTGAGCAAGAGCATCAGAAGCGAGCCCGGCGTAATGAGAAGCCCAGAAGCACCTACCTCCCCCTCCCATCAGCAGGGTAGCGGCGGCGGCGAGGCCCGCCAGCGTTGTGGCAGCCTTCTGCGCCTTTGAGGGCTCGGCAGAGGCACGCACGACCATCACGGGCCTGGCACGAGCGGGGGTGGCCGCGGTGCGCAGGGACGCGGGGGTGCGTGTAGCATTGCCGATCGCGGAGCACGACTGCATGGTGTGGGGCTGTGTGGATGGCGATGTAAAGGGGAGAGGCGATGGGAAGGATCAAACGCGGGAATGGGTGCGGTTGCGCGATGCCAGCGATTTTATGCCTGTTGCCCCTGTCCTTTCCACCCGGTGCTTCTGGATGCAATATCTGCCTCATCACAATCACCTCCATGCCTGTTCTGCCTGTTTCTCAGCTGTGATGGCATAGTGACTTACATTGTGTTTGCCCAACACTGCTGAAGGCAGCGCACACGCACGGATGGTAGGGGACCGCAACCGCACCGGCAAAGTGGTTGGCCAACCGCAGGCACATACATGCACCAGCAGATCCTTTGGAAGAAGGTCCGAGGCGCTCAGGCTGCAGGCTGCAACGAGCAATGGAGCCGGCCACTCAGCCAAAGGGGTGCAATGTTTGAACAGCTTGTCGGGTTGCAGAGCCAACAGGTTTGGCAACAGGCTGCAGTGACAGCCAAGCTTCCTTCCCTAAATGGCGGCGCAGCTGCAGAGTCGCTGCAGATCCTGCAGTAGGCAAACAGGGCGCAACACGGTGACTGGGGTGTGAGCCAGGGCCACGCCAACACCAACAGAAGCAGGTGATCAAAGCACGAATTGCAAGCACAGTCCCCCAGTTTAGCCGCGGTGACTTGCCTGACGTGCTCCGTGCTACAATTGCAGCTGTCAGCTGCTGTATGATGGTGCGTCGCAGCACTCAGCAAAATGGCAGTCAAGTGGCAGCCCGTCGTTGCAGGATCAGGCTTCAGGATTTAGGGTTCTAGCGAAGGTGTAAACTGCGTCGCTGCATCTTGCTGTCCGTGGTGCTGCGAGGGCGCCCGGCATCGAGGCAAGCATGGGGCTGGATGATATGCACATGACTGGCATCATAGACCCATGCTCTGCAGCACTGCCTGCTCAGCTGCCAGGCGACCACATTCTACTAACTGCAGGTCTACAGTATTCGAGCTGCACCACTCCGTCTGCTGACCTATTTGAAGAACAGCATCTGCATGAGAACACAGCGCACAGCAAGGCTTGGAGGATGCACACCGTGGTGTAAAGGCAGGCACGTTGGCATGGTTTCCGCACAATCAGCGGCGACGGCGGTGCAAACCCTGCCCGCGACACCGACCTCACCTCTTCTGCAGCCTCCTTGTCATCATACCCTGCACAGCAAGGCAACAACACGCACAGCGGAGCAGTCAGCAACACAGACATCGATTGTCTTGTGCAAGCTCCCCAACTCACCTTTCATGCCCTGCAGAGCCATGGAGCGTGTTCCCAGGGCGACATCCGCCTGAGGGACCAGACGGGGAACCAACCGGCTAGCAGCACGCAGCATTGCACCGATCGGGATTCAGTCGGGACAAACAAACGATCCAGTGAGGCTGCGGGTGGCAAGCGGCGCAATAAGCCGTGCAACAAATTCGGCCGTAGTGCTGCACGGCAGCCGATTGCACATGCGCACAGCCCCCCGAGCACTGCGATCCGTGCACCTGTGTCCCTGTGCGTGGCGAAGGTGACGGCACGCCCTGAGGAGGCCAGCAACTCGAACACCGATTGCAGGGACGCCAGCGGTGAGCCTGCTACCCAATGTGATGGCGACACAGGCACCCGCATGGACTGCCCATCGGCATGGGGCCGGCTGGCTCTGCACTGATGCCGCCGCCACCACGCCACCCACCCGCCCGCTGTCGCGGTTCCTGCAGGAGGCCATTCAGCGTCGAGATGTCGGCCTCCAGAACAGTTCACATCTGTGTGGTGGGGGATGAGGGGGTGGGCAAGACGTCGCTCATCACAGCCGCTGCTACCGAGACGTTCCCGGACCACCCGCCGCCCGTGCTGCCGCCGGCCAAGCTGCCAGCTGACACCACCCCTGAGGGCGTGCCAGTTGTCATCACGGACACCTCATCCCGTCCAGAAGACAAGCAGGCACTTGAACTGGCCTGCCAGGAGGCCAGCGTCATCGTGCTGTGTTTCAGCGCTGACCGTCCCGGCACCTTGCGCCGTGTTTCTTCCTACTGGATGCCTGAGCTGCGCCGCTTGGGCGTGCACGTCCCTGTCATGCTTGTTGGCTGCAAGAGCGACGTGCGGCAGCCCAACAGCGACCGGGGGCTGCATGAGGTGAGCGCTCGGGCTGCGGTTTCTGTCTGATGTGCCAACCCTGGTGTCTGCCACTAGTGCGTCTTGCTTCACTTGCACTGTCAGGAGCTCAATGCTCGGTCGCCTCTGCAGTCCCTTGTTGTCTTCACTACTGACTGGCGTACCCTGCAGGCTGTGCTTCCCATAGTCAAGGCGTACCCGCAAATAGAAACCTGCATGGAGTGCTCAGCAAAGAAGCTGCAGTTCGTCGGAGAGGTGTTTTACTATGCACTGAAAGCAGGTCAGCCGAGCTGCAAACTCCACCACCCCCGTGTGGCGGAGGGGGGGCGCAGGATTGCGACGGTGTGCACAAGGCAAAGGGCGGGAAACTGGGGCCAGACAGATGGGAAGGCGCCCCATGCAAGATGGCTCTGTGTTGCTGGCAAAGTGTGCTCCGTTGGATGCCTGCAGCTGGCTACCTGCACGTTTTGCCCATGATTACATTGTACCGCTTGCTGTACCATGTTGTGCCGCTGCAGTGGTGCACCCCATGGCGCCACTGTACGAGCCTGAGAGCCAGACGCTGCGCCCGCTGTGTGCCAAGGCCCTGAAACGAATCTTCCTGCTCTGTGACAAGGACAAGGTATGGTGGCGGGAGCCCAGCACATGGGTGGCGGCGTCAGCACCTGCTGCTAGGGAGTGCAGGTTGGGGGTTGAAGGGGTGTGGCGCAGAGGCAAACTGGGACTGGGCAGTAGCAGAAGAGAAGTAGAATTCTGGTGGCCTGTAGGCGAACAGCGCATGCATTCGCCCTTGCTCCTCTTGTTCGCCTGCCCCTGCCACCCAGCCTGCGACGACGCATGCGTGCACTCCTCCATGCTGCCTCACCTCTTTCACTCACACACACACGCTCGCAGGATGGCGTGCTGAACGACGCAGAGCTGAACGCTTTCCAAGTGCTGTGCTTCAACGCACCGCTGCAAACGGAGGAGCTGGTTGGGGTGAAGCAGGTGGTGGCCGAGCGCATTGAGCAGGTGAGGCGGGCTGCGTGCCACACAACCCTCCGTGGCGCACGCTGAGGCCTGCACCTGTGCTGCACTGTGCGGTGGTGGGCTGGGCTGTGGGGCGCACCAGTGTCTGGCTGCCCCTTCCTTCTGTTTTTCGTTGGACTCCCTCACCCTTCTCTGTCCATCATCCTTGAAAATTTAGTCTGGTCCCAGTCACACTTACCAGCACTGCCTTGCTTCACACTGAACAGCCGCCGCCTGCTGCTGGCTGGCCGCAGGGCATTGTGAACAACGGGCTGAGCCTGCCCGGATTCCTCTTCCTGCATGCACTGTTCATCGAGAGGGGCCGTCTGGAGACAACCTGGGCGGTGCTGCGCAGGTGGGTGCCTGCCTGACTGCCTACTCGCCTGCATGGACGGGCACTAGTCGGTTTGTGTTTGGTCCCGGGCTGAGCCGAGCACTGCAGCTGCGTAATTGGCCGGAAGGCGCTGTGTGTGCTTCGTCATGTGCTACCGCACCGCTTGCAGCCGGCACATACACGCTTCAGCAGCACCCGCACTTGGCCTGTTTCCTTATCAGCTCCTTTGCTTCTCTGTATATGTGTATGCCTATGCTTGCAGGTTTGGATACGACAACAGCCTGCAGCTCAGCGATGAGGTGTTGAGCAGAGTCAACTTCGACCACGCGCCGGACCAGGTGCCTGCTCGGCTGCGGCTGCGGCTGCAGCAGCGCTGCTGCGCCTGCGTGCGCCTGTGTGCGCTTGTGCGCATTGAATCTGTACACAGCTGCAAGAAGTGGCACGTCCTGACCTGTGCTTGGTCAGGTGCCTGGACCTGTGCCGCTCCAAGCGTTCTGCCTTTGAGGAGACTCCCGCACCACCATGAGCAAAGTCTTTGATTACAGCATCTGACGCAACACAAACCTGTTCCCTCCTCCCCTGTTGCTGTCCCAGGTGGTCGAGCTGACTGCGGCTGGCCGTGCTTTCTTCCGAGACGTGTTTGAGCGCTGTGACGTGGACGATGATGGGGTGCTGTCAGTCAGAGAGCAGGAGGAGCTCTTTTCCACCGCCCCCGCAGAGTGAGTGAGCTGAGCTCAGCGGGGCAGGGGAAGCAGCGCGTGACGTTGCTTGCTTGGCCGCAACTGCTGGCTGGGCTGCTTCACCTGCTGCCCTAGGCTTTGCTGCGGGCGTTGGGGGCCAGGGCTGGGCAGCAGCCGAAGAGCGCCTTGGCTTTGACTTCTGCCTGCAAAGTCCGAACTTAGATCCCACCACTCCACGTAACGGTGCTGCCTGTACCTTGCCTCCCAGGCCTGCGCCGCTGTTGTGTTTAGGGTTTAGGGTACCCCAACTCCAAAATACCGCACCGCTGTCACCTCCTCCTGCTGCCGCCCCTCCTCCTCCCCCTCCTGCTTCACTCGTGTGCCTCCAGCCCCTGGGCATCCCTGGAATACGAGGGCCTGCTGGCTGAAACCAGCCGCAAAGGCCTGCTCAGCCTCAACGGCTTCTTGGCCAAGTGGGCAGCCACCACCGCCGCAGATCCCCGCCGCACACTGGCCTACGCTTACTACCTCGGGTGGGGTTGCGGGGACGGCTGGGGCTGGGGCCTTGTTCCTTTTGGAACACAAACTGTGCATCACATACTCGGTCGCCTGGCTGACTGGTTGGCGTGTGGCCTGGCCTGGCTGCTTGGCTGCTCGCCTGGCAGCCTGCTCATGCTGCTTGGCTCTGGGGGCGCCTATTGCTTGCTGGCTGGCCTGATGCCACCTGCTCGCCGTGTCAACAACCCCACCTCACTGCTGCAGACTCCCGGATGACGCCGCAGCAGACAAGCTGTTTGCGGTGTCGCGGCCGCGGCGGCAGGAGCGGCGCGCCGACGCGCCGCGCCGCGGCTTGCTGCAGTGCTACCTGTTTGTTCCTGGTGGGTCTGGAGCTGCGGCGCGGCGTCCCTCTGCACAGCCCGCTCAATCTTTGCAGTACAAGTCGTGCTTGTACAAGCCATTGCATGCCGTTATATGTCGGTGCTGTTGGTGCCTGCCTGCGCTCGAGGCATGCACCAACATGAAGCGCAGGCAGGCAGGAGCCGGGTGCCTGCCAGTCGTGTCTTGCTCTTCTTTCAGGCAACCGCTTTTCGCCCCCCCTGACCGCCCATCCCGCCCCTGGTGTGCGACTGCCCGCTCTGCAGCCAACATGGATGCAACACCTGTGATGGAGGGGTTGATAGCGCAGTCGCGGCCAGCGCACGGCAGCCTCGCGGGGCCGATTCGAGCGGCGGCGGCGGCGGTCGGCGGCGGTGACGGGGCGCCCACCCTCATCCTGCGTTCGTTCAGCGAGGAGCAGGCCCAAGTGCTGCTGGAGGGGGCGGCGGGGGCGGAGGAGCTGCAGCGGTGTGATGTGGCGGCTTTCCTCTTTGATGCCAAGCAGCCGGGTGAGTGTGTGTGCGTATGCGTGCGTGAGTGCCTGTGCGTGTGGTTCTGTGTGTGTGGCGGGGGGCATCTGCACTTCCCTGCCACCCTGTGCATCGGGGTACAACCTGTAGGCAGGGCCTGCCTACAGGCCTTGGTCAGCATCGCACGGTGCTGTCCCGTCCACCCACTCGCCATGAAACCTGTACACTCCTGCCCTGTGTCCTGTGGCCTTCCTGTGGCGCCTCACAACTCGCCTGCCCGCTGCCTTGTGTCCCCCCTCCCTGCAGCCAGCTTCCAGGCTGCCTGTGAGCACCTGGAGAGGGTGGCAACTGCCTCTGGAGACCAGCTGCCGTGCCTACTGCTGCAGGCCAACGACAGCGAGGCCTCTCCAGCACTGGTGAGCCAGCCAGTGCTGGCTGGCTCTGGCAGGGGTGGTTCTGTTGGTGCTTGGTGCTTGCGTTGAGCATTGTTGTTTCAGTACGAGGGCCTTTTGAGCAGCGGCAGGTCGGGCTGTGTGCTCATTTGCAGCACTGGCTTCCAGCGGCAGGAAACATGTGTCGTGTGTGTAGCACGTTTGTCTGCTTACTGTCTGCAAGACAGTCCTGGCGACTGCTGCTGGCATCAGGCACACGGCACCATGCATCCATGCCGCCGACTAACCTCACCTCCACCTCACCTTCCCGGACTGCCGCCACTGTTGCAGGCAGAGCGCATTGGCGAGGCGTGCAGCGAGCTGGCCATCAAGCCGCCCACATGCTTCGGCCTGCGCCCCGCCGCTGCCGTGTACCAAGCCATTGTGCAGACGGCGCAGCAGCCGGAGCTCGCCATCCCTGAGACCCCTAGCCTCAAGGTGCGCTTGCGATGTACCATGCTGTACTGCACTGTACTGCTCTGTATTGCCTGCCTGCTTGATTGGTGCCGACGTGCATCTCAGCAGAATCAACAGAATCAGTACGTTGCTGTTACTTCTTCGAAGCTTTGCTGGCCTGCCACACACAAGCATCGTGTCAGTGCTGACTGTGCATGTGCCTGCCTCCTGCCTCCTGCAATGCACTGGCGCAGGCCGCGCGGCGACACCGCCAGATGCTGCGCAGGGGCGTGCTGTACGCGGGTGCAGGCACTACTCTGGCGTTGGCCGGATACTTTGGATGGAAGCTATGGAAAGAGCACCGCATGGATGCAGAGAGCGGCGGCAGCGGCAGCGGCAGCAGCAGGGGTGGCAGTGTGGCCGGCAGCAAGACCGGGGCGGTGGTGGTGGGGCAGCACGATCGGTCCGTGCTGACACTCCCGTAGCTCGCAGCATAGGTGGGCACAGAACTGCTGCTTGCAACTGCTTCTTGGGTTTGTCGAGCACTCAATGCAGGTCGTTGGCTGCTCCTTCATTCTGGTGTTACTCCTGGCTGTGCTGAACTGTTCCCAATTCTCATGTAATCACTTGTCAGCGAGTGGGCGGGCCGGTCTGATGGGGACTCGCAAAGACGGCAACAGCCTGACACAGAGCACAGTGCCTGACTGAAGCTGGCAATGCCTTCCTCGCGCCAAGGACTCACAAGTGGTTTGTGGTGTCCCCCTGGCCTCATTGTGAGACTGTGCAGCGTCGTCATGCTACATAGATGCTACATAGATCAGCGGTTACCTTGCAGCCCAGCCTCACCTCACGACTGCTGCAGTGACAAGACTTACACACAAACACACTGGCTGGTCGGTTGAAGTATAAATGAAACAAGACATGTGGCAGCCTTACAGAGAGGAGTAGGAGATATTACAAGCTACGCTAGGTATCAGCTTCCGCTTCAGCTCTGCTTGCATGTCGAGGATGACTGCTCTGCTTGCGCTTCAGCACCATACTCCTCCTCCTCTGCCTCCTCCTCCTGCTTTGCTACAGCTGCTACTTGCACGCGCTGCACGGCTGCTGCTGCAGCTGTGCCAACCGCTGCCGCCGCTTCAGGTGCCACCGCTACTCCTGTTGTGTTTGCAGCAGCGCTGTCGCCGGGGCCGGCCGTCGAGACGGCGGCGGGTGCTGCGGCGCCTTGCGATTGGCCTGGCGTCTCTTCCAGGTGCTCTGGGCTGATAGGGTGTGAGCGCACACCCTCCAGAGTGCCTGAGCCGCCATCAGAGGAGCGGCTGGCCGGCTTGGGCGTCTCCTCAGCCCCTCCCACCGCGGCCGCCACTTCATCCCTGGAAGGCTCGACGGCCCCAGCCGCTGCCATGGCCTCGGGCACCGCTGCATCAACCAGCAGCCCATTTGTGTGTGCTGCAGAAGCATCGACTGGAGGCAGGCCGCTGCCGCTGCCGTCTTCCGCCGCCGCTGGAGCTGCGCCATCGGGTGCTGCCAGCACCGCAGGTGATGCCGAGGCTGCCCCTGGGGACGTGACGCCATCGGTCAGGGGCCGCGGCGACACTTCACGGCTCTGAGGCGACAGCGTTGCTTGCAGCATGCTGGGGTTCAGCCCTGAGGAAATAAAGTGCACTTTGCTGAATGTGAGATCCCACAAGCTGCGCCCGCTTGAGTCCTGCGCCATGGGCCGACGCAGTGCAATGCCAACGTGGTAAGTCTTGCAGCAACACACAGCATGATGGCAACAATAGCGGCACATGGCCGTACCACGGCAGCAGCTGGCGGCACACGAGACACGAGCACCGCTTGCCAAGACATCCAGGAGCGCACCTGCCAGGTCGGGGTGAGGATTCCAGAGGATGCCAGCACCAGCAGCATGTTCTTGGCATTCTCTGGCACAGACTCCTGGACGGCCTCATGCCGCACAGCCATGCAGTCCTGCGTGAAAGGAAGAGCAGTGAGTGGGAAGCGATGAGTGCTGGACGGTTTACTCACTGTCAGGAATGCGCGCCACGCCACATGCAGCCCACACGCGAAGGGTTGTTAGAAGCCACAGAAAAGCCAGCCTCAAACTCACAAACCAGAAATGGAAGCAATCAAGGGAAGCAGTCAAGCTTATTCGGCAGAACAGCACACGACCGCGACCACACATACCTGCAGGGCCTGCAGCACTGCTTGCCAGAGAGCGTAGAAGTCTTTGTCGCCCTGCACCACCTCAATGTATTGCAGCACAGTCTTGGCCAGCATGCTGACCGCCAGCCGCACGCTCTTCTCGGCGCCAGGGTGGCTCTTGGACTTCTTCACAGCCAAGCGAGCCAAGTCTGCACAGCAGTAGCAAAAAATGTGAAGGGCAACGTAACGCAAGCACTATAATGGTACAAAGCCAAAGCAAACAAAATGCTGAGAACTGCTGCAGTGCAGGCTCCCAGCTTGCCCCACGCTCTTACCTGTGGCCACAGGCACTAGCAGCTCTTGCAGCGTCTGCACCCACAGCTCTGGCGGCAAGTGTAGCCGCTCACTGGCCACCAAAGCACGGCTGTTTAAGCGTAGGCAGCAAAGCGGGGGAGGTAGAGGGTGTTCAGTGGTCCGCATGCATGCGGAAGCAGGAAGAAACGCCTCTTTGCCACAACCTTAAAACTGCCAGCAAACTGCCTCCTCCCTGTGCCACCTCACCAGGCTCCCAGGCTGCTACCTGGAGCCTGCCTGCCTGCCTTTGCCTGCGCGTCTGCCTGCCCGAGCCCTGCGCCTGCTCACCTGAGCACCATGATGGAGTTGTCCCGAAGCGGCTGGCACTCGTCCTTGCACAGGTTCTTGGCCAGCACACCTACTGTGGTCAGCCACAAGTCAACCAGCTGTTCATCTGCAGGTGAGTCAGGGGCGCATAACCGAAGTCTTAAGCACGCAAAGAGGTGCCTCAGCACTTGCTGTGCTTGTTGCACACAGGTATAGAACGCATGGCAATGGTTATGACATTGCTTGAACACGATAGATAAACAGAGACAGAGGCACGCAACGAGCGGCAAACAGGCGAGCTGTTGCACAGCTCTGCAAGCATGGAAGGCCATCCCTCGCACCTGTCAGCGTGCCCTCGTCGCTGAGCGCGCCGTTGCTGCGGGCTGTGGCGGCTGCCACGCTCTGCGCCACCAGCCATGTGAAGAGCACCTCGACCAAATCAAGGTAGTGCACAGCAGCCTCAATGTTTTGCTGCAGGAGGGGGGGGCAGGGCACGGATAAGGCAGAAGGCTTGGGACAGGGCCCAACCATTTAAAGTGAGCAAGTAGGTCAGGTAGGTCCGCGCTCCAGCCTTCCCGCTGTCATCACACCAAGCAACTTCTCTGCTGGCAGGGCGGGCAACGGACTTCTGGCAACCGGCCCGCAAACCGTCCTGAGCAGTAACATTGCCGTACCTGCTTGTACCGCTCCAAAAATTGCAGGCACGCCTCCAGCAGCGGCATGTAGGAGTCAGCTGACAGCGCTTGGGAGTTGTTGCACGCCACGCTGAGGCAGTCATACGCCAGAGGGGCAGCCTCGGGCCGCACTGCAGGCACCACGGCAAGGGGGACCCATGCTCAGACGCACAGCAGGAAAGGTGAGAGGTCCAGCTGCTGCAGGATGCAACAGGTGTAGCTGACGCAGCGCAAGTTCCGGTGTTCAGAGGTGTAGGGCTCACCGGAGACGAGCTTGAGGATGGCACACACTGTCCTCCAGTCTGACTCGGAGCGCACGTAAGGAGCGCTGCTCTTCAGCAGTGCCAGCATCTGTGCCAAGGCAGGGACAGGGACGGGCATGTGACGGTTGCAAAATGGTGGCAGGACAACACACAGCCGGCTGCGCATGGCTGTGCCGTGCAGGCTTGGCTTTCCCCTTGTGCCTTGAAAAGTGTGGGCGGGACGTCTATATTCTATATTCTATACTATACTATAGTCTATTCTATTCTGTATTGCAGCAGGGCAGCAGGCTGGGCGGCATGCCCCACCGCCCACCCACCTCAATAGCTATCGTCTCAGCAAGCTCCCAGACCACGTTGGGTGAGAGGCCGATGACGAGCTTCAGGGAGCGCAGCAGCGTCTCTGCTGTGTCTTCCTTGTACGGCAGCAGCCGCTGGCAGATGCGCAGCAGGCCGGTCACGGCTCGCTCGACCAGCGGATTGACCGACTTGGCTGCACACACAGGCAGATGCAGGCACGGTGCTTGAACAAAGGCATCATACTTTGAGTCATTGGGTGAGAAACCATTGTGAGGTGCTCCAATCTCCTGCTGCTCTCCGCTTCTCTTGCTGCTCCTTTTCCGACAGCCACCTGCAGCGCTTCCCTGTCCACCGCCCCTTCGCCCGGCGCACCCAACGGTCAGCTCAACTCACCATTGTCCGCCGCAGTCACAGCCGACAGGAACTCGTGCAGCAGCGGCCAGATGAGCGCCACACGGTCGCGGTTGCGCAGCGCCAGCGTGATGAGCAGCTCCAGGCACAGCTCTGAGGTGGAGGTGTTCTCTCCGCTGCGAGCTGCGCCTGCCACGTTGCCTGCGCTCCACATCACAGCCTTGACTAGCTCCACCAAGGACTCACCGGTCTTTGGGAGGGGAGGGAGCGAGGGACATTGAAAGGTTTAGACTGAGCTGAAGATTGCTTTTAAAAGCAATGCTAAACCCTTAGGGACTCAAATAGGGGAGTGAAGGGGATGGGCAGGAAGCAGGCAGGTGCAGCCAGTTGGGTGAATCAGCAGGGCAGGAAACAGGACAGGCCCCGAGCAGTTCGGAGCACACAGGACAAGGAGAAGCAAAGCAGAGCAGGATGATGAGGCCTCCCTAGGGAGTGCCAGGGAGTGCCAGGCGGCTCACTGGCAGTGCTGGCACGCACAAGCGCCAGCAAACGAGCCCGTTGAAGGGTAGCTGAGCGCCACCCCCAGCAGGCTCACCAGGAACTTCGAGTCTGCAAACACCTCGTCTATGTGGCACGCCTCCACGGTGGCCACAGCTCGCGCCGCCAGCTCAGCCTCACGAGCGGCGGCCTGTGGGTTGGCACAGGCAGAGAGGCATGGCAGGAGAAGGTACTAAGCATTCGGGATGTTTGCCTGCATCTCTGTGGCTGCCCTTCTGCCCTGCACAGCGCCACCACCACCAGTGGCCCCTTGTCGGTCCAGGCAGCGCGCCAATGCCACCACCACACTAGTTCACCCACCTGCTCTGCTGACACGGCATCAGAGCCGTCTATGGAGATGAGGGAGGTGATGGCTCGAGAGAACAGGGAGCCAGATGAACCCCGGGTCTTGTTGATAGAGGCGGGCCGGGGCAGGCGGAGGCGGGCATCTTCAGGCTCCTCGCCATCGGCTGGCAGACAAAGAGAGGGCAAAAAGGAGAAGGGAGGTACGGGTCATGCAAATTCGACTGGGCTCAAGGTGTGCCGGTAACAAGGATGGATGGGCAGGACGTGCAGGACAGACAAGGACGTATGCAGGCCATCGTGAAGCGTCTGCTGCCCGCCAGCACACGGAGCTGCTTCATACTGACAGGACTGTGTGCTGGGAGGCGGGCAGGCACCCTGAGCGCAGCGCGGCATGCATGCGCTCGACTTGACTCACTCGCAATGACGGCAGCCGGCAGCAAGTCGAGGCGGTGCAGGCGCAGCACTGCGTCTATGACGTTGCGCCACCCAGACCGCAGCAAGTCGCCGTGCCTGAACTCGATGCAGGTACAGGCACAGGTAAAGGCACAGGCATGGGAGGGTGCAGGTGAGATGGTGCTGTTGTTGGAGGGGTGTGGAATGGAGTGGGAATGGGTAGCACACAGAGGCGGCACAGCAAGAGTGGGCTGGGAGGCACACCCTTGAAAGACCGCTGAATCCCTTTCATTGTGTTATATGCACAGTAGCTGTGCAGTGGCGCACCTATTTGCGACAGCAAACAGCGCCTGCAGCGCCCCGCGCGCCTTGCTGCTCCCTCCAAAGGCGGCGGCACCGTTAGGGGGGGCCAGCACGGCAGTGAACCTTGCCAGTGACGCTGCAATGGAGTCCACAACTTCGTCCACCTGTGCGGTGCAACGTGCAAGTGCGCAAAGCTGATGAGATGTTTGTTGCAGCACAGTACAAGTAATTTCTGTGAAGCTAAACTTGCAAATGCATGTTGCCAGTGAGGGTGAAATGGCACAACGTGGCAACTGTTCCTGCTCAGCGGCAGCAGCAGGCAGCAGCGCCCGCACCTGGTGATACGCCGCCATGCGCGCCGCCAGCTGCAGGCACTCCAGTGCTCGCGCCACCACTGCCGGGTCGCTGGCGTTGTCCAGCACCACAGAAACTGCTGCCAGTGTGGGGCCCCAGATCAGGCCAAACATGTCTCGCTCCAGAGCCTCGTCGGCTGCAGGAGCGGATTGTGCAAGTAGAGAGAGGTTTATTCAGAGCAGGAGCCTAGGCAGGAAGGCAGGGAGCTTGTGTGATGAGGGAGGCTGTGCAGACAGGAATGGAACTTGTCCACAAGTGAGGGAGTGAGGGTGGCTTTAGTAAGACAGCGCAGGGGGACCGAGAGAGCGGCAGCGTAGCAGACAGCGTGCAGCAGCTGCTGCGGCAGCGGAGGTGGGAAGGCAAGGGTGGGGAGCTCACTTGTTGCGCCGGGCTGCATCCGCCCTCGGGGCCGCCGCGCCTCGGCAGTCAGCTGATACCAAAACACGCTGGGTAGCTCATTGGCCGTGGACTCTGCGACAGAGGTTGTGTGGGAGGGAGAGCAAGGGTGAGGAGTCCAGCGGTGCCAGCACAGCAGCAGGAAGGTGAACAGCAAGCAAGTTGCAAACCCCGGCCAGCCCTCAGGCCGCCACCAAACCGGCCCCAAGCAACCACCCTGCAGACTTTGTCCCCGCACCCAGCTCTCTCTGAACACCAGCCCCCTGCAGCCTGCACCGCACCCTCATTCACTGCCATTCACTCCCATTCACCCACGCTAACGCCACCAGCCTCACCAGAAGAGATCTTCAGCTCGTCGCCTGCAATAGAAGCATAGATGCCCTCCAGCAGGGGGCGTGGCATGGGGTCCCCATCGTTTGTGCTGCGGTTGATGCGCGCGAAGTCGTCGAGCGTCATCTTCTTCTTGTTCTGCAGGGAGGGCGAGTAACGACGATGGTGGCAAGAGGAGCCAGGCAGGCACGTGAGACAGGCAGCTCAAGAGGCAGCACAGCACGCTGGCGTGGCCTCAATCCCTTTCCCTGCCAAGAGTCAAGGCAAATGTGTGCGGGGAGCTGTGAAGCCCATGCACACACACAAGGACCCCGCCCCCCGCCCGACCCTGTGCATCATGTGTGTGTGTGTGTGTGTGCGTGTGTGTGTGAGCCCACCTGTGTATTGTGTAGGTCTGTGTTGAGCATGATGACTGAGAAGGCAAGCACGTAGGCGGCGTCAGAGGAGCGCAGACCCATGGATGGCATCTGGTCGTGGTACCGCTTGCCAAAGACCTGCGGGTTGGGGGTTGGTTGATAGGTGGCGGGCTGGTGGATTCATGGGCTGATCAAGCAGTGCAGTAGCTGGCTGAGTGCTTGGGGAGTGGTGGCTGGATAAACCATGGAGAAGGCGCAGGACAGCGTACGCTCAGTACTGAGACGACAGCGAGCCGGGCTGCTGAGCATTTTGCATTTTGGACGCTTGGAGAGCGAGTGCAGGCAATCAGCAACGGCAGCACGGATCAGCGGTACATAGAGTCACTGTCGGCAGCTTTACCATTATTGCCTCCTCACCTGCATGATTCTGTCGATCTTCTGGCCTTCACCCGGGGGCCTGAAGCTGTCCATAAACATGCGCAGCGCTAGGTCGAAATCCATGCCTGCACCACGGCAAGACAAAAGAGGGGTAAGATGGGTGGCGAGGGCGGCGGGACTGAGGTGTGTGAGAGGGATACGAGAATAGGAGCGTGGGTGGGTACATGTGAGTGAGGCAGGACACGACCGAGGTAGCAGGAGTAACTAGCAAGCCATTAGAAGGAGTGAAGCACGTGCAGCAAGACATACACACAGAAGAGCAGACACGGCATGTACACCTGGACACTTACAAGGACACACACACACACAGCCTGACCGCCCAGCTCACCCCTGAAATCAAACGTCTCCATGAACGCTGTTCGCACATCTTCGTAGAAAGCATCCCGCTCGCCCAAGATCTCCCCAATGCTCGGCTTGGCCAGCCCCGGGCAGCAGCGCAGGAAGCGTGCGACGGTGGGCGGGTCCAGCTGCGGCGGCAGCAGCTTGAGGGACTGCAGGAACTGGAAGCCTTTCTTGGAGTCGCGGTTGAAGTGGTCGGCGGCCGCAGCCAGCCGCCCCTTGAGGAATTTCTCAACTCGTGCTCGTTCCGCGGGGCTGGCCGCACGGTCTCCCAGCATTGCTTCCAGTGGTGGGTAGTCCCCAGCACACAGGGAGGACCAGATGTCGACATAGCTTTCCGGGCCGGACAGCGGCACTGTGCTGCCAGCATCTGCATATTGGAGAAGGGAGGGGCCCGAGGTACGAGTTAGGAGCAGTGCAGCATGCGCACGGGTTGAGAGGACAGGAGGGGATGCCTCCAATTGCCTTAGTATTGCATTGCAGGCAGCGGTTGTGCAGGCACATTATCACGCTTGGACAGAGACACATGCAATGCCGCATTGAAAGCGCACAGCAAAAGTCAGCAAGCAGCCCGAGCTGCGCTGCTGCCCAGGCCGGCCAACGCTGCACCCACCCAGCCACCCACCTAGATCACTGACACCATTACAGCTGTCAGCCAGAGCAGCCAGGATGGCTAGGATTCCATCCAGGCTCTGCAGGTGCACGGCTGCCAAGGGCCCGCTGACGGGGAAGGCAGTCTTGGATAGCAGGCCACAGAGCTGCTCAAACAGATTGCTCCTCTCAATGCTGCAAGCAGACAGGCATGCAGGCAAAGGCAAACGAATTAAGCCGGATGGCAGGAGGAGGGCACTGGCAGATGCAAGGAATGCTTGCTGAGCTGGCGCTGCTGTTTGGCACAAATATGGCTATTGCAATTTGGCATAGCCTGCTAGCCTTGCCATTGCTGCCTCCTCGCCTTGCCACAAACGGAAATAGTGAGCAGGAAGTGCTCGTCATTGCTCTGCACAGCACTACACATCAGCAGACTGCTCCTGCCCCATTCGCCCGTCTCTCCCACCCTCACCGACAGTCCAGGTTCAGGTACACATCCCGCGCAAAGCCTGGCTGTGAGCAGAAGTCCAGCACGCCCTCCAGCGCCGCCTGCTGCAGCTCCAGCGGAGCACCGTGGTGCGAGCCCTTGCCCTCTGCCAGAGGCAGCAGCAGCAGACCTAGCAGTGCCTCCACTTGCAGCAGCATCTGTGACCCCAGGTTCACATACATACCTAAAGCCACCTGCAGCCGACATCGTTGCATGAGCAGCGGGGCAACAGGGCACATGAGCAGGAGACCAGTGTCAGGGGCACATCTGCGCGCCGCGCTGCGAGCAACAGGCGGCATGTCCCCAGCCCGTGATCACAGCTGGAGTCACCAGGCTCGCAGCTACTGATGAGCTTGAGCTTCCTGTGCAGCCCAATCAGCCTGACAGTGCCCACGGCTACCCCATCTGCAACTGCCACCGGTGTCCGCCTGCACCCCACAGCACTGTCACTCATACTGCCGATGCCATTGTGCTGACACACGCGCCTGGCAGATGCCGGCCAAGCAGGCCAGTGAGGGCTGCTTAGCGGCAGCAAACATCGCCCGAACCAAGTCTTGCTGCAGCAGCACCATCAGGCTCTCGTGTGTGGCCAGCGAGGGCCCTGCAGCCTGCAGCGCGGTGCTCATGAGGTCCAGGCCGTGAGCTGGCAGGTCTTGGTGTGGGCCCACGGGCGCTGCAGCTCACGGTGGAGCCAGGTGGGGGCGGGAAGGTGAGCAGGCACGACAAAGCAAAGCAGGCGCGGCCCTCGATACGGGAACACGTCGTGATTTGAGCAGATCTCCAATGTCAATTGTTCATTAGCTACATGGCACCAATGCTGGAGTGGAAATGTGAGTGGCGGTACTGTCCAGTCCTTTCACCCCTCACCCTTCCTCACCCATGTTGATGATCGAGATGATGAAGCGCAGTACCTCCCGTACCGCCTCCAGCCCATACCCCTCCAGCTCAGTGATGCTTGTCTGGAGCACAGGCAGCAGCGTGACAATCTCGCCAGTCATAGGCGAGTGTGCGTGCGGCGAGGGCGGGGCAGGCGTCTCCAGCTGCTCCCCCAGCAGCGCTGCACTCTCCTCCTCGGCAGCATCTGCCGTGCCGGTGGCACCGTCAGGTGTTGCAGGCGGCGCATCGCTGTCAGCTGCAGGCGGGAGCGCCGCTGCAGACGATGCCGCAGCCTCGCCACCTGCTGCCTCCGCAGCAGCACCAATGGTGGTGGCTCCCGCCTCGGTCCCCGCCTCGCCCTCTCCAGCTTCGGCCAGCAAGGCCGCCCGTGAGGGCACTGGCGACACGTGTAGGCGTGAGGTTGTGTGTGCGGCTGTGGTGCTAGCGAATGGGCTATCAAGCGGCTCTGCTATGCTTTCCAGCCGAGCGAAGATGTGGTGCACCATTTCAGCCATCGCCTGACGGGAGGCCTGCGTCAGCACCTCTGCAACCAACACAGCACACACAGCAAGCATGCTCAGCTGCGCTTTCAAAGTGCTGGGCGCTGCCTATCAAGCTTCCATTGCTGCTTGCCTCTGCCCGTGAAAGTGCTGGCTGAGTTAAGCAGCTGTCCACTTATGCAGCCCCGTCTTTGACAGCAGAGAGACAGTACAAATCCCATCCATCCCGTTCAACCCAGACCAGCACAGCACAGCGCAGCAACAGTCTTAGCGTCCACAGGCGTTCAGCCACAAACACCACCATGAACACGCGCGCGCACCTGACGCATCCCGCCCCTTTTCTGTCTGGAAATGCCCGATGTGGTAGCAGGCCTGGAAGATGTTGATCAGGTTGTCGTGGGTGAGCAGAGAGCCGCCGGGACAGCCCACGCAGGCCACCAGCACATCGAGAATCTTGTGCAGCACACACTCGTCGCTGGCTGGGTAGGTGGCCTCGAACTTGCACTGGGTCACCCCGTCTGCCACCACCTGCATCGACTCTGCAGGAATGCCGCCGCCAGAGGCACCTGCAGCAGACGAGACGTGTGGCGTGATGGGAACTGCTGCAGCTACGCCAGGGGCAGAGGGACAGGCCCCTCCTGACGGGTAGGCGGCACGCTTTTGAGGCCAGCCCGGGCAGGCAAGGGCAGGGAAGTTCCAGCCGCCAGTGGCAGGGCGCCCCGCACACAACACGCCTGACGTCCAATTATTCAGCAGCTCAGCTCAGTCTGCAGCAGGATGCAGCCCCCAACTGCCCACAAATGCAACAGGCACGCACTCAAAATGCCACGGCGGATGATTCGGTCAAGTGCGGCGAGGGCCACCAGTGTGATTGGCCCGCTTGTCTCTGGACTCTTTATCGTTTCCAAGAAAGGAGTCAGGTATTCCAGAGGGTCTACCTCATCCCAGCCTGCAACCACACGGCCAGCGTTGCTCAAACACGATGATTTGTTGTTCATCGAGCGAGGCTGTTGCCGCCGCACTGCCGCCACTCACTCCGCCAGGAAAAGAGCTTGCGCCGCAGCGCTTTAAAATCCTCCAGCAGCGGGTCCTCCACCTCATCGTCCTGCAGGGCGGGATGGGGGGGTTTAGGGCCCCCGAGGTTGTTGGCCCTGAGCAAATGGGTGATCGGCAGGTTTTCCCGCTCACCGCGTATCTGTTGAACTTGGCGTTGCTGCGCAGTGCTGCAATCACTGCAGAAGCCTCCCCAGCGAGGAACAGGCTCGGGGACCGGCTCATATTGGCTGCTTGTTCTAACGCTTCATCGATCCGCTGCCGATCAACGCAGTAGCATGCAACACCGCCGCAGATGGAGGGTTATTTTATGCGCAGTACGCCAAAGTCGTACTTCACCGCCGCCGCACCATCCGTCAAACTTGACTGCCATTCTTGCAGTCGAAGCGCAAGTCTGACCCTTGCATCAGCACAGCATCCTGATCAGTTGCAAGTGCCACATGGATGTGGAAGCGATTACAAAAGCCGCAGTTGGCAGGGTCCCATGTCGTGGGACGATGGTCGAGGGGCGTTGGCAGCTGCCTCCCCTTATCACGCTGCGTCGGCTGTCTGGGCCACAGACTCAAAGGGGCAGCTCCAAGGGCAGAAGCTGCTCTCAGCTCTTAGCGGTGCACTCCCGAACGCACTCCAGGATGCTCTTCTGCGCCACCGGCTTGCTGAACTGGTACTCCAGGTTGAGCCCGGTGGTGTAGTGCCGATTGAGCACCTCGTACATGTACCTGCAGCAGTACATGGTCGTTGCCCAGCAGTGCCACCAGATCAGCCGTGGCACTGAGCGACGTTCAATCCACGCATTTAGCGCACAGCCTCCATTGCTGCTTTTCAGCCGTAGGCGCGCATCACGCACCTGATGTTCAGGGAGCCTGTGTCATCTGAGAACAGGTAGAAGAGCAGGTCCACCTGCACGGCATGCACCCAAGGGGCAGCGTGAGACAGTAATGCGCCACCAGTCACGCACAAGCCCATGCGGTGTGTCCCTGCTGCCGCCGGCTGCCTGCGCCTGTCCCGTGCGCCAGCACTACCCACCAGCTCAGGATTCAACTTGATGCCCATCACGTGATCGACTGTCCAAATGAAATCCTCCCGCCCAATCCTGCCGCTGGTGTTGCGTCGGAACTCCAGTGCCACTGCAAAGCAGCAGGAAAGGTGCAGGAAAAGCACTTTTAGCAGAGAGCTGACACTGGCTGCGCACGCTGCCAAGCAAGTGCGCTCCACGCACAGCGCAGCACAGCAGGCCCCTGCAGCGCAGCAGGGCGCACCAGACAGCAGCCGCAGCTGGCTCCACATCCGCCGAAACTCCTGAAAATCCGAGAAGCTAATCCTGATAGCAGACAGGTTTGCCGGCATTGCCTGCATGGATGGGGCAAGAGCATTTGAATCAGTCCACTGCTCAGCGCAGAGCCAAGCCAACTGGCTCACTGCTGTCCAGTTGCGTAGTCGTGACAGCCGAAACAGCTGCCACCGTGGATCGCTTTGCCATACTTGAGCTTGCCGACACTCTGCTGTGAGCAGAGGAGCGCTGCCTGGCATCCTGCCTGCACATCATCACGCCTGCTCATATAAAGCACGCCCACCTGCACTTTATCCAGGTACTGGTCCACGTGTTTGAGCCGAGCACAGCTGACAACGCTGCAAGCGAAATCGTGGCCGCCAATGGAACCCTGCAGATGCAGGTGTGTCATGCAGGCATGGTGGGGCGGGGCAGCGACAGGGCGCAGGGCACAGCCCCGCGTCCCGACAGCTGCTGCGGCACCAGCGCTGCCCCAGCTGAGGTTCCTGTTGGCCTGCGTGCTAGCGCAGCACATGCACTCACCGACCCACCCACACAGCCCGCGGCCTCCTACCTTGCCCTGCCAGTCGTAGTGCTCAAACTCGAGGCGCAGCAGCTCGCTGCGCAGCTCTGTGACGAATGAGCGGAAGGTGTCCAGGGAGAGGAGCTTGGAACCGTCGGCTCCGAAGAAGTGTGACACCAAGCCATACTGGTCTTGGCTGCACCAATGCATTGTTCAAAAGTACGGTTACGGGACGTGCAGGGGTGGGGGGCCGAGTGAGGAGGGAGGGATGAGCCGCAGAGCAAGGAAGGACAAACCATGGTATATGATAGCTGGGCATGTGTACCCAACGCAGCACAGCTCAACAAGAGCTGGAAACAGTGGCCTGCAGCCCCGCCAGCCTCTGCCATGGCCACCCACCCCCTTTGATCAGTGCCAACTCACTCAGAGGTGTGCACCGACTTCCGCATGCTCACTGACGGCTTGCCCGCCCGCTGGTGGACGGAATTGAGCAGCTGCTGGAACTCTTTTCGGTCCACCTTGCCGCTGCCGTCTGCACGCACGGCATGCACGGGAGGGGAGGAGTGTAGCGTGGGGCAGCGGCAGGGAAGGCTGGGGACCCGCCTGTGGACACAGCTGAAGAGCCAGCCAGCTCACCACGGCCACAGCACACACGACCAGCACCACAGCACACAAACACTAGACGCACACACAGCGGCAATTCAAACCAATTGAAAGCCAGGCACCAAACGCCAGCCGGGCGTGCACCCTCCCCAGCAGGCGCCACCCACCCACCCCTACCTCTGTCCATAAGGCGGAAGGCGACCTCCAGGTCATCCAGGGGTATGGACAGCAGGGTGCTGAAGAGCAGGAACTCGTCAAACCCGATCTTGCTGTCGCCGTCAATGTCGAACTTGAGGATGAACTTGGAGCCATTGGCGCCTTCTTGCGAACCCTGCGTGTGTGTGTGTGTGTGTGTGTGTGTGTGCAGCAACCCCAAGGGGGCAAGCATGCCGTTGAATTGCAATCTGACAGTATGATATAGAAGGTACAGTTGACCCGGGGAGCCACTACCGATCACCTTTCAATCAGGACATGCACCACAGCCCTGGCGTGCTGACATGCATGCGCCCCTGGCTGCCGTGACGTGACCCAGCAACCACCCGGCAACCACCGGCACATCCCAAGCGGTAAACATCTTCCACACACGCTGCGCAATGCTGCACACCCCACCTCGTCTGGCTGCACATGCGGGCTGGGTTCTCCTGGCAGTGACCCTGCCCGCACAACGTCTGAGCCCTCAGGAGGATACACAGGCACTACTGAGCGCAGCATGTCTCCGGCTGTCATGCTGAACACCTTGTCCGCCCGTTGTGAGGCAAAGTACTCGAATATCTGGCGGCGGGAGGGTGCATGGGGCAGGTATCACCGGGGAGCATGAGGGAGGCTGGTTGCCAGCAACGGCTGGTGCGGGAGGCTCGCTGGCAGGCGCAGCGTGAGGCAGAGAAGGGCAGTAAATGCCAGGGAGTTGGCTGCAGTTTGAGCAATCCTGCCCAGTTGTCTTGGCAGAGGACGTGTGCCAGCCTCACCTTTTCAGGGGGGCTCATTTCCCGGATCCGCTTTTCGTACTTGAAGAAAGTGCGGCGTCTCTGGTCCAGGGACAGGAGGTGGAAGCTCTGCATGAACAGGACCGCAGCAAAGATGCCGCAGAGCACTGGTGTGAGGGCACACAGGCATGCACACCCATCACCCACGAGGTCAGTGCTCCTTCATTCACCTTGTCTTGGTCCGGAGGAGGCGGCAAATGTGCCTCCTCTGCACTGCTGCTGGCTGCTGTCCCCGTCAGGCCCACCAGTGCCACAAGGGCTAGCTGCCAGCCAGACGACGATGCGGAACCGCCGCCGCAGGCTGCCGACGGTGCCGCCAATATTGGCGCAGCGGAGGATTGGAGCTGCGCGGCGTTGCCTGTCTCGCCGGCATATCTTCTGCTGCTGCTGCTGATTTGCAATCGCCGCCACAGCTGCGAGGCTCCTCTCCGCAGCATTTGTGAGGGTTGGCAAAAACTGGAGCGCTGCTAGCCAGGAGGGACGGGACAGCACTCAATCAACGAGGAGGAACGTCAGTGTGCGATGAGAGCGGTCACAGCATGGACGCAGCATGTGGCGGCCACGGCAGTTGGTGATGACGCGATCATTTGTTGCACCGAATCCTGGGTGAATGTGAATGAGCAGATTTCGTTACAAATGCTGAATTCACGTTGACGGGGGCTGGTGATCCGGGCAGCCCCTTGATTCCAGGGGTTTGCCATCACCCGGAGCAGTCGGCTCTGATGGCGCTGCTTTGCTGCTCATGCTGTCGTCTGTGCTGCTGCCCATGCTGCTTCTCAGGTCTTTGAAACACGCTATGGCAAACATCCGCGACGTGTCAGGCTGCTCCACAATCACCACCTCAACCGTTGTCATTGGAAGTTGGGGGCCGTGCAGGCTCACTAGAACTGCATTCCGGGGGATGCATGGCAGCAGGGATCATAAACATCGAATGCCAGTTCAGGCTGCACTGAGAGTGCAGGATGGCAGGCAGCGCGTACCAGCAGTCGCTTGTCGCCAGCTGGTGGGGGCACCACTGTGCCCATGCCGCTGCCCATGTCCACGGCCACGTGCTGGGCTGGTGCCAGTGGGTGATGTGGTGTAACATCGCCGACACATTATGAAAAAGTAGGCCAGCATGACGAGCATGGGGACCAACACCCCTAATACAATCTCTGTAGCCAGGAGGACAAGTGAGTGAGGCTTTGCTGGATTGAAGGGAGCAACAACAAAGGCCAGGCACAGGCCTTGAAGGTGTGGTGCCACACCTGCATTGACAAATGATGCGCCTTCCTCCACCTTGCTGTAGGTCTGGATGTGCACGACGTCAGGTGAGCTGCCGCTGTCTTGCAGCTGGCGCCGGCCGCATCGTGGAAAAGGCTGCACGGTCATGGCGGTTTGACGTACGGTCTCGCTTTGTTGAGGGCAGAGGCAGGCCGTGGGTACACTGGAAGAGGAGGAGTCTGCTTTTCAATGCAGAGCCTGATCGACGAGCACTGCGATGTAAAGGAAATACCTTAAGGCGCTGTGACAATGTGAGAGGCCGATAGATGCGCGAAGACATTGCAGTATCTGGTACAGGGCAATACGCTTGAAAAAACTGGAGTGCCTGCCCATCGCCCAAGGCGACCATCGAGCCCTCCAAAGGTCGCACGCCAAGCTGGCAGCACACGAAAAGGGTAAAGGGCACGGCGGAGCCCAGCGTCCTGCCTGCGCTGCCTGTCTCATCACGTACCCATGCTATCAACGGCACTGGTTACGCTGAAGATCGCAGCTAGGCATCTTGCACTCACCGCCGCCTTGGCCCGCCCGCGGCCTGCCGTCGCTGCCGCCCGAGACCGCTCAAGATGGCAACCGCAGCGCTCCAACACATGGGGCCCTGCAAGTAGGGCACGTGCCTCGCTGCACCACGGGCAGTGGCAGCTGGGAGCTGGGCCACAGCAGTTATTAGCCGGGGCCCAGCAGCCCAGGCAGCAGTTGCAAGCTGAGAGCAGGGTGCAAACATCGCCAGCGGCATCTGCCCGAGGCCAAACTCAGCCCGGTCAGAGTATCCGGGGTGAAGTCAGTACTGCAGGGAAGCTGTTCAGCGGCCTGTTTAGGTAGGCTGTGGCCTTGACTCTGAGCCCCATGCTGGATCTGCGGTGCATGGTGGTCTTACCCTCCGCTCATCTGCCCTACCATTTCCTCCTGTCCTTCCCGCAGCCTGCCTGTGGTGCAGCGCCCGTACGATTGGGACCAAGACACAGCGCTAGAGATGCTAGATGATTTTTTAGACAGCATTGGCACTGTCGCCAAAGAGATGAGGTGCTGTGACCGACTGCTGTATTGTGCTCAATGTGCCTGTTGTGGCTCGTCAGCCGGGCGGAGTTGTGTTGATTGTCCAGCTTGCCCCTTCACTTGTGTTGATTGCCTTGCTGCAGGGAGCTGGAAGATTACATGCTGGGCACAATCACGCTGGCTGACTCACGAGGAGGTGATGGCGACCGCAAGCTGATCATTGACGGGCAGCAGCGGATCGTGACGCTGGCCCTCATCCTCGCAGCAGCGAGGGAGCGGCTTTTGAGCGGCGACGCAGCGTGTGTCCGAGCAGCGGAGCAAGTGCTGCAGCGATTTTATCAGGTGAGATGTCATGCAGCCTGTGCTGGGGGCACAGCCCGCCAGCAGGCCTTTTCACGCATCATCACGCACTGGATTTTGCAGGAAGGCGATACATTTGCTGACCTACCTCCGCAGCCACGCATTTAGTTGAAGAACAAGGCTGATACTGAGCTGTTGACCAAGCTGCTGAAGGAGGTCGAGTTTGTGCAGCAGCCTGAGACAGCAGTGCCGCTGGAAGGCAGCTCGCAGCCCAAGCTGTGGGCCAACATGCAGGTGAGGTGTACACCTTGCGGCCGCCACGTACCGCTGATTGCTATGTACTGGGTACTATGTACGACAATGTACGACAACTGTGCGTCAGGGGCTGATGTGTTGCGATGTCATGACAAGCTTTGCAGGCGTTGAGAGGCCGCATGACCAAGATCGACCAGGACATTGTCATGCAGCTTTGCAAGTACATTGGCACGAAGGTGAGAAGCCTGCTCCATTGGGGCTGGGTGCCTGCCAGCCCCGTCAGCTACCGGCTGGGTGCCCGCCAGACAAACTCATGGGCCTCATGGTCACACCGCTGTAGGTCTTCTTCATTGTCACAACCTCCAGCTCGTACCAGCTGGCACTGAAGGTTTTCAAAACGAGGTGAGGCCATGCAATAGGTTGCATCACCCGGCAGCTGGCTAGTGCAGGCATGACGCTGTGATGCATCCCGTGCTGCCATGCAGTTCGCAGCGTGGTGTCGACCTGCTGCCTGTGGATGTTCTGAAGGCGTATGTGTTCTCGGCTGTGACGTTGGAGAAGGAGGCAAGTTGGCAGTTGCCAATTTGCTGGCTGCAGTGCCTAATCGCCTTCCTCTGTGTCATTCTTCATATATGGCTGTCTCTGCTGACCTGTGTGCACCATAATGCCGTGCAGGCCGTGTATGGCGAAAAGTGGGAGGAGCACGAAAAGAAGCTGGGCAGAAAGACAGGGTTGTCGGATGTGGCCAAGCAGCTGGCAATCATATTCAGGGGCAGGTGAGCAGGCTGGTGCCAGACCATTGGCTGTTGGACTGCTGGGCTCGGTACCTTCCAGAACGCACCTGAGCTGTGCCACGCACGCCCTGTGTGGCATGCAGGTTTCCTGGGAAGAATACAGAGTTTGAAGATAACGAGGCGCTGTTCATGAAGTTTGCGGCACAGCTGCCCGGCGTGGAGGCCTCCACCGCAGGCGAGGCGTTTGTGGACGATGTCTGGGCCCCCTCCTGCCAGGTATGTGGCGCTCACATGCCTCTCGAACCTAGGAGCGCCTGCCTGCGATTCGGCAGCGCCAGTTGCCTGCTCCCCTGGGTGGCTTGTTTGTTTATCCTTGTGCGCGGTGCCAGGCATTCGTCACTTCCATCCTGTGCGCTGGGCCTAAGCTGCACTGTGTGTGTCTGTGCAGATCTATGCAGAGGAGATGCAAGGCGGCAACTTCCGCAGGTCGCACACCGGCTTGGCCAACATCAACGCCGATGTCAGCTACATACTGCGGGTGCTTTGGGGGTGGGTTCCTCTCAACTGCTCGCAATCCTGCCTCAGTTCTGTCATCGTGCTCATGCGCAGGGGTGCATCGCAACATGTCTGAGCGCCCTTGTGCTATTTGAGACCGCACGCACCCTTGTGTTGAGCATTCGCAACTGGTTGCTGTGCAGGCTTTCTGATGAGAAGCTGGCAACGTGCTTGGCTGATGCGGAGCGCTTGCTGCTCTGCAGCGTGTTGTGCAAGTGGACGCTCAAAGCAAAGAAGGAGCGCTGGCTCCAGGTGCGGGCTGCCATGGTTGCTGTGGTTGGCGCTGTGGCGGTAATTGCTGTGGTTGCTGTGGTTACTGTGGTTGGCATTGTGGCTGTGAATAGCAGGAGTGTGACGGGCAGCAAGAGGTGCTGCACAACCTGTGCTACTTCTTGCAGGTGTTGGCCGATCTGGACTGCGGCGGCGATCCCACGTACCAAAAACTGCAACAGAGCGGCAAAGCTGTGACCAGCCCCCCTTCCCTGAAGCTTTCACTGGAATCGACCAGGGCCGCACTGGATGGGCCGCTGTACAGCACCCATGCCAAAGACGTGCCGCGGCTGCTGCTGATGCGACTTAACGAGTTCGTGCTGCACAGGAGCGGCAGTGGCTATGTCAGCTACAACGTGAGAACACCAGCGGGGCGGATACAGACAGTCTGCGCTGTGTGCCCCTGCTGTGTACTGTGACTGTCATTGACCTGCTGCAATGCTGCGTCGGCTTGCATGCGGGGCTGCCTCCTTTGCCGATCAACTTTGGCTGTGCTGCGCAGGAAACAGCGTCCAAACAGCTCACCCTCGAGCACGTGCTGCCTCAGAAGGTGGCCCCGGGCAGCTCCTGGGCCCAGGCCTTCAGCGAGGAGGAGCAGGAGCGGTGGACCCACCGTCTTGGCAATTTAGTGCTGCTGTCCGCCACTAAGAACTCCAAAGCCGGCACGCTGGACTTTCAGAAGAAGAAATCCACATACTTTCGGAAGGGCGCCAGCTCGGACTTCAACAACATCCCGCTGACTGACGCCATCTTGGAAAAGGGTGCGCGGCTTGGCCTTGCTGCGCGGCGCATGCATGTGCACGCAAGGTCCCTGGCTGCTCTCCCGCTGCCGACAGTGCTTGGCAGTGCATTGTGCAGAGTCGTGGACGCCCAAGGAGACCCAGGAGCAGCAGCTGGCGATCCTGGACCTGGCCAAGAGCTGTTGGAAGCTGTACTAGTAGAATGATGCGGAGGTGGTTAGCTCTGCGCTCACGGCGGCGGCGGCTCATTGTGCCCGCTTGGCTTCGGCCAGCGATCGCTCTAATTTTGTTGTTTCACATTTCGTGCATCACATGGCTCGGTCCACAGCCGCTCTGACCTGACTGTAAAGGCGGCCGCCCAAACCCGCGCGATGGGCTCACTTGAGGAGCAGCCCGCACCGAGAGACGGTCTGAAAGCGCTAGTGGAAGAGGATGAGGCGGTCCGGGTGCGTTGGCGGGCGAGGTTTCGGAGAATGGCGCTCCCGTTGAAGTTTGTTCTGCGTCTTGCCGGCTCGATCACAAGGACCCTGGCAATATCAGAAAGCTGGAATGGTTGCCCGTTGCAGGTGCTGGACGGACTGGAGCGAGACGGCGGCATGGCGCCCGCTCGCCTTGCGACGGCACGCAGCGCCTATGAAAACTTGCGGCAAGCAGCCCTGCTGGCGCTCTCTGGCCTGAGCGCCATGCAACAGCGCGTGACGCAGCTGCTGTCGCAGCTGCAGCGGGTGCAAGCTGAGCAGGAGGCAGCTTTGGCCGGCAGCACCGACCCAGCCCAGCTGTTAGAGAAGTTTCGGGGCGATCGAGAGCTGGCGCGGCTGGAGGTGGGTGGTGCCGATGGCATGCCATGCTTGCGTGCTTGCAAATATCTAAAGAGGCAATTGAGAGACAACAACAGCTTGTCTTCAGCTGTCCACGGGGGCTGGGATGAAGGCAGGCAGAGGCTGCATCCCACATGTGATGGTGCCGCACCTGCTGCCCAAGACTGCTTGCCACATGGCCGTGCAGGCCGCCAAAGCTGCTGACAGCGAGGAGGCTGCTCGAGGGGAGGCGGAGGCGCTCCAGCAACGGCTCCTGCTGCTGAACGGCAAGCTCTCGGATGCGGAGGACAGGCGGCGGGCTGAGCTGGCGCCAGACATCCTGCTGGCACAGGAGGACGTCGAGCTGCTGCACAGCCAGCTGGATGGGGAGCGCGCCAAGGCTGTGGCAGCCCAGCAGGAGGTGGACGACATAGCCCTGAAGCTCGACACGGTAAGGGGGCATGTGTTTCACAATCGGTCAGTCTCCCCAGCTGCCGGCATGTTGCCTGCTTGCAGTGGCCTGCATGTTGCTTGCGGAGCCGACAGCACAAGATGGCCTGTGGAGTGGCTTGCAGTGGCCCCACGTGGCCCCTATTGGCCAGCCGGGAGTCTCTTGGTTGCAAGGAGCATCAGCAGTGTAGAGCTTCCTGACTGCCGATGAAATGCCTCCGTCAAGCAGGGACCTCAAATGCTTGCCTTGCTGCCAACTTCACCTGCCAACTCTACCTGCCAAATTTACTGTCTGCCTGCCTGCCTGCGTGCCTGCCTGCAGCTTCAGCTGGAGGTAGAGGGGCTGCGGGCAGCACTTGGCGAGGAGCAGGAAGCTGTGAAAGCTGTGGAGGGGGCGCCGGGACGGGCGCGCCACCAGGCTGACCTGGCCACGGCGGCGCTGCGGCAGATGCGCGAGGAGGAGGCAGAGGTAGTGGCTCAGCTACGCACGCACGAGGTGGCAGAGCTGGCGGTGCTTCAGGTGGGAAATGGGCGCAGCAAGCCAGCAGCATTGAGCAAGTTGACAAAGCGTCCGGCACCCTTGCTGGGGGCGGATGCCCTCGGGAGCCGAAGAGGCACCCTTTCCAGCACGAGCAGCATGTCACCTACGTGTCGCTGCCAGTACAGACACCGCTGCTGAGCCAGTTCATAGGACTATACATCCCCGTGCCACCCCATTGCATAAGATCCCTTCCTGTGTTCTGTTGCTGAAGGAATCCAAGGAGCTGGTCCAGCAGCACACGGCGGCAGCGAGGGCCGTGGACCGGCTGCGCAGCCGCGCGGGGGTGCGGGAGAGAGAGGTGGAGGAGCTGGCTCGGGACGTCGAGCTTGCCAAGATTGAGACGGAGAAACTGCTGGCTGAACAGGTTGCCTGGGACCTGGAGGTAAGAGACAGGGGGGAGGCCTGCCTGGCAGGTACTTGGTGGGATGCCAGGCGCTGGAGCATGCGGTAACTTCCGCAACAGAGCGCAGCAATGTTTGCTTGTGGACATTGAGGAACAGTGCTTGCGCCTTCTCTCTCTGTTGCTGTGTCCTTACCCCAGGACTGCTGATTGCACGTGACGTTGACTGGCATGCTGCCCCTACCCGCCAGCTCAGGTTGAGAAGAAGACGGCTGATGCAAAGCGGGAGGGTGACGCGGCAAAGTCTGAGCAGCGGGGGTGCGTGCTGGTGCAGCGGCGGCTCAACAGGGCTGAGTTGGAGGGGAAACGTGTGGCAGAGGAGATACCTGGGCTACGAAACGCCATTCGCAACACCCATGCACACCTCGTGTCAGAGCAGCGGGCGGGCGCGCGTGAGGCGGCAGGTGCAGAGAAGCTGCAAGCTGAGCTGGCGTCGTTGGTAGAGCAGGTGGCAGGCGAGAAGCAGCTGGTGAGTAGCTTGAAGGCGTTGAGGGAAGACGAAGATGGGGCCAGGGTGTAGGCCGCAATGAGAGGTTGGCAGAGCGCAGCAATGCAAACAATGTGCGATGGAAGGAGGGGCAGCAATGAGAGGGTGGTGGAGTGGCGGCAGGAAAGGAAGGGAGATGCACAAAACCATTTTGTTGTGGACCTGGACCACACAAGGGCCTGCTGCTGCGTCACACAGCTCTTGCTCACTTGCCTCTCTCTCGTGCCCATCAATGCCTGCAGACCACAGTGCAGACAGAGCTGGTCAAGGCTTGCATGGTGGATGTTGAGCAGCTTGGTAACGAATGCACAGCCCTCAAGGAGGCGGCTGCGGAGCGAGATGCCGCCATTCGAGTGGCCATGTCACAGCGCGAGGCCTCCATGCGTTTGCTAAACCAGCAGCTGCAGAGGTAGGCGGGATTGTGGCTTGTTACTTCTGCAATCGTGCAATCGTAGCTGCTGCTAGCTGTCAGCTGCAGCCTTCAGCAGTGGCTGCTGCGGCACATGTGTATTGATGTATGTTGCTTGCTTGGGTGGATCGGCTGCTGGGTTTGAAGTCAGCACAAGTGCGTACTTGCGGCACCTGCTCGAGATGGAGTGGCTCTAATACGAGTGTCTGTGTGCAGGCTGGGTGAAGTCATAGCGGAGGCAGAGACCCGTGATGGAGAGGTGGAAGAGCTACATAAGAAGAAGGTGGAGGTGAGGGCTTGTCAGCTTGAGCGGGAAGCGGTGCCTGCTCTACCCGGTTGAGCTGCAAAGCTTGGGGATCCAGCACGGCAGCTTGATAAAAAACAAATTCAGAGAGGAGTTCAGCTGTCTAGGTGTCGATGAATTGCCAGCTTTTGCCTCTTGGTGCCGCCACACTGTGCATGCTTCACACCACGTACCCTGCAATGCATTATGCTATACTGCCTTTATTGCAGGCTCGGGTCGGCCATCGTGAGCTGCGGGACCTTTGTGGGCTGATGGCTGGCCAGATGGGTCGCTTTCAGACGGTGCTGGGCTATGCCAGGCGCAACGCAGAGGATCTGGAAGAAAAGGTGCAGGCGGCAGAAGAGGAGCTGAGGACTCTCAAAACAGCAGCAGAAGGCAGGGGGCGGCACGCTGCGGAAGCCGAAAAGGCACGGGCAGGATCCCAGTCCGACCGCGCCACCCTGGCAGCGCAGCTGTCTGCTGCTCGCCGCGCGGCGGCAGGCGTGGCAGAGGCTGCAGACGCCGCGGGAATAGAGCTGAGGCTGGCGGGTAGAGAGGCAGAGGAGCGGCAGGAGGTGTGCAAGCGGCTGCGAGCCAACGCGTCGGCTGCGATGGCCGCAAAGCAAGCAATCCAACTGGCGCTGTTGAGCCGCAACGAGGAGATGTGTGGCTTGTTTGAGCAGTCGGCAGCGGTGCAGGAGGAAGTGGCTTCGGGTGGGTGATGGTAGGGCAGCTGCTTGGGTTTAATTGTTGCGGCAGAGCAGCAGTTGGCAGAAGCGCACACATTTTCATGTGATTTGACTCCAGCATTTGTCAGCTGCCATCCATCCGTCCATCCATCTGCATTGCCATCTGCTGCAGGCACGCTGTCGCTTCAGCACTGCGGTGACGATGTGCGGGTGCTTCAGCTGGAGGTGGCTGAGCTACAGCGGCGGCTGGATGCCACGCACCGTAGCACCCCAAACGTCGTTGCCTACGACCGCCAGATAGCTAGCCTAAAAGCGGATGTGCTGCGGGCGCGGCGGGAGGCAGAGGGGCTGGGCGACGCGCTGGAGTCTCCAGCTGATAGCGCAGAGCGCTGCCGCATGCTGCCAGGCGAGCTGCCAACTCGGGAAGACCTCGAGTCCCAGGTTGCAAAAATCGAGGAGCGGCTTGCTGCTCGCAAGGACCTTTTGGAGCAGGTGAGTGGTGCGGTTTGACGGGGAGGCAGAGGACCTCTGCGTCAGTGATCAGACCAGAGGCACCGCCACAGATTTATGTGGCTAGGTGTGCGTGGCACTTGCACATTGCTTGCGTTCAGGTTGTGATTGTTCATCCGCTGGTTTGCAGGGCCTGTTGCGCTTTCCTGACCGCTGTCTGCCTTTTGTGTGTGCCCTGCCCCCCCTTGTGTGACGTCGCAGAAGGAAGGCGTGCTGGAAGAGCTGGAGGCTCTCACAGAGGGGCTGCTGGCGCAGGCGGGGGCCAGCCACTACCCGGCACTGCAGCTCAGCATGCGCACCAACGAGGCACGGCGTGCACAGCAGCAGCTGACGCGGCGAATGATGGCAGCCGTGAGCGAGCTGTCGCTGTACCAGGTGCGAGGCCCTGGCTGCCTGCTCAACAAATCCCAAGGGGCCAGGCCTGCCTGGTTTGTGGATAGAG
Organism: Chlorella vulgaris; assembly: GCA_023343905.1. NCBI lineage: Eukaryota > Viridiplantae > Chlorophyta > Trebouxiophyceae > Chlorellales > Chlorellaceae > Chlorella > Chlorella vulgaris. The sequence continues at coordinate 629,713 of SIDB01000011.1, read as the reverse complement.
CAGATCCAATGCTCATGGCAGACCGGCTAATGGCGTACCGCCCAGTGGGTCATGGTGTCTCGCACAGCTTATCACACAGCCACACACGCACAAGCAGCTCACTTGCCATGCGCTGCCGCCTGCTGCAGGCGCTGTCGCTCAAGTGCGCAGCCGACAGGGAAGCACTCAAGTCACAGCTTGCGGCTGCGCAGCTGGAAGTGGCGGCGGGGCGGCCTCCCACTGCGGGAGCTGAGCAGGTGCGGTATGAGCTGATGAACGCAGCTGGTGTGAAGCACAGTGCTGCAGGCATAGCTCAGTTGTGGCACCTGACCTGAGGCGGGTGCAGTGCTGCTGCCGCTCCTGCTCCTGCTGCTGCTGCTGCTGCTGCTGCATAGGCGATCACCACTCCGCAAGGTTGTCTGCATGGCGGCCAGTCGCACGCCGGTGCCTGGCGTACATAAATCCGGCTGCCAGCATGCCTGAGCTGCTGGAGTGCGCCCTCTTTTCCTTTTGGCTGCAGGAGTATGAGCGCATGGAGCGCGACCGAACAGCAGAGGCGGAAGTGCGAGCGCAGGCGGCAGAGCTGCGGCAGCTCAAGGCAGCCGGCATGCTGGGCGTGCTGCGATCAACCGCCTCTCCTCGACCCCAGGCATACATTCCAGAGGAGCTTGGTGTGCCCAAGCCCTTCCCAGGGCTCTTCAGGCCGTTCAAGCCCACTGAACCTGCCTTGGCGCTGGCGGCGCAGCAGCAGCAGCCAAGGACAGTAGCTCCAGCTGGCATGGCAGCGCCCCGCAGTGGCGGTGCCTGCTGTGCAGGCAGCCCAGGCGGCAGCCGACCAGCCATCTGCAGCCCTGAGCCTTTGCTGGCTGGCATGTGAACTATGTGTCATTCAAGTGAGTCAAGTAACTCTCACCTTCCCACCAAGTCAGTGAGAACAGGAACAGGGGAAGGGGAGAAGGCACCCGGGTCACTCAGCGTCTGGTCTTGCCATGCTGCTGGCGCTGTGCATTACAACTGGCATTTCAACTGTACAAACCGGTGTGGTGCTGCCGAGGGGCAGCAATGCATGGCCAACGACTTACACATGCATTGCAGCCTCATGATGTGCAACACAAACATCCAACTAAGTCTGGCACTCGGCTTCATGAGCCGTCGCCTCCTGCTGGCGTTCATCAAATGATCCCCCAGCCAGTGAATCCACTGCTGCATAATACGATTGGGCCAGGGCATTGCAGGCGGCTTGTGCAGGGTTATCCCCGCATTGCTCCCCCAGCAAAGGCAGGTCCACACATCTGCACAGCAACAAATCACAGGCAGGTATGAATGGATGGGCGTGCTGACGGCAGCAGGAACCACTTGATGGAAAGCGTTCTGCGGGGCAAAAATGCGCACCCTAGAGCGCGCTTGCATTCCTGGCGCATTGAGTCGAGGAACTGTTGGTCGCACTCTGCTTTGTCTGATCTTGGCATGGCGTAGCATGTGTCGTGCTGGTCACAAGCAGCGCTGAAGTCCACGCCTGCGTCAGATGCAGGGCACCAGCTGCTGAGGGAAAGCGCATGCGGGCTGCAACAAGCAGCTGGGCAGCAGCGTTGATGGTCAGATCCTTGCAATCCCGAAAGCCTTGCACTAACCTCCTGGCCACTGATCTGGCACAATGTCAGCGCTGATTACTGACAAAGACCTGCTGCCGCACCCATTCGGCTGGCCTGCATAGCAGCTGCCGCCGGGACAGTCTGCGGCGGTGTAGTTGGCGGTGCCATAGCAGCCTGCTGATTCGGCGGCCGGCGTCAGGGCCTGGGCAAAGACTGCAGCGCCTGCAGCCAGTGGACTGAGTGTTTGAGGAGCGAGTTGAGGCCTCCAATTCCCCATCTCGCTTGCAGGCTGCGACTTGCCTTGGAACAGCAGCAAGAGCAGGCTGGCGGCCAATACCACACTGTGGCACCTCATTTTGCGACAGAGGCAGGAGGATGGCCACAGGCGCAGGAGGCACGCAGCCTTGCAGCGTCATTTAGTACGCCAGTACTGCTTGCATGTTGAATGGTTGATCAATCGATGCAATCAGCCTGGTAAGCTATGCATCTGTCTGCATGAGAATGGGCCCGCTAAATGCTCATGGCAGGGTACAAGTAAGCAGGGAAGCAGATGAGGCGCCAATCACCCAATGCTGCCGCTTGTGCTAGAATTACAAAGGTGACAGAAACAAGAAGGTCAACGAGCGCTCAACAATAGTGCAGGCCAGAAGGCAGCGTAGCTAGCCAGCAAGCTGTTACAAGCAAGGGTCAAGTGCCACCACCTCAACCTCTCGGGCCGCTAAACGAAGCAAACTCAGTTTCCGTTACCGAGCCCGCCTTGACCTGCTCCACCAACTGATCTTGCGCCTCGATGCAGCGGCTGACCGCCTTCTTGCTCGTCTCTTGCAGCTCTCCTGCCAGCAGCAACTCGTCTAGGATGAAGTAGGCCTGTGGCAAAGCAGAACGGCAGCGGGCGATTGTGAGCCGTTGCAGCACTGCAAGTGGCATGCAGGCTGGGGCCACTGGGCGCAGAGCTTGGCAACCAGTGCAAGCCGCATCCTGAACTGTACAACTGGCTGTGCAGCGTGTCGGAACGGCGTGGGTTGCAAAGCTTGCAGAGCAGCAGGCACCTTGTGGAAGTTGAAGATGAGATCCAGCTCACACACGTTTCCAAAGTACCTGCGGGCAGGCAGGCAGAGGTGAAGCTGAGCGGGCACAAGACTACATCTGCAACTCTCGCGCCCCTTGCTGGACAGTCGCGGTGGCAGCACAAATAGCAACGAGGGCCCGCCACAACAGCTGCAGTCATGTTGGGAGTCTTCCCCGTAGCGAGTTGTGTTGATGTGCTGGCTGGCCCGCCTCGCTCACTTGTCTAGCACCTCCACAAACTCGTGGATGATCTCCAGGGTCAGCAGCTCGTTGTCTTCTGCAGCACCAGGGGCCGGACAGCAAGTGTGGCGCAGAGCTGGTGGCAGGTGTGTTGTGACAAAAGTGTTTCAGGCAGCCGCCCCAGCCCAGCAACCACGCCTTCAGCCAGCCCAGACCCTTGGCCAGCAGCTGCCTCACCCTGGTCCACGCCAGCAATGAAGTAAAGCGATGCGTATCGCTTATACACAATCTTCTGGTCCTTCCAGTCGACAAAGTTGCACAACTTGGCAGGGCGTGCCAGCACCACGGTCGCCACCTCCTTTGTGATCTTGGCCCGTTCCTTCTGGCTGATTGTGGTGTACCACTTGGCCAGCCGCACCTTGCCTTGCCGGCTGAGCAGCAACACGAAGCGAATCTGCACAGACAACACGAACAAGGAGGCCGCCGCCAACGGCATAAGTGGCGGAGCGGCAGCGCGGGCTTGCCCTCTCAACTGAAGCAGCGGCGGGGTGCCCCTCAACGTGTTGCTGTTGAAGGCTGCAAGGCCCCTGTGTCACAGCTGATCTCAAGAGGCTTACCATCGCCACAACGCCGTTGCTCTCGGCTGGGGATGTGTCCCGCCCTGTGATGCACGCGGTGACGCTGAGGTTGTTGCCGGGCTGCTGGGCTGGTTTGACCGATCTGCAAAGCCTGAACGGCGATCGCAAAATGAATGCCTGATCACGTCACGGGCTCAAGAGCTGCGCAGATCAGCCGGGCGGCTTGTTTTTCACGTTGCCGAGCTGGAAGTACCGCAGGTATTGCTGAACGCGAAACACGCCCCCCGAGGAGCTGGCTGATTGCGCATCGTGACCACCATCGACTGAGCCTTCTTGATCGGCACGCCTCGCCACATTCACGACAGCGGCAAACCCATCGCTGGCCACCGAACCGGCTGCACCAAAGCACTCTAGAGGGCGCGCCGGGCGTGCAAGGTGGGATCGCGGGCATCAAGGCTGTGGGTTGGGGTTGCAGGCCTAACGAAAGGTTTTGCGTGTGCAAGCCCGCCCCTGGGTTGGACCTACACACACTGCCAGTACCGGGAGGTATCGTGTGCAGCGGGTCGCGCCTCTCCCGACAACGTGCTCGACAATGAACTCCCGACCGTGCAGGCTGCTCGCACCTGCTTCCCGCCATCGCCACGACGGCTCCCGACATGCGCAAACCAGGCAACCTGGGAGGCGAGCGCCCCTCGCCGTCCTTTCTCACGCAGGAGCAACGGGAGGCGCTCGACGCCGCGCTGTCAAAGAAGCGCGCGGAGCAGCGTGAGTCCGGTGCTGCTATGATGCTCATGGTTCTCGGATGCTTAAAGCGTCTGTGGATCCAGGAGAGAGCTGCCATCCCTGCTGTTGCCATGCTGCCGCGGCATGGCAACAGCCTTCCGCTGCTGTGCTCCCGCCTGCACATGCCGAGTTGCCGCTGCTGGTTGTCTTGGGTTGACTCGCTCCGCCCTCTCCTCCTTTAGCGTCTCTTCGTCGCCGTGGCATCACCGCGATCAGTTTACCCCTTTGCGCCTCCCTGCAGCTGCACCTGCGCCGGCGGCGCCGGTAGCTGCAGCGTTGAATGGCGGCGAGGAGGCGGCGGTGAAGCCGCAGCTGGGCAAGAACCCTCACAGCGAGGGCATGAAGACCAAGCGGGACTTGCAGCACGACCACCACCTCAACCGCAAGGGGAAAGGTACAGGTACTGCCAGCAACACATGGTGCTTGCTCACCAACTGACTGCCCCCACTTGCCAGCGCGTCGCCAGCCCCCACTCTGCGGTAGCCCGTTCAACCAACACTGCCGCCCTTCCCTTCCTTTTAGGCACGGGGCGTGTGAAGAAGAGCGGCGCTGGCGGCAAGTACACCTGGGGTGCTCAGCTGCTGAGTGACGGTGATGAGGAGGCGGTTGATGTGAATGATCCAAACTACGATTCAGGTGCTGCGAGCGGCAGTGCAGTTTCTGTTCTTGTGAATGTGTCTGCGGTGCATGAATATCATCGCATCATGGCCAGCAGCCACAGCAGTATCGTTGGGCCCGAGCCCATTGCTTGCACGAAAAAAAGGACCCCTGTCGCTGCCGTGCTCACATTCGCTCATTTGAGCGCAGCAGCGGTCCCTGTTGTGCTGTTGTCGTCCATTGCACCGCCCCCGCTGCGCCCTTTTTGAACTCCTCGCCGCCCTGTCTGTGCTGCTGCAGGCACCGACGAGAGCCGGCTGGTTTCTTTCCACGAGGAGCGCAGCACACAGATTGCTGTGTTCAAGCGGGCGGTTGCCATGCTGCTGGAGGAGTACTTCAATTCTGGAGACATGCATGAGGCTGCGGTCAGCCTGCAGGTAAATAAACAAAGGGAAGCCCCGAATTTTTATTCAGGAATTGTGAGCCAGGATGCTACGCTGCCAGATCTTTGGCGTGCAATTGCAAGGGAGCCTGCTATTGTAGGTTGGCTCCTGGCCTGAGCCTGAGCGACCAAGTGACTCTGTTGGCTCCAGCTCCTTGCTGGCGGGGTCTTGACCCACAGCCTCCCACAGCCGCCGCCCTTGCCCGCCCCACCATGCCCTCCCTGCTCCTGCTCTGTTTGTTGTCGCGCAGGAGCTAGACCATCCAGAGTTTGGGCACTACTTTGTGAAGCGTGCCCTGGCCACGGCTCTGGACAAGCACGGCCGGGAGCGGGAGATGACGAGCGTACTGCTCTCCTCGCTGTACAATGAGGTACGATACTGGCTGTGCATTGATGCTCCTGACTGAAGGCTTGCCGGACCACTTCCTGCTGTGCTCGTTTGTCTGGCGACCGGCCCCCTCTGCCTCGAGCTCATCAAAGTTTCCATTGACAGTTTCGGTGTTGGGTCGTCCCAAACAGCCTCAATCAGCAACGTTGTGACTGTGCCGCGCTGTGCCTGTGTCCATGTCTGCAGGTCATCGTGCCCAGCCAGGTACGCAAGGGCTTCATGGCCGCCATTGAATCGCTGGAAGACCTCAAGCTGGATGTGCCGGATGTGGTGGAGCAGCTGGCACTCTTCATATGCAGGTGGGTTAGAGGGGGGCAGTCACCTGCTGCTGCATCATCTGTACTCATTTGCTGCTGTGCATGCTGCTGATGCTAACTCTGCTGCTGCGGCAGTTGCGGAGGCTGCGGTGGCACTACCTGCTGTTGCGGATGCTGCTGGCGATGCGGCTGTTTCGGCTGCTATACTGTTGATGGGTGTTTAAGAGGCAACGCTCTTGACCCTTAGCCAGCCATCAAACCACCCTGCCTCTTCCTGGCGCTGCTGCAGAGCTGTGGTGGATGACGTGCTTCCGCCAGCCTTTGTAGCACGCATAGACGGCCCTCCGGGCTCGCTGCATGCGGAGCTGCAGCACAAGTGCAGCCTGCACCTGGGTGCCAAGCACTACACGGAGCGCCTGCTGCGCTGCTGGGGCTCCGGGGCCGGCTTCAAATTTGATGAAACGAAGGAGAGCATCCGGAACATGTTGCAGGTAAGCGTGCAGATGGGCTGCAGCTGGCAGCCATGCCATTGAAGCGCTGTGGTTTCCTCTACGGGCGGCTGTCAGAGAACCCTCCTTCAAGTGCATGCTGGCAGGCTTCACCATCCCTAGCAGCACCCACATACTTGCCCGCCATGCATTGCTACCACGCAACCTTGCACCCTGCAGGAGTATGCAGCCAGTGGTGACAAAGAGGAGGTGGCTCGCATCCTGCGGGACCTGGCGGTGCCTTTTTTCCACCACGAGTTTGTGAAGCAGGTAGGAGATGGAGCAGGTGCTGGCAGCAAGGGAAGCGTGCCGGCCATTCTTGTTGACGGGTGCAGGGCGCGCTGCTGTCACAACTGCTGGACAGCCATTGCGTGGGTTCGCGTGCATGCAAGGCCAATGAAGGATGCGGTTGCACACAAGGCGCCCGGCAACCTGTCATTGGTTGTTTCAGTCTGCCTTGTTTTGGTCTCCTCGTGTTTATGATGTTCTCTCTGTCCTCCTCTGCGCCAGGCGCTGGTTCGGGGCCTGGAAGATGCCAACCAAGAGCCCTGGCTGGCGCTGCTTGCTCAGCTGAATGACTCTGGCGAGGTCTCCATCAGCCAGATGACCAAGGCGCGTGGGGCGGTCGGCGGGGCTGTTCCACTCACAGCATCCTTGACGTTGCGTTGAAGTGTGCTTGTTACACGACACAGCTGTCAACAATAGATATGGCTGGCGCTCTTTCTGCCGGTTCTGCGGCTCTGCACTCTTCCTTTGTCGCCCTATCACTCACCCCTGCTCTGCCCTTTGAACTCTGTTGTCCGCATTTTATAGTCTGAATCTTCTCTTCCCTTTGCCTCCCTTCCAACCCTCCTTCCCCCCACCTGCTTGCCGCCTGCAGGGCTTCCAGCGCGTGGCCGACAACCTGCATGACACAGAGCTGGACAACCCTCAAGCCAGGGAGCGTTTTGAGGCGGTCACTAGCGCGGCCGTAGCTGGAGGCTGGATCGAGGACGGCTTCACAGGGTCTCCCACCTCAGCCAGTGAGCTCAGCCAGCCACCCTTGCTTTCATGCCCGCTAAATGTCCGGCCATGCTGCAGTGCTACCTGGCTGCCTGCGGCCACGATGCACGGTTTGTTGGCGCACTTGTGCCTCAGCTGTGTTTTCAGTGGTGCCTTTTCAAAATCAACTCTGCCATTCCTCCCACCCTTTCGTTAGCTCCGCTCCGTATGCGGCCGCAAAGGCTTGATCGCTGCGTGTGTGTGGCGATGCGTGCTGACCTTTCCGTGCTGTTGTGCTGCCGTAGGCACCGGGAATGGTGATGCCAGCGGCTCGGCCAGCGCTCCCTTCCACCCCAGCGTTCAAGCCTTCAAGGCTTCTGCACTAGACATCGTCCGGGAATACTTTGATTCAGGTGAGAAAGGGCGTGAGAGGAAGTTGGTTGGCAGTACTGCCACGATTTTCTTCTAGCTCAAGGGGCAGCTGCACACCAGCTAGTACTTCAGGCGTTGTGTGTTGTATACGCGCAGAATACGCGCATGTGTGAACTGTTGCTGCGCACATTAGACAGCCTGGCCAACACTACTGGGCTGCTGAATCGGTGGCTGTGTGCATGCGCATGTTTGTGGCGCTCCAACAAAGTCTGCCTTCATTGCCCCCTGCTACGCTCTGCCTGTCTTGTGCAGGCGACTGTGGTGAGGTCGGTCAGCGCCTGGTTGAGCTGGATGAGCCGGGCTTCCACAACATCTTTGTGAAGCATGTGAGTCGATGTACTGCTTATGTACTGCAATGTGTACTGCACCATCTAGTGCTGTACATATCGCTGCATGCGCTGCCCCTGTCGACGGTGTGCTGCCCCCTGTTCGGGACCCTGCGTCATCGCGCCGTGCTTGCGCCTGTGGCTGTTAAGATCGAGTTGGCTCGCGCGAGTGCCTTCATCCTGCTCTCATATCTGTTGAGAGACTTCCTTGGTGCGCCTCTGTGCCTGATGCTTGATGCCTGTGCCTGACCCTCTCTCTCTGCTCGCCCCTCGCTCCATCCCTGAGCAGGCCATCCAGCTGGCCATGGACCGAAAGGATCGCGAGCGAGAGATGGTGTCAGCCCTGCTGCCCAGCCTGGTGCCCTCGGTGGTCAGCCGGGATCAGGTCAGCGGCATCAACCTGCGCTGCCGTGCGGTTGCAGGACCGGGAGTATGTGGCGACTGTGTTGACTTCGGGCAGGGAGGGATGGCTTGGGCGTAGCTGCTTTGGGTCACAGCCAGTCGACCCTCTACTGCACCGCAGTACACCGCACCGCCCTCCTCATGTTCCACCTGTGCTGCTTGCCTGCAGGCCGGCATGGGCTTCACTCGGCTGCTTGCTGGTGCGGATGACCTGTCTCTGGACATCCCCGATGCCGCCCACCTGCTGGAGCTGTTCCTTGGTGAGGGGGCCTGGCTGAAGGGTGGCTGATGGTGGTGGCTGGGGCTGAGAGCCTGGACTGGGTGGCTGGGTTGTGTGCAGCATGATGGAAAGGCAGGAGTCGAATCCAATTGTGTGGGGGGAACAACAACAAACCGCTCACACCGAATGCAAACAAACTCTTGATTTTGTCAACCTTTTATAAATCTGTGAACCCCTGCAAACCCCTGCCATGCCCTGCAGGCCGTGCAATCGTTGACGAGGTGCTGCCTCCCCGCTTCCTGGCTGAATCCGTGCCCCACCTGGAGCCAGATAGCATGGGCATCGCGGTGGTGCAGCAGACGGGTGGGTGGCGCCGCTGGGCGTATGCTGGCAGCTTCTGCAGAGATCACATGATTGCTTGTTTTGTGCACGGCTCTGTGCTCCCGCCCTGCACGTGCATGCCTTGCACGATGCCTTGCACAATACAGCGCTGGTGATCGCACACCGAGAGAGCAGCTCCGCCTTCTCTTGGAGGAGCATGCGGATGCTGCTGGGTATGCGTGCCTGTGTTGTTTCCTGCCTTTTGCCACTTGCCAGCTTGTCCGCCTTATTTTTTGCCCACCGGGACTCACCTCCCTCCTTTCCCCCCTGTGCGCCTGCCTGCAGGCACCATGCTGAGCGCCAAGCACGCCGCCGAGCGGTTTGATGCCTGCTGGCACGGCGGGCTGGCCACCATTGAGGCTCTGAGGGCACAAATGGACTCTCTGCTGCGCGAGTACCTCTCCTCGGGGGACTTCACGTGAGTGTGCTGTGCTGTGTGCTGTGCTGTGCTGTGCTGTGCTGTGCTGTGCTGTGTGGTGTGCTGTGTTATGCTGTGTGGCATGGCATGGCATGGCACCTCCAAGTGAGGAGGCAGGTGGACGGCCACCTCCCGGAACCCTGCCTCTCCTGGTCCCGCTGACTCGCTTTCGCCTTTCTCCCTCGGCTGCGTGCAGGGAGGCTGAGAGGTGCCTGCAGAACCTGAGTGTGCCCCACTTCCATCACGACTTTGTGGCCAGGTGGGGGCTGTCTTCTGTGGGACACACAGATGTGGCATTTCGTTTTGAATCTGGATGAGGGGGCTGTGGGGTTGCTCGCCATATGTGTGGGTGGCTGGCTGGCAACAGGGTGGGGCTTGTTAAGCCTCAAACCCGAATGCTACCACCGTTGCTTGCTTGTACCGCTCTTGATTTGGGTCATGTGCGCTGCTGCTGCTGCAGGAGCCTGCTGGCGGCTGTTGAGCATGAGGGGCAGGCAGGCAAGGTACTGGGTCTACTGAAGCAGCTGGCCGACAGCGGGGAGGTGACCCAGACGCAGATGGCGAAAGGGTTTGGCCGCATCGACTCCCGCCTGGCTGACGTTGCCCTGGATCTGCCTCGGGCCCCCGAGCTGTTCCAGCAGTACCGCCACGAGGCGCTGGAACAGGGCTGGCTGACAGTCGCGTGAGTGGCGGCGCTTCCTTCCGATCCCTGTCCTGGCGGGCACACGCGTGTGGGCGCAGCAGTTGCGCGAATAGCAGCTGCTGCGGGAGTGCTGCCACGCAGTTTTGGGCGCCGTCGTTGCTGCCTGTCGTGCTGGGGGCTTGCCTAGCCCAAGCAGGGGTCTGTGCCCTCATAGCCACAGTGCTTGCTTGCTTGCTCCTGCTAGTACAATCCCCTCCGCCTAGGCGTTCAGCAGCTCGCCTGGCCGCCTTTCCTCAACTTTCCCATCCTTTGCCCATGGCCTGCTGCCCCCGTACCTTCTATGCAATTGCTATACTTCCTACAGCACCCTTCCCACCAGCTGGCATCTTGCTGCCTACCTGCCTGCCCGACTGCTTGCTCGCGTCCCCTGCCCGTTTGCCTGCCTGTTTTTTTCACACGCACTCCAAGCAATGCACGCGCGAGGTTGTTCCTCAACCGCCTGCGACTTGCTGCCTGTACCATAGGGCCGCTCAGAGCCCCATCACGCACTGTGTGGAGCCCACACCCTGCTGGCCCCACTTTCCTCGCTCTACCTGTCCTCTGCAGCTCGTGCATGCATCCTGCTGTGTGTTTCGTGCTTGCATGTCACAGGGCGGCGCATCAGCCGCCCACCCACTCATCCATCCACCAACTAGAAGCAGTGTAAGCGAGTCAACCATGCATGTGAGGCAAAGGTACAGCCGGAATGCGTTGTGCCGGTGGGGATGCGCAAAGACCAGGGCAGCAGAAGCTGCCAGCAGTCATAAGACAATAGAGGTTTCTGTGTTTGAATGGAGGGGCCCAAAGAGAGAAGCATGTACATTGTGCCAAAAACAAGCTGAATAGAGACGAGAGAAGTTGGAGAGGCACACACAGCTGCCTTGATAGCTAGAGGGGCACAGAGAAGACACCTCAGCAGCACCTCAGCCACTCTTCTAAAGAGGGCGACGCAAGTGTGCTTGGTGTCGCTGCCACCCCTCCTGCAGGTGCTGCAGGCGCCGCCACAGCTGCACCGGCGGCAGTGGGCTCCCCAACACCTTCTGCTTCCGATGAACCTGGTGACCCTGCAGCTGCGGGCCCTTGCGCAGCCTGCTCCGATGCAACACCACCACCTTGCAGCGACAGCACGGTGAATGCCGGTGCTGCAGACACTGGTGTAGGGAGCAGCGCGGCTTCTGACGGCAACTGCTGCCGCTGCTGCTCTTGCTGCTGCTGCTGCTGTTGCTGCTGTTGCTGCTGATGATGATAGTAAGGGTGGTGTGCAACCTCCGAGTGACTGATATGGTAGCGATGCGGCCCGTTGGCACCTTGCCGCACCACCACCACCACCGGAGATGCCAGCATGGCGGAGGCCGCTGCAGCTGCAGCTGCGGCCTGCGCCTCTGCTACCGCTGCAGCTGCTGCGCCGGACAGTGGCAGCTGCGCAGACGCTGCACTGCGCACCAGAGGGCTGGCGGCGTGGTGTCCTGGCTGGCGGGGGGCGGCGGTGCTGACGCTCACAGCTGCTGGCTGGGCAGGCGTGGAGGGCAGAGAGCCAAACAGTCCTTCGATGCTCCAGTCCTCTCGGTCCAGCAGCTCTGACAGCTCAGCAGGCTGCATGCCAGCCGCCAGCTGCTGCTCGCCTGCCCGCCCGCCGCCAGCTGGCAAGATCCTGCTCAGCATGGCCGAGGTGGGGGATTGAAAGGGCGGCGATGGCGCCGGCGGCACCGTGCCCCCTTCAGGCATCGCCGATGCAGGCTGGACCGACTGCTCCCGCAGCATCCATGACAGCGGCGTCAGCATGGGGCTTGCGGTGGCCGCCGCAGCAGCTTGAGGGGTTGTTGCCCCCAGCATCAGCACCCGAGGGGTAGCCAGCTGGTCCAGCAGGTCCACAGCTTGCAGCGCCAGCTGCTCGTCTGGACCTGCCACTGCCTGCTGCTGCGCCTGCTGCGCGTGCTGTGGCTGCTGCGTCTGCCTGGGACGCTGCGCCGCCGCGCGACTGCCGTCCCCTTCAGCGGTGCTGGCAGGGGCGTGCAGCCGAGACAGCAGGACCATTCCAGGGAGGGGGCCGTGCCTCTGACCCCGGTGCCCTCCTCCTGGATGCCCCGGCCGGGGGGGTAGCCGCGCAGTGGTGTGACGGCCCTGCTGCTGCTGCTGCTGCTGCTGCTGCTGCTGCTGCTGGACCGCCGTTGACGTCCACTCGCCCTTGGACTGCGATGCGGCGGCGCCTGCATGCATGCGCTGCGCAGCGGGCGGCGCCACCGCAGCGGCAGCAGCAGTGACTCGGCTCCTTGAGCTGTCGGATCGTCGCCGTCGGTGATCCTGCTTGGGAGGAGGCTGTGTGCATCGCGCTGCTGATGCCAACTCTGCCGCAATTGCTGCCACCTGCTGCACCCGCTGGTGCCGCGATGAACCTTTGCTTGCTGCGGCCGTGGGCACTGCAGCTGTCAGGGCAAAGGGCGCCTGTGTGCTGTGTGCACCTGCTCGGCAAGCAGTCATTGCCTCATCTGCGCTCAGGGAAGCAGTCTTTGGCTCGCAGGCACTACCAGCTTGCAGTGGTAGCCCTGCCACAACTGTCACGCGCGCATCTGCCTGCTGCTGCTGCTGCTGCTGCTGCTGGTGCTGTTGTTGCGGCTGCTGCTGTTGCTGCTGCTGCTCATGCACTTGTTGCTGCTGCTGCTGCTGCTGCTGCATTGTGAGCAGCTGGTGGTGCTGATGGTGCTGCAAGGCTGCCTGATGATGCACCATGTACTGCTGCTGCATCGCGTACAGCTGACTCGCTTCGACAGGCATCAGTACCGGCATGAGCTGCAGGCCGGACTGCTGATTCAACACAAGCGTCGGCAGAAGCACCTGCTGCTGCTGCTGCTGCTGCTGCCGCATGTCGGGTGGCCCCTGTGCTCCCTTCTGCTGCTCTCGCGCCTGCTGCAAGGCCTGCTGAGGCGGCTCCCGCATCATCCCCATCTGCTCTGCTGCCTCTAGCGGCTGCTGCTGCTCGCGGTCTGTCTTTCTGCCCGCTCCTTGCCGGCTCGCCTCGGCCTTGCTGCGCTTGACATCTGGCCTGCCAGCACGCTTCCTGGGTACACCGCCATCAGCACCGCCGCCGCCCTCACCGTCTGCTGGTGCAGGCATGGGGTCTGGCTTGGGTTGTGGCGGCCGTGCAGCAATGCCAGGAAGCAGGCTCTTAATGTCGGGGTCTTGCTGCCGTGCAGCAGCATATTTCTGCAGCAGCAGCAGCAGCAAAAGCACACAAGCCACAAGGTCAAGGTGCCGAGTCGTCACAGCTCCTCACTTGCGGCACAGATTGAGATCGTCAGGCCTCAAATAATAAGTAAACAATGCAGGGCTGGCAAGCCTTATGCACGCCACGCACCTTCATGGCCGCCAGCAGGCCACCCCTGCGCGGCTTCGGCTTCGGCGAAGCGTCTGCCTTGCGACCCCGCTTGCGTGCGGGCGGCGGCGCTGCAGGCATCATCATCGTGCATGGCCTCAGTGGAACATTTGGGGCATCGTCATGAATCGCTACTGCATATCAAGCCTTACCTCTGGACCCATCACTGAAGTCGCTCTCCGTTTCGCTCATCTTGCCGACTGCTCCGCCGGGTGACCGCCTTCCGCTCGCCGCCGGTCAATCGCCCCTGCGCGTGCACCGATGTGCAGGGCGTGCTGGCTGCCTACAACGTTGTCTCGAGCCCGTTGCGCTCGATCCTAGCCAGTCAGCAGGGCGTGGGGAGGCGCCATGCCTGCAAACACGCGGGGATCGCGGCAGGATGTCGGTATCAGCTCGACCCACAGCTTGCTGACCAAGTGCATGACTTTCATCAGCAGCGGAAGGGCTGCAAGGAGCGGCCTGGCACGTGAGAGATGGGTCCTACGCCAGTGCTGCTCAAAACCGTGTCCCAGCTCTCTGGGGAGGACTCTGGTGCCTCACCAGGTGCCGCAACGTCAGCAGATGATCAATAGACGCTTGGAAGGCGGGCGGGAGAGCGAAGGGCACGCGAGTCTCCAAAGCCGTCTGGCTGCCTGCGGCGTGCTGTCGCTTGCCGCCAGGTGATGTCCTGCGATGTGTGAAAATCCAAGCACACTGTTCGCGAGACCGAGGGTAGAAAGCCGCGACACAAACTTTCTTGACCGCTGCCGCTGCCCCGAAGCCTTCAGCCACTCTGGCCCGCATCGCCAGTCAAGTAGAATACCTCCGGCGCATACAGGGCCGCCGCACCGACCTCGTTGACCCTCAGCTCGGGCTCGCCATGGCTGGCTACATCGGCAACAAGTTCACGCAGCAGGACTCGGACAGGCTGGTGTGTGCAGCAGAGCGCCGCAGCAGCGTGCAGACCGCTGGCAGTGCCCGCCGGCTGCACCTGGCTGCCCGTCTTCACGCCGAACATCCTGCCTTGCACTTCCGCAGAAGGAGTTTGAGAAGCGGGCAGACCCAAAGGACCGCAACGCGCAGGCGCTGCTAGATGAGATGCGGCAGCACATCAAGAAGGCGAGCAGCGTACACAACCAGCTTACCAGCCGCCCCGCATCTGCCCGGAAGCGGCTGATAAACGACTCTGCATGCTGCCGCTTCTCCTCTGCTCTTCTTGTCTGCAGCTGGAGGAGATGCGCAAGAACGAGGATCCCCGCCTCTCATTCTCCACTCCTGAGTTCAGGGAGGCGCAGCGCCAGTTCACCGATGCCTTCAAGGTGCGGCGCATTGCAGTGGCGGGCTGGGAGCAGCCAGACAGGTTCTGAGCCTGGTTCTGAGTCCGGTAGCAGAGGGCAGCGAGCTGGGCATGCATGAGGGCTGATAGACAGCAGCAGCAGGCTGCTTGCACTCCACTGATGGTGCTCCGTCACTGCCACATAAAGCTCCTCAGGCGGCCTTGCCGCGGCCGTAGGCTGCTCAAAGTCACACCTCATATAACTCTGCATCGTACTCTGCGTTACCCCCCTGTTCCTGGCCCTCAGAAAAACTTTGGGAAGCCAGTTGAGTGGGCGCTAGTGAAGGACTACGAGTGGTCCACCCCTGCTCTGCGCAAGCTGGAGGTGCCGGTTGATGTTGACGGCAACCCCTGGCCTGTGGACAAGGACGGCCAGCCCATCCTGAAGACCTGAGCAGGCGTGCCAATCCAGCAGGCCGCATGGGCGGCAGCCGTGGCCCTGTGATGGCCCTGTGCATGGCAGCGTGCATGGACACACAGCAGGGTGGCAGCGGCCGCCTGCAACGCCACTCTGCCTGCTGTTTGCTGTCGGATCAGAAAGCCGCACCGACGTGTGCGCAAGTATGCATTGCTGTATTTGCAATAGCGTGATTGAACTACCTCCAGCGGGCCAAACGCGAGGGAAAGCGAAAAAGAACAGGAACAGGGCAAGACAAGAAAAGTACAGCAGACGAGCCAAAGAAGATGAGGGCCAAGGGCATGCTGGGGGCAGTGTGCCGTGCTGCTAAGCCACAGGCACTCCGCTCCCGCCCCCGCTCCAACTCATGCACGCACCGGTGGCGCCGAGGGGCCGTTGGGCATGGCGGCACCCTGCGAGCTGCTGCCTGCGGTGCCGCTGTCCTCCGACAACGCCTGCTGCGCCATGATGGCAGCCTCCTTCCACCCCGTCAGCGTCTGCTGCAGCTCCCGCCAGTGCTCCGATCCAAAGGTGCGGGGTGCGCACTTTGATATGGCCACCGTGCAGCGCAGCTGGTCAATGCGAGCCTCTGCAATCTTCTTTCCAATCGCCTTCACCACGGCCGCCTCCACCTCGCCCTCCGCCAGCCCCAGGGCTGCCTGGATCTGCTCAAAACTGACCTCACTGACACCGTGTGCCAGCCCCGCAAAGGCCAGCAGCCGCATCTTTGTCAAGGCAGCCTCCGCGCTGACGTCAGCGGCCTCCAGGGTGGCTGCACCCGCGGGGCTGCCCACAAACGCTTGGAACTCCTGAGGGGACAAAAGGCGGCAGCCAGTCAGGCATCAGTCGGGCACTTGCGCATGCCCCCAATGGTGCTCAAAAGGTTGAGCTGCTGTAGCAGCAGCAGTACGCAGCGCACAGCTGCGGGATGTGCTGCC
This sequence comes from Chlorella vulgaris, assembly GCA_023343905.1. Classification (NCBI taxonomy): domain Eukaryota; kingdom Viridiplantae; phylum Chlorophyta; class Trebouxiophyceae; order Chlorellales; family Chlorellaceae; genus Chlorella; species Chlorella vulgaris. The sequence goes on along the minus strand of SIDB01000011.1, from coordinate 613,499 downwards.
ATCATTCCTGCTGCCAAGGGTTGGCCCTCACAACGGCTTCCCGAAAAAGACTCGTCCTCACACCCACACACCCCTCCACCCTCGCCCATCCACACACCTCCATCGTGCCTCCCAGAAATATGGTCAGCAGCCTGTGCAGGTTGGCATGCTGTGCATCGGACGCCAGCTGCGTGACGGCCGGGTTGCTGGCCAGGTCAAACTGAAACATGTCTGGAGAGCGAATGAACTCCGCTACCACCTCGGCGGCAGCGGGAACGGCAGCGGGCAGCTCAGACGTCGGTGCGTCCTGCACGAAGAAGTGGGCAAGACATGGTGCGTGTGTGTGTGTGTGTGTGTGTGTGTGTGTGTGTGTGTGTGTGTGTGTGTGTGTGTGTGTGTGTGTGTGTGTGTGTGTGTGTGTGTGTGTGTGTGTGTGTGTGTGTGTGTGTGCGTGCGACCTTATGCCCACAGCGACTTATGGAGGGCACCCAGCAGCAATGCCCTGGCCGCCGAGCTGCTGACCGAGCCACAAGACAGCAGCGCAAGCCAGACCAGGTGATTGCAGCAGGCTGGTGTTGGCTGGGGTGGAAGGCGAGGCGATAGGAAACCGTAAAGCAGTGCGCACCTCGTAGGCCGTGAGGCACTTGGTGAGCAGGCGGTACGACTCGCGAGCGGCAGTACGCGGCTTGCGCGTGCACGCACGCAGCGTGTCGGAACATGCCACGTACAGCTGCCGCTCCTCTACTGACGACAGCTGCAGCTCGGCTGCCCAACCGTCCCCATGAGCCTTTATGACCGGCAGCATCATGTCAGCCAGTCCTGCTTGCTTGGCATAGCCCAGCGCCTGCATCAGCACGGCTGCCTTGCTGCTGGCATCGTAGGCTGCGTTGTAAAGCGTGACGAGCGCCAGCAGGCGCTTGTCTGGCCGGCTGTCGGTGCTGCTTGCCAGAGCTGCTGCGAGGCGTTGCGCGGCGCCCACCGCGCCGGGGAGCGGTATGCGTGGCACCAGGTGGCACGTCATGTTCAGGCAGCACTCCAAGTCTGCACAGCAGCGATGTGAGTGAGTTGCAGAGTGGGCTTCTGGCCAACGACAGCGCTCACAGGCACAACACGACGCTCCCGCAACGGCGGCCGCACCCTGCTCGCTGCTGCTGGCGCTCAACACCGCGTCCAGCGCCGACACGAACTTGTCCAGCAGCTCCTCATACTGCTCCGCTGCGTACAGCTGCTCACAGTCTGCTGCAAAGCCGGGCTCGCCATCCTGCAGCGGTGAGTGGCAGACCGACGTCAGCCGTTGGCCTTTTGATCGCACAAGGGCGGGCAATGCACACCCGGGCCGCCCTGCGCGCCTGCAGCTCGGCGATGAAGTGGGCCACGGCGGTGTAAACGTCCTCCTCGCTCGTCTCGATGACCTGAGCGTGGGCACCCATGGCTGGCGATCTGAGGGCAGGCGCAACGATCGCCCGCTTCATTAAACAATGAAATGCCCGGGTCGGCGACGAAACGCGCGCCAGTTGGACTGAGCTGCCGTGCAAGGCGTGCAAGATGCATGCATGCATGCAACCGAGCCAGCCGCCTAAAAGCGCGCTGCCCTCTTGGTTGGCGGCACCGGGCACCGCTTCCGTCGCCGCGGCTGTGATTGGTGCTGTCCATGAGTGATTGAAGGCCGCCAAGCGCCACTGCAATCACCTCCGCTGTCTCCACTGCGTGTGTAGGCTGTGCTGTCTCAGCTCTCCTTGTGCATCTTTCACAGCCTGCATGCGTCCGTGGGCCCGCAAGTGACTGCGGGGTGGACGTTCAGCACCAGCCTATCGAAGGCATGGCTGATGCTGCGCAGGGCGTGCCTAAGAGAGGGCGCGTGGCCTGGCACTTGTCGTCAGGGAAGGGAGCTGCCTGTCCGCACAGCTTGCCTATTGCTGCCACAACAGGGGGGCGCCAACAGGTGGCCACGGATGGCCGGCGGGAGCCGTGACATAACGGCGCGCACCCCAACTCAAATTGGGCAGCTGAGCACTGTGGCCGAGGTGTTTTGTGGCCCTTTGCAGGCTGCAAGTGGCACAGAGCCCAGCACCGCTCACACCCAGACCAAACGGGGAGCGGCGGGTTAGGGTTGTTTACATTCTGGCCCTTTGCCAAACCGGCTGCACTTTGCATCACCGAAACGGCGATGCAACTGGGTGCCTGGAAACGGTGGAAAAACGCAAGGCATGTCGCATCTGACTCACTTCTGAGTCGACATGCTTTCTGTCGAGTTTTGCAGCTAGCCCGCGGTGCCGGTGTAGCACATTGCTTGCGCACGTTGTTATATAGGCTTCAGCCAGCAAGGAGGGGTCGCGGCGCAATCATGGCCGAGTTGTTCTCGCTCCGTTGCTTGCCGTTCGACGACAGCAGCGACCTGGGTCCCTTTGGTGAGTGCCTGCGCCGCCGGGAGCGCTGCAAAGTGCGTCGCTCAGCGCTGCGCGCAACCAAAACTCGATCATCGCTGTTGCAGACAGCCTCACGGTGCCCCAGAGGTGTCCAGACCTGGAACTGTCAAGCAGCAACTCGCTGGACGCAACGGAGCTGTTCCTGCCGCTTCGTTTCGACAGTTCCGGCGAGGTGAGCGCCCTGGGCCCCCCGGCTGCTACGTCCTGGGTGCCGTTGGGCATAATGTGTGTGCTGGTGCGGCCAGCCAAACGCTCGCTGCCTCCCCCCCAACACATCGCAGGCGAGCTCGCCATCCTTCAGCTCTCCCGCCTCGGATGCCTCGTCCAGGTGCGACACGCTGTACTGTGATGTCCTACGAGCTGGGACGAGGGTGTTGGGGCCGGTAAAGCGCCATCATCGCCTCTTTTGATGTGTCCTTTCGCCCTCGCCTTCCTGCAGCCTCGACGAACTCACGTCAACCCTCCCCATCGCCTTTGCACCACCAGAGCGCCTGCAACAATCGGTGAGGGTTGTTGCCCGTCTGCTCAGTACCGCCAAGGCGACGGCACCTGCTGCTGCTCTCGCTCCGTTGTGCTCGAGCTCACGCCGCTGCGCTGTTTATCCTGGTCGTGTAGGAGCCTGCTGCCGCACCGCTGCCGCTGGGGCTCAACGGCCTGAATCTCAAGCTTGATTTCCGATCGGTTGCGAGGTGAGCTAGGCACACTCGCTGCCGTGAGTCTGCCGGGCGCACCAGCCGTGTCCCTGTTGCCAGGTTGACTCAAACTTTCCTCCACCTCTTGCCGGCAATGCTGGTTGTTCTCATCTGCGTGTCTCCTGCCCCTGCCCTCCTCCCCTTGGTGCAGCTCGTGGCACATGATGGGCGGCGCCAACCCCTTCCACCTGCGTGGACCTGCACTCGCCACGGCCACCTGCTTGATCCCCTCAATTTCAGACCTGGAGGCTTCACTGGCCGCCCCGCCGCTGCCCGCCACCGGCGCCTCGCCAGCCGGCAGCACCGCAGGCCTCCCTGGGCCATGTCCTGCAACCACCTCTGCCGATGCGGCCAACCAAGCCAGCAAGGAGGCGGGACGCCAGCGGGATCGCAGGGCCAACCGCAACCGCACTGATCGCAAGGTGAGACGGGAGCTGCGTGGTGCCGGGGCAGCAGACCTTGGCAGCAGGAGCAAGAACTGCGTGGTGTCGCTGCCACAGCTCCCTGTCCCGTGGTGGTGGGTCAACGGCAACCATCGTCGTACTGCTTGCTTTGCATCCCGTGCCTTGACCCTTGCCTGCTGCCCTGCTCTGAACCCAACCCCTCCAACCTCACACGCGTGCCTCTGGGGCCCTCCTCCTCGCCGCCCTCAGGTTGTGTACCCTCCACGCAAGGTCAGTTCCGACAAGCGCCCGCGCATCAAGGGCCGCTTTGTGTCCAGGGCCGAGTTCCACCAAGTCGCTGCTGCCCATTCTTCCCACGCAAGGACTGTGCCCGCCCTGGTGCGCGCTTGATGCTCCCGCAGCTACGCGCCCCTGCCTGCATAGTCTACAGTAATCCCTGGCCAGGGGGCCGCACGCTGAGGGCAGCGAGCTATTCCCTGCGCCGCCCTGCCCCCGCGCCCAGCCCCCTGCGCCAACAGTTTTGTGGTTGCACAGCGGCCCGCCCCCACCCCCACCCCCGGCGGCTGCCATTCTTTGTCTTGCCCACACCCACCCACTGCACTTGTTTATTGATAAAGGAACCCCCATTTCATGCTCAGTTTGCCATTCCAAAACACAGCCATGTCGCTGCTCTCAGTAGCAACTGCGCTGCACACCACACCACAAAAAAAGTTAGTTACACAATGCCGTTAGTGGCATTCATTCTTGCATTCTTTGGAGGCGCCGCACAGCGCCCAAATTGTTGTGCGGCGTCGGTGGAAATGCCCCCCCCCCCCCCCCCCCCCCCCCCCCGTTTTTTTGACTTTTATTTGTCAGTCTTTTGTTATGTGTTTTTCCCAGCGTGCGTCTCCCCTTCCAACCACACCACACCACACATTCACCCCCCGAGAAAGCTTACCCAGGTTGGTGCAAGCCCCCCTCCCCCTTGGGCTGACCTACTACCCGTGTTTTCATTTTTTTCCGGCACCGTTTATGGGCGCGCGCCTCAGGTCGTTCAGTGCTTGTGCCCAGTGTCCTTTTCCAGACAGACAGAACAGATGCACAAACATACTGTAAATCATCGCTCCAGAAATGGTGAGCAATGAACCATGGAGTTTGTAGTCACGCAGTGGCCGGCGGCTGCAGCACTTGCACGAGGCGCCATTTGGTCCCCTCGGCCAACGCCTCTGCCCAGCTGGCACCATGCGCCTCCAGCAGCGCCGCATGCGCGTTGCCAAGCCGCACTGTCACGCCCTGCGGGCAACAAGCAGGTGGCACAGGACCCATTGTGGCACTAGCCCCCAAGAGGAGGCAAACCCAACACGCTGACGGATGCAACCGGCAGCACCCACAAGCCTGGCACACACAGCACATGCAGCTCAAGGGCAGGCAACACAAACGCTCTAGCCTTTGCTGACCTCCCACTGCAACACACAGCAGACTGTGCAATTTTGCGCTCGATTTCGGCGGTGCTCACCGCGAATGCAGATGCCGCCTCTTCCCAGCCCTTGTTGTGCCCAAGGCACAGGCAGCAGTCATGGAAGTGGGCCGCCTCCGCCGCCACCAGTTCAGCCAGGTGGCCCCGTGTCTGCCCATCAAGCGCCGCTGTGGTGTACAGGCTGCCCAGAAAGTGCTGGTCAGCATCGCCTGCGATGTGAAGGGTGAGTCAACGGGCAAGGAGCGGCTTTGCGGTCAGCTTTGCGGCCAGCGCAGGCTTCAGCAAGCAAACTCAGCCAACTGCACATGCAGCGGCACGTTGTGTTGTGATGTCATGCATCAGCCCAGCAGCCCAGCAGTCCTGCAAAGCAGCCGCACACCTAGCTCGGGAATTGTCTTCTGGAGCACGTCTAGGGTCTGCCGCGTCCGCTGCGCATTGCTGCAAATGACGACCTGCGGAAGCCATCCTGTGGCCCGAAGCTGCTCGCCTACCTGCGGCAGGCGGACAAAAGGCCATCGTCACTGTGCCATCGTCACAGTGCCACAGTACCACAGCAAGCAACCATCGAGGCCACAGCCTGCAGCAGGGATCGCAGGCGGTAGTGCCGCCGCTTCACCCACCAGCCGCGCCTCCTGCGCGCCCTGAAGCGTGATCTCCCGATCGTGGTCTCGGCCTGATGAAGCCTCAGAATCGGCATGCCGCATCAGCACTAGCCGCCTGCACGATTGGAAGCGAGGTGAGCAAGAGGGGCTTTGAGCTATCGGGCACGCCGTTCTCGCCCTACCTGATCTGCTGCTGCGTCTGGGATGCTTGGCAACAAACTCTGAGGCCCTGCCGCCGCGCAGACAACCTGCTGCTTGGCGCAGAGTTCAGGACGCTTGCCGGCTTGAAACTCAATTTGAGGCTGTGCATGCTGGCCAGTGATAGTGGCGATTGCTAGCAAGCATCAAGGTCATCCCGCTGAGCGGTACGGTTATGTTCTGCCACCCGCATACGACGCATAAACAAGTGGCGCTGGATTCACGCCAGGCAAGTGATGACGGGAGGGGTGGAAAGCGGCTAAGAGTTTACAGTTTCCATTTTACATCAAATACGCACTTGCAAAGAGATGCAAGATCACCAAGGCGTCATGCCACCGTGTTGCCGCCGCCGCTCTGCCGCGGGAGATAGCCACGCCACCCAAGGCCCTGCATGTTCCACGTCACTGTGCCACCCAGCTGCTGCTCGCAAATCTCCTCGCTGCACGTGCACCACGAGTAGCTGCATGGACGGCAATGGGAGGGCACACATTGGTAGGCAGACGGTGCTGATCGCCTGCAGATTGTGCCCAGAGCTGCACATGAATGCACAAGCACCAACTCCTGTCCTGCGGAATGCGCGTGATACAGTAAAACAGCCACGCAATGCAGACCCACTTGCTGTGATTCGATGCCGCACGAATGACTCGCTCCAATGGGTTGTAATTGCCATGGGGAGAGTGTGCATTCTCGGGCAGCGTGATGCCGGTGCAGCACACAAAGTGGTGGCTGCCATCTGCGGCGTGGTGATGCGACACAGGGAAGCGAACCGTCAGCAGCGCATATAAATTCTCACAAAGTGCGGGGGGCGGTGGCAATGTTGCTCCCTCCACACCTTCTGGGAAGCAGTGCTGCGTCAGGGGTGAGGTCAGGTCCAGCGTGCCACAGGGAGCTGGTGGAGAAGGCTGTGCGGTTGTTGCCGTCGCAAGCAGAAGAACGACGAGCACAGGCAGCATAATGCGTGATCGGGTCCGCAATTGTACTGGCAGACAATTGAATGGCTGGCTGGATGGCTGGGAGCGCGTGGAAGGCAATTTGGGGGCAGTACTGTACCATGAGATGAATTTCGCTTTGTAGGTGTCGGAGGCGCGCACCGTAATTCACAAGCACGATCCCGGATGTTAGGGTGCTTCTGAGGCCTTCAAGTTGACTTTTGGACTTTTGGGTTCCCTATCAACGCCATGGGGCTTATGTGCTCCAAGAAGCAGCGGGAGGAGGAGGACGGTGCACCAATCATCCGACTGAGCCCCTTTCGCCCCCGCCGCTGCCTGTCCCGGGCCCGCTCCCTTGCTACCGCGAGCAGCGGCGGCCCTCAACCCCTCCTGTCCCTGGCCCTGGATGCCCTCGTGCGCAGCCTGCACCACCTGCCGGCCACTGGGCTGTCAGCACTGCCGCCAGACCTCAGCCAGATGCTGCTTGAGCGGCTGGTGGCGTGCGGGCGGCTGGATGACTCCACCATTGGAAAACTGAGCGGCCACGGCCTGCACTTTTACAGCCTGCCGCTGGGCTCCTACCCAGAGCCTGTGCGCCCTGGCTGGCTCAACTGCCTCAGCACAAACTCCCTGGAGGCTGCAGATCTCACCAAAGCGCAGGTGGCTGACATGACAGGCTTGCTTGTTGCGCTTTGTTTCTTCTCAGGAAAGGGGGCGGCTCGGTCTGTTCCACTGCTTGAAGTGTTGATCCTGCTGTGGCGTCACCAAGAAGCCGCCACCGCTGCTGGTGCCGTTGCAATCTTCAAGCATACCTTGACATCACAACTCTGAGCATCACCGCTTGCAAACTCCCACTCTCGAATGCTTGCTCAATGTGTGCCTTTGCCACCACTGCATCTGCACCCTCGTATCACTCAATGCAGGATGTGGACGCTGTGCTGGCCTGCCTGGGCGCCCCTCCACACCTCACCCGCCTCTGCCTTGACTACTGTGTGGATCTCTCTGATGGGTGCCTGTCGCAGCTGGCAGGTGACACGCTTAGTGGCCAGAAGGCAGCTACGCTGATACACCCTGACGCATGCCACAGCACAGCACAGCACAGCACAGCACAGCACAGCACAGCACAGCACAGCACGGCACGCTCGCTTCTTGGCCCTCTGCCTGTCAGGCGGTTTCCGCACTGCAGGGTTGGCTGCCCCTCTCTTGTTCTTACGCTGCTGCCCAGCTGCCCTGCCTGTGCCTTGTGCCAGCCTGTGCCTTGTGCTGTGACGACCTCGTTTGCCAATTAAACATCCGCTGCTGCTGCAGGCCTGACGGCGCTGCAAGAGCTGTCTCTGGTAGGGTGTGAGCTGCTGACAGAGGTTGGGGCGCAACATCTGGGGGGCCTGACCCGCCTCACCAGCCTCAGCCTGCAGACCTGCCGGCACATCAGGTGAGCCCAGGCCCCTGCAGCAACTCTGTGCTTCAATTATCAACCATCAATCATCAATCGATCATTACAAAAGCGAGGCAGTTTGCGGAACCAGCAGCACACAGTGCTTTCATGCCGCCAGCTTATGTAAGCCTGTGTGTGTGTTCCACGGGCTCGGTGCGGCATCGAAAGCGCTGTGTGGCGGACGCTCTGTGCCTGTCACTCTGAGTGCTCTGCATGCCTGCCCGCCTGCCGACCACGGGTATCCACCCTGCTCTCCCTACTACCTGTTCCCAACCGAGGAGCCCCTTCAAAGTTTTCTGTCTCGGCTGTTAAGGCACCGCCTGCCTTCGTGGTGCAGCTTGGTGCCGCTGTCCCGGCTGCGGCAGCTGGAGCGCCTGGATGTTGGTTGGTGCAGCGGCCTGGGTGACAGCGACGCAGCTGTGCTGGCCCGCTTCACACGTCTGAGGGAGCTGAATCTGGCTCGCACACAGGTGCGTGTATGTGTGTGCAGCAGTGTGTGCAGTGTCTATCTGTAACCCTGTGTGCTGTGCTGTGTCTGTGACGGTGCCTCTGCAGCCTGCGGCCTGAGTCTCTCTGTGTGCATGTCTGTGTTGTGATGCCGTGCGCGGCCTGAGCTTGCTTGACGCTCGCCGCCTCTTCGCGTGCTACCGACTGCCGGGTGGGCTGGCGGTATATACCTCCTGCGCCCCACATCTTATTATTGGACACTGCACATGGGAGGGTGCTGTGCAGGTGACTGACCAAGGGCTGGCTCACCTGCATCGCCTGAGCAGCATCCACACGCTCAGTTTGGCAGGCACCCGTGTCGGGTAGGTTTGCCGGCTGCGACTCCTGCTGCCATCTCTGCCGCATGTGCGGTCTGCTTCTTCGTAGGGCTGCGAGGGGCAATGGCTGGCAACGGGGCAGACCAAACGTCTTACATGCGCATGCTTCCTGCCTTTGTTGCACCTCACACGTCACCCACCGACCTGCTGCCCATAATGCCAACACACCACCAAAGCCGTACTGCCACACTGCTACTGGTGACTCATGAACCATCCAATTGCAGGGATAATGCCCTGGCAGCGCTGCTGTGCCAGCTGTCACACCTGCAAGCTCTCAACCTGGAGCGATGCACGCTGGCTGGAGATGCGGCGCTGGCGTCCCTGGGGCAGCATGTGAGGCTGCCTTGCACTGCGTCTTTGAAGGGTGGGCATCTGGGGTGCCGACAGTGTGGGCTGCTGTGTGGGTCTTACGATTTGGTGGAGCTGTTGACTCACATCGCACTGGCTTGCCTTCTTCGGCTGCTGCTGCTGCAGGCAAGCCAGCTGAAGGAGCTGTGCCTGGGCTACACCGCTGTGTCAGACGGCGGCCTGCGCCACCTCAGCAACCTGACTCAGGTGAGTGCACACATCGCCAGCCAGGCAGACCGGCGCTGTCACCATGCTGTGCTCCCTTTTGGGTGGTTGTAACAGGCCTTACAGGCCGGGAGCGCAGCACACAATACGCTTCGCGCATTGCCTGACACTCTAAGGCAGCGTTTCTATACAGCCTTGTGGTGCACCTGCCTGCTGTTGTGCAGCTCCAAGTCTTGCGTTTGGGGACTTGTCTGGTCGGGGACCAAGGCCTGGCAGTGCTGTCCCGCCTGACACAGCTGCGCAAGCTGGACATCAGGTGAGGCGCGGGCGGTGAGTGGCCAGGAGGGTGGGCAGCTAGGTGGGTGGCAATGCAGGACCGGACGGCAAGCCTTTCAAGCTTGTCAGAGCAGAAGGATATACTGCTTGTTGCATTTTGTGCATGCAAGTATGGGCGATACTGCTATGTATGGCACGTGTGGTTTGCTTCGCCTTGTTTTCCGAGTTCAGCAGTGCATACGCACCCTGCCGTTCACCCTGTGCTCCACATCTGCTGCAGCGACACAAGTGCCAGCAATGACGTGATGCCAGCGGTGGCAGGCATGCTGCAGCTGGAGTGCCTCAACCTCTCGTTCACTGGTGCGGGGGCTGGCCGACGCCTGCAGTACTTGATATTCCAGGAAGGAATGCGATAATTTGGAGTTGTGCTTGTGTGGCAGCGGTCAGAGCTGGGATGGACGGTGGCAGCAGCGTTGCGACTGTGCACTTGAGTCCATCTTCTTAGGCTGCCCCCTGCCGCTCGTTGCGCCGTGCAGCCGTGAATGACAGCGGGCTCAAGTGGCTGCGTGGCCTGGCCCAGCTGCGCTGCCTCAACCTCGATTCTCGGCTCTTTTCGGGTGGGTGCTTCAAGCTGCTGCCCTGCCCAGTTATGTGTATGTGTGTATGTCTTTGTGTGTGTGTAAGTGGCACACACCAGCTGGTGTTCCATCAGAATACACTTCCTACTGCGAAGCAAACTGCAAAGCTAAGCTACAAAATGATGGGTAGCACCTGCCCGCCATGGCTGCTTTGGTTTCGCCAGTCTTTCACAGCTCACTCACCTTCTCACTCTGATGCAGATGTTGGCATGCTCAGCCTGGCACAGCTGACCTCACTCCAATGCCTGGACCTCTTTGGCGCACGCATCAGCGACGTTGGCTGCGCAAGCATCAGGTCTGCTAGCGAGAGAGAGCGGCCGCTGAGCTGCGCCCTGCTTCATCATCCAGGTTGCCAGCCTGTGCACTACTGTAGCGCTTGCTATGCCTCATTCATCCCCACCATACCTGTCCTTCCCTCCTGCCCATCCCTGCCTGATATCCCTTTTCGGTCTCCTTCCCTGCTCGCAGCAAGCTGACAGACTTACGCCAGCTGGAGGTGTGCGGCGGAGGGCTGACAGACGGTGGCGTGGCTCACTTGGCCGCCCTGTCCCGCCTGGAGCACCTCTCTGTGGCACAGGCAAGCATGTAACCTGGCATGTGCCGGTGGCTCTCACGCCGCCAATCTGCTTTGGCTGCCAGGCGTCTGCACATTGTAGCAAGCGCCCACCCTAGGGCGTTACAAGCGAGCAAGTCAGAAGGAAGGGGTACGAGGAAGGCGTGAGCGGCCCGCTCTGTTCTCAACGCTGTGCTTGGGGGTGCCTGCTCCACTTCTCGCATTGTGCTTCCTGCCCCGTGCCTGCAGAACTACCGAGTGGGTAACAGGTGCCTCCCCCACCTCATCAAGCTGAACGAACTGACCACACTCAACCTCTCACAGGCACGCTTGGTCGATCCCTGTGCTGCCGGCGAGCCCCAGCTGCCTTTGCATTACCATTCCCACGCATGTCGCCCTGGGCATGCTAGCCAGGCAGGCCAAAGACTGGACGCGACACCAACCCTGACTGCCTGTGCCTTGCTTGTTTCTCTGTCTCTGTGCAGTGCCGAGTGACCAGCAACTCCGTGGTTGCGCTGGGCTGCCTCCCAAAGCTCCAGGTAAGGGTGGAATTAGTGGGTGGTTGAGGTGGGGGGAAACGAGCAGGGGACGTCTGCAGGGCTGCACACCCCAAGCACAGTTGCAGCATACCTGACACGTGCTTGCCGCATGCTGTGGCCAGCATCAGCAACCTAAAGCTGCCGTCAATGCTGGGTGTGCAAATGCTTGTGCCCCGTGCTCATGCCCTCATTGTTGCTCTTGTGAACGCAGACACTGGCGCTATACGAAACTCGGGTGCAGCCCTTTGCTGTTGACAAGCTGCGGGCAGCAAATCCAGAGCTGGTGGTGCAGGGTGCCCCAGGAAACAGCCTCCGGCGCCTGTGAACCAGCTTCTCTTCTCTTGCGAGCTGCACTGCTGCTCCAACTTGCTGCATCGCCACCACGTGCTTCCTTCCGTACCCTTCATCTCAACTAAATGTCCCATGTGCTACCGCCTGCCGTGCTGCTGGCAAGAGCGAACTTTGCATCAAACGCATCGTCTTTCCGTCTCCCCTTGCTGGTGACAGTGACTGTCCACGCCACGCTTAATTAGAGCCTGACGACACCTTGTGCTTGTCCTTTGCCACTCCTCCTGTACTATCCCCTCTGTTCGTTCTCCAAACCTTCATTTGCCTGCCCTGCCACGTGCACACGACTCCAGCCTGAGCCGGCGATTGTTGTCGGCCCTGCTGCTGCCACTACGCACCCCCACTCCATCCCCTCTTGTAGCTGTATCGCCCTTTCCAGGCCTGTTTTCCCCTGCATCTTCAAGCAGCTGTACATAACGTTGCCGTTGACCGGCAGCAAGTGCGCTAGCGCCTGCCCTGCACACGAATGAAAGCAGTACAAACAACAAGCCGATGCCATGCACCGCCGTACTATTCACAATGCCGTGCAAAAACGATACCTTGTAAAGTTTACCCTATAACTCACTGGTCCTTTTTCTCTGCTGCTTTCGGTTCAGCAAGCTCTCCTTCAGCCTCGGCCCCGGCAGCGCTGCTGCTGCTTCTCGGCGGCAGGTCGGCAGGGCTGTCGGTAGCAGCTGCCAGTGGATCCGCCTGCATGTGTGCCTCTCGAAAGCTTGAAAATGAGCTGAGGGCCACTGCAGCAACCCAGAGCGGGAGTGGCACGCCGCACAGTGACGCCAGCACAAGCACTGCAACAGCGATTTTGGAGGGGGGGGTGTAACAGTCGATTTGCTGTGGCTGCTCGCTGGCTTTGAGCGCTGCCACTTAAGTGGCAAGCATGCACCTGGGGAGAGGTCGTACACCAGATAAACGCCTTGCGCTTGAGCAAGGGTAGTCGCTCCGATGATCAGCAACGCCGCCGGTAGCAACAAGGTGAGCGCCGCGGCGAGTGCCTTGGAGGGCGGCAGGCACCATGGCGAGCTCCTGCAGCACAGCAACACGGCAGGTAACGGCTTTACCAGCCAGTAGAGCGCGCACGACAGGAGAGAAAGCGAAACCTAGCGCATACTTACACGGGATAGCTTCCAACGACCGCAAAAAAGCTCAACGTGTACAGCACGGCCGAGGAGAGGCCCAAGCTGCCATACACGACCGCATCGGTCAGTGTGGGCAGCCAGTCCACCACGGAATCGGCCAGGTCCATGGAGGCTTCACGAACAGAAAGGAAGCGACAGGAGAGGCACGAGAGGGATTCGCTGGCCTCCCAGCAGTATCGGCACAAATGGGCGCATGACTTTCCACTTCAAATGCTTTCCACAAATTACAGAAAGTCAGGGCCAAACGATACACAGTGGCAGGCAGTGGAATGCACAGCGGGGGCTGACCCCTCTCATCGTGCTGGGGGCTTATCGGCCGGAATGAGCCCCGCCGTCCACGCCACCTCCTCTGCAGCAAGCACCGCCCGGAGCAGCATCAAGTTTTCAGTATGAGCAATGACACATTGCTGAAGGTGCTGTGCTGGAGACAACCAGGGGCAGCAGCAGCATACAAGCGCCTGCAAACCGCTCCTGCCTGCCCCAGCTCTCCTCACGTAACTAACCACCCAACCCCGCCCCCTTTTCAACTCCAGATTGTCAGCCTGCCCTGCCTGCTGCGCTGCTTGCAAGCCCTGCACGCTCACCAGGCGACGTTTTGTGCTCTTGTCGGAACTCCGGCGCATACTTTCCTCGGTTGTTGACAACCAGGTTGGTGGCAGCGCGGTCGACGTTGTTGTCCCACTTCTCCTGGTACTTCAGCCAGCACTCCCCTGTCTGCCGAAGAGGAGCAGCAGGCAGGCAAGCAGGGGTGTAGACAGGCAGAAGTGTAGCAGCAGGTAAACAGGGGTGCAAGCATTGCTGATGGTAGCCAAGCGAGGTGGTGCAGAAAGGAGGGGGCGGCAAGTCGTGAAGCGCAGGCAAGGAGGGGCGCATGGCCTCAAAGCGCCTCACTGCAAGGCAACAGCCAGAAGGCACCGCAACGGGTGCAGTCGTACCAAGTCCGCCTAATGAAACAAGCCCTTGATCTTTGAACCCCTGACCCCTGACCCCCTCTCACTGTATGATTCCAAATGTCTCGAGACCAGCACACTCCCGTGGGGCTGCCGCACCACACCTGCAATGATGTGGCAAGAGGAGGTAGAGGGGCCAGGGTTGGAGTGGTGTGACATGCATGGCATGGCCAGCAAGCCAGAGCTGCACACGCGAGCAGTTCGAGCAGCGCTGCCTGCACAGCCTCACCCAGATGTTGCACCGCTTGCCGTCGGGCTGCAGCTCCTTGCGCTGCAAGCAGGAAGGCGAGAAGGAGGGCAAGCAGCAGCAGGCAGTGAGTTGAAGCTAGGCGACACTGCTTGCAGGCGGCCACCAGGTGAACAGCGCTCTAGCTGTGCAGCTTGGCTTGGATTGAGCACTGCAACGCAAAGCACAGCGCCGTGCATACTTGCTCCCTGGGCGTGAACTCACATCCTTGCATGCCTGGCAGCACTGTGCGGCCGAGGGCAGCTTGAAGGTGAGGCCCCAAGTAAGGGAGGGGCCGTCGTAATCGGCATGCTCTTCTGGAAAGCAATCCTGCACAGGATGGGAGATGGCGGAGGCATGCTCAAACAGCAAGACGTTGAGCGGTTGCAGATGAACCCCAGTGGAGCTGTGTGTATGAGCTGCAGGTTTATGAATGCCATGGGACATAGTCGGGCAGGCAGGCAGGCAGGCAGGCAGGCAGGCAGCTTACTTCTGGCACCGGCTCGTTCAGCATCTCTCGACGGGTGACAGGGTCTGTTTCCTTGGCGCCCGGCACCTCGAACCACACACCCGTACCCACGCCTGCTGCACTGCCGTCACCGGCACCCTCGCTGCCTGCTGCTGCTCCTTGCTTTGCTGCCGGCTCGTCGTGCTCCTCAGTAGCGGCCGACGCGGCAGCACCTTGCTCAGGCTTGGTGGCCTCCTCAGAGGCAGCTGCAGCAGTGTCCTCTCCCGCTGCGCCCTCCACGGCTGCTGCACCTTTGGGTTCGGCCTGCTGCTGCGCAGGATCTGCTGCTGCTGCGGCTGCGGCTGTCGCCTGCTGTGCTGCATCCACCACTGCGCTTGCGAGCTGCAAGGCCAGAGTACACGAAAGAGGGCAGCTCAAAACTTCAGCAGTATTAGCTTTGGGACTTGAGCGGTGCGGTGTCTGTCTGCCCATGTGCTGCGGCCTGGTGTCACCTGATATTTTTCAGATGGCAGCATGAAGATGAGGAAGAGAGCGATGCCAACCACCATCATCCACACTCTCTTGCTCCGACCAGTCCGTGCAGGGGCTCCACGGCCCGGCACGCGGGCCATTTCTCCTGTGGCGGCGAGGCGGCGAGCGGTGGCAGTCGCAAATCGGGCACCAAGCAGGGTCGCCGCCCTGCTTTAAGCACTAAGCACTAAGCACTACCGGAACCTCTGTACCTTTGTGCCTGTTACGCCGTAAACGTCAGCCGAAACTGTAAAAGTCGAGTGAGCCGCCTGTGCACCCACAAACAGCACTCAAACGGTCAGGGTTTGCAGTGATTGTGGTGCGCAACACCACAGGCGCCACAGGGGCGCCAGCGGTAGCGGTAGCGGTACAGAATTGCACCCGCCGACCATCACCCAGGCCAAACAGCAGAGGCCATCACAATGACTGATTGCCTCACAGACAGCTCAATAAAGTTCTGGTTACAGTGTGGTACTGGAACGGGTACTCAACGGGTTCTGTTCTGTTTTCTGACCGCTCGACCAACAAACACTCGACACACTCAATTGGCTGCACACCAGGGCACATGCCAAGTCAATCAAAAGTTCAAACGAAAGGCGTTTGGTGCGACAGTGAGGGGAGAGGATATGGTTGCAATGTGCAGAGGGCCCACTGCGCAGATTGCAGCGCAGCGCATGCAGGAGAAATTGGAATGGATGAAGGAAATGGAGGGGCTCAAATGGCCCTGCAGCCTACAGTTGGTTGTCTACACAGAGAGTGGGGGAGGGAGCTGCTTCTACTTGTGTACAGGTGCCCGCCGGGGGTGGTGGGCAATCAAATGGTGCGGCAGGATGGAAGGTGCGTGTTGTTCTTGTGCTGCAGGCAGGCCCTGGTGAGTGCCGCGCACCACAACACGTGCAGGCACCAGCTGCCAGCCTGCCTGGTGGATAAGATGAGATGCTGAAGTCTACCAAACTGCTAATTGCTAGCGCTACGACTAGGGTGCTACGCCTCGCGCTGCGACGAGCTTAGCCAAGAAGCATGCCGGCGCCGTTGGTGGCAGAGCCGTTGGTGGCAATGCCGTTTGCGTGCTTGGCGGCGGCGGCAGGCTGCGAGGCAGCGGCGTGCTGCCTCAACACCTCGCCCAGCCGTCGCATGCCTTCGTCTAGGTTCTCGGGGGTTGCGTTGCTGTATGATACTCGCATATGTGGGCTGCGAAACTCTGGGTCGACAGAGCGGCAGTGCATTGCACGCCCCGGCATCAGCACCACCTTGGCAGCGCGCAGCTGGTCCCAAATCTCGCTTGCGTCTAAGGTGAGGCAGAGGGAGGCAAACACGACAGGAAGGGTGAGACGATGACAGCAGGAGATCCTCTCCGAGGCACGACAGGAACAGGCAGCACATGCCGCGCCCTCACACTCGCAAGGCGCAGACACAAGGCCTGATTCAATGACCCTTGCACAAGCGGTAAAACACACTTGTCAGGCAAGCATGCGGCTGCTGCCGTAAGCCAAACTCACCTTGAACGGTCTGCAGGCGCAGCCAGATGAACATGCCAGCAGAGGGGTGCGACCACTGCGCCAGGCCTGCCAGGTGTCGCTCGCAGGCGGCCACGATGCGCTGCGCGCGCTGGGCATACTCCCGCTGCACCAGGCGGACGTGGGCGTCCAGCCCCTCATCCCCCCAAGCCTTCAGCGTCTCTACCGTCACCACCTGGGTCAGCGAACAGGGGCCGACGGTGTGCGACTGCACCGCAACAACAAAAAAGACAACAACGATGCGGGTCGAGGCAAGGAGCTGTGAGCAGCGAGGCGGCGAGCAGGACAGCCAACCGTTCTTTTCATTGCCAAAGCTACAGCAGCTCGCAACGCAGAAACAATCGCACCACCGCCACCAGCACTGATGTCAACAACGGGCATCACGAGACAGTACAAATGCAAACACGCTGCCCCAACCAAAGCTGCTCCAATCATTGCAGCCCCAACCAAAGCTAAGCCCCACCAGCAAACCTGCACCTCACCTGGATGATCATGGTCAGCTTCTCAACTATCTTTGGGTGAGCAGTCACCCAGCCCAAGCGCAGCCCTGGGGCCAGGAACTTAGCAAAGGAGTCCACGCGAATCACCCGCCCATCTGTATCCATCTGGAGGTAGGAGCCGCTGCGAGCCAGGCCATGCATGCCCGGCACGGCATCTGCAGCGCGTGGCGGCGTCGCCAGGCAGGCAGGCAGGGTGAGCAGGGTGCAAGGTCGGCTGACAGCGCAGCTGGCAGGGAGCTCTAGCCAGCAGCAGCAGCAGCGCAGCATAGTACAGCCAGCTAGCAATCGGTGATCAGCAGGCAGTGTTCCGCAAAGTTCAGCAAGCCGCACCTGGGCCACCCGCATACTGCAGGAAGAAGTACGGGTCGTCTTCGATCAGCAGCAGGTTGTACTGCTGGCACAGGCGGTACACAGCAGTTCGCCGCTCCGCGGTGATGGTACAGCCGGTGGGGTTCTGCCCAATGGGGACTGTGTAGAGCAGCTTTGGGAAGCGCACTGCAGGGTCTGCCGCGGCTGCCACCTTCAAGCCTGACAACACCTGTGAGCGCAAAAGCACAGACAGAGCAGAAGCAGAGGGAGGAGGAGAGGTGTCAGCAAGGCTCAGCTGAGCAACGCGCAGAGCGCTGATGAATGTGCGTGCGTGTGGGTGGGTATGTCTGATCCATTCTAGACAATGGGGGCGTGGGAAAGCGCCCCTAAAGTGCTGATAGGCCAGGTTGATGTAGCAGCCAAGCGAAGCTAAGAGGGCGGTTAGAAAGTACCGCATCCTGAGCATTAGAAGCTGCAGCCCACGCACACATGCATGCATGCCATGCTACGGACCTCGCACAGTGCGCGCAATTAAAGGTGACCTCACCTCTGCCAGCTTGTGAGGCACGATGCCTTGGTTGTCGATTGGCACAGGGATGGCGTGAAGGCCCTTGGGCTGCGCCAGGCTTTCTGCAGCAATTTGAGAACGGAAAAAGCAGGAGGAGGTTGTTACAGCCCAGTCAGCGATGCCTGCTGCAGGCATGTGCTGCCGCAGCGCCGCGGCTGCCGCAGCGCCGCGGCTGCCGCAGCGCCGCGGCGCCGCACTGTCTACGGCACGCCACAGGCATAAGATGCCTGTTGATGCGGGCACCTGTGACTACTGGATAGCTGTACTCCTCCATCAGCAAAGAGTCCCCCCGGTCCATGAACAGAGCCATGATCATCTGCAGCAATTAACGAAGTGAGGCACCCAGAATGAGAGGAGAGTGAGAGGGCCGACAGGCGGAGGAGAAGGCAGCACAGGATACAGGCAAGAACGAGCAGCCTGGCGCACATGGACCTGGGTGCTGCACCAAGAAAGCTGCTGGCTGTGCAATGGGAAAGCACAGGGCCGCACCTCTAGGGTGTGGTTGCCGCCATTCGTGATCAGGCTCTGGTGCCCGGCTGCCGGCGGCGGGCCGTGCATGTCGTACATGTGCCGCTCAACCCAGTCCAGCAGCGGGCGATACCCTCGGAGCGAGAAGTTGTACTGCTGTGATGCGTTCACTGCGGACGGGTCTGTGATGGTGACTGTGCCGCCGGACGCCAGCTGCAGTGACATGCCCGTGAAAGGGAAGAGATGGGCGGGTGGAAACCCGCCGCTGAGAGAAACGATGTCAGGGATGCCTGCAAACTGCCCAGCCAGTGACCTGCAGGGACACAAAGAGAATGCTGAACTGACATGACATGGCATGCAGTAGTGCAGCAATGTGGCTGGATGCAGTGCTTTGAACACGAACTCGCCGCCGCGCCGCTGCCGCCCGGCGTCGACGTTGCGCTTGCCTGAGTGTGCCCTGCTGCCTGGCCCTGCCCTCCACGCTATAGAAGGCCTCCACGTCTACGAGGCCAGGTGAGGCTGCCGGCGGTCCCTTTGGGCGTTTATGAGGCGCAAAACAGGGCATTCCAGGCGGCGCCTCCAGAGCCTCGCCAAGGCCAACGGCCTGACCAGCTGCAATGGGCGGCGTCATGTCGAGGCGCTTGGGCCAGGCCGCACGAGCTGCTTCAGCGGGAGGTTGCTCGCGACACGAGTGGACTCAACCAAGCCAATGGAGCAGCGTGGAAGGCCGTTGGTGGCGCAGCGAGGCGGAAAAGGCTGCAGGCGAGGCGGGGAGGCCAACAATGAGCATTGTCAGCTTTGCCCCTCGCCTCATTTGGCCCGCTTTTAATCGCGCAACCATGGACACCACCTTCTGAGGCCAAAGCCTGGTCCCGGGCCCACTGCAACGCTTCAGCTTTAACTTGACGGCGGTGGCGGCAGTGGCGGCAGCAGCTGTGGAGGCGGCACTTGTAATTTCTTCTCTCCAAGCAATGCACAGAGGATGTCTTTGCTGTCGCTGGGGGACGGCAAGCTGGGTCCTTGCTGTGCACAATGAACTACTGCTTGCAAATGACGCCGACGGTCTTGCTTGCAACATGTGCATGCGTGTCGACTGCTGCCACAACACACATCGCACATCCGGCAGTTAGAAGCCTGGCCTTTAACCTGAACTCCTCACAAGCCGACGCCAGGCAGCAGCAACCAGTCCTGGTGCTGGCAACGTACATCACCTGCCACACCAACGACCAAGGACGGCATGTGAGCCTGGGGCGAGCCGTTAGCGGCGGTGGGACCTAGGCACTGAGCAGCCCCTTCTACACAACCTGTGCCCTCAAGCTCTGCTTCGATTCATTGCGTTGACTGAGCCAGGATTGCTGTTACAACCGGTGCCTCCCTGCCTACTTGTAAGACATGGTGCGGTTGCCGCTGCGCGCATGCACCGAGCTGCGCTTGCCGCCTTTGACCGCGTCGAATTCGGGGTTGGCAGTGGGATTGAACTTTCCTGCCGGGAAGTGGGCAAGCGGGTCCTCCTTCCCGCCACGCCCGCGCCCGCCACGCCCGCCACGCCCGCCGCCGCCGCCGCCATCTCTGCCGCCGCGGCCCCTGCCGCTGCGCCCGCCTCGCCCCGCCTCTCGCTGTTCGAGGGCCAAGGAGTGGGGGTTGACGATGCCCAAGTCGAACTTCGACTTGGCAGCCTTGTAATCCACGGTCTGAGCTGCATGCTGCAAAGCTGCCGGCGGCGCAGTAGCCGCTGCACCGCCTTGCTGCTGCTTCTCGGCACGGATGCCAGTCTGCTGCTGCTGCTGCGTCTTCCTTCCCTTTGCTTCGTGCTGCTGTTGCTGCTGAGGGCGCTTCTTGCTGCGCACAAATGGCTCCTCCTCCTCTCCACCACTGGCATCTGCAGAAGGGGAGCGGATAAAACCAAAAGCTCAAACATGAACTCATGAGCTGCATGTCCCATCAAGCCATCCACAAAACCCTGCCCAGCCAGCCCGGCAGACACGTTGATGCAGGGCTGCCAGGAAGCCAGTGGCCTGCGCGTGTTGCTGCAAAGTCGGCGAGGCAGGGCTGGCACAGGTGGCAACACAGCACAGCACAGCACAGCACAGCACAGCACAGCACAGCACAGCATCAGCTTTCTGCGCCCACCTTCCAGCCCCAGCTCAATTATCGTTTGCTTCAAATGCTGCGACTGCTGCTGCTGCTGTGCCTGCGCCTGCCGCCGCGCCTTCTTGCCGCCGTTGGGCTGCTGCTCCTGCGCCTGCCGCCGCTTCACCGCACCCTTGCCATACCGTTCAGACACAGGCAGGGGCATGAACTCACCAAGCTCACCTCCCCCCACACGCTCCGTGGCTGGCGCTGCTGCCTGACCCTGGATCTGCTGCTGCTGCTGCGGCTGCTGGGCGGAGCCACCCCCAGCTCGCATGGCATCCACGGCGGCACGAATGGCACTCCTTTGGGACGGCGGCGGCACACCGTCAGCAACAGCTGAATCCTCCTGTGTGCCCAGCTCCACCGGCTGGCTGGGCTCAGGCTCCACCGCCACTGCTGCTGCGGCTGCCGCTGCTCCTGCAGGCTGGGCAGCTGCAAAGCTGAAGGGCAGCGCAAAAGAGGCTCTGACAGCTGCCGTTGCAGAAGCACTGCTGCTGCTGCCGGTGCCTGGCGCCGCCAGCAGCGACCCTGCTGCCGAGGGCTTGCCCCTGCCCAGCTGGGGACCCCCCGCACCCGGCTGCTGGGCTGCATTTGACGCTGCGGGCTGCACAGCAGCAGCTGCCGCACCGCCAAACAAGCCGCCCGCTGCTGGCTTCAGCTGTCCTACCGAAAGCGGCTTGAGCTGGCGAGCAGTCAGCGCGGGTTTAGGTGCAGGTGCTGCTTGCACGGCTGCTGCGTCTTGCGCGTGGTCTGCAACAGCTGTTCCCGCAGCCTCCTCTGCTGCCTGTCCCGCTGAACGAGGTGCAGTCGCAGCAACCGTAGCAGCAGGGAGGTTGAACAGACCCGCCATACCGCTCAGAGCCAGCGGCTTGACCGTTTTTGGAGCCAGCGTTGGCTTGGCAGCCACACCAGCACTCAGGCTGCCGCTGCTGCTGTGAGACACAACCAGCGGCTTGATAGCCCTGGGCTGCAATGCTGACCTTGCAGGCACCGCCGGTGCGGCTGCTACTGCCACTGCTGCTGGGGCCGCTGCCTCCGCACCAGACTGTTGCTGCTGCTGCTGCTCGCTGCTGGCAGCTGCCGGTGCCACGCCAGCTGCCGTAGCCGCTGATGCCTGCGCTTGCTGTTGCTCCGCTGCTAGGACCTGCTTCCACGGCTGCTGCCGAAGCTCTTTCACGGCTGCAACCGCCTCAGGCCGCCGCGCTGCCTGCACCACGGCCAGCAGCTCCGAGGCCTTGCGGCTGATGACAGTCGAGGAGCGGCCCACGGCTCTGTGAAGCTCTGCAGCATGGCATCAAGGAAGAAAGCGCAGAGTCGTGTGCATTACTTGCAAGCTTCTTTGCTAACACAGGGACTGTAAACACAAACGAGCCACATGCAGCCAGCCACACGCCCAGCGCGCCACCCACGCGCCTAGTGCAGTTCGAGGCATGGCCAGCGCCAGCTTGAGCAGCTGCGCGCGGGCCAGCACAAAGCCGGTGGATTCATCCAATTGGCGGCAAACGCTGTCACGCCACTCGTACAGGGCTGCAGGGGATGGAGTGAAGAGCTGCGGTAAGCGGCAGCTGTACGTGAAGACGCACACCGCGACGCCGCCACACAGCGACACCGCCACACAGGACAGGGATATTGCATACTGCACGTTTATTAATTGATTGATTGGATGATAAATTGGGTTGATGCATGGCTTGAAAGTCAGCAGGAGCGGCTCATGTGGGCCAGGCCGGAGCTGTGTAAACACAGCCTTCCCAATGTTCTGTTTGCGTAAAAATGCCACAGCCACAGCCACCCCAGCAACCCACCAGCAAACACGCTGAGCTGTTCATCAGTCAGGGTAGCATTGAGCTTGGTGAAAAGCTCCATGAAGGAATGGGGATTGTACTGCTCCCGCTCATACTGCAGCAGGCACAGCTGCCGGCTGCGCTCCAGCACGGTTGCCAGCGCCACACTGCTGCCGGGCGCAGCTGCAGCCGCCTGTGCAGCCGGGGGGAGCTGTACCGCCAGATGCTCTGGTACCGCGGTGCCCGCCTCCACCAAGGCCGCCTGCTTGGGGTTTCGGGGGAGGCAGCAGGAGCAGGAGGGCGGACACATCACATGAGGGCGGCGCTGGCAGCAAGCCCTCTTCTGAACCCTGTCGCTATCACATTCGTTGCAACACACGCACAACCTGCATACATGCCAGCTTCAATGCCTGCACTGCAGGCGGACACACGCCGCAGTCACACACCCTCAGCCCAGCCTCCACCGCCTCACCCGCAGGCGGTCATAGCAGTACAGAAGGTAGTGTGTGTCGCTGCGTGCGTAGTGAAGCATCTCCTCAGTCAAGGGCCTGATCCGCCAGTCCGCCAGCTGGAAGCGCTTGTCAGCCTGCCAGTGGTTGAGAGGGCACAAGGCAAACGGATGGCGGGATGGGTGAAACGTTCCGGTTGATGCGGCAAACAAGGAGAGAGGGATGCAACAAGGCAGGCGGGGACGGGAGAGCTCATGCAACCTAAGACAACAACGTTCTTACACCCACACAACACTTTCTGTGTTCCTCCTCCATCTTCCACTCCCCGCCACCACCGCCCTCAACCCACCTTGAAGGAACAATAGAAGTCCAGCAGGTGGGCCAGCCCGTTACCCTTCATGTCCAGCACCCGGCTGGCCTGCACAGCAGGAGCGACACGGCGGCACAATAGGGGGGGGTGTTCAGGTGGGCATTCCCGCTCGCCGCCACCATCATGAGCCATGCCCGACTGCCGAAAGGGGATCACAGGGCAGCCCATCCCAGCTCCCTGCTGCAGCTGCCTCGGACAGGTGGGCTGTCTCCAGTGAGGACGCCAGCAGAAACACACCTCACGGCCTTGCTCCACACCCCGCACGCACCTGCCCAGTGTCAAACAGGTTCACCACAAAGAGGCCGTAGTCTCGCTGCAGCCACACGATGTCGCTGTCTGCGCCATGCAACACCTTGACCACAGCCGGGTCCGCAAGCACGGGGGCCAGGGCAGGACCTGCACAAGGCATCAGCATGAGCCACACAGGCAGGAGCAGCACCCGGGAGTTGGTTGTGCGATGCGGTGGCGTTTGATCCGGGCTGTTTCGGGTCTTTGGACTCAAGACCAGCCACAAGAGGCTGACGCAGAAAAGCAAGCAGCCAAATACACACATGCCAAGAAAA
This sequence comes from Chlorella vulgaris, assembly GCA_023343905.1. Lineage (NCBI taxonomy): Eukaryota > Viridiplantae > Chlorophyta > Trebouxiophyceae > Chlorellales > Chlorellaceae > Chlorella > Chlorella vulgaris. The sequence goes on along the minus strand of SIDB01000011.1, from coordinate 589,738 downwards.
CTCGAACCCAAGGCACGGCCTGAGAGCTGAGAGCTGGAGGATGCAGCTGGGCGAGCATGAGGCAGAACACAGCAGACAAGACACGTGTGCAGCAGCTCACAAAGCACCAGCCGAGCAGGCAGGCAGCAGCAGGTGCAGTACACTGCGAAAGGCAATGCAGAGGAAGCTACTGTCAGCTGAACCAGCCCCACCTATGTGTGGCCTCAGAGCCAGAGTGTCTATAACCATGTCTTCACTGCGGGTGGACAGCTGCATGAGGCAGCAGAAGCCCTGCGAGAGAAGGAAGACGAAGACAGAAGAACGAAGGAACAAAATGAAGGTCAGAAGCAATACGCCAGCTAGCTGGGTCAAGCACAGGCGCTTGCAGGTCGCAAGGAGGCAGTGAGGCAGTGAAGCTGCGACACGCAGCGATCAGCTACGCAGACGCGCAGGGCCAGGAAAGCGAGACCACCATCTCCTGCTGTGAAAAGCACCAAAAACGCCTGCCGGTCGCCGCTTCCTGGCAGCGATCCGGCACCCACCTGGAAGGAGCGGTAGCTGTGGGCCTCCAGGTCTATTGCGACTTCCTTGGCTGCAGCCAGTCGCTGAGCTGCACCGCGGAGCAGCCAGAGGCATCACATACATACAGCGGTCAATCAGTCAGCCGGGCAGTCCAGAGTCAACAAAGACCACAAACCAAGCAATGTGTGTGGAATGTGCAACAGGCAATCAAACCAGCGCCGATTTGGATGTACGGCTGGCGCGCAGGCAGGCCAGCTCACCAGCGGCACGCAGGGCAGGCACGGTGTCGATAAATGTGAAAGGCGTGTCTTCATAGCTTCTTGGCGGCTGCGCCTCTCCCACTGCCAGCTGCCACGCAGGGTACTGCAGCCCCTCCAGCTGCTGCTGCAGAGGGTGTGGACGCCGCAGGCCCGCAGCCGCGGCAGCCGCCGCGTCTGCTGCTGCGGCCTCTACGTCAATCACCCCTGCCAGGCTGTCGAGCTTGTGCTGGAACGGCGCCCTGCTGTTGTCTACTGCATCTGCAAAGCTCTCCTGAGGCCGCTGCTGCAACTGGCTGTTCATATAGGACACGAAGCCATCGCCTGCACTGCCGCCAGCACCACCATTGCCGCCAGCAGCCGCGGCCGCCGCTCGCTTCCAGCCGGCCGCCGCCTGCACGCTGGCGGGCAACTGCGCCACGGCAGATGGCAGCAGCGGGGCTCCGCTGGCGGCTTCGGCGGCTGGGCCGGCCTGCAGGGCGCGCCGTGCGGCAGCAACGGCATCGTCCACTTGCTCTAGAGTTGCATCCAGCAGAGAGGTGACCCAGTCTCCTGCCTCATCTGGGTCATCAAACACTTCCTTTGGTGGCGGAGCTCCAGCATCCTGCGGAGCGAGGATGCGCGTGTGTTGCACAAGGAGGCATGCATGCACGGGTAAGAGGTGGTGGATTTCATCCTGATGTATCAACTGCGCATTGCACATGTATGTCGATCGACGAGCGCGTCAGCAGGACAGGAAAAGCAGGACAAGAGCCACTGTCGTCAGGCGGCAACACACCGGCAGCGAGGTCAGCAGCGTTTGCAGGCGGCCCCGAAAGCCGTCGATCTGGTCCTTGAACCCCTTGAAGTTTCTGTAATACTGCAGGGAGCAGCAGGGAGTGCAGGTCGCGGAATGGCGGCGCATGCAGGGTTGTAGCCTGGCGGCGTGCCACTGCGCAGATCGAGGCGTGGCATATGTCTCACATGGAATTCGCCTTCTCCAGGCAGCTCGGCCCTGCCCGCTGCTGCGGAGGCCTTTTCCAGCGCTTTGAGCGCATCGCTGGAGGGACCTGACATCGTGGGCCCCTCAAATGTCCATTGCACAAGGGAATTTGCACTGTTGCGTCTGCCGTGCGACAGGCAGGACAGTTGCAAGGAAAGCGCTTGCAGGCAGGCTGTGCGGCATCACATTGCCAGGCACACGATCCCAGCACTGCAGGCGATAGCAAGGGCCTCCATCGATGCTTGCAGTGCAGCCTTGCGCAGGGCTGCGTCCCTGCGCCTCCCTGGTGCCGGCCAGGACCAGCAGCAGCTACCGGGGCAGCAATGCCAGCAGCAAAGCAGCAGCCCGGCGCCAATCGCTTCCCGGCCGGCAAGCGCGGTCGCTGGGGGTGACATGCAGCTTAAACAACAGCACAGGCACAGCAGGTGGGCTGCACAAGCCCGATGCACGCGCAGGCAGTGCACTTCCCCTTGCGCCGGCGGCGCCGCTGCCGCCCCAGCTGAACCCGCTGACTTGTGCTCCGCTTGCTCTGCCTGTGCAGCCGTCAAGCCAGCAAAGCTTGACGACCGGACGACGCTCCGTCTGGCGCTGCCCAGCAAGGGACGCATGGCAGAGGACACCCTGCAGCTGCTCAAGGCGCGGTCAAGGCTGCTGCGCTGCCCTGTTGGTGGTGCAATACCGCATGTCCTGCGGCTGCTGCAAGAGCGTCCGGTTCTGAGACAATGTGTGCTGCAAACATCTGCTGTTGCAGGACTGTCAGCTGAGCGTGGTGAAGCCCAACCCCCGGCAGTATGTGGCCCGCATCTCACAGCTGCCCGATCTGGAGGTCTGGTTTCAGCGAGCAACAGGTGGGCCTGTGTAGACACATCTGCGCATTGCTGCATCGCCCTGCAGCACTTGTTGCATCAAGACACAAGTATTACGCCATGCAGCTATTGCTGTCACTGTTGTTGTGTGTTTCGTGTCAGTCAAGGCTGTGCATTGCTGCACCTGCTGCCTCCAGGCTGAATTTTCACGTGCCGAGCTTTCAATTCGCAGCTCCCACATTCCCATCTCCCCCTCTTCTCATCTGCCCTATCTGCCCTCCTGTCCCTCCTCCTCACACAAGCAGATGTGGTGCGTAAGCTGATGTACGGTGATGTGGACCTGGGCATCGTGGGCCTGGACATGTTGGCTGAAATAGGAAACGACGACCCTGGTGGGTGACTTGGTTGGCTGGCTGGATGGCTGGCTGGCTGGCTGGAGGGTGATTGTGGCTGGCTGGCTGGAGGGTAATTGTGGATGGATGGCTGGCTGGCTGTCGGGGGGTTGTGGCTGGCTGGCGGGCACTCGTGGCTGGCTGGCTGGCGAGCTGGCAGGTGTTGTGGGAGTATTGTGTGCACTGAGGGGGTTGTGGTTTTGTTGGATCGGCGTGCTACAGGCAGCATTGGCGTGCCATGAGCTCAAGCGCTGGTCGGACAGCTGATCGGCTGGCCTGCCTTGCAGCCAGGGCATGGCAGCAGCTCCGGTCCAATGTGACGGCTTGTCTGCTGCCGTCTCTGGACGCACAGCCGCTGGACGGTACCCACAAGTGTGAACACTCCTGCAAACCCACCGCTTGCCCTGCACGTCGTACTGCTCCTGCTGCTGCTCCCGTGCTGCTGCAGACGTGGTCGTGCTGCACGACGCACTGGACTTCGGTCAGTGCCACCTGGCTCTGGGCGTGCCCACCGGCGGCCGCTTTGCCGACATCAACACACTGGAGCAGCTGCGAGACATGCCTTGGAGCGAACAGGCGCCGCTGAGGTGTGGGCGACTGCTGTCTGCCTGTCGGGGTGCAGGGTGCTGTGGGGTGCAGGGTGCCGTGACCTTGCGTGTGGGTTTTTTCTTTTTTGCTGGCGGCTGGGTGGGGTGGGGTGGGCATCGAGCAGCAAGCTGGAGGGAGGGGAGCAGGCACCAAGCAACAAGCAGGGGGACCATGCTTGGTATTGCATGTTGCACTCCCAGTGTGCTCGTCCACCGATTGCTGCGCCGCTGATATCACCACCACCGCCTTTCTCATCCCGCAGGGTGGTGACTGGCTACCAGAACATCGCTCGCAAGTACTTTGCAGAGCAGGGCTTTGAGCATGTGGTGCTGCTCTCTGCGGATGGTGCGCTGCACACATGTGTTGAGGCTGCGTCGGATTGGTGTTGGCCGTGCCTGGATGTGTGGCAAAGGCAGTGCTCAAGGTGTTGCGAAATGACTTGGTGCACGCGAGTCATGCGCCCCCCCCCTTGCTACCGCCGTCAACCAAGCCCCTCCTTCCTCTGCAACACCCGCCTCTGCAGGTGCCCTGGAGGCCGCACCCGCCATGGGCAGCGCTGACATCATTCTCGACCTGGTCTCGACTGGGGTCACTCTTCGGGAGAACAACCTGAAGCAGCTGGAGGGCGCAGTGATCATGCAGAGCCAGGGAGCCCTGGTGGCCAACAGGCGGGCCCTGCTGGAGCGACCCGTGAGTGGGCTGCCGCTGCCACGCTGTGTGCTGTACCACGCTGTGTACCGCTGCCACGCTGCGTGCTGTACCACCTGTGTGCTGCTGCCACGCTGTGTCGTGGTGGCGTGCAGTGGCGTCGTGCAGGGGTCTGTGCACCCACAACGTAGCACCCAGCGTTGTGCTGTGCTGAGCAGGGCTGAGGGTGTGCATGCTGCCTTCCAGCCAAGCAGTTGCAGTAGCAATCGAGGAACATCGCATGCCGCCACCCTCTTGTGCTGCCTCGCTGTCGCCCTGTCACCTGGCCTTGCTGCTGCCACCTCCCCGCAGCTGGCCTTACCTCCCTACCACCCAAACGCAACTACACGCTTCTCACATCCTCACACCCACCCTCAACTCCGCCTGCTGCAGGGTCTTCTGGAGATCGTGCATGAGCTGCTGGAGCGACTGGAGGCACACCTCACAGCCAACGCCTACTACTCTGTCATCGCAAACATGCGAGGGGATTCGGCCCTGGAAGTGTCTGAACGCCTGCTGCAAGACCCAGAGCTGGCAGGGCTGTCGGTGAGCGGGAGGGGCGGCAACGAGAGGGTGCCTGCGATGCATTTGGGGCTTACTTGCTCTGGGAACTGCAGCGGGGAGAGGGGAGGGGGGGGCAAGGAGTGGGGTTGTGTTGGTAGTCTCCAGTGCGGGAGATAGTTGCTTTCACGTCCACCGCCTGTTGTTTGCTCCTGCAAACAGCCTTAATTATCCCATCCCTCCTGCCCACTCTCCTCCCCGCTGCTGATCCACACCTCCACCACCTCCCTCTCTCTCCCCTCTCCTTCCTGCCTGCAGGGCCCCACCGTGGCCCGGGTCTACACGCTAGGACCAGACGGCAAGGCGCAGAGCCACCTGTACGCAGCCACCATCTGCGTACCCAAGAAGCGGCTGTACCCCGCCGTCAAGCAGATCCGAAAGGTGCCACTGGGGTCGTTTTGGGTGGCGGGCGGGCGGGCGGTGGGCTGTTGACATGCATGTGTGGAGGCGTCAGAAGGGCAGCAGTGGCAAGCTGTCCGTGTTTGCGTCACCAACAGCCTTCAGTCTGTGTTGCACGTTTCGCTGCAGACGTACAGGCAGTTGGCAACCTGAAACAACCCAAATAAGCAATGAATGCCGGCCTGCCCAATCAATCGGTTGCATGCCCTGCCTCCCTGCCGCAGATTGGCGGCAGCGGCGTGCTGGTGCAGCCCATGACTTACATCTTTGACGAGGAGCCGGCCCGATGGCGCTCACTGCTGGACAACCTGGGGGTGGCCTCTGGCAGCCTGGACCTGTCGTGAGCCCAGCTCTGCCTGCCAGCCCGCCGTGCTGCTTGCTTTGGGTAGCCTGGACCCCTCCTGAGTGCCCAATCTGCCTGCCAGCCGTGTTGTTGCTGCTTTGGGCGGTTGGGACCGTCCTGAGCTCAGCTCAGCTTGACTCAACTCGGCCTGCCAGCCAGTCGTGTGTGTTGCCTGCCAGCGGCACACAAGTTCTGCTGATGGGACATGGGACAGTCTCGTCGCTAGAGTGTGTGCAATGCTCGCCCAGGGCTCCCCTCTTTTCTCTGCTGCTGCTCCTCCGCACCCCCATTTGCCTTCTAGCCCCTCTCCTGCTCTAGTTCTCTGCTGCCGCTCGAGACTTTTGACGCATCACTGCTCACTCCTTGTCACACGGGGAGATTCACAGCCCCTTCAGCTGGCCCCCCTCTCTTCCTCCCTTGCTCATCTTTTGTTACACACACCGCGACTCAGCCACATCACGCAAGGTGATGGCCCGAGGGCCCAGGCTACCAGGCTGCTGCCAGCAAGCGAGGATGGCTCGAGGCGCCTGCTGCCATGTCACCGCCGCTGTCGGAAATTGCTGCGGCTGCCGCCACTCGCATCCTGCGGCGACCTCCAGCGCTCCGTGGGCGACAGAATGCCCATCGCCCTGGCCGTCTTCACTTGACGGGCCAGGTGGCGATGCAGCTTGGCCCGAAGCTGTGTGCGCGCCCGCAGCGGGAACTGGCCCGCCTCTGCACAGCAAGCAGCCACAACACTCAATACAGTCAATCGGCAGCGCTTCAGGAATGGCTGCTGGTCTGCCACCGCAGGAGCAGCAGGCTGCACGCTGTCCCAGAGCCTCCAGCAAGCCCCAAGCGAGTGTGCGCCCAAACTGACACTGAACCCAACTCTACACTCTGCACTACTTGTGCTCCACTACTGCAACTACCGATCCATCCGTCCCGGCTGTTCTCTGCTGGCTGCAAGTTGCAATTTGAAATCAGCTTGCAGCAGTCTCCGAGCTGGGCAGCATCCTGCCTCCAGCTATGCCTCACCCGACAGGAATGCTGCCAGCAGCGGCGCGTTCTTGAAGTCTGCCAGGCGGGTGACCTCATCGGGGTTGATGGGCGGGGCGGGAGGCGCATTGAAGTCGTGAGCAGCCTCTGAGCTCTTGTACGGGTCTAGCTCCTGCATAGTGGAGTAGGCGGTCGGTTGGGGAGCAGGCAAAGCAGTGATGCGGGCTGGATGAAGCGAGCAGCTGGGTCGAAAAACGGGTGCACGCCACACTGCTTGACAGATGAAGGGCTAAGATTGCTGGCAAACCAAGCGCTTGGCAGCCACATGCAGTGTTGCGGCGGCGGAGTGCGTGCGCGCAGGGCAGGCTCTGGTGTAGGTGGCAGGGTGTGGCGCACCGAGGGGGAGTACATTTGGTTGGGGAAGAAGAGGCGGGTAGGGTGGATGCGCTGCGGGGAGACGTCTGCAATGTTGGCTGCACCCCGTTCAAAGCGGGGCGCGTCGCTGGCCATTGCCAGCTGACCGTAGTTTGTCACACCCTCTGGCAGCGTGGCATCCTCTGCTGGTCGTGATGGTGCAACGATGCTGTAGATCTGCTGCTCCAACTGGAAGCCTCTCGCGCGCCCTGCCTGCCCTGCCTTTGTCGACGGCGGTGGCGGCGATGCACGGGCTGTGGCAGCGGCAGCGGGGCTGCGTCTCGCCATCTTGGCTGCTGGAGCTGCGGACTGTGCTGTGGCTGCTGCGGGGCTGTCTGTCGTGCCTGCAGCGAGTGAAGGGGGAGGTTTGCGGGGTGCCAACAGACGAGGCAAGAGGCAGCGGAGAGCGGCGGAGACTGATTGCGCGCATTTGCCTCACCTCCTAGCGTGTTGTCCAGCTTGGTGTCAATCCAGGAACGCCACTCCTTGGTTTGCAAGCGAGACGGTCGTGCAGTGCTGCCAATGCTTCTGCTGCTGCTGGGCGGCATTGCGGCTGCTGCATCGGCTGGCGTGGAGGCGGAGGTGGACTCGTCGTCGTTGCTGCTGCTGTAAGACCGCCATCGCTCGAGCGGAGCGAGGGCCGCGCCGCGCTGCAGCACTGCTGCACCGTCCGCAACAGCTGGGCATCCACCGGCGACCCTGCCCAGACGCTGGGCCAGCGTTCTCATCATAGTGGCTGCCAACTCTCGAGACTTGCCTGCCGCAGGTGCGTTGGCAATTGAATTGATTGTACAATGCGATCGAGCTCCTGCTAACTTGTCAGAGAACAAGAGTACTGCCTGCACCGCTTGAAAGCGTTGACTGGGCTGGGTGGGCGCCCCGCACCTTGCAAACGTATGCACGGTGCCTGCTTGGACCACAGAACGACGCGCAGGTTCATAAAGCGCCGCCTGGTTGCAATCCTTGGCTGCCCTGCAGTGGGCGGCCATGCCCACCAAGCTCTCCTTCACGATCGTGGGATGCACTGGCGAGGTGCGGCAGCCGCTGCGCCGCTTGGCTGCGACACTGCTGTCGGCCCCTGTCGCAAGAGTTGAACTGGCAATGCACTTGCACGCCTTCCAGACCCTCACACTGCATCTCGATCACTGCAGGACCCGGAATTCCCCGCCAGCGAGCTGCTGTATCACAGCCCAGACAGCAGAGGGTGGTGCACGCCCAGGTGCGGCGGTCGGCGGTCGTAAACCCTGCAACTTGCCACTTCAGCTTCAGCAGAGCCTGGGCGTGCGGTCGACGCACCCACTGCCATGCATGCTCCTTGCTGCAGGCTGTGCCAGTATCCTCAAGAGCTCACGCTGCGCTTGGAGGCAGCAGCACGCCTCACCCAGCTCCAGCTGCTGTCCCACGAATTCAAGATTGCTGGAAAGGTCGAGCTGGTGGTGGGCACCTTCGACAGCATCCCCGGCGGCAACCCTGGTGCCACCCACACTGCCGTCGCCGCCGCACACCCCTCAAAGGCCACGTGGCGGCGCCTGGGCTTCCTATCCTTCGACACCAATGAGCGAAGTGCCTTCAGCGCGCGCGAGCTGAAGAGCGTGGCCCTCAACGCAGTGCCCGCGCACCTGCTACGCCTCATCATCCACCGCTGCCACGCCAACGCCGCCAACACATACGGCCAGGTTGGCGGCACTGTTGCAAAGTGACCCCTGTGGTGGCGCCTGCCTTTGACTGAGGCCAGCAGCAGCAGCAGAGGCAGTCTCTGGCAGTGAGCAGCTCTTGCTGGGCCCGCTGGTGCACACATCCTGATGTGGCTGACTTCGTGCTGGCTGGTGCCGTGCTTGTGCTTGCTGGCTGCAGGTCAGTCTGGTGGCCATCAATGTGATGGGTGATCCCATGGCACCCTCCCCGCTGTCCCCAATCACCAACACAGGACTGCCTTACGGGGCCACCCCACCGCATGGCTTGCCTCCACACCCAGCACCTGGCATGAGCTGGGGCGGAGGAGGCCCGCCGCAGCTGCCCCATGCGCAGCAGCAGTACAGCATGCAGCCGCCGGGCACGCAGCAGTACATGCAGCCGCCACCGCCGGTGCAGCAGCGCAGCTCGGTGCAGAGCCCGGGTGGCGGTGCGGCTTCAGCGGTGGCAGCTGAGCTGGGCGTGGATCTTGTTACTGCTCAGCGAATTCACGACCTGCAGCAGCAAAAGCAACAGGTGGGTGGGTGGAGAGGAGCCCTGTACTCACTGGGGTCAACTTTGTTTCGGGCTCTGCCTCCTGCTTCCAGCTTCCAGCTTGCTGCTTGCTGCTTGCTGCTTGCTGCTTGCTGCTTGCTGCTTGCTGTACCGGAGAAGCATTGTGGGCATACGGGCTCCACAGCACAAGCTGGGCCATGCCTCCTCAGCTTGAGCCGTTGCAGCATTCATCTGCTGCTTTGCTCCCTGCACCACGCTGTACCCTGTTGCATGCTGCGCAATGTGTCAAACATTGCATTACTGGCCCCCATCTCCAATCTCCAATCTCAGCCACCAAACCTGTCCACTCCATGCAACCTATCCATGCAGGCCGTGGACCGAGAGGACTACGACGAAGCAAAGCGGATCAAGGTGTGTGTGGACCGGCTGCGGGCCGCCGGCGGCGCGATTGCGGGGCTGGAGGGGCGCAAGCGAGTGGCCGTGGAGGAGGAGGATTACGACCTTGCTAAGCAGCTGAAGCTTGAGATCGACAGGATGAGGTGGGTTGGCGGGTGGGTGCATGGGTGTGCATGGGTGTGCATGTGGTGTGCATGTGGTGTGCATGTAGTGGTGGTGCTCGCGCTAGCGCTGGGGCGGCGCTGGGGGCTTGGTGCTCCACAGCTTGTTCTGCTGACGGCCGGGTGAGCTGGGCGAGCTGGATAGCTGGGAGGCCGAGGTCTGTCGGCCGAGGCTTGCAGCATTTGGGAGAGCGTGTGGGTGTGGCTGTGACTGGCCTGAAGTACACTGCATCGTAGAACCAAGAGCCAGGAGCCAGCGCATACTGCCTGCTGTGGGCCTGCTGGTAAGGAGCGCCCTGGCGCCCACAACAAGCCATCTCCCGGCACATGCTTGCAGGGCTGCCGCATATGCCGCCGCTCTTTCGGGCCGCGATGACTCAGAGGATGCGCTGTCGCCTCAGCGCGGCCGCCGCACCAGCACCGCTGCCCCGGCATCAGGCTCAAGGCAGTCTGAGGGCCACCGGGGTTCATTGCTCGTGGAGCTGTCAGCCGTGCAGGGCGAGGGGCCTGGAAGTGAGGGCGGCGAGGGTGCCTTTTCGCCTCCTGGCGCCGCTTCCCGGCGGGCCGAGCAACAGCAGCAGCAGCAGGCGGCGGCGCCAGGAGGCAGGAGCAGCCCTCAAGGCAGCTGGAACAGCCACGACGAGCGTCCGGTGCAGGCAAAGGGCGCTTACAGCTTCCAAAACGCCGACGCGACCAGCCTGCCGCCCAACAACCGACGCGCCAGTGTGTTGGGAGGCGCAGAGGTGCCCTCCTCCTCCGCCGCCGCCTCAGCTGCCAGCGATGCTGGGCCTCTACCTGCTGGCTTTCCAAAAGATTTGCCGTCGCCTGAAGCGCTGTCTGCTGCAGCTGCCAAGGATGCTGGGCCAGTGGTGGACATGCTTGGCGAGTACCTGGCTCGCTGCCTGTTCAGCCGCACTTGGCAGCTGCGGGAGGCAGCGCTGGCGCACCTGGCAAAGGAATTGGCGGGGGGGTCGCTTCCTGGGCTGGAGGGCGGCTCAGGTAAGCTTGGCTCCTGAATATAGCTCTGACCTTGAGTTCGCTGTGCATCCATGTCTTGTTGCCATGCCTTTGCCACACTCTTGCAGCTGCACCATGCACTGTTGCTTGGGCCTGCGCTCCCGTCTCTTGACGAGGCACCCCCGTTTGCCAAGCTTCCGCTCCTGCCCCTGCCTCTCTGCTGGCAACCCTTCTCAGCGTGCAAACCTGCGGCCCTGAGCCTGACCATCTGCCGCCATTGCTGCCTGCAGATGGGCTACGCACCTTGACCCGCTTGCTGCTGCGCACGCTGCGAGACAAGGTCGCCGCCGTCTACTCCGCCTCCCTGTCAACGCTGCGGGCGCTGGTGGCGGCACAGGCTGGCAAGTGTTCCCTGCGCGACTTGCAGGCGGCACTGGCAGAGCTGCTGCCTGTGCTGGCAGAGAAGGCTGCAGACCTCAACCAGCGCACAAAGGACCAGGCCACGGAAACACTGGTGGCGTTGGCTGGGGTGCCAGAGGCCGGCCTGCGGGCAGCCACAGGCCCTTTCTTGCGGGCGCCAAAGGCTGGGGCTGCACCGAAAGTGGTGTTGGGAAGGTGAGGAGGCACCAATGGTGGGCTGGCTCCACGCTGCTCCTCGCCTGTCCTTTGCCCTTGTAGCCATCGTGCATTTGTTGAAGTGCATCTGAACTGCAGCTGCACCCCGCCCCTGCAGCGTCAATGCAGTTGTACTGCAGCATCACTTCCTGATCTGCTCCTGATGTGCACTCCACTCCGCTCCTCTTCAATCCCGCAAACTCTGCAGGCTCCAGCTCGTGTCTGCCCTGCTGCCGGTGGTTGGTATCGCAGCAGAGGGCAGCAACGAGGGCTTTACGCTGTCGCCTCTCATGGCTTTCGTCGGCCCGGCGCTCGGCAACAGCAGCGCAGAAGTGCGGGGCGCAGCGGTGGCGCTGACGGTGCAGGTGGCGCTTGTGGCGGGGCCTTCAGTGCAACGCATGCTGCCTGCAGACCTGAACCCAAAGATCAAAGAACAGATTGAGCAAGGCATGCTCGGTGCAGCAGGCGTCGCGCTCGCGCCACCCAGCACAGCCGCAGCCGCAGCTGCCGCCAAAGCGCCGCTGGCGGCTGCCGCCACTCGCGCCACGGCTGCAGCCACACCTGCACTCCCCAGCAGGTCGCAGCAGGCACCGCCTGCGGGCGGCCGGCCAGCTGTGTCACCACCTTCAACGCAGCAGCAAGCCGCTGCGTTGCCAAAACCCGCACAGCAGCAGCAAGCCGCGGCTGGGGTAAGGACGCCTGCAGCTGCAGTGGAGCTGGGGGATGAGGCTGCTGTGTATGCAGCTGAGCTGCGGTCAAGAGAAGCGCGCCTGGGGCCCCACCACCCCGATGTTGCTGAGGCCGTCAGCAACCTAGCCATCCTGCACAACCAGGTGACTGCCTGCTGGGTGTGTGCCTGTTGCTGATGCATATTGTGTGATCGTTGCTGTGAAGTGCCGCTGTTGTTGGTGCATATTGAGTGAGGCATGGCCTGGCTGTGTGTCCAGCTGCGCATACGCCTGTGCCTGAGCCATCTTCCTGGACTTGTCCCCACCTTAATTGCCTGCTGCCTCGCTGGCTATCCATCAACCCGCTCCTTTGCTCTCCACCTGCCACCTGTGCGCAGCGAGGAGACTCAGCGGCAGCACTGCCGCTGTATGAACGGGCCCTGGCCATCTGGGAAGCGGCTTGCGGCCCTGACTCACCTGATGTTGCACACACCCTTACTGACATTGCGGTCATTCACCTTGAGCAGGTAGGAGGATGGGTGCAGTGCGGGAATGCTTTCCTGCCAAAGCATGCTCTTCCGCACTGTGGGGTGGCTGTCGCAGATGTGCTGTGCCTGCTTGTCGAGACAGTGGTGGTGGCTAGCGCAGCGGTTGCGCAGTTGATAGCACTTGGAAAGAATCACTCAAAACAAAAGCCTTCCTAAAATACCAGCAATGCGTGGGGAAGGCAGCAGTGCCCGTTTGCCTCCTGCAACTTCCCAGGATTTGCCTGCACAAACTGCGTCTCCTTCCCTCTTCACCTGCTGCTGACCTTGCTGCGTGCCCTTTGCTGCCTGCTGCCTGCCTGGTGCAGGGGCGGGACGACATTGGTCGGCCCCTGCTGCAGCGTGCGCTGCGGGTGCAGGAAGCACACTTGGGCCCTGACCACCCTGATGTGATGGCCATCCGAGACGTACTGCTGGAGGACGGTTGAGGGGCTGCTGGATCGGTTTGGCACCTTCTCGGCTCTACCGATAGGGCTGTCGGATGGCGGACATGCACTTTGAAACTAGCGCAACTACCACACAATTCTGGGACCACTCATTTTCTGACGCATTAGCCACGGGCCCACGCATGTCCTCTTTGCTCTGCGTCCTCCAGCTGCGCGTAGGCCTGTTGATTTCACTCACTTGCTCACTTTGCTATGTTACTGCTTGAACTGAGCAATGTGCTTTACAGTGCTACGCCCTGCCAAACTGCTTTGCTGCTTCAAATAGCAAGTGTTACATTTCCTCAAGGCCGTGTCTAGGCACATGCTGTTACTGCGTCGCATCTGCGCTGCTGCCGCCCTTTGCCTTTGCGGGCAAGGAGGCCACGTGCAGCGCCTGCAGCTGGTCAGAGGCGACGCTGGCAGGTGCGCCAGTGAGTGCACACTGCGCTGCCGTGGTCTTGGGAAACGCAATGACATCGCGAATGGAAGGAGCCCCTGCCAGCAGCATTGCCAGGCGGTCCAGCCCGAACGCAATGCCTGCAGAAAGGGTGACACGCATACTTGCAATCAGCGCACACGCAAGCGGGGAGGGAAGGAGGTGGGCAGTCACCGCGGCAGTAGCAAGTCTGTCTGCCCTGCAAGGCCGCGACAAGAGGCAAACAACGCGCAGCGCAACACAAGGCATGTTGGCACGGGAAGTGGAAGGCACAGGTAGCACTTGATCATTTGCTTTGCTGCGGTACGATGCGGAACTGCGGTACGGCGCGGAACTCACCACCGTGTGGCGGCGCCCCGATCTCGAAGCTATCCAGCAGGTACCCAAACTTTGCTCGCGCCTCCTCGTCACTCAGCCCAATGGTGGCAAACACCTGCTGCTGGATGTCGCGCCTGCAGCAGGGCAGCACAGCAAAGCAACAGGGGCAGGGCCTCAGCAAAACCTGTCAGCTGCTGCTGGGCCAGGCGTCGCAGGTGGACGCAAGAGGTACCATGCCACCTGCCGGCCCAAAGCCGCGCGTGCGAACGCTAACATGCCCAGAACACCACGCAGCAGCCGGGCATCCAGGCACACGCTCGACAAACTGTACACTCGATGTTGGCCTGCAGTGCTGCCATTGGCTGCGCCCTCCCTGTAGACCCATCCCACCCACCCGCCCACCTATAGATGCGCAGGCTGCCGCCGCCAATCTCCACCCCATTGTAAACCATATCATAGGCAAGGGCTCTTGCGCTGCTCAAGTCGCCGGTCTGCATAGTCAAGAAGGGCAGCGGGGACGGTGAGGGGGCTGGAAGGAGAGAGGCTGGGGCTGTGGGCTGGCAACGGACAGCAGGGGAAACAACAACGCAGCAAAGGAGCACAGCATGAAAGGCATCCAGCGAGCCAGTTTACACAGCAAAGCATCACGAATCGCTGAAGTGCTTCTCTGCACTGGCAAGCCTTAGCCAAGCAGTGTGCTGGAACCAGCAGTGCAGAAAGGATGACACCCCAACTGCGCAGGCGCAGCAACGTGCCTGAAGGTCTTCCGGGTTTGGTGCCGTGAAGGGGTGGTGCAGCGCCTCAAAGCGCCCCTCCTCCTCATTGCGTTCAAACATGGGAAAGTCCACCACCCAGAGCAGGCAGTGCTGGCCCTCCTGCATTGGAAGGCATGCATGCATGACAGAGTAAGGTGAAGCGCACACACAAGACACACACACAGCAGATGAGATCCACGAGCTTCCTGCATCCTTGCATAGCCCAAATATGCGCCCCACCAGCCGCGCAGATGCCCCTCAGCGCCCACTGTGCCAATTGTAAGCTATGCCGTGGTGCGATAGGCATGCTCCTTCCTTCAACCCAGCCCCCGCAAACCAGTCCCAACTGCAAAGCAGCTGACCAGCAGCCTCCCTCCTCCTGTACAATCGGCCAAATCAACCCGGGCCCAGAGGCAGGCACTCACCTTGATCAAGCCCAGGCTGTTGCCGAGGTACAGCCGCACGCGATCCAGCGCCTTGTTAACCGTCGCAGGCGGACCCGCCGCCAGCAGCAGCAAGTCCCCTGGCTGGCCGCCCAGCCCCGCCACCAGCGCTGCCTGCTGATCGCTGGTCAGGCCCTCCATGACAGGTTTGGCAGCTTCGATGCCGCCTCCCTCCACCACCCGCACATACACAAGGCCGGCAGCGCCCCCCGCTATCGCCTCATCTGCAGCAGCGGTTGCACGCCAGCAAGCGGTGTTGGCAGCCATCGGGTAGAGAGGCGGCGCACTGCAGCTGCTGGTGGGCTGAATGTCAGTTGGCATGAGCCGCAGGCTGGCGCTGCCACTAGGGGCGGTGCCGCGCGGTTGACTGACATCCAGCAAGCCGCTCCATTTACAGTTTCACCCTGTTGTCAACCTCCCCGACGATACTCCTTCCATTCTCTTGCCCTCTCCAGAGGCCTCCTCGCCCTCCCAGCAGCCCTCCCTCACACCCCTGCCAGGGAACCAGCTGAACCCCGAATGACTCACTCACTTGAAATGTCACCCTTGGGCTTCACCCGAGCATTAGAGATGGCCTTGCCATCAGGAACGCGCATGCCCTTCACAATGCCGCCGCTCGCTGCCGCCCCAGCAAAGACCCTGCACCGCACAAACAGAGGGCAAGGCATGTGCCACAGGGGTGCGAGGGATGGCAGCGCAAGCCAAATGAGCCGGTGACGGCGGCAGTGGCGGCACCAGGCAGTGGTGGGCGAAGCGATAAGGCCAGGCTGTGGCACCAGGCCGAGCTCCTGCCACAGAAAACTTTGTGCAGGTTCCCAGGCAGTCTTCCCGGGGCAAGTTGCACAGCAGGCAGGTCCCAAAAACTCTGCCCAGGGCAGGTCTGAGGCCTCTGTGTGTGGTGGGCTGTGTACCCTGGGCACCGATGGTGCCCCCAGCACACACCTGAAGCCGCAGTCACGAACCGCCTCTGTGACGTCAGCCATCTCCAACCCAAACCGCAGGTCGGGCTTGTCTGCGGCGGCAGGCAGCGGCAGCAGCAGGGTTGAAATTGACCGTCGGCACTACCACCAGTAGATACCGGCTGGTAGCACGCCCTCCCCGCTCCCAGTACTCTCCCACCAGCGAGTTCCCACCAAACAGCTGTCCCCAGCACAAACGAGCCTTTCCCGCCAATACCGCTGCATTCCAGCGCCTCTCCTCCTCCCCCTCGAACACCCCATAGCCCCACTTCCCTGGTCACACACCACCACCCTCACCGCCTCACACCCACCTGAGCCATACTTCTCCATCGCATCGGCATAGCTCAGCCGCCTGAAGGGCGCTTGCACCGCCACCCCGCTGACTTGCTGGAACACCGCCGCAATCATTTGCTCCATCAGGCCCATGATCGCCTCCTGGTCCATCCAAGACATCTCCATGTCGAGCTGCAAGCAAAGGTTTGAACAGAGGGCGGATTACAAGTGGGCTATGGTATAAGTGGGCGGTTGGTACTTGGTTGGTGGCTGGGCGGTTGGTGGGCGGTTGGTGGGCGGTTGGTGGGCGGTTGGTGGGCGGTTGGTGTTTGAATGGTGGTGATGGCTGGTTGATGCTTATGTGTTGTGGGATGCAGCGATGGGTGGAAGGACACAGAGGGACGTGGTGTGGGCAGAGCTAGCCCAGTTGGCTGCGGTGATGCACTACACTGCATTGTACTGTATTGTATTGTACTGCACTGCACTGGGTCACATGCTGGGCACCTGCGTGAACTCTGGCTGTCGATCAGCTCGCAGGTCCTCATCTCGAAAGCAGCGGGCTATCTGCAGTGAGCGCGTTGCCAACATGGCATGGCAGGGGGGAAGCAGCGGTGTAGATGGCAGCAGGTCAGGAGGCAGCCAGTAGCAGCGGACTGGCTGAGTGCACACAGCCTGATGCACATGCGCTTGTCATGAAACAGGCAGTGGATGCAGCTGGCGACGTGGGCTGCAGAAGAGGCAAGCCCAGCCCAGCACTGCTG
The DNA here is from genome assembly GCA_023343905.1 of Chlorella vulgaris. Taxonomy (NCBI): domain Eukaryota; kingdom Viridiplantae; phylum Chlorophyta; class Trebouxiophyceae; order Chlorellales; family Chlorellaceae; genus Chlorella; species Chlorella vulgaris. Next base: position 572,931 of record SIDB01000011.1, on the reverse strand, counting down.
CTGCCACGCCTTGCCTGGTAATATCGGTCGAAGCCGGCCACCATGAGCATTTGCTTGAACAGCTGCGGCGACTGAGGCAGCGCGTACCAGTCACCCGCTTGCAACCTGCAAGGCCGGCGGCAGGAAGGCAACATACGGGCCTCGTGTGTGGGTGACACGCCGCTGTGCCTCTCAGCTGCCTGCTGCTGCAACTCCCTCCAATTGGCTCGGATGCCTCAGCACCACAGGGCAACACTCCCTAGTCCTCCTATGGCGGCCAAAGCACCACCGGACAGAGATCCTCATTTAGAAGGGTGGCAGCATGCACAACCCTGCCCAGAAAGGCAGCATGCACAACCACTCCTGCGATGCCAGCTCGTGATGCCAACCCAACACAGGCCCTCTCAACACGGACAGCAGCTCAGCAGGCACCAGGAAGTAACAGGTGCGCAGCCCACCTGGAGGGCACCAGGTAGTCCCTTGCCCCCTCAGGCGTGGACCGCGTCAGCACCGGTGTCTCCACCTCAATGAAGCCATGCTGGTCCTCCAAGAAGCGGCGGATGCAGCGCACGATGGCGTGGCGCAGGCGCAGGTTGTCTGCCATCTTGGGGCGGCTGCGGGGGTCACATGGGGGTCAAATGGGGGGCACCAGTGGGTGGTGTGGGGTGGTGTGGGGTGGTGTGGATGGCAGGGAGTGCAGAGACAGGCTTAGGACGTGGACGTGTGACGAAGGCCCCTGTGCGTAGGCATCAACAGCTTGAGAACCAACCACTCCTGCATGTCGCCACACATGCACCTGGCAGCACACGCACCAAATCACACGCACAGCCGCACACAAGACACGCAAGACTCGCACCGCAGGTCCAGCACTCTGTGCTTGAGGCGCAGCTCCTCCCGCGGCGCCTCTGTGCTGGCCTCAGTCTGGCTCACAAAGAAGGGCAGCTTGCGAGTGACAGCATTCAAGACCTGCGGGAGGGGTGGCGGCAGGCAGGCAGGGAAGGAGATAAGGATGGGGGGTGAGCAGCAGACCGGTGCACTACGGCAGCACGCCGCGGAAGGAGCTGCCAGCCCCGTGTGCGACGCCAAGGTGCAAGGCACTGAATGACTGCAGATGAAGGCTGAGTGGTTTGAGGGCCTGCTGCATGGGCAGCGCTTGGGCACACCCTGGATGCACACCAGCCAGCCCTCAAGGTGCAGGTGCAGGTGCAGGTGCAGCCGTCACCGCGGAGAGTGATAGGTGCCAGTCCCGAGCTTGGTTGTAGCCCCTGCTGCCCCCTCACCTTGATGTCAGAGGGACTGATTTCCAGAGATCCCGTCTTCATGCGAGGGTTTGGGTCTTTGCGCAGCCGCAAGCAGCCGGTGATGGCCACCACATACTCTGCCCGCAGCCGCTCTGCTTTCGCGGCTATCTCCGGCTGCTGCTGCGGGTCGACAATGACTTGGATGATGCCTGTGTGATCCCGGATGTCCAAGAAGATGAGGCCGCCAAGGTTGCGGTACCGATCCACCCAGCCGCACACGGTGACGGAGCCGCCATCGTCCACCTGGGCTTCTGAAATTGCCCCGCAGCCGTGCGTGCGTGCTGGCCAGGTGAGCGCTGCTTCCAGCACGCCTGCTGCTGCCAGGTGCTGCACGTCCTCCGCGGCTCCTGCCACAGAGTCTGCCTGCTGCTCTGCCTCAGCCAGCCCGGCGCCTGCCTGGAGTGCGCGCAGGCAGGAGTGCCGTGCCTGGCGGCGAGGCAGCGGTGCAAGGCGGGCGGCAACGGCGGTGGATGTCCACGACCTCGAAGAGCGGCAGGGAGCGTTGAGTCGCGAGGACATGGATGCTCGCACCACGCTCATGCCGCAGGAGCGCAGCACGTGGCGCATGGTGCACAGCGCCATATCAAGTTTCCGAATGGCAAAATTCAGCTGTGCTGCATGAACTCACTGAGTTGTAGGTGCGCGTAACAACGGACCAATTGTGCATGCAAGGCGCAAGAGGCGCGAAATGCCCAGCAGTACATCGTGGCTTATCGAGCTCAAACGCGCGGCGCAGCACATTTGAACCTCTGCTGGACATGTCAGCGTTCATCTGCAGAGCGCACAGGCCCTGTGGATCGTTTCACAGCAACACCCGCGCTTTCACCTCGCTTGCAGCGCCGCCAGCGCCCTCAAAAGTCACCATCAGCCATGCCAGAGCAGCCAGGAAGCACGATATCATGCAGCGGGCGAGCCTGCACGCCGCGGCCGCCGGCGCCGCGACGGCGGGCGATTCCGCTGTAGCCTCGCAACACCCTCCTGCCGGCGCTGCTGATGAGAAAGCTCTGCTGCATGATGCACTGGACTCTGGCAGCGACGACGAGGTGCTGCAGCAGCTGACCGTGCTGCAGCAGCGCTTCCCGGCCAATGCCCACTTTGTCATCGCCGCCGCTGGGGTGACTGCTAGGCGGCACGATGCTGCCACAGCCCGCCATCTCTTCCAAAGGGCTGTGCAGATTGCAACGGGCAACCAGCGAGAGGTCAGCATGGCACTGCAGTCCTGGGGGGTGTTTGAGTCGCGACAAGGGCGGCACCAGGAGGCGATGCAGCTGCTGCAGCAGGCGGCGGATGCAGACCCCAGCCACGCAGCAGCACACAGCGCCTTGGGCCGCTGTGCCGAGGCGGCAGGCCAGCTGCCCGCCGCCGCCGCACACTACCGCGCGGCAGTAGCTGCTGAGCCGAAGCACGCTCCCTCGCTGCAAGCGCTGGCGCTGGTGGAGGCGAAGCGGGGCCGCATGAGCCGCGCACGGCAGCTCTTTGAGAAGGCCGTGGCGGCTGCCCCCGGCAACCCGCAGCTGTACCAGGCTTGGGCGCTGATGGAGTGGCGGCAGGGACGGTACAGTGCTGCCAAGCGGCTGTTTCTGGAGGGTGCGACAGAGTGCCTGCCACACGCGCCGCTGCTGGCCGCACATGCCAAGTAAGTCGGAGGCATCCCTCCTGGCAGTATGAGGCATCCCTCCTGGCTTGCTGAGTGGCTGCTTTGCAGGAGCTCTGGTCTTTTTGCACTCATAAACCTTGCAACAGGCATGTTGTTGCTGTGGTAATATGCTGCTGGCCCCACCGGCTGCCAGCGCTGGTCTCTGGTGCCTGCTCCCCTCCTCAGCGGCCTTTCGCCTCTCCAAACTGCCCGCAGGATGGAGGGACAGCGGCGCAACATCGTGGCCGCACGGCGGCTGTACCGCCAGGCACTGCAGGCTGACCCCGGCCACTGCCAGAGCATTCTTGGACTGGGACAGCTGGAGGCACGCAGCGGCAACCCAGAAGCTGCGTTGAAGCTGTACCAGCAGGGGCTGGCGGTACAACCTCGCAGTGTGCACCTGCTGTCCTCCCTGGCGCACCTGCACACGCAGGTAGGTAGCATACGGTCCTGCATGGTCATGCATGCCAGGAGGGGAAGAAAGGCGGCATTAGGAACGGCACTGGGGGTATCTTGTCGCATGCCTGGAAACAAAATGCTGACGAGCTAGTAATGTTGCCATCCGCCTGCTTAGCACACCGCCCACCGCCTGTTGCCTCTCTGCTACTCAGCCCGCAACAGCTCGTTTGCTGTGCTGCTTCCTCTTGCTTGCTGCAGCTTGGCGACGAGGCAGCAGCTCGCCACGCATGGCTTGCTCTGCATAAGGTCGATCCAATGAACGGGTACGCCTGCCACGCTTTGGGCGTGCTGGACCAGCAGGATGGGCTGCTGGAGGCGTCAGAGACATGGTTCCGCCGCGGCTGCAGCTGCTCGGGTGCGTTGCTATGCGAGTGGCGTTATGCCGGCAAGCTATGGGGCCCTGGCTGCTGTCGTCGCGCGGAAGAGGTTGTGTTCGTGTTTGTGCTGCTCCTGGCCTTTTATTGCTGCTAGTGGGACGTTGTGCATTCCGCACCTGTGTGGCGACTGCCCGCCTCTACTGTGTACTCCTTTACTGTGTATGGGAAGCTTATCCACTGTGCATGTCCTCCCAGCCATTTGCCTGGTCCCCTGACATGACGCCAACTTCCCTGCAGATGTCAAGGGCGCTCTGCTGTGCTACGAGGGCCTGGCTGAGCTGTTGGAGTTCAACGGAGAGGTGGGGCCCTAATTGGAGCGTATGCATGTGTGGTGTGTGTGACAGCCGCAGCTGGTGCCTCACAGCTGCGTTGACGAGTATGACTGACACAGCGTGGACTGCATTGCACTGCGGAGGCGGAGTTGTTTGGGAGTGAGGCCAGCAGCAACACTCGCCCTGCTGTCCCAGCTCCCGCTGGCCTGACCTATTGCCTGTGTGCCTGCTGCCTTCCTGCCAGATGGCCGCCGCTCGTGAGGCGTTCAGGCGGGGAGCGGAGCTGTCGGGGGCGACGGCTCGGTACCTGCGGCAGTGGGCCACATTTGAAAAGAGGGTGGGAGACTTTGGGGTGAGTGGTTGCGTGAGCGGTAGGAGTAAGTGTTGGTGGAGCAAGGCTGGTGGGGCTAAGGTTCCCCATATGTTGCCCCTACCTGTCGCGTTGCTGTGCCTGCTTTCTCTCGACTGCTCCTCTTCTTGTGCGTGTGAATCTCTCTCTCGCTTTCGTTCCGCTTTGTTGGGTCAGGGTGCTAGCCCCTGCTGCGGCCATCTCCAGTCAGGCCGCCCTCCCAACCAATCTCAGCAGGGACTGCCTGAACCCAATCCCTTTGATAACCTCCCGTCCCTGCAGCGGTCTGCGGAGCTGTACGCATGCGCAGCTAGGCTTGACCCCAGAGACGACCGCACCTGGCTGCAATGGGGCCTGCTGGAAAAGCGGCGGCAGCGTCCGGAAGCGGCTGCGCACTGCTTTGCCCAAGGGTCCAAGGTCGCTCCTCGCAACCCCTACATCTGGCAGGCATGTGGGGCTGGGCTGGGCTGCACTGGTGCCGGCTGGGCTGCCGCAGGGGGAGGCAGCGCCGCGGGCAGCACCGCAGCTGATTCGTGCGTGGTGTGGTGGTGTGGAGCCTCAGGAGCGGGCGCCGCTGCAACGGCGTCGGATTGGCTGGCAAAGTGCTGCTGAGTCCCTTTGATGAGTGCTCAACTGTGGCATGTAGTGTTTGCTGCGGCAGCTGCGGATCGGCTTCCAAGCAGCTGATGCATCCTTGCTGGATGTACTGCTGACGCTGATGCATATATCGCGCGGCCCGGTGCAGGTGCATGGTGTGCTGCTGTTCCAGCTGGGCAGGGTGGAGGAGGCGCGCGAGGTGCTGCGCCAAGGAGTCGGTCACAACCCCAGCAACCCGCAGCTGTGCATGGAGTGGGCTCTAGCCGAGGAGCAGGCAGGAAACCTAGGTAAGTGTGCCGCAGCAGGCTGGTGAGGTGGGGCAAAAGCACATGCTCTGCACTTGCAGGCGCCAGGGGCCGGCATGCGCATTATGTGCTGGCGTCAGCCAGTCACTGTGCCCGTTCGCCTTCCCCACGAAATGCGCCAACCTGCCCACCGCGTTTGCCACCTGCCCTTCTGATGCAGAGGATGCGCTGTCCATCTTTGAGCAGGGCACCACTGCACCAGAGGCACATGCGCCGCTGTTTGCCGCCTATGCAGCGCTGGCGGAGCGGATGGGGCGGCCCGAATTGGCTGCGGATGTGCAGCGGCGGCTGGATGCGTTGCTGGCGGCTTAATCTCCTGCTCCTTGTTTGACTTGTACATTTCACCTGGCTCAGCTCATGATGCAATGACCTTGGCGCATGATGCTCGCCTTTGTGGCTGCAAAACTGCGATTGGTATTGCAGCGGGACGGCCACCATGCAGGTTTACCGCGCGCGCGCGCGTGCGTGCCTGCCTGCTTGAGTTTGTACGGCGGTCGTGAGGAGCTCGAAGGGCGATAAAAGGAGCGCGGCGGCCGAGTAGGCGTCGCTGAACCTGCCCGCCACCACACGCCGCGCCTCCAAGGCGCGCCCCCGCCTCGCAGACGAGCAGAAACCCGTAAAGCAGCACCGTTAGCCCGCCGGCAGGCCCGCCGTGACCGCCGCCCAGCGGCAGACGCTGCGGCAGCTGGAAGAGCAGCGGCATCCATGCAGCGCAATGCGCTGCACCCCGCCGGGCTGGGCAGCCTTGCGGCTGAGCCTGCGTTGCTGGAGCGTATCGGAAACGCGCTCATCGCCGAGGTTTCGCCCATGTGGGACAAACGGGACCTCTTGGTCACAGCCGCCTCGCTAGCATGTGCGGGAAGCGGCGCTACAACCTCGCTGTCTCACCAACTCTTCAGGCACCTCAGCCCCCGGCTGGGTGGGTCTCCAACATCATCATTGCACCATTGCACAGTGTTGACAGCTGTGCCGGCGCTGGTTCTGCATGTGCAGTATTGAAGGGAAAGCCCCAAGCTGGGCGGCATAGTGCAGCATCAATGTGATGCTCTGTGCCCTCACCTGCACTTTGCACTGCGGCACCCTTGCACTGCTCTCTGTGGCCTCCCTGTTGCAGGCGCGGATCCTGGCGTCACAGAAAAGAGCACCGCGTCGCAGCTGAAGGCAGTGCTGAAGCGAGTGCGTGATGCAAGGGGCCGTGCCTGCCTGCCAAACGCTTGCTTTGCCTGCGCTGACTGCCGACTGCCCTCCCTGGCTGCTCGCAGTGGGATCTGCCCCAAACAGGCAAGAAAGACGAGCTGTGGCGGCGCATTTGCGAGCAGACCGAAGACTCTGTGCGCGATGCACAGGGCAGGCCTCCACGTCACTGCTTGGTGTCGGCAGCGGCACGGGCCGAGTTGCGGGGTTGGGGATGTCTGAGGATCAGCCAGACAGCAGCCAAGTCTATGTTTGAACTCAGCACGTCAGAATTAAAAGACCTGCCCTACCGTTGGGAGGGCAGGGGCGGCTTTGCGGGCAAAGTGAGTCCCTGCATCCTGCTGGCCTCCACTTCGCACGGTGTGCAGCCGCTGCTTCCTGACGCATCCCTCGCTCCTCTTGCTATGTTAACACCATCACCCTTCTATCCTGCCACTCACCCACTTCACCAACTCATCCCTCCAACCGTTGCAGATGTATCTGCTGCGGGATGCCAAGCGAAAGGCTGTGGAGAGGTGGGGCACCTGGGGCAACCTGCGGGCGAGCCAGGTAAGGTGGTACGCCCACGTGCCGCCTACCCACAGCGCAAATGTGCAGCAGCAGCAGCAGCAGCAGCAGCAGCAGCAGCAGCAGGAGCAGCAGGAGCAGCAGCAGCAGCAGGAGCCTGCAGCAAGCGACTAACGCGCAGTGGGGAGGCGAAGAGGCACATTGCGCAACTGGCAGCTGCACATGATACGCCACGCGCGTGCGCTTTGTTGCTTTGGAAGCACCAACAGATTGATGAACGCCACCTGATTTGGCGCGGGGAATGTAACGATGTACAGAGACCACATAAGGCATTTCCAGGGCAGGCAGGTCAACGTCAATGCAATGAAACGCAGTTGGATCAAAATCATGCTTGAATTTCGATGGATTTGCAGTTTTCTGTGGAGCGTAGCTAGAAGAGGAAGTCGAAGCAATCCTTGAAGGCACGAGGACCATCTGCGATTGGCGCGGTAGCATGTGCAGGGATCACAACATCCCAGTTGCTGCGTGCCAGCACCGCGTCAACCCACTCCTTGCCAACCTGCGCAACAGGCCATGAGGAATGCGCGTGCAGAGCTTGGAGATGACAGCAACTAGGCCGTGCAATGCAGCCAGGCCAACAGCCAAAGCATCGGCATTCGATGCACGGCGCATCACGACGTCAACTCGATCCAGCCCCAGGAGTGCAGCGGACGCCGGGTATGCCAGCAGCTTGCACCTTTGGGTTTGCTTCAAAAACATTGCGAGTGACGGGTCCCAGCCTGTCCCAAACGCCCATCTTGCTGGCTGCGTCCACGTTTGCCTTGCTGGCACCCGCATAGTCCTCGGCAGACATGCAGAAGCCTGAGGGACAAGAGCAGGAGCAGGGGGAACTTTGCAGAGGGAGGCTGGAGGCAAGCAAGCACACACAGTCCGCCAGGTGTTCTGCACATTAGATACCATGTGCACACACACAGCAGCTGCATGACACAAGCAGGCTGCCACGTCACGCCCAGGAGAGCAGGCCAGCAGGCCACTAACCCACCAGTGTCGGCCAGCAGCAGCGCCCTGTACTGCGGCAGTACCACCGCCATCTCAATGAAGAATGGTACCGCCAGCAGCTCGGTTTCCACCTGCCCTTCCAGCTCGGGGGGCAGTGGGTCCACCCCTGCGGACCCAAGGAGCGTGAAGTGCACAGGATTTCAGAGGTTTTTGCGGAGGCCGTGCCAGCCAGCCAAGCACAACAGGCTCAAACGCCTTAGACAGAGCTAGTGGCGCCACACAAAGCATGCCATGCTTGCCCTTGTCCCCCTGCGGGATGAGCAGACACCGCAGCGCTTGGGTGCATGCATGCTGCCAAGGCAGGGCGGCCAACCCGAAACGCACCCATGACCTTGCTGCGTGGCCGAATGCTGCTGACCATTCGTTGGAAGAAGGGGATTGGCAGGCCCCGGCCCTCTAGCAGGCCCGGGGCAGCCCACAGGGTGGCCTCAGGAAACTGGTTGGACAGCGCTGTTGAGTACATCCTGTAGTGGTTGGCAGCCGCAGCAGCAACGTGAGACAGAGCGTGAAGGTGACAGTGGCAGAGAGATGGAGAGGAGGAGGAAGGTTGCCCACAAACACAAGGCGAGCGGCGGCGGCTGCAGGGTGGTGGCAACGCTGCGCTCACCAGTGCTCTGGAGACGCGCTGGGCAGCAGGATGTGCTTCACCTCTCCTCCCAGCCCTGCCAGCTGTTCCAGCAGCTCTGGAGTGGGGGCAATGGGGTTGACCAGCAGCAGGGAGCCATCCGGCAGCCGTGCAATCACCATGCGCAGCTTGATGTCAAGCCCCAGCAGGTTGAAAGGCTGTGTCATGCTCCAAAGCCCGTCCTTGTCATACTCCTCCAGCGTGGTGGCGCGGGAGAAGAAGGGAGGCAGCAAGGAGCGGTATTTGCGCAAATCAGCGGTGACGGCGTCGGCGGTAATGATCTTCTCCTCCTGCAGCGCCGCCCTGACGATGCAGACATCTCCACGTTTAATGGCCTGGGACGATTGAGCGCGGCCTTGTGGTTTTGTGGTGCGCCATGGCTGAGCGGCTGGGCGGCACGCCGTGCAGCTGAGTGATGCCGCCATGGTAAAGCAATGGTTGACGCACGATGAAAACAGGTGAAGTGAGTCCCATTGCTGCCCGCTGGCGGCGATTGAACCGCTGACGGTCAACCGCTGACAGGTGCATAGATGAAATGCTGCATTGAGCCACTGGCAACCGTCTTGTTGCACTGCATCAACATCAACAACTGCTGGTTTCTTTCATCTCAAGCAAAGCATTGCCATCATCCTGCCTGCTGCAATAAACCACCTTCCCCGTGCGGTACTTCCAGCAGTCTGCAGCCAGCACTCTTTACAAGGCTGGGGTGTCGCTAGGCAAAAACAAACAGGGAGTGGAGGCAGCAAGCGCTTGACTAAAGGGCAGCCATGCTGTAGGAGAAAAAACGGGCCGTCCAAGCGCTCAAAAGAGGAAGGGAGATGATGTGCACTCGCTTGACGCAAAAGCAAGCAAAAGAAAGGATGAGGAAACGGGTATCGCTGATCAAAACTGGAGAAGGTCACCGTAAGCAAAGCAACAAATCAAGTTGGCTGCTTGCTGTGTCCCGAATTGGGAGGCAGTGTGCTCATCTCGGGTGGGTGTGTGTTCATTCACATACGGGAGCGGGGGAGACTGCCACCCTCGCCCCCCGCCCTGCCGCCTGCCTGCATGTGCTGCTGCACCTGCTGACGCAGCAGGTGCTTCACCACCTTGCCTGTGGAGTTCCGGGGCAGGGTGGTGCCGGCGCTGCCAGAGGCCGAGTCATCGCACAGCAAGAAGATGCGGGGCAGCTTGAAGCCTGTCAGGCCCTGGCGGCGGCAATAAGCCTGCAGCAATTGACCGTCCAGCTCCCTGTCCTGCGATCCAGCCTGCGAGCTGCTGTCGCCTTCAGACCTCTCAGAAACCGCAGCTGCAAGTTGCAGGCCTGCAGCCACTCCTGCCAGCTGCTGCAGAGCTTCCAAGCGGCCTGGGTGCCTGCCACGCGCTGCCTGGCCAGTAGCAGATGGCAGCATCACAGCTGCCGTCAGCATGCCAGCACTGGGGCTTGGAGAGAGCTGACAAGCTGAGCTGGCTTGGGCGGGCAAGCGCTGCAGCAGTGTGCTGCGGAAGTCTTCTTCAACCAGCACAGCTGCTGGGCTGGAGCAGCGCTGCAGCGCCTGCTCCTCTCCTCCCCCACCTCCATCCCGCATGCCGTTCTCTAGCCTCCCCAGCTGCAGGCTGCTGGCTGCCAGCTGGCTGGCCGGCAAAACAACCGCTGCAGCGGCGGCCAGCGCCGCCTTGCTCGCCTGCTGCCTGGGCGACGCCGCAAGCAGCACCTGGCACCGCTGGCCACGCCAGTGCCAGCCAGGCTGCAGCACCACAGCAGCCGCCACGGCCTCGCCCAAGCGCCAGTCAGACACTCCCACGACAGCCGCCATCGCGATACCAGGGTGGCCTGCCAGTGCCTGCTCCACTTCCCAGGCGTGCACATTCTCCCCACCCGACTTAATCATGTCCTTTGCACGTCCCATCAGCCACAGCCGGCCTGCACACACACACACGGTGGAGCGACGCAGGAAAGCAGTTCAGTACAGGCGGGCAGGCACAGATGTGCATCCTGCCACCCCCTGAGGGCGGCTAGACGCCAACAGCCTGGTGCAAAATGCCCTCGCAGTAGGGCACAGGACAGACATGCAGCTTGCATTGTCCCTCCACCAGCGGTAAACAACTCAGCAACACAGCAACAAAGCAGCGTACCCTGGCTGAGTCGACCCAGGTCCCCTGTGCGGAGCCAGCCGCCCGGCAGCTGCGCGGCAGCTGTCGCCTCATCGTCGTCCCAGTACCCTAGCATTACGTGAGGGCCGCGCGTCAGCACCTCCCCCTCCCCTGACTGCTGCACGCCGCCCAACCTGGCACCACTGGCGCCGCCTGCAGCACCCGCAACAGCGCCTCCAGGCGGCCGATATACAGCCAGCTCGATGCCTGGAGGCGGGCGCCCCACATACACGCCACCAGAGAAGTCCTGAGCATCAGCATTAGCTCCCGCAGCACTGCTGCTGCTGATGTTGCTGGGACCTAGGTTGCCGCTAGCGCTGGGGCTGGCTGGGCTCCAAAGCGTGGTGAAGGTCAGAGAGGAGGCGCACTCTGTCATGCCATAAGCGGCATGCACCGTTGCAGCGGGGCACAGCGCTGCCAGCCCTTCCTGCTGGGCGGGAGACATGCCGCCGCCGCCGACCAGGATACGAGTCACAGAGGGCAGTGTCGCCACACCTGCCTGGGAGGCGGCTGCCAACAAATCGGCCACCATAGTTGGCACTGCAGAAGAAAGGATGCACGAATGTGGCATGGTAGCCAATGAGAAGAGGTGGGAGGTGATGCCTGAATGACGCCAGGGTTTCAGGCCCCGTTAAACCAGCACGACGTCGGCTGATGCAGCAGCTGCAAGCTAAGAATGCACTCAGTCAGCCCAACTGCAACAATTGTCCTGATTGCACCGCACTCAAGTGGCAGTACAATCATGCAGTGTAGCCATCAGCCCACCAACCCACCACTGCAAACACACCTGCAATGAAGCTGGTGACGTGGTGCTGCCCGATGGCTGCCAGCAGCGCACCGCCGTCAAAGCGCGGCAGGAACACGTGGCGGGCGCCAGCTGCCAGCATCGCCAGCGCTGAGGACAGGCCACCGATGTGGAAGAGCGGCGCGGTGTGCAGGTACACGTCTGTGGCGGAGTAGCCACACTGCAAGGCCAACAACAGTCGCGCGGCGTATTAGCGTCGACTCCGGTGTGTCACATACGAGAGGCTAGAGGGCTAGAGAAAGGCTGCACGCTCTGTGTACAGAAAAGCAAGCTGAGGGCAGCAGCGCAGCGGGCCGCCGCAACTTGCAAGGTGCAGTCCGTCAGTGAGCAGCGCTGCAGCGGCTGCAGCTGCTGGCCAGCCTGCCCGGCAGCCACGCACCGTCAGCAGCTTGGCCATGGACTGAGCGTGCAAGGCAGCATGGCTCAGAGTGACTCCCTTAGGTCTGCCAGTGGTGCCTGGCCGGGGAGGTGGGGGGGGGAGATGGAGGTGAGGCAAGGCGCTATCCCCAGTTGAACCGCAAGTTGCAAGGATAGGCCACCAGCACCACCATCGGCAGGTGGTGGACCGCACACCCCAAGGCAGGTGGCCAACTGCAGCGCAAGTATTAGCTGTGAGTGCCAGCACAGCACAGCACCACACAGCACGTCATGCTGGTCAACGAGCTGCAGCAGTCAAGCAGCACTGCCGAGCTCTCACCTGAAGTGAAGACCACAAGGGCGGCGTTGCCCGGAGCGCTGGTCAGGGCCAGGCACGAGTTGGGGCAGCCGTCGATGACCGATTCAGCAAAAGCCAGCGCCACACCTTGCGCCTCAGCTGCCGCCAGGTCCTGCTGAGGGTAGCCAGCAGGGGATCCCAGCAGCACCAGCACCCGGAGTGTGCCGCCGGAGGCAGCAGAGGCCGCAGCCAGAGCATAGCGCAGGCACGCGGCGTCGGCCAGCAGCACGCGAGCACCGACAAGCTGTGCGGCGGCGGCCGCCTCCACGGCACCCCAGCGCCAGTTGAGCGGCGCGGCGATGGCTCCGCCAGCTGTCACTGCCAGCAGGGCTTCAAGATGGGCGTCGGTGCCCAGCGCGGCAATGCATACACGGTCGCCCGTCTGCATTGCGGGGTGAGGAAACCAGCGGTACGATTTTGCAGTGTGCAGTGCTGGCACAAGCGGCAGAGCATAGCAGCATCGCAGGCAGCTAGGGTGGGGCGAGGGGTGTTCCAGGTTCCTGGTGCCCCTGGCCGCCAGCAGGGGAGTACCAGCAGGGCAGGGCAGCACAGCGCCAGCAACGGCAGCTCACCTGCACTCCCAACACTTGCGTGAGGCCCGCAGCCAGGGCAGCCACACGGCTAGATGCCTGCTGCGCTGACGTCGCCCTGCCCTCACACAGGAAGAGTGGGGCAGTGTTTGTGGTGCTTGGGGGGGCCGCTGCCGCAGCAGCGTGCAGGTAGCCGGTGATGTGTGCCGACATCCCCCCGCCGGAACGGAGCTCACGGGGCGGTGGTTTTGACCCAGTCGGAGAAGGGCTCGCCGCTGCAGTGGTCCTGGGGCAGCTGAGCCCTTGCTATGTACTTGGAAGCTGGAACGCGGTGGCGGCGGGCACTCATGTCGCAGTTCTGGGAGCCATACGTGGCTGCAAGCTGCTGGCGGGGAGCGCGATGCCGTTCAAGGACTTCGGGCTGCCGTTTCGAACGGACTTAGGCGCGATATCGCGGCAAATAATTGCCTGCTGGGCTCGTGCTGTGCTTTCAGTTTCGATTTGCGGCGCTGGGCTCTTCCCTTCTTGGCCAGCGGCACTGAATTACAAACAGTCATGGCATACACAAGCAAATAACCGCTGGCGTTTTGGTTGCTGCCTTCCAACTCGCTGCCTGCGGCCAAGCCGCGCCTTACAAGATACGAAAATGCCGGCATTCCCTGGAGCCGGGTGGGCAGAGGGCTACCCTGCAGCCGAGCAGGAGGAGCGAGCGCACGAGGACTCTCTGGCATCGGCACCACCCACAGATGTAGAGGAGGTCGCAGAGGCCGTTAAGGTGCGCCAAGGCTCCGCGATAACGCGGCCAGCAGTGCGGTTGGAGGTGGGCTGGCGGTACCCTTCACCGCCTGTCGGTGACACAGCCGCTGTCCCAACCACCCTGCTGATGCTTCCTTGCAGGTGGTGGTGCGCATACGGCCGGCGCTGCCACGTGAGCTCAACGGCTTCCGACCCTTTGAGAATGCCATGCTTGTGGACCCCTCCCGCCACGTTGTGACAGTGTCAGAGAACCTTGCGGCGCTGAACAACAATGGCGTGGAAAACGGAATTGTGAGCAGCCTGGCCGGCCCGAAATGCAGGCATTGATATGTGTATCTTGTCATTTAGGGGGGAACGCAGCATCCAGCCAACTGTGGGGGCTAGCGGCGTGCACATGCCACCTGCCTCACGGCATGCTGAAGTGCCGCACGCTAAAGCAACCCTTGCGCCCTGTTGCTGCCGCACCCGTGCACGCCCGCAGGTCTACAACAGCTATCGCTTCGGCTTTGACCGCGTGTACGGCCCTGAGAGCACCCAGGAGGATGTGTACTCTCAATCTGCACGACCTGCCGTGCAGAATGTGCTGCAAGTGCGGTCAGAAGGCTGCAGTTCTGCGTCGCTGCTGTCCCTGTCAGAGGTTCTGGCCTCTTGAGCTGCCAGGACAGGGGCCGTTCAGCAGTGCAAAAACAGCAGCACTCTCCTGCATTGATCATCTAGACATGGACATGTCTTGAACGTTGTGCAATGTAATAGAAGCACACCCCTGCCTTCCTTCTCCCCGTACCATGCTCCTTACCATGCCCCTTGCAATTACTGGATCCCCCTGCAGGGCTTCAACGCCTCCATCATTGCCAATGGCCAGACAGGCACGGGAAAGACGTATACAATGGAGGGGGAGCGTGCGGGGCCAGGGGCTGGCATCATCCCGCGTGCCATCGAAGACGTGTTTGCCCACATCCAACACGGCAGCGAGGGGGAGAGCTGCAAGTTCCTGGTACGGGCCTCGTACCTGCAAATATACAACGAGGTGCGCGTGCCTGCTAGCTTGCCTGCTAGCTTGCCTGCTTGTTTGTGCTACGCTCCGAGGATCCGAGGAGAGGCTTGCAGTGCAGTCCTGGTGACTGGCTGCAAGCATGTCCTGGAGCGTTGCTGAGGCTGCATGGAAGCCCGTGTGCCGGGTTGTATTGGCCTGAGGCAGGGCTGGCGCTGGGGCTGCAGCAGAGAGGAATCACTGTGGGCAGGGCTTTGCTGGGCTGGCTGCGTGCCGGCTGCGTGCAGGAGGCTGTGGCCCCTTCATCCTTGCCCACACCACCAGCTCCAAACCCCCCTGCTGCCTGCCCTCGACACCCATCCCAGGTGATTTCCGACCTGTTGAAGCCAGAAAGCTCCAACTTGGTGGTTCGCGAGGACAGGCGGCGAGGCGTACATGTGGAGGGGTTGTCTGAGTGGGTTGTCCGCTCGCCTGCAGGTGCGGTTTGAGGCGGCAGGGCTGCACCCATGTGGTTGTGGTGGGGTTGTACGGCAGGTGCTAAAGTGCAGTACGGAAGCTTACGACAAACCACTGTAGCTGTGCAGCCAAGTTTGCTGCCTTGTAGCTCTCGCCCTTCAAGCCAGTTGCCAAGCGCCCAAACAATGACAACCTGTGCCGATTGCTTGCTTGCCTGTGTTGCGTGTCTGCCTGGCTGCAGAGGTGTATGCCCTGATGGAGCGAGGTGCTGCTGCACGTGCTACGGGTGCTACCAAGTTGAACGAGATATCATCTCGATCCCACGCCATCTTCATGCTGATTGTTGAGAAGTCGACTCCCCTTGATGGCGGCACAGGCGCAGCAGCAGCAGCAGCAACAGCAGCAGCCCTAGCCAGCGAGCAGTTTGCCGACCTGGCTGCTGGTGGGTGTTGGAGGACTCTGTTGAAGAGGATACTGCCTGTGCAGTGCACGTTTTGAGCAATGTGCAGCGTGCATAGGGCTTGCTCGCAACGTTGGTCGGTCAACGGTATGAGGGCTGTGCTCGCCCCGACCCTGCCTGACTGCCGTGTGCGAGCTGTTCTCCCAACCTCAAGCTAGGCTGAATGGCTGCTGCCTCACTGACTGACCGGCCGCTACCGTGCCATGTTGGGGTCGCAGGTTCTGGCCATGGCCCGCCTTCAGCCCGTGCCGAGATGCGGCAGAGTGTGCGGGTGGGCAAACTCAACCTGGTCGATTTGGCAGGCAGCGAGCGGGTGCATGTGACGGGGGCCACAGGCAAGCGACTGGAGGAAAGCAAGAAGATCAACCAGAGCCTGTCGGCACTGGGCAACGTGATTGCAGCCCTCACAGACCCCAAGGGACGCGACGGACGCCCACACGTGCCGTACAGGTGGGCCAGGCAGCATCTGTGTGTGTGTGTGTGTGTGTGTGTGTGTGTGTGTGTGTGTGTGTGTGTGTGTGTGTGTGTGTGTGTGTGTGTGTGTGTGTGTGTGTGTGTGGTGTGTGTGTGTGTGTGTGTGTGTGTGTGTGTGTGTGTGTGTGTGTGTGTGTGTGTGTGTGTGTGTGTGTGTGTGTGTGTGTGTGTGTGTGTGTGTGTGTGTGTGTGTGTGTGTGTGTGTGTGTGTGTGTGTGTGTGTGTGTGTGTGTGTGTGTGTTGTGTGTGTGTGTGTGTGTGTGTGTGTGTGGTGTGTGTGTGTGTGTGTGTGTGTGTGTGTGTGTGTGTGTGTGTGTGTGTGTGTGTGTGTGTGTGTGTGTGTGTGTGTGTGTGTGTGTGTGTGTGTGTGTGTGTGTGTGTGTGTGTGTGTGTGTGTGTGTGTGTGTGTGTGTGTGTGTGTGTGTGTGTGTGTGTGTGGATGCAAATACGCTCCGCAAATCTGCAATGCCTGTCTGTAGTCCAGGGCACTGGTGTAGTGCCTGCTGCTCACGGAGCCGCCTGTCAGCACGCAGTGAAGGTCTGCATGCAGAGTGCCTGCTAACCTTCTGCCCTCCTTGCTGTTGCCGGTCCCTGCCTCTGCCACCGCCTTGCTGTTGCCTGTTGCTGCTGCCCCGCTTACGTCTCTTCTCGCTGGCTGTACATTCCTTCCTTCTCATCCTTCTCATCCTTCCGGCTGCAACTCTCTCCGCCAATGTGTGGCTTTCATGTAACCTGATTCCGTCTTTACCATTAACATTTTTCATGATTTTCTTTCTTGACCCCGCAGGGACTCCAAGCTGACCCGCATCCTGGAGGACAGCCTGGGTGGCAACTGCAAGACCACCTTCATGGCCATGGTGTCGCCCGCTGTGGAAGCATTTGCTGGTGGGTGGTGGTGTGGTCTGGTCTTGTCTGGTCAGGTCTTGGCTGGTTTGGTCTGGTCTGATCTGGTTTGGATTGATTGATTGATGAGGGTGGATGGGCATTGGCGTGAAGCTGGGCTGCAAACACATGCGTGTGTGCATGTATGTGCCTGCCTGAGATGAAATCACTTGGTGTCCATGTGTTCCAGCCATCACTTGGTGTCCATGTTTTCCAGCCGGCTGCCTGAAGCAAGGCTTCCCGCTCCTGCTTCCTCGTCACACACCTCTGCATCCCCCCCTGCAGAGTCGCTGTCCACCCTCAAGTTTGCCAACCGGGCCAAGTGCATGCGGAACTTGCCCAAGGTGAGGGGCAGCGCTGCCGCCTGCCTGCCTGCCTGGCTCCCTCTCCCTGCGGGCTGCCCACCAAAGAGCACAGCGGCAGCCGGATGTTCGCAGTGTGCGGCACGGATGTGCCGGCTGTTGTGCTGGTGACCAGGCCCAATGAGTTGGCCAGCAGTCTGTCTCTGCTGGCTCCCATTCTGTGTGCACTCCTGCTGTATGCAAGCCAACTCGCAAGTTTGCGTGCGCTTCCACAACGCCTGCCGGTTGCTCAGAGTATGCAACAGCCTGCACCCCCCAGCCAATCACCGGGCTGACCGCTATTGTACTGCATCCGTCCCGCCTTGTACCATGTTGTACTGCATCCGTCCCGCCTTGTAGGTGAACGAGGACCTGGACCACCGCACCCTGCTGCGCAAGTATGAGCGGGAGCTGCGGCGCCTGCGGGCGGAGCTGCAGCAGAAGAGCAAGGACCTCGTGGACAAGCGGCTGGTGCTGCAGGTGTGCTGCGGGCCTTGTAGGCATCGTGGGAGGGAGGTGTGCTGAACGCTGGGTGGGCACACAAGCAGGCGCTTGTCTGCTTTCTTCCAGACTCCTCACCAGGAACACCCTAGGAGCAGGAGCCCTAGAAAAGGTCTTGCTGGTGCCGTTGGTGTCATCAAACCGGACCCTATTTATCCATACATGTGCCCCATGGACCGTCAAGCACACTCGATCTCACATGCACTCCTCTTGCAGATCGAGGAGGCGCGGCGGCGGGAGCAGGCAGACAAGATGGCAGCCATTCACGCGCTGGAGCGGCAGAGCCAGGAGATCATGCGGCACAAGAGCGCAATGGCGGCGCTGCAGACGCGTATCGCCTCGATGCAGAGCCAGCTGCTAGTGGGCGGCCAGAAGGTGGAAGACACTCCGCAGTTTAGGTGTGCGGCTGGCTGGCTGCGTAGTTGTTGGGATGGACAAAGGAGAAATTGACGGTGGCGGTGGCGGCAGGGAGTGGAGCCCTCCCATTGCTCTGCTGGCCTGCACACGTTTTGTGCAGTCTGCGTGTGTGACACCGGCTTGATCCGGGCAGCTTGTGGCCCATCCTGCCTGCACACTGCCCTGTATCGCCTTTTCACCCCTGCTGCTGCTTTGGTTGGCACAGGACGATGCTGGCCAAGGAGCAGGCCCGCATCCGGGACCAGTACGAGGCTCGCCTGCGTGACCTTGAAAGCGAGCGGCAGAGCGTTCAGGAGGATAAGGCGCAGGTGGACAGATACAAGCAGCTGCTGCTGAAGCAGCGCGACATCATGATTGCGCTGACTCAGCGCTTGAATGAGAGGGATGACCAGATCCTGTCGCTGCAAGCTGAGCTGGAGGCTTACGACACGCATCAGAAGTGAGTGGGGCGGGGCTGTGGCCGTGGCTGCTATGTGTGTGTGTGTGTGTGTGAGGTTTTAGGATGTAGGGGCATGCATGCAAGTCAGCGGACATGGAGAGGGATGCCATGGGCCTAAGGACTGCTGCCGGGGCATGACTGCTATGAGCCCAGCACGGGAGGCCGCCTGGCATCTCAGCTAGCCTGATCCAGGCTAGACTTGCCTGAGCACAGCTGAGTTGGCTTCACGATGCTGCACCGAGGCATGCTTCCATGCTTACACCATGCACCTTACCGTGCACCCCCCATTCCCAGGCGTCTGGAAGACCAGCTGGATCGGAAGACTGCTGAGCTGATCACTCTGCGCAAGATTGCCATGGAGCATGGCAGCAAGGATGCGCTGCGTGATTCGGCACTCGAGGCAGCAGCAGAGGGGCGAGCCGCCAGCGACTGGACCATACCTGCTGGCTTGGCTGGCACGGGGCCGCAGCTTGCACAGGTCGGGGTGTATGACGAAAGCGAAAGCGGCAGCCCTCTTGTGTGGCAGCCGGCAGTCGGGTTTGGCGGCGGCGCGGCATTCAGGAGCAGCGACAGGGGTGGCGACGGCAGTGTGGCTGTGGATGAGCTGCAGCAGCAGCTGGAAGAGCTACGGTTGCTGCGCGGGCGGGAGGCTGCAGCGGCAGCAGAGCGGGAAGCGCATTGGCGGGAGCAAGTTGAGGAGCTGCAAGCACACGCGGCTCATTTAGAGCAGCAGGCAGCTGGCGGCGGCGGCAGCAGCAGCGGTGGCGGAGGAGGAATGGCGGCAGCGCTGGGGGCGCGCTGTGATGCGCTGTGCAAGGAGCGTGATGCTTTGCGTGTGATCCTGGACAGCAAAGTGAGAGTGCTGGTGGAAGACATGTCTCGCAGTGTGGCGCAAATGCCAGCAGAGGTGAGGCGCCGGCTCTGCTGCTGCTGCTGCTGCTGCTGCCCTCTGCCCGGCCCACCTGCTGTGCTCAGTGTTGGGCTGTGTGTGGCAGCAGCTGCGGCTGCATATGTGTTAGCCGTTGCTTGGGGTATCATTCAGCAGGCGGTCCTCAAGACTGCGGGAATTGATGCTGGATGGTGGCCTGGCTGTGTCAAAGGACCCTCGCTGGATCTGCCCCGTACACAGCAACAACAACTATCCATGCACCTCCCTGCAGGCCCACCCAAAGCTTGGCAAGCAGCTGGAGTATTTGGGAAAGCTGGTGCGGGCTACCGTGCATGCCATGGCGGCGCAGCAATGAGCGGAGACTGCAAGCGCCCCATGTGTGCCCCTCACGTCTCAATCCAATGCGTTCAAGCCCTGTGCATTATTGGCATTTTGATTCTGTTGTTTCTGTTGTTATCCTCCACGTTTCTGTTGTTATCCCTTCTCACTGCACCCTGACTTTGGACCTTTGACGACAACTGTGTGTGCGTGTATGTGTTTACAACCAACCATCTGCCGCTGTGACGTGTTGACGCCAACATTAAGCCCGGACTGCCTGCCAACAGCGGCACGTCACGTGTCAGCACCGCGGCCTTGTGGCCTTGCATTGCTCCTGCTGTGTGCATGCCATTGCAGCGGCGTAGGAAGTGCTTCCGTTGCCTGTTGTGCCAAGCTGGCTGGCGTGTCAAGCTTTCTTCATTTTACCTTTCCAGTCGGACCTCGATTCATTCAAAGTAGAGGGCAAAGACCTGGGCTGAGCAGAAGAGTGTTTCGTTTTGGAATGACTCTGAAGCAAAGCCGTCTGTGGCGGTGTCCCACAGGCACCGGCTGCAGCAGCTGTACGTCTGGCACTTGCGCTCGCCAATGGTGACATGCACTACCAGCTTGTGACGGTCGAATCCCATGGCCTTGACCCGTTCCCTTATGTCGTCTGCACAAGGTGAAAGCAGTGAACGCGTGTGACTGGACTGATGCGAGATGGGCACCATCGGCCAGAGCCGCACTGTTGCTGCTTACCTGCCAGCTGCTTGGACATCTGGCTGCCCCGCACTGGGTCGTACGACTGACCCTGTAATCGATCCTTCAGCATGCCCTTCAGCAGTGCTGACACTTTCTGAGCCCGGAACTCAGCATCCTGCAGGGCCCACGAGGCGGTGAGCGGCAACGCCTGCAACCGTCAGGCGCGATGTAAGCTGCGCTTTGCGCACCTCCTCTGGCTCTGTTCGATACGTGTTCTCATAGATGGTGAGCTTGGGTGCGTCGTCCAACAACGCCATGGCAGTCAAGCTACGATTGTTCTTCGACTTTGACTTGGTCCCAGCAGCTTACAAACGTCTGTGCATGTGCAATTGCGTCCGTGGCAGCCGTAAGGGTGCGTGAGAGCAAACAACGGCGCAAGGCGGGACAATTGACAGGTCAGAGGTGCTGGAAATCGCGACAGCCAAAGCGGGCAGTGCATCACAAAGGCATATCATAAGCATAGCTTTCGACGCCCAGGTGAGTCGCTTGTGGCACGGTTTCATCCAGCCACGATCTGGTCACTGCGCTTGTATCGCGCCAAGTGCCGCCAAAAACATGAGCAGGGCACACACGACACTTGTCTGCGCCGTGCAACTGTGCACCGCTACCCCGCCGCTGGCCGTCACACCTCCGCGCCCGCCCCGCCTCGACTTTGCAGAGGCATGGCAACCCCTACTCAGCAGCTGCAGCAATGGTTTGCTTCCATTGGTGAGTCGTGAGGGGACAGTCACTGCGACTGACCATCGTGTCACACCCTGCACCCTAACGACACATGTGTTGCTGTGCTCTCGTGCCTCGCTGCAGATGTCGACCGGACTGGCACTGTGACCGCCGCTGAGCTGCAGCGAGCGCTAGGCCTGGTGCGATTTCTGTGCTGAGTATACCCTGTCAGCAGCTACAGTGTCGTCCTCTAGCCAAAGATCGTCGAACGGTGCAACTCAGCCCTTGTTGGCATCCTCCCACCTTGCAGGGAAACTTGCAGTTCAGCCTCATGGCGTGTGCGCAGATGGTCCGGATGCATGACAGGGACGGCTCAGGCACAATCTCGTTTGATGAGGTGCGGCTCATGCTGCTGGCAGGGGTGGCACCTGCTGCTCCTGCTAGGTGCAAATGAAACGCTCAACAGTCGCACCAGATGTGACGTTTGCTCCCATCCCCTCCGTCCCTGCCTTGCAGTTTGCCACCTTGCACGCGCAGCTCACAGAGATTCGCCAGGCGTTCACAACAGCGGCACGTGGAACCGACAGCATCACTGCTGACCAGGTTGCCCAGCTGGTGGCACAGCAAGGTGCGGCCGCTGGGCCCCTTGGACTGGCACTTCAGTGGCAACAGTGCCACGCTCGAGCGGGCGACGCTGTGGCCAGCAGGGTGTGAGGCCGAGATGGCAGGGAGGAGAGATGCGAGGCCGCTGGTGCCTCCCATTGAAAGCCGCCCGCCGCTGCCGCTGCTGCTGCAGGGTACAGGCTGGAGGGCCCCGCTGTACAAGCTCTGTGCCGATCCTTTGACCCTGACCGGAACGGTGCGCAACACTGAGGGCCACTTAAAAGCAGATGTGCTTCCTTCTTCAGCAAGTGCCTCACACTGGGCTCTTGCAGCGCCCTCGTCACAGCGTGCGCTGGCCACCTCGCTGACCATTTGCCCTACGTCTCGCACTGGCTACTTGCAGGCCGGTTTGGGCTGCCAGAGTACACCATGCTTTGCGTGTTTCTGCTTTCAGCCAAGCAGATATTTGGCGCCTTTGACCCGCAGCACTCGGGACGCGTCTCCTTTGACTGTGAGTGAGAACGGGCTGCATTATGCGGTTTGCTGGGGTTCAAACGCTGCCCATGTTGCTGCCTCAACTGCCAGCCGCACAGCTTGTGGCGTTGTTCCTGAGCCATATGCACGGACGGTGCCCTTCTCTTCTGCATGCAGACAGCCAGTTTGTGTATGCAGCCGCTCAGACGCGTTGAAGCGGTGTCACTGCACTATGGTGAATTTTGGCATCTGCCGGTATAGCTGCCCAACCAGCTGCGGCAGGAACATGCCTAGGTTGCGCTTGTGTTTGCAGGGGCTTCTTCGCTCCACTGTCCCTGCTGTCAGCACCTGCTCTCGACGCGACAGCTCGACTTGCTGAGAGACTCTACATGAGCTGTTAACAATACATGTACACATGGGTGCACTCATTCATAATGTGACAAAACGGGAGTGCTGCAACAGTCCGCCACCCTGATCACAGCTCCTGTCGTGCCTCTCCTTCGTCACCTTCTCGTTGCAAGTGTGCATCCTCAGCCGCCTTCAGCCATGCTTGCAGGACACGCAGCTCGAAGAGCATGAAGTGAACTTCTGACAGGCTGTCTGCCTCCTGCTGGCAAATCCGCACAGCAATCTGCAGCAGGGAAGGGCAGGCGGGTGATATGAGTGGGCAGGCGCTGGCTGCAGCAGCAGCTGGCAACGCGTTGCATGTGCTTGGTTCCAGCAGCACGGCAAAGGCCAGCTTGCAACCACCCCTCCCGCCGGTTGGTCAGTATTGCACCTCTGCAGCTTCGTCAAAGGCGTAGCCTGCAGGGTGCAGGAAGGAGTAGACAGCAAGCAGGTTTGCCAGTGCCTCAGCAACAGCAGCTGCATCTCGCGACCACCAACCACGCGGCACGGCTCCACCAAGCTGCCTTGACAAACGCAAATGAACAACACGCCGCCACTCACCAAACACGCCACAGGAGATGGCTGGGAACGCAATGGTCTCGAGGCCGTGTTGGGTGGCCAGCCGCAGGGAAGATCGATAGGCGCTCTCCAGAAGCGGTGCAGACACTTCGGGGCTTCTATACACTGGCCCGACGGTGTGGATCACATGTGTTGCTGGCAGGTCGCCGCCGCCTGTGATGCGAGCTTCTCCTGTGGGGCACCGCACCCCCGGCCGCACTTCTGGCACCTGCGTGGAAACACCCGGCTGGTTGCTTGTATGAGTGCTGTGCTGGGTTGCTGTCTGTCAGGACTAGAAGCTGTGGTGCGATACTTGTCGACAGAAAGAACTGGAGGCACAGCCAAGCGAAGCACCACCCACCTTGCGGCATGCCTCCAGTAGCGTTGGGCCTGCAGCCCTGTGAATGGCGCCATCCACACCGCCTCCCCCCAGCATGCTGCAGGCACGCGACAGCAGCAGGGTGGCGAGTTGGGAATGTCAGTCGCCCGAGGATAGGCTGTCAGGTCAGAAGTCAACATTGCTGCGGCGGGCTGGTGCACCATCAAACGCCACGCACCGCTCGTTGGCAGCATTCACGATGGCATCGCCAGCAAACTGCGTCAGGTCTGCTTTGGGGCCGCTCAGCACTGCAGTACAAGGGATGCCAGTCCCGGGTCGTGTGCCCATGCCAGGCAACAGGTGCCACACAAGCAGGGGAGCCCAGCGGGCAGCAACGCCCTACCCAGCTTCGTAGTAGGCGTGAGCCGGAACGTGACCCTAGGCAGCGCACTCGCCATGCAGGCAATTGTCGAGAGCAACAGCAGCAGGAGGGGAAAGGGTCTGCATATGCATAGGCACGTCAGCAGAGTGAGCGGCGCTGTCCGCCCGGCAACGGTGGCGGGCGGGATCCACCAGTGGCGCTGTGAAAGTCGGTTGGCATAGTCTCTGCACACCTCGTCGTGTCCTTGATTTCTCAGGGCGTGCCCCAGATCGATGTCACTGGCAACTGCCAAAGGCTCTGCACAATTTGGTTGGTTTGAGTTGTGGCTGCAATGTCTACAAGGGGATTGGGCGGGCGAAGCACAACAACGGCGAAGCACGCCATCGGCCGTACAAAATTCTGAACCCGTTTCGATCGGCGTCAATTGCAGCCCATTCTCGAGTCACAGATCCTGTCAACCAGTCGGTCGTCACAAGACGTCAGGAGTGAGCAGCAAACACCAAGCACACAAGTGAATTGCCCTGGGCGTTGCTTGAAATGGAGCAGCATCACCGTGAAACACCAGCACGCGTGCGACGGAGGCGGTCGAGACCTAGCGCCGCGCCGCCGCCCTGCTGCCGTCAGCTTGCAGGCACACAAAGCGCAACCTTGACTGTGTGAATTGTACGACATGACAACGCTGGCCAAATGGCATGAGGTGGAAGACGATGCTTCTCGGGCCACCATCATGCTGCAGAAGCTTACCACCCGCAAGGAGGAGCTGCAGGAGAGCCTGCCTCGTGGCACAGAACCAATGCCTAGAAGGTTGGATGCCGGTTTGAAGTGTGTGTGTGTGTGAAGCAGTAACAGCTCGCCAGGCTGGCCTGCCACATTCCTCCCGTTGACCCTGCGCCTGTCTGTGCTCTGCGTCGTGCGATGTGCAGCGAGCTGCACTTTTGCAACGGCCTGGCATTCACGTTTGTGCGCAAGGTGGGAGCAGGCGTCTCCTTCGAGTCGGGGCACGGCTTTGTGGTGCGCAAGATATACACAGGTGACTGCCAGGCAGCCTAGGCTGGCTGGAGCTTGCTTCCCACTGTCAAGGCAGCGATCTGCTTGGTTTGCAGATTTGGTGCAACCACAGTGCTCTATGTGTTGCAGGGGAGCGCAACGGTCGACCCACCTGGGCCTGGTCCGCACCCCTCTTCCTCACCGTCGCAGCGGCGGGACTGGGGTTCACGCTGGGTTACACTGAGATAGGTGGGCAGTACGGGGCATGTTCTTCATGCACTGTGTGCCAGTCCAAGTGGCTCTTCGTGACTTTTGGTGCTTCTTGTCTGGATCCACCCAAAAGCTGCTGGCCCTGCTTACTGTGTGCAGAGTCCATCATCGTGCTGGACACCCCTGAGGCGGTGCAGTCCTTCACCAAGAGTCAGTGGTCTGTGGACACCGACATCACGGGGGCTGCAGGCGGGTCCGTGGGCGCTCACCTGCCCGCCACGGCAGCCAACATGAGCAACCTGAGGCTGAGCGACAAAACCTTCACCTACTCAATCACAAAGGGCGCCATCCTGGACGTCTCACTGACAGGTTCGACTTTGCGTCTTTGCAGCGCCAGGGCGGTGGGCTGTTGCACAGACCCGGCATGCCATGGCTGATGGCTTGCCGTCATTCGGCCGGCCGCTTTGGAAACAACACTATCTCTCTCATAGGTGGTCGCTGTGGCGCTGTTCTAGGAAGAGCCGCCCTTTTTACCATGCCGCCGCCTCTGCTGCTGCTGCTGCTGCTCATGCAGGCCTCAACTACGCCACAGACCCCGCCATGAACAGAAGCTTCTACGGAGGCCACGCCTCTCCCCAGTCGATTTTGGATGGCGGCGTCGAGCCGCCTGAGCCGATGTTGGAGCTGTATGCTGTGCTGGACAAGGTGGGGGGCGGGGGGGGCACAAGGGGCTGCAGCAGTGGGCTGCGATCCACTGAAGCATGCGTGCCCACAGGGCTGAGCTTGTGGCCTGTGTGGGGCCTGCATTGGCCCAAGCAAGCTGTACATGCTCACGGCTTAGCCTCAAGTTTGCCGGGATGTTGCAGCTTGCCCACGTAACGCCTCTTGGCTTTACTCTTGCAGGTGCTGACTGAGTATTACGACTCTGTGGAGGGTCAGGCTCAGTTGGAGGTGCAAGTGGATCGTGCTGCAGCTCCAGCAGCGGGCGGCGGCACTTCCCCGTCTCCCGCCGCTGCTGGGCGCGGAGAGGCGTCAACATCTGCTGCGGGGGCAGTGGCTGCAGCGGCCGAGAGCGCTAGCACACCGGCAGCGGCGGCAGCGGCACCGGCTGCTGCAGCAGGCAGTGGGGAGATTGAGCCTGCACCTGAGCAGAAACCTGGCGGCATGCCACCAAAAGTCGAAGCATGAATGGTTACAGCCCAAGCCTCGCCCGTGTGCCAAGCAATCAACATGAACCTGCCAGCCACGTGCTGCTCAGAGTTACATGCCGCCGAAATGTGTGACCTGCCTGCCCTTGAGGCAAATTTCCTGCGGCGCACATGGGGCCACATCACATTGCCAGCGCGCGCAGCAGTGAGCCTTTGCCGGGCCATTTGCTGCAACACTGTGACACACTGTGTGGTGCTACAGCAGCAACAGACTGCCCAAACGGTGTCCGGCGGCTCAGTGAGCGGAGTCCGACGTCAACCCCCCCGAAAGGTGGGAACGCCGCCCTGCCGGGCTGAGCGCGCCTCTGTCCCTTCGCCAGTGTGCCAACCTTGTCCACCCGGCAACGCCGCTGTTTCTTTGGGGCCCGGTGTGACACTGGCGGGCTGTGCGCGCACACTGGCCCACCGTTCTGTGGCTACCATCAACGGGGCAACCACACCAGCCAGCCTCTTGCACAGGCTGACCTAGGCCGTCCCTCCTCGAAAGACGCCCTCTCTCCCTCCCCGCACCGCCTTTCTTGATACACAGGCCCTGACAGCAAGCAGTCACCTGCCAAGCGAGCACTGCTGTAGTAGGCCTGCCGGCCCGAGGAGTATAGCAGCTATGCAGCTTGAAGACCGGCCATCGCTGGAGCTGGACGAGAGCGAGTTTTTTGATGATGAACCGGAGGACATGAGTCCTGCAGGCGGTGCGCCACCGGCGGCGCTTCACTCTTCGCCGTTGGCGGTTGGAGCCGCAGACGCGCTGCTGGCTGGCGAGTACGAGTCGGATGACGATGGCATTGTGTTGGAATCGGAATGCAGCAGCTCTGGTGGGTCGAGTGAGATGTGGGCGCGCGCCAGGTTGCCTGCATTCCAGCCGGGCAATCGCAACGCCCAAGCAGCTGCCAACCGGTTTGTTCGTGACACTGTTTGCCTGCATGTGCAGATGCAGAGGATGACCTGGACCTTGTCAACAGATTGCACTCTCTGCGCTCCAGTCTAGAAGATGGTGTGCCAGTGCAGGAACACGGCGGCGAAGGTGGGTGGCCCCTCGTTCTGCAAACAGACGATGTGTGCTGTATTGCTGGTGCCGGGTTGCTTGTGCTCCGCTGTCATGTGCTCCCGCGAGGACACTTGCATTCTGCCAATGCGCACCGCCCCAAACTCGCACATCACGTCATGCTACTCACAATTGCAACTGCTCTTGACTTGACTCAGCCCCGCTCCTGCCCGCTCCCCTCACGCAGCAGCACTTGGCACCTCGCACAACAGCCAGGTTGGCAGCCTTAAAACCTTTGGCGGCGTCAGTTTCAAGGGGAAGCGTTTGTTTGGGTCAGAGAGTGACCTGGCAGCCTCGATGCCTGTACGCAGCACAGCACCCATGGGCATGATGATGGCTGGCAGCCGCAAGGTGGCGCCCGTTTCTGCGGAACCAAGCTGCAATCTGGTGCGTGTTGCCCTGGGGGTGCCTGCTGCTGTGTGCTGCTGCACCAGGTCTTGGCCCCACACATGGGTGTCGTACCAGCCAAGCGCAGGCCAGGGCAGCAGCTAGCGGGAAGTTACCAGCTGGTTGACAGCTGGCTGCCAGCTTCTGTCGGTTATGGGCCAGGGGCCGCAGTGGCGGTTGGACAGTTGACCTGCAGCTCCAGCAGCCCTGGCACCTGCCCTTGGGCTGCAACGTACGTCTCTTCGATCCCTCACCTCTGCCGGCCCCTGCTGACACACTACTGCTCCTGTCGGTTTCCCTGCACTCTGTTGTGTCCGCTGCAGGGTACATCAATGCCCATCAGCATCCCAATGCTGCAGCGTCGCAACTCATCTGCTGATCTGCTGGATGCGCTGCAAGCAGCCAATGGCGGCCGGGCTGTCACCTTTGTGCCCCCCCACATGGTTCAACGACAGGAGCCCACGGACTTGAACGGCCTCATCTCGGCGCCTGGCGGCGACCTGGGCCTGTCACCCGTGGCTGCCGCGAAACGCGAGAAGCTTCTTGCCCGCAACGCCATCCTGCGCAGCACTGGTTTCATCGAGGTGCAGCACCCCTCCACCTTTGGTGAGTGCCGTGGCGGGCCACAGCTGCTGCTGGATGGAGAGCGCCGGTGTCGTTTGTGCTGCGGCTGGAAGTGGGGCTGCCATGTGCGGCAAGCTGATGCGTGGGCTTGCTTGAGTCGAGGGGTGGTCCAGGAGCACCAGTGCCTGCCGGACTTGGCTCAACTTGCGTTGTTTGCCGGTTGTTTCTGGCTGCACAGCACGCTGCACGCCAACCTCCGCCTCCCGCGTGGCACTCTAGCCAATCTATCACTAGCACTCCTTACCTTGCTCTGGATGCTCTGTGCCACTTCCTTTCCTCTGCACTGCAGGCCAAGTGATGGACCCAGTGAAGGACCAGCTGCTAGGCATTGCACCAGTGTCTGGTGGCACTCGCTCCATCACCATGCCTGGCATGGAGCCTGGCGCTCGTGCCGCTCCCCGCTCATCCCTTACACGCCTCCTGGGCACCTCCAAGTGAAGTTCTTGGCTTGCGGCGAGAGCAAGCTGCTGCTACACAGGCTGACCGCTTGGTCACAGCTTGGCGGCGCTGCTCCCTCCAACGGCTGCGACCTGTCGCTTTTCCAAAAACCGGCACTGCAATAGAAATACAACAATCAACTCACGATCGTTCACTGCCTGATCCTTCAGCCTTCTTTCATGAAGCTCTCGAGCCATGGCTGTGCGCGGCACGTGCCGCAACCGCATTCTCGACCGCCATGTGCTGTGCGAGCGTTGTGGCAACATGTGCCCCGCACCTGCCACTCTTTTTCAGCTCTGTAGCACAGGTCATAGCTCGCTGTTGGTCTGACCATGCATGTGCATGCTTTGCTTTCACCACCAGCGAGGAATCCAGCCAGTAGCTACCGGCAAGTTGCGTCTGCGCTTTGCATGGAGGCCCTGCTGAGGTTCTCATGGCTCGCCCTCCTTGTGTGCACCTGCCGATTTTCAGTTTCGTTAGACTTTCATTACTCACAGTAGGCCCACTCACCTGTGCACGCACTCTAGGCTGCCATCACTCACTCCCTCAACACATATGTGCTCATGTTATGCGTCGTTCATGCGCTGAAGGTGCCCCTGCAACGCACCTCGCTACCTGCCCTTTGAATGAGCAGCTAGCTTGTAAACCCACACCTCTCGCTGTCCTTTCCTCAAGTTGGAGTGGTACCAAACGAGGCAGAGAGCAGTAGGACATGGAACATTGTGACTCTTCGCAAATGCTTCATCGTTTTCCCGCCGCTTTGGGGGCAGAGGGGTGGGGTTGTTTCGGTGGTTGGTTTGAGCCAGCGCTGCTTGTCCCAGCACTCATCTGAGGCCGATTGAGGCGGCATGGCGATGCCTGACGCGCCATAGGGAGCGTGCCGTCAAAATCACGATGCGTGAGAGATGGGAGCCAGTTGATTGCGCACACCATTGAGCCCGATCGCGGCCACCAATCGGAGCGCCCAAGAGACACTGCGCAGGGAGCAGCCGATCGACATCTCTTGAAGGTCGTCGTCTCTCGCCACCGAGCAGCCGTGCCGACACTTGCATCGCTCTGGTGAGCTGCTGCTGGGAGTTGCTCGCTTGCGCGTTTCAAGTTGGGCCTGCCATGCGCATTCACATGTGTGTCGCTGCCTCTCGAGGGATGAACAGCATCATACCTGGGGAGGGGTCATACCTGGGAGCGTGCCAAGCCGTGCAGCCCACAAGCCCGCCAAACCATGCCGTTACCGCCGCGCCGCCCGCCTGCGCTCGGGGGCGGCCCGCTGTCTCAAACTGGCCAGTCTGCGGTTGATCATTGGCATGCCTGCCCGCCCATCACTGGCCTGCACTTTGCAGTTGCATCTTGCGCTGCTTGGTGCCAGCTGAGATCAGTGAGCTGCACACATGTGCAGCCAGCCAATGTGCCAGTAGCCCGCCTGCCCGCTAGGTAGTTGTGTGCTAGGCGTCATACACGCGATGGAGGTGCTGCCGTCGATGGTTTTGCTGGCTTTGCATTTTTGACACGCGTCTGGCTGTCGAGGTCTGCCACTGGCTTTTTCCCCCCCGCACTTACCCTCAGGCTTTGCGAACCATTGTTCTGATCAGTGCGGCCCTACTGTCCGCCATCCTCCGCGCGCAGTGATATATATCACCGCATGTCGTTCTGAGCGCTCTTCCCACAACCCCGAGCCCGCTCTGAAGGAGCAGCACCACTGGCAAGGTGCGAGGCGGGGGTTAGAGCGCAGCAGCCGGGTTTCGGGGCGCGGAAAGGTGGTTTGAAAGTGTGCAGCGCACGAACAGCCTGCTGAACCACAGGCGGCCGCTAGGTATCCGTGCCTGCCGTGGCCGCCGCTTATCACGGCCCAAAGCCGGACATGCTGGCCATGGCGCCGACCCATCCCGCCGCGTGCCCCGCTCCAACCGCAGATGCCCAAACGTTCGGCAGCCGATGCGCACCTGACAGCGGTGGTGCCTGGCCCCGTCAAGGTCGAAGGTGCCATTAAGAGCAGGAGCGGGCGCACTGTGAAGCCCAAGGTGGGCCTTTTTGCTGACCCCCAGCTGTGAAGTGCTGATATTTGGCCCTCTTCTCCTGCGTTAAGAGACCCGTTCTGACGCACGCCCCTGGCCCTTGCTACCTCCCCTCCAGGTGTGGGACGACGGCACCACGGCCGCACCATTGACAGCGCTCAAGGATGACGCCGGAGAGCCTTCTCCCAGTGGTGGCGGAGGCGGCGGACGCGGCGGCGGCGCACACTCCTCCGAGGCTGACCCCGACTTTTCCCTTTACGCCGAGCAGCAGCAGGCGATGAGTGACAGCCAGGGCCGCGGCTCCGGTGCTGCCGCTGCACGTGGCGGCAGTGCAGCCCAGCACCACCTCCGCGAGTCTGATGAAGAGGAGGCGTACTCTGATGGCAGCCCACGCGTGTCACTGTGAGTTGTTTGCCTGCCAGCCTCGCCTCTCTCAATTTGCCGCCTGCTCTTCTGCCAAAGCCCCAAGCCGGGGTCTAGGCTGCCCAACGGAAACCGCCGCCACTGCGTGCACTTTTCTCCACAGCCCTGACGTGCTCCCGCTTCCTGTGCTGCGTGCAGTGAGGGCTCCCAGAATGGTGCCTCACTCGGACGCGCACGCTCCAGCTCAGTGGGTCGAGACGACCACGGCAAGTTTGTGAGCGGACCGCGGCCCCGCGGCTCTCGCGGCGGCGGTGGCTCGCGTGGCGGGCGCGGCGAGGGCGGCGGCATCTTCAAAATGGCGGCTGTGGAGGTGCTTCGCTTGGAGAAGCGCCTCATGAGCACAGGTGAGGGGCTGGCCAGGCTGGCAGGCCATTCAAATTGCTTGAGTAGAAGGGTCAGGTTTCAGGGTGAAAGGCAGCATGGGCAGGACAGCGCGGTGCATAGCGCGGGGTTGCCTTGCTCAAGACAAGGGCGGTGTGTCCGGCATCTTTGCGCACCACTCGCAATGGGCATGCTGGTGTCCTGCCGCTCTCAATGCCTCCTCAATTTTAGGTCCCACGTTGACTCTTCCTTGTCCTTGCCTGCTGATGTATTCTGCTCACCCGAAAACATGCTTTCCCTGGCTTTGTGGGTTCCCCCTACCCCGCAGGCGAGATTGCGCGAGCGGCACTCAAGCGGGGTCTCATCAAGTGCACCGGCAAGACACCCGAGGCAACCATGGCCTCTGCTCTCTACACTGACATCAAGCGCAAGGAGGGGCAGTCCATCTTCATTCGGCCCCACGAGGGCCTGTTTGGCCTCCGCGAATGGATTGAGCAGGGTGTGGCCTTTCAGGTGTGCAAGAGAGTCTGCAAGCACTGTGCCAGCTCCTTTACCATGTATGCGGGCATGTTGGAGCAGTGGAACGTGGATTGGGAATGGCGTGCATGTGCTACTTTGTTGAACTCACACCGACCGTTTCTGTTCCAGTGTTTTCTACCGGCAGCTGTGTGCATTGCGTCCTGCTCCTGCCTTGGCGTGTGACACTGCAGTGCCTGCCTGTCCTGGTTTTGTGCACCGCCCTCTCCTTGCAGGATGAGTTCGCTGAAGAGATGGCTAAGCGAGCTCGTGTTGCCTATAGCGCTTTTGTCGGCATGCCAGGTGCACAACCTGGCCTCCTCTTCTTTCCATGCTGCATGCCCGGGTGCTGCCTTTGCTTGTTTTATTTCGGCAGCTAGGCAAACCAGCCGTGCCCAGCAAGCGTTGCACGATACTTCTGGACTGTCCGAGTGCCCTGCACTCAATCTTGATTGTTGCCTCCCGGCCCTTTGTTGCAGGTCTGCCAATGATGCCAGGCATGGTTGACAGCGAGGGCCAGCCCCTCTCCGCACCTTATCCAGCGATGATGCCCTACCATGGTGAGTGGAGTCAGCAAGGGGCTGCGTTGCTTCACATGCCACTGTCGTTGGCTAGCGGCCTTGATGTGGCTCCCTGGCAGCCAGCAGGTGACCCGCCAACTGAAGGCGTTGCATTTTGGCACACACATTCCGCCCGCCCTGCATCGTGCTGGTAGCTGAGCCTCATCTTGCGCCTTCTTGCAGGCAAAGGCCCCCTGGGCTTGCCCATCTCCCTGACTTCGCCTACGGCAGCGGCAGCCGCAAAGGCGGCAGCTGAGGACTCGCCTGATGGACTCATGGAGCTGCTGTGTGCCGCTGAGGAACTGCACAAGTGAGAGCACACACACACACACACACACACGCTTGTGTTTGGTGGCCTGCTCTGCGTGCCTCTGCCTTCGTGTTACATCTGGCCCTGCCGCGCTCGGCTGTGAAGCACAGACGACATTTGGTCTTGCTGGGCGCTGCTGCCTTGTGGAAGCAGCTGTGCAACCTCTGCAGGCCCCATGTTGGTTCATGCCCTGTTGCTCAATGTACCAATTAACTCAATGTGTAACTCAACTCAATGTATATCACCGAACATTACTAAATGTTACTGGGCCCCTTCTCCTGGCTCTGCTGTGCAGGTCCGCCTCTGAAGGCGCAGAGGCGCGCGACGTGAAGTACGCTGCTGATGGTACCGCCGTCCCTTCCTCCCCGTCCGCGCTTGGCACTGCTCAGGCTCACCCTGCAGACACAAATCTGGAAACAGCTGCCTTGGCAGCCGTTGCTGCAGACCACATGGCTGGTGCCCAGAGCCCTGTCAGCATAGCGCCGGCGGCATCTGCCCAGGGAGCACAGGCTGCTGCCGCGAGTGGCAGCCACAGTCACAGTCACAGCCATAATCACAGCGTGGCTGCCGTGGCGGGGGCTGCTGCTGCGGCTGACACATCAGCAGAGGAGAGCGATGCAGCAGCAGTGCTGGCTGCTGTAGCTGAGGCGGCGGGCGAGGCGCCTAGCTCCGCTCACTCTCCCTCTGGCGGTGAGGCAGCAGCCCTGGCCGCCCTGCAGCACTTCCCAGGCTTTGCCCTGGCAGATGGTGCTACTGCGGCCGGCGGGGTGCCTTACTCTGGTGTACAGCCACCCCAGCAGCAGTACGGCTACGCCCCTTGCGGCTTCTACCCCCCTGCTGCGTATCTGTACCCTCCTGCACCCGGCCTGCCGCCGCTGCCGAAGCAACAGCGCAAGGGCGGCACAGGCTCCGCAGCCACGTTTGCTGAGGCTGACATGGTTGCCGCCGCGGCTGTTGCGGAGATGGCTGCAGCTGGCAGCAGTGGGTCAGTTGACTTGATGGTGCGAGGCAGCAATCGACCCTTTGCGGCGCTGGCGGCGGCGGCGCATGGCGGCGGCGCATCGGCAGCGGCGGCTGTCGCGGCTGCCATGGAGGCTGAGGGGCAGGAGCAGGTCAACATCCTCAACCTGCCGCTGCCTGAGGTTGAGCTGCAGGTGTGTTGATGCATACGCCTCGCGTGCCGGCACATCCTGCCTTGCCTGCATTCTGCCTTTGGCAAGTAGCACCGCTTTGCAACCAGCTCTGCTTCACCCAAGCAGCCAATGGTGCCACTTTCCCCCCCGCTGCCTCTCACCGTCCTCGTTTGTACACCCTCCCCTGTGCAGTCCTCCCGTCTCAATGCGCCTGGGGCTCCTTCCCCTGCTGAGCTGGACCCTGCACACCTCAAGGTGGCAGAGGTGCAGGTGATGAGGCTTGAGAAGGAGCTTGGAACCAGCCATCCAGAGGTGAGGCCTGCACCCTTCGGTTCAGGTGTTTCGGTGTTTCACCCACCGCGCGCTCAACTACCATGGGTTCTTGGTGTGCTGCTGCTGCTGCTGCTGTACCATTTACAGTTGTCCCTTTCAACCGCTCCGTCTGTGGCCCCCCAACCCCTTGCTCTGCAACTGGCCAGCTGCCTGACTCCGCCACACGCGTGCTTTTAGTGCAGGTGGGCAAGGCGTACCTGTCCCTCTCCCGCCTCTACCTGGCCGGCTGCGAGGAGAGCAGCAGCAAGCAGCTGGCGGTGGCCGCGCTGAGCCGCTCCTGGGAGATCCTCAGCGTGTGCCAGCTGGCGCTGAAGAAGCAGCCCAGCTGCACATCCTCCTTTACGTATCTCATGGACAAGATCAGGTCCGCTGAGACACACCGACCAGCAGCGGCGGCAGCCACCGCCACGCCCGCCGCCGCCGCCTCTGCGGGCGGACCGCACTCAGGAGACGTGGATGCTGCTGCAGCTTTGGGAGCGGCGGATGGCCCGCTGGCAGAGCAGCGGCCAGGGGGTGCTCCTGCTGCCACTGGGGAGGCAGCGCATGTGGCGTACAGCCCCCCGATCCTTGCTGGCCCCCGCACAACTGCTGCTCACTGACCTCCTCGCCTCTCAAGCACCTTGACCCATGTGCTCCTCTTGCACCTTGTACCAACAGCATCCTTCTTCTTCAACCGATGTGCTTTCCATGCCCTTTCTTCGCTCGCTCCCCTCCTTCTCCTCTGCTTTGCCTCTCCCCCGCCATCAGTCTCCCGAATCTTGTCTCTGCCGCTCACGCGCTGCCTTTTGCGCTGCCCTTGCTGGCCCGGTGCAATGCGTTGCCTGCCGCTGCCATACCTGCCTCCCTGCTGATTTTGACGCTGAACAGGCATTGATGCCCCTTTGTGGAAGACTCTGCTTCGTCTGGGCAGCCATTCACAGCTATTCAGAGCTACGCTGGCCTGCTTCTCTTGACGCCGCACTGCCTGCTGCTCCCTACCACCTCTCTGCGCCAGGGGCTGCAATACGCCCCGGCGCTGTGGCCTTGCAGCTCTTCCCATCTTTTTCGCCTCGTCGGCGCAAACTTGTGTGCCCTGCTGTGCCTGGCAGAAAAGTACCTGCGCTTGTGAATCCTATGCCATGGCTATCGACAGGGTTGTGGCTCTAGAGCAGGAGGACGTTTGAGAGCAAGGGACGTCACAGATGGTGCCCACAAAATTGAGTCCACAAACAAGCGAAATTGTTCAGCATCGTGATACGAGGTGGATACAAACAACGCAACGGTTCAGGTCGCAAACAGCCGAGCACTGTCAAGGGTTGGGATATGCCGCAGGGCGGGTGGGGGGCGCCGTGCAACTGCACGCCAGCGCCGGCGGCTGCCCCGGCGCGCCGCTCTCAGTGTGAAGCATGCGGCGAGCCAGTTCCCGGGTTGCTGGCTGCAGCTGGTGATCTACCATGGCGGCATTGAGAGCCTCTCTCAAATCCAGCTGCACCTCTACTTGTGCCCGCGTGCCCGCACGAAGCTGGTTGGCCGCAGCCCGATCGGCACACAGGTTGTTCAGTGCCTGCAGCGCCGCCGCCAGCATCCCACGCTGCAGCGCAGCCGCCTCTGCTGCCGCCGAGCGCGCCGCCGCTGCTGAGGTTTGGGCCTGGGGGGTCAGAGCTGCCGGCACTGCTGCGGAGGCTGCTGCACGTGCCCCTGCGCTGCTGTCGATGAGCAGGCGCAGCAGGCGCTGCACAGCGCCGTGGTGCAGCAGAGCGCCGCGTGGCTCTGTGGGCTGTGCCCTGAAGTGCGGCGGCGTGGCGGGTGGCGAAGCCGTCTCTGCATGGTTGCCAGAGCCCTGCCCCGAGTGCGGCCCGTGCCGGGCCAGCATCGACAGCCTAGCGGCCAGTTTTGCCATGCCTCCGACATCGCCCGAGCCGCCGCTGCCAGCTAAAGCGCTGCCAAAGGCGCCGCTGCCGCCTGCGCCGCTGCAGGTGCGCTGCAGGGCTGCTGACACTGACACGCGGGGGGAGAGAGCGGGCGCCTGCGCCGCCCCGCGATACGCTGCCATGTTGCCCACTGCCAGGGCCGCCGCCGCGGCGGTCTGCGGGCTGGCCTTGGCTGAATCGGCACACAGCAGCTCCAGAAGGCACACCAGCACCGGGGCCGCAGCCTGCTGCGCAAGCAGCGCGCGCATGCCATCGGCAGCTGCCGCAGCCGCAGGGTCGCTGTGCGGCGGCTCATGCATCAGGCAAGCCAGCAGCCCAGCCGCCAGCCACTTGCACTCTGCTGCAGGCTTCTGCCCGGGTGCCAGCGCCGCCTCCAGCGTGTCCAGCACCTTGTCTGCATGCCTGTGCAGGGCCGCCACCACTCCTGGCAGGCTGCCGCCGCGGCTGGGGCTGTAGCACAGGCCCCATAGCAGCTCGCAGACACGGCCAGCCACGGTGCTGCTCTCCCCGCAATCGCTGGGGCCTGCATCTCCACCATCCTCATCGCCATCATCAGCTGCCAAGGAGGCTCGGCACCGCGCCCCCTCTCCCAGGGCGGCCTCAAGCAGCAGAGGGAGGTTGGCAGGCAGCACCGCAAGCGTCTTGGCGGCCGACAGGGCTGCAAACCGCACTGCTGGCGCGTCGCTGGCAGCCGCACACACTGCTAGCACATCGGGCACAGCGCTGGCAGAGGCGTCCAGGAGCAACAGAGAGCTGGCAGCAGCACCGCTGCAGCCCTCTGCTAGCATATGCAGCAGCAGGGACAACGGCTCCCACTCAGACTCCCTGCCTCCAGCCAGCGAAGTGCCCGTGACGGCGCCCGCCGCCGGCTGACGCTGCTCCCAAAACCGCCAGAAGGCCAGCAGCGGGCGGGGGGGGAGGCGGCAGGCGGCGGCGTGAGCCGACAGTGCCTCAAGCATGCTTGCCCTGCACACAGGCAGGCAGGCAGGCAGGCAGGCAGGCAGTGCAACCATAAGCACATAAGTTTTCACATAAGTGCGTACGTGAGTGCAGACCACGTGGGCAGGTGCATGCTTGTCTAAGCCTTGATGTCTGCATAAACTGCGTTACGACCTCGGCGCATGCCCCCGACCACTTGTCAGCATTGTGGCTTGCCTGATCTCTCTCCCCTGCCACCCCAGAAAGTAAAGCGCTCTGCAGGCAGCAATGCGAAGCTCCCGCCGCTCCGCTGTCAGCTGTGACACAAGCACTTGCACGCCGCCGCACTGCGCGATGCTGGCAGCAACGTCTGCGGGAGCGGAGCGGCAAGGGAGCGTTCACGCGCGGAGTGAGGGCGAGGTTGTACATCAGTCGCAGCAGCAGCAGCGACAGCAGCCACTGGACGGCTGCTTGAGCGTTCATTTGCCATGCTACGCTGCGCCATGAGAACTTGGGCTTGGATAGCGGCATACGCCAACGGCCTCAGCCTCCCTTGCCTCAGCGTTAGACCTATCGCCTACCAGCTGCCAGCTGTGGACCAGTTCGACCCAACTGCGAGCCCTCACACACCTGCATCTCGAGCGCCCATCCTGTGCAGCATGCCACAAAGCGCCGGCTTGGCTGCCTCCAGCCCTCCCGCCTCCTCCGTCCCCTGCTGCTGCGCAGAGGGCGGCTGGCCCAGCACAAAGATGGCCAGAGGCACAGCATTGGCCTGCATTGGGTTGGGCCGGCAACGCACCAGGCGTGGCTGTCGGGATTTCGCCACAGGCAGGCAAGCAGGCTGCAGGCGGACTCATGTGCCGTGGCAGGCAGGCAGGCAGGCAGGCAGGCAGGCAGGCAGGCAGGCAGGCAGGCAGCAGGCAAAGCAGCATGTGCACCTCCCGGCAACACGTCCAGCATGCAAGGTGATGCAAGGCTGTCAGCAGGCCAGCGAAGGGCAGGCAGTGCAAGTGATATGCCTGTGCCCGCTCACCTCCCAGAGAAAATCCCGCCCATCTGCTGCTGCTGCAAGTTCCATGAGGGTCCAGGCATAGTAGGCAGCCCCACCTTCGCTTCCGCCCCCTCTCTGAGAGGCAGCGGTGCGCAGCGCAGTCAGTGCCGTATCAGCCGCCTGCTCCTTGCTGACAGGTGGTGCGGGATGGAGCGATGACGGGTAGATTCCGGGCCGCCATGTGCTGGGCAAGGGATCGGAATGTGCAGTGCCGCCACCAGCCGTTTGTGCAGCGAGGGCTGGTCCGGCACCCGTGGCTGCATCGCCAGTGGCCGCGACTGCTGGTGGCGGCGGCGCTGCTTGGGGTGGGGGAGTACCGGCAGCCGGGTTGCCGGAAGCAGCTGGTGGCTGACTTGCCTGCCACTGCCCTACATCAGGATACAGCATGCCGCCGCCACGGTTTCCTATGCCGCCGCTGCTGCTGCCAGCCTCAGCAGACCGAGCTGTATGTGATGCAGAGGGATGGGCATCATCAAAGCGCAGAAGCCCCAGCTCCGCAGCAGCTGCTGCAGCGGCGGCACTTGCTGAACTTGAGGCGCCGCCTTGGCTGCGGATCCTGGCCAGGCGCTTGCTGAAGCTGGGCAGGTCTGCGATTTTGTGTCGGTCTGCCCAGGTCGTGACCATGGACTTCAGTGCAAAGTTGCAAACGGTGGTTGTGTTGGACAGCACCTTGCCGCTCAAGGGGTCAGTGCACGGCAGGCCAGCGTCCTTGCAGCGTGCAAACCATGCCTCAATGGTGCTCCTGGAGTAACTCTGCGATCACAAGCCAAACGGTGGGTGCACGCAGTGGTTGACTGCGCAATGGCAGCGCAAACAGCTGGTGTGCCACCGTGCGCACCTGCCCGCTGTCGAGAAGAAGCACAGGGTCAAGCATGAGCTCGGCAGAAATCGGATCGATGAATTCATCCGGCGGCTCCTGCGGTGTGCCGCCGCCGGCACTGGCGCCGCCGGCGGGCGCCGCCTGGGCTGTTGGGGGGCGAGCGACTGGCGGTTCCGGGATGTGAGCCGTTCCCATTTCGAGGGCGACAACGGCTCACAGAAAAAGCTGAGCGTGAGCTCAGTCGCTCAGTCAGGCCGCCTGTCGCTCTCGTGTTGAGCTCGCCGAGTGCAGGATGCGCTGTATGTCGTAGATCGCGAGGAGCTTTGGGCTCCGCGCAAGGGGAGCCAGGGAGCGATCGAGGGCAGGCTCCTGACGGCTGGGCCAGCACAGGCAGGTTGACAATCAACCGATCGATCAAAGGTGGGATCAGTTGGCCACACCGTTGCATTTCACTGCCACCGCTGCATCTGCTGCCGCTGGAAAACAAACGGGTTCTAACATTTACACCATTGTTTGGTGCACAAGCACAGGCTGTCAGAAAATGCATCGCGGCATGAAGAGAGGAAAACGCAGGTCACATATGGAATATCTAGACTGGTAGATGAAGCAGGCATGAACGCACGCCTGGTAACGCACGCTGGCAAGGGGCAGAGGGACACAATACGCAGGTGGAAGATCAGTGCTGGCAAAAACAGGGATAAGGCGGGCTACGCTAGATGTCTGACAGTTGACATGTTGACATGCTGGCTGGTCTGCGTTGGCAATAGAGCTTTGAGGTGCCGCTCGGTGTTAAGCGCATGCGCGGCCTATCGTTGTGGTCTATTTCTGGCTGCGCTGCCGAGCCAGCAGGCTCAGCAGGGCTAGAAGCGGCTGGTTAGGGCCAGCCGCTGCATCTTGGCCTGCGGTCGGCTGATCAGCAGCAGCGTGGGAAGTGACAGCATAGCTGGTGGCTTGCTGCTGCGGCTGGCTGGCAGGGGCAGCCTGCTGCTGCTCTGGTGGCGGCATCTGCTGCAGAAGCAGCTGCAGCACTGTTGCCAGGTCTGGTGCCGGTGCCGGCTGCTCCGGGCCACGGGGCTGAGCAGACGGGGGCTGTGGAGCGACAGTAGTGGACAGCAGCAAAGGGGGCTGCTGCGGGCCTGGGTTTGACACGCTCGGCATACCGGGATTGCTGGGCGCGACGCGGCTCTGATCCAGCAACCCCTGAGCATACTGCCTCTGTTGCTGCTGCTGCTGCACCAGCTGCTGCTGCTGTTGCTGCTGCTGCTGCACCAGTTGCTGCTGCTGTTGCTGCTGCTGCTGCACCAGCTGCTGCTGCCGCTGCTGCTGCGCCTGCTGCTGCTGCGCCTGCGCCTGCTGCGCCTGCGCCTGCTGCTGCGCCTGCTGCAGCTGCGCCTGCAGCGCCAGCAAGTCGCCAAGCGGCGGCACGCCTCCGGCAGCAGCGGGTGTGCCTTTGCCGGCAAGCTGCATGCCCAGCTGCACCAGCCACATGCCCAGGTTCACTAAGCCATCCGACCCAGCAGTGTTTTCGCCGGAAGGAGGTGGTGCTGGTGCTGCCGCAGGGCCCAACCATGGTTCCGCTTTCCAACCAGTAGGCGCTGCCCCCAACAACTGGCCATAGTACGGCTGCTGTGGCTGCTGTGGCTGCTGCTGTGGCTGCTGCGCGGCAGCCCCGAAACCAGGCTGCTCCTGGTTAACCAGTGACCACAGGTTCTGCAGGGTGGCTTGGTGCGACAGCGGCGCGTCTGACCGCGGCCTGGCCGAGGGCTGCAGCGGCGAAGGCTGGGGGTGGTGGAACGCACTGCCGCTGTCGGAAGAAGAGTGGTGCTGAGCCGACAGCAGCCGCTGCAAAGCCTCCAGGGGTGGCAGCGCAGCCATGCCACCGAGCTGGCCCCCAAACACAGACTGCTGCTGCTGCTGCTGCTGCTGCTGCTGACCGTACCCTGCAGCTGCCGCCGCTGCCGCCACTGCGGCGGCCATTGCAGAGGCGGACGCACTGGGGGCATTGTTGCTGTGACGCTGCCCAGCCTGCCGGTCAGACTGGCGCTTGCGCTTTCCTGAGCCTGGGCGCGGCTCGTTATCCTCCTCCTGGCTGCCTGAGGCCGCGGGGGAGGTGATGCTGCCGTCCCCACCGCCGCCGCCACCACTGCTGCTGGAGGCGCGCTTGCCGCTCCTCACGCGGCGGCGGCGGCGCCGCCGCGCAGCATGCAAGGCGAGCTGCTCCCTGCAGCTGCGCTGGTCGCCTCTAAACGCGAGGATGGAGTGGAAGGCGCCGCACTGCAGGAAGCATTGAAAGGCAGTGTGTGAGCGGTGTGTGCGAGCTGAG
Source organism: Chlorella vulgaris (assembly GCA_023343905.1). Lineage (NCBI taxonomy): Eukaryota > Viridiplantae > Chlorophyta > Trebouxiophyceae > Chlorellales > Chlorellaceae > Chlorella > Chlorella vulgaris. The sequence goes on along the minus strand of SIDB01000011.1, from coordinate 531,514 downwards.
AGACAGGCGTCAGTGGGAGAGAGCAGCAAGAACGGCTCCACACACACTGCACCGTATGTCACTGTTCTGCGCACATACATTTCAGATCAGCAGCTCCCTCCCTGTGTGTTTCATTTCACAGTCTGCACCCCCCACCAACCTGCTGACAAAAGCGGTGTTCATCTCCGGCTATCATGACAGATGGTTGCAGTGCACATGCCTGGCAGACTCGGTAGCGCTGCGCAGCATGGCAGGCAGGAGGATGGCAGCGGAGTGACTGACACATACCACAGTTGCTGCACGTACCCTGGAGCAAGGCGGCCCCTGCTCTTACCTTGTGGTATGGCCGTTGGTCATCTAAAGCTGCACCGCAACACTGGCAGCCAGGGCCGGAGCGCAGGCAGGGGAAGGAGAGGGGTCCAGATGGCGGCGCTGCAGGTGCAGCTGCAGGCTGCTGCTCCAGCGCCGCCTCGGCCACACCTCCTGATGTTCCCGGTTGTGGTTGCTGCGGGGCAGGCTGATCCTCGGGAGCAGTCTGGTCCTCAGGAGCAGGCTGGCTCGTAGGAGTTTGCTCGTCCACAGGAGCAGGCTGGTCCCCGGGAGCAGGCTGGTCCTCAGGAGCAGGCTGCTCCTCCGTGTCTTTCGGTTGCGGCTGCACTGGTTGGTCCTGGAACCCAAGCTGCGACGTCTGCTGCTGCTCTTGAGAGCCAGGCGCAGCCGGCAGCACTGCCTCTTGATCCTCATGCCCTGCATGTGGCTGAGGTGCTGGCTGTGCTTGCTGCTGCCCTTCCTCCATGTCCCGTCGTTGCGACGATGCCTGCAAGGCCACATGCAGCACAACGCAGCGAGAGGATGTGGAGAAGCGCAACCCGGCGAGTGGTAGCGGCGAGCGGTGACGACGGCTCTACCAACAAAACGCTTTTGCGGCGGCTGCATGAACTTTCTGCGCACAATCGCACATCGTCACAGGTACGGCGGCGCAGCGAAGCACGGCCGGGCGCAGCCATAAGCAGACCCACCCCAAACGTGCGCTGACGCCGCCGCTCACGGCAGCAAAGTAGCCTGCGCCAGAACGCACGAAACTCTGACTGCCGCCGTCACTACAGGGGCCCCGAGCCTGGGCAAAAAGCACGGGCTAGACTGGCTGGCTGTTTGGGTTCACGAGGTGAGAGGGCGCCCTTGCACAGGTGCAATAGGCCTGAAATGGGTCGTTTCTTTCGTGTTTCTTTTGTGTACCGGAAAACGACGCAACTCAGCGCGATCGCGCCACTGCATGCACCAATCGACGAGGCAACGTTGGGGAACTAACCAACGGCGCCTGAGTCGCCAGCAGGCAGCCAAATGGCCAAGTGACAGGTGTGGCAAGTTGCAGCTCGTCACCGGTTTGGACCAGCAGCTGCTGAATGGCCAACTGAATGGCTAAACAGATGGAGCATCATCTCAACGTGATTGTGCCAGACACATTTGCTATTACAGCAGAGGCAAGATCGCTACAATATGCACACCTGCACGTAGGCACTTTGGGGGGCAGCATGGAGTGGCATCGTACCGTGCAATTTGGTACGGTACAGGCCTGTCTGCTGCATTAGTGCAGTCTAACGGGCCTCAGGAATCAAACAAGACGACCACAGCAGTGCTCTGCCATCAGCCAAAAGGGGGAAGAGCCCATCTCCGCAAAAAGGAGCAGAAACCAGGGCATGGCGATTGCAATGTTACGAGTACATGTAAAGAAGAAGCTATCCATTCTAGAGGGCACGCTACACTCCCAGCACCAAGAGCTGCCTGCTCACTTCCTGAACCAGAGGACGCCGTCCCCGGGCGTGTCTGGGGCGACATACCTGCAGCCAATCAACAACCAGCAGCCTGGGCACGCGCTAAGCAAGCAAGCATGCATCTGCCTGCCGCCCCTATGCAGCCAAACTGGGAGCCCATTGCACAGCGAGCCGTGGCAAGCACATGCAAACAAGCCAGAAAATTGAGACGGAGTCCCATCTGCCCACCTGCAGCTGCCAAAGTCCTGCCAGATGGCTTGCAGCAGGGGGCGCGAATCGGAGCGGTAGTAATCACCCAGCACAGGCTTCAGCGCCTCAGTGGCTTCCTGTGAAGGGCGAGGCACGCAAGAGCAAGGGGGGAGGTCCATCAGCTGTCACTGCTGCAGGTGCACTGTCAGCTGCGGCTGCCGGTGAATGGCGCAGCCACGGCCAGCGCCGCATCACAAGCTGCATGCTGGCAAGCCCGCACTCTGCAGCAGCCAGCGCACAGGCGTAGCCGTGTGCTGCGTGGCCTACCTGGGCGTGGTAGTGCGGCATCTGGGAGAAGAGGTGGTGGGCGACATGCGTGTCTGCAATGTGGTGGTGCAGCGTGTTGAGCAGCCAGCCGTAGTCGCGGTCCACGGTGGTGAGTGCGCCGCGCAGCCAGTCCCACTCATCCTCGCCGTAATGCGGCAGCTCTGCAGCAGCAGTGGCGGGGTGGAGGCACTCTGGGTGGAGGTAGCTACTCAGGTATAAAATGGCAAGGAGGCAGGGTCGAACAACGCAATATCAAACAGCGCAGCTCGCGCACAGCAAGGATATGATGGATGTGATCTCCTGTTGCCTTGGAGACACATAGGCGTAAACACAAAGCAGAGTGACGGAGGGTGGAGCAGCGGAGCAACTGCAAGGGGCTGCGCTAGCTGGGGAAGCCGCCCCGCCTGCCAAGCACCCACATGGCTGCAGTGCTGTTGCACAGCTGCAGCACCACCCGCCCAGCTGCAGCACCGGTGCAGATGCTGTGCCAGCCCAGTCCCTCACACCACGCGCCCGGCAGGCATGACACACATGCATCGCTCTGTCCTTCTCAAGAAGGTGCCTGCCTCACCGGGATGTGAGTGCTGCAGCATCGTAATTGTGACCAACCAAAAGTTCACCACGAGGTATGGCACCAGCCAGGTCTTGACGAGCCACGCCCAGCCCAAGGAAGCCGCCAGCTGTACAGGGAGGCGGCACACGCGGGCACAGGCACGCTCAGTCACACACGCAGACAGAGATGCTGCCGAATTGCGTTGGCGACTGCCTGGTTGCAGCTCACAGGTCGACCAGAATGCGCAAACTCTTCGTCGCACGGAAGAGCCGCAGCGCAGGTGAGCAGGCCGTTTAAGACACGCTTGAAGTTTGAGGCAGGTGAGGAAGCTGGGTCATGTTGCTCAGCATGGCCGATGCACAGCTGCTGCTGGGGCAGGACTGAGACAGCCACCAGCTGTTCACACCCGATCAATCACTGAATGATGCAAGCGACCTGCCTTCCCACTTGAGCCCAGCCCACCCACCTGCCGCAGGCCACAAAGCACAGCAACCAGCGCAGCATCGCTCACAGCCACCTCCACACGCTCGCGCTTGCTGCAGGGCAGGTGGGCAGTACACATGCTGCCATTTCAGGTGCTGAGCACCGCAGCAAGCTCAGCAGGGCTGCACATCTGCACAGCTACACACCATAAAGCCAAACAAGAAGTGCACACACCAAGCGCACACCAGCAACCAAGCACAAACTCGGGCGCGCAGGTGACCTGGACCCAGCTCTCTCATGCACCCCCACAGCAACAGCACACCCACCAATCAATTGGTCTTTACTCGACAAAATTCAAACCAGCCCTACCTGAAAATGGGCGACCACGGATCAAAGTGGTTGACCCAGCTCTTCTCATACGGGCGGCTGGCAACGTTGAACGCCAGGTACAGCGGCCAGCCCAGGGTCAGAGTGATGAACAGCTTGACGAGGCTGCAGGCACGTGGCGGCAGCAGAAGCAGAGCCCGAGTTCTATTGCTGCTGCAGAGTATCCAGCAAGTGACCATCCAGACGGAGGCTGTGCGGTAAGCAGCTACGCGGGGGTGGTAGCTAGACAGAAGCTTGACAGGACGGCGTCGCGGGAGTGCACCAAGTTGCACGGGGCTGTGTTGGCTTTTTCCTGTTGAAAAACGTGTTGAGATTCGACAGGTACTTTCTATCCATCTTGGGAGCTCACCGGATGGGCCAGGCCTGCTCCAGCTCCCACTTGTCGCTCACCTCCTCCCTCGTGGGCGGCACAAACACCTGAACCAGGGTTTGCGCACAGAGGGTGCATAACAGCGGCGTTAATTTCACCAGCACCAGCACCAGCACCGGCACCAGCACCAGCACCAGCACCAGCACCAGCACCAGCACCAGCACCAGCACCAACATCAACAGCAGAGGCGGCAATGCCCTCACAACAGACAACGCCTCCTCCGCACCTCGTCTTTCACCACGTTGCCGGTGTTGGAGTGGTGGCGACGGTGGCTGTGCTTCCAGGAGTAGTAGGGTACCAGCAGGAGGGAGTGCAGCACCAGCCCCACACCATCGTTCACTGCCTGGTAGTTGGAGAAGGCCTGGTGGCCGCACTCGTGAGCGATGACCTGCACAGGTGCACAGCAGGGCCCTTTTAAAGTGCGCGCCAGGCACAGATGCTCAAGCAGAAAGAAAGGCGGCGACGCTACAACGGGAGATACCGCGCAGGCACTGGCACACAACAGCATGAGGGGAGCACACGTAATCCGTGGTGCAGCAAGGGAAGCAATGATGCAGTGCACTACAGAAGGGCGGGAAGCTCTGTCGCTTCAAACATCCGTCCCCAGCCACCCACCCAGATCCCGGTGGCGACGGCGCCCGCCAGATACCAGTACGCAGGCCAGAGGGCCAGCCAGCGCACGGCGGCGGGCACTGGAGCCGCATCAATGAAAGTGGAGGCCCACACGAGAGCCGCCAGCGCCAGCAGGTCTGCCGCCAGATATGCGCAGGAGCGAGGCAGGCTGCGCTGCCAGCAGTGCGCGGGGATCGCCTTGCGCAGGGTGCTGACGGAGAAGGCGGGCTTGGTGTTGACTGGCTGGCGGGTCCAGCCGCCGGGCTGTTGGTAAAGGACGGCGGCGCCAGAGAGCGGCGCGTGAGCCTGAGGCGGGAGCGCGGAGCGGGCAAGCGGCGGCTGCCACAGAAGTGACAGTTACCACAGGCATGCTTTTTCCCTTACAGGCGAGCTGCTTACCGAGGGAGCCCGCCGGGTTGCAGCCATCTCTCTTCTGCTGCTACTGGTCAACAGCCCAGCGTCCCAGCAATACCAGATGGGCTTGCAGAAGCCAGATGAGCAGCGTGCATCCAGTGGCGGCCTGCATTTATCTGCATCGCCGCCACGCTGGCTGGCGGATGGCGGCGTAGCCTTTTCTCAAGTCCTTTGGAGGCTTGAACCACCCTTGCCATTTCACGATACTTGCATTGGGATGGTCATACGGCCCACGCTGTTCTTCTGGAGCGTGGCAGCGCTGACGGCCGCAGGCATCTACGCCATTCACTCCACGCAAGTAGAGGAGCGCGAGGTGAGCTGCTCCCGGTGCATCACACGATGCGCCGCCTCCATCGCTGCCTTCCACCTCGCGCCGCCGCTGCTGCCGCGTCGAAGCGCGCTGCTGCATCTTCATTCCGCGCTGCAGAAGCTGCACATGGGCGTGATCCGAGATGAGGTAATGTACAAGAAGAAGAAGGCACAAATGTTGGCGGGGGAGCTGCATCCTGCACAGCCCAGTACTTCACGATAGCACCCGGCGGCGGTGCACCGTCAACGCCCTCTGTTCAGCGGTGTTGCCGCCACCTCATGCTTCTGTTGTTTAGCGCATTGCCACATTGTACCTTTACCTGTGCCTGTTCATCGCTGGCTGCCAAGTGCTGGCTCCAGTGAGCTGTATACGACACAACACCGCACTTTTACTAAAGCGTGCTGCCAGCCAACTTTTGCTTACAATCTGAAGGAAGCAGGCAGGACTTTATCCTTCTGATTATCTTACAATAACAGGCTGGAAGTCACACATCAGGAATGGCAATGACTCAGCAGCCCTTGGAATGTCTGGCTGGCCAGCAATGCATGGCTATCCCTGAGCTCCCAACCCACTCGGAAGCCGCCGTTGGTGCTGTCATTGTTGAGTGCGGCAAGCTTCAGCCTGCCGCAAAACACGTACGGTGAGCTGCCCGCTCGCACAAAGAGCAGCACGGCCTTCTGCTGCATCGGCTGGCTGCCATCGCCAGCTGCACCCGGGTCATGGTCTGGGTCTGGCCCAGCCGCACCATCCTCACTGGCGCCAGCTGGCACAGCTGACACAGACGCAGGCTCCGCAGCTGCTGCCAGCAGGCGCTGCACAGCGGGGTGGTCCAGTGTGCGGCCCCTACCAGGCCACCAGGTCATCACAAGTCGCCTGAACCGTTGCGAGCCCTGCCAAAGGGCAGCATGCTGCTCCTCGACAGCCTTTGCGGCAGCCAAATATGCCGCACCTCCCCCACTGCCTGCTGCTGCTGCGGCAGCTGCTGGGGCTGCGGCAACTGCCGGCGAGGCGGCTCCAGGTGCAGCAGCAGGCTGGGGTTGAAGCTCACCAGCAGGCTGATTCAGCGAGGCTGGCCATGAAGAAGGATCATCATCACCAGCAGGAGGGTCAGCAGCTGGCAGCCACAGAAACTCATTTGGGTATGCGGGGCGGCGGCCCGGCTCAGGCAAGCTCACAAACAGGAGGAAAGCGTTGCGCCACTCCAGCAGGCCGCCGCAGCCGCGAGGGAAGCTGCAACGGAAGCAGGGGTGGGTGGGCAAGAGGGGTGGGGTTGTCGGTGAATGGGCAGAGTCAATTTGGTGGGACAGAGACAAGACCAGGCATGCAGTCCTGTTGTGTGTAACACGGCACCGTCCTGGTGCCCTGCCCCTATCAGCTGCTGGTTGGCAGCTAGCGGCAGGCGATGCACCCACGGCCACGCGCGCAATCGCGCTGCCAAGGCCGCCGTACACTTCAAGGATGCATTGCCACTCCAAGGCCCAGGCAAAACGCATCAACAGTACAGGGCACTGCATGAGCAGCATCTCCTCGTCCTCCTCCTCGGCAGCAGCAGCAGGAGCAGAGCAACGCTAGTGCGCTTTAGACACAGCCTCAGAAGGCTCCTCCTGCCCCTCCACCTTGCGCCGCCCTCGCCCTCCCCCTTTTTCTCCATCTCCTGCTCCTCCTCTTCAGCAGCAGCAGCAGCACTCACCTCGGTGTGCGCCCCGACTCCTGCCGCCCGCTGTGCGCCGCCGCTGCACGGACCACCGCCGCCTTGCCGCCCTGTGGCAGCTGCCTGCCCAAGTAGGTGGCCAGCAGGTACTCGCAGTTCACATCTAGCTGTTGCGTCTGACCCTGCCGCGCCTGCCGCACCTCGCCCTTAGATGCAAGGCCCGCCTGCTGGCGTGCTGTGCTGCCGGCTGCTGTACCGCTGCTGGCACTGCGAGCGGCCGGCCTGGAGGCATCGCCACCTCTGCTGCTCCAGCGTCGGCTGGCACGCTTGCTTGGGTGGAAAGCAGCAACGTCTACCAGGCCTCCTGAGAGGTGAGAGACCCAGAAGGCAGTATCCAAGCCCGGGCGCTTTGCCAGAAGGGAGCTGTACAGCGCCACCAAAGCGTGCGCGTCAGCGGCGGCGTACTGCAGCTGCGCCGCCGACAGCGGGCGCTCGCCCCACTCGCTGCACTGCTGGGATTTGTCCAGGGGCCGGCGCAGCACCAGCTCGCACAGTGCGCTGAGGCTCAAGTGGCAGCGTGTGGAAGGCAGGCGGTGGCCTAGGGCGGATCGAGCCAGCAGCAGCACATCCACGTGCGACCTGCAGCAGAGAAAGCAGCAGCAGGCAGGCAGAACTGGCAAATTGACCTTCCATGCTGTGCACTGGCGGCCTACTGCCGAGCATGCAGTCCACTTTTTAGGCGCGGCTTTTAGGGCCGTGTGTGCAGGGCAGTACCTGCATGAGCCTGGGCTCAATCAGTTGTCCAAGCGCAACATGCCCCGCAGGCAGATAGCCAGGCAGCCAGTCAACCTCAGCCGCTGCACAGGCAGGCACACTGCTTGCTGCCCAGCCCAACCAATGCTTGCCGCCACTTGACCCTCACCTTAGGGGCAGAGGGCCCTCGCCGCCGCAGCAGGGGAGGTGTGGATAGCTCTCGCACAGCCTCTTCAGGTCTGTGCTCAACCCGAACCCGGCTTTGATGATGCTGGCGTCGCCCCACAGCCGGGCCAGCAGGTGGCTCAGCTGCCGCTCCAGGCACGTCAGCTGCTGCTGCTGCGCCGGCTGCTGACCTCGCTGCCTCGATTCTTGTTGCCCCTGCTCCTGCTGCTGTTGCTGCGCTCCCTGCTGCTGCTGCTGGTGCTGCTCCTGCTTCTGTTGTTGCGCTGCCTGCTGCTGCTGTTCTGCTTCCTGCTGCTGCCGTTCCAAGCTGGAGTCACCGTCGCCACTACCGCCACCCAACCCTGCTTCGCTGGCGGTGCTGCTGGCCACGCTGGGGATCCTGCTCTGTCCCCAGCTGCTACACAGCGCCAGCAGGTCAAGCAGGAACACAGCGTCAGGGGTGGCCAGCTGCAGCAGGCTGACAGGCGTGTGCGCCTCCCCTCGGCCGTACGGCTGCCACTCAGCATCCAGGCCCACGACTAAACGGTAGCCCGTGCCTGCTCCGACAGCAGCACTGCTGTGGGGCATTGCACTGATGCCAGGGCCCTGGGGGTGCGCATCAGCCTCAGCCTGGGCCTTAGGTGCGGTACCGCCGGCACAGCTGCCAAAGAGAGCCGCCTCCAGCTGCAGCAGCCCAGCCTCAGAGTCCACCAGCACCAGCCGCTCCTCCACCGCCGCCGGCAGCCGGTAGCAGCCAGCATCAACCGGGACGGAGCTTCCTGCCGCCTGCCTGCCTGCCAGCGAGGCAGCTGTACCAGCAGCAGGAGTACCGCCTGTACTGCCGACCCCAGCGGCCGCAGGCCCTGCTAAAAAATCGGCTCCGGCCCCTGCCGCTGCTGCAGGTGGTGTGTTAATGAGCTGGATGGAGTGAACCACCACATCACACACAGTCCTGCATTTAGAGGTGGCAGCAAGCGGCCCCAAAGCTCAGCGTTCTAGCGGCGCACAACAACACATGGCATGGGAGGCGGCGCAGCCTTGCCTGCCACCAGCAGGACAAGCACGGCCGCAGCATGTTGGCAGACAGGCAGGCTGGCAGACGCCTGCTGCGTATACCCAGCATGCTTTCACTCTTTCATTTCTGGCTTCCCTCAAAACTTACAAGATACATCACCAGCACCAGACTTACCGAGGGCCCTGGGAACCGCCGCCGCTGCCAGCCTTCTGCAGGTGCGGCTGCACCCGGCCCCTCGCCCGCACCGCCTGTCCAGGCCTGAGCGACCGCAGCAGCTCCGCAGCAGCCTCGCTGCACAGCAAAGGGCAGGCGGGGGACATCAGCCATGGTTTACGCCGCTGCCGGTGGCTGGATCCAGCACGCAAAGCTGCAACCAGCGCCGGGTGTTCGCTAGACTGCTGCTTGCAACCGACCAGAGAGCAAGTTGTGAGGTGGACAAGCAGCCAGCAGGAGGGTTGCAGGATGCTGACCAGGCAGCCAAACCCAGCCCACCCACCTGCCAAGCGAATGTTCCAACGTTCGTCCCAAGATGAGCTGCACCTCACACGCCTCGCCGCTCTCTGGGTGGCGCCACAGGCGGCGCAGGAAGGTGGCACTGCCGGCCCTGGTGGTACTGCCAGTCCCGCCACTGCTGGGGTCTTTGCTGCCGGTACTGCCATTGGTACCGCTGCTTGCTGCGCCGCCGCTGCCCGCCGCTGCATCCAGCGGCACCAGGTTGGCAAACAGCAGCACCTTTGCGATCTTGCGACGCTGTGCTATCAAGCCCTCAATCATCACGTCTACCTCCCCCGCCTGCCATGGCTCAGGCAACGCCGCCGCCTGCGCTCCTGCCACAGCAACTGCTACCGCCGCACCGCCGCGGGGGGCATCACCGTCACCACCAGCACCAGCATCAGCTGGACCACTGCCGCCGCTGTGCACAACGTGCCAAGCAGCACTGCCACTGTGCTTCGCGGCGGCGCTGCTGGTCAGGCTGATGTCGACAACCGTGGCTCCTGCCGCTCGAACAAGCTCCTGAACCGACATTGCCAGCTCAGCATCCTCGCTGCCGCCGCCAGCGTAGCAGGCGGCGTAGGCGGTGACAGCTGAGTCGACTATGACAGGCAGCCGCCGACGGTGGCCGAATGGCGGCACGCTCCCGACAGAGTACCCGCACAGCTGCACAAGGCTGCCGGCAGGTGCAAGTTTGACACGTGAACGTTTTGTGTGCAGTAGCTCAGCCAGGCTGCGCTCGTCGGCGCGAGCACTCAGCGGCAGCACGAGAATCTGCAGGCAGGAAGAACAGAGACACTCAGCAGTGTAGTGTGCCACGCACTATCTCAGCCCATGTATCCTCCCTTAGCTCACCACGGGATGGCTGCCAACCAGGAAAAGCAGGGACTTGACTTCTATGCAGCCGGGCGGTGCAGGGGCGCCATTCAGTGGAGGCACGATTGCCCCGACAATGCTGTGCTGCTGCATATATGCCTGGAGGTCGGCAGGGCTGAGAGGCGTGTCGTCCTCCTGTCCTGGCAGGCACGCTGGATTCAGTTGACTCGGTTCGGTGGCAAGGGCGGCTTCCGCCGGTTCATCGGCGGCAATGGGGGAGGTGTCGGAGGTGGTAGTCACCGCTGCATTCCTCTGATGGTAGTACGAGGCTTGCATTCTTGTTCGGCGCCGCTCACGCCAGCCAGTTCGGTAAGTCACCCCCGCCGAACAGCAACTTGCCCGCATGAAGTCGGGAGGACGCAGAGTGGACGCCATGACAGCCTCACAGGCAGGAGCTGAGCGGCGATCGCTCGATCACTTGGACAGAAGATGGAAGCGGCGGCGCGCCCGCTGGCGTGTTGGCGATCTCAGGATTTCACCATGCAGCATCTGTCTGCCTCACAGTTCGGCTATGTGATAAGCATGGATTGTTGCTTGTAACGTTCTACGAGTCACGCATCACAGCAGCAATGCGCTGCTGCAGCCCCGCAACCAGCATCGCATTCCTTGCTGCCCACGCCGCCACTGCTGCCGCCGAGTCTGTCGCCGCCGTTACTGCGCCACCAGGGGTCCGCCCACGGCTACCTGCCAGCACGGTACTGGACGTGTGGCGCTGCAGTGCACACAGCTCTGTGCCGCTGGCATTCCACAAGCGCCGCTGTTGGTCTGGCACCCCTCGGTGCACATCCCTGCAGCACGGCGTTGGATGCAGGCAGATAGAGCAGACAAATCAGAGCCGAAAGCCATAAAGCTTTCATCGATAGCAGCAGCAAAGCAAAGAGAAAACAAGGGAAGGGAAGAGTTACTGGTGCAGCACATGGTGGGGTCAGTAGTCAGGAAGCAGCAGCAACAGCAGCACCTGATGGTGACAATGCTGCCCACATCGCCGGCAGGGTCCAGCCAGTCGAGCTGAGCTGAGCTGGCGACCAGCTGCACGGCAAGCAGCCAGGGTGCCTGCTGCTCTCCCTGCTGCTGCTGCTGAGGAGGAGCCTTTTCAGGCTGTGTCTGAAGAGCACCAGCACTACCCCCAGGGTGCTTCTGCGGGACTGGTGAAGGCGGTACAGGCTCGCCAAAAGCCGCAAGCACAGCTGTAATGGCAGCACGCACAAGAGCCGCCGCCGCTGCCTCTTCGTCTCCTGCTCCCGCTGCTGCTGCTGCTGCTGTTGCTTCCAGGCCGCGACCTGCCAGCGCAGCATGGCGCCGCTGCTGCTGCTGCGCTTCCTGCTGCTGTTGCTGCCGTTGGTCGTCAGGCAGGGTGTGGTCAGCAAAGAACAGCCACTGAAACGTCTTGCCAGTGCGACCTGCAGCACAACAACATTCACACTTTCACACTGGAAGGTCAGGGAGGGCGTTGCCTCGGTGCCCGGTGTGGCAGCGGAGCAAGCTGGCAACAGTCAGGCACTGCACGCTTTGCACGCAACAACATGGCAGAACAGATGGCCGGCTGGCCGGCTGGCATGTGCGTGTTGCTGTGGCACAGGTGCCGCACCGTTTCCCAGGGGGCTCGCGCCCAGCAGCAGCCCTGTGAAGTCAAACACGGCAGCAGGAGGGGCGCCCGCGACCTGCGCCAGGGTCAGCTGCGCACGCGGCTGCAGGCGCAAAGGGAGGGATGGCGGCAAGCAGGCAGGCGGGGCGGGAGCAGGTAGGGTTGGAGGCAGTGGTGCATTGGAATACGATGTAGAGACAGCGAATGACCAACCATCGACCAGTGCAGAAGCCCCTTCGGAGGCGGGAGCCAGCTGTGCATCAAATATACATCGATGAATGAACGTGCAACTGAGGTGCCTGCTCACATTTGGTCTGCACAGCAGCTCTGGGGGCAGCGCCGCCGCGCTGGTGGCGCACTCTATCCACCTCGTGCTCTTGCTGCTCTTGAGCTCCACACCGCAGCCCCCCCTGCATGGCAGAGCAAAGCCGAGTCAAATTGAGCTGCTTGTTGCGAGTGACTGTCCAGAGAGCCCCTCCAGCCCCTCAGTAGGTGGCTGCAGTTCGGCCCAACCCCAAGAGGCAAGTTGCAGGTGCTGAAGAGCTTCTTGCACAAGAGCTTGCTGGCGTGCTGTAAACGCACGGCTGCCAACATCCGCCCGCCCGAGAAGCGGCACCTGGCCACCCCTCACCGCTGCTTGAAGGTCTGTGCTACCAGCTGGGTGACTCGATACACGCCGCCCTCAGCCACCTGCTCCGCGAGCTGCTCGGCAGCCCCCCAGTATCTGAGGGAAGAAGGGAGAGGAAGTGCACACGGACAGTGGACACCACAGTGTGGCATGCATGCACGGCGCGCAGCCAACATGCCAACAGCAGCTCAAGAAGACGAAAGGCAGCAACAGTGAGGCAGCTGAAGCCATGGCCAGGAGACGGCTGACGGCAGCTGACGGCAGCCTGTAACTCACGTGATGAATGCGGTGGCCGGCTGCCACCCCTGGCGGCCCCCTGGCCGGCGGTCAGCCACCGATGCGTGTAGCACCTCCCCCACCTGCACCATAAGGAGCATTGCAAGACAGGCAGTACGGGATTATTGCAAGACAGGCACAGCACGAAGGGGATTCGGCAATCAATCACACAGGCAAATACAGGGCTGGATGCTTTGCTGGCGCGGCGACGCACAGGCGACAGCTGCTACACAGCACTGCCTGCAAGAGCAAGACCGGGGTCTCAGCACCCAGCTGGCGGTACCTGTACCAGTCGGCAGTACAGAGCACGTACCTGCAGCTCAACAAAGTCCTGGCTGCGCTCGTGCATGCTGCCGGCCTGCAGGCAGCGCTCGCGCATCAGCTCCTGCTGCTTGGACTGCAGCTGGGCCTGCCGCTTCTCGACATACCTGCACGCAGGCGTGCAGCACATGAGCGTGTTGATGCTTAGGTGAGGGTAAGGGAAATGCTAAGGTCTTAAGCCAAGCTGGAGGCTGCCTTCAAGTGAGGATTTGTTGATTGCTGTACTGTAGTGTGCCGCCGTGCAAGCGCAGCTCACGTCTGCAGCGCCCGCTGGTCTTCTGAGCTCAGGGAGGCAGCCAGGCCCTCACCGCCGCCGCCGCCGCTGCCGCCGCCCGACTGCTCCACCACTATCGAGGCATACACCAGGTCCACTGCAGGGGGATCAACAGAAGGGAGCGCACAGGGTCTAGAACGAATCAAACACAAAACAATGATGTGCATGAAACTGTTCATAAAAATGTAAACTCCATGAGAAGCACTTGGTGCCGTCATACAGGGTGCAGACACGGGCGCTGGCTGCTGCTGCCAGCAGCCCCAGGGGGAAGGCGGTCCCAGCTCCTTGTCACTAGGACGGCTCTCCTGCCGCAAAGCCAGATGCTGCAGCAGCTGAAGACGACCGAACACAGGCGGCCATGGACTCACTGTGGGTCAAGCCGCCCTTCTTGCCACGCTGCAGCCAGGACTGGCAATCTTGCAGCTCCTGCCTCTGCACCTCTGCCGATACCTCGGCACCCAGCCGCTCTGACGCCGCCTCTGCACACACATACACAGCAGCAGCAGTAGCAGCGGCAGCGGTTGAAGAAGAGTTAGCTGACGCCAGGCTCGGGGGCTAGTGTGCTGGATGCAGAACAGCTGCTGCCCTCTCCCGCCCCGCCTCTTCTTTAGTCTTGATGCATCATCACTTGTGTGTAATAGGCAAACACCAGGAGCACCTGCAGGTCATCACAGCTGCACCAAGTAGCACATGCTTGCACGCCTGCAACCCCGCCACAACCGCCCTAGCTCACCCTGGCTGCGCTCTTGAGCAGCCAGCTGGCGAGGGGTCTGCACCACCCGGCTGTTGTCCGGGTAGAAGCTGCAGGTGAGGTGAGGGTATATCCTGCAAGCAACAACACATTGCACACACACACGCACACCTTAGCGCAGGAGGGCAGTCAGCAGCAGCGGCTGAGGACAGGCGCAAACTACAGGCACACGCCACAGCCAGACACACAGAACAGCTGAGAACGGTGGGACCCTTGGTTTATTGAAGCAAGGCCCTGAAAGGAGGTGTGCAGAAACCCTCCAACAGCACTGCCAAGTGCTGAGTTAGGGCCGCACCTATGCACCACCACCAATGTCTGGGGCAGAGCACCACCAGCCTCATCGAAGCAGCTCAGCGGCACATACGCGCTGCGCTGGCGCAGGCGGCCAAGCTTGGTGCCAGCCTGCATGCGGTGTGTGCCGTTGGCGCCGATTCGAAGCACGGCTGCACTTGCATTGGAGGGATGGGAACGCAGGGTGAAGGGTCCAGGCTTCCTCTTGAGATGTGTGGCACGGCTGGCAGCAGGCTGGGACTGCAACTGCTACACGGACAAGCCATACAAAACTTTGACACATCACAGCTTTAGCAAACTTGGGAATGCAGTGAAAGCTGCATGTGCGCCAGCCAGACCTGTGCCTGCAGCCTCAAGCGGGTCAGCCGGGCCTGGGGAAGTCAGCTCTGCACCACAGATGCGCAGCTTGTTGCCTGCGAGCACCCACAAAGAAGCAGCGGCAGGGGCAGGCAGAAAGCGGCATCAGGCACCGGCACGCACGACTGCGCAAGGCGGCCTGCTTGATAGATAGGAGTGGCAGCCAGGGGGGATGCGACCAGCAGCCCGCTGTGCAGGCACAAGCTACGGACACCGGCAGACATACGGTGCCGAGACTGGCAAGCCAACAGGATCACTGCACACACACACAGCGTGCAAGGCAGGCAGACCTTGACTAATGCGGCCCTGCCGCGCTAGCTGCGTCAGCCGCTCATCGCCCGCAGCCCGGATCCAGTACCAGCCATCAGTCAGCATCAGCTGCAGCGAAGCAAACAGGGCCGACGTTTCGAGCCAAGCCCAAGTGCGGCTGTTGGGGCAGGCTGCACAATATACAACAGGCCAAGGACAACACAGTCAGAGCAGGGCACTCACTGTGACCACGGGAGCGTCCTGCCCGGTACCACCGCCACCGCGGCCCCCCCGCCGGCCCTGCTCCCGCGGCGGCTGCTGCAGCTGCCGCTGCCGCTGCTGCTGGTGCTGCTCACGGGGTGTGCCATTATTTGGGGGAGGCAGATGCACTGAAGCCACCATGAGAACCATCGCTGCTGCAGCTGTTTCGTCGTGCTGCAGCACCGCCTTCAGCAGGGGCCGGTGGCCCTTGTTGAATTCACGCTCGTACCTGCAGGCAGCAATCCAGGATATTGGTTGCACACACATGCATGCGAGCGGCGGCGTGAGTGGCCGTGGGGAGGAGATGCAAAGCATCAAGACGGTGCACTGTGTGCAGTGCAAGTTGATGCAGGCAAGGCACGCCCGACAGCACCAGTCTGAGGCGGCAGGGCCTCGGCAGGCTCTGGCATACGTCCAATAACAAAAGCTGGCCGTGTGCAGCTGCGCGAAAACACGACAGCCGGTGGCCTGCAGGCAGTGTCTACCCACCTGAGCTTCAGCTCATCGAGCACCACAGCTGCGGTCAGCAGAGTGGGAGGCCTGCAGCCGCAGTCGATGCCTCCAGAAGCCAGCAGCTGCAGGCGGGCCAACTTCCACACCACCCAACGATAGTGGTTGGCCACCCAGGCCTCAGTCGCATATGCGGGGTTGGCGCCTGCCTCCACCAACTGCTGACGCAGCTCTTGCCAGCCAAGCAGCAGCGGCACAGTATGCGCTTCGGCCAGCTGATCTACCGGCTGCCCTGGCTGCCCTGGTGCGGCAGCCCCAGCCGTCACCGCATGCATGGCGTGGTTGGGTGAGCCAGTGCCGCCGGCTGGCGCAGCTGCTGCCGACACATCTGGCACCTTGAATTCCGTGCAGGTGGTGCTGTCCAGAGGCAGCTCTGTTGCATGCTGCTGCTGCTGCTGACCCTGCTGCTGCTGCTGGTGATGGCCCTGCTGTGCTCCTTGCTCAGCAGCCGCCATCAGCCGCTTCAGCAGTGTGCTGTGCAAGTCGTGCAGCTGCACTGCCGGGCAGGGAGGCTCCACGGCGCCCCCGCCTGCGCCCGCGCCGCCACCCAGCCTGCTGGCCTTCATGCCAGGTGCCTTGAACTTGCGACCAGAGGTGTCGGCGGCCACTGGCGTCACAAAGGCACGGCGGCGCTTGCTTCTGCCACTCAGGCGGCCTGTGGACGCAGGCCCGGCTGCGACCCTGCAGCGGGGGTGGCAGCAATCCAGAATGCAGCATCTAGCAAGCAGGGAGCAAAGCTGTGTGCGGCTTCCCACAGACACAGAGTGAAGCCAGGCCGCTCACCTGCGTAGGGCAGCAGCCTTGCCCAGCGCCGGAGCAGAGGCGGGCGTGGCCGCGGCAGCGCCAGCTGTGCGGCCCAAGCAACCAGCAGCGGGTGTCTGCCCGCCACCATTGGAGCCATCGTCTGCGACTGCCGACTCCTCTGCGACTGATGCCCCTGCAGGGTTTGCTGCTTGTGGTGTTGTTCCACCTGGAAGTGATGCCCGAGTCCTCAGCAACTGCTTGCGCAGCTGGGGAGTCGAGTCGCCGCCGCCAGCAGCCCCGGCAGCTAGCACAGGCTGCACGCCATTCTCGCTTGCGTTCTCGGTGTCGCTAAACTGCTGCTGCGCTGCTCGCAGGCGGGCCGCCGACACAGTGACTGCAGTGCCGCAACCGGTGCTAAAACCCAAAACCGGTACCTGTGCTGCCAACGCCTGCTGGTGCGGCTGCTGCTCCTCAGGGCTGCTGGCGTCAAACCCAAATCTCTGCTGTGCCGCTTGCAGGTTGGCGGCCGAGACAGTGACTGCTGCTCCCCTGCCGGTGGTGAAGCCCAGCATTTGAGCCTGCGGTGGCTGCACCTGCTGCTGCTGCTGCTGCTGCTGCTGGTGTGGCTCCGCGTCTTCAAGAGGTTGATCGATGCAGGCTGTTGCATGCTGCTGCTTGCCACCAACTGATGTCTCAGCCTGCCCAACTGCGCCTGGCAAGACTAGACTAATGTTGGCAGCGGCGCCGCCGTTGCTGCCAGCAGCAGCAGCAGCTTGTGCCAGCGGCTGGGCAGCACCCTCAGGCACCTCATCGAGGCCTGCGGGCGCATCACTGGCGCAGCGCTGCTGCTGTCGCTTGGCCCCAGGTGATGCAAGGTGTGCAGCTTCTGCCTGCGGCCCCTGCCCCTGCCCCACTGCGCCAACCTCCCGCCGCCTCTTGCCGCCAGACAAAGGGGCCTCTGAAATGCCAGTCTCACTCTCACTGATGCTTGCTACCGCTGTCAAAGTCAGTCCTGTTGTAGGCGGAGCTGGCTGGCCAAGAGGCTGCCGCTGCGCCTCTAGCTGTTGCTGCTGCTGGCCTGCTTCTCCTGCAGCCTGCCTGTCGCCAAGCGCGGCTGCCTCGGCTGCCTGCAGCTGCTGAGCAGTCTCAAGGCTCATCGCCTCTGCTGAGCCGCTAGCAGGCACTTCAGCCGCCGTATGGCTGCCGCGGCGCAACGCCAGATGACCCTCTGCAGTGGCCTCAGCTGAAGCCACTGGTGGCTGAGGGTGAGGAGGCACCACGCCCTCCTGCTCATCACGCGGCTGCTGCTGCTGCTGCTTTGCCTGACAGACGGGCCGCTGAACAGGCAGGTCACGTGGCTCCTGCTGGCCAGCATCCACCATCCCCAGGTCTCTCATCAGTGAGGCTTGCAGGTCGGTACGGCCGGCTCCTGCACAGCAAGGCAGGCACTGCCAGCAGTCGTGAGCAGCAGAAAAGCAACAGAAAGGCAGCAAGCCTACATACACGCACGCGCTGCAACACAACTTTGCAGCAACACAAGCAACAGTGCCTACCCGCCCCACGACCGGCCCCTGCTCCCTCCAGCCGCCATGACTGCTTGCCGCCAGCGGTGACAAATGCGCCAGGTGCCACATCAGCCATCACATCTCCCACATCTTGAGCCTGACCCTGCAGCTGTGCATGCTGCTGCTGCTGCTGTGGCTGCCTCTGTTGCTGGTACTGGTGCTGCGCCTGCTGATGCATGGCACGCCCCTGGTTACTGTCGAATGGCTGTGCCGCATAGCACCCAGCTGGCTGCTGCTGCTGTTGCCCCTGGCACGGCTGGGCCCGACCAGGTTGCTGGTGCTCCTGCCACTGGCGCTGCTGGTGCTGCTGCGGCCAGGGTTGCCCCCGGTGCTGCCCTGCTTGCTGCAGGCCGTGTGGTGCAGGAGGCAGGCCCCCAGGGCCCTCATGCCTGACCTCTCCAGGGCCGCCGCCACCAGTGCTGCCACAAACATTGCTGCCGCCCCTGCCGCCGCCCTTGCCGGCGCTGCCCGCAACGATGCCAGCCATTGCCGCCATCACGCGCGCTTTCTTGGCTTTTGGGTCTTCGTTTGCGGGTGCCAGGCTGGACCTTTGAAAACCCTTGAAGGCGCTCTTTGCGACTTGTGGGTCCTCTTCAACCTCCATTAACAAGGCCAGCTGGGCCTTGAGGGCCTCCACATACCGCCGCTTAGCTGCCGCCTGCGCCAGGCGAGGCCCTTTAGCGGCAGCGCCGCTGCCCGCGGCAGCGCCATCCGCAGAATTGCCACCGCCACCCGCAGCGCCGGCAGCTGCGCGGCCAGTGCCAGCCGCACGGGAAACAGCGCTGCCGCCTGGTCGCACCGGCTTGAAGCTTCCAGGGTCTCGGTCCAAGATGGACACACGGCGGCGTGGCGGCGGCGGCGGCGGCGCTGGCTGTGGAGTGGCCGCTTGGACGGCAAAGGGCCTTGGAGGCAGCAGCGCTGGCTGTGGAGTGGCCTCTTGGAAGACAAAGGGCTTTGGCGGCAGCAGCTGGCGAACGTGCTGCTTGTGCTGCTGCTGCTGTGCCTGCTGCACCTGTTGGGGCACATGCTGAGCGTGCAAGTCTGCTGGCGCTGCTAGCGTGGCAGTGCTAAAGAGAGAGCGGGTAGTGAGGGCGGGCACTGCTGCCGAGGCGGCAGTGGGAGGTGCAGACACGGCGGCGCTGAGGGGCGGCCGCTCCCCAACATGCGGCGCCTGCCACTGGCGCTGCTGCTGGTGCGCATACTGCTGGTGCATGTACTGCTGCGGCTGTGACCTGCCTGCTTGCGGATGCTGCTGCCGAGGCTGCTGCTGAGGTTGGTAGGGCTGTGGCGCACCCACCTGCCCAGGCATGTGCTGAAAGGGTGGCAAACGCTGCCCCGCATGCTGTGCCTGATTGTTGGCGGCAAAATGCCGGTCTTGCGGCTGTGCATGCGGAGGCGGCCGAAGGGCATGATGCTGCGGAGCAGCGTGCGGTGCTGGCACCTGCTGCTGTTGCTGCTGCTGCTGTTGCTGTTGCTGTTGCTGTTGCTGTTGCTGTTGCTGTTGCTGTTGCTGTTGCTGTTGCTGTTGCTGTTGCTGTTGCTGTTGCTGTTGCTGCTGCTGCTGTTGTTGCTGGTGCTGCTGGTGTCGGTGGACACGTGCAGCAGGCTGGCATGGCGGGCCTGCTGGTGGCTGTGAGGGGGAGGGCTGGGTCGCGCCTTCTAGCTCGTAGTCAAAACCGCCGCCGCCAACAGCATCCCCACCATTGCCGCTGCCTGCACCTGGCATGCCTGCAGCGGGGGGCCAGAAGGACGAGATGACTGGTTGGTTGATAGGCTTTAGGGTCCATGGCTTCAGGGTGCTATGGCTGCCATCACATGCACAGACAGCACACACAAGCAAACACACACACATATGAGCACGCGAGAAACAGGCCAAAGAGACAGTAGGGGTAGAGGAAAGGCTACCTGTTTGTGCAGCTGCCGGAGCCTCTATGGCAATGTCAAAGTCGCCTAAGCCACCACCGCAGTGGTCAAGCGCTGGCAGCTGCGGCTGCACCACCTGTGCCACCTGCTGTGCCACTGGGGCTGGGGCTTGGCGCTGCGCAGCTGCCTGTTTCATCGCTGACGCCATGCGAGGTGGTGGTGGCAGCATGGAGCCCTGTGCCGGCACTGGCTGCGCAGCAACACAACATTCAGCTGCTGTGTTGGGCACATAATTTGGAAGCTGCACTGCTGTCTCAGGAACGAATGGCAGCTGCTGATGGGAAGGCTGTGGCTGCAATACATCCGCTGCTGTCTCTGGCACAAATGGCAGCGCCAAGGGCAGCACTTCTGCTGCAGTCCCTGGGACAAACTGTAATGCCAGAGGGCCAACGCCAGAAAGGCCCGAAAGCAAATGAGGCTGCTGCTGTTGGGGCAGCAGCATCACGTCTGCCGCTGTGTCAGACACCAGCAGGGGCAGCATCTGCTGCTGTGGATGCAGCGGCAGGATGTCTGCTGCAGTCTCTGGAACAAACAGGAGGCGCTGCGGCAGCACTCTGGCCCCTGACTCAGGCTCCTGCTGTGCCTGCTGCGCTGCGCTGTCGGGCACCCCAGTGCCGTCCAGCATCACCTGCTGCGCGCTGGACTGCTGCTGCGGGCTCAAGAGCGGCGTCACAACTTCAGTGGATTGCAGTATGCCGCCAGCTGCACCAGCTTCTCGTGCATCCACAAATCGCGGCAGGCTTTCGGGTGCGACGGGACTGGCTGCCACGCTGTTGTGCTCTGCTCGTGCTGGTGCATGATCTGCTCCTGCTGGTGCTGCTGTTGGGGCTTCAGCAGCTGCTGGGAAAGGCAGGGCAAGGCCGTACGGCTCTTGCGCGCCAGACAACCGCTGCTGCTCGTCACTGGGTGTGGCGGGGACCTGAGACAGGCTGCACCCGAGCTGCAAGCTGGGCAGGGCTGCAATGCCGGAAAGCACCTCCTCCTCCTCCTCCTCCTCTCCCTGCAATGCTCGCGGCTCCTGGTGCACCTGCCGTGGCGCTGATTGAGATGGGAGGTGCGTTGCTTGTCTGCTTGTGGGTGCTGGCGCCGCCGCTGGGCTGACCTCGAGCGGAGAGCAGTCCAGAGCAGCAAGGCATTGCAGACCTGGCTCTTCAAGTGCCACTGCATGGTGAGGTTGCGCAGAATGAGGTGAATTGAAAAGAGCCAGAGGGGTAGTTGTGTGAGGAGGTGTACGCGCAGCACCCGCATGGCACCTGCATGTGGCTGGGCACTGCAGATCGGCACAAACAACATGCAAGGTCTCAAGGCCTCGCTATGCCTCCGTCTTACGAACCTGTGAACGCCGCGGCCATCTGTGAGTCCTGCTCCAGGCATTCGGCAAAGAGTGCAGAGAGCGGCTTGAAGCTCACAAGCGGCGCCGCGGCGGCATCGGTGGCGGCCAGCAGCGTTCGACCGGCATCGATAACCTCCCAGCCGCCCTCAGCGCTGCGGTGAAGCTCAAGCACGCGCAGGTGCGCCATGTTTGGTTTCAAGTGGAAGCGATCGAGCGCGCCATGAAAGCGCCGCTGAGCTTGCAGCCAGGAGAGCTCGCAGCCCGCTCAGGACGCGCACAAATTGAAAGGGTAACACCGCGACACCAATCTGCGACCGGCAATCAATGCTGCAAGCATGCAAGTGGCGGCACTTGTGTCATGCTGCGGCGGCACCGCAGCGCGATAATGTGCCGCCGTGAGCTTAGAGGGTAGTCTGGCGTTGGGCAGAGAAGGATGCAGCAGACACTATCTTGTGGAATTGCTCATTCAGGAACAGGCCCGCACAATAGCTTGCAAATTAAGCACAGCAAGCGGCGGCACCGCAGGGCGTCTTTGCGCTATGCAGGCGCTATGCTTGCAGGCACCAGCACGTTGAAGTGCAACTGTGCATTATTTGCCATTGCTTGCGCCAGGGTCACAAGTGGTAAATGCACGGCGCTTCTGCTTTCAAAGCTGCCTGACCTGCACACACCTGGCGGCAACTGGTGGCAAAGCGCGCAGCATGCCAATCCTTCAAAAATCAATCGGCCAATCGCCCCCATCCCCATCCTCAAGCCTGACAATCCAATCAAGATGAACACAGACCGGGTGACCAGAAGCCGTGCTCGGACACAGGCCGCTGGCGAGACGCGTGAGTGGGTGGCATTTAGCACCGTCGATTGCCGGCATTGCTTTGTGGGAACGCGGCCGCTGGCGCAGGCGGGGATGAGCACCGAAGTGAAGCATGCCAACAGCTGGTGTCATTCAACCCCTCCCGCCCCACTGCAGCCTCCCTGGCGGCCCTGCCGAGCAAGACACCGTCTGGCACTGCCCGGACGACCCGGCGTCAGGCCGCCGCGGCCGCTGCGACAGCTCCTCCTGCGGCGACGGGGTCGGATCGTGCCGACGACCAGGCAGTTGCCCCTGTGGTGCTCTTTAATGCGAGTGGGCAGCGGGCGGGCTGTGGAATGCTGCATAGTTACTGTGGCTGTGAAGCGCTCAACGCATCTATGCTTCTGCCGCAGTCCACCTCAGTCGCGTGGTTTGAATGCCTCCTTGCTCCACACAAACAACCACCTACTCCACTCACACCTGCCATCCCTGCTCTTGCGCGCCGCAGGTGGACTCCCCACCTGCCGCGCCTCGACCCGACAAGGAAGCGGCGTCCGATGAGCCACCCGCCACCCCATCCCAGTCCGTCCCCACCTCGCCTGCACCTTTGATGCCTGGCGCCACCCCCACGGGACTGGGCCTTTCGGGGCTGCTGCCTCTCAGCCCGCTGGCAGCCATGCCGCTGCACTCCAAGACGCCTGCAGTCACTCCCTCGTGCGGCGCTGTGGATCAGCACGGCAAGGTGTCGTCCGCTCTGCACGCAGCCGCACAGGCTCTCGGGGGTAGCCCGCTTGCCGCTCCCGCTGGCTCGCCGCTTCTGCAGCAGCAGGCACCTGCCGCAGCCGAGGAGGAGCAGTCCGAGGACCTGCTGTTCACCGGCTTTGGTTCGCCGCTGAAGCAGGAGGCAGCGGAATCTCCCGCCGCCACTGCTGTCTCCATCGGCGATGCCATCATCCCTGCCGCCCCGGCTGCAGAGGCCTCCTCCGAGGCTTGCTCCAGTTTCACCCACATAGATTCAGGTGAGCCAACGGTGTGGGGTGAGGCCAGCAATAGATGGTGCATGCTAACATGCTTACATGCACTGGCACCAGGTGGGGGAGCATGCTGGCACTGCTGACTTGCGGTGGTTTGCTGAACTCCTCACCACCACATATGCCACGCCTCTTGGGCTCTGCGTCTGCACAGCTCATGCACAGAGTGTTTTTGTGTTTGCATCACGTTGATCGGCCACTGATTGAGTAGCCGCGCTCCTTGCCATTGCCTGTGCAGGGGTGGCTGATGAGCGGGAGATGACCCTTGAGGACATGCTGGGCACACCCTGGCCCATGGGTGCGCGCTGACGCTGCTGGTTGCAGAGAGTGTGTGCATTGTGTGCACATTGCAATCTCTTGGTAGCACGCTGTCCATGCTGGATGGATGGCTGGCGCGCTGCATGGTGGACAGCCCTGTGACATGTTGAGCCTTGTTTCCACTCTGCCTTGCTGCCATGCAGGCCGCGAGGCAAGCCCCGAAGCGGCCTCACCCACCTTCCAGCCCGCCGCCGCTGCGTGCGTTTTGGGTGCTGTGGCAGTGCCTGTGCGCACCGTGCAGAAGGCGCACCCGCTGACCCCCTCTCGCCAGGTGGTGCTGGAGGAGGAGGAGCAGGTGTGTGGCTCTGCCAGCTTGCTTGATAGCAGTCGCAGGCGGTGCGTCTGCAGAACATGCTTGTGATCAAGATGACAGGGAAGCAAACATTTTGTTTGGGTGGGAGGCCTTTCGCTTGACCAATTTGTGGCAGCACGCTTTGTGCCACTGCACCTGGCCATCTAGCCTGCCTTGCTGCCCTTTTTTCCCCTCCAACGCTTGCTGCCTTCCTGCCTGCAGGATTACGTGATGGCTGTTGAGGAGCAGGAGGAGGACGCAGCCGCGGTTGCTGATGCAGATGCCCCTTCCCCAGCACCAGCAGCACAAAATGACCAGATGGCATCCAAGCCGCGCCTGGCGTCCAAGGTTGTGGTGCCCAGCCCCGGTGTGTTTGACCCCCGCTCCCTGCGCCAGCTGAAGAAGCAGGTTGCAGACCGCATGGCTGCCAAGCAGGCGGGTGTGCTGCAGGCAGCAGACTATGACTATGAAGAGGAGGAGGGGGATGATGAGGAGTACATTGGTACCTCGGTAAGCGGTGTGAAGGGTGAACCCTACAATCGACGTGAAAAAAGAACGGAATGCAGCTCTGGAGGTACTGCTGGCAGCTGAACTGCGGCTGCAGGGTAGCCAGAGCTCTCCATGTGGCCAGCTGCATGCAAACACAAGCACAGTGACCCTCAGATGGCCTCATGATGATGACTGCTTCTTGCTGTGCGTGACCTGGCACTGCTGCAGGCGGCGGGCGATGAGCTGGCAGAAGAGCTGGGCACCCTGAACCTGGGGGCTGGCACCCACGGGCCGCTGCGGGGCGTCCCCACGCCTGTAGGCAGCCACATCAGGTGAGCCTGCCTATTGCTGCTCCAGCTGCACTCCTAGGCGTACCTTGCAAGCAGCAGGTGCTGCTGGGGGGGTGGCATTTGCTGTTTGCTAACCAGGCACTGTTGGGGATGCCCGTCTGGCTGCTGCTCATTGATTGCCTGTGCCTGTGGTGCTTGCTTGCTCCTCCTCCATAATACTGCAGGTTTGGCGACGATGATGAAGCGGTTGTGGCTGTCAGCCCTCGCCAGAAGCTGTTCCTGCGTGGCATGCCTGAGCCTGTGGGCAACCACATCCGCTTTGACTGAGGAGTGAGCAGGAGGCGACAGCATGCACCACCGCACTTTGCTGGTCTGGTGGAGCCGTGAATCGTGGAGTGCAAGCTACTAGAAACATATCGGTAGCGTAACACATGAGCTTTGCCCACAGCGACTGGTGGGCAACAGTAGCCCTCCAATAACCTCACGCGTTTAGGGCGGATTGCAACACAAGAGCGTGACAAAAAGAAAGTGAAAGCAGGGTGGGGGGGTTCAACCAAGTGCAGGGAGCAATTCAGAAAGGACTCAGAAAGGCAGCGGGACTGCAAGTGCTAAAAGCTCCCCCACTTGAAACCTCCTTCTCACTCTGAAACTTCAGCCTAAGCGAAATGAGGTCACTATGTGCTCAAAGATCGCCTCCTTGTCAGCGTTGTACTGGTCGCTGCGTGCGCTGCAGCCAAGGCAATAGACAGAGCCGCGCCGCGAGGCTGCCACTGCAAGGTTCTTCCTGCGGACCTGGTAGCCGCTGCGGGTGATGGTTTCTGATGGGAATGCCACTATGGTGTACTCCTGCACACACAGTGGCACAGACTGGGAGGCACGGAGCACAGTGATGCGTAGGAGCAAGGCAGGCTGTCAGCGGGGCAGCGCACGCGTGACGT
The DNA here is from genome assembly GCA_023343905.1 of Chlorella vulgaris. Lineage (NCBI taxonomy): Eukaryota > Viridiplantae > Chlorophyta > Trebouxiophyceae > Chlorellales > Chlorellaceae > Chlorella > Chlorella vulgaris. The sequence goes on along the minus strand of SIDB01000011.1, from coordinate 506,010 downwards.
GCAGCAGCTGTCGTTTAAAGCTGGTTGCCGGTGGCATGTTGCAACTTTCGGCCTGGATGTCACGCACAGGGGCTGCTATGTCGTCTGCTTGCGTCTGCTCACGGGCTACTGTCACCCACCTTGCCGTCTATCACTCTGACCTCTGTCTTGATGCGTGACACAGGCGGCAGCTCCAGACGGGAGTCGCCGCCCACCTCAGCTGCCGGGTTGACGAGTTTGGCCACCACCGCCTGAGCCAGCGGGAGCTCGGGTGGCGGCTGCGGGAACACCTCGATCTTGAGCTGGTCAGCAGTGTTGAAATCCGAGATTACAAAGCCAGATCGCAGGCTGTTGTTGCGCCGCACCCAGGAGCGAGGGTATTCAAAAGAGTATGGCTCCTCAGGGTCATCAAAGAGGCGGTAGCCCGCGGCAGCCTTGAGTTGGGGAAGGCCGTAAGCGCCTGCAGAGGAGCAGAAGGGAGGCCGGCAGAGGGACCGGCAGAGGGAGGGTGGCAGGGCGTGAGAGTATGTGTTGGGAGCCGAGATGGGGAGATGGAAATGGCGGCGGCTCGCAAGGTGGGCCACGTGCAGGGAAAGCCACTCACCCAGCACGCTATTTAAGATGGTGCGGCCGTCGATACCGTCTGCCATGGCCGCCAGCACGGCCAGCTGCACGCTGTGCAACACGAACTCCCGTCTAGTTTGCCCTGGCGCGGGTCGGCTTGGCGGCGGTAGCGGCGGTGGCGGCGATTGGCTGCAGCGACATCGTCGACATCGCTGTCGTGTTTGTGCACGTGGTATCGAGATTTTGGCCAACAAGATTTGAGAACTCGCTGCAAGTGGCGCCATGGCTCAGGAGATCGCTCTTCTCTTGAAGATGCTCAGATCAGTACCGTGCGATGACTGAATGGCTCGCATTCTATTATATGTACTTCAAGTTGTACCGGCTGATTCGATCGTCCTTCCTCCTTGTCTTGCAAGCTGCCCCATACATCAAGAACCACAAGTCGTTGCTGGCAGAGCCAATATGCAGGTGCGCGGGTCCCAACACGGGCACTTGAACTTCCAACACACTCCTGCCCACCCCATTCAGCTGCCTGCACCTCGTGCCTTGCAGGGTGTCCCGCTCGGCGCACGTGGCAGGCTGCCGAGCCGCAGTCGGGCTCGGCGCAGGCAACAGGCAGCGGCCCTGCAAGCAGCACAAGCACGCTGACTGCCGAGCAGCGGGCGCGGATGGAGCGCAACCGCCAGGAGGCATTGCGCAGGCAGGCTGCACGGCGGCAGGCCTTGCAGACTCCAACAGCACCCACAATCGATGGCATGCCGAGCCTTCCTGCTGTACCTGTTGGCTCGGTCCATCACGACGCCTCGCTCCTGCCAACGCCGACCAGCACTTTGCGTTCCCACCAGCAACAGCAGCACCGGCAGGGGTACATGCAACCCGCTCCCCAGCTGCAGCAGCAGCAGCAGCAAGCATGGCCTGGAAACACAGGGCCGCAGCACTTGCAGCCCACCCAACCACCCACTCAGCCGCCCCAACACTTCTGGCCACAGCTTGCCCCTTCTAGTCACACCACGCAACAGCAGCACGGTGCCCTGCAACAGCGCTCCACAAGCGGGCAGATATACACACACAACCAGCAGCACCCGCAGCAGGAAGCGTGGGGTGGTAGTGGCAGGCAAGCACCCAGCTGCAGCCGCGGCTTCCTGGACGCAGCTCCGGCCTGGACCTCCACCAACTCTCTACCAACCACAACTCACAGCGCTGGGCCAGCGCCACTGGCACCAGCAACGACCCCGCTCCCAAGGTACTTGGGAGGCCGCTCAGGCCGCCCAAGGGGCTTCAACTTCCGCCCACCCCCAGGCCTCGTTTCAAGCGGCAGCACCCGCATCGGTAGCGGCAGTGCTGGCGCTGACGCCAGTGCAGCATCCCGGCTGGACTCCACGGCACCGCACAACTTGCCTCAAGTGTCAGCTGCACCACCCCAGATGCAGCCAGGCTCCCTGGCAGCAGCACAAAGCCTGCACCAACAGCCGGCGAGTGCATCGCTGGCACCTCAAGTGCTGCCCCTGCAGCCGCCTTTCCAGCACCCACCACCCGCTGGCCCAGCCCTCAGTGGTGGCTTCATGGGTGCTGGAGACGCATGGCCCGGCCTTGCCAGCCAGCCGGCTGTGGCGCTGACGTCAGCAGGCCAACCAGCACGCAAGCCTGCCGCAGCTGCACACATGCCCAAGTCACTGAAGCGTGGCAGGGCTGAGGCGGCAGCAAACGTCAGCTACTCTTTCGATCCCAACCCACTGCCTCAGAAGCCGATGGCTCAGACCACGCTGCAGCAGGCACTGAGACGCCACACAACTAGGACCGCAGCGACAGCCGACAGGCAGCAGCAGCCTTCAGCGGAGCAGCAAAGCAAGCAGCAATTTCAGCGGCAGCAGGACAGCCTGCCAGATATAAGCGGTGGTTCTTCAGCGCTGGCATCTGCGCGCACCGGCCGGCCGCTGGCTGAGCTGCCTTGGCCGCCGCTGCAACACCAGCGAGTGGTTCACAACACGCTTGATGGTGCACAGCAGGAGCAAGCCGGCCCCTGGCCAGCAGCGGCGGCAGTCAGCCTGGTGCACTCCCCCATTGAGCGCTGCACGGGCACGAATGCAGCTCCCCAGCCTTGTGAGCAACGAGTCGTGCCCTCAGGAAGGGGCGTCCAAAACATGGCTCCAGTGCACGATGCAGCTCCTCACAGCAGGCGGTGGGCAGCTCCTGCTACCGCCTCCAGGCCGGCTCGCAACGTCGCTGCTGCCACGCTGACACCGACAACGGTGCAGCCTGCGTTCACAAGGCTGCCGCTGTCGAGCTCTGCAGGCCGCAAGGCTCCTTTGGCAGCAGGGGCTGGAGCAGGCCTCAGCTGCAACCCAGTCGATGCGGCCGACCGTCGGCAGAAGCTGCGTTACCTTCTGGCAGCAGATGCCAACCCAGTTTTGCACTCTGCAGCCAGCAATGGCAGGTGTGTCGTGCGTTTTGATAGCCGGACTACTGACGCTATGCGCCGCCACGCCTTTGCCCACCACCATCTCAAACACACACTGTGGTTCCTGCATCTGCGCCTATCAGTCTGCACCGCTGACGCTGCCTTGAGTATGCCTGGCAGTCCAGCGTCCTCTCTATTCCACTCAGTACGTACCCGCTATTCCTCACCCTGCCCCTGCCAGGCGCTGGGAGTGGCTCAAGGAGCCTTGTGACAGCCAGGGCCGCCCCCCCTCTCACCCAGACCACGACCCAACCACGCTGCTCATCCCCGCCTCCGCCTGGACCTCACACCTCAAGGGCGCGGACGCGCAGTACTGGCGCATCAAGCGGGACGGCTGTGCTCACATGGTGCTGTTCTTTCAGGAAGGTGGGGAGGCACACAAAGCCGCCGCTCGCCAAATGCAATGCACTGCCGCCTCGCGACTTGCAGCAGCCTCAATAACCTCCTGAGCAAACCACCTCCAAACACCAGGCCTGGCGACCATCCAGGAGCGCAACTAGAGCGGCTGCTTTACAAGCGCCTGACTGCCGCTGAAGCGCCGGCACTCGTGGTTTCCTGCGTCGCGCCTCCTGACTGCAACTGCAGGCAACTTCTATCACTTGAAGGATCGGGATGCAGATGTCGGCATGCAAGTTGGCCTGCAGGCCATGGGCGGCAGCCGCGGCAGCGCAGCCAACATGTGGACCGTGGGCTGTGTGCTCACAGCTTTCAACGAGTGGGCGGCCAAGGTGCTGGCTCTGGGCTATGTTGTCGGCAGGTGAGACGGCCAGGGCTGCGAGAGGCAACCCACGCTGCTCTTGCTGGCTCTGCTGCACCCTCCAGGCTTGACAGGGGGAGCTGCCGCCTTCCTTTTGCACAAGCTGCACGCTTGGTTTTTGAGGTGGCGTGTGCGTGCATTGCACACAGCAAGTGCTGCTTGCACTCCCTTTAAGCCTCTTGCGCCCCCCTTGCTTATTCTTGCACCAGGGTGGATGAGGACAAGAGGGGCCGGAGGGAGACCGGCACCACCCTCATCAAACGCACCCTCACACGCACTTACTCTCCCGGCACCCTGCTGGATGCAGCCATGCTGGTGAGCCGCTGGCAGCAACTGCCTTGCTTTTTGCCTCGAGCAGCAGCACGCATGCCTGGAGATGTTCACACACGAGTGATGCTTTCCGCATGATGCAGCAGACAGGTGCTTTGTTGCCAACATGCCTGCCTGCCTGCCTGCCCTGTCTGCCTCCGGTATGCCGCACGATTTGATGCAGGAGTTGTGCGGCAGTCGGCCGCTGGTGACTCTTTTGGAGGGAGTCATGCTGCGCTTCGGGGCATGCATCGTAGATGTGCAGTCGGGGACCATCAGCTTCGCCTCCTGGCAGGCAAGCAAGCCCTCCGATCAAACACGCCTTGCTCCGGCGCCAACTTCACTCTCAGCAGGGTTGGCGGTGTGAACCATCCTTGTCCATTGTCCATTGTCCATGGCAACGACGTAGTGCAGCGCCACTCGGTGTCATGCTCAGCCTGAAGTCAATGCCTCTGATATGATTCTTCACCCCACATGTCGCATCTAGCCCGCGCCCTCCACCGCAGGAAGCCGACACGCAGCGCTCCATGCTGCAAGCGCTGCTGCTGTCGACCGACCCCGCAGAGGTGAGCGCCGCTGGCAGCAGGCTCTGAACAGTCTTGTGCAGCGGCATGTACAGTAGGACAGCCTCCGCCACTGGCACTGAAATGGGAGCAGGGCTGATGCAGTTACCAGGGGCCTGCCTGCTGGCGTTCAACGTGTGTGCAGGTGGGGTTTGCAAGCGGGCAGCTGGCCCCCGACACCCGGAAGCTGCTGAGGCAGCTGGGCGCTGCTGGCGGCAGCCAGCGCGGCCCTGTCCTCAGCGCCATCAGGTACCTGCCACCCTGCGACCCAGACAGCCAGGAGGAGGGAGTGGCGGCAACTCTGGTGGCTCACACAGGTGGGGCAGGGGCGGTCGTGGCCAGTAGGCCGGCAGGCCAAACGTAAAAGCAAGAACACGCGTTCTTGCTTGCGTTCTCTAAGAGGCAGGAATGCGATTGCTGTAGATTGCCTTGGCCAGCGTTGGTTGTGCATGGAGGTGCATGTGAACATTGCATGTACAACAGCAGTGCCATGCTTGCACGAGCTGACTGCTTCGCTGAGAGTAACATGCCTCCACCTTCTTACCAGACCGTTCTTACCAGATCCCTGACTGCTCTTCATGCATGACCGTGCTTCTTTCTCTGCCTATGCCTTCCCTCGCACAGGTGACATGTTTGTTTCTCAGCGGGGCAGGAATACCACTTTCGCAGCAGCGGCGGCACGGCTGTCGCCCCACTCCGCTGTGGCGCTGCAGCTGGCCATCCAGCACTTGGTGGCAACCGGCACAGCCAAGCGGGTGCTGCCTCACTGCAGCCTGGCCTGCAGGGACGCGCTTGTGAGCAGCGCGCACAGCTCTGGTGAGTTTCGATAAGCCCTCTGTTGGCTGTTAATTAGGTGTTGGCATGGTACATTGCACAAACGCTGCGTTGCAGACATGTCTATTTGAGGAGGCAGGCGAATTGTACAGAGCCTGTCAGCCTGGCAATAGGCAGCTGTCAAGCAGCGCCGCCGAGCATCATCCAACACACACCTGGCCAACACCTGTGTGTCTGGCCCACCCACGCGGGGCCACCTGCAGGCCACATGCTGCTGGATGCATGCGCGATTCGCAGCCTGGAGCTGCTGGCAAACAGCGACGGCAAGCTGCCTGGCTCGCTGCTGCACTTCCTGGACCGCGCCGCCACTGCCGCGGGGCGCAGGAAAGTGAGGCACTTCATCTCCGCGCCGCTCTTCAGGTGAGCTGGTCTGTCTGTTCAGGGGGAGGCAGAGGAGCACTAGTTGGGCTGGATGGTTAACCGGAGGCAGAGGGGCACCAAGGGAACGGCAAAGGGGCACTGAGGGGCACCAGCAGGCACCGGCAGGCACCAGCAGGCAGTAGGGGCTAGTTCTGCAATGGCTGGTGGGAGTCCTGGCAACGGACTGGGTGGTGCCTTGGTGAGGGGGGGCGCCATCACGACAGGCCAGCCAGACCATAGTAGGGGTCAGCCGCTCTTGAAGCGGCAGCGCCAGCCGCCTTGCCTCAATTGTGCTGTCCTCAACTACTGCCTCAGGGTGGGTGAGATTGAAGCGAGGCTGGCCACCACTGAGCTCTTCATGCGCTGCCCAGAAGCCGCAAACACCTTTCAGGCAGCACTGCACAGCGCACCAGACTGCGAGCAGCTGCTGCCTCGCGCCGCCGACGTGCTCGCCGCTGTGGTTGAGCACGTGGCGGCGGCAGAGGAGGCAGAGGATTGGGCAGGGGCTCAGCAGGCGCAGCAGGCTCAGCAGGCTCCTACTTGCACCAGTGCTTGGGCTGACCCTCGACCCCGGCCGCCCTCAGCAGCACAGCAGCGCTCCCAGGAGGCCGGCAGGGTTGCGCAGCTGGCGGCAGTGCTGGACCTGTCACAGGCGACTTTCCTGCCGGTGGTGCAGCTGCTTGAGGGTGCAGGGCTGATGCTGGCAGCGCTGCACACGCTGCACTGCACTGTGACAACACAGGGCAGGTGGCGCGACAGCCGTGGCAGCTGCGGCTCAGGACCCGCAGAGCTGCTGCTACCTCCGCCGCTGCAGCGAGCGGTGACGCAAGGCGAGTTGGTGGCTGCCGCCTTGCGGCAGCTGTGCAAAGCCTTTGATGCCGGCAGGTTCGAAGATGCAGCTGCTGACATAGCACTAGAGGAGGTGGGTGCAACAGCTGCGGCGGATGTGGGCCGACAGCGTACTCGAAGCCTTTTGACGGCTGAGGATGTGTGACAACATGGGTCCCCACCTTCCTGGCTGCCGCCACCCCTGATCCAGCCTACAGTATGCACACACACACACCGGTAGCCTCGACCCTCTCTGTCTCGCAGGGCCTGTGCGCTGAATACGATTCTGCAGCTGCGCAGCTGGCAGAGCTGCAGGCGGCTGCTACGGCGGCGCTGGACAGCGTGCGGGCGGCGCTGAGGGGCCGGGGCCACAGCGCCGTGATTCTGAAGAAAGTCAAGCTTGTTGCGTACAGGGAGGAACAACTGGTGGAGGTGCGGTGCTGCAGCTGCTGGCGCTCGTGCATTGCTGGGGGCAATGATGGGAGTTGGATTGGGCCCAGCACCCATGCTAACAAGTTGAGGGCGTCTCACTGGTGTTGTTGTCGCTATGATATGGTGCTGCTCCAGGTCCAACAGTGCATGGGCGCATTGGAAAGCATCCCACAACTAACTCCTGTGAGAAGTAGCTGCCGGAAACTGCAGGTCCCAACCGCACTGCGCCGCGACCTGGAGGCAGCATTGCCAGGGTGCAGCCTGGTGAAAGAAGCGCAGACGGTGGCAAAGTATCGGGTGGCGGCGGTCGGCGAGGCGGCGGCAGCACTGGAGGCGGGCCGTGACCGTGCCAAGCTGTGTGTGCTGCGCTACCTGTCTGAGGTGAGTGCTGCTGCGCTGTCGGGTTTTGCAGGAACGGAGACACAAAAGAGAGGTTGGGTTAAGAGGGTGCAGCAGATAGCGGGAAGGGAAGGCCCCTGCACCGGAGCAAGGTTGCTTTCTATCTGAGGCTTCAAGCGCCGTGGCGTGCCAGGTTGACTTGAGCTGAGCTGAGACCATGCTGTGCCGTACTGTGCTGCTGCAGAGCGCGGAGCTCTTCCTGTCTAGCTGCGATGCCTTTCGACACTTCTTCGACGCACTCTCAACGCTGGATGTGCTGGCGGGCTTTGCCGCAGCCACACACCCCTCAGCAGCGCCCCCTGGCTGCACCTTCTGCCGCCCCACGTTTGCCGCCGTGGCAGCCAACAGGGCCAGCAACACCAGCAGCAGTGCCTCAGCGCCGCCTATGAAGCTGAGGGGTGTGTGGAGCCCGGCGCTGCTTGCCAGCTGCTCGGACAACCCTGTCCAAGCCAACGACGTCCAGCTGGGCGGGTCCCAGGAGGCAGATGGGCACGCCGGCATGCTGCTGCTGACTGGCGCAAATGCCGGGGGCAAGAGCACGCTGCTGCGGGCCACCTGCCTGGCTGCGATCATGGCGCAGGTAAGCACAGGCAGGGGGTGCCTCTTCCTCTCCTGCATCCCTTCTAGCGGCAATGCGACATGGCTCCTTCCTCCTGTCCCCTCCGGGCAGCTGGAGGGTGCGTTACCTGATACTCACTACATGTATCATTCATCAGAAGGGTGATGCAAGCAGGCTGCTTGTGTTTGTTTCTCTTGCAGGTGGGGTGCTATGTGCCAGCCGCTGCCGCTGAGCTAGCTCCCGTGGACCGAGTCTTCACACGCATCGGTGGGTGGGTGGGGTGGGTGGGGGAGCACAGCAGCCAGATGGGGACACTATATGCACGGAGCGTGGCTGGGGCAAGCTGGAGAGTCGGTTGGGGAGTCACACGGCCAAGATGCAGGCACAAATGAAACCCCCGCAACTGCTTGCACGGCTTGCACAGCAGGCAACTGCTGTTCAGGCCGTGCAAGCAACTGCCGGCCAGAGCTGCAGCTCGCTAACATCCATTTGCATTGGAATGTCTTCTCTTTCACCTAGTCCTCCCACTTCTCTACCCCTGCATGCATGTACTCGTGTTCAAGCAGGTGCCCACGACCGCCTGTTCCAAGGGGAGTCCACGTTCCTGGTGGAAATGATGGAGTGCTCCTCACTGCTGCGACACTCCACACCCGCATCAGTCGTGGTGAGCCCGCCGCCATCAGCCCGCCGCCAGTCGCGACGCTGCTGCTGTCTGCTCGAGTGCCTGCTGTTGTTTGCTGCTGTCTGCTGCCTGCTGCCTGCTGCCATTCTTTGTGGGGGTGTTTGTTTGCGAGTGTTAGTATTATTAGCCATGCACGCACGACAATTCACCCTCTATCCCTTTGATCCGGCCCCACACATCACTTACAGGTGCTGGATGAAGTGGGAAGAGGCACCGCCACCCACGACGGCCACGCCATTGCCTTTGGCGTGGCGCTGTGGCTGGCGCGGGAGCGGCGCTGCCGCTGCCTGTTTGCCACCCACCACCATGGGCTGTGCCGGGAGGGGCAGCTGCGGCCCCTGGTGCAGCTGGCGCACATGGAGTCTGCTGTGGAGCCAGGGGGCAGGGGGCTGCTCCCCTCATTCAGGCTGGCCTCAGGTGCCCGAGCTGGCCCGGCAGGGCAGCACCGCAGCAACCATCACATTCTCTTCCTGTTTTAGGAAGGTTCTTGTTCGTGGGTCAATTATGGCATGCAGGTCGTGCACGTGCAGCCCTGCACAGCTCAGGGCTCAGTGTGCGGCACCTGTTGGAGGTTCGAGGTTCCAGCCTGCTGCTTGGTGTGTGTGCTTCTGTGTGATGATCCTGCAGGCCCCGCACCCAACGGCAGCTGTGGGGTGCTAGTGGCGGCCGCTTGCCAGCTGCCACCTTCAGTGATTGCCAAGGCAGCTCAGGTAGCGCGGATGGCTGAGCAAGGCGAGACAAGCATTGGTAACGGCAGCCTTGCAAGCGGGCAGCCCCGGCAAGCGCTGCCTTTGCTCCAGACGGGAACCGCAACGCCTCTGCCAGACACACAGCAGCAGACCTGCGGCCCAGCAGCCGACAAGGCAGCTGAAACGACTGAGGAGCAGAGGGAGGTGCTGGAGATGGTGCGGGCAGCAGTTTGGTCAGCCCTGCATGGGGGCGAGTGCTTCAGGGACTCGTTCAGGCACCTGCGAAACATGCAGGTGGCAGTGAGGGAGGCGCTGGCCTCCGGAGAGCTGTGAGTCAGATTGGAGGTGTGAGATGAGATGAGATTGCCCATGCACTGAAGATAACTGCCTTTTTTGCGTGACACGCTTCATTGTGGCCAGATACCAAATGTCACTGTTAATGTTGGTCAGTCACATCATTGGTAGTGCCAGCGTTACCATCAGAGGCGAAGCAGGGGTAACAGAAGGTGGCAAAGCATGGGGGAGGAGTGGGGGACAAACCGGTCACATGCGAATGCAATACATTTGGTGGTACTGGGCCTGTACGCCACAGAGCTGCCTCAACCGGCCAGGAGCGCTGTTCAATTCGAGCCATCGGGGAAGCTATCCAGGGCATGCATGTCCTTCTCCACATATCGCTTCACCACCGCTGCAAGGGAAAGGGAGGGAGGGGCAGCGACGGCTTTGCAGCACAGCATGGGTGCACAGCGGCACGGAACAGTACAGCACAGCCCAGCATGGAAGTGAGGCAGGGACCCTGTCCATTGGCGGCAACAAGCGGCGGCAACACCCAGCGCGCTGGCTAGCAGCACAGCAGGCGTGAGGCACGCACCCTTCATCCGCTCAAACTTGTCGGGATGGTAGCTGCACGAGGGGAAGGGCAGCAGCACAGTCGTCAAAGTTGAAGCTCGACAGCTGCGGCCTGTCAATCCTATTCGTCAGGCATTATTGGCAGCCACCAGTTGCCATGCTCATGAGGCAAAGTAGTGTTGCATGTTGAGCATGCAGGTAATGCTTCAACACAGAAAGAAACGCGCTGCCCTCCCGTATCCCCCTTGCCTCACTCACTTGACGTGCACTGAGACAGGCATGTGGTTTTCAAAGGTGCCCTGGTCGTGCCTCAAGTGCTTGAACAGCACCTTTGAGTTCATGAACTTCAAGTAGTCCAGCACTCTTCGGGTCACAGACGGGTCCTGCACCTCACAGGGAAGGCAAGAGCAACAAACTCTCAGGCAATGCTGTCTCCGGGCTCCCGCAGTGAGGTTGCAGCGCTGTTGAGGCGTGGTGAATGGTGCCGCACACGGCCTGCGCCTGCCCGTCCCTCCTGCTTGCCCACCCAGCGTGGCAGGCAGGCAGGCAGCGATGCAGGCCAGTGGCAGGTGAACTCATGGTCTGCATGCATGCAAGTACCTTGTACCCTGGGCGATTAGGGAAGAAGATGCATTCGTTGAACAGGGCTTGGTCCCACCCGTTCTCGGTCTCCACACGATAAATGATCTTGTCCAGCAGCTCTTGGGTGGCATTGGTGGGCCTGCACCCAGAGGAGAAAGAAGGAGCAAGTCGAAGAAGGCAGACCAGAGTATAACGGGTAACGGGACTCCACGCATGCGCCTGGCAAGAAAGCCTGGCACGCCTCGCTCACCCTGCCATACATCCACACACACACACACACACACACAACCGCCCACACACCGCACGAAACAGACTCCCCAGCACGCACGCACATGCAAAGGGCAGCTGCCAAGGACCTAGATGGCACTACACTACGGCAGTACTATCGCAGTACACTATGGCTGTACCCTGTGGCAGCACCCACCTCAGGAAGAAGAGGCCCGAGTTGAGCACGAAGATGCGCATAGAGTGCGCGTAGCGCGCCCACCCCATCGACTCATCATCAGCCACATCGTTGTACCCGTCTGCGACAGGGCAAACGGCAAGTGTGCGCAGCACATCAGCTGCCAATCCATCACATGTTGAACTTCCTACCGCACGTGCTCCTGCTGTTTGAAGCTCAGGGCTTGCATGCGGCTGCTGCCGGTTGCCAGCGCAGCTCACACGCTGTGCCGGGGTCCCAGCCATCGCTCATGCCCTCCACATCGCTGTCTCGCTCCAGGTGGTCAAAGGGGTTCTGAAGGAACACAATGTCAACATCTGCGGTTGCAAGGGGGCGGGGGGGGCGACACCATCTTGGGGTGCTGGCTGGCAAACAAGGTCAAGAGCTGATGTGATTGACGTAGTGATTCACGATCTGCGCGTGATCCTCCCAGTTGTCAGACGCGCTGCAAGCGGCCTGCTTGCAGCAGCGTGTCTTGCCTATGCGTGCGCCTGGCTTTGCAGCCAGTCCTCCAGCCAGCCAGCCGCCCACCTGACAAGAATGTGGAGTAGCCAAGCTTCATGAAGTTTTGGAGGATGCGAAACTTGAGGGCGGAGACGGCGTGGTTGGAGCCAGAATCCTTTTGGCTCTCTGGGATCTGCACACAACAGAGAGGGCACAGCAGCAGGTTGCAGCAGCGACGGCTGTTGTTGCTGTGCACACTGTTGCAGTGGCCACTGTTGTGTGAGTCAGGCAGAGCGAGGCGCACAGCAAGGTGACGCCTGGCAGAAGCACTCAAGGGCTGCAGATTGTAGATGCCCAGATCGCAAATTGCAGCAAGCCGAGAGGACAGGAGTCAAGGAGGAGGTGGGCAACCGAGATGAAGCCAGGTTCTGCAGTCAGCACTTGACCCAGCAAACACCCAGCAAGCCAGCCAGCGCGCAGCCCGTCAGCCAGCAAGCCAGTCAGCAAGCAAGCAAACCGCACTCTCACTGCCGCAGCACTCTCACTGCGCCACCCCACACGCATCACCTTGACGTCCATACGGAAAGCAGGCAGGCCAAAGCTCTCTGCATTCTTCTTGGTGTCATCATCCAGCGCAACCACCATCGCATTTTTGACTCCTGCGGGCATGTCAACGAAGACACGCATGGCTGGTTGATGGAATACAAGAGCGGCGAAAGGCTGGCGGAGGGTGCAGAGCAGGCAGGCAGACAGTCAGGTCAGCACACGTGTTGCGATCGCAGCCACCCACCAGAGCGCTTGACGTTTGCCGCCCACAGATCCAGCATGCCGCCGGGCCAAGCATAGTTCTTATTGCTGACTGCCACCAGCACCTCGTTTTTGATGGCCACCTGGCAGCAGGGTGTCAGGGCAGCAAGTTATAAAGGCAGACATCAAGAAGATGAGCAGCAGCAGCAATGGTACTGAAGGCCGCAGTGAGATAGCGGGGCGCAGCGAGCAACCAGACAAAATAAAGGGGGCGTGAAGCGCTCAGCTTGGTGAAACAGAGAAGAGCGGCCAGCTGCAACCGCACCATCTGGCACTGCTGCTGTCACCGCACCTCCCGGAGGCTGCTGTGTGCATATCAGTGCAAGACGGGTTTGTTGCAAAGGCCCTCTGAGCCCAGCAGACGGTGCATGATGGCACACGGCCATGACCCAGACAAGGAGGTGTCGTCTGGACACAGTGTTCACAACCATATGACTCGCCATGATAACAGCCAAGCGCCCTCACCGTTTTCAAAAACTCTGCCAGCTCTGGATAGAGGCGGTCACGCTCCGCACTGGGCTCAAACGGTGTGTGGCGATCCGGGCAGCTGCCCGGCACTGCTGCTGCTGCTGCTCTGCTGCTGTCCGTGATCAGTAGTTTGCTGACCTGCTCAAGGGCATCGTTGCGCTCCCTGGCTAACTGTGCCACCTGTGCCTGCAGCTGTTCCAGCTGTGCCTGGCTGCCGGTCGAGGCTGCAGTGTTTGTAGCGGTAAGGCCGCCCCCGCCGCTGTTGGGACGGTTGAGCAGCAGGACGGTCACCAGTCCTACGGCCAGTCCTATCGCAACGCTCACTATCAGCGGCCCTCTGCGAGAGCCAGACGAGCCCCGCCGGGGTGGCGGCATAGCTGCGTTTGTGCGCAGCGCGCTGCTAGCAGGGGAGTCGTGTTAAGAGATCGCCAATACAGCATAAAGCGACATCGATGGCGCTTGAAATTCAGACCTGGCACTACATCGATTGGTACTTATCGAGCGATACTTTTGAAGGGCGCGGCGCATCTTCCTGCATTCACAAAGCGATCGGTATCAATCCATTACACAAGGCTTGCTATCACAACTCTTTCCCATCGCCTCGCTACTCCTGACGCCGCGCATTCCGCAGTATACCGCCCTGCCCAGCACCTTGAAGCCATGCTACGGGCGGTGCAGAACACAGCTGCATCGCAGCTGGCGGCGTTGGCAGTGAAATCGGCCGCCGACCGCCGCTTCACCGCCGCACATACAATGGCCAGCTACAGCAGCGGCGCTGCTCTGGACTGGCTCGGCCGCTTCACCAACTATGAGCAGCAGGGCGTGCCTCAGGCAGCTGGCACTGATTCGGACGCGGGCTTTGATCTGGTGCGCTGCAATCGGCTCTCGTGCTCGGTCGACTGACTTCTCCCTCCTCAACAGCACCCTGGTTGCCGTCTGTGCTGCTGACCAAGCCTCCGATTGTCCTGGCCCCGTCTTGCGGCGCCCAGGGCCGCATGCACCGCCTGCTGGGCGACCTAGGCGACCCTCATCATGCCTGGCCAGTGGCGGCACATGTGGCGGGCACAAAAGGCAAGGGGTCAACCGTAGCGCTTCTCAGCTCAATCCTGCTCGCGGCTGGATACAAGGCTGGGGCATACACCAGGTGCGGCATGTGGCAGGCAGCTGCCGGGAATCTCGCTGCCCCTTGTGTGCCTGCGCCAGGGTGTCAAGTCAAATGAAGTCTGCCTGGCCTCAGCAAGCCCGGTGGAGGCGGCAGGAAACCCGCTTGCCTGCTTTTCTGGAGCGTTGTGTGTGTGCTGAGCCCAGCTGCTGCGGACAAAGGACAGGACAGCTTGTTGATGCACACACCGCCGCTCGTAGGGCGTCCAGCCAGCCAGCCATCAGCGTGCATGACCAGACGAAATGGTGGTGTGGCTTTCTCACATGCTATCTTTCCCCTTCCTCACGGTGTCAAAAGAGCACAGGCATGTCATCAGCGCCTCACCTCCGCATGCTCCTCTTCTGACGCCGCCTGCAGCCCACACATCCGATCTTTCCACGAAAGGATTGCGGTTGGAGGCAGCCCCATTTCTGCTGCTTCGCTGGACGCACTGTTGGCGGCGCATGGCGGCACAGTGGAGGCGGCGCACTCGCGAGAGGCAAGTGCCCTCAGTCACTTTGAAATTGTGACTGCGCTGGCCTTCAAGCACTTCCAAGAGCAGCAGGTGCGGCGCCCAGCGAGCAGTGCAAGCGTGTACAGCAGCTGTGAGAGGGAGGAAAGCGTGGCGGGGTCAAGCGCTGGCATGGTTTGCTTCTGAGTACTGGTGCAGCCAATGCTGCCGGGCTGCTTCTCTGCTGATGGCGGCCTGATGGCGGCCTGATGTGCGTCCCTGAGCCCGATGGTTTCCTGCACTGCTGCTTGGTGCGCAGGTGGACGTAGCGGTGGTAGAGGTTGGGCTGGGTGGGGCGCGGGACGCCACCAATGTCCTGCCTAGTGCCAGCTTGGCAGCAGCTGTCATCACCGCAGTGGGACAAGACCATGCTGCGGCACTGGGAGGCAGCGTGCAGGCAATAGCGGCAGCCAAAGCGGGCATTATGCAGGCAGGGCGGCCCGTAGTGCTGGCGCGGCAACCTGAGCCTGCGGCAGAGGCGGTGCTGCTGCAACGAGGTGAGGCCGATGTGTCAGGTTGAGGCAGCAGGTTGTGCAAGCAGATTGCGTGCTCTATATATCTGCTCGGGCGACGACCGCCAGCACCAGCTGCAGGCCAGCCACCCGCTCTGTTTTAACTTGCTTGCAATCTTGTCTTGCCGCAATCTCGCAGCCAAAGAGCTCGGCTGCCCCGTGATTGAAGCACACAAAGAGGTTCAGTTTCATTCCGCAGCGGCTGATGAAAGCAGCAGCAGTGGTGCCGCGGGGCCTCCGTTGCTGCAGCAGCGGCTGCGGATGGTGGTGACTGGTCAGACTGCTGCTGCTTTTGAGGCTCCGGTCGAGCAGATAGAGCAAGGTGAGGTGGGGTCCTAGTGCTGAATTGCTTGGTACCTGCAGGAACAGCCGTCGTGAGTGGTGCTGGCAGGTTCAAATCTGTGTTCACTGGCTCTGTGAAGCGCATGAAGTGCATGCTGGTGCTGCCTATACTCAACGCAGAGGTGCGGATACGCCTGCTGGGTGCCCATCAGCTGGACAACGCAGCAGCAGCTGTCGCAGCAGCAGCCTGCTTGCGGCGGCACGGCATGCGTGGCATCGACATGGCAGCCGTGGCGGCGGGCCTCGCGGCCGCGCAGCTTCCGGGCAGGTTCCAGCTGTGCCAGTTTTCGGAGGACGCAGAGGAGGCAGCACAGGCAGCGGCCAGGGCAGCCCAGGGTGCAAGCAGCAGCGGTGCTGAGGTGGGACCCTGGGTGGTGCTCGACGGTGCTCACACACCAGAGTCGGCAGCTGCTCTGGCCCACACCCTGCGAGAGCTGTTTCCCACAGCTCCTGTAGCGCTGGTGATGGCAATGGCGGAAGACAAGCAGCATAGGTGGGCTGCTTCCGCATGCATACTCCCCGTCATTTGCTAAAGCAAGCGTTGCCTTGCCGTACACATGCTGCTGCCCGCAAGCGATCCTGTTGTTTGGTCATCTGTTCTGATGCGTCCTCTCCTCTTTCCTTGTCCCTCCGGCTGCGGCGGGCCTTGCCCTGGTCTGCATTGCGGTGCAGGGAGTTCTGCCAAGCGATACGTACTGTACAGCCCTCGGTCGTAGTGTTCACCTCGGTGCCCATTGCCGGCGGCGCAGCTCGGGCGGCGAGCCCGGGCCAGCTGGCGGGCGCATGGCAGGCGGCGGCGATCCTGGGAGGCGGGCGGGCACGCGGCGGCGTCCGCACTCGGGAGCTCATCCAGGCGTCTGTCACAGCGGCAGTGGAGCGGGCACGCATGGAACTGAGGTCGCAGCGCGGCCAGCGGGGAGTGGTGGTGGTGTGCGGCAGCCTGCACGCTGTGGGCGCTGCGCTGGCGCAGCTGCCGCTGGAGGCGTGCTGACCTGGAGGGCGGCATGGCTTGAACGCAACCTTGTTCCTCATCCTGCCCCTTCTTCTGTCTATGACCATGTCATAGCAGCTTACATAATGCATGTGACTGGAGTTGCCGTGAGCGGGGGGGGGGCAAGCATGGCTTGCAAAGTCGACGAAACGGAGCCAGCAGCGCGGCGATGTTTGAGGCCACCCTATGTGCCCCAGCAGGCAGACCTACAATCCCACACGTTGTCGTTGAACAGGCACGCCAAGCAGTCGTCTGAAACGTCGTCGCCAGCGCCACCGCTGCTTGTGCCGCCGCCACCGCCGCCGGGGCCGTACCCTGCAGCAGTGTGGGTCTGATGTTGATGCGCAGCTGCACAGTTGTGCTGCAGCTGCAGGCGCAGCGGCGGATCCACCGTGCCACAGCTCGGGGAGTCATTGGCAGGAGGTCACACGAGCACGAGTGTGGCAATCGGAAGTGGTGAGGACAACAAGTGTGCAGCAGGCTCACTTGGGGGACCGTCTCGGCCAAACGCAAGGGGTATTGCAACCAGGACTGCGACAATCCCCGACACCAGCAAGCCCAGCAGCACCAGCCTGACCCATGCCGGGCGAGGCCGTACCACACGGATCGTGTGCAGCGGCGCAGTAGGCGCTGTCCTGCTGCCGGTGCCTGCTGCTGCTGCTGCTACGCCGTCAAACGCGTTTTGGTCGCCCAGCGTGACTCTGACTGGACCAGAAACGGGCTGTCCAGGAGGCTGCGTGGGGTGGGCGTCTGGCAGCCAAGGTGGCCGGGCTGCCGCTGGGCTGCTGCTGCTGCCGGCGAAGGCTTGTAACTGGATGTGCCCGCCGCCACCTCCATGGGGTCTGCCTGCCTTGCTGCCGCTGTCTGCACGGCTGGATGCCTGGTGCTGCACAAAAGAACGCCCGGAGCACTCTGGCAGCTCGCCTACGTCCCTGACTAGCGTCTCGTCCACAGGTGCTCGGCACACAGGGCACTGCTGCTTGCGAAGCAAGAACTGCAAGGCGCATACCGAATGGAAGGCATGACCGCACGGTAGGGCAAGCGCCCCGCTGCCGACCAGTGGCTCAAGACAAAAGGGGCAGGGGTCCGTTGCAGGAGGTAGCGCAGGGTCGGCAGCAGCTCCAGCTGGACTGGTTGCGCTGCCAGTCAGGGAGCTCAGCACTGGCTCGGCAGCAGCTCTAGCTGGACTGGTTGAGCTGCCAGTCAGGGAGCTTGGGTTGGCCGGTTGGGTGGCGGCAACAGCGGCGGTGGCGGCGGCGGAGGGTGTCTCGTCGTCTGCCCCCGACATGTTAAAGAAAAGCGCTTCCTGTGGCCAAGACAAACTGATGACGCCAGATAAAGGCCGCAGCCTTATGGAAACGTTGAAATGCGGGCGGCTCGCTCAAGGTTGGCGCTGGCTGATTCGCTCTCAGACGCGTGAACAAGGACGATGGCACGGCAACGGTGGCGCCAGGCCTCTATGCGGCATGTCCTGCTGTCCTGCATGCCCAGCCGACTTCCCAGCATGCCCAAAGCCGCCGCCGTAAATTATTATTTGGATTGTTATTATTGATTATTGATTATTACATATTACATATTACATTCACGTACTGATAGTCAGTCACAGAACCCAATATTATTCATACATGACATTGCAAACAGCCTGCTACGCCGTAGGGTCGTTGGAGAGGGGTGGCGGGCAGTCAAACATGCACTCCTGCATGTACCGATCCGCCAACGGCTCCCCAAATGCCGCCGCCAGCACTCTGCGTGTCTTATCATTCTCGAGGTGCTTTTCGCAGAAGCGCTTGTGCCCCGCATGCTGCAGCTCTAGGCGCCGCTGCTGGTTCCTGCTCACTGGGTGCGCAATCTTGGCCAGCTGCAGGGGCGGAACGGGAAGGAAGCAAGCAATGTAGCGTTTGGCTCGAGTTGCTGTGTGTGGCACCAGCATGGCGCATGAGGCTGTTGTCAGGCTTCAATTGCTCACAGCACAGCATCAAGTAACCTCGCGCCCACCTCCACGTGCACTCTGGTGAGGGCGCATGCATATTTCAGGAAAGAGCCCATTTGTTCGGAGCTTTCGGGGCGAACGATCAGACAATAGGGCGAAAAGATGGCTTGCCCCCACTCCGGGATGCCGCGGTTGCTGTCCAGCTGATACCGCGCCTGCAGCTGCCTGCAGCGGCGCAGGAGGCGGCCGTGCGGGTGCAATGTGAGGGCTCAGCACATTTGATTGCGCATCTGAGACGGGCAAGTGGGTCACTTGTCAAGCAGCAAGCAAGCAGCACAGCACACCACAACACACCACACCGACCCAAACCACAGCACGGCAAACCACAACACAATACATTACAACAGAGCACGGCGCGGCACAGGAGCTGGTCCCAAAGAGCACTGTGCGGAGCAGCAGTGCCACCCACTTCACGGAGCTTTCGAACACAGGTGGGAGCTGGAGGTTGGGTGAAGTGGGGCATGGGTCAATGATGGCCAGGCTGACCCTGCCGTTGTTAGCAACAACATCCATTGACAGAATGGGCAGGTCGAAGTCGAGGTTGGGGTACATCACGCAGTGGAAGATCTGCGGCGCGACGGGGGCAGAAGCAGCACGGTGAGATGCCAGGTAAGGAGGGTGGTGTAGGGCCGTGTGGCTGTAATCTGCAAAGGTGTGTCTGTGGCAGAAGCCGGCAGAGGGATTCGTGTAAAAGCAAGGCTGCTGGGATGTGCAGGCAAGCGCAGGTTGCCGGGCCTTGTAGGCGACGCAGCTGGCAATGGGGCGACCAACCAGCACGCCAGAGGTGGTCCCAAGCGTACCTGCAGACCGTCCTGCCGTACCGCCACCTCGAGGTGAACCTTCCGGAATGCCCGGCTGTAGTACGCCCGGTTCTCGATCTGCGGTACGCAGTGCGCGGCAAGGTGGTGGGTGACAGACGAAAGCGGCAGGCGACGGCAGGCGCCATCCCTTCCGTCCCTCCCTCTTGGTCAGCTGCAGCTCAGCAACATGCAAACTGCACCGGCATCAGGCATGCAATGGAGCGGATTGCGAGAGCCTGAGTGACCGGTCAGGCACACACCTGCAGGCGTGGGTATCCAGGGTGGTCCCGCGGGGGGTCCCGCATCGATCGGAAGGAGAAGACATCTTCCCCCTCGGGATCCAGGGAGTCGAGGAACTTGAACCGCTGCAGTACAGGGACCAGCAGGGAAACGCTCAGCATCCCACCAAGCAGATATCGGCGAGACAAGCAGCAGCGCCATGCGCAGAGCAGCGCAGCGAGGCAAACGCAGCGGCTGCCAGCCACCGCTCGCAGCCATGAGCAGGAGGAGCAGCAGCAGCAGCGGTGCAGAGCTCCTACTGCTGCCAACAGGTCAGCAGCAAGAGCAAGAGGTCACGGCCAGCAGCAGGCGCGGCAGCAGAAGTGGCGGCACGTTCACCTCGTCAAGTGGGTAGACCCCTCCCTGGTCCTCTGGCAAAATGGACCGCAGGCAGCCTTCGATCTGTATCACCAGCTCCTGAATCGTGGGGCAGACCTGCAGCCGCCAGTGCAGCAGCAGATGAAACTTTGTGCAGTATGAGAGCATGGTGCCATGTGTGCCTGGCAGCGCAATGATCTGTGCAGTTGTAGGGCTTAGGGTGGTGGAAAGGGTAGCAGGGTCGCAGAGCACTGCACAGCACTGCCGCATGCGGCAAAGCTCCAGTGCATCCTGCTAGCCTGTTCTGTCGCATAACAGCAGCCGCGGCCTAGCTCCTTCCCGGCAAACACATGCACAGCCGCCCACGCACGGCACAGCACAGCACAGCACAGCACATGCACAACTATCCACGCCGCCGCCGCCGCACCTGGCCGCCCACCCGCCACCCCGACATCCCCATCAGCTGCAGCACTTCTTGGTACGTCATGCGATCTTCGGGCAGGCCGATGTCCTCTGGCCTATCCACCAGCCCTGAGGCTCCCATGCCCTCCATAAAGTCTTGTAGCGCCTTTCGAGCCTCCTCCAATTCAGCTTCGGTTGGCTCTTCCTCCTCCTCCTCCTCCTCTTCCTCTTCCTCCTCTTCCTCTGCGGTGGTGCCCGTGCCAGCACCACCTGCTGCTGCACATGTTCTGTGCCGGCGATGCACGGATGTGGTGCTATGGAGCTGCGTGCAGGCAGTCATTGGCGTGTGGCGGCATGGGGCAGCGGCGGGGCGGCGAGCCGCCGGCAAGGGGCGCCGGAGCCTGCCTGCTGCCGCGATTGCTGCTGGCGCCACACAGCCGCGTGACGACATGGCTGAATGCGCTTTGAGCGTGAGCAGCGCGCCCCTGGTGGCCGGGAAACAAAGGCAGCGAGGTGATTCCGGCAGGGAGGAAGGAAGACTGATGTCACTTAACGAGAATGTGCGTGGTAGTGATGTCTGAAGGGCAAACAGCTGCATGCATGAGCCCACGCGATGCTGACCTGTAACTTCGGCGCCCAAACTCTCTCAAACCGGCCTGATCCCTCTACAGCTTGCACGCATCAGGCCGTCGGCTCTTGCGTATATGCATGTGCTGACTTGTGCTGACTTTTCTGTGAATTGCTTTAAGGCTCCACTGCGGCACGCATATTGAAGCCATGTCCTTTGACGACACGGGGCTGGACCCCCGCCTGCTGCGAGCCCTCAGCAAGCGCGGCCTAACCAAGCCCACGCCGGTGCAGGTCAGCGGCTGCCACGACCTGTGCATGACACCATGAGCTCCGGTAGTGCGAGTTGACGGTGCATGCATTGCCGCTGCCGCCCCAGTCGTGCGCCGCCTCTGCCGCCTACCGCCGACCAACACCTATGGGCCTGCTGCCGCTGCCGCTGACAGGCCGAGTGCATCCCCAAGGCGCTGGAGGGCCGGGACGTGGTGGCACGCGCCCCCACCGGCAGCGGCAAGACGCTCGCCTACCTCCTGCCGGCCCTGCACCGCGTGCTGGCTGCCGACAAGGGCAAGGCTGGGTGGCAGGCGTTGGTGCTGGTGCCCACTCGGGAGCTGTGCGAACAGGTCAGAGAGGAGGCAGCCAGCGTAGCAAGCTTGTGCGGCTCAGAGCTGACAGTCAGCGCGGTGGCGGGTGACACACCGCTGCGTGCGCTGTGCGCCACGGCCGGGCAGCTAGTGGTCACCACGCCTGCCAAGTTGGCTCAAGCGCTTCGAGAAGGCATCCTGACACCTCGTGTGTTGCAGGAGCGACTGCAGGTGTGTGTAGGTTAAGTGCAGCAACAGGATGTTGCGCCTGCACCCCGCCGGCACCCAGCCAAAGGGGGCCATGGGCATGACAAGTTTGCTGCAGATATTGGCGTACTGTAGCACCTACAAAATGCTTGCTGCCGCTTCTTGCGCTGTTGACAGGTGCTTACGCCCTGACATGGTCTGCTTTGTATAAGTGCCTTGCTCTGTTGGTTCCATAGGTGCTGGTTCTAGACGAAGCTGACCTGCTGCTCAGCTACGGGTACGAAGAAGATGTGCAGGCACTGGCGCCACACGTGCCGCGCTCCGCACAGGTAGGCGCCTGCCTGTGGCGTGGGTGTGCACCCATTGCACGTCGCTTGATGCGATGCTACTGCAGCAGCTGCCAGCCATTGGGTAGAGCTGGCAGCCGCGTCACTGCTGTTGCTGCTGCGTGTGTGCTGGCAGCCGTGGCTAGCCATCTTGCCGCGCTGCGGCGAAGGATTGAAAGATGTGAGGACGACTGTTGGGTGTGGTCCTGTCACCGCGCCTTGCGCTGTGCAAGCCTCACTCCTCTGTCGCTGGGGTGCTCTGCGCGTCTCCACTTCGCAGTGCCTGCTCATGAGTGCAACCAGCAGCGCGGACGTGGACCGGCTGACCAAGCTTGTGCTGCACAACCCAGCTGCATTGAACCTGCCAGCTGCATTGGGCCAGTCCACGGCAAAGGGAGAGGAGGTGAGGCGCTGGCTCCAGCATGAGGCCAGAGTGAGGGCAGGCGCCAGCCCAGGGTGGCTGTTGCAGGGGAGACTGGTCATCATCACTGAGACAGACCGCCGTTTTCATGCATGCACCAGCTCAGCTGTGCTTGCAGTGGTTGCAGCTGATGGTTGACTCGCTGACAGCCTGATCTGCGCTGGCTGACTGCTATCTACACCTTGCTGTGCAGGCTGGCGTGGTGGCAGGGGGAGCGGCAGCAGAGATTGAGCACTTTAGCGTTGGCATGCCAGCGGGATGCAAGGCGGGCAGAGTTGCCACGGAAACTGTGGAGAAGCTGCTGCACCTGCTGGCACTGCTCAAACTCAACCTTGTGCAGCGCAAGGTGCGGCTTTGTGTGTGATGTGGTGTGGTGGTGTGGCTGTGAGAACGGGTGCAAGAATGCAGAAGTTCTGCTTGTGCGACTGGAAACTTACTGGGCTGTCATGCCGAGCAGCCAGCATGCCACATTGGCCAGGCACCCTGGAGCTGCGGTGTGTGGGGCAGGGAGCGTCAGCGAGCCCTGCTGCACATGCTGCACCAGCCCTGGGCAGCAATGACGCAAGCTGCCTCGCTGGGCCTGTGTGTGCGCAGGTGCTTGTGTTTGTGAACAGCGCAGATAGCGGCATGCGCGTGCGTCTCTTCTTGGAGGCCTTTGGCATCAGGGCGGCGGTGCTCAGCGCAGACCAGCCGCTCAACTCGCGGCATCACATTCTGCAGGTGCGTGCGAGCTTGTGTGGTGCCGTTCACGTGCTGCTGCTTTGCATGAAAACTGTCAACACATGCGTCGGCATCGCAGGAAGGTGAACATGCTGCTGCTGCTTGTGTGCCAAGCCGCACGCATCTCATGCTCAGTATTTACAACTGCCCTCACCTCCTTCTGGTATCTGACCTGCACCCCATTGCACCCCTTTCGCAGGAATTTAATCGCGGCCTGTTTGACTATCTCATAGCCACAGACGACATTCACGGTGGCAATGGCGATGACCAGGAGGACGAGGGACGCAGCAAGTGGCAGCGCAAGGGCAGCGGCGGCGGCGGCGGCGGCGGCAAGCGGCAGCGCAAGGACGAGGAGTTTGGGGTGACCAGGGGCATCGACTTCAAAGGGGTGCGGACCGTGGTGAACTTCGAGGCGCCCAGCAGCACGCAAGGGTGAGGATTATGGCGATGGAGGCAGCCAGCCAAACCCACTTGACAATCCTGCCACCACGGCTGCAGCGGCCAGTACAAGCATGATGCACTCGGCACGATCGCTCGCTCTGTGGGTTGCCTTCTGACGTGCAATGTGTGGGGCCCATTCTGGCGTCACTGAAGCACTACTGCTGCTGTCAGCGCTCAAACCGCCGCCGCAAACCCCGCCTGCCTCCTGATGCATGCAGATACGTGCATCGAGTGGGCCGCACAGGTCGGGCTGGAGAGTCAGGCACTGCCATCAGCCTGCTGGCCCCCTCAGACGCAGCGTTTGCAGCTGAACTGGCTGCCATGCTGCGCTTTGGCGGGGAGGGTCAGCAGGCTGCGGTGGCGGCAGGCCCAGCAGCAGCAGCAGCAGCAGCAGGCGCCGCCGAGTCGGATTCTGAGGAGGAGGAGGAGCGGCGGCGGGCGGGCGGTGCGGCAGCGGGCCTGCAGCCTCACTCGCGGCTCACCAGCATGGCGGTGGAGGGGCTGCGGTATCGTGCGGAGGATGTGGCTCGCAGCATCACCCGTAATGTGATACGAGAGGCGCGAGCCAAGGAGCTGAAGAACGAGCTGCTCAATTCGCAGCGGCTGGCTGCTTTCTTCGAGGAGCATCCTGGGGGTGAGCTGCAGCCACACAGTCGGCAGCGGCTGCGCTGCGCTGCGCTGTGCCCTGCCGCTGCCATCAGACCGCTGCTCACTCCACACTGTTGTGCATGTACTGTACTCAGCCCTTGCTACCAGATTGTTCAAAGTCACACTGTCCTTGCACATTGACTTCTTGGTTGCACCGCCCCGCTGCAGATCTCAATTTGCTGAAGCACGACAAACCGCTGGCTGCAACTGGAGCAGCAGCAGCGGCGGCACACTTGAAGCACATCCCTGCGTACCTGCGAGACCCGTCCCTTCAGGGCAAGAGCTTTGCAGGCAACAGCGGTGAGAAGCGGCACACGGATCCTGTGCCCCTGGCAGCTAATAGACCAGAGAGCAGTCAGGAGCAGGCAGGGCCAGGCTGCTTGCAGGCATTGCACGCGAGATTGCAGCCGTGATGGCTGCCGCCAGCAGTGTGGCAAGCCAGTCACAGTCTCGAGGCTGATGGGCTTGCGCCCATGCTGGCTCGTCTGACGTCAGCACCTGATCACGCATCTCAGCCTGGGCTGTGTAGGTTGGTGCTCTGTGCCGATGCTGATTTTGTTGATGGTGGTGACCTGTATGCAGGTCGGGGGGTGCTGCCTGCCCGCAAGAGGCGGAAGACCGAGGGGCTGGACCCGGTGAAGGGCGGTTTCGTGAGGGCGCCTCGCAAGGGGGGGGAGGCCAAGTGAGTGCGTGCAGGCTGCTGGCTACTACGCAGGCAGAACATGCCATCGCCGCAGTTGTCAGCTTCTGGTGGTGTGAGCAAGGGGCTCATGAATTGCACGAGGCCAAGGCTGCCAGTGTCGGTGTCAGCGGTGTGGGCTTGGATGGGAGTTCCTCCTGCTTTGTCCATGCCCGCTGTCGCTTGCCACAACCGCACGGCGAGGCTTTCGTCCTGCATTGTTGGATGCTACATCACTGGCTGGTTCGACTGCTGCGCTGCAGTGAGGAGCCAACAGAGCTGGAGAAGTCTGCGGAGCAGTGGGGCAAGAAGCACCGTCCCAAGAAAGTGATGGGCAAGGGCGATCAGTTCAAGCCCAAGCAAAACGTGCGCAAGGGACGCGGGCGCAAGAGATGAATCGCCGTGTTGCCTTCCCACAATGTGAATTGTTGAGTGCACTCGCTGTTGCCTATCTGACGCCGCATTTGTGAAGGCTTGTTATGATGCTGCTGCCTTTGTCATAGCATTTCACACTTGCGATCAGTGTGTGCATGCTGCAAGCTGCGGAATTCCATGGAACGCAGCAGAGACACCAAGCCTCGAGGCAGGTGGTGCCAAACGTTGATGCGGTGTGTTGTGTGGTACGGTGCGAGCAATTCAAACAGAAGCAAACAAGCAGCGCTGGGGACAGGGGAGCGTACAAAGGGGCGCCATTGCGGAAGTACAGTGCACAGTGTTGCAGGCAGCAGTGTCAAGCAAACAAACAGGACATCGAGGTAAGGCGGCCACACGTGCGCATATTATGTGATCGGAATTGTATTGCTGAGGAAAGCAGGCGGCCCAAGCGCTTAAAAGGCCAGGGGTGGCAGTGCCTTTCTACTTGCTGCGACTCGGCCCGATGAGGAAAGCGGAAAGAAGAGGCTTGAGGTTTGCGAACCGCTTTGCTTAGCCATGAAGCAATTGTAGGGCCTGGGCTTGGCTGGCCTCTGAGCTAGCTCTTGCCAGGTCAGTCCAGAATCTTCTCCAGCCAAGGCCGCAGCGTAAAGACCCTTATGCCCCGGCGGTGGAACGGATTTTGCGCCGCAATGGCGGCGGCCTGGTCCAGGCTGCCAGCCCGCAGGCAGAACATGCCATCCCCGCAGTCGTGAGCTTCTGGTGTGAGGAAGGGGCCCATGAACTGCAGGAGGCCGCGTGCCCGCAGGTCTTCCAGGTACAGGTGGTGGTCCTTCAGGTTGTCAGCGTGGTCCTGCATGGTGCGCCCCGGAGCCAGGCGGGACTGCACGATGAACCGCAGCCGCCAGACCTGCATACCAACCCATAGCGCGGCAGTGAGGGAAGGGGGAAGGGAGCACAGAGATGTTGACGGAACAGAACATGGAGCGTCCCTGCAGCAGCCATCGCTCTCTGCTTACCAGTTATGGTCATTGCCACCGCTGGTCTGCCTCAATACTCTCTGCCATGGCAGCTACCTGGCAGCTGGCCCTGCAAGGCTCCCTACACTCCACAACCACACACTGACCTGGGGATCATCCAGCCCGGGTGGCAGCATGTCTGCGCAGACTGGGGGCGTGAAGTGGACGCCGTTCAAAGCAGCAGTCGGGGGTCCCAGCACCACGGTTGACAGCTTCTCAGCCAGCGCCAGCAGCGCCTCATCTGCGCATGGATATTGTTGCACGGCCATGGATAAGTCCCAGTTAAAACGCAAAGGTGGTGA
The DNA here is from genome assembly GCA_023343905.1 of Chlorella vulgaris. Taxonomy (NCBI): domain Eukaryota; kingdom Viridiplantae; phylum Chlorophyta; class Trebouxiophyceae; order Chlorellales; family Chlorellaceae; genus Chlorella; species Chlorella vulgaris. The sequence goes on along the minus strand of SIDB01000011.1, from coordinate 479,433 downwards.
CTGGGTGTGTGACTTACACCCGTCACAGCTGCATCGGCGGTCCCTGGCCCCTGCCCAGGCCCCGCCGTGCCGGTACATCGACTGTTGGTTGCAGCACAAGCCAGATGGTTGCATTGCTGCGTCGCAAGATTCTGTGCGGGCACACAGACTGTTGACACACACAAGCCTGGTTCGACACCTGCTCACCTGAGCCACGAGGCCCGATGATGCTGACTCCCACAGGCGGCCCTCCGTCTGGCTTCAGCAGCGGCATCGACACCTGGTGAGCAGGCAGGAGACAGCGGCACGTGAGGAGGTGTGTGTGGTAGTGAGGTTTCCCGGGGCGTGTGGTGGGTGCTGTGCAGCAGACGTTTTTGCAGAAAATAAACGGCAGATATAACACCTGCCAAAGCAGCACACAGTGATGTGCAGTACAAGCAGGCGCCCTAGCAGTGGCGTCGTCGCAAGCAAGACACGCTCAGGGCTCGTTGCCTTACCTGCGGCAGGCCTGCCAGGCTGGCAATGCTGGTGAGAGCCATGAGGCGGCCCACATCTGCTGGCTGGGACTCCAGGTCCGTGCCCAGCGGCGGTGCTGCACACACAAACAGACACACAGACAGACACGTCCAACAATCAATGCATATGCAGATCGACACAGAATGAAAGTACGCCACATTACAAGGCAAGCAGGTGGAAGTGGGGGAGGCAATGGCAGAGCGAATGGGAAGGCAGCAGAGTGAAGCTGGGCAAGCGGCGGTGGCCCCACCAGGAAAAGGAGTCGTAGGCATCAGCAGCACCGTTGAGTTGCCAAGCAGGCTCGTCAGCCGGGCAACAATGGCGGCAGCCTGCTGCTGCGCTGCCTTCACCGCTGGTCCTGTCACCAAGCCCGCAGACTTCATGCGACGAGCGATGGGCGCACTGCAGTGTGCCAGGGGTGGCAAGCAAGCTAGAATAGTTCACACGGGGCTTGGGATCTGGCAGGAGCTTCAAGTGTGTCGGGCCCTGCTGCAGGGCTGGTCAATGTGCAATCGAGTCAGGGGCTGGAGAGGAGAAGTCAAGGGATGGTCGAATGAAACATGAGAGTCAGGCGCACCTGACAACCGGCTGTGTCGGCCCGCAAAACCAAGGGCCCAGGCACTCGCTGACCTCCTTGCTCTGCAGCCAGAAGCAGACGATCAGACTAAGCAGAGGGAATGACGAGGAGAAAAAAAGCAAGCCGCAAAACCATGGCTGCAGCCACACCAGGCTGGCATGAGACAGGTGCATGCCACCGCGCATGCAGCACATCACAGGGAAAAGCGCTTTCTCACGTGCAACGTTCCAAAAACAGCCGCCCAGGATGCAAGCTCGCCGGTGGTAGCATCGGCAACCGCGGTCCGGCGCAGCCCGACACCCGCAGCCTCAAGCAGGGCCACGCTGTGCTCCCCCATCATCTCCGAGTCAAATGCAGAGGCCACACTGGGATCGCACAGTGCCAGGGCATCCTGCAACAAGGAAGGGAGGACAGAAGGATGCTGGGCAAGCGATGCCAGTGACGGATTGCCGACACAGCGCCAGCCAGCCAGGCCGACAGGCGAGCAGGGCCGAACGCCGACCCTGCTTCTGCTGCTTTACTTCAAGCATGCCAGGCAAGGGCGCCTCACCTCGGGCACCAGAAGGCTCCAACTGCTGCAAAACTCGTCAGCAGCGGCGGCAGCGGAGCCAGCCAGCAGCGCCCGCCCAACATCGGCCAACAGCTCGGCGTCGCGTGCAAACCAGCCAGCTGTGTCAAACGATGGCGCGAGCGGCACCGAGCCATCCACGCTGCAAATCAGCAGGGCAAGCCCAGGTGAGCATTCCTTTCCTAGTGCGCCGTACCTCTGTACTTCTAAACCGTGCAGCACGATGAGGAGGAGATGCACAGCCCAAGCAGGCTGCAAGGCACTCACCTGATGCGGCCATGGCTGGGGCGGCAGCAATAGACGCCGCAAAAGGAGGCTGGCACACGCACCGATCCTGCAGTGTCGCCACCGAGTGAGAAGGCGACCTCGCCAGCAGCCACCAGCGCCTGCACATGCAGGTCCATGGTGGCAGGTCAGCAGCCCAAAAGCCGTCGTGGAGGTGAGCAGCATCGAGCTACATGTGCAGTGCACGCAGAGCTGTCCCCACAGGCCCTCGCAAGAGCACACTACAGCAGTATGTGTGAGACGGCGGTGGGGCAGGGTGACAGGGGCTGGGAAGCAACGCACCGCGCAGCCGCTGCTGCTGCCGCCAGTCATGTGTCCTGGCGCCGCAGGGTTCAAAGGTGCTCCATAGTGGCAGTTCTGGCCAGTGAAGTCGTAGGCTAGCTCACTCATGGCTGCTTTGCCTGCTAGATTGGCACCCGCGGCCAGCAGCACCTGCACAGCGAGATCGGGGGGCGAGCGAGTGCGGCAGCCGGGAGCGGCAGTAAGCGGCGGTAGTACCAAGGGGGCGGAGTGAGCGCGCGGTGCATGGTACTGCAGGATGCAACAGGCACAGGGTGAAGCCATGGGGCGCGCTAGGTGAACTGAGCGATGGAGTGGCAGGTGGCGTGCCTGGATTGCTGGCGCGGTCGTCTTTGCAACAGGGTGGTCTCGCTCCCAGCTGGGGTTTCCTGCTGTGCTCTTGAAGCCGGCCACCTGTGGCAGCGCCAAGGCACAAAACCAGCAGCTGTTCAGACTGCAAGCCACTGTGAGCCAAGGCAGCAGTCCAGCCAGCAAGCAGGGCGCCTGCTGTGCGTCCCTCACATCGTAGCTGTCCTTGGCAGCAAAGGCAAGCCCCGCAAGCGGGCCGTCAACGTCCCGGGTGCCCGCCGCTGCGGCAGTGCGGCTTGCCCACGCCCTGCACTCCATCTGCAGCACAGAGCGCGCGATCGGCGTGTGGAGCGCAGGAGCGCAATGACTCAGTATGCAGACAGTATGCAGACGAAGAGGGAGCTCGAAGACTGAGAGCGAAGGGGGCTCTCCGATCCCAGCTGCGCATTCCCACCTTGATGGTGCAATGCCACCCTCACAAAGGTGCAACAAACCAGCGATCCCTCCCGACTCAGCAGCGTGGCGGGTGCCGTCCAGCTTCATTGCCGCAGGGCAACCCGGCTGGGCTCACCACGGCCTAGACGGGCGCTTGATGGCCTGAGTGGCTGGATTCGACGCAGTAAAGCGGGAAACGGAGCCCCAGAGCTTGCCGTCGGTGCCCCTTAAACTTGGTTTTCAGCAGGCGCAGAATTGACATCGAGTTGTGTACATTGTGGTCACGACACAAATAAAAGCCGATTGCAGACGTAAAAATGAACTGCCCGACGCCACCGTCAGGCAGCGACAGCCTCAGCCAACAGCCAGCGACGGGAAGCCTCCTCTCCCGTCACCTGCTCCTTCTTTCGAGGCCCCGTCTGAGCCAGAGGGCTATGCATCTGTGCACGCAAGTTATGGAGCAGAGAAGTGTCGAGAGAATGGGGAGAGAGGCGTGCATTTGCCGCCATCGGTCTCGGGTACCGCAAGTGGCGGGAGCACTACTGGCAGCACGCAAAACTCGCACCAGGCTCTCGGCACGACAATTCCGACCTGCAAACGCCCTCAAGAGTCTGTTTCAGTCGCGAGAACTCCGTTTGAAGCCCTCCCTGGGCAACCCACCTGGGGGAGCGCTGGCTGGAACCTGGGCATTCCCCGGCGGAATGAATTGAGCTCACATGCACCCAGGCTCCTATTTCCATTGCGCGCTTGCTCGCCGTCTCGCTCCTGTGTGCCCGGCCAAGTGCGTCCTTGCACGGTGAGGCCTGGTGGAACTGCATGGCGCTGCTTGCACGACAGCGTTTGCTACTCCTTCTCTGGCCTGGACCCTCGAGTGGGCCGCGCACGTGCCTGGCCGCATGTCTCGCTGGAGCGGCCTGCTCGCTCTCTGCCTGGCTTGATCTTGAGTCGGGCTTGGCTGGTGCAAGCATCGCCGTCCTCTCCTGGCCTGGCCCCTGTCCTCACCCCACCCACCCGCGCCCCAACCGCTTGCCGTGCCTGCGCAGGACCACGCCAATCAGGGTCCTGTTAGCTTGACAGAGCCGCGTCACCATGTTTGACCACTTCAAGCTTCCAAAGCCACCAGTCGACCGATCCTTTAAGGGCTGGTTCGAATGGCAGGTGAGGCTGCTGCTCACAACTGATTCTCACTCCATCAAGGGTTGTTACTGGCGCCGCCGACGGCATCTGTGCTGCAAGCCCACGTCCACTCCCTCGTGTCCTTCAAATCCTCACCATGCCATGCCTGCCTCTCCTGCTCTGCAGTTCCGCATCAACGAGCGCGGCTCCTCGGTCCTGCGAGAGACGCGAGCAGGCATCGTGCTGTTCCTGGTGTCTGTCTTCTCGGTGCTGCTCAACCCCGTCATCCTTTCGGGCGCAGCCTCTGGCTACAACACCGGCATGCCCCCCACTGACGTCGCGCTGGCCACAGCGTAAGCGCTCGTGCAGTCCTGCATTGCAGCCTGCCCAGCCCCGCCACCACCGCCGTCACGCAAGCGCCGCCGTTTGTGAGCCTCTGCCACTGCTTTGCCTCTCTGTAGCTCATGTGTCCGCTGCCCTCTGATGAACCCTGGTTGTTCTTCTCCTGCATCCTGCAGCATTTCCTCTGGCACTGGCACCCTCATCATGGCCTTCCTCGGCAACTACCCCTGGTGAGCGTCAACAGTACCCTGTGTCGCTGTTGCTGAGGTTTAGCGAGTTTCTCAGCTGTGACTGCTTGCTTGTGCTGGCTTACAGTCCGCGTGCGGCAAAGAAGCGTGCAGCACAGGCACGTTGCTGATGGTACAATATCCGCTGCCGCCTCATGACGGTGCCTTTCGCGCCCCCACACGCTCTGCCTCTCCCTCCCTCCTTTCTGTGCAGGGTTCTGGGAGTCCAGCTGGGCACTAACAACTACTTTGTGGACTCAGTGATTGGGCAGAAGCTGTGTGGGTACAACGCCTTCTTCACGCCCTCCAACTCAGTCTGTGCCGGCCAGCCGTGCACGTAAGCGACCCCTGCTCGCGTGCCGCTCTGTGCCAGCTGCCAACTTGCCAACTGCTCGCTGCTTGCTGCTTGCTGCTTCCTGCTTTGTGCCCTGCCGGCTTGCCCAGCCCCGCTGCCCGGTGCGCAGGCTCGGTGCTGCCACCCGCTGCCTTCCCTGCCTCCAACATGCCGTGCTATGATGTTCGAACCGCCATCCACCTTCTTCCCTTCTTCCTGCCTGCAGGTGCACTGAGCAGTCTGACGGCACCTTCACCATTGACCAGATGGGCACCGCAGCCGACCCGGGAGAGTGCTGGGACCCCTCTGCGCTTGCACAGGACAGCTGCCTCGGCTCGCAGGTATGTGTGCCCCAGCTGCCAGCTGCCTGCTCGGCTGCTGCATTTCGTGCCACTGCATGCCACCGCACATGGCTTCTCAAAACTTTTTGCCTGTTTGCCCTGCCACACACTATTCTCTGGAGCTGTGCTTGCCTGCCTGCTGACAGCCTTCTCGCCATCTGCATCCCTCATGCTCGCTGCTCTTCCCGCCTCTGCCGTTGTGCCTGGCAGGTTCCCTACCAGGCAGCGCTGTCTGCTACCTTCCTGGAGGGCTTGGTCTTCCTCATCATCTGCATCACCGGCCTGCGCGCAGTCATCATGCGCTGGATCCCGCGCTGCATCCTCATCGCCGGCGCCTGCGGTATCGGAATCTTTATCATGTTTGTCGGTGAGCAGGAAGCCACAGGGCAGCCGTCGCACATGCATCCAACATGCTTGTGAACTCGCACACGAGGAAAGCAAGCCCAATGCCCATGAGTGCCCTTGAGGCAGTCTTTGTTTTTGGCCTGACGTGCCTGCCTACATGCCTGCCTGCTCGTGTGTGCAGGTTGGAAGGGCATGGGCGTGGTGGTCGCTGACAAGTACCCCAATCTCGTCCGCCTCAACACAGGTGAGGGCAGCCTGTTGGCCCCTTTCCTGCTTTGCTGGCCGTCTTTTTCAGCGCCTGCGGTTTCTGGCAAGGCGAACTCGGTGCAGAAATCCTTGAGAGCTGCTTTGACTCAGTCAAGCCTGCCACTCGAGTATCCAGTCTGAGCTGATCCTGCTGCCACGCACTCTTGCTGCCGCGTCCCCTCTCGTCCTTGACCCTTGCAGAGGTGCAGTACGACGTGACAGGCTGGGGCTCGGGCGCGGTACAGAACGGCATCGGCTTTAACTCCTGCGTTATGCTGCTGACTGCGCCGCCCTACGGTGAGCGGTAGTGGTGGCGGTGGTGGTGCTCATGGCGGATGGCGTAGATGTGCTGTCTGCCTCTGCCCGTTCATCTGCTCCCACCTTCACCGCCAACATCGCGCCCCGTGGCATGCGCATTGCTGCTGCTTGCACGCGTGCCTCGGGGCCCACTCATCTATGCGTGCCCTGCCACTTGTCTGCCTGTGTGCAGGCCCCGTCTGCCCCTGGCTGTCTGTTGGTGGCCTGGTGTTCACTGGTGAGTCTGCAGCCCAGCATGAAATGCTGCCTGAGCCATTCCATTGCACGGCCGTGTGCATGCTGTCGCTTGAAGTCCCCGTCGCGCACCTTTGTCTTCTTGCCTCCTGCCCCTTCTTCCTCGTTCCGCACTTTTCACTCATTCTGCTCGCCCTTCTGCCGCCCTGCAGCCATCCTGATGCTGTGGAATGTGCCTGGCGCCTTCCTGGCCGGCTGCCTGTTCACCACCTTCATTTCGTGGGGCGTGTTCCCAGAGACGGTGTCCAACGGTGGCCTCGTTCCTGACAAGGTTGCATATGCTCCCAAGTTCACTGAAACCGCCGGGTCACTCAGCTTCCACTGGTCACCCAATGTTGGCAGGGTCGTCGGCGCATTCGTCACATTCCTCTGTGAGTCTGAGAGCAAGCTTGAGTGAGCTCGTGCCTCGTGGCAGCCCCATACGCCTGCCCCCACGGCCGCACGCTCAAGCGGTGGGAGCCGCCCACCCTGCCCCTCGCTCCTGCGATTTCTGCGCTGCATTACATTTTTCGGGGCTGCTGCTGCTGCTGCTGCGCCGTGCTGGCTGGTGCTGCTCGTATCAAGTCCATCATTCACTAGTCGAGTTCGCTTTCTAGTGTACTTGTAACGCTGCCTTTGTCTAACTGTCCCTGCCCCTGCTCGTACTGCTGCTGCAGACCTGGACTTCATTGGCTCCGCAATCACCTTCTGCAGCCTGGGTCAGATGGCTGGCATCCTGGACGAGCATGGTGCGTGAATGTCGAGAGCTCACCTCCTGCTGCTAGCACCTCTCCTCTCCTCCCGCCTCCCGCCGCTGCTCTCGCTGTTGCTGTTCTTCTGCTATGCCTCGAGGAAGCAGCGCACACTGCAGCGCAAAAAGCAACCCAACCACACCGTCTTGTCTGTTGCAAGTCGCACACGGCAACTGTCTTGTGCGCTGCGCTTTGCCACAATCCGTGTCCTGCCCACTGGTGCAGGCAACATCCCGCGCGCCAATCTTGCGTTCATCGCTGATGCCATCGCTTCCATGATGGGAGGCCTGCTCGGCTCCTCGGCCATCGTGTGCTACGTGGAGTCTTCGGCCGGTATGCGAGAGGGTGGCCGCACCGGCTTCGCCGCCCTCGTGTGCGGGATCCTCTTCTTCCTGGCCTCCTTCCTCTCGCCGCTGTTTGGACAGATCCCGGCGGTGCGCATTTGTGGCTGCGCTCACGTCTGTGCCTGCCTTCCTGCAGCTGTGCATGCTGCCATGCGTCAACAGGGGCACGCAGCCCTGCAAGGCTGCAAGTGCTGACTGCCGCCGACGCCTTCCGTGGAAATCTGGTTGTGCAGATTGCGACCTCCCCCATCCTCGTGTTGGTGGGTGTGCTCATCTTTGCCTCCTCAGTACCGGACATCAATTGGGACGACTATACAGACGTTATTCCCGTCCTGGTCACCACCACCATCAGTGAGCAGCGCAGCACTGCTTGGCTGCGCCCCGTTCTTTCTCCGGCCTGCCATTTGCCTGACGCCGCGCTGCTCCTCTGCCCGCCCACCTGCGCCATTGGGGGGCGGCTTTCGGCTGCTGGTTACCGTGAGATCGCCTTTTCATGTCGCCATCCCTTGCTGTCAGCCCTCCCACTTGGCTGATCCGCCCTGCTCACACTCATTTCTTTCTGCTCCCCCCAAACCGGCCCGCAGTGCCCTTCACCTCCAACATTGCTTACGGAATCATTGGCGGCATTGGCGCCTACATGGTTTGCAAGCTCTTTACCTACCAGCTGCTCACCTGGGAGCGATTTGCGCCCTGGACAGACCAGCGCCGGTGGATTGGTGAGTGCCGAGCCGCCCTGTTGATTTGGGATGCCGTGCAGTTCCGAGTCCGGTTCCAGTTGCATGTCACATTCTGTGGCCCGCATGAGCGGCCTCAACACTGCCCGGCTAGTTGTTGTGGTGCATCTGAATCAGAACTCTTTCTTCATCCTTCTGCTCTGTGTCCTGGTTTTCTCTCGGCCCCTTGTACCGCTCACCCTCTTGCTGCTCCCACAACATGCCTCTGCCATTGCAGGAGTGAATCAGTACAAGTCAATGAGCTCCACATTCTCCCTCTTTATGCCCTACCCCGGCTGGAACTGCGCTGAGAAGGGCATGGCGCCTGAGGACGGCAAGATGAGCTATGACGCTGCCTTGAAGAAAGCCATGGTGCGCTTTGCTTGCCGGCGGTGGCGGTGTGGTTTGTTCCCTGTCAGCGGGGCAGGCAATGGCGCGGGACGTCTTGGCACGCTACGACAGCCAGGTTGACAAGTGTCGCGCACCTGCACCTTGTGTTGCCGCTGGGCACAGATAATCTTGTTGCCCCTGCCGCTGCTGACCGCGAGCCGTGCCCGCTGCCCTCCCTCTGCCTCTGCCTGGTCCCTGGCTGGGTGCAGGGCTCCAAGTACATTGATCAGGGCGAGCTGTGCCCACCCAGCCCGTCTGAGGAGGCACCCACTGAGTCAAAGCTGGACAAAGGGGGTTCGGCAGCCCTGCCCGGCGACTCTGCTCACAATGGTGCGGAGGCTTTCAGGACCTGAGCAGCCACACGCCTTGAGCAGCAGCCCGCCGGCACAGATGCCACACGCAGCGCGTGCGGCGGCCCTGCAAGCCTGGCAGCACCTACGTGCAAGCGGTGGGCTGTGGCCTGAAGCGAAAGTCCAGCGTGCTGTGTCCGACGCAGGGCCGAGCTGAGGGCCAAGCGGCACAGATGGCAGACAGCTTCCCGCCACCCCGCACGCTTGATTGTCTGGGAGTGGGACGGGTCTGGCAGCCCTCGTCAACTTGACTGCCATCTTGACTGCCGGCGTGCCTGTCTGCCTGCTGTTTACCTGCCCACCTACCTACCTGCCTTCCCGTCCATATCTTGACCCTCGAACTCAAGCACAATCTGCTTTTCCTACCGAGTATTCTCTCTCTCTCCCTCTGTTGCACTTCCTCTTCCTCCCTGCCCCCTGTATGCAACGACTAGTGCGCCACACCTGCCCGCCGCCCAAGCTTTGACTCACCTCCCTGAACACCTGCATCCCTTTCACACCGCACCGTCGTGTTGCCAGATGCGTCCGACACCTTGCCATGCCTTTGTTTCGCTCCACCTGCAACTCGCTGTCCCGCTGTAGCATGTCTTACCTTGAATGCCGGTATGAATGCCTGGTAATCTTCCATGTACCAATGCCTCACTGTGAACGCTCTGTTGCACTGTTGATAAGCAGACGGGTGGGGAGGAGGTGAATTACCTGGCCGCAGGGAAGAAGAGGACTGCGCCCGGGCCATTGCCCGCCAACGTATTGGACAAGTAAAGTCGTGGAAGGGTAATGTATGACAAGCGAAATTGGGGCGATTTGATGGTACAGGAGACCAGAGAGAGATGGCAAAGCTGCGGTGCAGCAGCAGGGGTACCCACCATCCATGCTGCTCAGCGCCCGCCGCTGCGCTGCTGCTGCGTGCGATCCTTGTGTGCTCTTGAGATGTGTTTCATTGCGCAGTAGAAGGGCCAGCAGTTGACTGTGAGGCGGGCCATTTGCATGGGGGTCAGGATCTGCAATGCAGGGATGTTGGAGAGGGTGCGTGGTTGGGAGGGAGTGACGCAGTACGAAATCAAGTGCCCCAGGACAGTTATACCAAGATCCTTACATGCACAGATGCATGCCAGAATCATTGTCACTCCTGCAACCCATCCCAGCACGATGCGGCTCAGCCCCGGCGCACCAACACTCTTGTGCAGGCCGCCAGCACCAGCAGCAATCACAAGCAATCCCCAGACCCGGCCCCCACCTTTCGCAGAGAGATCATGACGGGGGCTTTGAGTGAGAAGTCTTGCTGCAGGGAGGCTCGCAGCGCTTCGGTGCCCTGTACAGAGGCACTCGCTTACATGTGAGACACACAGCGCGTTACCGCCCACCCACAGATGTCAAGCACCCAGCCACGGAACAGGCCACGCACTCAGATCACATCTGCTGGCAAGTCGGCTGTCTCCACATCACGCACAATGCACATATGCGCATGCATGCATGCAGGCAGGCAGGCAGGCAGGCAGGCAGGCAGGCAGGCAGGCAGGCGGGCAGGCAGGCAGGCAGGCAGGCAGGCAGCTGCTTTTCAAAAGGTACAGGGCCCTCACAACAACCGCCAACAGTTGGTGGGTCCGCCAGCCGTCCCCTGCCACCAACCACCAAGCCAACACCCTCCTCGCCCGGCACGCATCCAGCACACACCTCCACCAGCTCGATTGCTGCAGTTTGGTCCTCGGGTTTGGCGGCGGCGTCTGCAATGGCGGCAAACACGGCGGCCTTGCTGCCTGCCAGCGCCTCGGCGCGCTGCTCAAACAGCGCTTGGTGCGCCTCCAAGGTCTGCTCCTGCTGCTGCGTCAGAGCCAGTTTCTCCTGCAAGCCGAAAAGATGGGTGGGAGAGGGGCCAGGACGGGCACGTCCAGGCAAAAGCGAGGGTGTATCAGCTCGGCGTGCTGATTGTGGTGACATGCTGTTAGAGCTACATAAAGGTGGCCGCACTGCACGGTTCCCTGCTCTGGTTTGGGCGCGTGCTGCGCCGGCACCAGCCAGCCCGCCACAACAGGCGGCGCTGCATGCGGAGCTGCAGCAGCACGACTGCCCTCACCGAAAGCACAGCGGGGCACTGCTCTGCTTGCGACCCAGCCACAGCAGCAGCAGCAGCAGCAGCCCTCACCACCAAATCCTGCCAGATCATGCTTCCCAGCTGCCACTCGTCAGTTACCACCGAGCCATCGCCAGGCAGCGGTCCTGCGGTACCGCTGCTGTCCAATACTTCCTGCAGGTTCTGGTGCAGCACCACTCCGTAGTCGTCCGGCCGCAGTGCCGCCATATGAATGGTCCAGTCGTCCTGCATGCAGGAAAGACAGGAGGGAAAATGAGGAGAGAAGAAAGCAGCGGGGCAACAGCCGGGTGAGAAACCAAGGTTCCACAGCATTATTGCAGTGACAGAGCAAAGAACTGGCAGAGCACGTCGCGATCGTGTGGGTGGTGGGTGATCAGCCAGCCGGGCAGCCAGCTGGCAAGTGTGTAAACACTTGACAGAGGACACAACCAGGACACACACAGGACGATGAACGCAACAAGCAAGCACTCGCCGCCACTCACAATGCCAGCCAGCACCGCTTCTATAGCATCTGTCACTTCCTCGTGACGCTGGTAGTCCTCCAGTGTGCGGCTCAAGCGGGGTGGTATGGCGTCCAGCACCCCCAGATGCTCAGACAGGCATGTCACCTGCTGCTTGTACCAGCTCACGTGCTGGTGCAGGCTGGCCGCAAAGAACCAGTCGCTGCCGCTTGCCTGGCTGCTGCTGCCGCCACGTGCGGCGCTCGCGGCCGCCTGCTGCCTGCTTCCAGGTCCCGCATCGGCTTTCGCCTCCTGCTGCTGCTTGCCTGTCCCGGCTGCCTGTCCTGGGCCGGAAGACCGAGGCGCTGTACTGGCGCTCAGCTGTGCCAGCAGCCTGCCGACAGTGACTTCCACTTCTGAGCCGCTGGCTGCCTCTTCATCAGATCCGCTGTCAGATGCACCCAAGGTAAAGCTGAGGCGGTCGTCTCCCGCCACTTCATCGCCGCTGTGCCAGCTGGCAGCAGCGCTGGGGCCGCTGCCCGGCAGGCTCGGCTGCTTTGTGGCGGCGGCTGCCTGAATCTGCTGCTCCATATCAAGTGTTGCATGGAGGGCTGCTTGCCGCTGCTTCAAATGCTTGTTCTGCACTGTGAGGGACTGCAAAGCACGGCAGGAGGCACGGCACATGGTCGGCTGTGCTGAGTGTGGGACAGGAATGGGGCCTGCATCAGTGCAGGAGTCACGAGGCATGCACAGCTGCTTGCTTACCTGTAGCTGCTGCCGCAGGGCACCCAGCTGGTGCTCTAGCGCTTTAATAGTCGACTGATCCACCTCGCGCTGCTGCCGCACCGCTTGGCGTCGCTGCTGCCGCGAAATGTGAGGCTGCACGCGGCGCACTGCCTCCCCACCTCCTGCGCCCGCTGCGGTTGCTTTGCCGGCAACCTTGGGCTTGCTGCAGCGCCGTGCTGTCGTCTTGGGCAAGGTTGCTGCGTCACTAAGATGCGAGGATGCTGGCTGCTGCTGGAATGTGGGAGCCGTGGTTATCACAGGCAGCACGGGCTGGTACGAGTCGGCGGCGGCGGCGGTTTGTGGCGGCCTTCCCCACTGTGCGCCGCCGATTGGGGGCCAGCTTGCAGGCAGCGATGGCAGATCCAGATACATTTCCTGGCCCTGTCCCGGCGCCCACAGGTCCTCCATGTTGGTAGCGTTGGTAGCGGAGGCGAGAGTTTGTGTGCCACGGTCTTCAATAGTGCAAGTGGGTGCCCAGGTGGGTCCTCGTACACACGAGAATGTTGTTTGTCGGCTTGGCTCGGAAGAGACCACCTCGCCCCCAGCGGAAAATGCGGTGTCGGTCGTGCCGTGGCTGCTGACTTAGAGCCAGTATTACGAGAAGCAAAGCAATCGAGCAAACAGGCAGCATCACCATGGAGCGGTACGGCCGTTTAACACCGCCACTTGTCTACAACCACATTCCACCACACTATACTAGTACACAAGAAAATCAGTTCAACCATTCACAAATGCTAGCAAAGAGAGAAGGCGCGTGACAGAGTGCTTCAAATTCGGCATACAAGTTACGATGCAGTGCGATGACCGGCGGTGGCCACGGGCAACATGTGCAGTGTGTCCACAAAGTGTCTACAGATACAGGGTAGTCCAGCGCAGCAGGTGGGTCATCAGATGACTGCCGCCAGTGCCGCCTCAATGGCGGCGGTGTCTGCTGTCCAGCCCACAATGCCGCCTTGTGCGCGAATCATCTCGATGGCCGCGGCCTTGAAGGCGGGGAAGTACGAATCGGTCGCATCAGTGACCAGCAGGCACTCATACCCACGGTCATTCGCCTCTCGCATGCTGGTCTGAACGCACACCTACGGCAAGGCAAGGCAGCCAGTACGCGGTGTTGAAGCCAGAAGGCTATGGCAAGACAGCGGCCCAAGCCTGCACTCCTCAGCATAAATCCCTCATTGCCAGGCGCTTGCACCCAGGCTGCATGCATATCTAAAATAGAAAGCAGGTAAGGCAGCCTGGCACGCCAGCAAAGGAACTCGCCTCAGTGGTGACCCCAGTGAAGAGCAGGTGGGTGATGCCCCGGGCCTGCAGCGTCTCGTGCAGGCCGGTGGCCCAGAAAGCTCCTTTGCCGGGCTTGTGCACTTGCAGCTCGCCCTGCACTCAACAAGTACGGGCAGCCAGCACCCAGCAGCGCGGTCAAAATGCACAGCAAGCCCATGCACCCAGTGTAACAATCCTTCCAACGTCAACATGAGCAGCAGGGGCGTTACACTTTTTGTCAAGCTGTCAGGGCTGCCGCCCCCAACTCAAAACAGCTGGACATGCACCCACCGCACTTGGTGCATACATGTGCTGGGTGGCCCCTTTGAAAGGTGCACGCCCCCTCATTCACCTTAACAGGAGCCACCTCCGGAACAATGTCGTTGCCAGGCTCGCCAGCCACCAAGATCCTGCCCATGTCTCCGGCAGCGCCAATACGCAGCTCGGGCGGTAGGTTGCCCCGCAGCATCTTAGAGGGAGGCAGATCTGCGCGGCAGGCAGGCACAGTGCAGAGAGTGAGAGAGCGGTGCAGCCTTGTGCACACCAAGACTGGTGCCTGCTAAGCAAGGTGATGTGCTGTGCTGTGCCAGCTGGCAAGCGGCTGCAGCCTTGCCTGACTGCACCACGTGCGTGAACCGCTGCTGCCGCTGCCGCCGCCGCTGTTGCTGTTGCTGCTTCGTCGCAAAACCTACCTGACAGGTCTGGCTTGTGAGCCTCCAGCGTGTGCACCACCAGCATGCCAGCCTTGCGAGCAGCGTCCAGCAGCCGCTTGGCTGGCGGCAGGGAGGCCTGCGCAGGTGCACATGCATGCAGGGCCTGGTCAGCGCTACCGATGAGAAACATGATCGCAGCCCGCACTGCACAGAGCACCACATTCGCTGCACTGCGTTCGCTGTGCAATGCATTGCGATCAAATGCTGCTTGTACTGGTAGAGTCGGGATATGACAAGTGAACTCGGCAACCAACACGAAGCCAAAAGTCTGCACGCCCACACCCAGCACGCACCCGCAGCAGCGACACGTCGTTCCCCAGCGTCTCTCCAAAGCCGCCCGGTTCACAAAAGTCCCGTTGGAAGTCAATCATCACGACAGCGGTGTGCTGCACAGGGAACTGGAAGGGATACGGCTCGGCGGCCACCTCCGCCACTGGACCTGCAGGCGCACGGGGGTAGACACCAGTCAGGCGTCACACGCTAGGCCAGGGTGGTGTGGAGGCAATGGACAGCTGCCAAATGCAGCGGGTTGATGCAATAGGCTGGGAGATGCTGCCTGCCGTTCCTCTGGCGCACAGCTGCAAGCAGGATTTCATGGAACGCAGGCTGGGCAGCTGTCACACAGCGCGGAAGGCTGGGCAGGCTGGGCACGCACCAGCACCATTGGCCAGCAGGGGGACGTGCTTGGTGGGGTCATACGTCTTCTGGATAGATGCAATGAAGTCAGAGGAAGTGCCGACTGCAGACAGGCAGGAGCAGAGCAAGGGGAGAGAAACCGAGGTGAGCTGAGCCGCAGCTGATGAGGCACAGAGCACAGGCGGGGGCGCAGCTGGTGGTCGATGGGCAGCAAATTGAAAGCGCTAGCAGAACGAGCCAGCAAGCGGCGGCTGGGCAGCCAGTGAGGAGGCGCCTCACCGACTCCAAACACGCCGCCTTGCATCTGCACCATCTTGAGGGCTGCCTCATGGTTGCTTGGCTCCGTGGCCTGAGGGCAGGCAGGCAGCAGCACGTGTGCGGAATGATACATGCTGAACAGAGAAACCGGCTTCAGATCAGTCGTTGTGCCAAGCCAGGCTGCCTGGCGACATGCAGGTATGCAGGGCAGGTATGTGCGATGAGCAGCACAGCGACAAGGCGCAGAGAGGGGGCCACACACCGCGGTGCAGTCTGAGAGCAGCAGGCACTCGTAACCACGGTCGTTGGCATCTCGCATAGTTGTGTGCACACACACTGCAGGGCAGGGGCCGGCAAGGGCAGGCCAGGCTATGGGTTCACTTTAGCCGGTTGTGGCCGCAACTGACCAAGCTGGGAGGAAAAGGAGCACGGCTAACGAGCCAACAGAAGGGTTATGTCAGGGCGATGCTGACTGTCGCTCACCGTCTGTGGTGACACCCGCCAGCACAAGGTTGCGCACTCCCTTTGTGTGCAGGAGGAGATCCAGGTCTGTTGTTGTGCAGGGGGGAAGGGTGTGTTGGGCATGGGTGAGGCGAGTCTTGTCTGTCTGTTTGGCCAAAGTTGAGAGCGCAAGGGCGAGGCTGTCACATGCAGCAGCTTGTGATGCGCAAAGCTGAACGGCGCCTGACAAGGACGCCAATGAACACGCTGGAAACGCCACCTCCCTCCGCATGGCCATTCCGCTGCCCTGCAGCGGCAGCACAGGCAGGGCAGGCGGGACCCACCCGTGGCATAGAAGCAGCCCTTGCCCGGTTTGTCAATAATTGCTTCGCCCTCCAGGGGCGCCAGCTCAGGGATGATCTCCCAGCCAGGCTCCCCGCGCACCAGGATACGTCCGCATGGGCCTTTGGAGCCGATGCCGGCGCCAATCTGCTCTGACCGCCACTTCTTATTGGCAGGAAGGTCTGAGAGGTCGGGGCGGTGGCCCTCTCGGGTGTGGATGACGTGGAAGCCCTGCTGGCGGCATGCATCCAGAACAGACCTGCATCCACACAGGCAGGCAGGTCAGCGTGGAGTCTGCGCAGGGAGGTCGAGGTAGCCGACTGGTGCCGAAGGCAGGCAAGGCAGTCGGGCAACACGTCTCATCTCTTGCGGCAAAGCTTACTGGATGGGTTTGATGGGAGCCTGGGTGAGGGACAGATCGTAACCCATCTTGTCCACATATCCGCCCTCCTTGCAGAAGTCCACCTGCATTCACAAAGAGACACAGTGTGACGCAAGCAGCGGGGGCGGCGGCAGAGCGGCAGCCAAGCCAGTGGCCATTCGCGCCTGCATGTCGATGATGATCAAACACGTGTTGCTGGGACGTAGGTCGCCATCAAATGGCCAGTTATAGGGCAGGCCCGCAACGGGTGGGCAGCAAGTCATTGCGCGGTTTCAGCTGGAAACAGATATTCTTCAGCAGATCAGCGTCGAAACTCTGCCAATCCACATCAGAGGAAGGCCAACCCTTTCTCCGCCTTCAGGTTCCAGCCAGCGCTCCCCCAGGTGGGTTGCCCAGGGAGGGCTTCAAACGGAGTTCTCGCAACTGAATTAGACTCTTTAGGGCGTTTGCAGGTCAGAATTGTCGTGCCGGGGAGCCTGGTGAGAGTTTTGCGGGCTGCCGGTAGTGCTCCCGCCGCCTGCGGTACCCGAGACCGATGGCGGCAAATGCACGCCTCTCTCCCCATTCCCTCGACGCTGCTCTCCACTAACACGGTGCGTGTATAGATGCATAGCCCTCTGGCTCAGACAGGGCCTCGAAAGAAGGAGCAGGTGACGGGAGAGAGGCTTCCCGTCGCTGGCTGTCAGCTAAGGCTGTCGCCGCCTGACGCGGCGCCAGGCAGTTCATTCATTTCGACTGCAACCATCTTCAATTAGTGTCGTGACCACAATGTACACAGTTCGATGTCAATTCTGCGCCTCTGCTGAGAACCAAGTTTAAGGGGCACCGATGGCAAGCTCTGGGGCTCCGGTTCCCGCTTTAATGCGCCGATTCCAGCAATTCAGGCCATCAAGCGCCCGTCTAGGCCGTGGTGAGCCCAGCCGGGTTGCCCTGCGGCAACGAAGCTGGACGGCATTTTGGCGAAGCGAGCCAAAACAAGGGCGAATGAGGGCTTACAGTGCTTCCTCTCACCTTGCAAGCTTGCACAGCCCCAACAGCCCACAAAAGGTGCAGATGGCTCTCCTCCGGCGCAAGCCCTCCGCCGCACCTACTGACAACGCAAACAGCAGCAGCAGTCCAGCAAAAAAGCAGAGCAAGGCCGAGAAAGCGGCCAGCAAAGCGGCTAAGCACGATGTCCCCGCTGCTGCTGGCAGTGACGTCAACGCGCCTTGGCGCCGCGTGGTCGGTGCCTTTGGCCTCCTTGCTGCCGTGCTGTCTGCAGCATCTGAATGGCCGATGTACAAGTGAGTGAGGGCTGGCATGCCGCCAATACATGCTGAGGAACAGCCCTTTACACCTCCAGTGCACACACCACATCTCTCAACTCTGCTGCTTTGTTTTCCAGATCATACGAGGAGGATTGGAGGAAGCCTGCGATTGGCTTCACCATGAACCTCAGCATCACTGCTGTCGTGTCACTGCTAGTGGTGAGTGGCGCATGTTGTCGCGCAAGGCAGCTCACATTTGCCGCGAGCGTTGGAGCCCCTCCCATACAGCTGGGTGTGCGCATCGCTCTACTGCTTGCGCGTCTGGTTGATTGACGTGCATTCAAGAACACACGTCTTCACATGCTGTCATTCACAGTGCACTTTTCGCCCTGTCCCTTCCACTTGTCAGGCCTGCTCACCCCCAATCCGTGCCTTGAGGCCGACCACTCGTGCTGAGGGCTTGTCCAAGCAGGCCAAAAAGAAGGTGTCCATCCTCTTCCTGCTCATCATCCTGCCGCTCTACTTTGGCTTCGGCGCCTTTGGCCCCTCGGGAGCCATCACGGCATTTGGCCTCATGGCCTTCATATTTTTTGGGCTGCCGTGACCCTCCTGGCAGCCGACATGCAATGCCAGCAGCTCGCAAAATTGATTCCCAAACTGAACAAGCCCTCCCTGTATCTGCTCCTTTACCGACTGTATCCCGCGCGGCTGCTCTGTGAAAACTAACAAGCAGACTTGCAAAGGTCACAGGATGCTATCACATGTCACAACAAATGGGTGACCAAGATACGACAGCATATGCTGGCGGCGGTGCCGGCAATGGGAAAAGAACTTGGGTATGGGGCGCCATACTGGCAGCCTAGCTGTGATTGGATGAGGAGAGGGAGAAAGAGAGGACGATGCAACAGTGCAGCAAGACAAACATGCAGGGGCAGCAAATGCAGCAGCCAGAATCAGAACACAGCACACGCAACAGCAACGGCTGCGTGACAGCAAGAACTGATCCAAAGAGACAAGAGCAATAGGGTTGAGGCAAGGGCCAAGGGCAGGGTGAAACGCAACAATGAAATGAGTCAGATTGGAAAGAAGGAAATGGAAACAAATGCTCTTGGTAAGAGCAGCAGGAGACCAAGTAGTCATTCGGTCGGTCAGCAGACGCTCAGCTGCATTCAATCACTTTCGAGACGATTTGGACTTGCCATTTCTTGAGCGGCGGCGGCGCTTGGTGCTGGGCACAAAGGCAAAACCTCCCTTGCTGCGAGATGGAGGCGCGGGTGCCGCAGCAGGAGCAGCAGCCTCGATCGCCTTGGCCACAGCGTGAGCGGGAGAAGCCGCATCAGTCGCTGCAGCATGAGGACCGGCGTCAGCCACCGCAGCAGCCTCCAATCCTGCCTTCAGCTGCTTATGCTGCTCATGCTGCGCCTCAGCAGACACCTCAGCAGGTGCCCGCTCTGGCTGCACGCTTTGCCCCCAGGCCTTCGCATCAGCCCCTGCAGCCTGCTGCAGCGGAGCCTGCTGAGAGTCACCGCCCTCAACAGAGACAGCTAGTGCCTCGGCCTGCTCAGCAGCAACAAAGCTGCGTGACGGCGGCACCGCGGCTAACGCGGCGCCAGCCGCCAGCGCTGCTGCGGGGCCATCTTCTGCGGGGCTGACGTCATCAATCTGGCTAAGTATGTCGGCAGCTGTGCGCAAGGCTTCCTGGAACGAAGCTGTCGTGTCTGTCAGCTGCAGGCGGCAAAGCGATGCAGAGCAGCGACACAGCGACAGTCAGCCAGTCAGTCAAGAGGGGGCCGCTTAGCAGGAACCACACCCAGCAACACCCACAAATCAGCAGCAGCCACACCGACCGGCACACCACGGCTGCGTTGCCAAGAGTGCTGACCGCCGCCGGACGACTTCACGAGAGCAAGGGCAGCAGGCCCCACATTGACGCACCTGCGACTGCAGCGCTTCGTTCAGCGCCCGGGCGTGGTGCAGGTGGTTGGCTGCCTCTATCTTCTCCTTCTCCATCGCCCGCAGCTGCGCCTTAAAGCGCTCTGCCTCCAGCCGGGCCTCCCGGGCTTCCTGCAAAGGGGCAGCATGGATGCGGGTGATGCGTGTAGGGGGTGGGTATGCAAGGCGTGCACGCGATGCGGGGAGCGGGATCCGCTGCTGCTAGGTGCTAGCACACACCGCACCAGATCGCAGCAAGCACAGCTCGCGGGCAAACAGGCACACGTCCAGAGCGGACACGCAAAACATGAACATGCCACGTTCACGGCCGCATGAGCACAGGTGCGACAATAACCAGCAGCAGTCCACGATGCAGCAGCAGCAGCAGCAGCAGCAGCCATCCACCTCCTGTGCAGAGGCCAGCTCCATGCGTGAGCGGCGCAGGTCCTGCTTCTGGCTGACCAGCTGCGCCTCCATCTCGCTGGCCCAGCTGAGCAGCCGGTTCTCGCGCGTGATGGGCTGCCCGCCGTCTGCCACCATCTTGGCACCAGGGTCGGCCCCCCAGTTGT
Organism: Chlorella vulgaris; assembly: GCA_023343905.1. Taxonomy (NCBI): domain Eukaryota; kingdom Viridiplantae; phylum Chlorophyta; class Trebouxiophyceae; order Chlorellales; family Chlorellaceae; genus Chlorella; species Chlorella vulgaris. The sequence goes on along the minus strand of SIDB01000011.1, from coordinate 459,356 downwards.
CAAACACCTCAACCAACTCGTCTCCCGGGCGCAGTGCCAGCACGCTGTTGTTGCCCTGCTGCCAGGCCACCGGGTGATTGCCGCTGTGGTCCAGCAGTACGTACTTGTACTCCACAACCCCGCCTGCGGTACAGCAACAGAACAACAGACAGCCAATGTAAACCTGCTCATGCCGAGCAGCAGCAGAGGACGAGCATGTACCGTCGAAGCAAAACCAAACACGTCACACGGCTGGCATGGCTCCAACGCAAAAGAGTGGAGCGTACCGCCCCTGCCATCCGCCCTCAAAGGCCACAGCGAGGGCAGGCAGCAGGAGTGCGCACTTTGCCAGCACTGCAAGCTGTCCACTGCACATGCGACTGCCACACTGCTCCCCACAACCACAGCCGTACCTGCCGGCAAGTGCGCAGTCGTGTGCCAGTTGTCTCCTTGAGACCACTTGAGCTCAGGCGCAGTGGCCAGGGCCCATCCTCCTGCAGCAGCAGCAGCAGAGGCAGCAGCGACAGAGGCATCATGGTGTTGAGGGACGGCAACCGCATGAGCAGCAGTACTGCATGGAGAGGCCCCTGCTTGCTGCATTGCAGCACAGCACGTGCAGAAGCTTTGAACTGTGCCTAAGGCCGGCCACTGCACACGCACATGCAAGCCTCCCGGCCGCCGTCAGGCAAGCAGTGCTCGCGCACCTAGCTCCTGGTGCGAGCCGACCACCTTCAGCCGCTGGCCCCACTCTGCCTTGAACTTCAACCAGAACCTCACCGCAGCCAGCTTGCGCTGGGCCACAGCATCCTCCCTCACCAGCCCCGCAGCATTCTGGCGAACCACACGCTGCTCAGGCGCTGCAACAGGCTTCAGCTGCGGCTGGGGCGGCGGCCCTGCGCCGTTGTGTGCGCTGTGGGAAGGGGCTGTTGCGCCGTTTAGGTGAGCAGGACCACCCTGCAGGCGCGCTGTGCCCTCCCCCTTCTGAGACGCAGAGCTGGTGCTGGCGTGAGCCGCGCCGTTGCGGCTGGCGAGGGAGGGCAGCGGGTACCGAGGCGGCGGCGTCGCCTGCTGCTGAGCCTGCTGCGACTGCTGCTGCTGCGCCACCGTCGGTGCCGGCGGCTGCTCTGGGGGCTGCTGTTGCTGCTGCTGCTGCTGCTGCGCGGGCTGCGATGCCGGCAAGTATGCCGACAGTCCCGGGTCTTCTTGCCGACTCAGCCGCTCCGCTCGCCGCCTGAGCACGGCACGCAAGAGTTCGCTGGTAGTGGCTGATGAGCGGTGATCCAAGGGCGGCTCTTCTTCTGCACCATTCCAATCCGCGCTGCTGCTGGATTCAGGGGAGGTGCTGCTGCTACTGCTGCTGCTGCTGCTGCTTGGACGGTTACTCCCCCCCATGTTGCCGTGGGCGTAGCCTGCACCGCCCAGGCTGCTGGTCACAGGCGGCGGTGGCCCACACAGTGCCACGACGCCTTGGGTGGAGGACGCGAGGGCAGCAGGTGAGCTGGACACCTCCGATCCAGCCAGAGCACGCATGGAACAGGAGCGTAGTCGGCTGCCGCTGCCGCTGGCGTTGCCGCCGCTAGTGCCGCTCCCTAACGTTTGCCGCAGGCTCCCTGCACGCAGCGACAGCAATGTCAGTCGTGACTCGGAGGTGTCTCACCCGAGAACCGAGGCTGAGAGGCCACCCCACCTGAAGGGCGAAGCGCGCAGCTAGGGCCGCGGGACATCGGCCGTGGTGCCGCAGTGCTGCCCGACAACGGCCTGGGCGCGCTTAAACGCTGCAGGCTTGCCGCCCCATGAGCCGACATGGCTGCAGCTCGACGCTAGCGGCTCGGGGGTGCCAGCCGTGGCCAATTGGTATTGTGTGAGAAGCAGGAAGGGGTGCAACAGGCCCGACAGCGCCAATCGAACAGCAAACTTCCTGAATTGACGCCTTGCGATCTGGTAAAAGGCTTCCAATATGACGTTCCAGATTACATCGTGGGCCCAGGTGCGCCTACACCAGCAGGGCTGCCACTGCGCCTTGATACAGCAGCAGCGCCGGCGGCAACACGCGCGGCCTTTGCAGCCGCCAGTGGGCTCGCTCCCGGCGCTCGCGGCTTCTTCCGGTGGTACGTGCTGCCCCAGGCGCCGCCATCTGCCGCATAGTAGTCCATGGGGTAGGCTGTGCCTGCGTCCCACCACCCGGGCACCTCCCCCAGCGCAACAAAGGCCTGCAGGGCCAGGCGGGGCAGGTGCTTAAAAGCCGAGGGCGCCCCAGCGGCACTGGCAAAGCTTTCATATTGGGAATGTCACCCATCTCAAGCGTTGACACGATGCACCTTCTCAACGCATCTCAAACGCCAAGGTTCTGCTGCACCCGCACCTCATACGGATTCAGCGTCGGCAGCTTGAAGCCTTCACCCCAGTCGATGCTCAGCCGCGGGCAAGCAATCTGCACCCACGCATCTATGCCGTGCGACAAGGCCTCCAGCTTGGCAGGCGACACCTCTGCAGGTGGTGGCAAGCAGCCGTGACGGCGGCAATGCGTCTCAACTTGGGAGCAGAAAGGGGTTCGGAGGGGCAGCATGTGCGGCGGTGTCTGCCCGCCTCCTCCTCCCCCTCCTCCTCCACAGCAGGCAGGCAGGCAGGCAGCAGGCACAGCCTGTCCACAAGCACAACCAAGGGGATGTAGCCAATTTTCCCTTCACAACGGCGCGCACCTGACAGCAGCACAGTGACGCACTGGCGGCCCTGGGCTTGCAGCAGGCCCTGCAGCTGCGCCAGGATGCGCGGGTTGCCCTGCCGCCCCAGCGTGCCCAGCACCAGACCCCAGCAGCGTGCCCCCGCAGCCGCCTCAATGGCTGCCCGCCGCGCCGCTTGCATGCCAGCGTGGTCATACCTCTCCCTGGTGAGGAGGCGGGGGTATGGGTCGTACCTGCGCTTACATGGAGCGAGGGCCCAGCAGCAGCAGCAGCAGCAGCGATGCGCAAGGCCTCAGAACCATCCCCAGAGTTGGCGTTGTGAAGCGGTGCAACCGTGAAATGCAGGGCAAGAAGTGAGACTGCAACCAGCAACAGGGTCTGTGGGGCTGTCATCCTGCAGTGTTTTGCCCATGCCTGCTGCTTTGCCCACATCCCCGCTTCCCCCCACACCCACCTGTAAGCTGGCACAGTGTGATTCGCTATCATCAGCGCTTCGAGATGGAAGCGCCCGTCAGCCACAAACACGATTGCGTCGCAGTCGCCAACAATCTTGGGCGCTGTACAGCCCAGCACCTCCCCGGGTGACAGCGGCCGCGACTGGAATGGGCAGTGGAGGGATGGGCATCGGGGGGGTGACAGGCTGTGCTGCAGCTGTCCCACGGCCCAAGGGGTGCATCCAGGAGCACCGCGAGATGAAGGCTGCAAGGCATCATCATGCAGCAGCACGGCACCAGCCAGCTGGACCAGCAAACCTGCCGCCAGAAGCTGGACCAGCCCTAGGGGGCTGCCAAGGCACAGGCCATTGTGCCCACCTGAGGTATCGCTATGTGTGGGTAGTCGGCTGCCAGCTGCTGCCGTGCAGCTTGCATGCAGGAGGCAAACTGTATCGTGCCAGCCAGAACCAGCTTGCTGCCTGCAGGAAAGTTCAGCCTGCAAGGGGGGGCCCGAGGGAAGGGCGGTGTGGGCGGTGTGGGCTGGGGCTCCAGGAAATGGGATAGCAGACTCTGCCACCGCGTTCTCCCAGCCAAGAGGTGCGGGCTCAAGCTTGGAGAAGAGGGCACGGCATTAGCCCCAAGCAAGTCACGCACGCAGCCACCTGTGCTCTGGGATTTGACAACAGTGATTCCCACAACACCACAGACCGAGGCCTACAAGCAGCTACAGGCACCATAGCTCATACCGAGGGCTACAGGCAGCTACAGGCACTTTAACTCATACCGAGGCCTACAGGCAGCTTCAGGCAGCACAGCGCACCGCACGGTATCCACAAGGTGCTGCGTATCCATCTTGATGTCCACAAACACGTACTGGCAGGGCAGAGAGGTGACGTCCACAGGCACCAAGCACGAGTGGCCGTAGTGCACCAGAAAGTCGGCGCCCAGGGCGGCGGCCGAATAGTCGTCCACGCAGCAGGCGCCAAAGGTGACGTCGCCCAGGATGAATGTCTGCTCCACGCCACCAAACCTGCATGGAGCACATGGCCGTGATGATTGATGACACAGAGGCAGTGGGGTTGAGGGCTGGGAGCATCAACGCGGGCAAGCGAGAGAGCAAAGAGGCAGTGGCAAGATGAAGGTGTAGACGCCTCCCGGCTGAACATCAAAACACACAAGGCGTGAGCATGCCCGTTTTAAATTCTGCTGCTCGAGTCACTCACCCCTCCAGGATGTCTGCAATGACGCATGCATACAGCAGCAGCCCTTCGGGGAACTGCAGTGCCACTCGCTTGGCACCCGCCTGCCGGATGCGCCAAATGGTTTTGTGCACCTCGAAGCTGTAGTTGGCTGGCAGGATGGCGATGGCCGCATTTAGAGCAGCATTCTCCAGTATGTCAGGCGGCACCTGTTGCCCCAGCACGCGCCGCACAACACGAGGCGCCGCTGCTGCCGCTGCCGCCGCTGGCACCAGGGCGGTGCTCGGCGGGCCTTCCTGGTTGACTGCTGCTGCCTTCCCACTGAACCTTTGAGGTTCGGGGTCTGCCTGCATGTCGTCTCGACTGGATTCGTTCACTTTCGGCAGGATGTGCGCGCATGCGGGATTGGCAGTGTCGGATGGCGATCGCGTGACCCGTGTGTGCTACATTGAACCCAGATTCTTGCACTAAGTGCTAATTTCGCTGCCGACGCCAGTACAAAATTGGTACTCCGGCACGTCAAAGCGGAATCGCGGTGTATACTTGCTGGCAGCCGTGCATGACATTGCCAGGGGCCCAATGGCGCCGCTCACAGCGCTGCCCATCGCTCAACTCTCGTTGCGAGCGGTCAGCAGCCTTCAAAGCAGCAGCCAACCCGCCCTTGCATCGCTGCGACCCCTGGGCGTAGCGATCGGCAGCAGCAGCGCCCTCCCAACTGCGCCATGTGCGAGCAGAAGGCTGGGTGCTCATATACGGCGGCAGCTCACAGGCAGCCCGTTGATACCGCAGCAACACAGCGGCATCTCGCGGGGCCAGCTGCAGACAGTAGCCAGCGGCGGCGGCAGCAAGTTGGGACATAGCGGCGGCTCCGGCATTCCGGTGCGCATTGTGCTGTGGGATGCACACATGGTCCGCTCCCATTCTTGCTGTGGCACTCATCCTGTGCCTGGCTCTCTCGGCCTGCAGGTGACGACATGGGGCCAGCGAGGCTTGGTGGGCGTCGGCGTGACTTTCATGCTGCTCATTGTCGTCATTCCGTTTGCGAACGTGTTCATCCAAGCCTTTTCACATGGGCTGGGGCCCTTTGTGGAGGTGGTGCAGGAGCCTGACTTCCAGCAGGTACGCCAACATACGCCGCTGTATCAAGCTTCATTGCCTTCCAAATGTGTCGCACCCCTGCCGGCGGTCAGATAGTTGCTGCTTGCTGCCCAGAGTGCTTATCACATAGCTCAATTTCAAGCAGCAGAGCATGGTCTGGTCACTACTGCTACCATTTCTGCGCTGGTTGCAGGCGGTGAAGATGACGTTGCTGCTGAGCGCGGTTGCTGTGCCCATCAACACAGCCTTTGGCATCCAGTCAGCCCTCTTCCTCGCTCGCAACGATTTCTGGGGCAAAACGTTCCTCATCACCTTGCTGGACCTTCCCTTCTCCGTGTCACCAGTCATCACAGGCAAGCAAATGACATGTCCCATGAGCTAGCACTTGCTACCGACGGTCGCACTGAACAGTGCCGAATGGGCGTGCACGCAGCAAAACTCTTGTAGCTTAACTGCTGCTTACCGCCTCTGCTGATTCTTGCTGCCCTGCAGGGATGATGTTTGTGCTGCTGTACGGACGCAAGGGCCTGTTTGCGCCGCTGATTGCGAAGTTTGGCTTCCCAATCGTGTTTGCCTTCCCAGGTGCGGTGGCTGCCTGCGGCTCTTCCTACTGTGGCCTTCAGTGTATGCTGTGCTTTCCTGTCATTGTATGCCCACACGGGCTTGCTAGCTTGATAGTTGCAGCTTGGATATCTGTGCCAGCCTTCCAAGATGCCGCAGCCTGTTGCTTGTACACTGATAAAGTCGCTGCCTGCTCCGACCGCAAAGATTGCCCGCCGCTGCTGCTGTGCTGCTCATGCAGGCATGGCCCTTGCCACGCTGTTTGTGACCATGCCGTTTGTTGTGCGCGAGCTGCTGCCGGTGCTTGAGCAAATGGACATGGCTGAAGAGGAGGCAGCACGGTGAGTGATCCGGCAGCATGGCATCACACTCACACATCTAGCTGGCACCACGGCTAAGTCGTGGTTGGGAGGCAGCATGAGTGGATGATTACCCTGCCCAAGCCTGCCGTCTCGCTTCCCTGCTTCTGTTGCACACTCTGTGCCACCACCATATCGCCACCACCTTGCTTTCGTATCCCTGCTGTGAACCGCTCTTACTGCGTGTGTGCCTGTGTCTGTGTGCGTGCCGCCGCAGGTCCCTGGGGGCCAACGACTTTCAAGTGTTCTGGAATGTTACTTTGCCCAACATCCGGTGGGCGCTGCTGTACGGCATCATCCTCACTAATGCGGTACGTCATGCTGGATCCGACCGCTGTGTGTGTGTTGCTGCTAGGGTGGGAGTGCTGGGTGCGGGGTATGATATTTGTGCAGCCGAGGGTCCTGGTTGCGAGTTCTATTCTTCTCACCAGTCCATGCCGCTTTGTGTGCTGCAGCGTGCGATGGGTGAGTTTGGTGCTGTGTCAGTCATCAGCGGCAATATTATTGGACAGACGCAAACTCTGACGCTGTATGTTGAGTCGGCCTACAAGGTGGGCTGGCAGTGTGGGGGGGGGGGCAAGGAGGAGAGGAGGTTGTTGCCAGTCCAGGAGCTCATTGCCTGGCATGCAGAGGGCGGCGGCCTGCAACCGAAGTGCGAAGGCAGTTTGCGTGCTGCATCAGCACACCTTGATTCGTGGTCCGTACCTTCCCTGCCTGCCTGTTGGTGTTCTGTTGTTTGACAAAGTTATTGCGCATCGGCGCCATTTCATGCTTGCTCCGCAGGAATACAACACGGAAGCAGCCTTTGCTGCGGCTGTGCTGCTGTCTTTCCTGGCCCTTTTCACGCTGGTTGTCAAGGGCAGGCTGGAGGGCGCAGTTGCTGAGGAAACAACTTCCAAGTGACGACGACAGGACCCTTGGCTGGTGCCGCATCACCGCGCGTCTTGGGCTCCCCACAAATACTGTAGCAAATACAAGCTGCTCAGTGCTCCACTGCACATACGCAGTGGCTCTCTGCAGCTCGTACTAGGTTCTGGTAGTGCAGTGCTGCGCAATGCTTACAGCTCTCAGCTTGTCCGTGCCCCGGTTGGCATCCCGAATGCATCTCCTGCTTGCTCCTGTGTTTGTGCACCGTTTGGCGACCTTTGTTCCGTTCCTTGTTCCTGATTCCTGTTGACACTTGTGACAATGACTGGCCAGAGTTGGGATTGATTTTGAGATGCATCTTGAGCCGACAGCGCGGCGGTATTGTTGTCCCCCCTTAGGCGCTCTTCACATGCTTGCAGCATTTGAGCTCACATTGGCCTCACAATCCGAGTCATTTGCCGGCGCTGCTCCCGCAGCGAGTTGAGGGTTTTGGTCGGCCGGATTTGCAACGCTAGTAGTTCCCAGCTGTGTGGAGACATGCTTGGAGCACGACAGGGCGCCGTACATGGCGAGGTTGGGCTTGCGGAAGAGGCCCCGCACGCTGGTGAGCGCCTTGCCCGCAGTGAGCGACTTCACACGCCAGCCTCAGGTGTCGCACCGTGAATTGTACGCCGATCAACCGTGCCTGCAATTCGCGAGCGGATTGGTGCTGCCGCCGCCACCCTCCGCAAATGCAGGCTTCCCAGGCCCGTCCCAAGCCTCTCCGTTCAACATTTTGGGAGGCGCAGGCGAGGGGGCAGCACAGCAGCTGGCAACAGCCGCGGGGGGCAGCGGCGGCGGCGACCCCGCTTTTCCCTATGCTTACCTTGCCCCTGGTGGCAGCAGCGGGGGCAGCAGCAGCCTCCCCAGCGGCAGCTACTCGCTCAGCCTGCAGGACCAGCAGACGCTGGCTTCGGGGCAGCTGCCTGGCAGCATGAGCGGCCAGCAGATTGCTTATGTGGAAGTTGGCACGGCTGGAGGGTTGCCGATCATGATGCCGCAGGGGCAGTACCAGACCCCGCAGTACCAGGCTCCTGGCATAGTGCAGCAGCAGCAGCAGCAGCAGCAGCAGCAGCAGCAGCAGCAGCAGCAGCAGCAGCAGCCGCAGCCGCAGCTGGCAAGCAATGCACGCGCCGAGCCTGCCAGGCGCCCAAAGCGGCCCTACAAGCCGCCGCAGCAGGTTGCTCAAGAGCGCAAGCTGAAAGATGAAGCCAATGTGAGTTCTTCCCCATTCGGGCTGCCGCCCCAACTCAGGCCATGCTTTGTTTGGCCCTCATTGGCCTTGATGGAGCCGTGCTCTGCTCTTGTGTGACCCGCCCGTAGTCGTGTCTCTTCTCGCCTGCGATTCTATGTGCTGCACATGCTGCATGAAGGCCCTTTGGGCAGTGAACAGTGCTGCTCTTTATCCGCGCACCCCACACGAGGGTACGGCTGCCTTTCCTCCCCTACCCACTCTTCCTGCCGCGTGTGTGTGTGTGGGCGCAGGGCCTCATCCGAAAGCTGGAGCAGCAGCTGGGCAGGGCGCGAGCCGACCTCGAGCGGCTGCAGTGCAACAACAAGATGCTGCAGCGCAAGGCGGTGGTGCTGTCCAAGCACTCCAGCTTCAGGCGCTGCACAGCAGGCATGCTGGATGAGCTGCAAGCGGTGCGCCAGTAGCAGGGCGAGGCCCACAGGCTGAGCCATTCCACTGTGGGCTGCATATTGTTAGAGTGGCTGCAGCGCTGTATGGCCTGACTGGCCTCTTTGTTTTCCACCCCTTGTGTGAGCGCCTGTGTGTGTTTTGCGCGCAACTCTTTGCTCCATGTGTCTCTGCAGAGCATGACAATGGGGGAGCAGCTGCAATCCATGGACTGCCAACGAGTGCTGGATGCGGCGGAGAAAGGGCTGCCTGAGCGCCAAGTGCTGGACTACCTCCGCAGCATGACTGTGGAGGCGGCGGTACAGCACTACAACGAGTGAGCGGCGGTACAGCACTGTCTTGTGGCACACCACACCCTGTCGCTTTGCTTGAACGCCCGCTGTTTCTGGGTGGGCTTGCAAGAAGGCTCAGTTCATGCCAGCTTTTCCGCTGCCAAGTGCTGCTGGCATGTTGCTGGGCAGGCCTTGAGTAGCAGACCAGGAGCACTCATGCAGGGTCTGACCCGTACTGCCTGCTGGACCCGACTGCGCTGCTGCTGCTGTTGCTGCTGCTGCATGCAAGCTCTTCAAGCTGTGCTTTGTGCTGGCCCTGACTGCGCTGCTGCTGCTGCTGCTGCTGCTGCTGCAGTGTGGTGGAGCGAGTGCGCAAGCTGTTGCAGCAGTTGGACCGCGGGCAGGAGCCAGCGGTGGCCCGCCAGCAGCTGGACGACATATTTACGCTGCAGGACGGAGGGGTGCGTGTCCCAGCAGTTGCTGACGCTGGTCCTCAGGCTGTCGCTGTCACTCTGCTTCTGCTGCTGCGCTGGGCGCCACCCTGCTTTGCCATCGCTGCTGGTGTGCCTGCTGCTGCTGCTGTTGCCCCCGCGTAGTGTACAGTGGGTTGAGTCATTGACCAAGCAGCTGCTCATGTTGTCACTGCCAAGGTGACGAGCTGGAGCCGGCCGCTCGCTGACCTCACACCTCACCTATGCTGCCCTGCCCTTCCCTGCCCTGCGCTCCCCGCCCCTGGCCGTGCAGAGCACTTTTGGCTACCTGCAGGTGGTCAATCCGCCTGTGTATGCAGAGCTGATGCAGGCACAGATGGACGCAACCAACCTCGGTGAGTGACAGGAGGATGAGCGTGTGCTGTTCCTTTTCAGGGAGCAGAGCAGCGAGCATGCTTGTTCATATCTGCTTGCTTGCCGGCTGGCCCTTGCAGCCTTTGCGTCATGTTCCCGCTCTCTCTTGCTAGTCTTGGAGGGCCGCCTGTGCGTGAGCAGCTGTTGCCTGCGGCTGGCTGCTTTGTTGCCTTGCTGCCTTCAGCTCTGCTTTAAAACTCTACGCATGTTCAGACACCCACCAGCCACCCTCGCACCATCACCACCCCCTCCCTCGTGGCCCCGCCCCCCTCGCCTGAACAAGCAGTCGACCGCAACAATCCGCAACACTGGCGGGGCGTGCTGGCAGCCATGGCGCTCAGTGAGGAGCAGGAGAGCCAGCTCATCCTGCTGCTTCAGTCGTACCTGCAACGGGTGAGCTGCTGCTGCACCAAGCGACGGTGGCCGTGATGCGTGTCATGCCTTGGTGTTTTCGTGCTACTTACTCGTTGTTGGCGGCAGGGCAGGCAGGGGTGCAAGTTCGGGATGCAAGCTTTGCTGCTGCCGCCGAGGTCGTGTGCTGGCCTGCCATCATCACGTGCTACCACTGCTGCTGCTCCGCTCCCTGGTTGCTGCAGTCGGAGCAGATTGTGGAGCGCAAGAGCAAGGTGATGCAGGAGCTTGCTGACGAGCTGTGCAGCGAGGTGCGCAGCCTTGAGCTGAGCTCGGAGGGCGGCAGCGCCGACATCGGCGACCTCACCTCTGAGGACAGCAACACGGTGGGAGGCGGCACAGATGATGGTGACGAGTTTGGCGCCTTTGCTTCGCAGCGTAGCCTCAGCGGCAATGCCAAGGCACAGCAGGTAAATCTGCGTGGGCATGCATGGGGATGTGTAAGGAGGGGCGGCGTGAACAGGGAGCTGAGCAGTCAGCACACCGTATCCCTTCATTTGGCGAGAGTTGCCTTGGCTGAGCGTGACGACAAGCACATGTCTTCTCCCTTGGATTATGATGCTCTGTTCTTTCTTGAGTTTTACAGCAAGGGACGTCCCTCTTTCTGAGGCTGTACATTCCTCTTTGTGCTGCTCGCGCTGACTCCCGCCTGTGTGTGCCTCGTGCCGGCCTTCTTTCTTCCTTGCTGCCGCAGGCAAAGGATGAGTTGGACCGACTGGTGCAAGTGGAGTATTGGCTCAAGTTTGATTTCACGGGCTGTGTGCGCAAGCTGCTGCCCTCGCAGCAACAGGTGGGAGGCGGCAGGGGAATGAAAGAAGTACATGTGAGGGGCGGTGAATGTGTCGGCTCGCTGCCACTTTGTGGCTGACGTGAGGCAGCGATGGGTGCCTGCTTGATAAAGCACGCACTTTTGTCGGCGGTGCTCGTGGCTGCCATTGTAAACTGCCGGAGCTGCCTGCAAGGTTGATGATGTAACAGCCGGAGAATGCACCACTTCATCCCCTACTCACACCCCACACTTGCTGCCTGCGCAGGCGCTGTGCATGGTCCACTCCTGGCCCTTTTATCCCGACCAAAAGCACCTGGAGGCAGCCCTCAAAGAGAAGGCGGGCCCGCTGTGGGAGCAGCATGCGCGTAGCGCCCACTGACGCGCGCCTGCCTTGTGTGACACCCTGCTTGCTGGTGGCTTTTGGTACCCTACACCCTGTAAGGCGTGCAGCCACGACCAATGCACTGCACCAGTTGAGCTCTCGACCAGCAGCAACCAAGAGCCTGTCTCCTCTTTCCTACGCGCTCATCTCTCTGTCTCGGGCCGTGATAGACATAGCGTGGGACCGCCCGGTTTGCATACAAGCAATGTACACCGGAAAGAGAGCCATGTGCAAGGGGCCAGGCTAGCCAGCAAGCCACAGCGGTGGCACATGCCGGCTGCACCAGAAGAGCTGCCACGCCGCCATCTGCTGTCAGCGAGCGCCGGCCCCGCGACTGCCAAAGCGGCGCGTGAGCTCATCGCACGATTTGAGCTCCATTCGCTTGGCCTCCTCCCTTCGGCCGTAGTAGTGATACCGTTGCTGCAACACACGAAAGCCAAGCGGCAGCAGTGAGCAGGCAGGGCCGACCAAATGGTACATGCAAGGCATGGCATGGCAAGCACCGTGTAGTTGTGACCCGCCATCACGCACAACACAGCACACGCTTGCACGGCCCCCACACCCCCGCACACCACACCTGCAGCATGCGTTCGTTGTAGCACTGCTGCTGCAAGGCCCCTCTGTACTCGCTTTCTATTTGGTGCTCCAGCCGCACGCTGCAGCAAGGGGGCGAAAGGGAGGGAGGAGGGGTTGCAGTGCAAGGTGCCCGGATGCCAGCAAGTGGCACCAAGCCTGCCACCACAAGGCCGCACAGCCCAAGCAGCCGACCGTTTGTCACACACAACAGCTTGGGGGGAGGCTGCTGCCTGTCGCCGCTGTGCACACAAGAGGCACGAGGTGGCCACACCCCGGCAGCCGGTCGCTTAGGAGGCGGCGGCAGCCTCAGCCCACTCACCGCTCTCGCCCGCCGGGAGGGTAGTTGCGCTGGAGCTGCTGCAAGTCTTGGACGTAAAAGACGACTTGGTGGGTGGTGGTTGTGGCTGGGTGGCGGTACTCTCGAGTTGCCTTGAGGCTGTAGGCCGGCTGGCTCCTGCCTGAGAAGAAAGTGAAGATGAGCAGGATCACCAGCGGCAGCAGCTGCGCCAGCTGCAGCAGCGGGTTGGCGTCGCTAGCCTGCCCGCGCGCCGCCTGCTGCCGCCGCGCCTGGGCCTGCGCTTGCGCCTGCCGGTGCTGCTGCCCGCCCCCAAAGCCAGTTGTGTACATGCGGCCGCCCATGAATGGATTGTTGCCTCCAAAGAACCTGCAGCGGCAGGGGGACAGCGCGCGATGCGGGTGTGCTCAGGCACCAGCAGTTTGCACTGCTCACTTTGCTACCCTCCCAGCTTGAACCTCCCAGCCACACTCCTGCTGCAAAACCAAGCACTGCTGTCGACAGTGCCAGCAGCACGCCACATCCTTGTTGCAGCGACAGCTGGCGGGCATGACACACTCGCCAAGCCACCACACCACACCCCAACAGCCACACTATGCCGGTCCCTGCCGCATGACGTCAGCCACACCACACCCCAACAGTCACATTACACCCGCCTCTGCCACATGACGACACCACGGCACACCAGCCACATTTTTCACACCAGCCACATTACACCACACCACACCACACCACACCACACCACACCACACCACACTCACATGTTGAATATTTCTTCTGGATCTATATCACCCATGCCGCCGCCGTAAAAGCCGCCGCCGCCGCCGCCGTGCCGCCCGCCGCCGCCTCCAAGCGCTCCCGCCCCTTCCTCGCGACCGTGTGCGTCGTAGTGGCGGCGCTTTACAGGATCGCTGAGGCAGGTGAAGGCTTTGGAGACAGCTGCGACAGGGATGGAGGGAAGAAGGGAGGGCAGGAGCATGGGCTAGCATGCAAGAGCAGGGTGTTGGTAGAGCTGCCTGTTGAGACGGTGCGTCAAGTTGAATACATGCATGCCAGCAGCAGTTTCCGCTGCTGCTTCACCAACGGCCTCTCCTACCCGCTGCAACAATGTGGCATATTTGTGTGTTAAACGTTCTGCTGCCAGCGCACCTTTGAAAGCTTCATCAGCACCCCGAGCCTTGTTTTTGTCAGGGTGCAGTTTGAGCGCGAGGCGGCGGTATGCTTTCTTGACGTCGTCCTCTGTTGCGGTACGCTCTATCTGCAGCACCTGGTAGTACTCTGACGTGGCTCGGATGCGCTTCACCAGCTCCCGCTGCTCGGGCGTGGCCTGCAAGTGTGGCCCCCAGCAAGCATGGCAAATAGTTGAGAAGCATACAAAAAAGCTGAAAGTTGAGCCGCCTTGCTTGGCCGCTCAGACAGCAGGCCGTTCCTGCATCTCTGCTGCTTTTAATTGCAGCTGCAGCAGCGCTGCCATGCACCCACCAGGTGATCCTCATCCGTGGGCTCATCTCGCCTGCTGGCTGCACCCCTGGCTGGCTGCTGCCGCTGCCTGCGCAGGGTGGGACCAGTTCCCATGCCTGATGGGCCCGCTTGGTGGTGCCCATTGGCACCTGCCGCCCCGCCGCTGTTGCTGGGTGCCGTGCCTGCTGCGCGCTTGATCTGTGCCATCAGCAGCCGCGCCTGCAATGATGGGATGCAAGGGACCGCGCTTCGACGGCGGGTTCACTGCTGCCAGCGGCGGCGGCAGGCTCAGCCTTCGGGGCTCGCACGTTGGATTATTCACTTGCGTTCTGCAGTCGCCCAGCCCGCTATGAACTCGGCTGAGCACCAGCAGAGGTCAGTGGCCTGACGATCGATAAAACTGCCCCCAAATCGGCTCAGCCTGCGCACCTCGTCATTGGGAAACAGTTTGGCGGCCTTCAGGGCAAAGCGCTCCGCCTTGGCGACTTCCCCCGCCCGCAGCGCGGTCTTTGCTACTTCCAAACACTTATCCGCCTGCTCTCGATTGGCCTCGTTCATGGCTGAGGCGCGCGATTGCTCAAGTTTGCACAAATCGCCGATCGCAGCGCTGCGGCGGCTTTGAGGCTTGCTGACAATGCACGAGGCGATGCGACAGCAGCTCGAATTGTCAATTGGGCGCCAATGCCATGGCCTGCTGGGCCGTGCTGCGGGTTGAAGGTGGTGATCAAACCACTTGCTGAAACTCGAGTCAATCAAAAGAGTCAACTATTCCCCAGAGCCTGAATGCAAAGGAAATCTTAAGGGCAACCTCAATGGTACGTCAGCAGCGTGTGACCTGCAGCTGCGATTTGCTCCCCAGCTGAAGCTGCCGGGATGGCGCTGCGGCGATGACTTGATGCCGCCACCCTTGCGGCTCGAAGGTGCACTTGTCTGCATGTGACCTTGGGTGGATGAATATGCTGCTGCTATGACCATCCTGCTGCGCAACAATTGGTATACAACTGCTGGCCTGCCAGGAGGCGCCACTCCAAGCGGCAAACTTAACCTGACACTCAGCCTGTGGCCTTCATGTTTGCGCTGATCAAGCTGGCAATGGGCCTTTTCCAGCTCCAATTTGCTCCCTGATGTGTCACATGTCATGTGTCTATTAGACCGTCGTGCATGCTGTGTGGGCACAAAACCCAGGTTCAGGCACACATCCCCCACCCGTGTCCATTTCCTTTCTGACGGCTCCCTACATGTGTGTTCTGACGTTGAGGGCGTTCGTTTAAACGGCGAAAATGCCACCTTCCACCGGCTGCAGCCTCTGGCTTGTCGCGCTCCTTACTGCGTTGTCGGTCGCCTTGTGTGATGCTCGGCCACAGCCACCCATCGACAGCCGTCTCACTGGTAAGCCACGGCTACGCAGCCTCGTGGAAAATGTGTGCCTGCGATTGTAACCCGGCGGATTTGACGCTCGCCCCTTGCAGGACGTGCCATCCTGATAGATCAGACTTTCGCAGACCATCGAGCGGTCGACAGGTGAGGTCCGGCGCCTGCCTTCACACCCAGCTTCCTGCGCCCCGCTCAGCGCCGCCGGCAGCTGACCTGTGCCCGCGATGCTGATTGCTGCAGCCTCCTGGTAGTGCGCACGCCTGAAGGCAGGAGGGTGCAAGTCTTCCTGGATCACTCCAACCAATTAGATGGCATTCGCACCGGTGCCGAGGTTGAACTGAGCGGCAGATGGGCGGCCTCGGTCTCGGCCAGCAGCAGCAGCAGCAGCAGCAGCAGCAGCAGCAGCAGCAGCTCGAGCCGCTTCCAGGCTTCCCTCATACGGGTCATAGCACCACCTGACAATGAGAGGGCAGCGACATACAAGGATGGGCTTCCAGCTGCTGCCGCAACTGGCAGCGCGCCCCGCGGCTCCAACCCCCTCATTACTGCCGACCTCTCAATTATCGTGATTCCAAGTGCGCAGGACAATGCATGAAGCAGAGGACGTGCCGTTCCTACATGCATTCCCTGATCCGGTCCACCTGCTCCCGCTCACAGGCTTGCCACTGCTTGCCACCGCAGTTGCTGGACTAACGGCACAGGGCGCTGCGTGCATGGCGACAACTGTACCTGCCCTCACAAAGGCAGCGGTGCAACGCATGGTGTTCAAGGCAGCCGACAGCCAGGCAATGACCGTTGACCAGACCTACAATAAGTGCTCTTATGGTGCGCCAGTTGCCATGCAGTCCGTATCGCACCGAATCACCCGCCAAGTTGCTAGTTCCTCCCAAAGCGATTGTTGCGCAAATGGGGGCAAGAGTATGATTATTCTGTGCAAGGCCTGCCTTCACTCTCCCTGCCCTGCTTCCATGGCAGGCAAAACGAAGGTGACGCCGCAGAACAGCATGGTTACTGATGTAGTGAAACTGCCATGCAGCGGCACCAGGTTTGTGGAAATTGGCGCTGGTCTGGGGCTAGGGCATGCCTGATACATCCGCCATGCAACAGCGCCTGCATCGTCTGCTTGAGAGGCGCCTGCCTGCCTGCCTGCCTGCCTGCCTGCCTGCCTGCCTGCCTGCCTGCCTGCCTGCTTGACATTATGGGCCTGTTCTTGCAACCACCTTGCAGCTTTGGTGTACCCTGGAGTTTTTTGAAATGCGACTTCGATGACTTCAACGGCTGGGCTGATGCAGCTGATGCTCAGCTGGGTCCCGACCTCCTGGCAAAATACAAGCACAGGTGGGGCGGGCGGGTATGTTTCTAGTGCTCGACAGCGGCAGCTGTCTGAGAACGCCTGCAACAATGGCCTGGGCGGATCAATCGAAGTGTTTCATCACAGTCTGTGCTGTTTTGAGCCAAGGCACGCAAATACAACTCACACCTTGGACGCCGCCTGCACTCAACAGGGTGTACCTGTTGCCCCAAGGCGCCTGCAACTTTGTCGGGCTGGGCTACGTCGGCTGTGACGGCAGCTATGACTGCCGCAGCTGGGTTGTGGGAGCAGCTGCTTTGGCGCCACAAGCCACAGGTGAGCACACAGCACAGGCAGCATGGGCAGGTACCACGAGCCTAAATGTGGTACAGCGGCGCAAGCTGCTCGCTGGTAGCACTGCAGAATCTGCTGCGTTTTCTGAGTATGGCTTTGTGAAGCATGGCCCTCGTGTGTCAAATCCTGCAGTGCACGAGCTGGGCCACAATCTGTACCTTGGCCACTCGGGATCCAGCACTGACGAGTGAGTGTCACCTACCCCCTGGCACTGCCCAGTGTTGCCCTGTCTCAACTCCATGCAACCGGAGTGTGCTGCCTGGGCGCAGGCGCTTACTGGGCTGCCTGGCTCGACCGCTCACTGCCGCCATGCAGCGCTGAACCTGCTACGCCTGTACACCTTCTATCTGCAGGTACAACGACCCGACCTGCGCCATGGGGTACTGCTGCACAGACAGGTGCTTCAATCTGCCCAAAGCCTTCCAAATGGGCTGGCTACAGCCGCAACAGCTGGACGGCAGCAACCTGGCGCCAGGGCAGACAGTCAGGGTGGCGCTGGCCAGCCAGACGGTGTCTGACCGCAGCGGCCTGCGCATCGTTGCCAGCTGGGCTAAGGACGTACCGGCAGCCTATGTGGGGTACCGTACTGCTGTAGGCATGGACGCTAACCTGGCACTGACTGGTCTAGCAGATAAGGTGCACGTGTACACCTCACACAGCAACGATACTTTCGACTCCCGTCCCTCAGTCTACGAGGGGATGTGTCTAGGTGCGCAGCCTGCATGCTGCATGCTGCATCGACTGCTACCAGTGCCTTGCACCTGCAGCCGCCATACGTTGTCTGTGTGTGGTCGCCTTCCTCCTGGGGCACCCGCCCTCCTGCCACGTAGTGCTTGCTGGCTCATCCCGAAACCTGTTGTGCTTCTGCAGCTGGCCAGCACTGGAGCCAGGCAGTGTCTGGGGTTGTAGTGCGGGTGGTGAGCATCCCCGCCACCTCAGCCGCCACCTCGAGCGCGGTTGTGACCGTCTGCCGCAAGGCCGCAGAAACCGCCGCCAGCTGCGCAGCCGGTCGAGACAACAACTGCAATGGCAAGGTCGGGATGGCGGACCCTGCTTGTGTCAAATTGATGCCATGGGCGCCCAAAGCACCGAAGCCGAGGCCGCCCCCGCCCCGTGCACGCCGCCGCCCGCCGCCCCCCAGAATCAGGCGCACACGCCTCGTCCTGAGTCCCTCTGCGCCTTAGCTTCAACATGGCCAGCTCAGCTGCAGAGCAGCATTTGCAGGAGCCACACACCGATCCTTTGGATCAATTAGCTGCAAACTATCCTACGGGCTCCAAGCTATGCAGGCCAGCCCTAGTCCTTCCCACGCCCCACCGAGCGCCCTGCTTGAGAGCTGTCAGGTTCCTGCCCCCTCCTGACTGACATGATACCCTCGCGCTTCCCGCACGCTTTCCAGCCTACCTCCTCCCGTGCTCGATACCCCGACCATGCGCCCTGCAGCCCGCCCCATTTTAGGGTGCCCTTTTTCATGCGCCCATCGTTCCCTGCTCCCCTCAGCCACTTCTTCTTTTCAGGAGCACAACGCATGGACGTCCACCCATGCTCGCGATGCTCATCGTGATCATATCCTGATCACGCCCCAACGAATGATACCCCCCATCTGTCCTTGGCTGTCTTTATGCCATCCACCACTTGAGCTGCCGCTCCTTCAGACCATCCATCCAACCAATTCTTTGTCCATATTGCTTTGCCACTCGCCGCCCCTGCTGGCGCTCACTGCAGCTCGCAACACATTGCATGTACTGCTGTATTGAGCACACATGTGACCTTGTGAGGTGGAGGGGCCACGAAATGCAGTCTTGCATCCACAGGGCTTTGGTGCTGCACATGGCAGTGTTAAGTGTCAAGCTGAATCGTCCTTGCCTCCCTTCCCCCCATCATCCCCTCCAAACTGCCGCTCCAGCGCCTGCCGCGCCGCCTGGGATTCGCTTCGCCGCTCCTCATCACGCTGCTCTGCCAGCTGCCGAAGCCACTGCCTGCAGGACATGCGGCGGGGCGGCATCGGAACCAGAGACGACGAGAGCAGCAGCAGCAGCAGCAGCAGCAAGCAACTCCTGGCAGAGAGTATGTGGAAGGCACCGCCAGCTGCGCACCCGACCAAGCGCTCGAGCCCGAATATTCGGTTGAAGGAGAGCGCCAGCAGCAGGAACAACACTATGAGGCTCGAGGCGACGGCGGGCCCATCAATGGTGGTCGGAATAGTGCCGGAAAACTGCTCTATGACCAACGGAGTGCTGCTGCTTGCTGCGTCTGGCTCCGCAAGTGGCAACAGCTGCCCGAGGTTGCTTTGGGAGGCTGCTGAGGGGCGAGTCGATGTCTGCATGGTGGCACAGGATGATGAGAGGGCGAGAGAGAATCAAGCGGAGGCGACGGTGAGCTGGGCGCGGTGAGCGGCTGCTCCAATTCTCACATTGCGGTCCCTGCCAACTGGGCAACCTTTCTGAGGCCTTGTGAGGAGCCGTGACGGGACGTGCCACAACCGCCGAGACGAGCACGGGCAGAGAGCGAGCATCGTCGGGCTGCGTGTCTCTTTTGATGCAATGCAGATCGTGTTTGTGTTGCGCATTGATATTAGAGACAACAACAACGACACGGATGGGTGGGCAACTGGCAAAGGCGGCGGGCGGCGGGCGCATTGCGCCAGCAGGCATGTAGACTTTCATGCAACGCACCTTCTGCGCAGACTGCAAGTTCATGGCAAGCCAAGAAACAGGCTCCAGGCTGTCAAGGCCTAGCTGTTGATGTGAATGTTTACGCCTTATTTCATTGGACAGTGCATTTATGAAGGTCAAGGTTTGGTTGAAGCCCCCCCTGCCAGGCCGACCATCCGGCCGTTATTGTAATGTGACAAGTGTTGCGGCACTGTGCTTGGCCCCTCACAACGCCGCCGGCCTCAGCCGCTGCTGCTGCCGGGCGGCAGCGCCAAGCCGCCCACAAGGTCCACCTTTCGTGAGACGCTTGCCGCCATAAGCTGTGGGAAGGTGCTGCCCAGCACACCGCTCAGCGGCCACTTGGGGCGAGCAGTCAGGAAGACCCAAATGTCAAACCACTGCAAGAAAGACTTGCGGCGCTTGTCCCACACGCGGTTGATGCGGATGCTCATGCCCGGCTGCTCAATCACAACCGCCTGGCTCCATCGCGTCTGCAAGACAGGGCCACGACACGGCACACACACACGGCAGGCTATTTGGTGGAGGGTATAGGTTGGAAGTTCCAGGCAGGCAGATTTGCACAGAGGCGGGCTGGGTCAATGGCACAAAAGCGGTGCACACGAGCACCCACGCAAGACAGCGCTCTGAGTGCAAGCCGCCGAGAGTCTACCAGCCGCTAGCCTGGCACGCGCCGCTTGGCTCACCTTGTTTTCCCGGAAGCGCACCAAGCCCCCATTGATCTTCCTGGTCGTCCCCGGCAGCAGCGTGACGCCGTTCACAGTGACTGCAGCACGGCAGCAGGGCTAGCAGTTGAGCAGGCTGCCAATTGGGAGGTGATAGCAAGCAGCGGACAGGCAGTGAGCTTGCAATGCGAGATGCCATGTTGATGCAAATACAGCAAACACCAGGCAGGAGGCTGCAAACAGACCCTTTGTCAGCTGCCAATGCACAATTTGCCTGGGTGCCTCACCGTAAGTCTTGTCGTTCCAGATGCCGCACTCCACCACAGCTCCCCACTTGAACAGCACCTTGCGCATGACCGTCAGCTTGGGCTGCACAGATGGATGGGATGATGCAGCACAAACCGTGTCAGTGACGCAGCCCCGACACCTCGGCTGCCATCAACAGCAGGCACAGAGCGCAGCGCAGCACAGGCGCGAGGCCTATCCATGCAGAGCAGCAGGCAAATGAAGGCAGGCTGTCTGAAGCAGGGGCATGGCAACTTGGTCGCCTGGCACAGCAACACACAGCCAAAAGAGCGCTGTAGGCCATCAGAAGGCCAGACTCACATAGTTGAAGTGCTTGCCCAGGACTGCAACCAAGCTCAGGGGGCCCCCTGTGGAGTTCATCACCTGAATGAACACACAGTCAGGAGAATCACAAGGTCAGCAAAACGAGGGACGTCCGGACTGTAAGCTCGGACATGCAATGTGGCCGCACCCGCAACTAGGGCAGCCCAAAGTACGATGTAGCTGGTCGAAGCGAGCTTTGACGTCCTGGCCCCTCCCAAAGCGCATCACAGCCTTCCCACCAGCGCTGCCCAGCAGTGCGCGCCAAACAGGTCAGCAAACACCCTTGCTCACCGTCAGAGTGTAGCCAGCCGCGGTGGTCGTCTGGAACCGCGAGCCGTCAAAGCCCAGCACATTTGGGTCTCCCCACACGCGGCCGGTCCACTCGGTTCGTGTGAGCAGATCAATGGTGGAGTCGATCCAGGGCCGCAGCGCCGCCACGTCTGTCATGACGTATGAGTCCTTGCCGCATCGGTCGGGGCCGAAGCTGTTCACGCCAAACACCACGTCTCGAGCAGCGCTTGCGCCGGGCAGGAAGAAAGGAGAGCCGCCGTCGCCGAAGCAAGGGCCGCCGTTGGGGCGCACAGGGTTGGCTGCACTCGCAGGCGCAAAGCACAGGCCGTCAGCCTCCTTTGCCATTGCCCCTGCACCTCCACAGCTCCTGTGAAGCAGCGCCGTCGTCCCTCGCTGCTGCCCTCCCAGTCCCCACTGCAAGTCCGTGGTGATGGGCGGGCCCTCACCTGTTTCAACCGTACACAGCATGTTGTTCGTGCGGAAGTTGGTGCGTATTGTGTACTTCTTCGGCGGCGTGACTGAGCGATCCGTCAGCACGTCAACGCCCCAGTCCAGCTGGCAGCGTGCCAGCGGCAGCAGCGTCATGCGGATCTGCACAGTTGGGTTGATTGAAGGGGTTGAGATTGTGAAGTGTCTAAGAGAAGTGAGCCTGAGCTGAGTACTTGCATCTATAAAGGTGGTGGGCGCATTTGCCAACCCATACAACAGCTGACATAGCCCCAAAACCCTAAGTTGACCCTGCCAGCACATAGGGTTGTGTTGCTGCTGTCAGAGAGGTTGTCTTGCCGCTGCCGCGGGGCTGCCCGCTGCTATCCCTGCAGCGTGTGCGAACAACGCTTCACCTGCTGCAGCTTCTGCGCCTCCGAAGGCCTGTTGGCGACTGTCCAGCCCCACCCCACAGTCAGCAGCGTGCTGCCCTTGGGCAGCGGCAGCTTGGGCTTGGCTGCACGCAGCCAGCAGTGCAAGCATGCTCAGACAGGGCTGTGAATGATTGCAGGCTCAGCAGCAGCTGCAGCACCGGCAGCACCGGCGGCAGACCCGTGCCCACCCCTAGGGCACAGCCAAGCATCACGCCAGCTGCCTGAACAACACTCACGTGTGAAGGGTGGCAGGGCTATGGGCGTTTTTGTGGACGGCTTGTCCAGCAGCAACAACGCGATGTCGTTGTTGCTGTTGTCATCGACATACCCAGTCACAAACCGTGGGTTGATCACGGTTTTGACAACCTGAACAGCAATGGGCGTTGAATGAATGCCAAGGCAGTTTGTGCGCTGTGGTGCATGCCAGGCAGGTTCAACGGCCCGCCAGCTGCGTCCTGCTGATCACAGTTTGCCACTCACGTTGCCGGTCTACCACCCAGTTTACAAACCTACCTTGCGCAGCTGGTAGCTGGCTGTGTTTGATGTTGTTCGGAGGTAGCCCCCAATCCGCACCTGCAGGCAGCACCAACAGCAGCAAAAGTGTGTGCGCCGCAAGCTCAAGCACGCCCTGTGGTTGCCTCCACTACTGCTCTACACTGTCGCTGGCGGCGTGATTGAAGGCTTGAAGACAGCCGGCAGGGGCGGCATCTGAATCAACACGCAAGCAAATGCCCAGCTATCAGAAACCCTGCGCTGCCCTCACCAATGGCAGATAATACTGAGCCGACAAGTCCTTGCCAGTAGTGGCATCTCGCACACAGCTTGCAGCAGTCTGCGGCGGTGCACGCAACAGCTCACGTCAGCGAATACAGCAAAGCAGCAGGATGGGCTGAGTGCAACATAGCTGCCTGCTGTGCAGGGGCAACAGCCGCTGTGCCACAAAGGCAAGAGGCAAGGCTGGGGAGAACAGCTGGGCGTGGGGGTGGTTCAAGGTCAGGGCAAGCCTTGCAGCTCACCATCACAACCGACTCCTGGACAAGCACTCCTGCATTGGAAACAGCAGCGGCATAGATGGAGGACTGTAAGTGACTGAGCCAGATAGCTCACCAGAGCCAGATGATCAGGAAAGGACCTGGCAACCGCAAGAGCTGCAGCTCGCTGTCCTGCAATGCGGCCGCACCAATGCCTCACCCATGCAGAAGTGCCAGTCGCCGGTGCCATCGTCTGCTCTCAGGGATACCACCCAGCTGTACCTGCAGGCAGATGCATAATTTAGGAGGATGAGAGACACAAAACACAAGACACGAGACAACAGTTGCCAAGCTCCCTCTCCAGGAATGTTTGGCTGCCTGCCAGTGGACAGCGCCATGAATGCCACATGCTACTCGCATGCTGCCTGCTGTGAAGATCACCTGTCTGTTGGTGCATTTACTCCATTCACAATGGCAGCCACCACACTATCGTCGGCCCCCCTGCGAACCACACAGTGGCATACCACCGGTCAGCATCTGTGCGACGATGTTGCTCCCGACCCCAGATCGCCGCACAACTGGAATCCACATGTGGTCACAGTGTCCAAGACCCCAAGTGTAAAGCTGCTGCAATCCCTGCTGCTGCTGTCGCTGCCAATGTGCAGGCACTCAAAGCCGCGGGTCAAGAGGGGGCCGGTCAGCGGTGCGCCTGAGCTGCCCCAGGCCCACATTCCGCGAGATTGAGTGCCTGCAGCAGCGCCTCACCTCGCTTGTGTGACTGCAAGTGCTGCCAGGAAGAGCAGGGCGGCACGCAGCCGCATGGAGAGCAGATTGCAGAGATGCGAGTTGTGGCGGTGGGGGACAGCCTCTTTTGGTGGCTCCCGACACTAGTGATCAGATGCCGGAACGTGTGAGACGAGCGGTTCTGCCTGCAAGGCACTCAAACGTTTTGACCAGTGAGTTGCCGATGTCCGCCTTGCCGCGCCGGCCGGCATCACGCTCGCATGACCCACCTGAAGGTTCACAGCAGCCAGGGGAGTGAGTATCACGCGTCGAGCGCCTCGCCTATTGTCTCTCAAAGGTCGCGCTGTGTTGGCGCAGAGCTAGGGGCGATGATGGGCTGAGAAGAATGTCAGTGATACAACAGGTCAAAGTGGAGGTAGGGTCGATCATGTGCCCGCATCAGCAGGCACGCCAACGAGGCGGCCGATTGGCGGCAGCCAATCCCGCCCATTGCCAGGCAGCCTGTTACAGGTACAAATCAATTCGTACAGGACAAACACCGTGAGACGGATCAGCAGCCGCAGTCTGCCGCAGCGACCAGCTCACATGCCGCCTTCACGCTGCCGCGGTGCTGCTTTGATGATGTCGTCCACACGCAGGATCATCTCCGCTGCCTCTGTTGCGCTCAGCAGCGCGGCGTTCTTCACCTTGAACGCCTCAAAGATGCCCAACTGCACACATGTAATGGCAGTCGAGGTTGGGGCAAAGCAGGCAGGATACCGTCGGCATGCAAGCACGGCAAGATAACCAATGCCTCCTTAGTTGGGCCTCTCTACAGGTACCGCAGCCCTGCCCCTGCCTCCGCTCCTGCCGTGCCGTGCTGCCCACCACACTGCGTCACTTCACATCGCCACTGCACACCTGCTGCATGTCGCCCACGCCGCCAATGGTCACATCCACGCCGGCATTTGATGCATCGGGCTCGGCTGCGTGAGCTGCGCGCAGCTGCGACACAATCTCCGCTGAATCCAGGCCTGCATGGAGGAAAAAAAGAATGGATGTTGTGCTGGTACAACACCGACAAGGCCACAAAGTTGCAGCTGCACAGCAGGTGGCCTCAGGAACAACCCGCCAGCGGTGTGCCTCCTCCCACCCACCGCCACAGCACCATCACACCGTGCAGAGCACTGCACGCTGGACCCACCCGCATTGTCGCAGATGATGGTTGGGATCTGGCGCAGGGCGCGTGCGAATGCGTTCATGGCCAGGGACTTCTTGCCGGGTGTGTGGGCCGCCAGGTCATCCACAACGCGGGCCATCTGCGGTACACACAAAGCGGTACACATGTCACACGGTGTGCAGTAAAGGCCAGTGCATTACAGCAAGGGACACACTTGTGTATCGACACACATGCCAGCTAACAGCTCCAGCCTGGAGCTGGTTACTAGTTGGTAGCCAGACACTGCTGTGGTCTGCTGCAAACCAGCCCACAGCCCACATGTCAAGCATGCCGTGCCCCTCCTACGCCTCCCCCACCCCTTCCAATGACCCACAGAATTCTACTTCCACTTGCCCTTCCCCACCTGCATCTCCGCCCAGCCGCCGCCGTAGATGACTCGCGAGTCACGCACGGTCTGGCTCAGCACGCACAGCGCGTCGTGCAAGGAGCGCTCCGCCTCATCAAGCACGTGGTGGCCTGCCGGGATCACAGGCAGGGGCACAGTTGGACGTCAGCGGGAGGGTGGAGCTTGCTGGGAAGGTGTCGGGCAGGCCAGGGAGGTGAGTATGGGGGTGCAGCAAGGGCCCATGAAGGCCGCCTGCTGCAGTCATGGCCCAGCTGGCTCTGCCTGGACACACAGGAGCACGCAGCAGGTTTGGCTCCCAGCATCCGCAGCAACATGCAGCCTCAGCAGCTGCGCCGCGGGCAAACCACGTGCCAGCACAGCCACTCACTTGCGCCGCGCAGCACGATGGTGCAGGCCTCGTTGAGGGCGCAACCCGAGAAGTGGATCATTCGATCCTCTCCAATCATCATTTCCTCCACCACCGCGCAAGTCCCCAGCTTAACGTTTGTAGGGTCGTCAAACGTGGAAGTGATCTCGCCGCCTGCACGCACGCACAGACACACGCACGCACGGAGCATGGCACTTCACGTGGCAGCACCGCAACGCGCCTCCAGATCGATCCCATCCCATTTCATGCTGTGCGCAGGCTCTTCTCGAGCCCTGGCCCGCCCTCCGCTCCCGTCTGCCACCCACGCTCCCTCCCCCGGGCAACCCATGGAATACAGAACCCTCCCAGCCGCACCCACGCAGCCCAAGCACAAGCACATGCAGGCACTCACGCACCCGTCACCAGCGCCAGCCGCTCAATGCCGTCGAAGTCTGCGTGCTCAATCGCCATCACGCCGGCATCCGCAAACAGCTGCTCGGGGAAGTTGTAGATGAGCTGGCGGTTGACAAACACGCTGATGCCGTGGGCCACAATTGCCTCGCACTTTTGCTTCATCTTGTCCTTCTCCGCCGCCTCAATCTCAGCCACCTGGTTGGGCAAGCAGGAGGCACACAAATCACACCAAGGAGACCAGCAATTGGATGAGCCGGACTGAGAAGAGGGTTCAACGCGTGGTGGCCATCAAGCCGTGAGTGTAGAAGATGCTGAGAGCGGCCACTGGCCACAGGAGCTTGCCCAGATCATGGCAGCCAGTCGGAGCAGGTACAGCGGCAAGTTGCTGTGTCTGCCTGCAAGGAGCATCATGCATCTGCATAATTGAGCACAACCCAGCTGCCTCCAGAGCTGCTCACCTTGGACATGCTGTCCACCTTGACCCGGGCACCGTAGATCTTGATCTTGTCAGTGTCCATGGCTGCAGGCAGATACACAGACGGGAGGGACAGCCGCTTCAAAGTGTGTCACAGAAACACACGTGCACGCAGCACCACCCATGGCTGTCCGGATGTGGGGATGGCGATCCGTGCGGCTGCGCCCAAGCACAGCTTCTGCTGTTATTTAAATGCCCAACAAATAGGCCCAGCAGGCACACGTTGCCTCACAATGCTGTACAATGGCGGTCCATACCGCCCAGCACAGCCTCTGGCACGGCCGCTGCACCGCATGCTGCAGCCAGCTGTGCTTGCGCACCGGTGTTGGCAACCAGGATCTTGGCATTCTCCACGCGCTTGGGCTGCCCAACTCCGATGCGCTTGTCCAAGATGAAGCCCTCGTCGAGGAAAGAGTCCTATTGCAAAGAGGATGTGAAGACAGGCTTGAGATGAAGCAAGGCATGAGGAACAGAGAGGGAGTGAAGCATGAGGAGTAATGCCTCGTACTGAGGCAAGGTGATGAAAGCACGGTACAGCTGAGTAAATGATTGCCACGTCGCAGAGGGCCAAAACAGAGCAGCAGCGGCAACGGTGTCCAATACATCGAGCTCTTCTCTGCTGCAGCATCCTGAAGAGCAGCAGCAGCAGCAGCAGCAGCAGCAGCAGCATAAGACGCTGCTGTGCGACCAGCGCGGTTCAGTCACCTTGATGGTCCCTCCCGGCTTCTTGATGATCTGGATTGCGTCGAGGTTGGTGCTGCCCTTCAGCCGCAGCACAGCGTCCACCGCCAGCTCGGCAAAGTGGCTCTTCTCTGCTCAAGCGACAAGGACAGGCAGCAGCGGCGACAGTGAGCATCGTGAGCATCACCATGTAAAAGTGCCAGAACCCAGAGCGCAACCCTGGCTGGCAGCACGTCCTGTGCTGCTCATTGTGGATGTAGCAAGATGCAGCTCTTTCCCCCAACCCAAAGCTCCCTGTCAGGCGACACTGGACACCCAGACCGTCCAAAACCACGCCCAGCCACCCGGCCGTGCTGCCAACATGCCATGCAGCTGTGATTACTTGTGTTGCACGGTTCCCTGCATGCCGGCGCACCCTGTGTCAGGATCTTGCTGCTGAGTGTGGTTTTGGCAATGTTGACCAGGTCTGCCCTGAAGGCAACAGGATCCGCCTTGTTGTCGCGAGCAATCGCAACTAGCCGCTGCCGCGCCACCTCTGCCGCCTCACGGAATCCTGCAGGAAAGAAGAGATGCTAGGGGAGGGGATGAGAGGGAAGCAGACTGGGGGCGGTGATGATGCCATGCGCGTGCAGGGCTCATTGCAATGCCGCCGCCTGCACATCACACTAGCACACATGCTGCAAATGTGCACGGTCAGATTCACACGACCTCGCTCTTGTTGTGCTGGTTTTAACTTTTCTGTCACTGGGAACGCTGCGACCCCTGTGCCCATGTCCCGCCTCACCGGCAATGATGACCATGGGGTGGATCTTCTGCGCCACAAGCTGCTCTGCCTCCCGGAGCAGCTCGCCTGCCAGCACCACCACAGACGTCGTGCCGTCGCCCACCTGTACAGCTCATGCAGATATGCAGCGCAGTGCGCTTCAGAGGGTGGGCACGGGCTGTGTCGCACACAGCATGACACAAGGAACACACATGCACTCTGGCTGGCATGCTGCTCGCAGGATCGGCTGCATGCCGCGAGACAGGATGCTTCCAGCTCCCGATTAGGCTCAGCAGCGAAAACGTGCAGCTAATGGCTGCTTCAGCTGCAGCAGGCATGCCAACAGACAACCACCATGGTTGGGTCGGTTGCTGTTGTAGCACACGCACCTCGTCATCTTGTGTCTTTGACATATCTACCAACACCTTTGCCGCAGGGTTATCCACGTACACTGATTTCAGGATGGTGGCACCGTCATTAGTGACAGTGACCTCCCGCCCCCGACTCAGGCTCTGCAGAATCTTGTCCTGCAATTAGAGGAGCATGCGGCGGCGGGTGGGCGCCAGCGGTGGCGGCAGGGTCGTTTGGGCTCCTGCAAATGCCGCAGCCCTGCTGCAGTGCTCCCGAGTGCTGCTGTACGTCACCCACCATGCCCTTGGGGCCCAGCGTGCTCTTCACCAAGTCGGCAATTGCCATGGCGCCGACGAAGCTAGCCTGCACGCATGAGATCAATTGGGCGGGTGCCGGATGAAGTGCCCGC
Organism: Chlorella vulgaris; assembly: GCA_023343905.1. NCBI lineage: Eukaryota > Viridiplantae > Chlorophyta > Trebouxiophyceae > Chlorellales > Chlorellaceae > Chlorella > Chlorella vulgaris. The sequence goes on along the minus strand of SIDB01000011.1, from coordinate 430,654 downwards.
CGGTGGGCCAGCGATCGAGGCCATCGGCGTGAGCAATCAAGCGTCGCTCACCAGGCGCGCATGTTCGCCCTTCTCCTCGGTCGCCCCATGTTGCAAGACGCTTGCAGTGAAGTTTGAAGGGATCTGCGGGAGCAGCAAGACACATTGATCGACTGCCCAGCTTTGACCGACAGCGCAAGCGAGCCTGCATGCGCTTACCGCCATGACGACAGCCGCTGCGCTGCGAGACAATTGGACAGGGGCCGAACCGGTCTGCACTGTGCCTCTCAAACGAGGTACCGATGTACATGCAAAATTGGCGAAATGGCTGCGCTGCGCCCCAGCATACGCAACCGACGGCCTGACGCTGTTCCCCCGAACGTTGCCAGCGGATAAGGCAGTTCCCGCCGCGATGCAGGCCCTGACGCTGAAGATGAGCGCCCTGCGCCTCAGGGTAAGCACCACATGCGCGCACATGCTGCATGCATGCGCCAGAACCGCTGCCGCTGGCCCAGTGACGAAAGCCGTCGCGGGCAGCCTTGACGGGCCGTCTTGCGAGCCCCTGGCGCCACGCATTGCGTTCCGATGGCTTGTTGGAGCGCGATGCAAGCGGTTACTGCTTGTTATTTGCTGCTCACCTCGACCGCCGTGGCACTCCCTGCAACAGGCTGCTCAGCCGTGCGTGGCCGCCAAGAGCCTGTCCTCTAAGGTCAACGGCATCGCAGCAGCCCCCAGGCCCGTCCTGGCGCAGCAGAAGCAGCAGCAGCCCGCCGCCGCCTCGGCCCTCCTGGTCGAGTGCGCCGACGGCCCCCGCGGCATGAAGCTCAAGACCCGCAAGGTGCGCATTGCAGCACAGGCTAAGGCAGCCAGCAAGCTCACGCTGGCGGCAAGGGAGCAGACAGGGTGCAGACGGCATGCTTTATTCGGTCGGTGCATCCATCCGAGAGCACAAGCAGCAATTGAGACATGCAGCAGCTGCAGTTCACATCCTGTTGGCAGAGAGTGGAGCACAGCTTGACAGCAGGCGGTGTGACAGGCAGCAGGAAGCAGGCAACAAGAGCAGGCAGCAGGTGGCAGGCATTGCCCTGTACGAACATCTGTTCTGATCGGCTTGTGTGCACACTTCTTGCCGTGTACAGGCTGCAGCCAAGCGTTACAAGATCACCGGCAGCGGCAAGGTGATGGTGCGCCGTGCTGGCAAGCAGCATTTGAACGAGAAGCAGAGCAGCAAGACCAAGCGCAACCTCGGGTGCGTTGCATGATGATGGGGTGGAGGGGCAGGGTTTGCGGCTGTCCGCGCTCACGTGTGTGTGGTGTGAGAGTGTCGGTCAGCATGTGTTCGCTGTTGTTGTTGTTGCTGGCTGGTAGGCAACTAGCAATATGAGTTCTTCAGCATGTTGCATCACGCTTTGAGGCGTCCTTGTGTCGATGTACTAGGAGGTACCATCCTGGGAATGTATGTTCCTATACTGCTTGCTCATGTGCCGGTTTTGCCATGCCCTTCCTACTGATCGCCTGCAGGAAGATGGTGCCCGCCAGCGAGACGCACAAGAACCTGATCCGCGGCTGCATGCCCTATGCCAAGATCAAGTGATTTGATATTTCAGCACAAGGGCATCGATGCCGGCGCAAGCAGCTGCTGCATTGAGCAGACCCGCGCCCATTTCAATGTGTAACCGCTGCCCTTCATGACACCGAGGAAACATGGCAGCAGCGAGGAATGGGAGACAAAATGCTGTCTCTTGAGATGTGGAATGCGACGCTTGCATCTGACGTCCCGCTGCTGCAACGCCGCCGCTTGGAGATGTTGTGCCTCCGCTTTGATCAGTTTAAAAGCGTTCGCATTGTAAATAGGTGATGAAGAATTGAGGGCTGGGGAGGGCGATGCGGCGAGTGGCAGGTGAGCTGTGGTTGCGAAGTCGGGAACTCCTTGCTATAGCTCAGCTCAATGTGTGGATTCATCGCGCACGATGCAGGGCCGCCAGCCTTGCTGCTTTTTTTTGCCGCCTTGTTCCTTGCGGCACACCTCAAAGGCAGCAAAGCAGACTTGGCTGGAGTCGATGCCGGGCCAGCTCAGGGGCAGTGGCAACAGGAGGTTCGGGGCGGCGGCGAGACAGCGGCGGCAATTGTGGGGGGCAGTCAGGACGACAGTGTGAGGTGCCGGCTGTCTGGCATCTGCGATGGACCCCACTCAGAATGCACCGAAGGAGGCGTGGCAGCCGACCCGCTGGCGTGCCTCACCAGCGATGCTGACCGTGCAAGTGCCGTGCAAGCCGCGGCACGGCATGCTTGGCATGGGTACAAGTAAGCAAGCTTGCAGGTTTTTGGGGGGCTGGGCAGCTGCTGCAGTTGCCCACATGCTGCATCATGAAGCCAGTTCAGTCCTTGCATACTTCTTTGACTAGCCTGACCAATGCATGCCAGTTGTGTTGCCCTTGCCGCCGCCGCTGTTGAGCAGGCAGTGTGCGTGGGGCGAAGATGAGCTGCAGCCGTTGAGCTGCACCGGCGTGCACTGGCTCAACCTGTCACTCACGATGGTGGATTCATTAGATACACTGTACCTTCTGGGTATGCACGATGAGTTTGCAGAGGCAGCGCAGTGAGTGGCAGGCTATCAGTGCCTGCTTTCTTTCTTCCCTGGGATACTGAGCTGGACTGGCTGTGCAGCTGCTTGGAGGCGCCCCTCAGCTTGCCTGGTGTGCTGTGGTCAAGCGGTGCTAGGGATCGTGCTGCTGCCTGTGTGCTGCTTGCTTGTGAGAACACTAGAAGCTGCAGTGCCCTGCTCGTTGGCCCAGCGGGTAGATGGAGCTGGCACCGACCTCCTCCTCCTGCATACGCCCTTGCAGGTGGCTTGCTGAACGGCTGGATGTTGGGGCGCCTGCCGCCGTCAACCTGTTTGAAACCACCATCAGGGTGCTGGGCGGCCTGCTGTCGGCACAGGCCCTGAGCGCAGGCAGCCACCCCACCCTCTCGCAGCGCCTCGCTGAGAAGGCGGCAGAGCTGGGTGCCCGCCTCCTGCCTGCCTTCGATTCGCCTTCAGGTGAGCTGCAACGTGTTGCATGTTGCATGTGCTGCAGCTAGCAGCGTGGTGCCTCTCAGTCGCACTACCCAGTGCGACCATCCTCTATGATGCACTGATGCCAAGTGTGTGGCTTGCCGCCTCCCTGCAGGCGTGCCGTACTCGGACGTCAACCTGCGCACTGGGAAAGCTTCCATGCCAGACTGGGGTGCCATCAGCAGCCTGTCGGAGATCTCCAGCGTGTCGCTGGAGTTTACTTACCTGGCGCGGTGGGTGTGCAGTCGGATTATGCCAGCAGCGGCACAGCCAGCAAAGGGAGTTACAGCGGTCTTGCTTGGCAATACCGACATGGATAGAGCATCATACTTGCATCACTGAAGTGGACTGCATTCCTGCTTACCCGCATTCCTGAAGTTGACTGCTTTGCCTGGCGCCTCTCCCCGCCTTGCAGCATCACCGGGCATGCTGCCTTTGAGCGCGTGCCTCTGGCCGTGCATGAAAAGCTGGAGCGGCACGCTGGCGCTGAGGGCGCGGGCGGGCTTCTTGGGCAATACTTCAATCCACTGACTGGGTTGGCAAGCAAGCGCTACGGAGGCACTATCACTCTCGGTAGGCTTGCTGCTCAACGGCAGCAGGGGCTGGCTGCGCCGCTGTGGCAAGGTCGACCAAACACTCCAGGCTCAATTTGCCGGCTTGGCTTCTCCCCGAGGCAGGCAGCGCCGCTCTGTGGCATGTGGTTCTGCTGGTTGCTGAACCATTTGTTTTATTCCATTCGACGCTTTCGCCGGTGCCACTGTTGGTGCTACCAGTGCTTTGTTGGTGTGCTGCATGCGTGCCTGCAGGTGCCTGCTCAGACTCTCATTACGAATACCTCCTCAAGCAGTGGCTGCTGACCGGCAAAACCGAGGACTGGCTGCGGCAGCGCTACATTCGGGCCATGCAGAGCGTGCGTGCTAGGTAAGTGCGCTGCTGCAAAGCACACAAACCACCGGCAGCTGCCGACGCTGTGCTCATGCGGCGCCTGGCTGTTTGCATGGAGCGCTGCCTGCGGGTGGTGTGGGCGTGGATGCTGCGCTTCACTCTGCCTGACTGCACGACGGCTCTGCCCTGCAGGCTGCTCAAGCAAACGACGGCGGCGGGGCGGAAGGGGCTGTGGTACATTGCTGAAGAGGCGGGTGGTGCGCTGAGCGGGAAAATGGACCACCTCGTGTGCTTCCTGCCGGGTGGGTAATTACGCAAGCGGGGCATGCTGCACACTGTCTGGCTGGCTTTGTGTCGGGTAGCGCAGTCTGCACGACGGCAAATAGGTCTCGCAATCTGTACCCGGCAGTAAAGCGTTGCATGACTCCACACTTTCCACGTCTGCCCTGCTCCCTTGATCCCTTGAGGTTGTTCTGCGACTGAGATGTACTGCTGCACCCCTGCTTGTACCTTGCAGGCCTGCTGGCGCTTGGGGACTACCACGGGCTGAGCACCCGCGCCCACCAGCCGCCGCTGAAACGCTCAGCGAAGGGCAGTCGGGGCACCCAGCAACGGCAGGCCACCGACATGCCTGACCTGGAGCTGGCTGCTGAGCTGGCACAGAGCTGCTACGAGTTGTATCGCCGCACCCCTGCGGGCCTTGCACCGGAGATAGCTCACTTCAACGAAGATGCGGGTATGTATAGCTGCTTGCTGCTTTGCCTTGGGTGGGCAGCTTGTTTGTGGGAGGCGGCGGTGCTTGATGAAGATTTCTTGCAGCCCTTTGGGATGACTTTCGGCCTGCCGGTAACAGAGGGGTCTGGAGCGTGGCCTGTGTGTGTGCATGTGATTGCGTTGAGTGATTTGAGCAATGCCTGCTGCCGGCTCTGCTGTGCGTGCCACCTGCAGAGCCACAAGATTTTCCAAGTAGGCACGTGCACGATGTCGGGCACGGCGACTTCACTATCAAGTCCAATGTGAGCTGGGTAGGGTCGAGAGAGGATTGAGGCTGTGAGTGGGCAGCAGCTTTGTTTGCAGAATTCCCGGTGCCAGGCACCCCTGCCCACTCGTGAGTTGTTGGCCGCTGCCACCCTGCCTTCGAGCAGGATGCACACAATTTGCTGCGCCCCGAATCGGTGGAGTCTTTCTACCTGCTTTGGAAGGTCACTGGCGATCCGCAGTACAAACACTGGGCATGGCAGGTACACATGCAGCACACAGCAGGACACACAGCGCCAGCCCGCGCCAGCCAGTGCTGCAGCCAAGCTTGCCAACTGCTGAGCTCACTCTGGCCGCTGCTGGCTCTCAGCATGCGTTGCTGCCAGGCTCGTGGCCGTCCCGCGTGTCCTACTGCTGCCAGCAGGCACCCACCAATCCTTGTCTGTCTGTGCACGCAGGTGTTTCAAGCGATAGAGAAGTGGGCCAAGGTGGTGGATGCAGATCGAGAGCAGCAGTGTGCTGTATGCACGGCACAGGCGGTCTTTCTTGCTGCCCAGGCAGAGGCCACTGCAGCAGAAGTGCAAGCAGCAGCGGCAGGAGCAGCAGCGGCAGCGACAGCAGCAGCGGATTCGGAGTCGGCACATAATCCTGGGCTTGAGGGCGGCCATTCGTCGGGGCCGCAGCCGCCGAAGTCACATCGGCAACCTCAGCGGCCGCAGCAGGGGCAGCAGTCGCAGCATGCACTGCTTGGTGGCGGGCCGGGCGCTGCCAGCTGCAGCAGCAGCTCTGCGAGGTGCCCCTCTTGCGGTGCTGCCGCGGGAGGGTACTGCAGCCTGGCATCGGTACTGCGTGTGCCGCCGCAGCGGCAGGATAAAATGGAGTCTTTCGTGGTTGCAGAGACTCTCAAGTACCTGTACCTCATCTTTGTTGAGCCGCCAGATCGCTGCCTGCACCCCAGCTGTGCAGAGTCTTGCAGCAGCAGCGGCAGCGGTGATGGCGTCGGCAGTTTGCAACAGCAGCAGGACCAGCAGCAGCAGGCGAGGCAGAAGCGGCTGCTGCCGCTAGACGGCTTTGTGTTCAACACAGAAGCTCATCCGCTGCCGGTGGTCGGCGCGGCAAGCGCATCCCTGGTGTCGCAGCGGTGGCAGCCACAGTGGGAGCTACTGAACCCATTTGCAATGCCTGCAGCGGAAGCCGAGGAGAGCGGCAGCTGTCAGGGCGCGGCAGACAAACGGACCAGTAGAAGCAGTGATCCCAGTGTAGCAGCCGGTGAGTCAGCAGCAAAGGTGGCAGCTGGTGGCGCCGACATTGCTGCTGATCTGTAACAAAATGCGGTCAAATGAATGCGATGGGCGGCGCGGCGTGGGGCGGTTGCATGAGACTGGCACACAGCCATCCTTTCGTGTGATCGATTGATCTGCATTACATTGCAGCTTCCATCGTTGCAATTGCCCCCTTGTAACGCCACCGTCGAACGCGATGCAACGACAGGCGCCGCCAGTATTCGCCAGTGTTGCCCGGCGGCCTGCTGTTGTCATCAGCTCGTCAGCCACCAGGTTGTCGCCCATCCACCCGCGCAGCAAAGGTGAATTTCAAAAGCATCGACGACTGGCAACCCTTTGCGTGTCGTTTACTCTGGCTGGCAGCAGGCTCATTTTGTGGGGCCATGTCAGTGCGCCGCGCCCTGACAGATTGTGCATCCAGACAAGTTGCCGCTGCCGCCACCGCCTGTTCTCGCTGCAGGCACGAAGTATGACCTGGTTCTCAGCAGCGGCTTTCTGGCATTCGCCAACCACTGCGGCTTCTTGCAAGCAGTGGACGACGTGGGCCTACCCGTCAACGGCATCATGGGCACCTCTGCTGGGGCCCTTATCGGATCCCTCTATGCCGCCGGTTGGTCGCCACGTGACGTGAGTCACAGCAGCAGCACAGACTCCTCACTGCTCACTACTGTGTGGTTACAGCCAGTGACCCATGTCTATCCCAGCGCTCAACGCTGTGCCTCAACCCGCTACACGCATACTCGCCGCAGATTGTTGCCGAGTTTGCCAAGCTGACGCCCATCCAGCGCCTCAGCTACCACGACCGGCCGTGGGAGGGCATGCTGTCCATGGAAAAGCTGATTGGCGAGCTGGAGTCGCTGCTGCCCCGCAGCTTTGCAGACCTGAAGCGGGGTGCGAGCCTGGCTGGGATTGCAGAATGCACAGCATGCACTGCATGTGTGCATATCCCTCCAGAAGTGGTGAAGAGGCTGCCACGGCTGCATCCTGCATCGTCAACTATTGTTAGCTTAGCTTTGCTTGCATGCTACGTTACACTGCTCTGCTGCAGATTTTGCGTGTGCAGTGGTGTGCGCCAACGGGCAGCACGTGCTGCTCGACCGCGGTCAACTTGCTGCCGCCGTGAGCGCTTCAGCGGCCATTCCTATGATTTTTCGGCCAGTCACCTTGCCAGACCGGCACGACGGCCCCTTCATTGACGGCGGCATCCGCTGCCGCATCGGGCTGGACCTGTGGCGGCAGCACCGCTATGGCGGCGACAGTGACGCGCACCCAGCTGTCGTACACCTCATCGGCCGCAGCTCGCCCTTCAGCGGCAACGACAGCACAGCGGGCCTAGGTAAGTGCATTCTTTTGAGGGCTGGTGGGGTTGATGTGCGGGCTTGTGCTACTGCGGCATGCACAGGGCTTCAATTGGTCAGGCTTGCAGGAGCAAACTGCAGCAGGAGTGCGCAGGCAGATCATGCTCAAGCACTTTCTGCATGCCCTGCTGTGTGCAGCAAATCAAAATGCCGTTGTCGTACAGTCACCCAAGAGCGGCGTCACTTTCTGGAGCTATGGCGACTATGAGCATCAGTTTGAGGCGGCCCGGCAGCGTGCCTTGCCTGTGCTGCTTGCCCTCTTGGACACTGAAGGCGAGGGCAACAGCAGCGCTGGCGCCAACAACGGCGCCAATAATGCGGTGCCTGCAGGCACTGCGGGCAGCAGCAGTCTCACCGCAGCCGGCCGGCAAGCAGCGTCTGCTGCTGGCAGTAACAGTATCTGATTGGAGCGACATGCCACGTCGTGTGTGTACCATAGCTGCCCCCTGAACAGGTGCACATTCGTGTTTAAGCAGTTGGTGTCGCGGCTCGGTCAGTGTCTCCGCGGCGTTTCGATTTTCCTTCACATTGATCGTATCTGCATCCCTTGAGCCACAACAATCACATCATGCATTGAACGTGGCCTAGTTGTAAATGCTGCAAAGCCCATTGGCAATCGTCCCCAATTAGGGCTGCGGCAGTGTGGCACGCAGCATCGCGGTACGAGTCTGGCGGGCCGGTACGAGTCTGGTGTTGCACTGGCCATCGATGCAAGCTGCTCCACCTTCAATTGCTTCACCTTACACTTCCACTCTCCGCACTTGCACTTCCCAGCCTGTTGCAGTCATTGCGCCATCGCTCTCTCTTTTCACTCGCTGGCTGCTAGTCACACTACTGATTGAGCTGGTGACACATCTGAGCAGTCACAGCGCGGCTCAGGCCGGCAATGGCGGGTGAGGAGCAGAAGCGTAAGGCGGACGCCTCGGCAGCAGACGGCGAAGCTGCAGCGGCCAAACGGCAAAAGGTGGAGAATGGCAGCTCCTTGGCAGCGGCAGGAACAGGGGCTCAAACTGCGCCTGAGCTCGGAGCAGAACTGGTGCAGCGGGCCAAAATGGTTTTGCAGAGGAAGGCGGCGCTTGAAGAGCGGCTGAAGAAGGCCGGCATCCAGGTAAGCTGCGGTTTCACTGCCGGTGTGGTTCGGTGCGCCCAGCAGCAGTGTGGACAGCATTCCTAGCACGCTGTGTGCCCTGGTGATGATCTCACTGTCCTGCCTTGCTGCAGGTTGGCGGCGTCAAGCCTGGCGCGCCCGTAGCACCACCTGCGGCTCCACCACTCGCGGCCCCCTCTTCTGCCGACCGAGCGGCGGCGGCGGCCGCAGTGGCAGCAGAAATGTTTGCTCCTGGGGCCGCGCCGCAAGCTATCGGGCAGGCTGCGGCCAGCCTTGCAGCGTTTGGGGCCAAGGCCAAGCCTGCCACCAAGCTGCCGCCGCCGCTGCTGCTGGACGATCAAGGGCGAGAGGTGGATGCTGAGGGAAAGCTGATTGAAAAACCGGCCGCCCCTGTGCCACCACACATCCTGGCAGCGCAGCAGCAGCAGCAGCAGCAGCAGAAGGCGGAAGAGGATGCTGAAAAGTAAGCGGAGGGATGGTGGCTTGCTGCAGAGGGCACCGCTGCCATTGCGACGCAAGCTGTTGCCTAGTTCTGCTGCCGTTGTTATTGCTGCTGCTGTGTTGAGGTGCGGAGCCTGGGTGCCACAACATATGAGCTTGCCACGTATACCTGCACGCAGGTTCTTTGATCCTGAAATAGGCAACCGTGGGCTGCGTCGGTTGGAGCGCCGCCCTCGTGCATCCTTCCAGTTTGTTGAGGAAGGGAAGCTGCAGAAGCAGGCGGAGATCGGGCGCTTGCGGGTACGCCCTCCCTTTCCCCCCCCTGCTTCCCAGTCTTGCAGCCTTGGCACAGCATCGACGCTGCTTTGCACCTGTCACAGCTTGCTCCCAGCAGCAGCCTGGCATCGTTTGTCGCATGTGTGCTGCTGCATCGACAGTTGAGGCCAAGCTTTTGGTACTGAGGCTGCACATGCGGCCACATGTCGCTTCACAGCTTAACCCATCGTACCATCTTTCCATCCCGCTGCCGCATCGCAGGCCAAATACGGCGATGGAGCCGCCAAGCAGATGGCGGAGCGGCGCAAGGCGGAAGCGGCTTCGGCAGCCGCTGGCGGCGACGCCAATCTCATCCCTCTGGGCTCCAGGCTGGAGACTGCCAAGCCTGCCGCGGAGCCTTTGGAGCCGCTCCCGGAGGTGGAGTGGTGGGATGCACGCATTCTTGCAGAGCCAACCTCATATGGTGCTGTGGCTGATGGAGAGCCTGCCAAGGTGACCCTGCAGCACAGCCAGTGGACTGATCAGCTGCAGCTGCTGCGTCTGAGCCTGCTGCCTCTGTGCTGCCTGCGCCACGGCCGCGAGTTAAGCGCTGCCCGTGACGGCATTGGCGGCTGTGAAGCGGATGAAGAATCGTTCAGCCGCTCGACTTGCCTATCCCTCTGTTGCTGCTTGAATAGCCTGCATCGATTGCATTGCCTGCCGCGGTTCTGCCCGGTAACTGTGACGCTGCCTGCGTCTGGGTGTGAGGGGGCTTATTTGGGTTGCAGTCGCCGCTGCGTGTTGCTGGTGTCAAGCTTTCCACCCCGATCCGAATCTGCTGTTCACAACAAACCGCTGTGTTGTTGTTTTGTCGTTGTTGCCCTCTTGCAGCTGCGCGAGGGCCGCATAGGCATATATGTCGAGCACCCGGTGCTTATAGAGCCACCAGCTGAGGCTGCACCGCCCCCTCCACAACCGCTCAAGTTGACCAAGCGGGTACGTTGCATGCGAACTTTGCAAGCCCAGCGTGCTCGTTGTGTGCTTCATGCTGACTTTGCCGTTTTGTGCTTCATGTTGACGGCTGTGCCGGTTTGTGCTTCATGCTGGCGGCTGTGCCCAATCAGTCGGCCATCCTCTGAGTCCGCATTATCATCAGACACCCTGCCTAACTCCCCACACGTGTCTCCCCTGCCACCCCTTCGCTTTGGCGGACACCCGCAGGAGCTGAAGAAGCTGCGCACGCAGCGGCGTGTTGCTCGTGAAAAGGAGAAGCAGGAGCTGGTGAGGCAGGGTCTGCTGGAGCCTCCCAAGCCCAAGGTCAAGATTTCAAACCTGATGCGGGTGCTTGGGGAGGAGGCCACAGCAGGTGAGCACCTGCCTGGGCTGGCTGCTTGAAGCGTCTGGGGCTTGGGTTGGGCCTGATGAAGGCTGAACGCACCATTGCCTGACCAGCCTGCTGCCAACACCACTGCATGGCTGCGGGCAGTGGGCAGGTCGATGCAGGGAGGGTGTGGCCTGCAAACTACATGGCTGCTGCTACTTTGTCTGTCGGGCAGTAGGGCCGGCCCCCTCTATCCTGCAACTGCTGGGCATCGCTGCATGGCTGTTCCTTTGCGTCGCCGCTCTGCCAGGCTCGCCTGCCTTGCTTCGTTCCTTCTCTGCTCGCTTGCTGCACCCCTCACGTTGCGTTGCATTGTGTGGCGCTCTCTGCTCTGCTGTACTGCCTTGCACTGCAGACCCCACCGCAATTGAGGCCGAGGTACGCAAGCAGATGGCGGAGCGGGCGGCGGCGCACGAAGACCGCAACCTGGCCCGCATGCTGACACCCGCGGAGCGCAAGTGAGCCCCCGCTGCTGGATCAGAGAGGCTGGCCCTTCAGTCGCTGGGAAGCTGAAAGGCTGTTTGCTTCTACACCAATATGCGATGCTGCGTTCATGTTCGATTGTCTGCGGCGGAGTGGTTCTTCTGTGCATGTGGGTTGTGTGCAAAATCACACTGCAAATTGCACGCTCATGTCTGTTTTTGTCTCGTACTGCAGGGACAAGAAGCTGAAGAAGCTGGTGGGCGAAGACTCTGCAGAGACTCATGTTGCGCTGTACAAGGTTGGTCGGGTGGCGCTGTCTGGTGCTTCCTGGCTACCCTGCTTGAGAGCTGCATAGCGCTTCCAAACCCGAGAAGCTTCATGCAGGCTGCACCGCCGCTGCAGCCAGCTCTCGTCGGTTTCCGTTGCCTTGTGCGCTGCGAGAAGCATGGTTGCAGGTCATGTCGGTCGCCCTGACAGGCACAGTTCTGCATGCTGCCGTGCTTTCTCTTATGCTTTCCTGTCCCGCTGCCTCCCATACCGTCCCGGTGCAGGTTCGAGACCTGACCAGCCCCCAGCTACGGTTCAAGGTGGACGTCAATGCGCGGGAGAATCACATGAGCGGCGCTTGCCTGGTGCAGGCGGCGGGCGAGTTCTGCATTGTGGTTGTGGAGGGCAGCCCAAAGACGCTTCGCAGGTAGGAGATCCTGGTGTGGCGCAGCTGTGAGGCGGACGCAGATCTGGCTTTAAAACCGCTCTTCACCGTTTCTTCAGCTTTGAATGCGACTGGGGATATGGCGGTCTGCTACTCCCAGTTCCATGGCTGTGCTTAGTCGCTGACGTGACATGCTGAGCTGCCATCCTGCTGCCATGGCCCCCGTAGGTACGAAAAGCTCATGCTGCGGCGAATTGACTGGAACGCGGCTAGGGGAGGGGAGGAGGAGGAGGAGGAGGAAGAGGATCCCGACAAGCCCCCCAAACTCCCAAATTACTGCCACCTTGTCTGGCAGGTGAGGCTGCCGCGCAATGCATCAGCACGCAGCTTCCACGGCGGGCATCAGCAAGCGATGGTGCCTGCTTTCATGCACGTTCTGCCTGCCTGCTTGCCCGCCGCGCTCATTATCATGCGCCCCACCATGCTGGCAAATGGCGAATGCATGCTGGTGAAAGTGTCGGTCGACCTTCCTTACCGCACCGACTCCTGTGGCCAACCTTCTTACCCATTCTGCTGCCTCTCGCCGCTGCGGCCTGCACCTGCAGGGGGTGGTGAAGGAGCGACACTTTCGCAAGTTTTACAGCGAGACGGTGCACAGTGAGGCGGCTGCTCATCAGTTTTTGATCGATCACCGAGTGGGCCACTACTACGAGCTGTGTGCGGCGTACCAGCCGGAGTGAGGCCGCCCTCTCTTGGTTTTTGAGTGCCTGCTGTGCTCTCCCTAGTGCCCGCTGCCCTCCCATGTGCCAAGGAACAAGACGACGGGGAATGATCGTTTGGTCACCCCCATGCTTCCTTGCTTTCTTGCTGTCTCTCTGTCCAATGCCTCTGAAGAGCCTGTCGTCGTGCCTGTTGTGGCGCAATGGCATGTGCACCGCGCGGTTGTAACATTCATTTATTTCAGTCTTGGTTGACATAAGGCTGGCACAGTGAAGTCAAAGGCTGCTGCCAGGCTGGCGTGGTAGGGACTGCTGCCCAGGCGTGCGTATCATTAGGCAGGCACCATGCAGCCAATCCACCGTGCAGACGCAAGTAGCAAAGGGCGGCCAATTGGCGCGCAAGCAAGATGACAGCGCTGTGCGGTGCTGCCACATTTACATCTGATGATTACACAGTCTCGCATACCGTTCCGCAGCGCACCCAGCCTTGCCACAAAGTGCCAGTCATGCCAGTCATGCTCCTCTGCTCGGCAGCACATCGCGGCTGGGTTCGGTGGCAAGCCCTCCTTCAAGACGCCCAACTGCTCACTCAGCATGCGGCCGCTGCAGCACAGCATGCTCCGGCACCACCGGCCATGTCGTCGCGGTTGCAGCAGTAGGTGCAGCAGGACGTACACGTGCTCATCAACCACACGTCTCTGGAGCTGCAGGATGCGCGCTCCTTGAACACCGCAGCTCTGCTCCCACGACACAAGCTGGTGCCTGTCCCCAACCGGGACAGCGGCGCCATGCCGCCAGCCAACATCCACTTCACGCGGACAAGAGCCGTTGAGGTGCCAGCAGACTTGCCCGCCCCTCCTGAACAAATTAAAGCGCAGCTGTTGTTCATTTTGGCTGACTGTTCTGTAGGCTGACTCGATCCCAGCCAGCCTGCCTTGCATGTGCAGAACTGGAGGCAAAGACCAGAACCCAGCTCACGCCAATCCTAAACTTCTACGGCCTGCCCAACCATGGCACCATGGCGGAGACGCGTTGGCGCTTGCGACGTCACATCGGCTGCATGCCGATATTGCGATGCTCGGCCACACCAGATCATGGCAGCATGCCAATGTGGCGTCCCAAGCGCCAGCGCTGTTCAGCCAAGGTGCCATGGTTGGGCAGGCCGTAGAAGTTTAGGATTCGCATGAGCTGGGTTCTGGTCTTTGCCTCCAGTTCTGCACATGCAAGGCAGGCAGGCTTGGATCAAGTCAATCTAAAGAGTAATCAGCCAACATGAAGAGCAGCTGCACTTGCATTCGGCACCTCAACGGCTCTTGTCCGCGTGAAGCGGATGTTGGCTGGCGGCATGGCGCCGCTGTCCCGGTTGGGGACAGGCACCAGCTTGTGTCGTGGGAGCAGTGCTGCGGAGTTCAAGGAGCGCGCATCCTGCAGCTGCAGAGACGTGCGGTTGATGAGCGCCTGCACGCTCTGCTGCAGCTGATGCAGCTGCTGCTGCAGAGGCGCCAACGCCTGCAGCACTTGTGCATCATCAATCGCTGGCGGCGTCTCAGCAGGCGGGGCCGCAGCAGGTCCGTGCTGCTGGCAGATCTGTACCACCTCGCACGCTGAGCCTTTGCAAGGCCAGGAGGAGCAAGCTTCGCACAGTTGGTGGGCCGGCTGTGTTGGTGGGGCCACACTCTGCAAAGCATGGAGCACGGCAAAAGCTCACCGCTGAGAGGCGGTGCTGGCAGGCTGCCCATTGTGTCTGCTATCTGTCGAAACTCCGCATCCTACATGGTATGGTTTGGGTCTGCCCAAACATACAAGAGGTGAGTTGCTGGGCATCAGAACGGCCACGGCACCCACTCGTGCGGCACTCACATTGACTCAGCGCATGTAAGTACAAGGTTGGCTCGCAAAACTTGCTATCCGAGGCCGCCATCGGCGGCACTCGGACGTAGGCTCGTCTATTTGAGGCAAAGGAGCCTGCCTGAATCGTGGGCTGTGAACTAACAGGCTGTCAGCAAGGGTTGGCATTCGTTACATTTTGATGTACCGCAATTGGTACAACACGTTGGGCCCATGCAGCCTAGCCATGCATGCCCAGTCTGTGCACAGCGTTTGCGCAGGCTTGGCTTGGCGGTCTGCAGTGCACCCATATACGGCAATGGAGGCGCCAAGCAGATGGCCGAGCGGCGCAAGGGGAAGCGGCTTCGGCATCCGCTGGCGGCGACGCCGACCTTATTCCTCTTAGGTTCTCTTCCTGGCGCTGCCAAGCCTGCTGCGGAGCCGGTCCAATATGGAGTGGTGCTTCAAGAGCTTCTTATCGTGTAGGACACTCGAGACTGTCAACAGGCTGTTACAGTGAAGTCTGTTGACTTCCTGTGCGTGTTGGCTGCGGCCAAGAGGGAGTGATGCAGGGCAGACGTGGCAGGGACTGCTGCGGGTATGCGTGTCAGTAAGCAGGCAGCATTGCATGCAGCCAATCCACTATGCAGGCAATTTTTTTTGCCTGTAGGTGTGAAAGAAGACGCAAACACCAAAGGAGACAAAATAACGTTGCAGCCAAGCAATTGATGAGCAGTAGATGGTCAAGTTAAGGGTAGTCAATCGGCGCACATGCGAGATGACAGCGCTGTGCTGCCACATCACTGTTGATATATCCACAGCCTCGCATACCGTTCCGCTGTGAACCCAGCCTGCAAAGTCTCCTACCGTGCCATAAAGTGCCAGTCATGCTCCTCCGCTCGGCAGCATGTCAAGGCTAGGGGAGTTGACAAGCGCTCCTTCAAGACGCATAACTGCTTACTCCGCACCGAACCTACACCTCCCATGCCTGCACCTGTGCACATTTCTTGGTATCGAAGTTTGCATCTTACAGCATAGTCTCGCGATCGCGTCCGGCAGCACTTGGCGCTACGCAAAACTAGGATTGAGTGCAGACGGAATCGACGGTGGCAGGGAGAAAAGGGAAGGGGGGGGGGCACTCGATAAAGGAGGTGCAGCTGTACAAGGGTTGGGGCAGCAAGGAATCGCTACAGTGGATCAGAAGATAAGAGCACGAGGTATATCACGCGCGCAGAGGCATCGACGGTGGCAAGAATATGGGAAGAAATGTGGGCACTCAGCACAGGTAATGCAGCTGTACAGGGGGTGGGGCGCAAGGGTTCGCTAGGTGGATCAGACGATACGAGCATCTAAAGGCAGGTATCACACACGCACAGCACGGAGGAGGAGGAACATGGGGCCTGGTGTGTGGGAGCAGGAAAAACAGGCACTAGCATATGATCTGAATGAGGAGGGGATTACCAGCGGCATGCTGCCAGCGTAGCGGCACTGACAAAACAAGTATTGCGACGAGGGCCACACTAGATCATGGCAGTCGGTTGATCAGCAGATTCACATCCTGCTGCATCTGCTGCTGCATCTGCTGCATCTGCTGCTGCATCTGCTGCTGCAGATTCGCCAACGCCTGCAGCACCTGTGCATCATCACTCGCCGGCGGAGCCTCAGCAGGCGTTGCCGCAGCGGCCACGTGCTGCTGGAAGATCTGTACCATCTCGGCACGCTGAGCCTCTGCAAGGCAAGGAGGAGCAAGGATGAGTAAGTTTAGCATGAGTTGAGGGGTCGGGCAGGCATGGCGCTTTTCAATTTGAATGCTGCTATGCTCACCGCTGAGAGGCGGTGCTGTCAGGCTGCCCAGCCTGTCTGCTATCTGCCGGTACAGCGAGTCGGAAATGTGCTTGTTCTCATCTGCGCAAGACAAAACGCGAGTTGCTAGGTGAGAATGAAGGATTGCAACTCCAACGGCACCCACTGCTGCTCGTGCGGCGCTCACAATAACTCAAGGCGTGCAGATACATCTTCAACTCGCGGAATTCGGCATCCGTAAGGTCGTTGCCGTAAGGCAGAACAGGTGGCGGGCGGTGAGGTGGGCCGTCCAGCTCAGGCAAAGGAGCACCTGCCTGCATCGTGAAGGCTGTTTACGGAATGGCTGTTATGTGGTGCTGGGATCAATTAAATTTGAATTGTGATGTACCGCAACTGTACAATACATGCATGGGAACCATGCAGCCTTGCAACCCAGTCTGTGCAGGCCCTGCGCCGCCTTGATGGTCTGCACTGCAGTTGAAATACATCGATGGAGCCGCCAAGCAGTTGGCAGAGCGGCGCAACGTGGAGGCGGCACTGGCAGCCGCTGGCGGCGACGCCAACATCATCGCTCTAGGCTCCAGGCCGGAGGTTTCCAAGCTTGCTGTGGAGCCCTTGCACTATCTCAGAGTGATGGGATGCGCGCATTTTTGCAGAGCCCAGAGCATTCCTTCAAGAGCCTGATGTTGTCGAGTAATCACATGTGCCTGCGAACTTCACTAATAATTGATTCAACGGGCTGTCACTGCAAAGTCAAAAGGCTACTGTCGAATAGGGTGGTGCAGGGCTGGCGTGGCAGGGCATGGGCTGTGATGAGCCAAGAGCTGGCAGTTGGCTGGCGGCTGGACAGGTTGGTAATGCGTAGGACTGAAAGGCTAGGGGCAATGGCATAAGGATGGCAGTCGGTCGGGCAACACGGGTGTTTGGTACACAGAATCATTCAACATGGCAGCTGCTACAGAGCGCTACTGCTTCAGCTACAGCTCTGCATCATCCTTCCAGGGGTTGTCATCAGGGTTTTGCAGCCGCCCGGTCTGGTAGTCCCTGAAAGCTTGCTGGATCTCAGCATCCGAGTTCATCACAAACGGTCCGTCTGCAGGACAAGGGGGCAAGAGGGAGCACGGGGCTCGTCAGTACTCCAGCATGCATGTTGGTGGGCTAGGCAACCAACTGGGACGGCAGGCATGCGGGACATGTGTGGGCTGGGAGCTGCTGCCACAACACTCACATTGCACAATGGGCTCGCCAATGGGCTTGCCAGCAATGAGCAGGAACTTCAGGCCGCCCTCGCCACCAGTTGCCTGGACCTGCGCGACGGGAGCATGCGACACAGGGGGCTGGACAGTCGGTCACACCAGTTGAAGACCCATGCAGGGCACAGGGCATCAAACAGACGCATGGAAGACACAAAGGCATCTAGGGACAAACACCGCACGTCCCTGGGCAACCAAGAGGCTGCGCCAGCTGCAGCTGGCGTGCTGCTGGCTGGCCCCTCGCTGCACCCACTCACCATGTCGCCCTCATTGTGCAGCACGTATGCGGTTTGAGGCTCCACAGCCTTGTCTCCAATGCGCCCTTTGCCCTCATAGACATAAGCAAAGCCATTCCATTCCTCCGGAACATGCTGCAGGGGGCGGGCGGGCAGGGGAAGCAAGGGGAAGCAAGTAAGCCGCGAGACCCAAAACTTGGTGTTGCTGAGTAGGGCAAGCCAAGGAACGGTGGAAGGTGTCGCGTCATGTCAGCAAGCAGTGAGCAGACAGCTGGGAAGCAGCTAGCAGGAAGCCAGCAAGCGGCGGGGTGTGGGGTCGCACCTGGTCCAGCTGCGCTCCAGCTGCCAGCCGCACGTCAAGCAGCAGTCCAGGGTTGCGCATCTTGATCGGCCCTTCCACGCCCAAGCTGCTGCCCGCCATCACACGCACAGAGGCCCCGTCTTTGTCTGCCACCGGGATCTCGCCAGCTTGGATGTCTTGGTACCGCTGCGGGACAAGGTGGTGGTTGCATGACGTGAACAACGGCACGCTCAAGGCCGGTCGGCAGGCAGGGGCAAGGCTGGCAAGACTGAAACAGTAGGCAGATAAGACAAGCAGAAGTAATTGATGCACGATGCAACGTGACACGCTTGCAAATGCGTCGGCGCTCTCCCTCCCTCTCACCGGCTTGCACATCTGCAAGCAGCGGAAGGCAGAAGACGGCAGTGAGCTCATGTCACAAAGGGGAGCAAGGCAGCAGCAGCATGGCATGCAGAGCATGTGCCCGCAGATCTCCCGATTATGCCAGCTAGCTGCCATTGCCCCTTCACCCTCCCACCCTCCTGCCCCTTCCCTCTTCATTCCATCACCTTGTCCTTTGCCGGCAGGTTGACCCAGAGCTGGAATCCGTGCAGCATGCCTGCTCCTGGAGTCACCACAGGCATCTCAGAGTGGATGATGCCTCGCCCTGCACTTGGGAGGGTGGGCAAACATTAATCGGCAGGTTGCTGGCACAGAGGGCAGGAGCCAGCGGCCCGAACGATCGAACCAACCCAAAAACGGCGAGGCGCAATGCTGTGGACGGACACTGAGGCTGGCTGGCACCGCGCAGCACAGTTAGGTGCAGAGCTTCAGAGATGCGAGCGGCGGCGGCTCGGGGCTGGCGCTCGCCTGCGGTCATCCACTGCACACCACCGTCCTGGATCACTCCGTGGTTGCCCTGCGAGTCCTTGTGCTCCATCCTGCCGGTGAGCATGATGCTGCACGTCTCAAACCCGCGGTGCGGGTGGTCGGGAAAGCCAGCAGAGGCCTCGTGGGCGGGCATCTGCACGCGCAGCACCGCAAGCAGCCTTGGGACAGCGGCTGACGGTAGAGCTGGTGCTGGTACTGTCACGTGGTGTCCCGTGATGTGCTGCGCAAGTCCAGGCGGCGTGATCTTGCTGCCCTACAGCTCACCTTGAGCTCGTCCAACATCAAGAAGGGGTCGAGGTTCTTCAGGCCAGCGGTTCCAACAGTTCGTGCAATGCGCACCCCAGCACCCTCCATCATCTTGCTGGCCTGCACGACCGTCTTGATGGGGCGGATTGCCTGTGTCGTCATGCTGACGCGAGCTGCCGTTGCTGACGAGGAGAGAATGAGCAGTGCCGCGAGGAGAGCGGCGAAGCGGGCAAGGGCGAGAGCGGGCCGGCAACGGGCTGGCGCGCGGCGGAGGATTGCTGTGATGGCGGGTGTGACGCTGCAGGTGTGGCTGCAGGTGCGACAACCAAGGCGGAGGGACTTTTGGGGGTGGAGCGAGGGGGTTGTCCGCTCGGGCAACTGAATGGAACTTGATAGAGGAGGGAATGAACCAATTGCGCGAAATTGCGCGGGTTGGGGAGATTTATAGAGAGGGATGAGCAGCTTGGCAGGGTGGCTCACGAGATTAGCGGGATGAGGCAGTGTAAGCCCGCGGCGTGGATCGTGCCACTGGTTGCGATAACGGCGTGATCGGGGGCGGAGCGGCTCAGAATTGTCAAAATTGTACCTCACCTGGCCCCAGCTGCGATGAGCAACGGCCCGCCTGTCTCCAGGTTACAGCACCTCTGAGCAGTCACTGCAATACTCACCTCATTGCAGCTGCACCCGCGCCGAGTCGGTTGAATTTTTCGTGCAGCCGGTGCTCCCCGCTGGCCTGGTCCTTGCCTGGCGCATGGCTGCAACCTCCGGTGGCCTGGTGGCCCCTTTGTTTGCCGAGCGATACTGGTGCCAGCCGACCGACGCGCCCTGCGACGCTCCAACACCCCTCCAGGCCGTGCAACTCGGCTGCCGAGACCCGCAGCTGAGCCCCACCAAGGCCGCAAGCCGCATGGGCAACCTGCAAGTGCTCGACCTGCGCACCCTGCCACGCGACGACGGCCCGCCAACCGAACTCCGCGCCCGCAAGGAGAAGCTTGCCTTCTTCGAACGCCAATGCAGCCGTGTTGCAGAGGGTCTTTACGTGGGTGCAGAGCACGTGGCTCGAAGCCGCGACACGCTGCGAGAGGCGGGCATCACTCACATCGTCAACTGCGTGGGATTCTTGTACCCGCCGTACTTCGAGAACGAGCTGCGGTACCAAGTTTTGTACCTGCAGGGTAGGCCGAGCTGCGGGCTGCTCGAAAGGCTGCCTGCATTGCAAGCAGCAGCAGCAGACTTGCCACCTCGCAGCCGCTGCATAGAGAGGCAGCATGGGAGGCCAGTGACAGGCAGTCCTGCATGCCACCTCTTGAGGTTGCTTGCATGCGTGCTTGCTGGCTGCCTGCTTGCAGACACTCCTGGCGAGGATATCCTGTGTGTGCTGTACGACGTGTTTGATTTCATCGAGGTGATTGCTGCTGTATCGCAACCAGATGCTGCCACCATACACTGTCACAGCTGCACTTTTCCTAAACACTAGGCACGGCCATCAGGCACTGGATACCAGGCCCTGCCACGCTCAAGTTGTACACTCCCTGATTGCCTGCAATTCCTGCCCCAGCACTTCCTTCTGCTAGCCTGCACACTCCCTCCAAACAAGCCTGTCGTCGCTGATACCATCTGACCGCTCGCTGTTTCTGCCCTGATCCTTTCCGCATCCTCCCCGTCTCTCCCATCACTCATCAACGCTCGGCCCGCTGCGTGCATGTTGCGCAGGAGGCCACCCTGGGCGGCCGCGTGCTGCTGCACTGCTCGCAGGGTGTGTCTCGATCCGCCAGCCTTGCCATCGCCTATCTGATGTGGAAGCAGGCTGCAGCGTATGACGATGTCTTCCAGGCGGTGAAGGCGGCAAGGGGTGTCACGAATCCAAACATTGGGTTCATTTGCCAGGTGCTTGTGCATGGTGCCTTGCGGTGCGAGGCGCCTGTGGTGTGTGGTCATGGCTGTGGCTGCGTTGTTGCTTGGTGGCAGGCAAGCCGCTGCGCAGCAAGAAAGCGATTTGCTGGGCTACTGCTTCAGGCAGTCATCAGGGCCCTCAAACTGCAGAGCCACCAATCTCACCTGCCATTTGTGGTGTTGCTGAAAGGTCCTCCTCACAGCCTGGTTTGCCGATTTGCTTCGCACCCCCCTTGCAGCTGCTGCAATGGTACAAGCGGCGGCATTCGTCCCTGGATGCGAGCCGCCTGTACCGCATTGCACCGCAGTCTCCAGCCGCAGCGCAGTACCTCGTGGCTAAGCCGGTACCGCAGTATCCAGCGGGGGTGGCTGGCCTGGATCCCCGCGGCGCCTTTGTACTGCAGGCCCCTGCTGCGCTGTACATCTGGGTGGGAGGGGCCTGCCCCGAGCCTTTCGTAGCGGCAGCCCACCGCTTTGCTTCTCAGTTGCAGAAATACGAGGCAGCCGCCGCTGAGGTGGTGGTGGTGCAGCAGGGGCAGGAGCCAGCAGCGTTTTGGACCCGCATGGCAGCAGTGGCAGGGGAGGGCGGCGGCAGCCGCAGCGGCAGCCCCGCGCCCTCTGCGGGCGGCGTGGCGGCGGCCGAGGCTGCGGTGGCGGCAATGCTGGCGGCGGCTGCAGGGGCGCCTTTAGATGTGGTTGAGAGCAGCGCTTATGACAGGGACTTTGAGGTGGGTTTGAGTGTGGGTGCCGGGTATGTGTGTGGGTCTGGTCTGAGTATGTGTTGACACTTTGATAGCATGTTTGTGTGAGCCCATATGGGTGTCTGTCGGTGTGGCTTTGCTGTACAGCCTCAAAACGAGGGCAGGCGCCGGCGGGTTACGTGTGTTTGTGTGTGTACTGTTTCCCAGCAGGACAAAGCAGGCTGGCTTCTTGTAGCTGCCGCTGCTGCAGCCTGATTTGCCCACTCTGGCTGCTACTCACCTCAATGCATGAGGCCTGGGTCTGAAGAAAGACATCACTCGTTCACACTGCATGTGTGCCTGCCTGCCTAGCGCTTTGCTCCTCACTACTCTTGCCCCTGATCACTCCTGCCTGCCCTCTCTGCTAAGTGTGCTGCCTCTCACAAGTCCTGCCTGCCCTGCCTACCCTGCCTGCCTTGCCCGTCCGCAGCTCTACCACCGCTCCCTGACCGCACGCGACAGCGCACGCAGCGGCAGCGGCGGCCGGAAGACGCCTCGAGACAACGAGGGAGGTGACGCCGCCACCAGTCCCAACGACCGCCTGCGCAAGCAGGCTCGGGGCGTGGATCGGCCGCCCTCTCCTGGCAAGCGGCGGCGTGAGCCTGCTGCTGACCTCACCCTGGATGACATGCCTGGCATCTCTCTTGACTCTGCTACTGCCCAGGTGGGTTGGGTGAGAGGTACGAAGCGGTAGCGAGAGATGGGGTGCTGGTTGAGTGGGGCTGGGTAGGCGAGGCAGGGAGGCGGGTGGCGAGCGGCTGGTGACAGGAAAGTTGGGGGTGGCAAGGGGCAAGCGGCTTGCCGGGTAGGTCACCAACAAGCGGCAATGAGCTGTGCAATATACGAGCGGTGCATCTAAACTCACACTGTCAGGCTGACTCTTGTGCGTGTCCCTGCTGCAGCTGGGCAAGAAGGAGCGCACGTTGCAGGAAGCTACCAGCCCTTTAGTGCTGCTGCCGCGCACGGTTTCGGATCGTGTGCCGCCGCCTCACTCCAGCGATGAAGTGATGAGTGACGGCTCCTCTACACCCCGCGGCGGCGGCGGCGGGCAGCAGCAGTGGGAGCAGCAGCAGCAGCAGCAGCAGCGGGGCAGGCACCGGCAGGCTAGCAATCTGGGCCGGGCTGCAGCAGCAGGTGCTGCAGGCGGAGCAGCAGGAGGAGGTGCTGCAGATGGGGCGGCAGCGGTGGCGCTGCCAGCCGGCCGCGGCGGCAAGCGGGCAGTGCCGCTGCTGCGACTGGCGCTACCGCCTCAATGAGTTGTTGTGTTCACCTCGTACATGTGAATTCTGCGCTGCTTTACACCCGCCAATCCGCAGCATGCGAAGCGGGTGGCGGCGGTTGAATGGAGTGGTCGCTGGCATCGATTGGAGCCTGTGATTGGGATGTTGCCGCTGCCCGTGCTGCTGAAACGCATTGTATCTGTGCTATCCCTGGTGGTCGAGGGAGGCAACGCAATTCTCTGCCATCCCTTAGTGACGGCGCTCCAATTCCACGGGATCTGGCTTGTGGTACTGCTGGGCACGCTCTGGGTGATCGCTGGCAAGGCCCGGCTGCGAGAGGTGCAGCGACAAAGGCGGCACGCTCTTGAACGGCGTTTGGGCAACAGTAATAGCCATGGCATCCCGGCATCGCTTGCCGATGAGCAGGAGGTGCGCCGGGTGCCACAGCTGCATCGCCGCTTGTGCCCGCAGCTGCCGATTGTCACTGCGAAGGCTCGCCCTTCCTGCAGGCTGGCCAGGCCAAGCTGCCGCCTGTGACGGTGGTGCTGCCGGTGCGGGGATGTCGCAGCCACAGCATGGACAACTGGCGGTCTGTGCTGCACCTCAACTATGGTACGCCTGACAGCATGCCTCTTCAGCTGTAATCCAGCCTATGCTTTCAACTGCGTTGCCGACTTGCATTTCCAGTGCTGCTGCATTAACTCTGCTGCTGATTCACCATGTGCCTCGTCATTGGCTGCGAGCAGGTGGCAGCCTGGAGTTTGTGTTTGTATTGGAAGACAAAACAGACCCGGCACATGCTGTCATATCCGCCCTGATTCGTGAGCTGCAAGGGCGGCGCCCCGTGCGAGTTCAGTCGGCGGGGTTTGCTGAGCACACGAGCCAGAAGATCCATAAGTGGGCATTGCTGCTGCTGCTGCTGCTGCTGTGCAGCCTTTCCTCTTAACCTGAACCTATCAACCCTCGCGCAGCGCATGCCAGGCGGCGCCTCTTGGGCCTCCCATCTGCTGTGTGCCGCGGAGTGCTGCTTGTTCACCCAGCTTGCGGTTGTGCACCTTGCTTGCGGTTGTGTGCTGATGGAAGCCTCTCCATCTGCCTCTGCTCCTGCTTTCCATCCATCGCTGCAGCCTGCTGGCAGGCATTCGACAGGCCTCTGCAGATTCGCAGTACGTGTTGTGCCTGGACGACGACGTACTGCTGCACCCGGGGCTGCTGGCCTCCCTCATCAGGGACATGGAGGCGGACCCTGGGCTGTTCATGGCCACAGGTGTGTGAGAGGTGTCGTGAGGAGGGAGGGGGACCTCCATCTGCTGAACGTAATACACGAAACAGAAATTGCACCAGCGCTGGCGTATTGGCAGCGGGGTGAACGCTGACAGGGAGACAGCAGCCGGCAGTGTGTCCCTGCTTCTCTCGCGCCATGTCGTGTCACCAAATCCCCTGCTGATCCAGCTGCCATGGCTTCCTTCACCTGCCCTTGCCTCTCCTGCTGCCCCTTTTCTTGCAGGCTACCCTTTCGATGTGCCCGCTGGGGATGCGGGCCTGCTGTCCTACGCCGCGCTTTCCTACCACCTGCCCCTCATCGTGCCCTTTTCGGTCAAGGAGCGAATCGAGTTTGTGTGGGGCGGCTGCATGCTGTTCCGTACCGCGGAAATGCGGCACGACTCCAGAGGCGTACTGCGGGTGAGGCCATGGTGTGGTGCAGCACCTGTGGCATGTGCCAGCATGCGAGCAGCAGGACAAGGAAGCCAAGCACGCATTGCGGGCTGGGCCTGCCCCTCTTGACCGCCATGTGCCATGCTGTGCTGTGCTATGCCACGCTGTGCCACGCTGCACCATGCCATGCCATGCTGTGATGTGCTGTGCCTTCCACCTGTGCATGCATCCTGCCCATCTGTGATCTCCATCACTATTAATACAAGGCTTGATTGTTGGTGCTTCAATTCTTAATTCAGCTGCTCTGCACTTTCTTTCTCTGCCTGCCTGCTCAGGCCTGGGCAGACGGCGGATACTCAGATGACCTCACTGTGGCCAGCCAGTGCACGGAGCAGCAGCTGACCATCTACTGCCCAGGCTACTCCATCTTTCCTCAGTGGTGGGTTCTGGGAAGCTTGGGGGCAGGTGCAGGGCCAGCCCGTGAGAGCCACAGTAGGGCCAGGGAGGCAGCCATGAGGATGGGAGACGGACTCAGAAAAGCTTCGCGGCAGCAGGGCGGCTGCCATGCAGGCGTCCTACCCTGCACCCGCACTCAACCCTCCCACTGACTTCCCGCGCTTGTGACTGACGGCTGGCTCTGCCTTGGTACTGCCTCGATACTGCCTTGGCACTGCCTTGGTACTGCAGGATCGAGGGGGATTATCCCGTTCGGCGGTACTGGAACTACCTGCGCCGCCAGCTGTACGTCATGGACACATACTCCAACGCTCACAACCGGCGAACCAACCACGGGCTGGCAGCCTTCCACGCTTTTGCCTCGTGGAGTGTGGTACTGCCTGCAACCACAGGTGCGGGACCAGACCGGGGCAGGCGCGCGCGGGCCAGGCCTGGCTTGGACACCTGTCAGGCCGGGCCAGACCAGTTGGTGTGCAGGCGTCGCTGCACAGCACCGCGGCTTGGACCAGCGCCTGCCCCCGAATCAGATGCTTTTGGGAACTGGGCCTGAGTTTGCTTGATCCCAGCAGCCCCACTAGTGGGTGATACGCCCTGACAACCACCCCACCTCCACTCCCTTTCTTGCCACGCCTGCAGTGATGCTGCGGCTGGCCCTCTGGTTCCTGGCCATCCTGCTGCTGCCCACCCAGCAAGTATACGGGGGCCCCGGCGGAGGCGGCTCCTACCTCTGGCTGCGCTTATTTGGCATTGATCGCTGCCCCTGGTCCTTAGTCAGCCTGGCCGCCTTCAGCCTCAGCATCGTCTACCTCATGCTGGCGCTGCGATGGATGACCAGTAAGCCATGCTGGCTGGAGGCACTGCTTCTCCTGTGGCTTTAGCCTGCTGCCTGGTGCCTGGCGTACCGCCTGCTGCACGGTCAGAAAGTCACTGGCGTGCGGTCTGCGGGCGTGGCATGGGGTCAAGGCTATGACTGATGCCAAGTGTGGCTGTCTTGCTGCTGTTGTGCAGGCACCGTGATGGACCTCTTTTGTGCACTCAACCCCAAGCTCAAGCGGCAGCAGCTCGATACCTTTTGCTGGCCCAAGCTGTGGCTGGGGTTCTATGTCAACAACGCAGGTGGGTGGCTGCACGCAGGATTCAGCATTGTTTGCGTCTCATCACGGCAAACGGTGGCAATGTTTGTGGTTGGCAAAGCACGTATCTGGCACAGCGATCTGTAAAGCTGAGCACAGTCTTTCTTGCCCTCCCTCCCTCTTTTGGCACAGTCATTCCTTTGTGTATCGCGTACACATTTCTGACCAAGCATATAGATTGGAGCGGCATCCGATACTGGCGGCAGGGCGGCAGGGTTGTGCGGGTGGTGCACTCGCAGCTGCAGCCGTGAGCTGGGGCGCATCGGCAAGCCCTCCTGGCAACCTCTGTGTCGAGTCACTCTCTTTGGGTGTGCGGTGCCTGAGTCCTGCGTTGTTCATTCAGCACTGAGCGCTGCCGATATTGAGCACTGCTTGTAATCGAGCTGTTGGCGGCATGGCAGTGCGGTTGAGAGGTTGCTAGTTGTGCCAACCCCAGAGACAGAGTCTTACAAAGAGAACAGAAATAGAGGGAACAGCAACAAACGAAGCAAATACTAGACAGGAAATGGAACGTTAGAAATAAGTGCGCATGGTGCGTGCGACAGATCACGCAGGCAACGCAAAGTCTTCCAGCGCAGCAGGCTTAGGGATCCAACCAGCCAGGGGCGAGGGCGGCTGCCTCAGCCGCTGCCAGGCCTCCCTGTAGCTTGGACATGCTGCTTGCTTGGCTGCCCGGTAGCTGCAAACCCGCAGCGAGTGCTTCGGTGGCAACTGCTCTTCTTTTGGGCGCTGTGTTGGCAGCAGCGGGAGGCTGGCAACAGCCGCTGCCAAGGCTTGCCACTGCCTGAACAGCGCTGCCTTGCACACAGAGGACTGCCGCGCTGCGGGCACTGCTTGCCCTGCGCCGACCTTGCCGCTGCCTGCTTTCAAGCCGCTGCTGCCAGTGATGCCCTCGCTGCTGCCACCCACCAGTGTTGCCACAAGAGCTGGCCCCTTCTGCTTCCACTGGAACTCTGGAGAGGGTGGAGCCACCCACACCAGCGAGGCACCGCCAGCCGAGGTGCGGATAGCAGATGGTGCAAGGTCCAGAGCCTGACAAACGCTGCCGCCGTCGCTGCCTGCCGTTGCTGCAGCTTTAGCGCCTGGCGGGTGGATGTGCAGCTGAGGAGCGGCCTGTCGGAAGCCAGCCGGCAGGCGCTGCGCTGCCAGCTCAGCAGTGCGGTCCAGCAGCGCGCGCCGCAGTGCCGCCTCAGCTGCTGCCACCAGGTTGCCGGGCGCTGTACCACTCACCTCAGCAGTACAGACCGCAACATCCGCCCCTTCTGAAGCACTGCCTGCCGCCATCCCGGCCACTGGCGCAAGGCTGTATGGTGTGCCGCTGGCAGGGAGTGGCGGGTCACAACTGCGAGCAGGCGGTAGGCCGATTGTGATGGAAGCCAGGTGGAGGGGTGCGGTCAGCCACGCTCCCAACAACGAGCCCTGTAGTACAGGTGTTGGGGACACAGCACAGCACTGGACTGAGCGTCACATCGAAACACCTCACCGCAGCGGTGAAGCAGGGGCAGCCTGCCAGCTGCGCAAGCCGGCACAAAGGCGACTGGGCAAGCCACAGACAGCCCGGCTGCTGCTCTGCAGACAGTCGTACTTGTAGGCCCCCTGCAACTCGGCTTCAGCAAGCAGGCAGGCAAGCAGGCAAAGGCAAGAAACGGACCTGCATACCCTGCAAGCACCAGCGTGCCAGCTTGTCGCTGCACGACATGCTCAGCGTGGCGTCTCCCCTGCCTGGCTTGCGCCGCACCACACCAACCGCTTGCTCCTCTGCATAACCCTCGACATCGCATTGCTGCGGCAAGTGCCACTGCTGCTGCTGCTGCTGCTGCTGAAGCACTGTGGCATCCCCAGGCATCGATGCCGCCGCCAGCTGCTGCTCTGGTGTCAGGGTGGCAGCCCCCTTCAACCTCTTGGCTCCCGTGCGGCCAAACCCGGCACCAGCCCAAGCAGCGCTGCCTGCTGTGGCAGAGCCAGCCAGATTGCAATCCTGGTGGTTTGCTGATGTGCTCGGGGGCGAGCATTGCTGGGCGGCGGCATGGCTGTGCTGACTGGGTGGAGGGCTGGCGAGGATGGCGGCGTCACCACACGGTGGCTGGCTGATGTATAGGTGAGCCTGCACGCCCTGCTGCAGCTCAAACCGCCAGCTGCCAAGCTCATCTGCCGGCGCTTCACCTCCTGCACTGCCGCCGTTGCTGCTCGCCTCGCCAGGCAGCACCAGCCGCAGCACGGGTGTGCCTGCCTGGGCGGCTGCTTCTGCCGCTGCAGCTGCATCCGGCGGCCCACCAGCCTGCTGGACTGCCAGGTTGTACTGCTCCACGACCAGCTGCATCTCGCAGTACAGCCACCGCAGCAGCGCTCTGCGACACAGCACCTCTCCGTGACAGTCGTTTACTGCGCCCCCATCAGGCGCACGTTGGGATGCACCCAAGCACTTGGTGCCTGTGCCAATTGCCACTACTGCCAGCCGCTGCTGCTGCTGCTGCTGCTGCTCAGCACCTGGTAGCGACACGCCTGACCCGTTGCTGTTGCTGCTGTCGGCTGGTAGCGACAGCGCTATGCCAGCCAATACAGTGTGTTCGTGTGGCTGAGGCTTGGCCTTCTTGGGCAGCGCAGCAAACGTCGCCAGCACCGCCTGCGCTACCGAGTCGTCCATGTGCTGTACTGCTGTCCTTGCTGTGCTGCTGCCTTGTTGTGTTGTTGCTTTTGCTCGCTGTTTGCAGCAGATGGTTCCACTACAACTGATGTTGCCTATATCTGGGCTAACATGACACCCTGACTGCTGATACAGAACAGCTGATGATGCCCGCTGTGTGCTTTGCTACTTGCTACGTGCTGTGCTGTGCTGTGCTGCAGCACTCCTGCTGGCAAGGCGCCGGAGCGTCCTGCTGCTGCTGCCGCTGCCGTGACCTCACGCCAGGGGACGCTTACTCTTGCATCGCATCGCCGTCTGCTGCTGTTGCATCAGCTTTGGCAGGCGCACGGGTGGCAGATTTGGCCGCCCGTTTCTTGAAGAGCGTCTGCTTCTTGAGCTGCTTGGGACCGCGCTTTGTGGACGCAGCTGGCTGCTTGGTGGCTGGTGCCGTGTCGTCCACTTGCATCACCGACTCCAGAGCCGCCTCTTCCTTGCCAGCAAGCTTGGCAAAGTGCTGCACCTTCTTCTGATGCTTCTTGGTGCGTGCTCCGCTCACGCTCTTGGCCACTGCCTTGTGCTTCTGCATCACAGCAACGCACAGGCAGGACAGTGAACAAACTGCAGACAAACGGGCAGCCAAAGCGCCTGCGCCGCCTGCAGCAGCAGCAATGGGTCACCTCGGCAGCTCCCTTGCGCTTCTTGACTTCACGAGCCTTCTGCTTCTTTGCCGTCTGCCAACTCTTCTTTTTTGAGTTGAACCCTCCGTTGACAGAACCTGCAGGTGGTGGCACCAGTGAGCACGTGCACAACAGACTATGCAAGCGGGCGCAGCGCAAGACGGTGGCAGTGAGCCACTGGCGGCTGAAAACCGAGCTGCAGCGGTGGACGGCGCAGTTGCATGCCAAAACGACGCCAGGGGCATCCAGTGCCCCTGCCGAGCCAGCCGCCGGCAGCGAAACAAGCAAACATGCATGGCGGCTGAGACTTGCCCGGCATGGCTGTGACTGTAAGCTGCTGTGGAGAACCGTTGTCACTGATGGCTTGAGTGTGAGCATCGATGCCTTGCACGCCTGAGCTGCTGCGTGCTGTGCCAGCTCTTGAAGAGGAGCGGCTTTTGCGAACTGTTCTCGCTCAATCTGCAGACCCACATTCACCCAGCAACCCAGTGCAGTCCGCTGATCCGTCGCCTCTGCCTCCGAAACAGCAACACTGCCTCTTCGCAGCCCCAGCTCGTCCCCACAATGACGACCTCGGCACAATTGAGGCTAATGAGCGATCTGCGGGCCATCAAAGTGAGGTCGTGGGGATCAGCCTCCAATGGCCGCAGAAGGCCGCTGCCTTGACCCGTTCAAGCTGAGCGCATTGTCGTACCCACGGTGCAGCCACATCGACACTCCCACGCTGCCCCCGTGAACCACACCCCTGCCGCCGATCATACGTGCGGCGGCAATGTGCCAGCCTTTGCAACACGAGGATCGATCATTGCTTGCAGGTAGAGCCGCCAGAAGGCTGCAGCGCCTCACCGCTTAGCGAGGAGAACCTGTTTGTGTGGGGTGCCTCAATCTTGGGGCCCATGGAGACTGCTTGGGAGGGCGGAGTGTTTCAGCTGCGCATCACATTTGGCGAGCATTACCCGGACAAGCCACCCCGAGTGCGCTTCACCAGCGAGGTATTCCATCCTAACGTGAGTGGCCGTGGCAAAGGCAGTGGCCAGGTCCTGCCAGTCATCAATTGTCACTGGTTCTCGACTGCTCAGCACAGCAGCTTTGGCGGACGGCCTCCTTGCTTGCGGGCCTGTTGCCTCATCCTCGCGCCCTGCTTCACCCTGCATCCGGTGCTGCAGGTGTACAATGACGGCACGCTTTGCCTAGACATCATCCAGGAGCACTGGAGCCCCTGCCACAACATCTGCTCCATCCTCACCTCCATCCAGTCGCTGCTCACAGACCCAAACTGCGCCTCGCCAGCCAACCCCGAGGCTGCGCAGGTGCCTCTTCTTGCCTGTCACCCTGCCTGTCGCGATCTGCTGCTGCACATCCGCCACGCGTGCTGCTGGTGTGGGGCTGGGGCCACTTGCTTTGCTGCTGCCAAGCCTTGACAGTCATGTCCGTGCCTGCTGATGCGGCGTGCTTGCCTGCGCTCGACCCCACCCCCTCATCCCTGCCTCGCAGCTGTACACTCACAGCAGGAAGGATTACAACCGACGCATTCGGCGGATAGCAGAGAAGTCGACGGAAATGTGATTTTGATCGCGCCCCGTTGCCTGCTCTTGCTCACTTGCTGTGATTGGGAGCGGGCTCTGCGTCCCCCCTTGGCGGCCAACCCCCATCGGCACTGTACCACTTGTTAGCATCTATGTGCTGCTTGTATGCTCCCATCTGATCCTGTGATTTAATTGATGCAGCTGCTACAGCTGCGACTGTAACTCGATGTGCTTGCCGAGCGGCGCCAGATGATGCCGTCAGGGCTGGCAGATGATGGGTGTTAGCCTGCTGTCACCTGCATCGCGCACTTGGCAACGTCGCAGGCATTCTGGCAGCAGTCGCCGCTTGCTGTGCCTTAGCCGAACAAAGGTGCCCGCTTTTGGCGGCCTCGGCTCCCATCAATCGCAGGAACGCATCCGGCAAACGATCTTGTGCCGAGAGCAAGGTCAGGCAGCACGATGGCGTCGACAGCAGCAACCAGCCCGCTTGTTCGCCAGCAGCGCAATGTGCGCCTGCACGCAGCCCTGCCGTCGGCCCTGACAAGATTGCCGGCGATGCACAGCCGCAGCGGACGCCGACGCAGCGCAGCCACCGTCGCCGCCGCTTCAGGCGTGCGGCTTGCTGGTGTCGGTTCTAGTGTGCCACAGACGTTCCTGACCAACGACGACCTGGCCAAGCTGGTGGACACCAGTGACGAGTGGATTGCCTCACGCACGGGCATCAAGAAGCGGCACGTCCTGGCGGCGGGCGAGTCGCTGAGCAGCCACGCGGCGGCGGCTTCGCTGAAGGCACTACAGATGGCGGGTGTGAATCCTGAGGATGTGGACCTTGTTGTGATGGCCACCTCGTCTCCCGACGACCTCTTTGGCAGCGCCACCGCCGTGCAGGCAAGCCGGGCGCTGCCTGGCGGCATATGGCTGTGTGATGTGGCACAGTTTTTGCAATCTGGCACACTGTGTGCTCATGCTTACATCTCACTTGTGACCAGGCACAGCACGGCGTGCGGCAGGCCGCTGCCCAGCTAAACGATGCACAGTCTGACCTGTAGGCTGCGCTCCTGCTCAGCGTCCCCTGCATGTCAACTCCCATGCAGGCAGAGATTGGTGCCACCAAGGCAGCAGCGTTTGACCTCACAGCAGCATGCAGCGGCTTTGTCATGGCGCTTGTCACGGGGGCGCAATTCATCCGTGCAGGCACCTACAAGAACGTTGTGGTGATAGGTCAGCAACGCATACCTGTAGGGGCTGCGCTGGGCTGTGCCCGCAGAGCTGTGGTTGCAGTTGGGTCGCCCCTTCCCTTGTTTGCTTGCTTGCATTGCCCATTTTGCCTGGCCTCGGAGGTGTGGCGGGGCTGGCAGCGGTGTAGTGCCTCGCTTACAGTTGCCATACTTGCCTGGCCTCCCATCATGCCCAGGCGCGGACGCGTTGAGCCGCTACATTGATTGGAGGGATCGCTCGACCTGCATCCTTTTTGGAGACGGCTGTGGCGCAGTTGTGCTGAGTGCCAAGGAGGACGGCAGCTGCGGCTTGCTGGGGCTGGACATGCACTCAGGTGGGCGGCATGCTGTGGCTGAGGTCCCAATTTGAGCAAGGCGTTTCATATGAGCAAGGTGGCAGAGGCTTGCACTGTCTGTGCAAGCATGGGCTAGTACAGCCTTCAACCTTGCATCAGGGCTGCTCAGCATGCTCTCTGCTGCGAACTCCCTGCTGCTGCAACCTGCGCCGCCACGCTTCAGACGGGAAAGGCATGCGGCATCTCAACTGCGTGTTTGCTGGAGAGGGCATGAAGCCTCTCAGCGAAGGACAAGCAAGCGACGAGGTGCGCTGGCTGCTGTTCCCTATGACGCCTCTTTGCTGCTTGGTTGCCGGTGCTTGGTTGCCAAGGCTGCTGGCATTGCGCCTGCTCCCAACTAGCAAAGATGGGATTGACCAGCATTGGTGCTTTCAACTCACATGTGTCTTTCTTCTTCCACTGCAGGGATCGTATAGGAATGTCCAGATGAATGGGCAAGAGGTCTTCAAGTTTGCAGTCCGAGCAGTGCCAACGGTGAGGGGCAGGCGGCTGCAGGGAGCAGCTCACTGGTGTGGGCGGCAACAGCACGGCATATGTGCACGCTGACGGCAAGCGTTACAGCTTGTTGACACAAACTCTGTCGTGCCCCTGCCTGGTGTTTGACTTGACATTACTGCTCCGCTCTCTGTCGTGGCTGCCGCCTTGCAGGTCATAGAGGCTGCCCTAGTCGATGCCAAAATGGACAAGACACAAATAGACTGGCTGGTGATGCACCAGGCAAACATGCGCATCATGAGTGCTGCCGCAGACAGGCTGGGAGTGCCGCCCGGTGCGTCCAAGCCTGCAAGCTGGTTGTGTATAGGCGTGTGCCGTGTGCCAGGCAATACTGCTGTGTTTGGTCTTTGAAATGCCTGTACCTGGTGCACATGGGCTTTCACAGGAGGCCTGTGGTGGCTGCCTCTTTACTTGCTGTGCCACTTGTCTCTTGAGATGTGCATGCTGGCAGTGCTTGATATGCACGCCGCTTCGCTGCCTTGGCCTGTGTCACCCTGCAGAGCGGGTGGTGTCCAACTTGGCTCAGTACGGCAACACCTCTGCGGCCTCTATTCCTTTGGCGCTGGACGAAGCGGTGCGTCGAGGCGACATCAAGCCTGGAGAGGTGCTTGCCATGGCTGGCTTTGGCGCTGGGCTCAGCTGGGCCTCTGCCATCGTGCGATGGGGATGAGCCCCCTCTCAAGGCTGGCAGTGGCAAGGTGTCAGGCGTGCATGCCTCCTCAGCTCTTTCTGAAGCCCTGACGCTTGCTACCTTGAACCTGCGTGCCAAGTGCCGCTCCTGCTCTTCACCCTTCAGTTCTTGCTGCATTCTCTCCGCGTGCGCGACTGTTTTTGGCTCTTGCCATACCATGCTGCTCACAATCTCATGCTTTCCTGCTCGTCTCACGGCACCTCACTCCTGCTCCCGCTTTTTGTGCTATGCGCCGTTCCCTGCCACCATGTGCATGCACTTGCCTCTTACCTGCACTTCTCACACACACTGCCAACCTTGCAAGCATCAATCACGACTGCCTGGATGGCCCAGAAGGCAGAGTGATGCCGCCAGCGCTCCCATGACAGCAAGCTGTTGGTGTCTTAAAGTGGTGCGCAAGGCGCCGCTACTAAAGAGTGAATGGTCAGAGACAGTCAACCAAATAGAATGCATAGTGAGGCACGGGGCAGTGGCTGGCACACAGCACATGAGCTAAGGGCATGAAGGGTCCCACAGAGGTGGAGAATGAAAAGTCGGCGAGCGTGCAGGGGGGCAAGCGCCCGCACGCACGCCACCAGCGGCTAAGCGGCGCACGGCGCCACGTTCTATATGATGATCGCCACTTGTCTCCCGCGCGGCTGCTGCCAGGCTGTGACACAGCTCTCCGCCCGCAGCTCTGCTGAAGCGCTACAGCTGACTTGAGGGTCGACGCGGCTGCCGCAGGCACGCGACAGCGCTTGCTTAGGAGCCGTGCACCTTGATCTGGTCTTTCTTGCAGAGCTCGTTTCCCAGCAGGAAGGTGGACACGTTCTTGCGCTGGTCTCCCTGCAGCTGCAGCACCTTGCCGGACTCCTCGTCCTCAATCACGGTGCCGTTGCAGCAGTACTCTGCAACAGGGCGGGACACATGGGTGCAACAGGGTTTAAAAAGACAGCAGGAAGTGTGACGGCAGCCCGCGTGACATGCGGTTGCAGGGCAGACTGAGGGGCAAGGTGGTTGGTGCTCCACTTTTGAGATGCTGTCTTGACGTGTCGCGGTGCAAACTCACCCTTCTTCAGTGCCTTCAGGATCTTCTTGTAATCGAATGCTTCGGGCAGGCCCTGGACTGTGGTCAGCGACTTGCGGCCGTTGCGCTGCTGCATGCGCACATGGACGGCAAAATCTTCTGCCTCTGCCTTCTTGCTCTTCTTGGTTTCGGCGGCGGTGGGACCTTGAGCAGCGGCGTCAGCGAAAGGATCTGCACAGACAGGAGGAGCCAAGAAGGTGAGCAGTGAAGTGGTTGCAGGTGTGTGGGAGTGTAAGTCCGGGAGCGTCTACAGGCGGCGGCGACACTGGCGGTGGGGTTGCCTCCGCGTGGGCTGCAGCACGCATACCCGGCCCCGGCACAGCCTCTGTCCCTGACGCGATGCACGAGTCGGGCTGGCGCGCCGAAGAGGCGCCTGCCCGTTGTTTGATGCGCGGCGGCGCCGATCGGGGCCCCAGGCGGCGGGGCGGGCCGGGACTCACCGAACACTCCCGCGAGTGAAGTCTGGAGCTCAAATTCAGGCCCGGACATGAAACTGTGAGGACAGGGAGCCTGTCTGTGGTGGCGGAGAGGTCCTGGGCGACAGGGAAGCGAGGAATAGCGAGTGGGAGCGTCGGCCAGGCCTCAAGTGCGATTTTGAGGCACTACAAGCAAATGCAGCACATCGCCCTGGCCTCGCTCAGCCTCCCGCCATCGCACCCTCGACCGCCACATCATAGACAGGGCAACAGAGGGGGCCCAGACAGCCCAACAGCTGCGCGCCTGCCCACCCAGCACTGATCGAGGCGCAGCGCTGCAACCATGGTGAGTCACCTGCCCTGATGGCACTCATACAGGGCCCACAACCGCCTGCCTTGCCCAGCCTCAGTTCCAACCGTGCTGCGATCACCCCTCCCTCTGCCTGCAGCCGTTGAGACTGGACATCAAGGTGGGACGCTGCACAGCAAGGCCATCGTGCACGGCGCCGCAATGTCCACGCTGCTGCTGAGCCAGTAGCCAGTGTCCCGCTCCTCCTGCCTGCCGGCGGCACACTTTGACATACTCTGAAGCGGGCGTGCTTTGCTGCCACGTTTGCTGCAGAAAATATTCTCGCAGCGCTCGGATCGTGTGAAGAGCATCGAGCTGCACCCAACAGAGCCATGGTGAGCCGCGAATTGCTTGCACAAACCCACGCCGCAGGGCTGCATCTTCCTGCCTTCGATGTGCCTGGCTGGCTCGCAGTTTGCGGCATGTGCCCTGAACCAATATCTGCCGCTGCCACAGGATCCTGGCGTCACTGTACAGCGGTCATGTGTACATTTGGAACTATGCAGAACAGGTCCGGTCAGCTGGGTTGTGTGGATGCCGCCACAGTACAATATGGGCACCAACATCGAGCGGCTGGGGTGACTTTCAGCCAACTTGGTGCTTCTGTGCTGCTGTGATTGATCTGCTTTCTTTGTGCCCTGCAGTCACTGGTCAAATCGTTTGAAGCCACCGACCTGCCTGGTGAGGCGCTTTCGCTGACTGATCGGCGGTTTGGCCTGTCGAAAACAGTCCCCAGCCTTAGCAACACCCTGCACCTTGCAGCCTGCGTGTGCGGCTTACCCACCTGCACCCCAGCCCGCCCACCCCCATGCCCTGCACCTTTGTTGTGCAGTGCGCACGGCCCGCTTTGTGCCACGCAAGCAGTGGGTGATCTGCGGAGCTGATGACATGCATGTACGCGTGTACAACTACAACACAATGGACAAGGTCAAGCAGTTTGAGGCTCACACTGATTACATCAGGTGCGGCTGCCTGGCCGGCTGCTGGCTGGGTAGCAAGCTGCAGTTGGTGGGCCTGCGGCTGCAAGGACAGCTGGGTTGGCAACTAGCGCGAGTATCCGGGGCGGCGCTGGCGCGCTGGCAGCCTGTTGATCTGGCACCCCGGCAAGGGTGCTGAACGGCACCCGAGGGTTGAGCGGTGCTGGTGCCTTGCTGCTAGAGAGATCAGCAGCAGGTGGACGTGAGAGCCTGCCTTGAGGATATGTGCAGCCGCGACGGATAGAGAGTTGGTGAGCAGCAGAGACTGGCGCCGCCGCCGCGTGCGCAG
Source organism: Chlorella vulgaris (assembly GCA_023343905.1). Taxonomy (NCBI): domain Eukaryota; kingdom Viridiplantae; phylum Chlorophyta; class Trebouxiophyceae; order Chlorellales; family Chlorellaceae; genus Chlorella; species Chlorella vulgaris. Next base: position 393,821 of record SIDB01000011.1, on the reverse strand, counting down.
CTGACCATGTGCCGGACGCTGGGCTGCACTGTGCAGGCACATTGCGGTGCACCCCACGCTGCCCTACGTGCTCACCTGTTCTGACGACATGCTGATCAAGCTGTGGGACTGGGACAAGGGCTGGCAGTGCACCCAGATCTTCGAGGGCCACTCGCACTATGTGATGCAGCTGGTGTTCAATCCCAAAGATACCAACACCTTTGCATCAGCGTCCCTGGATCGGACGATCAAGGTGCGCCTGCCTGTGTGCAGAGCATGTACAGACAGGCATTTGTGTGGGCAAATCGACAGCCTGGACCGTGTGTGCAACATTTGAGAGCAAGGCCAGGGAGCGGTGCCTGCGTCGCAGGGGTGGGGGCAGGTGTGATGGTGTGAGGGTGTTGCGGGCTGCCTGTGGCGAGTTTTGGCTGATGAGGCAGCTTATCGGTGTGTGAATGCCAGCGGAGCGAAGCAGTGCAGGCTTGCTGCACTCTCCCTGCTTCGTTTCTCACAGTGGTGGAGAGGCGCTACTGGAGGTGGCCCCGCCTGACCCTGTGCTGGCTGTGTCTGCTGCTGCCGCTGCCTGTGCAGGTGTGGTCGCTGGGCAACCCCACACCCAACATGACACTGGAGGGGCATGAGAAAGGGGTCAACTGTGTAGACTATTATTCAGGTGCGTGCTGTGTGCTATTGTGTTCTGTGTGCTGCTTTGCTGAAAGTGCTGGCATAAAACTCATGCCGCTAGGTTGTGCAGGCCGTGCTGCTGCCCTGCAATGAGCGGCGGGCGACGCCTAAGCGCAGAACCTCTGCTGCTGCTGGGATTGTGGCGTCCCTTGCTACGTGCTGCTATGCGCACTGTTGTTGTACACGCTAGTGCTTGCACCCTGACACCCATGCTTTTTGTTTGCAGGCGGAGACCGTCCGTATCTAATATCTGGTGCCGATGACCGGCTGGTCAAGGTGTGGGACTATCAGACCAAGGCGTGCATCCAGGTAGGGCTACCTGCGCACCGCTTGTGGTGGATTGTCGGGGCTGGTTTGTGCTGCTGCAGCCCAGGAGAGCGCTGCTTTGCTTCATGCGTGGTGTGGCTAGTTGGTTGGCCAGTTGGTTGGCGTCTCCTTGCCGGCCAGCCCAAGGAGTGTGCGGCTGCAAAGAGCCCCTTGTGCTTTAGGCTTCAGCGCAAGCTGCACTTCTAGCCTTTAACTCGGCTGCTGTGCTGTCCTGGCAGCTTGAACGTGCTGATTCTGATTACACGAAATCCAAGGACATAATTGTAGGCTGAGTTATCCGTGCTCACCTTGTGCTCGCTGCCCTGCCCCGTGCCCCTGCCTGCATACCTGCCTCCTCCCCCTGCAGACTTTGGACGGCCACTCGCACAACATCTCCACAGTGTGCTTCCATCCGGAGCTGCCGCTGATCCTGACGGGATCCGAGGACGGTACCGTCAAGCTGTGGCATTCCACCACGTACCGCCTGGAGAACACCCTCAACTACGGCATGGAGCGAGTGTGGGCTGTGGGCTACGTCAAGGGCAGCAACTCCATCGCTGTCGGGTGAGCGGGCTGGCCACGCTTACAGCAGGCTGACTGTTGCTGCTGGCCTGCCTCACGGCCGGCAGAATGCTTCCTGGCATGTCTTTTTGCAGCTTGCACCTGAATCCGCATGCTGTTGCAATGGGGCTGTCTGTGCAGTTGCTCGACGTTTCGCAGCGGCACGGGTGCTTGCTGCTCATCATAGCCCGTCCCGCACGCACCTGATCTTGGTTGCCTGCCCTCCTACACCTCTTGTGCAGCTACGACGAGGGGTGTGTGATGGTGAAGCTGGGTCGGGAGGAGCCTGTTGCCTCCATGGACGCCTCTGGGAAGATCATTTGGGCAAAGCACAATGAGGTGCAGACCGTGAACGTGAAGAGCCTCGGAGAGTCTGAAGAGGTGAGGGCGGATGGAAAAGGGACGGCTTGCTAGGTGGCTGGGTGGCATGTTTCTGCCGCATGCTATCGCAGAGAGTGTAGCTCTCTGTGGTTCCACTTCACAAAAAAAATCACTGCTACAGCCGCGGGTACGGTGTACTCTGCTCTGATGAGAGCGTCCTTGGTGGTGGGAAGAAACTGTGGATCAACCTCTCTGTGGAGCTCACCTGTGCGTTTTGGCTGCTGCTGCAGTCTGCCGATGGGGAGCGGCTGCCGCTTGCCGTCAAAGACCTGGGCTCCTCCGACATCTACCCACAGTCGCTGGAGGTGCGCAGAGTGGAGGCAGCAGGGGCAGCAGATCGATGGCTTCTGTTCACAGCCTGTGTATCAGCAACGAAACTGGCGTGCCTGACAAATTGCTGTGAAGGGGAACACTGGGGCAGCCCGCTGGCAGCTTGATGTGCCCTACCAGCCATGTTGCTTAAAGATCTGATTTGCTCCTGGTCCCTTGCCCCTGCAGCACTCCCCCAACGGACGTTTTGTGACTGTGTGCGGTGATGGAGAGTATGTGATCTACACCGCGCTGGCCTGGCGTAACAAGTCCTTTGGATCAGCGCTGGAATTTGTTTGGGGGGACGACTCAAATGTGTATGCAACCCGCGAGTCCAGCAACACAAGTGGGTGGCTGCTGGAAGTGGGTGATCAGTGGCAGGAGTCGGTACTCCTATCCTTGCTGCTGCCGCCGCCAACAAACCGGCTCGTTGCTGAGCAGCTGGGTCTTGCCTGTGCAACTCACAAGTTGCAGCTGACTCGCGCAGCTGGCTGCTGCTTGCCCCTCCCAGTATCCAGCCGGCAACCCACCATTGCTGCTTGGTTAAGCAGCATACAAACGGCTGCCCATGGCCCCCCTCTCTGCCACGTGTTTTGCCCACATTGCTGGTTTCTTACCCCTGCCGAGCCCTCTCGTCTCCCTCCCTCTCCCTCTCCCTCCTTTCCAGTCAAGGTGCACCGCAACTTCAAAGAGGCCCTGACCATCAAGACGCCCTTCTCAGCCGACGGCATTTATGGCGGCCAGCTCCTTGGGGTGCGCTCTCAGGACTTCATTTGCTTCTACGATTGGGCTACCGGCAAGGTGAGGCAGGCAGCGAGCGGCGTACGTCTCAGCACTCCATGGCGGGGGAGCGGGATTTGAGCCAGTGCGGGAGGGAGCGGCGTGGAGTGGAGTCTCGACCTTCTCTTGCTGCCAGCTTGAACCCTTGCAGTGTTCATCTGCTGCCTTCCTGTTGCCCTGGCTGCCGATGCACATCTCCTGCCCATGACGCTGTCCACACACCCACCACCAACTTCACACACCAACACCCCACGCCCTGCCCTCCCCCCAGGTGGTGCGCCGCATCGATGTGGCGGCGAGGGGCGTATACTGGAGTGAGGGTGGCAGCCTGGTAGCCATTGCCTCTGAGGCTTCTTTCTACATGCTGGAGTACAACCGCGATGTGGCAGAGTCGTACCTCGCCTCGGGACAGGTACGCTGCCTGCCTGCTCAGCGCTTGGTTTCCTGTGGTTGGTTTCCTGCCTGACTGCATGGCTTGCTGGGCTGCCTGCCGGCCAGCCTGCTGCTGGGCCAGCCTGATGGGGCTGATGGGTTCTGCTGCTGCTGCCAGAGGCTGCTGAGTGCTAAGGATGTGTTTGCTGTGCTTCTGGTGCGCTGTGTGCTGCTGCGGTGCTGCCTGGCAATTGACTGCCAACACAATTGACTGAGGTATGTACTGCCTTGCTGTGTGCTGCCCTGCAGGAGGTTGATGAGGATGGAATCGAGGATGCCTTTGAGCTCACAGCTGAGATCCCGGAGAAGATCCGCACAGGCATCTGGGTGAGTTACAGGAGCACTCCTTTTTGCTGGGATGATGCGCTGGGCGGCTGCTGCTTGCCTGCCTGAAGGTTGCTGCTGGCATCTGTCGGCTCGTAGCTTGCTGCTTGCTGCTTGTTGCCAAGCAACGTGACAAGAACTGTGCATTTGAGGGCGAATGTTTGCTGGCGCTGATTCTGCATGCTGACTCTGCATGCTGACTTCATTCCCTGAACCTGCAGGTGGGTGACTGCTTCATCTACAACAATGCCGCATGGCGCCTCAACTACTGCGTGGGCGGGGAGGTGACCACCCTGTTCCATCTTGACAAGTGAGAGTGGCAAACAAAAGAATCAACCTTTTTGATGGTGGAACTTTGACTTTGAGCCTGCCAGCGAGCGACAGCTCAGAGCGGGCGCATCGTGCTGTATTGATGTGTGCTGCGATGCTGCGCCGCAGTTCAGTACCAAAACCTGGCACCGCAACCATCGTACCGCACCTGTGTTCTGTACCGCAGGCCGATGTACCTTTTGGGCTACCTGGCCTCCCAGTCCCGTGTGTACCTAATGGACAAAGACTTCTCAGTCATCCCATACACCCTGCTGCTGTCAGTAGTGGAGTACAAGACGCTTGTACTGCGGGGGGACATGGAGACGGCTGGCGAGGTGCTGGAGACGATCCCCAAGGTGAGAGCGAGGGCAGGGGGGGCTGGTGCTGCAGTGTTCAGGCAACGAGCTGCCATTACATGTCGCCCCTCGTGTGCCTGGCATGCTGTAGCTGAAACCTTGTTGGCTCAAGTCGTCCACCCTTGCTGCCTGCTGCCTTGCCCCGCCCTGTCCTGCTTTGTGCCCGCCTGCAGGACCAGCACAACAGCATCGCCAAGTTCCTGGAGGCCAAGGGTATGGCCGAGGAGGCGCTGCAGGTGGCAACAGATGCAGGTAGGTGCAGGCGATGTTCCAGCTTTGTACGGACAGAGAACGGCTGCTGCTGCTTTGTGGGGCCGGAAGGGCTCATTTCTAGGGGGTGCTGTGCAGCCAACAGAGGAGCAAGCAAATGCACTGGAGGGGTCTGCTCACCAACTGCTGCTGCGCTGTGTTTGTGCCGCGGTTTTATTTTTTGCGCTGCTGCTGTGCTTGCGTGCCTGCGTGCCTGCAAGCAACATAACACTGCCCTTTTCACGTTCCCCTCCCTCCCACCCTCCCTCCGCCTGCCTGCCTGCCCTGCAGACTACCGCTTTGAGCTGGCTGTCAGCCTAGGCATGCTGGACCTTGCGCTTGAGCTTGCGGGGCAGTCGGACAGCGAGGCAAAGTGGAGCCAGCTGGGAGAACTTGCGCTGGGCAGCGGGCAGCTGGAGGTGGCGCAGCAGTGCTTTGGCCGGGCAAAGGATCTCGGAGGCCTGCTGCTGCTGCACTCCTCCCACGCTGACGCAAAAGGCATGGGCGAGCTGGCAGCCTTGGCAGGTGGGCTGCGGCGGCAGTCGTCCGGGTGTGGGGCACAGCTGTCAGCTGTGCATGCTGCGCTGTGGGAGCGCTGCCTGGGCACTGCTGGCCTGGCCTCAAGCGGCTGTCGGCAGTGCTGCTGGCAGTCTCCCACTGCTGATGCCGGCCCCTCGCTCTTCCCCTTGTGCTTCGTCCCTCTCACCTGTATTGCTTCCCTGCTTCCCCCCTGCTTGCCTCCCTCCCTCTCTCTTCCCTGCAGAGGCCGCGGGCAAGCAGAACATTGCGTTCATCTGCCACTTTTTGCTGGGCAGGCTGGATGAGTGTGTGGACCTGCTGGTGTCGTGTGGCCGCCTGCCAGAGGCCGCTTTCTTCGCTCGCACCTATGCGCCCTCCCGCATGACTGATGTGAGCTGCCGGGCTGGGCGGGGTGCACAGACGGAGATCTGGCTGTTGCTGCTCTGCCTTGCGGCTAACAACACACAACCTATGGTGGTCTTTGTGCAAAATGGACTTTTGCTCGGGGCTGTGCTTGCTGGCTGGGACGAGGCGCGGTATGGATGTCGGTCTTGTCTGCACTCGTTTCCATCACTTTGCATGCAGCATGCACTGCGCGTCGTGTTCGCTGAGCCAGCTCATGAGCCATTTGGGCTGGCATGCCTCCGGGTGACGCCCAGCTGCCATTGTGTTGACCCTGCTGCCATCTCCCTCCCGGCTGCCCGCATGCAGGTTGTCAAGCAGTGGCAGGCAGACCTGGCTAAGATCAACCCCAAGGCTGCTGAGAGTCTGGCCAACCCTGATGTGAGCTTGAGGCTGCTTGTGGGCGCAGCTCGAGGCCATTGGTTGTCTCCAGCCACTCTGCGACAGCAATGCATCAATGCAGCGCCCCTTTGTATGCCTTCTAGTGTGTTGCCAAGTGTGGAGGGCATGCACGTGAAAGACCTGCACTTTGGCGTCCAAGTGTTGGTTCTGACGATGTCTCGCAACCCTTTGTGTTGCCCTGTGCTTGCTTGCCTGCCTGCAGGAATACCCCAACCTCTTCCCTGGCATTGAGGATGCTTTCAAGGTGGAGGCCTACTTGCGGCAGGAAGCGGCGCGCCCCCAGCCGGCAGCGCGGTACCCAGAGGTGCAAGGGCAGCACATGCAAGACATCCTGTCGCGTGTCGCGGACCTAAACATCAACGGCGGCGGCGCCTCGGCTGGTGGCGCGGGTGGCGGCGGCGCTTCGCCTCCCGCCGCCAACGGGGCTGCCAGCGCGTTTGTGCCGGCGCCGGTGGCTGATCTGCTGGGGCTGGGAGGGGAGGAGGACGAGGAGGAGGCGTTTGGAGATGCTGAGGCAGAGCCTGAGGAGGAGGGGCAGCCTCATGTGGCAGAAGAAGCGTTTGGCTTTGGCGAGGCGGAGGTGGAGGCAGAACACGAGGTGGAAGAGGCAGAGGCAGAAGCGGAGGAGGATGTGTTTGCAGATGCAGCAGCACCCTCTGTGCAGTTCGAGCCTGAACGGCCTGCAGAACTCGCATACGCAGCACCTGTGTCGCCGCCATACGCCGCAGCAGGGCCGGCGGACGTGCCAGCGGCGACGGCCAGCGGGCTGACGGCGGAGGAGGAGGCTTTGCTGGCTGAGGATGAAGACGACGACTTGTTGGGTGGCGATTTGGGTGTGGATGATGCAGACCTGAATGATGCTGGTGAGGCATTGCGTCTGCGTCGAGCTTTGCGACTGCTGTGCTGGGTGGGCGGGCACAGTCCAGGCCATTGTCAAGAGCAGCTTGCGTGGGGCTGGTGTGTCATGCAAGTCGCACATGGAGCGCGTTGGCAGGCTGGCCTGTGCATCCCAGCGGCCTAGCAGCAAGCAGCGTGTGGTTGCATGCTGACTGCTCCTGCTGCTGCCCAGGCATGCTCTCCTTGCCATCATGACTGAGTGCCGTCTATGCTGTGTGTGTGTGTGTGTGTGTTGTGTGTGTGTGTGTGTGTGTGCAGATGTGAATTTGGACGATGATTGGGGGCTGGATGATGATGATGAGGAAGCCAAGGAGGCTTGAGCGCCGGCGCTTTAATGCAAATTTGTTGAGGCAGCGCGCTCACTTTTGTACGGATGCCTGCCTGCCCTCCTCGCATTGTGCCGACCTACTCTCAGCTGTGTCACTGCAGACTGTGTATCAGAAGCGCATCCAAGTGTTGCAAGATGGGAGTGGGACTGGTTGCAAGGAAGCGCAGCAGGCATTGGCGGCGGGGCCATACTGCAAGCTTGGCTGGTGGCTATTGAGCACTTTGCATTCATTGATCACTTCTGTTTGATGAGCTGGCAGATTAAGGTTTGGTTCGGTCCCTGGCTGTGCTAGCTCATGAGCTGAGCCCAGGGCGCCGAATGACTCCGATGGCGGCATGGCAGTACGTGTGCATAGAGCTCCGGCATTGCGCTGCTGGCGTCGTAAACACGCGCATAATTCTGGTTGATAGTCGAGCATCATAGCCTGCCCCACTCTCAGTGGGAGACTACCGCGCGATGGCTTCCCGCGGCCAGGGGGTAGGTCATTAGCCCTGCATTGGCGTTCACTGGGCTGTGAAAGAAGCGTGAGGGCTTGAGGCACCCGGTTGACGCTCGGTCACTCAATGGACAACCTCTGGGCCTCTGCAGCTGCAGGAGGAGTGCGGGGGATGGCAAAGACGCAGCAGCGGCACCTTTCAAGGCGCCACAACCCGAGCCGCCGCCGCACCACGTGCGTTCAACCTGGCCGCCTGCTACGCATCTGTTTGCTGCGAGGATTTGGTTGTGTGCGCAGTTCAACACTTGCTCCTGAGTTGCTGGTGTGCTTGCGGGTGCTGCAGGTGCCGCTGGCGAGCTTGCCGTGTGGGTGCTTGCCACTCCCGGCCCGCTGCAGCTGACCATCCTCGGCCACCTGGAGCACGACGACAAGTGGGTTGCAGTGAAGGGCAGCCTGGCTCGTCTGCTGGCTGGAGAGGTTGTGTTGCAGTGGTGTGTCATGCTGCACGTATTCGAAAGTGGCCTCACTCCTGTGACGCCCGTGCTCGTGCCACTGTAGGATGGGGCTTGGCTCCACCTGCACCACCTTGCGGCAGGCCAGCCTGGTGTGGTTTCCCGAGGTGACTTTGGTGGCGGACGTGCCTGGCCAGATTGATGCTGCGTCGCTGGCTGTCTGGCTGCAGCGGCACCAGGGTAAGGAGCTTCTTGCTTGTTTGTGCTTACATTGCCGGTGACCCTTTGTGTGAGTGTGCGCTGAGCGAGGCAGTGCGCTTACTTAGTTATTCTGTGTGTCCCTGCGCATGCTACTGCTCCTTGCAGCTTGTCTGCATCTCGAGAATGATCTGGAGGCTTGCGATATACCTGAGGTGTCGGAAGCGGAATGGAACGACAAACTCACTGCCCTGCCACCCCCCCTGTTCACCTCGCTGGATTTGCACACGGCGTTTGGACTGCCGGCAGCTGTGTCAGCCCTCACGGCCCTCACTGGCTTACGCGCGTGGACATGTCTGCCCATTACTGACTCCGGCTGGCTGGCTGGCGGCTGGCAGCTCCTGCTGCGCCTGACCCTGCTGCAAGACTTGAACCTGAACCTGAACTGTACAAAGCAGTGCCACAGCAGCTTGCAACTCCTACCGCTCACATCCAGGTGCACCTGTCCTAAGTCCGACCTGTCCTGCATGTTGTGCATGAATGTGGCAAATGCATTTGCAAATGGCTGGATGTTGAAGGTTTCGTTCCTTTGCTTTTTATGTGTTGGAAATCTCTCATGCCCATTGGCTGGTGAGCCGATAACAAGACAGATCTGTAACTGTTCAGGGCAGGTCTGGGCTTGTCTCTGTGGGCGGTATGCACTTGACGCTTGGAATAAAAGACACTCAACTGGGTTGAGAGAGAGAGAACACGAAACACAACAGCAGCGGGCGGGTTTGACAGGAGGTTCGAGTTGAAGTTGGGTCAGCAGAAGGTGAAGGGCTGCGCAGCACTGGCATCACTTGGTGCCATTGGCGGCAACACTTTGCTGCCCTCCTGTGGCTACCAGCAGCTTGTTGATGATAGCCTGCAAGGCCGGCCCGCTGCTGCTGTTGGCGCTGCCGGCACTGTCAAACACAGAGCGCCCCTCTTCTCCCGCACGGCTGAGCGCGGAATCCAGCGGTACGCTTCCGAGGTACGGTACCTGCATATCCGCTGCCATACCAGCGGCACCTCCGCCGCTCACATGAAACACCGCCGTTTCGGCCATCACCTCACCAGGGCTGCCACTGCCTCTGCTGCCCGGCTCGGCACTGCTGCCGCTGCCTGCGTCTGCGTCTGCCGCTGCAGCTGCCGCTGCGGCGGCCTGCAGCACCGCCGAAGTGATGTCTGTGCCGCTGGGTGAGAAGAACTTGAAGGAAGGAAGCGGCTGGCGCAGCCCACTCATGTTCTCCACCACCCCTAGCACAGGGATGCCGGTCTGCACGCAGGGCCAAGGGCAGCACACAGAAACGATGAAGTGAGTGGGAACAAGAGTGCACCAGAAAAGGAGGTAGCCAGTTGCAGTATGACACCGCACAAGTGATAACGTGCCCAACACCCACCTTCTTGCAGAAATTGATCTCCTTACGAACATCAATGATTGACACCTCCTGAGGCGTGGTGACCACCACAGCCCCGTCCACATTTGCTGCCTTGAGGAACTGTGGGGTGCAAAGCAGCAGCGCAGAGGAGGGCATACCTTGAGGCAGCTGGCTGGTGGGTTGGCTGGGTGCATGGATAGGCGCAGGCCACGTCACCACCTTCATGACAGCGCATATTCCAGCAAATTGCCCGACGCGCACAAGCAGCCTGCAAGATCCGCACCGCACCATCCTGGCACCCTGTTGCGTGCCACCCAACCACCGTTGCTCTCAACACAGACCACCGCCTCACCTGTGCAATGGAGATGTGTTCATCACTGGTGCCTGGAGGCGAGTCGATCACGAGATAGTCACAGTCACCCCAGTGCACATCCTTAAGGAACTGCTTGATGAGTCCTGCAGAACGTGGAGAGGTGTGGCGAGGTGGGTCACGGTTGGCTGTCGGGTTGTGCAGCTATGATGACAGAGAGGGTAGTGTGACAACAGGCGGTGAGGGAGCAAAGCATGCATGCAGAGAGGTATGGGCTTGCACCAGCCGCCCCGCCAGCTTAGGACCCCCACGCATGCAGTGCAATGATGGGTGCAAGTGTTTCAGGGGTGCTCGAAATACCAATCAGCAAATACACAGCCAGTCAGCCAAGTGCTACCAGTGTGCAAGTGGTACCGTCGCCCAGGTAGCAGCGAGCAGCAGCGCACCGTTTTTGCGCGGCCCTCGCCAGATGACCGGGTCATCTGCGTTTGGCAGCATGAAGCCGATGCTCATCACCCCCAGGTTCTCCTGCAGAGCACACACACACACACGCAGCCGTGCATGCCGGCAGACGCAGTCACACCTAGGTCAGCGGCTGCCGACTTTCTGATTTGAGGTTCGTAGCGTTGCAGCAGCTCACCTGGACATACACCGGGGACCAGCCCGCGCCTGACTGGTGGATCTCCTCGCCTTCCAGCCCCAGCATCTTAGGCACTGAGGGGCCGCAGATGTCGATGTCAAGCAGACCCACCTGCAGCGACAAAGGCGGAGGCAGGCAAGGTGGCAGGCAGGCCTGAACAATCAGGCAGCAAGACGCGAGCAGGCAACTGCTCGCCGCAACAGGACAGCGGCAGCGTGTGGCTTTGCAGGTGTGCACTTCTGGCAGGACCCAGAAGGTAGCGGGGTGACCCGGGCCCCACCTCTAGGCCCCTTGCTGCCAGCGCAAAGGCAAGTTGCGCTGAGAAGGTGCTCTTGCCGACGCCGCCCTTGCCCGACAGCACCAGGACAATGTGCTTGATCGGTGCAAGGCGAGCGGCAATCGCATCAAGGTCTGGGTCAGAGCCCTTGGGAGCTGTCGCGCAGGCTGCCTGATTGGGGCAGCCCTCGCACGCCGACGCCTTGCCCGCCTGCTCATCTTCGGCGCCCGGGCAGTCTGCACCACGGCAGGTGGGCGGCGGTGAAAATTTGCGGCGCAGCGGGGCAAAGGCGCAGCACCATCCTCCACAGCCTCATGTGTGCCTGGCTGGTTGTGACGTGCTTCAGGGCCCACGGAACGGCAGATCGTTTCCCGCATGTGCTACCAACAACGCCACGCATGCCACGGAAAACTGTGCATCCCTGCAGCATTGTCTTACGCTGGTTGGCGCCCTCGGGCACCTGCCCCTGCGGCCCACTCATCGAACGACTGGCGCAGCCTTATTTTTGACTGCTAGCAGCAAGAGGTCACAGCAGTGGATCAAGAATGCACGAGGACGGGACGAAAGAGATGACGTCAATAGCGGCGGCGCGTTCATTGTGCCCGCGACACCGCACCGCTCGAAGCGATCTGCATTCACCTCGAAGTAGACGACACAACAAACCTGCCTGCGTTACGTTGCAGTCACGCAGCAATGTATGCAGGTTTCAAGCTCAATATTTGTCACCCTCAATGTGGCCGCCTCGCGCCAGAGGTACAGTTGTGGCAACACATTTGGCTGCATCTTTTCACTACCAGTCCGCAATATTTCGAAAGTGATCAAGCGCCAGTACGGCCCAGAACGCCACACGGGTCGCCCTTCCTCTCCCGTCACTCTCACCGCGCGGCGGCGTGTTGAGGCGGCTGGCAAGCGCCTTGGAGGCCCATGGCGGCCCTGCCTGAGCAGAACCGCTCGAAAAAGCCCATGGTGAATGGATGGCCGCCACGAGCTCAAACCACCGGCAGCAGTGTTTCCCTCGAGCCCGAGGGCGCCCTCCGCTCGTCAGCAGCACCAGCGAATCCACCCAACTTGCTCCTGACGTCCTCCTGACGTGCTGCTGCGTCGCCTCTGTTGCAGTACGAGGATGAACACGCGAGCTGCAGTGTTTTGTTGGCCAAGTGAGTTGCTACGAGCCACTGGCGGCAGGCGGTGGCCCGGCGCTTGCGGCCAATGTGTCCGCCTTGCTATGCAGCTCTTGCTGCGCACAGCAAGACTGCAGCATTTCGCAATCAGCAGTGAAGCAGTTGTACTACACTTTCAGGCACCTGCGCGAGCACACATGCCGCCCGCCCAACCTGCACACGCTGGGCACCCCTTCGCCTCCCCTTGCCCCCACAAACATGCTTGCTTCCCCCTGCTTGCTCAACAGGATCCGTAATGAGGGCCACCTGCTGCGGCTGCCGCCGCACGACCAGTTCCGCTGGCTGCATCGCTTCTACCTTGTGTTGGACCGCATAGCAGAGCAGCACAGAGTGTACAAGCTGTATGGCGGCCCGCACGGCTTCATGATCAGCACTGGCGTGGCGGAACCTGATGCCGACCACGCCACCACCCTGCTGCGCTTCTCACTGCACCTGCTCCAAGCCGCACAAAGCGTGAGTGACTGCGCCTGCTGCCCCCGCTGCTGCACCAGCAAGGCTGGAACATGTCACAGCTGCGGGCCGCCGCCTGCAGCAGAGCTGAGGCAGGCCAGCCGGACACACCACTCGGAGCGTGCAGCAGCAACCCTGGCTGCTGACGTAAGAACGTGCTGTCGCCGTGCAGCAATAGGACACTTCAGTGTGTGTGTAAGACCTGACGAGAATCTTTTCTCTCCCCCGTACTTTCGTTGCTATCCCTGCCTGATGCACTCCCCCTTCCTGCTGCTGCTGCTGCTGCTGCTGCAGATACGGGTGACTGGCACAGCGCCGCTGGATATGGTGATGGTACTTGCCAGCGGCGCAGCCACCAGCGGACTGCTGGGCACCACGAGCCTGACGTATCAGGTGCCCCCCTTTACTTCTGCTCTCTGCTCCCTCTTCCGAAAAGCAGCCCAGTGAACGTGCCTGGCTTGCCGTCAGCTAGCTTGGCCAGGCTGCAGCTGTGTGACGGCGATTGCGATGCAGCCTTTTGGGATCACTAAGCTTGCCACATCGCCCGTGGGGTGAAGCAAGAAGCACAGCGGGTCTACTCCCTGCGCGCCTGTGTCGAGCAAACCAACCTGCCGCTCTGACCTGCCTGCTCGCCTGCTCTGCCGGTGCAGATTGTGGGCAAGGCGGTGTCAGTCGCGCGAGAGGTCATGGAAACGCAGCTGGAGGTGCCCTTCATCGTGAGTGGCAGCCACTTTTGGGACATTGGCGGGAGGCGGCAGCTTTGGTGTTGTGATTTGGGGCCTGCTGTTGGTGCTGCCCTGCCGCTTTGAACAGTTTGTAACGCTGTGCACCCACTGCAGCCATCCCGGCGGCTGTTGTGCCTGTACTGCTCAAGTGCTGTACTGCTGCTTGCACGATGCAGGTGCTGAGTGGGATGTGTGACGAGCTGAAGCCGGAGGTGGCTGCTGAACTGGCTCCGTTAGGCAGTGTACCGCTGCGTTGCTGTCCGGGAGAGCAGGAAGCGCTTTTCAGCCTGCCCCGATATGCAGCCATGCGCTTGACGCAGCCCCTCGCGGCCAGCAGCCAGCAGCCAGCCATGACTGCAGCGCCAGGGACAGGCGCCGGCCAGCCGGGGCCCGCTGCGCCAGGCAATGGCAATCCTTTGCAGACGCCGGAATCCGCCACCTCCCCAGGTGTGCTCTTTGGGGATGCTGGATGCTCAACGGCAGGCGCTGCTGGCGCTGCCCCGGTCGCCTTGCTCGACTCTTTTGATGCAGCTGCAGCAGAACGCTTGGCAGCGGCAGCCATGCTGCGCACACCTCAGGTCGGCAGCAGGCACCTGCATAATGCCACCGGGGCCAGTAGCGTGCCATACAACCAGGCTAGCCTGGAAATGCTGATGGACAGCGACTTGCTGCTGCGGTTTGAAGACCCGGAGCTGGAAAGCGCCTTTGCTCGATACAACGGGGAGTCTCAGTGCGTAGGTGCGTGCCGACACACATATGGCTGCAAGGGGCGTTGACCTGAACCTGTGCTGCTTGGGCTGCGTCCGCCGCTGATGCTTGTTTTGCCGGCGGTGGCCTGGCGTACCTGGCTGCGTCTGCACCAACCCTGCCAGTGCCACCGTGGCATGCTGGGTGTCTGTGCCTCCATTCCTCGTGGCTTGGGTTGCTGGTGCAGGCGAAATGGCGTGGCTGGCGCTCACCCTGGTGTCGGCAGCCCTGTATGGGCTGGCGTGGGGAGGGCCTGGCCTGCTGCCCTCCTCGATCGCCCAATTCCAGCTGCTGCCCATGCTGGGCGCCTTGCTGTGTCACTACAAGCGGGACACGTACCTCAGGCAAGCTGGCTAGCCAGGCTGAAACGTATGGGTAAATGGTGTCGGGTCAAAGCTGCTGTAATGACTTTTGCTCCATGTGGGCGGCGGGCTGGGCTGGCCTGCTGCTGTTCTCTGCGGCGCTGCCTGCTTCTGACACAGGCGCAAGCCTTGTGCTGTTTACTGGCTCCCAGTACTTATGGCTGCTGTCTCCTCGGCTTGACCACCGCTGCAGGTTCCGTGAGCTGCTGTGGTTTGTGCAGCGGCTGCTGGTGCTGGTCTGCCACTCCCTTCCAGGCTCATTTGTTTTCAGCCAGCCAGGCATTGCCCCCTGGTTTGCGTTTGGGCTGTGCAACTTGGCTGTTGAGGTCCTGGCACGAAGGGTGAGCAGGGCACCAGAGCACACAGGCCAGCTGCTTTGTTGAACAAGCAGGCTGCCAGCGCTCTGTCTTTCTTGTTCCGCCGTTGCACAGTGGCGAGTCAGCCCGTCGCCTCTGCCTTGTTGCCGTGCCGTTTCTCAACTGCTTCAACCCCTGCTGCTGTGCTGCCTGCAGCTTCGGCTGCACCTCCAGCTGCTCAGCTCGCTGCTCATCTACGCGACAACGCTGTCTTTGATGAGCCTTCACCCAGAAGGCTCGCCGGGCCGGGCACTGATCAACCGTGAGTTAGCGTGCGGGCCTCTCTCTTCCGGGCGGCATCTGCCTGCCACTGATGCAGCGGCTAGCTCGCCTCAGCCTTGCCGGTTCCGGTGTGGCTGCGCTCACATGCCCCCGTGCTGTCGCCTGCGCTGCTTTCAGCTGCTGCCAGCAGCCATGACACTTGCTGGGACTGAGACGTGGGACCATGCTGTTGCACAAATACTAATATGACCAGCCTCCAGTGCTGGTTTCTGCGCCACGCCACGCTTCACCACAACGATCGTCTTTGTGTGTGTGCGTGCAGCGAGCTACCTGGCGCTCCACTTGTGTGTCACCGTGGCGGCGCCCGTGGTGATTGCTGCATGCTGTGACGTCGTTGCGCGCCGCCGCTTCCAGGCTCAGTTGCAAGAGCGGGATACGCCGCCGCCGCCGACGGCTCCGCAGCCTGCGCCGCTCCAGGTCAAGAAGCATCAGTAGGTGCATTTTTGGGTGCAGTTGGTGCCTGCTCCACTTTTCTTGCCTTGCCAAACTGCATGCTCCTCTCTTGTTTGAGCCCCCTTGGCGCCTTTTCCCCTCCCAGGCCTCTCACCTTGCGTTACCTGTATGCAGTTCAGCCCTGCTTGCAACCCCACCTTCCCTGCCCTTCGTCCCGGCTCCCTGTTCTCATCTTCGCTGCCCCTCCTCCTCCTCCCTACCCTCCGCGTTTAACCATGTGCCAGTCAGTTCATCTCCCCTTTCCTCTGTCCTTGCTGCGACACTTGATCCTTCTCATGTGCCACAGTAGTCCAGCACCTCTCAGTCCTCTTATCCTTCACCCGGCATGTCCCGCAAGCACCACCCAGTGCTATGTGTGGTTGGGCTGTGGCCCCCAGGGTGTGGCACCAAGCCAGCAGCGCTGCCATGTAGCAGCGTTGCTCAAACAGACGGATCTTGTGCCACGACAAACTTTCATGTGCGCAGTGCAATCAGCCAATCCCCCAGCAATTGCATAGTGTGATTCCGCCTCCTCCTTTCCGCCTCCTCCTCAGTTTTTCAGTCTGCCGGACTTATGTTCAAGCTGCACGTGCCCACAACCGCCTGCATGCATGTGACCAGGCAAACCCTGCCGCCCCTAGCGACTCCCAACACAAGATCTGTTATGTTACATGTTTTGGTCACTTGACCACCAAGCAGAGGGGGAAGGAACAACGCTTCTCTGACTGCAGCGACAGACGAGTGCATTACTGTGTGACTTACGATCACCAGCCACCAACTCCCGAGGCAGGATGAGGCCTGGCCCTCAGCGCCACGCTGCGCGCGCAGCTAGCTGAGCCCCCACAGCTCCACAAGCCCTGCTTTAAACTCTTCTGCACCAGCCAAGCTATCGTTCCCAAAGGTGGTGCTGTTGCGGCTCAAGCCCGAATGAAGGTCGGCATCCAGCCACAAGGCATACCTGCAGCAGGCGGAGGGGGCACAGGGCGCGTGCAAAACAAACCAGGTGAGTGGCGGAGCTCTTTCACAACGAACGGAAAAGCAGCAGCAGCTGGCTTGGTTCA
Organism: Chlorella vulgaris; assembly: GCA_023343905.1. Classification (NCBI taxonomy): domain Eukaryota; kingdom Viridiplantae; phylum Chlorophyta; class Trebouxiophyceae; order Chlorellales; family Chlorellaceae; genus Chlorella; species Chlorella vulgaris. The sequence continues at coordinate 377,291 of SIDB01000011.1, read as the reverse complement.
AGTGCAAGCTTGGGTTGAAGCAATAACCAGCGCGCAGCCACAGGGCAAGCCACAGGGCATGGACAGTAAACGAACACAACTCTGCGGCACGCCCTCGGTGGCCGGCCGCCGCGGTTGCTGCTGGCAGCATGGTATGCTTACCCGCCCGCGCCGCCGACTGCGATGTGGTCTGCAGAGCCCCACTGGAAGTAGTCGTTTGGTTCCTTTGCCATGCGCCGCCACCACCAGTACCACACAGCCGCTCGAGGCTCCAGCTGGAACACGAAAGATTCGCCTGCCAGGGGGACAGAGGGGCGACAAGGAAGGTGGGGTTGGTGAAGGTATGGTGGTGTGTTGGCATAGCTCTGGAGGCTTGGAATGCAGTGGCAGTGTAAGAAGAAACGAGTTGGCAGCTGCTGTAGTTACCTGTGCCAAAAAAGCGCTTGTCCAGCCGCCAAGCTTCTGAGCAATAGGCCCCAAAGACGTGCCTGCAACGGCAGCGGCAGTGGAGGCAGATGGCACGGGCTGTACACAGTCACGACCGAGAAGCTGAAGAGACGCCAGTGCCAGGCCAACTTCCGCCGTGCTGCCGCTCTGCCCATCTGAGCCCTGCTCAAGCAAACCAGCCGCGCTGCCTCCGGCACGTTGCCTCCTAGGCTCTGCACGGTGCACCGCCCTATGCTACTCGTTGAACCAACACTGCTTTGCTGACAATGAGGTCACAAAGACACTGACCGGGTCCCTGCAGAGTCTGCAGCTCACTTGTCAAAATCTCGAACCACAAGCACGGTGGGAGCCTTGCGCGCCGCGTTGCGCATCATCGTCTGCAGGCTGATGCCATCCCTGCCAGTTGAGTAGAGTAGGGTCCATCGAGCCTGGCGGAAGCGAGCCGGCACCGCCGCCGCCAGCGATCGGACATGATCGTCGGTCATCAGCGCTGACGCTTCACTCATTTGCGGGAGAAGCTGCTGGCCCGGCTGCAGCGGCGCCGGCTCAGTTGTCGTGCCCTGCGTTTCAGGAAGGGAACAAGAATGGACAAGAGATGAGCATGAGCATGCAGTGCGATGTGTGGCGACCCCGTCCCAGGTCCAGGCAGGCAGCAGGCACACTGCGCGGCCAGACTGCAACAGCCTGCGGTTGTTGCGGTGGCCACGACTCAGCAGCGGGCTGCAGCTGAGCGGGCGTGGCTTGCCTGCAAGTCTTGATCTGCTGCCTGCGGCTCCTGCTCGTCTGCAATCGCTACAGTTGGAAACTTGGAAGTGCCTCCCGGGCTGGTGGGCTGCTCTGCTGGCTGCTGGTGCAACTCCCCTGGCCCCTTGTCCATTGCTTGCTCTTGAAGTGGGGCTGCCTTTGGGGACAGCAGCTCAACGATGCGTGGGAGGAAGGGCATGCCGCCAAGAAGGTTCCAGCCCCCATCTTGCTGTTCCCCATCAGACTCTTCGTCATCCTCCACGGCCTCACCCCCATCTGATGCGTACTCGGTTTCTGTTTCCGACGACAGCTGCCGCTGCCGCTGCTGCTGCTGCAGGCTCGCCTGCGACTGCCGCCGCGACCCCGGCTGCGAGTCCTGCTGCTGGTCCTGCTGTTGCTGCGCCAAGCCGTTGGTGCTGGCCTTGCCTGCTGCATCCCCCGGCCCGGCGGCAGTCAGGTGGCCGCCGTCGCCGGTGGAGCGGCGGGCAGCAGCGGCGGCGGCAGTTGGGCTATCTTCTGAGGCGGTCGTGTAGTCCTCGTCATCCTCCACGAGGTGTGCGATGCCTGCATGGGCGCGTGGAGGCCAGTTCAACACTGCAGGGGTGAGAACAATTCCTGTCCCGCGGCGCAGCTTGACGCACCTTCGATCAATCGGCTGAGCATGCCGCCGCGTGATTTGGTTCGCCGTCTGCTGACCTTTGACAATTGCGGTGCTGTGACTGACTCTGGCTCGCCCTTGCTCTGTGCGTGCTTACTCCCACAGATACAGCGTAGGGGTGACATGCAACGCTTGATATAAGAGCTGCCGAGATGCAAGGGAATGAATGGCACGAGGGCGCCCGCTGCGCTGCCTGGCATGACGCACGATGACTACAAGAAAAAGCCACGAGAGCTGGGACTTCATTACCAGATCATCACCTACGCAGGCCTAAGCAGGCACGCACCAAAGCAAAAGGTATTCACAGAGAACCGCTTCAGCCGCCGCTTCCCTCACTGCTGCTTGCACTCCTGCGGCTGCTCCTTGGCATCGGCTGCGCCACCAGTGCGCGGCATGCGCTTTGCCTCCCCCTCATCCTCCCCGGAATCATCGTCATCATCCTGCAGCACACAGCAGCACACATCAAAGCGTTTCAGGAGAGGGCGGCCGGCGAGCGAAGGGGGTCAGCTGCTGCACGGTGTCAAATGCAACATTGCAGTGCACAAAAGGCCGGCCCTTTCCATCAACAATTGCAGCGGCAGTGCTGCGCAGTACCTCGTCGTCACCATCTCCATCCTCCTCATCGCTCTCTTCATCATCGTCTTCGTCTTCATCCTCGTCGTCCTGCAGCACAGCCCAACCACACGGTGGTTGATCCACACAGTCCAGCTTCCTCTGCTAACTGTCCTGCTCCGCTTCTCAATCCAACACCGCTGGCCATCCGAGCCAGGCGTCTGTACCGCACATTTCTCAGCATTCGCACACACACAGATACAAGCAATACAGCCATGGCTCACCTCGTAATCTGCCAGAGCTTCTCCTGTAAAGAAGCCAGCCGCCTCGGGAATCACCTTCTCCCTGGCAAGGCACAGGAACAGGGGGAGTCAAGCAGCAGCAGGTCAGCACACACACGGCCAATGATGACACACAGTATGGGCTCACAGTGCAGGCTGAGGTCTGAGTTCACTTGACCCGTTCTCAGACCGCACAGCTCGCAATACAAGGCTCACACAGCAGCGACCAGCTGCACGACTGCCTTCTGTCCTCGCCACAGCAGTACAGACAGCAGCGCCGAGCTGCCAGCTGCCATCGCCCGCACTGGCATGCCCCCGCTGGGCCGCCCTTTGTCCGTGGATCAGCGCCCTCACTTGATCATTTCTGCAATCTCAAAGTCTGCCTGCATGTCTTCCTCCAGCGCCTCCATCTCCTCTTGCGTGAAATCCGCCTCCTCATCCTCATCTGGCACCTGGGAGGGATGACAGGGAGGGGTACCAGGGAGGGATAACAGAATGGTGGAGGTACCAAGGTTGTTGTGTGGGTTGCGAGCCTGCACTGTGGTATCCACTGTGCCGTGTGGAGGAGTTTAAAGTGGGGTTTCTTATTCTTGTTCATTTTCATTCTCGTTGTGTACACCCTCAAGCTTGTGACAAGTCCGTGTGAGACCACCAGCAAAGAAGTTTGCAGAACAGGGTAAGTGAGGCGGCAGCTTCCAGGTGGCTGCCAGCAGCCCTGCAGGCCCCTCACCTCGGGCACCTCTGTGAACCACCGGAAAAAAGATGGCACCACCTCCGTCTTGGTCTGGATCTTGCCACCACCCTTGGCGCCTGCGGCAGCAGCTTGAAGTGAAGTGATGGGGTTGAGAGCGGGTGATTGCAACACGTGCGCACGGTCATGCCCTCGCAGCCTTGCATTGCATGGCCTGGGTGGTGCGCATCAGTGCATTGACCAGCAATCCCACTTCAAGACACGTGTGTGTGTGACCAAAGCAGAAGCACTTTTGCTGGCAGGGTCCAACTAGCAGACTGAGGCAGCAATGCAAACATCCCCATAACAAACATACATCCTCCCACCCTCCCCACCTGGCTTGGGCTTCTTCTTCAGAACCTTGACGGTCACATCCTTGCCCGCCTTCCAGCTCACGTTGGAGGCTGCAGGGGCCGCACGTGTGGAGGCGGGTATGGATCAACCTCTGCTTGCCGGTCAAAGGGGCTGAGCATACAGAGATGTGTGCATGCTCATGCACTCTACCGCCCAGGGGCCGCCCAATCACAGCCACAATGACGTTTCCACACCTGCAGTCCCTGCTTGCACCCATACCCCGAACCTGCCTGCAAGCCTGGTCAGCACGCGATAACACCGCCCCAAAATGGAGCCAAGGATTGGCTCCTCCAGTCTCACTCAGCACGCAACAGCAGCACTACATCGCTGCATCCCTGCACACTCACTCTCAATTTTGCGCAGCATGTCGTCCTCCTCATCCATGTGGTACGTCTTCACCAGCTGGCTGTTTGTGAAGAAAGGGTTCTCGCGGAAGGTGAACACGAGGCGGAAGCCCTGCATACTCGCGAGCAGCAGCAAAGGGAAATGGTGTGCAGCCGAAGTGGAGATCCAAGCATTCAGCTTGCAAGGCTTCACCAAAAGCGAGCGCAAAGCAGCTGCCTGTGCCTGCAACATCGCAGGCGTGGTTGGTGGCCCACCGCCGCAGCTCGCCGCCGCCGCTTCCCAAGCGCACCTCCTCCTCGTCTTCACCGCTTTCTTCGTGGAAGCGCTCGCAGCGCACGTCGGTGCAATAGGAGAGCACCTCGGCATCCTTGTCTGTGATCTGTGAGGGCAAGGAGGGAGGTGGGCAAGAAGGTGGAAAGGATGGAAGCGCAGATTGAAGCAGGCACCACAGACATATCGAGCCGGTGGGACAGGGGCATAAACGTTAGGCCAGCAGCAACAAACACAATGCCACTGCCAGACTTGGCAAAGGCGGTCTAGCAGCGTCAGCTTTCTGGACCCAACATGAGCAGCTAGGTGCAACATCTGCAGGAACACGGGCAGCTGGCCCCATGTGCTGCTAGCGTGCCCGTGTCGCTGCCTGGACGCAGCCCCCTCACCGTCTCCTCCTCCATTGCGTTGCGCAGTGCCGTCATCCAGAAGTCTGGCACGCCAGCAGGCACTGCCTCCGCTTCGGCAGCCGCAGCTGCCTTGCCCTCCTCTGCCAACGGGAAGCAGGATGCACGGGATGTGCAGATTGGGTGGGTACACACAATGCTTGCAGCAGCAGCAGCAGCAGCAGCAGCAGTGGCGAGAGGCAGCCCGGCTGGAAAGCCATGCAAGCAAATCACAACGCTTTTGAGCGGCTGGCTCAGCCTGCCACCTGCACCTACAGCCCCCAAGCCTCCAGGGCCAGCTGAAAGACACTTGTCTTGATCGACGGCCCGCCAGCCGGCAGCTTGCCAGCCAGCCAGCCAGCCAGCAACCAACCGACCAGCAGCCGACCGCCACACCTGTCTCGTTCTCAGGTGCCTCAGCCAGTCCATTGACAATCTGTGCCCGCTTGTCGTACAGCGGAGTGTACAGCTTATCGTACTTGTCCTCCAGTGCACGCTTCTCCTCCCTGCACAGCCAGCCAGCAGGCAGCATGGGCTGGACAGATCAACTCAAGAGAGGAAAAGGGAGACGTGCCACATGCAACCACGCCCAGCAAAAGGTGCCATCAGCTACCAGTAAAGGGGCCATCCCAGCCCCCAGCAGACACTGGCACCGCAGGCAGGCAGGCAGGCCGGTGACCAGGAGCAAGCAAGGCTGACAAATGGCGCCAGCAGAGTGCCGCTTTGAGCCGCTCAGCGAGCCGCACCTGAAACGCTCATGCAGCTCAGCTCGCTCGCCATCCAGCTCAGACAGGTACTGGATGCGGGTGCGCACGGGGGCCGGCAGGCCCTCAATGTATCCCGAAGACTGGCCCACCATCTTGTTCAGAGATCGCTGCAAAGGCAAGTCGGAGCAGGTGACAACCGCACAAGGAACCGAGCCAGTAGCTGTTACGCCAAGCGGCGGTTGCCGCCGCAAAGCCAGCGGCAGCCGCACAACCCTGCAGCAGTGCCTCACCTGCAATGCCTCGACCAGCTGACTGTTGCCAGATGCCATCAACTGCCGCAAGACCTCTGCAGCATGCGGCGAGGGCCAGAGCGGCGGCGCGGATCGTTTCAAGCGGCCTGAGGCATGCAAACAGTGCCAAGCAACGATTCAAAGCGATTTCCGAGCCCTGCAGGCGCCAGTCACCGGGTGAAACGTCGAACGAGGCGTCTTCCCCAGCCTCGGGCACTTCCTCGTCAACAGGCCTGCCAGACATCACAGCAAACTGCAGGCAAAATATCCACGCAATGTAAAAACGAGCCCTCGCCCTTTGAATCAAATTCCATGCTGTGACAAGCGGGCGCTGCTGTCCCCGCCGGGAAATTTCCCATCTGCCTGGCCGTGAGGCCCTCCCTGTTTGCGACTGTTGCATTGAATCTAGGCACGTCGTCACTGGCCAGGGCGATGGCTGCAGCCATTGGCCCCAAGCATTGGCCCCAAGCAGCCTGCACTCCAACCGCCTGTTACACATGGCGTCGCAGTCTGAATCAATTTCAAGTCAAGCCATTGCAAGGCTTGCTGCTCCCTTGTGTGCCTCCACCAAAGCCTTCAGCTTCTCCTTGTTGGCACCCACAATCTCCTCAACCTTCTTGCCGCCCTTCCACACCTGCAAGTGCAAGCGAGCGCAGCAGGCACGCCCTCAGCATAACAGACACAAGTCCAAACTGACTGGAAAGCCCGGCCGAACAAAGGTACAAGCTCACACAGGCTGTTATGGTAAGCAACGGTAAGGGTTTGGCCAGCGCAGCGCCACAGTGGGTGTGAGCAACAAGAAACCGTCAGCAAGCACTTGCCTGGAAGGTGGGCATCGCGCTGATGCCGCATTCCGCTGCCACCGCCTCCACCTCGTCCACATCCACCTGTACACCAAGAGGAGTTGTTGGACGAAGTCACAGCGCCTTGCGGACTTCGGTTGCCGCCCCGCCGTCACCACCCAAGCCGCTTTGGAGGTGGGCCGACCGACCCACAGCAGGTGGTGCCATGCTGCAGGTTTTGCACGTGTTTCTGGCACAGGATCACGCAAAGACGCACCTTCAGGAACGTCACCGTGTCATACTGGCCGGAGAGTTCCTCGAAGTAGGGCCCGATCATGCGGCAGGGCCCGCACCACGTCGCCGTGAAGTCGATCACGAACACCGCGTCATTTTGGCTCATCTGCGCGTCCCATTCTTCCTTGCTGTGGATGATGACAACCTTGCCGCCCATGATGTTTCGAAAGTGCGATCGGCGGGCGCAGGGACGGCCCAAAGTCCCTCGAGAGGTACAACGTACTTTCAAAGCATTGAATTGCACCGCGACTTTTCAATATGGTACCAAGGAGTGGCGGGCGGATGCTAACGGCATGAACGGCCTGATAAATGACTCAACCACCCTCTCCGAACCGCTGCGTTGAGCCCTGTGCCTCTGGAGCACGCTGACTGTAAGCATCTTGACACTGCGTGACACCCAGGTGGGCCATTGCCACCCTGCCGCCGGCACCGCCTGGCCGCCGCCAGCGCCGTCGCTCGACACCAGTCGATCCCACCCGTGCAGGGCCATCATGACGAGCCCCCAAGGCGCCGAGCTGGCATGCGGGCTGTGCTATGAGGAGATCACTGTGCAGGGAGAAATTGACTCGTGCAACCACCGGTGAGCAGTGCGATGCGGGAGCCGCCTTTCCAATCATTTCTGTGAGTGGTACCTGCGCTTCTGTCTCAACGGCTTGGCCTCCCACCTCTCATGTCGCTGCCTCGTGCCGCCACTGCGCTGCAGCTTCTGTCACCCCTGCATCGCGCGCTGGTCGGAAATCGAGAACAGCTGCCCCTTCTGCAAGCAGCGCTTCAAGCGGCTGCGCCGCAAGCGCCTGGCGCCCCGTGCCGTGCTGCTGGCAGGCGGTGGGCTAGGCCCTGACAGCGAGCTGCCAGGCGTGTACGAAGACAGCCAAGACGTGGAGGAGCGCAACCAGGTGCAGATTTGGTGCAGGGCTGCAGGCCACGGGGGGGTGCGGCTGCTGAAAACACCCGCAGTGCCCCTTCGTCTCCCCTTGCCCCCGCCTGTTGTCCGATTTACCTGGCCTGCCCACTGCCGCAGCGTGTGGTGTTTGAAGATCCTGCCTTCCAGGAATGGATCGAAGAGCTGTCGTGCATGGTCTGCGGCGGCGGCGAGAATGACGACCTGCTGCTGCTGTGCGACGGTGAGCGGCTGTCCCTGCCGCGTGCGTTGGCACTCGCCAGGAAAGCAGTCCGCATCTGCCTCGCTCTGGCTGTGCACAGCAGATGCTGCACTTTGGCGTTCCTTTGCCTACGTGGTCATCGCTCTGTTTGATTTGGTCTGGCTCCCCGTCATTTGCGTGCTGTGCAGGGTGTGACCGAGCATGCCACACCTATTGTGCTGGCCTGGCAGGCATTCCGGAGGGCGAGTGGTTTTGCGAGGTATGCGCGTTGTCGAGGGGCAATCGCCCGCAGCGATCGCGGCAGCCTGTGGCATCAAGGGCAGCAGCACGGCCACGGGGACGGCGGCGGCAGCGGATTGATGAATCAGAGGAAGCAGACTCTGATGTGCTGGAGGAGGCGCTGTCATCTTCCCTGGAAAGCAGCAGCAGTGAGGAGCAGGGAGCCGAGGAGGCGGCGGCTGGGGTCACAGGGCGGCCTGCACCGAGGCGCCGCCGCATCGCCTCCTCACCACCTGCTGCAGCAGCAGCAGGGGAGCGGCGTGCGGGGTCGCGCCGCCGAGGTAGGGGCACAACTGTCTGCGGCGTGCGGGGGCAGGTTTCCGCCTCTCTGGATGATGACTTGGATGGGTTTGTGGTGCCGGATGAGGATGAAGAGTGGATGAGCTCTGGACACAGGTGTGCTCCTTCCTGGCTGCTGGCTGGCTGGCTGGCTGGCTGGCTGGCTGGCAGGCTTGATCCAGCACTGTGCAGTAGCAGCGTGCAAGCGTTCCGGGCCTTGCTTCTTGGTTGAGAAGTGCAGGCCAGCCTGCATTGCTCCACGCGTGAGTGCATGGGCTCAGCGTTCGCATCCTCTCTTGGTCTCACCCCACAGTTGCTTCTTGCAAAGCGCAGGCCACGGAACAGCCGGCGACGCCCTGTGCGCTCCAGTCGGCAAGGTGAGTTAATGTGCTGTGCAGGCAGGCGGGTGGATGCATCTACAGATGTGCGAGAATGGGACGGAAACAGTACAGTCCTTGCGCTGATGATGGCCCTGCCGCTTACCTGTCGATTGCCCTTCTGCTGCTGGCCTCCTTACCGGCGCCTGCCTGATTGGCTGCCTGTTGCAGAAGCATCCAGAGGCGGCAGCGCTGGTAGCGGCAGCGGCAGGGAGGAGGAGGAAGATTTGGATCAGCTGCCGCTGGCGGCCAGGCTGCAGCGGATTCGCGAACGGGAGGGTCGTTTGGGGCACTGGGGCTCCTCAGCTGTCAACGATGCACCTACACAGGCGCACAGGTTCGTTTGTGCTGAAGCTGGGGTGGGGCCGGGAGCTGGCGGCGTTGCGTGGCTGCGCGTTTCAGCTGCTGGGCTGCTGCCTCAAGGCTGCTGACAGGCGTGCCGACCCTGACCATTGACCAACTCCTGCCCTGCCTGCTGGCCGTCGCCCTTTTGTGCGCTGCTATGGTAACTGCAGGGATGTGATGGCGCTGACTGCTTGCTGGGAGGATCTGCGAAAGGGCACAGCCACATTCAGCGACCTCCGCCAACCGTCGTCGAATGGTAGCGGTGGTGGTATGACGGCGGCTGCAGGCCAACCGCAGCGACGGCGCCTGGTACGGGCGGGGGCCTTGGCGGCAGGCGGCGGTGGCTCGAGTGCTGGAGCGGCGGCAGCAGGGAGGCCGAGGGCAGCTGACTCTGGAGCTAGCAGCGGCGGTGGTGGGGTAGTTGATCTGCTGTCCAGCCCGGGTTTCTCTGGCCCCTCCCCAATTAGCCGCCACACAGCCAGCCCTGCAGTATCCCTCGGCGAGGAGCGCCTGGCATGGCAGGCCTTCGACGCGGCTCACCAGCAGCAGCAGCAGCAGCAGGCGGGGCAGCCACAGCAACGGCAGCGGCGGCGCTCGGGAAGTGGGGCGGGCACCCTGCCAGCTGGCGGCGCCGACGATCTGGATCTTGACATGTCTCTGGCAGGTGTGGCAGCAAGAGTGTTGGTGCGTCCCGCTCAAACCGTCCACAATGACTGCCTAACTCACACAGTGACCAATCTGCCTGTGCACTTCTTTCCCTGTCCCGCCCTGCTATTGCTGGGTCCTGCTGCCTTTTTGTTTGATGTTTGACGCTGCGCCTCCCTTCCTGCAGCGCGGATACGGCTGCAGATAGCAGAGGCGCGGGAGCGCGGCGCGCGCCTGGCACCGCGCTCGCAGCCAAAGTCGCAGCAGCAGCAGCAGCAGCCGCAGCGCCAGCGACTGTTGCCCGGCAGTACAACAGGGGCCTCTCCGCACCGTACCGCTCGTGACATGCAGCTCATGGCGGCAGCTGCCAGGGGGAGCACCCCTCGCAGCAGTGGGCAGGGAAGAGGTGGCGGCGGCACCGCCAGCGCTAGGCGGGGCTTCCAAATCCCGAGGATGCAAGCTCTGGATGGGGGCAGCAACACCCCGGCAGTCGGCCCGTCTCCGCAGCAGCAAGCACAGTATGGCCAGCAGCCACAGCAGGTGCAGCAGGTGCAGCAGCAGGAGGGTGGCATGTCGCAGAACCCCTTCACGCGCTTCGGGTTGCAAACAGGGAGCAACAGTGGTAGCACCTCGACTGCCCTGCACTGGCGGCAGCAGGGGGGCAGCGGCAGCATGGGCGGCCCATTGAAGCTGGAGCAGCCCCAGCAGCAGCCTCGGCATTACGCTCACCAGCAACATAGCTCTGAGCAGGGCACTGCCGGCAGGCACTTGAACAGGGACGGTGGCAGCCCCCGGCCCGTGTACAGACAGCCTGCTGCCCCACACTCCCTGCCTCGACATCAGCGCACGCCGCAGCACCAGCAAGGGGTATCGCCACCCTTGTGGCATCAGCAGCCGCAGCAGGCACACTCCCAGCAGCTGTCCCCCTTGCACCAGCAGCACCTGCCGCCGCCTCAGCAGCAGCAGTTCAGCTTGCCGGCGGGGCTGCACGGCAATGCACAGTGGCAGGAGGGGCAGTCCCGGCAGCCCCTTGCAAGAGGTGCCCCTGGCGTGCAGCCCACTACCAACGGCAGCCGGGCACGCACCAAGGGCGAGCAGAGCCCGATAGCGGCTGAAAGCACGCTGCCACCTGGCACTGTAGTCCTGCAAGCAGCTGCTCGTAGAGCTGCGGCGACACCTGCAACGACGGCTCCGCAGCAGCAGTTTCAGCAGCGGACTCAGCAGCCTGACCAGCAGCAGCAGCCTCAGCAGCAGCAGCCTCAGAAGCAGCGACAGTCATTGAGCAAGCATGACATCGTGAATCGAATCAAGCCACTGCTGAAGCAATGCCTCGCGGAGGGCCAGCTGCACAGGGACACCTACAAGCAGGCGAGTGCCTGGTGGACTAGTGGCAGTTGCGTTTCGTCCTTCTGGCAGCACTGCAGTAGCACATTGAGGCTTGGCAGCTCAGGCAGCTTTCAGTTGACAGTGTTTACGGTTGACTGCGCCAGCTTTTGCCATGAAAGCTACACTGTTGCTGAAGGCGCTCGATTTGGTAGCAGCGGGCTTGCTGCCCATCCTGACGCCTGGTTACTTCTACATGCTGCCTACAGACCGCTCCCTGTTTTTTGCTGCAGGCCAACAAGGCAGCAGTGGGGCTGCTCTTCCAGCTGCAGCGCCCGTTCACGGCAGCTGAAGCGGAGCAGGCGGTGCAGCAGGCGGTGCATGAGGTGCTGCAAGGGCAGGGCAGCCCCAATTGAGGGCCGACCCAAGCACAAAACAACTGTGCCACGAATTGACTGTAAAAAGTGAAGAAGAGAAGAGGAGAAAAAGTCTGGTCTCACAAGGGTGGTATCATTGAGGGTGACAGGTCAAAGTTGAACCAGGAGGAGACATATGCCCTGGTGCTGTGCTGCTCACTGCGGCTGCAGAGGTGCCAGCTCCAGCACCTCCCGCTTGTTGGACAGTCCGTCATCCACCACTGCCACGGCCCGGCAGCTGTACCCGCCGTCCCGCTGCACCAGCTGCTGGAACGCCGCCGTGCCGCCGCCCACGCCAAAGTAGTAGCTCTTGGCAGCGATGTAGGCGACACCGGTTTCGGGGCGCAGGCAGGCTTTGATGCAGCGAAACAGGCTGCCCATCGCTTCCACAGAATAAATCGTCTCTGCTGTCAGCACCAGGTCGTAGGTATGATGCAAACCCAGCCGTTCCAGCTCCGCAGGAAGAGCATCCCAGCTGCCGGAGAAATACCGCGCACGAGGCGGCGCGGCGCTGCGGTTTGGCGCAGGACCTGGCGGGTGAGCTGCATCCGTGCCGCTGTTGCTGGCGTCGGGGCCGTCTGCCGCATCTGCTGCTGCTGCCCCACCGCTGCTGTGTAGAGTGGTCCAGGCGCCGCTGTTGGCCTCGACATTGGGAATGGTCAGAGTGGTGAGCACACTGCGGTTGTAGTCCTGCGCACCATACGACACACAAATGCGGCAGCAACGCAGTTGTGTGAGGACATCACACATCGCACATGCTACTCGACTGGCAGCGCACACCCTTCAGGAGCATCCGGCTGGCTGCACCGCTGTCGGCTGCTGCGCAGCACATCGGCCCGGTCCTGCTGCTTGTCTGATCCCCTCCAGCCAGCACACGAGAAGGCTCCGGCAAGGGAGAGAAGAGAGAATGGCTGCAGGGCGACATGAAAGGCTCAGCTCACCTGGAAGTGCACCTCAGCCCCCGCTCGCAGCGCCACCAGACCCGGCAGTCCGTGACCGCAGCCCTGCAAGGGGTCAGCCGTGCCCTCAATTGGACACTTTGTTCGACAGACATGGAAGGTCTGCTGCACAGGGAGGTGCTCGACTATAGCACCGACACCAGCACCGAAATCAACACGCCAACGCAGACACCGTATCGACAGCATTGTGGAGAGGCTTGTAAGCAAGGCAAGGGCTCACCAGCTCGATCACCCTGCTGCCTGAACTCAGTGCAACCGCCGGCAGCGCAGCCCCTTCCTGCTCCCGTCCCTCTTCCTCCCGCCGCTCCTCCTCCACTTCCCGCTGCTGCACAGCCCGCGCCTCATCTTTCTGCTGCAGCGATGTTGTGCTCTGCTGCTGCCGCTGCTGTTGGTGGTCCAAGGCAGCTGCTAAGAACTGTGAGAGGTCCACGCCGCCCTCCCACGACTTGAAGCCTCCCTCGTAGACTCCAGCTATCAAATCGTTCGACTCAACCCGCTCGTCAGACAGCAGCGTGGCCGCCTGCGCGTTGCTGATCACACCCTGCACTCCAGGGATGCCACAGGACCAGTCACCACACCATTGAACGCGTATCTGCGGCTGTGGCAGAACAACTTTTCATACAAAAGTATTGCAATCCATCTGCATGCGTGCTTGCCTTGAACAGGGTCAGCTGTGGCGATATGAACACGATCTCTTGAGAGCCAGTGGGCCGCCCCTACTACAGCGGCAAGGGAGGCACGACGACAATGGCGGTGGCGGCGAGCGGTGGCGGCAACACGGAATGCTGAGACGGCGCACCTCGCTCGCAGCCACTTCCTCCGCAGCTGCAACCACTTGCGATGTTGCGGTTGCAGCAGCCGCCTCGCCTGCCCCAGCACCTCCATCCGTCGCAGCCTGAGCTGCTGGGTCAGCGAATCCAAACTTGAACATCGCACGGCGCGTGGAAAAACACGCAGCAAATCAAATGCATGTCACATGTGCAAGAATTTGCCCGCCAGGTTGTCGATGCCGTCGGCGGCACCATGTTACCCATCTGTTACCCAGTCCAAGGCCTAAAGAAGACAAATATAAAGTATAATACAAGGAATCATTGCATACTGGCGTACAGTACAGGATTGTGTTGATTGTCACGCCTTGTTCACCCCGACTGGCTCCTCCGGCACTGCTTTCAGCGGCTGCTCCACCCCCAAAAATGCGGATGCCCGCTTGCTCATGCCGCTGCTCAGGCGGCCACTGCTCAGAGCGTGCTGCAGCTCCAGGGAGTCCTGGCGGTGCATGCCATCACTGATGTCCACAGATAGAGCTGCAGGAGCAGCAGCGCATGGCAGGGAAGTTTGGCAGAGAAGCTGGCAAGACTGCAGCACGCGCATCACTATCCAATGCAGCGAGCCAACCAGCAGCAGCAACGTACTTCGCACAATGCCGGCGGAGAAGGAAAGAGCGCCACGCCCATCGGGCGCCAAGGCCAGCGCTTCTGGGTCCACAGTGGTGTGCTTCACCTGCAGTGGTTGATGCAACAGGCAGGCAGGAGTGGCGGCATTTGACGTCATCTCGGGCGCGAGGCAGCTGCATGTGCAGCTGCGCAGGTTGTGATGTTATGGAAAGAGCAGGAAAGTCTGTATCGCAAGCTTCTTTGCGGACACGCGGACTGTAAACACAAACAAGCCAGAAAGGAAAGCAGCAGGCAGCACCGACACACTACGCGCACGTTCTTGTAACGGAAGCGGCGGGCGACCCAGACATAGACAAAGCAGGTGAGGAGCATGAGCACGGCCATCATGATGAAGAAGTAATCCATGTGCCCATCTGCGGGAACAGGAGATAATGATTGGATTGCAGGATGTGAGGTAGAGGATCTCTTTGAGTGTGCTGATATCGTGTGCAGTAGCTGACTGTCTGCTTGAGTGTATGTGTAAGCATGGCACTGGCGCCGCACCGTTGACGTTGTCTGGCACCCAGGAGCCGTTGCTGATGTCTTGCACAATAATCACCAGCAAGGAAGCCAGGTAGCTGCCTGCAGCATGGCGGCAGCACAGCACCAGCAGCGTGCATCAACGGCGAAGAAGAGAGAAGCGAATGAAACGGGTGGCCAGTGTTGGGGGAGGCCTGCTTGATCAGGAATGCCTGCCGCTCACCCAGGGCTGTTGCGATGAGCTGGAGGGCTGAGCAGGTTGAGCGCATGGCGTCAGGCGCCTGCGAGTAGAAGAGCTCAAGGCTGCCAACCATGGCAAACACCTCGGAGCAGCCTGCAAGCACAGGAGGAAGCATCACATGGAGTTGCGGCATGCTGAAGAAAAGCATATGGCAGCAGTGCTGGCAGCAAGCGGCAGGCAGCCGTAGTTGACCGCCATGTCTGCAACATGACATGAGCAGCACTGTTGGGAACAGAAACGGGGAGCTTACCGATCAAGAAGTACTGTGGGATCTGCCACCACACGCTCATAGGCACCACCGGGGCACCCTGGGCAGTGGGGCTTTCATCTTGCAGCCCATTCCGGTCCACAACGCCCAGCCGAACCACCTCCACAACTGCAGTTGAAAGGGTTTGGACTCATCGCTGTGTAAGCAGACGGCTTGGAGCCTGCTGTCCCACCAGCAGGATCCAAGCAGGCATACGCTCCCTCACACAGGCGAGTGCCAGGAAGCCAAGCACGCCAAGCGGGCCATACCAAGCCCTACCCGCGGCAGCAACCATGGCCAGCACCGCTATCAGGTAGCCGATGCCGATGCGCACGAGCAGGGAGATGGGGCGGCCTTTTCGGGCAAAGTAGGGCTGGATCAGCAGGTCGTACAGCACCACCCAGAGGATGACCGATATGGAGTCTAACACTGCAAGGCGGAAAGGAAGAAAGGGGCAGGTGGAGTGGCGCTCTTGAGCAGGTGAAGCAGCAGCTAGGTGAAGCAGCAGCTAGAGTGATGCCGACTGTCGCTGGGAGCACACCTGGCCACATGGCCTACCAAAAGCCTGCTGCGCACACAGCATTCACAGCACAGCGCCCTGGAGCCAGACCCTGGGGCTGCCCAGCGCTCTGCCTGCCCACCTGAGACTGTGGCGGGCGCAACGGTGATGCTGCCCAGCGCCGTGTCCATTCCCTCTCCTTGCAGAATAAACAAGGTCGTCATCTACAATGTTGGGTTAGGCATGAGGCAGCAGTGGACAAAAAACAAAAATGTGGGTGATGTGGTGCAAAGCAAGCAAGATTGTGAGCCTGCTGCTGCTACTGCTGCTGCGGCGGCGGCGGCGACTGGGGATGAACCGGCTGGCAACCAGCTGGCCCGGCCGCTGTCTCTATTCCACAAGCCCTCTCGACCACACCTGGGCATACACCGCATTGTAGACGATGAGCGTCAGCATGATTGGCAGCAGCCTCACAACCGCCTTCAGCTCTTCCACCTCAGTCAGGGTCACAAGCCAGCGGTCAGGAGCGCCGGGTGCCTTGGTGCGGACACAGCTTTTTTCCAGCCACTTGCAGCTCGGTGTCCTGCAGGGGGCAGGGGATGTCAGGGCAAGGGCACGTATGTGCTGTTTCAGCTGAGGGCGCCATCAAAGCATTTTGTCAGGGCAGGCCGGTCAGCTGGACTCACCGCTCCAGCTTGACTTGTCCAGGCACAATGCTCATGTGTCCCTCAACCTCGTGCAGCTGCGCAGCATCCTCTGGAACCTGCGCCTTGCGATGTGCAATCGCACCGCAGAGGACCTTGGCCATGCGAGTGAAGGGTGAGCCGGCCGGCGGCATCCTCCTGCAGGCATATGCTTGCAGACCACTAAATTAAGCTTGAAGATGAAGCGAGAATATTGAGTGAGCGGCTCCCAGCAGCAAGGCCACCGGGCTGCGAGGGAGCAGTGCCTTTGGACAGGCAATGTTTCAAGCACCAGGGGTGCCCGTTGCTCTCCCACAGCTGATTGGCGGCAGGTGAAACGTGCCTGTACAGCTTCGAACCAGAAGTGAACACCACGATTGCGACAGCAAACGCGCAGGTGGGGATCAGGAACCCAGCAAACCAGTCCTTGGATTGGACGTTGACCACCACAGTGGCACTGCAAGGAAGGATCCGAGGCGTGCAGTGGCATGGACGATGGCACAAAAGGGTGAGAATGCAAGGCTAGAAGGCAGTAGAGCGGTGCTGAGGGCAGGCATCGGCACATCGCCAGGTCCTGCGCGGCTTGGATGATGCCACCTGGGCATTCCGCGGAGCGTTAAGCCCAGCCTTCACTTCACTCCCCAGCCCCAGAATCTCAGCCCCAGGAACCAAGCCCCACATTACACTCACGATATTATGGCGCCCAAATTGATGGCACCGTAGAACCTGCATGCATTTCTGGCTTGTGACAGGGGTGAGGCAGGAAGCAAGGCAGCCTGTGCTGACACGTCCAGCCACAAGCTGCTGACTACCAGGCAGCAGCGCGCACCAGTTGAAGAAGCGAGGGACGAGGCGGGCCTCGCCGGGCTTGTTCTCATCAAACTGGTCAGCTCCAAACTGTAGCCAAGGACGTGTAGGGCAGTCGTTGGCTACAGCACGCCTGAACGCAGGTGGCACAGCAGCGCACACTGGGCACTGAAGCATGTAGGGGCTGCTTGCAGGCGCACCGTGCTGACACAAGGCTTGATGCCACCGGTGCCGACGGCAATGAGATACATGAAGGCCTGCATGGTGTGGCAAGTGAGCAGTGGTAAGAGCAGCAAATGAGGCAAGGACAGCCAGCCAGCAGTTTTTAGTTATGAGGCATGCGCCACATGGCAGGCAATCGCCTTGCAAGCAGCTCCAGCGCACCCAGAAGAAGGCCAGCTGCCCGCTGGTTGCATCGGCCCCGGGGGCGGGGTGCAGGCTGTCGTCGCCTGCTGAGGCTGACAGCCCCGCCAGGCCCGAAACGTACCTGCAAAAACCCAAACATGTGCGTGATTCAAGAGTGCAAGGAAAAGGTTGAAGGGCTACTCTCAAAGCAATACAACATGAACCAAAGAACTCACAGAAGTGAGAAAATCAGGATGGTCCAATAGCGTCCCCAGTAGGCGTCGGCGAGAAAGGCTCCCAGAAGCGGGGTCAAGTAGCACGTGCCTTCATGTTGTGGGTGGGCAGCAAGGAGGAGGCCGCCGCCAGGATGTCATCTGCTACTGCGGCATTCACCCGAGCATGGCCGTACGTTGCTGGCACATCCCCACTCACCCGACCATGCGTTCACGGCGGAGGCTGCAGAGCTGTTGGACATTCCGAGGACGCCTGCAAGTGTAGGCGCAGAGCCCAGCAGGGGCCGGCACTGGTCACCGCCGCTCATGCACACACGACGAAGCACTGCGTTGCTACTCTGCCGAGGACACGGCCTGACGTTTCCTACCACCCAGCACACCCACCGGTGAGATAGGTGATGATGTTGGTAGCAATGCCGTAGTACGCCAGCCGCTCGCAAAACTCTGTGACTGCGCGCAAGGACGGCGGGAACGGGTGGCGGGAAGGGTTGGCAGCGGTCACGGAGCGGAGCGGGCTTGTTTGTGCGGCTCTTGCCGCTTACCCAAAATGAATGGGGCCCGCGTGACCATCGGACTGCGCAAGATGGAGAGCTCCTCGTCGTCATGGCTGCCCGTGCCCGCTTCCTCGTGGCACGCTGCTTTGCCGTCCTCCTTGGCTGCATCAGAGCTGCTGGACCTCGTATCAAGCTCGGAAGCAAAGGGACTGGCCGTCCGCGCGTCCTGCGCTTTCATAATGCTTTGTTCTAAGGAACAGACGTTCGAATTGTGTCGTGTAATACGCATGCACTCGTCGATTTTGAGCATTTTCAGACTTCTGCCAGGACGGCCAGCTGTCGCTGGCGCCAGGGTATCCCGGACAAGCAGTGCCCCAATGCCAGCATAGACTACATGACTGGATGACGCCTCGCCCTGTCCAACCAAACCGCTGATCCAATCTGTGGAGCAGTGATCAACCAAAAATCGACCTGCGAGCCCATCTTGCATGGTTGCTGAGCTTACAGGCAACACACAGCTAACAATTGGCCGCCATTGCATGCCGACCTCTTGCCGCAGCTTCCTCCTCGACCGCAGCCCGCTCCTCATCCTGCCGGTGCTGCGCCCTCCACTCCCGCCCCTCGCGCACGGTGGCTGCAGCGTCAGCAAATAACTCCCCAACAGGCGCATCCAGCTGCCTGCCGCTGCCGCTGCCGCCGCCATCGCCATCCCCGTCGCTGGTGCCCGCAAGACCTGCCCAGCGCCGGTAGTCGGCTGCCAGCAGGTTGAGGAAGTTGGGAAGGGTGGCGGCCAGCACCGTGCGGAGCAACAGGCTACCTGCAGGAAGCAGCAAAAAAAAACGAGTCAGCAGCCAGATAGACACTACAATGTCCGCAAAAAACGGAGGAGGGTTGATCGAGAAAGCAGGCTGCGACCTCATAACCCCATTCCAAGCAATCAGTACAACAGCAGCAACATAGCCACTCACCTGCATATCCAAGCAAGGCGCTAGGAACGACCTTCAGCGCCCGCGGAACCCTGACTGCCATCGTGACCTGCGTGCGACAGTGCAGCGAAGCCTGCCGTCCCTGCACCTGCTGCTGCTGCTGCTGCTGCCTGTGGATGCTGCCGGTGCCACTCATGGAGGCAGCATCCTGAATGTCTGCTTCGACAGCGAGGGCAAGGCGATCAATGCTACTGCTGGCTGCTGTGCCAGTCGCAGCAAGTGTGCCAGTTTCGCTATCCAGCTCAGCCACCGCCAGCTCAGCCACCGCCAGCTCAGCTGCTTCCAGCTCAGAGTCTGCATACTCCTCATCATCGTTTGAATCGTGGCTGATATACACGTGCTGCTCCGGAAACGGCGCACCGTCCACCGCTGCTGCAGCTGCCAGCGTGACAGCAGCGTCACCCTGCCGCACGCTAAGCTCGCCAGCGCCCTCGCCAACGCTGTCTACCCCTGCTGATCTGCTGCCAAAACTGTTGCTGCTGCTGCTGCTGTCGCTGCTGCCGTTGAGGTATGCGGTTGCGCCGCCGGCATCTCGAGGGGCTGCCGCCGCTGCTGCTGCTCCTGGAGCGGCGGCAGGCTGTCCTGCCTTGCCGGCAGCATCTGGGGGTGGCCAAGTCCTGCCCCGAGCAGCAGCAGCCCAGCGTCGCAGGCGGAACACCGGGCGGCCCGGCAGGTGGCTGGGCGGGCGGGGCAGGTGAGGTAGGCGGCGGCGCTGCTGCTGGCTGATTGCTGCACTAACATTGAGCTTGAAAGCCTGAGCAGGAGGGCATGCGCAGAGCAGGTCCAGAGGGTTGGTGGAAGCCCAAGCAGCTGCCCGACTCTCACACACCAAGGCCAGCCTGCCGGCAAAGTGCAGCCAGAGCAGCGGCCTAGTCGGTTCACAAATCCGCTTGCTCCCATCACGGGGCTCACCTCATCTATTTCAGGAGAGCCCAGTGCTGCCCGAGTGCCCACCAGCGTGACACGGCGCTGCTGCGGCTCCGGCAACACACTGAACAAAAGGCGACCAACAAGAGAATGCCATGGGAGTTAAGGGATACAGGTATGACGGGGGGCTGTGATAGCAGGGCCCCACAAGAGGTGCAGCATGCTGTGCAGCACTGTGCTGCAGCAGCACGATTGGCATCAGCAGCAGCAGCAACATAAGCAGCGTGAGAACCCGATAGGGCCAGACAACGTTCTACAGTACAGAAACTGCCAGTACCTACCTAATGAATATTTCGGGCTGCATGTCTACGTTCACTAGGTCTTGCAGCGGCAGGCTGAACTTGAACAGCCCACCCTCCTCCCTGCACAACCGCCAATGCCGACAAAAGGAGCAAGCCCCACAGGCAGGTCAGCAGCAACCCTCCATGTGGAGTCGAAATCAATCATGGCGCATGCAGTGGCGACAGTGGACTGCCCAAGCAGACGCGTGAGGCTGTGTGCTGTTGTGTTGCGGCCTGTGCAAGCCTTTAAGGTCCCAGCCAGGGGCAGCCAGCCCACCTTGAGATCCACTTTGGGTCCAGCAGGGAGTATTGGTCAATGGGCAAAGCGAGATAGTCCCGCAACTGCCTGCCGCTGCTATTGCCGCTGCTGCTACAGCTGCCGCCGCCGCTGCTGGCTGGATCGCTGCTGGCAGAGGATGCTACGGCAGTTGTGCGCAACGCCATGGGTTGGTCCACAGCGAGGCGACAGCTATACACCGCTCCAAACTGCACCCAGCGCAGCGGCGCTGGAGCCGCGCTGCTGGCACTGGCGTCGCTTGCTGACTCGCTAGTCGTGCGTCTGGCATCATCAGAGCCCCACTTGGCACGCTCACCGAGCGCAATAACGCGGTTGATCACCTGCGAAATGCGAATGCTGTTGGTGACGGCGGTCGGCGGCGGCGCCGGCGCCGCTTGGGCTCTCCCCAATTGAGCTTTCCACGCCCCTGCACGGTGCAGTAAAGCAGTATCTCACCTGGATTGCGCGATCAAGGCTGTCGAACGGGGAGTCTGGCCGCGCCGAGCAGACCACCCGCCGGTCTCGCCTCCACCCAAGTGCATTGCGCTGCGACACACGTGCAGTGCTGTGCGACACATGCACGTGCTGTGGCGGTCTCGCCGTGGAGCAGCCGAACATGGGAGTCACCGTCAGTGACAAAGTGCTTTGCCAAGTGACAATCAGCACGGGTGGGATCAGGTTGAATGTTGCAGGCTGCAGTCTGTTCCAGCCAGGCAGGAACTCTGTTCGGCATGCCCTGCGGGACGAGCGGCAATGGCGGCGGATGTCGGATTGCTGCTCATTGCGATCGGGAATGGCCCATTCGCTTCCCGCACACTCTCTCACATCCACACTATCAAATTATAATTGAATCTGGCTTTGAAGCCTCCAAAACGCGAATGGATGGGCGGCCTGCTGCCGGCACGCCCCAGACTGCCCAAGCCCACGGGGGATGGCAGCACGGGTCGCCGCCCCAGCCGCTAAAGCCTGCTGGGCCTCCAGCCCACCCGCCAACTCACCCGCCATCTTTGCCGCTATGGCCCGGCCTGCACTGGGGATTCCCCGCTGGGCCCATGCACCCTCAGCTGCCCATACGACCCATGATGATGATGCCCCCAATGGGATTGCCGCCGCCGCCACAGGGACGGACAGGCCCATCCAGCGGTTTTGAGCCGCCGGCGTATTTCCCTTCACCCATTGCCAACGACGGACATGCCATTGCGAGCCCCTCTTTTCTGCACTCTGCACCAGCTCCTGTAGTGCAACAAGGGCTGCCCAGAGATCCTTGGGGCGTTGGCAGCCAAGGTGCGTCCTACGATGTTGTTGGCCGGTGCACATGGGCAGCCCGTCACAGTCCCCTGCTGCTTCTTTGTGGCTGCCCACAGCTATTGCACGATCCGTCAGCCGACGCCGCCTGCTGCCACACGCATGTCCTTGTGCAGAAGAACCAGAATCATCAGCAGCAGCACCAGCAGCAGCAGTACCAGCAGCAGCTCAATCGGGACGAGCAGCAGCAGCAGCGCCAGGGCAACCAGCTGCAGCAGGACCAGCTGCAGGGATAGAAGCAGTAGCAGCTGCAGGTCTTGAGGGCCAGGGCCGGCTGCGGCTGCAGCCGCAGTACGAGGTGGGCAGGACGGCTCCTGCTGAGCTGCACTCCCAAGACATGCTGTACGCACGGGACGCCGCCCAGCACCGCCTGCAGCAGCTGTATCCACGGCTGCCCCGTGAGTCGGGGCCAATGCGGGGCTGTGGCATCAATGCTAGTCTGGTGGGAACTAGCATTGATGCCAGTCTGTTGCGACTGTGAGCAAGGACACAAGGGCATTTGCCCCACGCATCACATGCGTGAACCCTGCACCAGGCAGCTTAGGTGTCACAAGTTCTGCCGTTGCGCCTTCTTCCTGCAGCTTTAGTGCGGGCGTGGCTGATGCACCGCCTCATTGCATGGCTCACGCTCGTTGACAAAGGTGAGGGCTCCGGCAGTGTACGGAATCTGCACCAGCGGCGTCACGTTTCGATCAACACCCGCCGGTTGCCACAAGCAAATGCAACTGCCACAGCCAGTGCCTGCGGTATCTCTCCATGCACCCACCGCCTGGATTGCAGAAGCACGCGTTCGAATCAAAAGTAACATCGTGCTGCCCCTGGCGAGCGCCGTGGCTGCCTGCGACACCCTGGCCCTCGCTTCAACGCACGATGTGGTGGAGCAGACTGCCTCGCTGCTGGAAGACCTACGCCACCGCTTCATGGCTGGTGAAGACTTGCGCGACACAGTGGTGAGCACTTTGACTGCCTTGCTGCTGTCACCTCTGCACGTCTGCATGGTGCTGATCCTGCTGGGACGTCATCTCATGCTGCGTTCAAGATACCGGCCGCCCGCAACAGCTGCGCTGACCGCAGCCGCCGGCACGTGCTGCCCCTCTGTTCTGCCAGCGCATGCGTTGCCTGCTATGCTGGCACTTCGCTGTAAATGCTGTTCATCACATTTTACTGCCCTGCCACTCCGTCCTCGGTGTGTAGGCCCGTCATTTGGTGATTGACATCGGAACAAAGAGGCATTCCAAGTATGTTGCACAAGTTGCCACTGCAAAGGTGGCCGGAGCTGAAACGTTAGAAGCCCAGGTCATGCAGCTGGTGCTCGACCCCTCGCTGGCTGCTCTCAACACAAACCCAGCTAACGGCGGCGCCCAGCAGGCACAGGCACTGCCGCCGCCGCAGCAGCCCGCCCCCACTCGGGGCGCCCTCTCCCAGCCGCCTGAGCCGCTGCGACAGCTGTTTCTCGGCGGAGACGGCGGGAAGCTGCTGGAACAGCTACTAAGGCATGCCCTCACGAAGGATGCCTTGCCTGTAGCTGCTGCTCTGGCGCCGTGGCGACCTGATGAAGCCACCGTCTGCCAGCAACAGCAGCAGCAGCTGCCGCTGTCTGTGTCTCCTGATGTCGACTTTGGCACGGTGTGTGTGGCAAGCCTGGATGCAGAAGCGCTGCAGGCGTCGGCCGCCAGCGTTGCGGCCGGGCTGCCCCGCGGCGGCGGCAGGGCGCAGGCTGCAAGCGCTGGCAGTGTCTTGGACCTGCTGCACCTGAGTGCTGCGGCTGGTGGTGCTGGCGGATCAGGTCTGCGACATTTGGGCGGCGCCAGCGGCAGCAGTAATGCCAGCACAGGGGCCGCCATGCAGCCTGTATCAACTGCAGCCCCGGTGCTGCACTACCGGCAGATTGTGGTGGACAACAAGTCCGAGGCTGCTGCAGGCCCGCCTGGCGCGACAGACATCTGGCTTTTGGGAGGAATGGCAGCGCCCTCCTTTCCTCATACCTTCACGGTGCTTGATGATGCCTGCCTCTTCTGGCTAGATGGTGAGGCATCATCATCTGGTGCCTCCTCAACTTCCGCCCCGCCCCTGCCCCGCCAGCCTGCCAGCATTCAAGTCTCCTTGCTTTGCTGTCACCCTCAACAGCCTCTTGCAGGCTTCCAGTCCGCCCTGAGTTGATGTGTTTTGCGCGCCACTGCATTTGCTGCCTGCTGCAGGGCACCAAGCCGTGCGGCTGGCGCCCAAGCAGCAGCACACAATAACTGTGGCCCTCAGCTCTGCTGACTGCGCAGCTCGACAGCAGGAGAGCGGCATCATGCAGCAGCTGCTGCTGCTCATCTTTGCCGTGCCGCTCGGCAGCGCAGCGAGCCAGGCACTGGCAGCCATTCACGGTGTCGCCATGACAGATGTGTTCGGTGCAGCGGCAGGGGCGGGTGGGGGACCGGTACTGGCAGCTCAGGCTGGGCTGCAGGCTGCAGGTGCATTGGCTGGCAGCTACCGGCTGTTTGCCGTGGTGCGGCGTGTGACGGTAGCTCTGATTGACCGCCCCGCCGACCTGGCTGCACAGCTGCTCGACGTTGATGCCAAGCCCTTCATCTCAGGTGCGGCGCAAGTGGAGGATTCTAGTTTGTGTGCAGCGTGCTTTCTTCAGCACGCCAAAGGCCTGTTTTTGCTCACGCGCCGCAGGCTATCCCCTCACCGTCCTGCCCTGCGCCGTGCAGATCGCCTGAGGCGGTTGTTTGATGACTGGCCTTCTGCTAGCTGCCTGTCAGCGGTGCCTGCAGCGGTGGAGCAGCTGCTTGAAACAGGAGACTTTCATGAGTCGTATGCGCAGGTAGAGCTGCCCCCGTCCGCTTCACAGAAAGGCCTGGGGCTGGCGGCGGCTCTGGACACAGCTTTGAGCGGCCTGCTGGAAGCGCCCCTGCTGCTGAGGTACAGCCGGCTGCTGGTGCTGGAAGAGGAGGCGATGGAGCGGGACATCTGCCGCTACGATGCCTGGCACGTGCGGCTGCGGCTCGCCGTGTTTGCAGGCAGCACAAGCCGCTACCACCTGCTGAGCCTGACCCCACATGGCACAGGCAGCGGTACCGCAGACCAGCGGAGGGGTACCAGCGTGTACCGCGGTCCCGCTGTGGAGCTGTTGCAGCCGGGCGGGGTTGCAGGTGTTGGTGCAGGTGAGGATCAGGTGTGGCGGGGTTGGGCTTTGCTTGCCCGCAGCAGCCAAATAAAGCCAAGCCAAGCCTAGCCAAGCCAAGCCAGCTTTCAAGGCGTGGGTGCGGCTCAGAGTGCCTTTATCGCCTCCTCTTTATGCTCGATGCAGTTGCATGCCATCTAGTAGCCTGATCTTCATATCCAAACCTGCCAACCTGCGCCTGCCCTCGCACTGTACTTGCTCCTTCCCATGCGCTGCAGCGCCCTCAAGTGCACCGCTGTACGTCCTGGCTGTGCTGGATGTGCCAGGCCTGCCTGAGGGCCGGCCAGGGCTTCTCACGGGCGATGCAGTGTACCTGCGTACCGCACACCAGCCTCAGCGCGAGATCGTGGCCCTCGTGGCGGCGACCGAGGGCAGTTCATGCTTCCTGCTGATGCCTCTGCAATTCTGGCAGCTGTGTGATGTGGCTCCCCTGGTGCGCACCCCTCCGCCCATGCTCTCACAGAGCACCCTGCTGCATTCCCTGCGACATTTCCCTGCTACATCTCCAAATGGGAATCGTGCGTGATGAGTCGTAGGTGGTGGCCTGGGACGCTGGAGCTGCTGAGCTGCCAGCAGCGTCCACGCTGATGTGTGGTCAACTGGGTGTGCTTGTTGTGGTCCATGCAGGTGCCAATGCTGCGCACAGCCGAAGGCAGCTGCGGCGGCCCCGGCTTGTTGGACGGCCTGGTTCACGTGCGTTTTGGCTTCAACCGCGTGGCGCTGCGCAGCATGCAGCACGCAGTGGCCATCGCCGCTGGCAAACAGCAAGATCCACACACCTGCTGGGTGCCTTCACTGCTGACGCCGTTCCAGCCACGCGCTGCTGGCATGCGCAGCAGGGAGCAGGAGGTCGGGGACCAGGCGTTAAGGGCACGGCTGAAGCTGCTGCAGCCACAGGCAGACGAGGTGGCGGCAACTGCGGCGGCGCTGGCAGAGCGCGGCAAGCAGAAGCTGAATGCAGGTGTGGTTCTGCGTCAGGGGTGGCTGTATGAGGACCAAAAACATTTGTTGCTGGGGATCTGGGGTGGCGCGGCTTCACCAGGGGGACAGTGGCGGCCGTATGGAGACAACGTGGAGAGAACCTCCGTTTTTTCTCACATTCCATGAGATTCATGCTTGGGATGACATTTGCTTTGGCATGTTTGTGCTGCTTTGGTCGTGTGCAGAGCAGCGCCACACTGTGGCGGCAGTGCTGTGTGGAGCTGGGCGAGCCTTTCCATTTGCTCTCAACGGACCTCCAGGTAGAGCTGGGGCTGTTGTGAGTGCTGCGCCTGCTCCTACTTCCTCAGGGAGTGAGGATCTTTGCCTGCCTGCTCCGTTTGCGGCTGCTTTGTGTCGCACCTGTGTGACTGCCTGGGCGTTGAGCACATGTCCCACCCCATCACATGCGCGCGTCTCAAGTTTTGGTGACACACCCGCCACTGCAGGCACGGGCAAGACGGTCACACTCGTGGAGTGTGCCCTGCAGATCATGCAGGCGTATCCCCACGCCCGCCTGCTGCTGTGCGCCCCACAGGCAAGGCCCGCAGCTCGGTGTGCCTGGCTTGCTCCTGCACCTGTCCCCTGCACTGCCGCTGGCTGGAGCAACGTGTGCTGTATTGGCAGAGGTGCCGTTGCTGGTGCAGGTGCTGGTATCGGCAGCCACACATCATGGGATCCCCCGGGCAGCAATTCAAATTCAACATCAGTGTGCATTGCTGTGTGTGTGTTTGGCGGCATTGCAGAACTACTCGGCGGACCTCATGTGCAGCGCAATGGCGGCAGGCGGCATCAAGCAGGGGCAAATGCTGAGGCTGAACGACCCGCGCCGGCCGGTCTTCACGGTGCGTTTCGTTGCCCCTTGTTGACCCTTGCTGGCCGCGGCTTCTGAGGTCTTGTCATGCCAGGCAGCCGCACGTTACATCAGCCACGCCTGAACAACTTTCTCCAGCCAGCCTACCTTTGCTTCCTCCTCTCTACTTCTTTTTCTCACTGGCCGTCCGCTCTGCTAGCCTGCCCCACTTCTTTCTTGTTCTTTGCTTCATGTTGCATGCAGGTGAAAGACGATGTGCTACCCTTCTGCTGTTTTTCGGAGCACACCCGCATGTTCAGCCTGCCCGCGGAAGTGAGCACACCTCGCGTGATTGTGGCCACTTGCGGAGCGGCAGGTGAGGCCTGGCCCACCCCTGGGGCACTTGTGGCACCTTCCAGCCTCCTTCTCTTGCTGGTTGGCACGTACCTGCGAGACAACTTGCAAAGGTAGGTGCTCCAGCGTCCTGCCATCTCAAGCTTCACTTCTGACGTGTTATGCAGGGATGCTGCTGCAAGAGCCACACACCGCTGACCCTGTGAGCTTCACCCACGTGCTCATTGATGAGGCTGGCCAGGTGATCATTGCCTCCTGTTGCATTCCTTCTTTCTTTCTTCACTTTCTTCTTTTTGCGGCTCAGTGCCCATCTGAAAGGTCAAAACTCCGCACCTGCCCGCATGCTACTCAGCACAGCATGCCAGCCTTGAATGCGCATATGCTTGAAACAGCTGCGGTGTGCATGCCGCAGGCGCTGCTGCCCGAAGCGCTGATCCCGCTCTCGCTGCTGATGCCAGCAAGCAGCGCTGGTCAAGTCGGCGTCGCCGCCGCGGGTGTTGCCGCTGCCGAACACAAGGGATGGGGTGCTGTGCTGTGCGGCGACCCTCGGCAGTTAGGCCCGGTTGTCCGCTCTCATGTGAGCCTGCTTGCCTCCTGCTGCCGCCAAACCGCTGCCACTCATGCTGTGCATGCTGCGCACTGCTGGGCGTGCTGCGTACAAAATATCTCTTTCATCATTAACGCTGCCTGCTCTCTGTGTCGTGGTGTGTGTCTCTCATGAGCTGCAGGCAGCCGCTGCCGCAGGGCTGACCACCAGCCTGCTGGAAGTGTGTATTGGTCACCACAGCGCCTGTGCCTATGAAGTCATGCGCATGGTGAGCAGATGTTGATAGATAGTGCCCGCTCGGCTCTCGTTGTCTCACTCTTACTCTCTCTCCAGCTTGAACCAATTATGGTTGAAACCAACCAGCGCTGCTTCTGCTGAATGGCCTCGAGAAGTTGATGCGTGATTTTGTTCTCTGCCGTTGCACCTGCCTGCTGCCTGCTTGTCGCAGGGCCGAGTGCCGCCGACTGCCATGCTGGTGCGCAACTACCGGTCGCATGCACGGCTGCTGGAGCTCCCCAGCAAGCTATTTTACAAGAGCAGTCTGCAGGCAGCTGCAGACCCACAATCAGGTGCGTGCAGTTATGTGTCCATGCTTCCATGAAACGAAGAGCAAAGCGTAAACTACCTCATGTGATGGTGTGAACGGGTGTGCCATGTGGCGGCAATTTTCCTTGAGCGTGCATGCGTGTGTGTGTGCATATGCTTGCAGTGCTACCGCCCCGCTGGCAGGAGCTGCAAGTGGAGGCCGGCAGCCATGGCTGGCAGGGAGGCAGGGCAAGTGCAGGACAACTGCCCCACACTGCACACCAGACAGCTGGAGGCACAACGTCCGACCAGCATGCAGCTGTGCTTGGGGCATTTGGGCAATCACAGCAGCCGGCTATATCAGCCGAGGAAGCAAAAGCTGGCAAGACAGCTGAGCATGACGCACCAACAACTCCAGCAGAGGAGGACGAGGAAGAGGAGGTCGCGTTGGGGCCAGCCGATGCGGAGGTGGCAGGAGCTGCACCATGGGAGGGGCAGCAGGGCGAGCAGAACCTTGAGGAGGAGGAGCGTGAGGAGGACGCAGAGGTGGAGAATTGGGATGAGAAAGCAGGGCAGGATGCGGACTATGATGAGGAGGAGGATGATGATGATGAGGATGAGGAGGAGGAAGAGGAGGAGGACCATGTGACAGAGGAGGACACGGGAGCCAGCCTGCTGTTTTACGGCGTTCGTGGGCAGCAGATGCGGGAGGGCGATGCCCCCAGCTACTTCAACCCACTCGAGGTGATGCTCAACTGCTTGCCGATCTGTGATATGATCAGATGCTGCCACCCCTGCCAGCTGGCAGCTGCTACGGAAGGGTGGCTGGCCTGCCATGCTGCCGTGAGCTGATGGCTCCACCTGCTCTTTGGTGCATGCATGGTGCTGCCTTGCTTGGTGATGCTGGTTCGCGCTCTCTCTTCACCCCTCCTTCCCTGCCCAGGCTTCGTCGGTGGTGAGCCTTGTGAGCGGGCTGCTTGGCAGCGGCGCAGGGGTGCAGCCTGACGACATTGGAGTCATGGCGACTTATCGAAAGCAGGTTGGTTTGGTGTGGGGGGCTGTGGCGGGCGCATTGTGGGGATGTGCATCCGCAGTCAAAGGGCTTGCTGCTTGAAGTGTCCACCCAATCAGCGGCTGTGCTATCCTAGCCATACTATTTCACCTTACCCATCAGCACACACAGCTGGAACTCGACTGCCCACAGGGCTGCCGTTCACCTGCTGCTGCTATGTTTTTTCGTTTGCTCTACTCCCAACCCCCCACCCGCAGGTCCAGAAGATTCGTTTGCTGCTGCGTCAGCGGGGCCTGGGCTCGATTCGCGTGGGCACAGTGGACGACTATCAGGGCCAGGAGGAGCGAATCATCTTCATATCCACCACCCTCAGCAAGCCAGAGTCACTGCCCTCGGTAGCAACGGCACCACAGCCGCCAAGTGTACCCATGTCTGGTGCTGCCTTTGCTGCGAGCGATGCACATGAGTCTGGTGGCCAGGAGGCTGGCGCTGACCGCAACCTGGGCTTCTGGCGCAACCCAAAGCGGTTCAATGTGAGTCGTGAGCCATGAGGAGGTTGAGACAGGCTGGGCTGGGCATGGCCGGTGGAAGAGCAGCAGGGGCGCTCTTGCTGCTGCTGCTACTGCTGCGACTTGTCGTGGGTGTGCTGACACATCCTGCTTCTTTTTTCCTTGCTTTCATGCTTCTTCCCTAAGCAGGTGGCCATCACTCGGGCCAAAGCGCTCCTGGTCGTGGTGGGGCACCCTGCTGTTCTGCTCGAAGATAGCAGCTGGCGCGAACTGCTCAGGTCTGTTGGCCATCACCCAGCTAGCATTGGATAAGAGCTGTTCAGTCGACATTGCAGCTTGTTGAACGTGCGCCAGCCTCACACCTCACCATCGCCTTTTGTTTACTGTCATCATCCTGAGCCTCTTACGCTGAGGTGCCATATCATGCCTGATGCTGGATACTCTGTCCGGCACCGCAGGTACTGCTTTTCCAATGGAGCGTACCGCGGGGCAGGCTCCGACTCGCTGCGCCAACGGTTTCGTGTCGACGTGGGTGCCGCGGCCGGAGCGCTGCCAGACCTTCCAGCTGGCGATGAAGGTAAGCTGTGCACACGGCTGCTCAAGCTGCTCGCAATTCAAGGCTGGCATGAAGCGCTGCTGTGCTGCCGACGTGATTACGTCTCCAACCTGTCCATTTGTGCCTGCCCTGTGTGACTCAAATTGAGGCTGGAGCGCATGGTTATGGTCGCTGTCCCTTTTCCGCCAGACTGCGAGTTCTGTTTGTTAGACGATTTTCTGTCCCCCACCTGCCACCCGCCACGCCCTTCCTTTCCTCCCACAGGCGCACCTGCTGAGGCAGATGACTGGGAGTTGCAGCGCGCAATCAATCAGCTGGCTGAGCTGGCGCTGCTGGGGGGCGGCCACGCTGACCAGCTGTTCCCCGACAGCCTTGACGAGATGTATGCGGCGGCGCTGGATGAGGCGCCCTTCAGGGTCGTGCTCTGACGGCAGTTCGGCGCTCGAGAGATGCTGATCAAATGGCAGCTCAGGCGGCTGACACCTGCCGAAGGCAGCCTTTGTGCTGGGTGCAGACGCGCTTGCATCATTTGCAATTGCCTGGCCATTGCATTGTGCCCCTTTGCGCACTGCGTATGTGTCATCCTAACCACCCACTTCCACTTTAGCTCACGTTGTAGGTGCGGGCATCAGCCCTGCCGCATGTGCCCCCAAATCGGGTGCCATGCCGCTGCCCCTGCATCAGGTCCCTTGCGAGCGGCACCTTTCGGCAGGTTTCATGCTGGCTATTACTTACTGCAAGGGTCCAACTGTAAACAGTGCTCGGCTATCAAAAAGGAGAGGG
Source organism: Chlorella vulgaris (assembly GCA_023343905.1). NCBI lineage: Eukaryota > Viridiplantae > Chlorophyta > Trebouxiophyceae > Chlorellales > Chlorellaceae > Chlorella > Chlorella vulgaris. The sequence continues at coordinate 346,276 of SIDB01000011.1, read as the reverse complement.
GTACATGAGAGGCGACGGCGACGAGGTGCGCCAGGCATAGAGATCAATTTCGAGTGGTAGTGGGCAGCACCAACCAGCTACGCCAGCGAGGATATAAGCATATCCATGCAGCAAACGGAGAGCAGAGAGGCGAGCACAGCAAAGCTTCAAGAAAAGAAAAGCAAAAAAGAGGGAGGCCGGAAGGCAAGCAGGTGTAAATGCAAAGTTTAGCGGTGAGATAGCGCTGTATCGACAGTGCGCATTGCATAGTATCAGTGGCATTGCGTTGTGTGCGGCAGTCACACGCGCAGGATTTGTGTTTTTGTGCCGAAGCAGATTGCCACCCAGTCAGGCTGCGCGGAGCTCCACTGCAACTGGTTCACCTCCCCTCCAGCATTGTATGCCAGAATGGGGTCCAAGCTGCTGCCCACCGATGCAGGCGCAGCCCCCTCCGGTTGCTGCCCCAGCATCCCCAAGTCCCAGATCAGCGCATGGCTGTCATCACCCGCTGAGCACAGGTGACCGGCACTGTGAGGTGCCCAGCAGATGGCATTGACGTTGGCAGAGTGCCGCTGCAGCTCTGCCACTGGCAAGGTTGGGTACCGGATGTCAAGCACAGTCACTTTGGGGGAATCCATGGCAAGCACTGCAGCGGTAGGCAGGCGAGCAGCGAACAGCACAGCAAGCAGTCAGAGAGAACAAGAGACAGCATCAACAGCCGGCTGGCCTAGCCATGCCAGCTGCTGTTGCCGGACCAGCAGGCCCAAGCTTGTGCGCATGCTGAAGGCTAGCCATGCGCAAGGGCTCCTGCTACACGGCACAAAGCTCGACAGTCGCTGTGCTGCTGTGCTGCACAGCCGTGCTGCTCCCTTGTGCAGGTCATGTACTGCTGTGAACTGCCCACCTGCAATGTACCGCGGGTCCTGCTTGTTCCAAGTCAGCCGTAGGAGCGGGGTGTCAGGCTGCGGAGACTCGTAAATGATGGTGGAGTGCTCCTTGTCCCTGCATTGGGCCGGTGACAGAGCGGCCATGGTGAAAGGTGCAAGTGTGTGTTGTTGGAAGGAGTAGCGGGCAGCCAGCCATGGCTGCCGAGTGGATGGATGACGCATAAAGGACAGGATGGTGGCCCAGGCAAACTGCACACATGCACAGAAAGCAGCCGCAGACACATGCACACATGCAACACACGCAGGAAGGGAGAGGCAGTCTACCCAGGAATGGTTTCTGTGCCCGGTCAGCTCCCGCACCAAAGCGGCGGCCCCACCTGAGGTCAAACACGCGGACAGATCCATCCGCCGACACCGAAGCGAAGATGCCCACACCGCCCCAAGCAATATCATACACCTGCAGGCAGGAAGGCAGGGCAGGCAGGGAGGCGCGGCAGCCGGCCCTCACATCCAGCCAATGCGCTGTCACAATTGCTTGGCCTTCACAGTCCGGATTCAGCAGCTGCACCGCTCGCCATGTGCAGCCGCACACCCATTGCTTTCTTCTCCTCATCCACTACAGAAGCCGCTGGCGCTCACCTCCTTGTCGTGTGCTATGAGTTGCGTGTCGACCAGGCCGCGCTCCACATCCCACACAGTGCAGGTGGTGTCAATGGAGGCGGTGGCCAGGCGGCGAGGATCCAACTCGTTCCAATCAAACGAGGTCAGCGGCGCCGCAAACTCGCCGCCCTTGTTCTGCGGCAGCACACCAGCACGGGCCATTGGCACACAAGACAATCTCATGAGAACGGACTCGCATGCTTGGAGCCGTGAGCAGGCAGCGCTGAGCCGCAGGTGGCACCACAGCCCTGCTGCACCTCCAGCGCTCCTGTGTGGCAGCTGCTTACTGCCACATCAGACATGCTACTTGCTACCGGCGATGCGGCACTCACATTGTTCAACAGCTTCTCCAGCCGCACACCCTGCTGCGCAGAGCCGTCGTCCACAACCCGCCACAGGCGCAGGAAGTCGCCACTGGTGGCCAGCAGATCTGGGCGGGTGCCGGCCTGTGGATCATGAACCCGTCAAGTGTTTGGTTACGCAGGTGTGTGTGTGTGTGTGTGTGTGTGTGTGTGTGTGTGTGTGTGTGTGTGTGTGTGTGTGTGTGTGTGTGTGTGTGTGTGTGTGTGTGTGTGTGTGTGTGTGTGTGTGTTGTGTGTGTGTGTGTGTGTGTGTGTGTGTGTGTGTGTGTGTGTGTGTAAGTGTGCATGATGTAGGTCAAGCTACAGGTGACTGAGTGCGTGTGTGAGTGTATTCACCCGGGCAGCATGGGACAGAGGAACATTGGCAGCGTGGCCGTCAGCTGCCCGGCTTGTGACGCACCTTGTCAGGAATGAAAGCAACCTTGGTAGGGGGGTAGGGGTGCTGGAAGGTCAGCGCTGGATTGCACCGAACCACACCCGCCTGCTCGTCAACTGCACGTGAGACAAGGGGACGTCAGTTGTGGAGCTGTATAAATCTCGGTGCATAGCCACCAAGGAACAGTTGCGCAGCCGAGCCTTTCACTCCCAAGAAGGGAGTGATGAACAGCAGCTGGGTGCTCACGCTGGATGATCTCGACCTTGTTGGCATAGTCGTCAATGAAGCTGCCCACGGCCAAGCGAAAGGGCTTGTCAGGGCGCGACTGCAGCACAGAAACCGGCGTCGACAAACAAAGTGCGTAACACCGGCAGCGGTGGCAGTGGCGGCGGAGCTGTCTGTGCTTGGTGCGTGATCATGCTGCGTTTGTGCATTTTCTAGCTGCGTTTGAGCATCACTGACGGCCTGCGCGACAGGCCGCGACTACTTCGCACAAGCTCACCGAGAACCCGCAGGCGTAAACGCTCGACGACCCTGTGTAGGTGTAGATCTCGGCTCGCCCCTCCCCTGCCTGCTGCTCCTGCATACCGCCAAGGGTGCCGCGATTGCCGGCGCAGTGCCGGAAGGCTGTGCGCTAACTGTAGGAAGGACTGGATGCTGGACAGTAGGTGGTGAGTGTGCACACAGCGCTTTTGATTGTGCCTGGCCATGATGATTTCGGCGCCGCTCCCGCCTGTCGGTAAAGCGGCATCATTTCAGCAGGCTGAGGGGCTGTGCTTGCAGGGTATGTGCGTCAACGCAAGCTGAAGTCGGTCGACCAGCAGCAATGCAAGGGTGATCGAGGCGCTTCTTGTTGCCGGTCAGTTGCGGTGACGGTTTGACGGCGAGCGATGGCGATGGCACTAATTGGGCACATGCGCGCTTTTGTTGCCTCCAGAGATAGGCTACTGTCAACGATTCACATCTTACAGTGACCAGCTGTGCATTGACTCGCAGCACACAGCATTTTTGCCACCACTTTTGCGACCATCGGTCACTCGCTTCGTTGCATCGAGACCCGCATCAGGCCATCCCCGGCTTCGCAGACACACAGGTGGGCGTTGGCCCGCGCCATCCGCCTGCTGGCTCGCAGAGCCTAGCTTGCCTTGCCGCCGCCCTGCCAGCCATCGTGCATGGTGTGTGGTTCTTTTATACGCGCCGCCGACACGAGCCGCTGGCTGCCTCCTCCCTATCGCAGGAAGTATGCAGTCCCTCACCGTTCAGAGGCCGTTGCGGCCACCGCCAGCCGCACCGCACATCGCAGCACTGCCAGCCGTGCGGCCGTGGTGCGAGCCGCCGCGTCGGAGCAGCAGGCGGCGCCTCACCGTGTCGGGCGGCGCAGCCTGGCCGGCCTGCTGGCTGCGGTCCCAGTGCTGCTGCCTGCCAGCCGCGCTCTGGCCCTCATCCCTGATGAGGATGATGAGGAGCTGGTGGAGAAGGCACGTGCCAACCCCGCAGCACGCCTGGCTGAAGAGCGCACCACACAGCAGGCCTTTGCACGCACCTCGGGAGAGCTTGGTGCGTGGCTGCATGTGCGCTGCTGTGTTGGCACCAACCACAGCACATCCAGCCTTTCAATGCCGCTAGTGGACAGCTGACGCAGCGTCCGCGACTGCCGGCTAGCTGCAGAGGGTGCACAGCCTTCCTGCACCTGCACTGCTGCGGACGCCATCACACCTCATGACACCGTCACGTTGCACCGGTGTTACACACACTGCGAACCTCACCGGCTTGATTCCTCTCTTTGCCTGCAGACCGTGTGCTGGAGCAGGAGCTGATCCCCGTGCAGCGGGTGATCAACAGCCTGGCCTGCGGCGGGGCAGCCCTTGAGTCGGGCGATGTCAAGGCTGCCGCCTCTGCCCTGGGGTAGGTTGCCGCTGCTGCTTGCTCCGCTCCCCCCCCCTCCCTGTCCTGAATGCTGCACCCTGCCCCTCAATGCGTGGCACTGCGTAATGGCTCACTCGCAAAGCAAGATGGGGACGATACGAACAAACAGTGCAGGGCTGTGCGCGACTGGTGGTTTGAACCCTTCCCATCTCGTCCTGCCCTTCCTCTGCCCTTGCAGTGGCGGCTGGGTGCGTGATTTTGAGGCTGCAACCTCCAGGCTGTCATACAACGATGCAGCCAAGAGCTCTGGTGCGTGTGCAGTCCTGCCTTGAGACTTTCAACGGCTGGCAGGCTGGTTGCCTGCAAACTTCAGCGGTTGCCACCCAAAATTGGGAACTGTATTGCCGCCGATCACCTGCTGCGTCTCACGTCTGTTTTGCCTTTACATTCTTGCCCCGCAGCCGCTACGGTGCTGTCCAGCCTGTCAGCGCTGGAGGCATCAGCGGGGAGCGGGTCGGCTGCTGATGCGAAGCGCGGCTTTGTCTCCATTGTTGCCTCCTTCAAGGCTTGGGTTGCTGCTGCCAATATTGCGGAGGACCTGACGGTCTGTGAGCTTGCAACAGCTGATTTTTCTTGCTTTCTTGTATCCCCACTGCACCTGGAGGGGCTGCAAGGAGTGCGTCACTATCCGACACAGCCTGCAGCTTTTAGCATGTTGCACACATCAACATTGAGAGGCACATTTTTGCAACTCGTGGATTGCCTTATTGTTTGCTGCTGTGCTCTTTTGTTTGCAACAGCACTGGGTAGAGGATGGATGGCCACAGAGGGAATGTCCAGCAAACACCACGCCGTGGGCTGACCTGTGTGCTGGCCTCACCCATACGGCCCAGCCACACCTGCAGTGCACCCGCGTGGTTGCTTCCAGCCTGCTACAACATTACAAGGGGGTGTTTTTTTTCTGAATGATTTTAGGGGCGGATGCGAGCCATGATGTGCAACAAGCAACGCCGCAGATGTGTCACGGCGGTCAAGGGTAGCATGAGAGGTACAGGGTGAAAACTTGTGTGCGGCAGTGCCGGCGCAGTAACGAGGTCTAGGGTATGACAGAGCATCATAAAAGCAGCAGCAATATGTGCTAAGAGGATTGATTGACCAAAAGTAACAAGCGTGCGTTGTGAGGCTTCAAAACGTTCGCAGCCTCAATTGGAGAGCGTGCTGCAGGGAGGAACGACGGCTTGTGCTTTGCAATTTGCAGAAGCTGTCACATCTCCTTGCCATGCTGTGCACAGATGTTGGGTGAGCAAGCCCGCCATGTAGTGGCAGAGGGAGCCCAGGGCTTCGGAGACACAGGCAGCCAGCTGGAAGCCAGCCATGAGGCCACATCACAGTGGACACAGCGGAGGCGCCACCACACGTTCGCTGGGCTGCGCCGTGCTGGACAGGTGGGCGGCGCAGTCAAGGCACAACGCGTCGCCGCAGGGTGTGGCGCCTGATGTGCCTCGGCGCTGCTCACTAGCCAGGGCTGGTAGGCTTGCAGACTGTGACAGCCTGCTTACCAGTAGCGCGCATGCAAAGTGGCGGCTCGTGTGGCTTTGGACTCAGTTCCGCTAGGTGCTTTCTGGCTCCCGCTTTGCCTTTCATTCGTGTGTGCTTCCCCCTTCCTTTCGGTTCTACCTCTGACTCTCTGCAACACAGCATGTGCTGTCTGTCATGACACATCCATCCCACCCAGCACCTTAAAGCACCATTGAGCAACAATGGGTTGGCACGCAGCAAGGTTGGCACACCCAGGCGCTGCGCCTGCTGGGATCCCAGCAAGGGCCAAGCGGCAGCGGGGAGGTTGAGGTGGTTGGGATGAGGGAAGCAAGGCAGCTGTGGGGAGGGCGAGCGTGCATATAAGGCTCCCCCTTACCTCCGCCTGCCCCCGAGCCGCGTCGACAAGTACAGAAGTCTTGGCATAATATCGGAGGCATCCCGATACCGCGTGAAAGTGCACGCTTGCACAGGATGTGCTAGGCTATCTCACTGTCCTTTACTCCGGCCATCGCCTTGGATTTGCGGCCTCGTAAGGTGATCAAGAAAGCCACACAGCTCCTCCAACCGCTGCCCGCGTAACGCCTTGAGCCACACACATGCCTTTGATTCACCACATCGCCGTTCATCCCGTCATGCATGCAACCCATTAGACACGTGCAGCGCTTGGAATGTGTCGGACTTGGGGATGCGCTGGCACAAAAACTGTTACACACGTTCTCATCAATGGTGAACGGGTCCTCGAGGGCGGTACACAGCCGACAAAAGAAGAGTACAAACCACCGCGAGGGAGAGAGAGAGGGTACAAGAGATGTCGAGGTGGGTGAGGTGAGAGTCAGGACTGCGTTATCAGAGGCGCCACGCTGCTGCTGACAGTTAGTCAGGCTGGGCTTGGCTTGCTTTGAATTTGATGCGGTGAATGCAGCGGCCGCATTGGTGCCGGCCACTTGTGCATGTGTTTAAGACGGCCCGCGAGAAATGCCTGCAGTGTAAGGTAGCAAGATAATGAATGAGAGGCGGGTAGGCCACAGCGCGTGTGTGCTACGGCTGACGGGTGCCGACAGCTGAGTGCAGGGCAAGTAGAGCTTGCGGCGTCAACCGGGGCGAGGCGGCTGAGGATGCCAACGCACGCAGGCAGGGGTCACGTTCAGGCGGAACTCGCCTCATTGCTCAGTTCCTTCGGCGCAGGGAGGTTGGCGAACTTGGCGCGAATGAGCTCTGCCTGCCGCACCGTCACGTCATCCTGGCCGACGCCAGGAGCTTCCATAGCCTTTCGACGCGTTTGGCCTTTGAGGTTTGAGGCTCGGCTGCGCAAGGGCCTTTTACGACCGGCTGCAGCAGAGGAAGGTAGGACCCTGTGCAGCAGAGCAAGAGAAGACCGTGATTGTACCGTACCCTCGACAGTAAATATACAGCAGTAGACGCTGGCTCCCGGCTGTCGCCAAAACAAACAAACAAAAGGCAGAAGCAACTAGAATCTCCCGCCTCTCCGCCGTTCCCGTCTCCGTCTCCCGCCTCTCCGCCGCTTCATAGCAAAACCATCGCGGGCTATGCTTTCCCAACATCTCACTTGCTGCCCCGCTGCCCTCCTGCCGTTTCTGGGACGTGTTGTGACCGGCGCGGCGCGCACCATGCGCTTTGGGCGCGTTCTGAGCAGGGAATGCATGGACGTCTGCGTTTGTGTCTGGCCGGGAGCCATGCAGGGGAGGCTGCGGAGGACGGAGCTGCAGATGCAAGCCTGCCATGACAGTGTGGGCCCCTGGATGTCACAGCCAGGAAGCGAGTGCCAACTGCATTGCCGTGGCGATAGCACCCTCATGTGCTGGGCCAGCTACCCCGGACAAGCTCTCGTTCTAACCTCCAGCTATCGCACTTGCTTGCTTCTTCTACCTGTTAGGGCCTGCCCATGCACCCTCCTTGCAGTGTGTGAGAACACCTGGAGCTGGGCAGGGCCCTGTAGCGCTCTCCTGGCCTGCCTCTAGTGAGTGAACGCGCCCGGCTGCCTTTCACTCTGCCCAGCCCTTATGCCCTGTCACCGCCCCTCGACAGCTCTGCTTTCAGACGCTCGGCTCTTCGCTCTCATCCTCCTGATGGAGGCCTTTCCCACAGCTACACTGCTGGCTGTCGTGCTTCAGGCAGGGCCGTGATGGCTCTCACATGGGCCTAGCTGGATCATGCGCCGCTGCCGGCTGCAGCAAGTGCTGACTCTGGTGGGCTGCCGCACAGATGCTGCTGTGAATGATCTCCCACTGTCGTTTGCAGCCGCACTGACGACTTGGCAGCCCCCTGCTTGGTGCATACGCAGGAAGCAGGATGTCCGCTTGAGGCAGCGGTTATGGTGGCACAGCTGTGCCTGCAGCTCATGAGCATATCATCTGCAGAACAGTGAGCAAGCGGCCTGCTCGGGATTTGCTGCAGTGCACCTGTTGCCAGGCTAGCGAGCAGTAGGCTCCCCGCACTTTTGCTGGCAGCTCTCCGCTGCCTCCTCTTTGCGCGGAAGGCGCCTTGTGGGCCACAAACTGTCTGTCTCTCAGGACCCAAAAATGCTGCTGCTGCCACCAATGTTGGCGAGACCAGTACACAGAGGTGTATGAGCTGCACCAGGAGCTGCTGCTGTGCGCAATCGCCTTCCTGCCACATGCAAGCAGGAAACACACCAGCAGCTGGCTTGTCAGCCCCTGCCCAGCCACGCATCTCTCCACCGTGTCCATCCACGCCAGTGAGCACAGTGAGTTGCGCTGCAGCGGTGCAGCATTTGCCATTGGACCGTGGCGTCCTGACCGCCCATGAGCCGTATGCCTGTTGCCCTCCTTTCCTTGCAGGGTTGCCAGCTCACTGCGCCAGTGATGACCATCTCTCATTGTGCAACTAGAGGAGTGGAAGACGGTAAGCACGTGGCAGCGTTGATGGGCGTAGAATAGGTGGCAGGGCGGCTGCTTGCCTTCGAGTTGCTGCCCATGCACTTGCCAACAAAATTGCTGCAGCATCTGTGGGTTGACGGTGTCTGCATGCGCTGCCACCCAATTCCCTGGCTGGCGCAGCAGTGCCAGGATCTGTGCAGCAAGTGGTGGCGCCAGCAGAGGGCCCTCGCCACTCAGCAACCCAAGCGACTCAACTTCGAACAAATAGGCACGCTGCTGCTGGTGAGCAGCAGCCAGGTGCCGGCATCCTGCCTGCTGCTTGTGGCAGCTGCCCTGATTGCTCTGTTGTTGCGCTATGTCGGAACACATTGCTGAAACCGACACTGTGGCTGAGCTGAGGCTGCGGCTTCAGCTGCGGCCGCGGCTGAATACAGCCTTGCCATGGAGCTGCCGCCTGGCAGCGAACCAGGAGGATCTCCATCAGGGCCTGTGGCACAGCAGCTGGCGGCGGCACGGCTGGTGGAGCAGGTGCGTGGAAATCTCAGCTGTAAGCCAAAGCTGTGTGGTTGGCGCGAGACGTTCAACTAAGCTGGGTGCTGTCTGCAGCAGTTGGGTGCTGGGTCGAATCGGAAATGTTGGACACTACGCTGTGCAATTTGAGTGCCTTCGTCTTGCCTGCCGCATGACTTGCAGACCAGGTGGGGCTGGACAGCCATGTCAGCTGAACGACAATGGAGGGCGCAGATAAGGCCTACCAGTTCCGAGAGGTTGATCGCCTCGCTGGCGGCGGTGTTTGATTGCGCCGCTGCACAGCATCGCCCTGCACTTACTCGTCATACGTCTGAACGTCGTTTGCGATCCGCATTCCCGGGGCCGCTTCCCCCCGGCCCGTTGCACCAAGTTTTCGATGGCTGCACAGCGAGGAGCGATCGAGCACGTGAACGACGGCTTCAAGGCAAGTGGGAGTCTTGAATGCATCCCCGCGCTTGTCAGCGAACGCCGGCGCGGTGTATCTGTCGGCAGCAGCCCGCCGCTCCGCTTTGCAGCGTCCATCGCCCGCCGCTTCAGGTTGTGTTCCCCCACGGTGGCCAGCAGTATGAGATCGAGCCACTCGTCTCGACTGAAGAAGCAGGCCTGGTGTGCGACCTGTTGACTCGTGAGTGAGCTGTTGTGCTTCGCCGGTGCAATGCTCGGCCTCTGCTTGCAAACTGTTCGGCGTGCTTTGCTCCTGATGAAGCAAGCACCTGATGGGTGCTTGCCTCACCGCTTGCAGTCATGGGGGTCGTTTATGAGCAGCTGGACACGGAGCCCTCGCAGCTGCAAAGCCAGCACCTGGCGTCATTAACAGCTGGAGAGCTCAGGTTGGTTGGCTGGTGCGGCTTGGCGTTGATTGCATCAGTGCTGCGGGGGCTCGCTCATCAAACCAACTCAAGTGTGACACTGTGATGCAGTGCTGTGCTGCACAAGCTGCGCGGCAGCGACCTGAGCAGCATGGGCTTTGCTGAGTTGGTAGAACAGCTGCAGGCCTGCTCTACCGGATCCGCCATGTTTTCTGGTGTGCCAGGTCAGTCCCAGCAGCAGCACACTGTGCTGCGTGGTTCACTGTGATGTGAAACAGCATCCTATGTCACTCTGAAATGATGCGTTTTCCATGGATTTTGCAGGAGCATCTGCTGGTGCGTGCCTGCTGCATGGGGCTGCATTTTGGGGGCAAACCAGCATTGCCCGGATGGTGCTGCTGACAGACCCGGAGGCAGCCAGCACAGCTGACGATGCAGGCCGCCTTCCGTTGCATTGGGCAGCGCTGTTTGGCAACAGAGCCATCTGTCAGCTGTTGCTGGACCAAGCACCGCAAACGGCCACAGCTGTTTGTCATGGAGGCTCCACTCCGCTGCACTTGGCAGCGCTTGAGGGCTACACAGATGTGTGCGAGCTGCTGCTGGACAGAACACCGGATGCTGTCGAATCAAGAGATGGAGACGGCTGGCTGCCATTGCATTGTGCAGCACAGCAGGGCGCTTATACCACCTGTGAGCTGCTGCTGGACAAACGACTGGAGGCTTGTCTTTGGGGCAATGATGGGGGCTTTCTTCCGTTGCACTTAGCTGCACGCGAAGGCCACACAGCAATTTGTGAGCTACTGTTGGTCAAAAAACCGCAGGCAGCCACAACAGCTAGCACGCAGGGACGCTTGCTGCCGCTGCATTGTGCAGCAGAGCAGGGCTACTTAGATGTGTGCTGGCGGCTGCTGGACACCGCATCGGAAGCAGCCACGTCAGCTGATGCTGATGATTGCATCCCGTTGCACGTCGCAGCACTCGAGGGCCACATGGACGTGTGCCAGCTGCTGCTGGAGTACGCACCGACAGCAGTCACTTCAGCTGATGCTGATGACTGCCTCCCATTGCACTTTGCAGCGCTCGGGGGCCACACAGATGTGTGCCGGCTGCTGCTGGCTCGAGCTTCGTGGGCCATTACAGCTGCGGCAGGAAACGGCTGGATTCCGCTGCATTGTGCAGCAGATCAGGGTCACAAAGCTACTTGTGAGCTGCTGATGGACCGAGCACCAGCGACAGTCATGACACCTAGCATCGCAAACTCCCTACCACTGCATCGAGCAGCGCAGCAGGGTCACGCAGATGTCTGCAAAGTGCTGCTGGATCAAGCTGGGGAGGCAGCCGTGGAACCTGACATTGCTGGCTGCCTCCCGCTGCACTTGGCAGCACTGGGTGGACATGCTGCAGTATGCCAGCTACTGTTGGAACACGCACAGCAGACAGCCATGACACCTGACAACGAAGGCGTCCTTCCGCTGCACTTTGCAGCGCAGCAGGGTCACAAATATGTGTGCGAAGTTTTGCTGGACGGAGATCTGCAGGCAGCCAGTGCTGCAGATGAGGACGGCTGGCTTCCCCTGCATTGGGCAGCGCGGTTCGGCCACACAGATACCTGTTGCCTGCTGTTGAGCAAAGCACCGGACACGGCCACAGCTCCTTGCCATGCAGGCTGGCTTCCGCTGCACCTGGCAGCGTGGCACAACTGCCCAGATGCTTGTCAGTTTTTGCTGGATTGGGCACCGCAGGCAGCCATGGCGGCTGACTTCCAAGACTGTCGTCCGTTGCACTTGGCAGCAGAGTGTGGTCACACTGATGTGTGCCAAGTGCTGCTGGCAAAGGCACCACAGATGGCCTATCTTGGGCACGATGTGCGCAAGCTTCCGTTACACTTGGCGGCATGGCGAGGCCACGCCACTACCTGCCAGCTGTTGGTGGCCCAAGCACCTGACACAGCAACAATGCGCAATGCGAGCGGTGCAACGCCACTGCAGCTCACTCTTTGTTTGGCGCAAGGGGGCCCGCATTTGGATGCAGCACGCTGCCTTCTTGCAGCCGGCCCAGCACCTGCCGTGGTGGCAGCGCTTTTGGCGGCAGGTCCGGCAGCAGTCTCCCTTTTCGCCGACTTTGTTGCTGTGCGGCTGCCAGTGACCAGCGGGGTCTGGGCGACGGTGCCTGCTCCTTGCCCTGCCATTGGGGCAGCGCTGCCTGCTGCCCTGGCGTACTCGGTAGAGCAGGCGCAGCAGCTAGTGCGGCACCTGCCTACAGCTGACGCCCAGCGGCTGCGCACTGCTGCGCTGACGCTGTATCGTGCGCACAAGCAGCTGGATATGTGCCTGCCCACTGCCATTGCGTGGGTCATTCTGGCTTTGTCCTGTGTCGATTGATGGCCTGGAGGTTTTCTTATGTCTTGCAACTGCGTCTCGAGTGTCAAACAAAACATCAGCAGGCAAAACAAAAAACTTCTAGCACACAAGATGAGCACAGAAGACAACGCACTTGACAAAGTCCAACAGCGTGTGCTGCGCCGTGCTTGCGGGCCTTGTTCCTTGTACATGCTGCAAGTGATGGTGTGAAATGCAGCGACGGCACAGGCGAGCAGAGCACAACAAAGGCGTGGATTGGGCTGAGCAAGACAGTGGGAACAATGGGAGCAAGGAGTGCCGCGTCTAGCATACGCACACCTGCGTCGCATGCACCACAGCCAGTGCTCACCAGCCAGCGCCACCCCGGCATCTCAGGCCGGCCTGCACCCCTCCTTCTACGCTCTGGCTGCTGCCGACGTTGGTGCTTGATGCCGCCCTAGCATCAATCAGTGACGTATACAGCCCAAGTGAGCCGGCGCAGAAGCCATCTCGCTGCACCATCCAGGCCGGGCGCGCCTCGTCTACCTGTGTGCCTTAGCTTCCATCGAACATCTTTCCGGTCAGCATGCCTTGCAGTGAAAGGCAGGCATTGCCAGGCGTTGGACGAGTGTGAGCCCGCAAGCGCAGTGTCCGCAAATGACACAGGAAGGCCAGGCCTGCATGTATTGCAAGTGGCTTTGCTGCTTTGCTAACGCACGGACCGTACACACAAACAACAAGCCGGGGCAGGGACACACCTAGTGCCAGCGGAAAGTAGGCAATGAGTGTCACTCCCAGGTCATCACATGCAGCTGTGACAGACGCCTCTCTGGGCCACGACTGCAGGCAAAGTGCAGGTGCGGCAGCGAGCAGGGCTGGCAACCCAGAGTCAAAACCCGGAGCGAGCAGATGGCACCGTGGTATGTTGTTGAGCAGCAGGACCAGCAGATGCAGCAGTCACCTCGACTCCGCACCTGAGGAGAAAATATTGCACTTGTACCACAGCCAGCGGTACGTCCTCTTTCTGCAGGAACACCCTATCTTGGCCAGCTGCTGAGGGCCATAGTTGCTCAAACCCAAAGGAGGCACCAAGCCCTGCAGCACGTGTGTGTGTGTGCGTGCGTGCGTGCGTGCGTGCGTGCGTGCGTGCGTGCGTGCGTGCGTGCGTGCGTGCGTGCGTGTGTGTGTGTGTGTGTGTGTGTGTGTGATGTGGGTCAAGGCTACAGGTGAATGAGTGCGTATGTAGGTATATGCCGGGCAGCATGGGACAGAGGAACATTGGCAGCGTGGCAGTCAAGGCTGCCACAGTGGCTGGCAGCCACACTCAAGTGGCTGCCCGGCTTGTGACGCACCTTGTCAGGAATGAAAGCAACCTTGGTGGGGGGGTAGGGGTGCTGGAAGGTCAGCGCTGGATTGCACCGAACCACACCCGCCTGCTCGTCAACTGCACGTGAGACAAGGGGACGTCAGTTGTGGAGCTGTATAAATTTCGATGCATAGCCACCAAGGAGCAGTGACGCAGCCGAGCCTCTTACGCCCAAGCAGGGAGTGATGAGCAGCAGCTGGGTTCTCACGCTGGATGATCTCGACCTTGTTGGCATAGTCATCAACGAAACTGCCCACGGCCAAGCGAAAGGGCTTGTCAGGGCGCGACTGCAGCACAGGAACGGGCGTCGACAAAAGAACTGCGTAACACCGGCAGCGGTGGCAGTGGCGGCGGAGCTGTCTGTGCTTGGTGCGAGATCATGCTGCGTTTGTGCATTTTCTAGCTGCGTTTAAGCATCACTGACGGCCTGCGCGACAGCCGCGACCACTTTGCACAAGCTCACCGAGAACCCGCAGGCGTAAACGCTCGACGACCCTGTGTAGGTGTAGATCTCGGCTCGCCCCTCCCCTGCCTGCTGCTCCTGCATACCGCCGAGGGTGCCGCGATTGCCGGCGCAGTGCCGGAAGGCTGTGCGCTGACCGTTGGAGACACTGGGTTGTGCAGAGTGGGTGTCGTGTGTGCACACAGCGCTTTTGATTGTGCCTCGCCATGATGACTTTGGCGCCGCTCCCGCCTGTCGGCAAAGCAGCAGCATCTCAGCATGCTCAGCAGCTGTGCCTTGCAGGGTACGTGCGTGGCCTCAAGCTGGAGTTGATCGACGACCAGCAGCGTAAGGGTGATCGAGGCACTTCTTGTTGCCGGTCAGTTGCGGTGACGGTTTGACGGCGAGCGATGGCGATGGCACTAATTGGGCACATGCGCGCTTTTGTTGCCTCCAGAGATAGGCTACTGTCAACGATTCACATCTTACAGTGACCAGCTGTGCATTGACTCGCAGCACACAGCATTTTTGCCACCACTTTTGCGACCATCGGTCACTCGCTTCGTTGCATCGAGACCCGCATCAGGCCATCCCCGGCTTCGCAGACACACAGGTGGGCGTTGGCCCGCGCCATCCGCCTGCTGGCTCGCAGAGCCTAGCTTGCCTTGCCGCCGCCCTGCCAGCCATCGTGCATGGTGTGTGGTTCTTTTATACGCGCCGCCGACACGAGCCGCTGGCTGCCTCCTCCCTATCGCAGGAAGTATGCAGTCCCTCACCGTGCAGAGGCCCGTTGCGGCCACCGCCAGCCACACCGCACATCGCAGCACTGCCAGCCGTGCGGCCGTGGTGCGAGCCGCCGCGTCGGAGCAGCAGGCGGCGCCTCACCGTGTCGGGCGGCGCAGCCTGGCCGGCCTGCTGGCTGCGGTTCCAGTGCTGCTGCCTGCCAGCCGCGCTCTGGCCCTCATCCCCGACGACGATGATGAGGAGCTGGTGGAGAAGGCACGTGCCAACCGCGCAGCACGCCTGGCTGAAGAGCGCACCACGCAGCAGGCCTTTGCCCGCACCTCGGGAAAGCTTGGTGCGTGGCTGCACGCGCACTGCTGTGTTGGCACCAACCACAGCACATCCATCCGATCCATGCCGCTGATGGACAGCTGAAGCAGCGTCCGCGACTGCCGGCTAGCTGCAGAGGGTGCACAGCCTGCCCGCACCTGCATTGCTGCGGACGCCATCACACCTCATGACACCGTCACGTTGCAGCGGGTAACGCACTGCGCCGCTCTCCGGCTTGATCCCTCCCTATGCTCGCAGACCGTGTGCTGGAGCAGGAGCTGATCCCCGTGCAGCGGGCGATCAACAGCCTGGCCCGCGGCGGTGCAGCCCTTGAGTCGGGCGATGTCAAGGCTGCCGCCTCTGCCCTGGGGTGGGTTGCCGCTGCTACTTGCTCCGCTCTCCCCCCCTCCCTGTCCTGGATGCTGCACCCTGCCCCTCAATGCGTGGCACTGCGTAATGGCTCACTCGCAAAGCAAGATGGGGACGATACGAACAAACAGTGCAGGGCTGTGCGCGACTGGTGGTTTGAACCCTTCCCATCCCGGCCTGCCCTTTTTCTGCCCTTGCAGCGGCGGCTGGGTGCGTGACTTCGAGGCTGCAACCTCCAGGCTGTCTTACAACGATGCAGCCAAGAGCTCTGGTGCGTGTGCCGTCCTGGTTTGAGACTTTCAAGGGCTGGCAGGTTGCTTGCCTGCAAACTTCACCGGTTGCCACCCAGAACTGGCAGCTGCTCTGCCGCCAATCACCTGCTGCGTCTCACGTCTGTTTTGCCTTTACATTCTTGCCCCGCAGCCGCCACCGTGCTGTCCAGCCTGTCAGCGCTGGAGGCATCAGCAGCGAGCGGGTCGGCTGCTGACGCGAAGCGCGGCTTTGTCTCCACCGTTGCCTCCTTCAAGGCTTGGGTTGCTGCTGCCAACATTGCCGAGGACCTGAAGGGTCTCTGAGCTTGCGCCAGCAGGGTTTTCTTTCTTTTCTTGTCTCCCCACTGCACCTGGAGGGGCTGCGAGGAGTGTCAATATCCGACACAGCCTGCAGCTTTTAGCGTGTTGCACACATCAACATTGAGAGGAACATTTTTGCAACTCGTGGATTGCCTTATTGTTTGCTGCTGTGCTCATTTTTTTTGCAACAGAACTGGGTAGAGCATAGACGGCCAAAGGGAAAATGTCCAGCAAACACAAGGCTGTGGGCTGACCTGTGTGCTGGCCTCACCCATGTGGCCCAGCCACACCTGCAGTGCCCCCGCATGGTTGCTATCAGCCTGCCACCACATTACAAGGGGAGCTGTCCCCTGAAAGGTTTCAGGAGCGGATGCGAGCCATGACATGCAGCAAGGAATGCCGCAGATGTGTCACGGCGGTCAAGGGTAGCATGGGAGGTACGGAGTGAAAACATGTGTGCGGCAGTAAGGTGTAGGCACAGTAACGAGGTCTAGCAACGGTCTAGGGTGCGACAGAGCAAGATGAAAGCAGCAGCAATATGTGCGAAGAGGATTGATTGACCAAAAGTAACAAGCGTGCGTTGTGAGGCAACAGAGCGTTCTGCAGCGTCGAGTGGAGTGCGTGCTGCAAGGGCAGGCACGACGGCTTGTGCTTTGCAATGTGCAGAAGCCGTCACATCTCCTTGCCATGCTGTGCACAGTTGTTGGCTGAGCAAGCCCGCCATGTAGTGGCAGAGGGAGCCCAGGGCTTAGGAGACACAGGCAGCCAGCTGGAAGCCAGCCATGAGGCCACGGCACAGCGGGCACAGCGGAGGTGCGACCACACGTTCGCTGGGCTGCGCCATGCGGGACAGATGGGCGGCACAGTCAAGGCACAACGCGTGGCCACAGGGTGTGATGGCCACTTGCACCCGGGAGTCCAAGCACACGGGGCAGCCTGCAGCGCAAGGGTGCCAGGTGTGTTGTGTGCGGACAAAGCAGGGTGCAGCCACTGGTTGCCCCCATGGTGGCCCGTCTGGCTCCCCAGTGCTACCTCCCCCCCATCCGTTTTAGACTGTCCGACGAATAAACTAAGGAGCCAACAACACACAAACAAGCCACCTGCCATGATACAAACCTCACCTGCCACAGAGGCGGCAGACGTGCCTGTCCTTGCGCAGCTGACTCGGGCACAGCTGCCCGCACAGTTGCCGCCCAACAAGCCGCCAGCTGCTGCTGCTGCTCCCCCGCTTATTCCAAAGAGCGCTGGCGCCTCTGCTGCTGCCGCTGCTGCTGCTGTACAGGCTACTGCCGGGAACAGGGAGGCAAATTCGCACCCACCCCGGAGACTGCCGCCTGCGACAGCACACGCGGGAGCAGGCCTGCTGCCGATGCCGCTGTCGCTTGCGTTGCGGGCGTGCCGGACAGCAGTGCTGGTGCTGAAGGCTGCCTGCCCGCAGTGCGAGCCCCCAGCGGCAGGAAAGCCGCAGCTTTGTCCTAAGCTTGGGCGAGCGAGGCGAGCGCCAAGCGACTGAAGGGACGGCGAACCTGCGAATGCAGGTGTGGAGGTGGCCAGCAGCTGCGCGTAGCTGCTGGCGCCGTGCGCCGAACCCTCCCTCGAACCCGCTCTGCTGCCCAAGCGGCTGACATTGTTGCCAGCCGCAGGCCCCGCAGCAGCCGCAGCCTCCGGATCATGCAGCCCGTTGTTGTGAGCCTCTGCTGCCTGCCCCTCCAGCTGCGCCAGGCGCTGCGACAGCTGGCTGCGCAGGGCTGCTGCTGCAAGGGTAACCAGCGAGGGCAGAGCTGGTGGCGAGGTGGCAGCACGCTGGAGCAGCATCGCGAGTGGCACACGTGGGTTGAGGGCCCACAGCAGTGAGCGGAAGCCGTGGCGCATGGCAATATCGTAGGGGCGGTGGCCTGCAGGGCAAGCACAGCGCTTTACTTTTGGTTGGTAGGCAAGGGGAGGAGCGTGAAACACACAACAGGACGGCGCTGGTAGCAGGGGTGCGCTCGCCCCAATTGCGACAGAAAGTGAAAAGAGTGCAGCATTGTGCTACACCGTCTTCCGCACTCTCTCAACAATCCACAAACAGCGCGCCGTGACTGCCCAGACATCTGCTGCTGCGCCTTACCTCGGAAGTCAGATAGCAGGCGGATGTCGATTGTGTGACGTCCCTGGGCAACCGCCTCCTGGTCCTGCTCTGCAGCCGCCTGCAATATGGCCTGCACGACGCGGCCGCGGCCCGCAGCCGCGAAATGGAGCGGCGTGGAGGCGGGCGTCCAAGGTTCTGTGGCGCCAAGGTTGAACGCCACATTGCACCGCACTGCAGGGGGGGAGGGCAAGCGGACAGCTTGTATAACACATGAGCTTGTTGCAACCTTGGCAGTGCGGGCTAGATGATGAATGATGTGCAGCAGGCTGAGGGCCAAAGCGCGTGGGCAGTTGGAGGATGAGGCAGGCAGAAGGCCAAGCCTGGGCAGCCGGAAGAGAGGGAGGAGGCACGCTGACCTGTCAGGTTGGCGCCCTGCTTGATCAGCACTTTGACAACAGCTAGGTGGCCTTGGCTGGCCGCAAGGTGCAGCGACGCCAGGCCAAAGCCGTCTCGGCCATCGATGTACCTGTGTGGCGAGGAGCAGCAGGGTGAAAAACATGGCCACAACCCCCTGAGCGGGCCGGTTGTTTATGAAGAATACAACAGCTACAACAGCTACAACACTCAAAAGCCCAGCTCCACGCTCCACAGCCGCTGCATGCAGTGCTGCGTCACGCACCTGTGATGGCCTTGGCTGTCTGCAAGGAGGGTTTCCCTCAGCGGCTGCTGCAGGCCGTCCGCCGTGCGCACCACCGCCTCATCTTCCAGCAGAGCCTCCACAGCCTCCGGCCAGCCGTACAGCGCTGCAGGCACGCCAAACACACAGGCCAGAGCAGGTTCTGTCAGCAAACAGCGGCATCGCCTCCAGTGGTATGGTTTGCATCACCGCTGGTACGGGTGTCAGGCGCCTACACAGTATGCACGCGGCACACTTGCCGGGAGGGGGCAGGATGCTTGGCACCAGATTGTACCGCATGTTTGATAGCAGACGGTGGACACAAGCACGCAAGATGAGCTGCAGCTCCTGAGTGGACCCTCACAGGACTCACCAGCATAGTGCAGGCAGGTCCGCTGCTGCAGGGTGTCGAACAGTGTGGCGTCAGCCCCCGCCTCTAGCAGCAGGCGAACGCAGTCAACAGCGCCTGCCTTGCAGGCCAGCATCAGAGGCGTCTGGCCATGCACGTTCTTCTGGTTTACCTGCAACGTGTGTTTGAGAGCACATGACTTCAGCATGACATGAGAAACCAGCCACGAAGCAGGCGCAAAGGCAAGCAAGCGGGGCGGGAATTCCACACCGTGTCATCAGCACAAACGCTCGAGCCAGCATCTATGACATATTGCACACACCGTCTTGGCAAAGGACTTCTTGGCGGCTTTTGGTTGCCGATGGCTGCACGATTCCTGCAGAGCGATTAGCAGGCGCTCCAACAAGTCAGCCCGCCGCAAGCCTGCCGCTACTGCCAGCGCGCTGATGCCTTCTAGCGTACAGTAAGCGGCAGCACCAGGACTGCAACTTAAGATCTGCAGCAGATACAAGAAGAAGGCGATTTTGAGGGCTTGGAACTCATAAGGGAAGGACTCGGCGGTGGCGGCGGGGCGCCGAGTTGGAGGGGCACAATTTGTCGGTGCGCTTCACCTCCTCGGCGCGCTGCACGTCCCCTTGTCGGGTGGCTTTCAACAGCGCAGCTCCTGGCGAGCTCTTCCTCAGCGTTGTCGCCTGGGCTCCCATGGTGTTCACCCTTGAACGCTGAGTGGCCTTCACTAGGCGCCCAGCTCCATGACGATGACGACAGCAGTGATCGCATGCGGCCTAATGGCCGACCTGGTCGACCGCATTTCTGGCGGCGAGTCCTGTCCCCGCTGGCGGCCAGCTCAGGTGTCCCGCTTCGCCGCTTACACTGCTCCCCCTTTGCCAAGTACAACTGCTGACCCAGCTACATTCAACAGCCGATCAACACGTTTATGAGCCCCGGGTTGTCCTCCTCGGCATCAAACTTGTAGCCGGCATCTGAGAGGTACCGTACCACAGCAGGCAGCACTCGTGGTTGGTTGCCGACACTGCACGGTACGGACGGGCCACAAGCAAGCAAGGCTGTAGACGCCTGAGGATGCAGGGGAGCAGCAGCATCGCCAGGCAAAGCAGCAGCATCGCCATGCCAAAGGAGCAAGCGCCATTGGCAGGTCTTGGGGCCTTTCTGCCTCACCTGTGCCTCCCCAGGCCTGTGATGACCTGCAGCTGCACGCCACCAGGATGGCCCAGCCCTCCTAACGTGACCAGGTACCTGCAATAACAACAAGGGGAAAGTTGTAAGGCCTGGTCATGGCAAGCCGCAAGTTGAGAGGTGGCCAAAAGACTTGAGATCGAAGGCGCTGTGTTAGCACTCGCTGCTTCCATCCCCGGGTGCCACCCTAGCATACCTCTCAAGCGATTGCAGCGCTTCCTCCACATGTTGGCCATGCAGGTCCAGTGTGAATGTGTTGAGCACGGAGGCGTTGGTGGATCTGCAAACAATACGCAAGTAGGTGGGCAAACAGGCAGGGGACTTGGCAGGCAGGCAGGTAGGTAGGGAAAGCCACAGGATGACACACGCTGCTCGGCGCTGGCAGCCTGACACGAAAGCAGACTCCACTGACAGCAGGCGGCTCACACCTGAAAGCAGAAGCGTTGGCGCGGCGGCGTGCTGAGGTGGCTGCATCGCCGTGGCTGCGCGCAATGCCTTGCATCTCCTTGCTCAATGCCACCTGGCCTCGTGCATACGCCTCTTGAGCAGCCTGCGGCATCAGGGGAGGGGGTGCACAGGCTGAGGTATTGTATTGAGCTTGGGCGGATGCAAGAGGTGTGCTGCTGCCAGAATCAGTCAGCGGAAGCTGCAATTCGCTACAGCAAGCTTGCCTGCGTGTAGAGGCGTTTGGCGGAGAGGTGCAGGTTCATCGCTTGCCGCTCTGTGGAAGACATTGGATCATCCCCTGCTGTAGTGCTCACACGCCTGCCGCCAACAGCAGTGCGGCCTCCCTTGCTGCCTCTGCCGCCGCGGCCAGCCGAGGCCTGGCTAGAGGGCCGCTGCGATGAGGCTGGGGGCTGGCCACGCTGCTTACCACCAGCATCAGGTTGCTGCTGCTGCTGTTGATACATGTCGAAGCTGCTGTCTGCGAAGCTCAGGTGACTGCCGCTGCTGGACAGCCCGCCTGCCGCTGCCGAGGAGGAGGCCTGGAGGCCAGCCTCAGGCAGCACATGCTGCAGAAAAGCTCCGAGAGTGGGCTGCTGCGGGGCTGTGCTTGACGAGCTTCCCTGCGCTGCCAGATTTGACTGCTGCTGGTCTAAGCTGAACAGAAACTGTGTGGCTGCAGGCAGGCTGCCGCCATGCATACGCAGCGCAGTCTCTACAACCAGACCATGCAGGCCAGGAAACTGCAGCTGTAGTAGCTGCAACACCTCTGGATCCGCAGCGCCGGCAGCAGGGTCGCCAAGCGCCGCCGACAGGCCGCCGTCCTCACCCACGCCGCGACCATGCGCCTCCTGGCCTATGAAAAGCGCCGCACCACCATCTCCTGCTGCTGCATCTGGCGCTGCACTGGACGCCGCTGCTTGTGCGGCGCCAGCGGGATCGCTTGGCAGCAGGAAAGCCAGGCTGCTGACCATGTCGAGTGGTGCGTCACCTGCGCTTGCCTCTGCTGCTTCATCTGCCACTGACTTGCCCAAGACCACTGCCGCTGCTTCTGGCTCTCGCCAACGCAATTCTCCAGCATGGTCTGCTGCTTGATGCCCTGGCTCCAAATGCTGCTTTGCGCGCTGCTTGATCTGCTGCTGCTGCTGCTGTTTCTGCTGCGGACGACGCACTGCGAGCGGCGGCGCTGTGCCTCTGATGCTGCCGGTGCCGCTGCCAGTGAATCCAGCTTCTGCTCGGGGTGGTGCCGCCATCTCAGCGGCCACTGCTGCTGGCAGCTTCAGCAGACCTCTCCTGGGGAGCTGAGCCTGCACATCTGACTTTGCATGGCCACCGCCGCCGCCGGTGCTGCTTGGAGCACAAGCAGGCTGCTCTGCAATGTGAAGCTGGTCCATTAATGAGTCCAGGTCCCATGCAGGCGCCATGCTGCTGCTGCTGCTGCCTGGCTGACTGCTGATGGCTGCAGCCGTGACATCACTACTGCTGGGCGCTGTTGTGCTGCTGCTGCCGCCACCAGCAGGGGCTGGGCCAGCCGTTGCGGCTGGCACCGATTCATTTCCAGGCACAGCACCAACAGCCGCAACTGGCTTGGCCCCCCGCTGCAAGATGAGCTTCTTGACTGGCAAGGACACACTCGCTGCCGCCTGCCGCTGCTGCTCAGCGGCTGCGGCTTGTGCGAGCCGGGCTTGCAGATCCGCCACTGAGAATACGCGGGTACCGTCCGACAGCTGCACGCCCACAACGCCTGCAAACAGCAATCGGCACAAGTGGAGAAAAGGGTCTGCCAAATGAGCAAAAGACGCTACAACCACACCTTGACATATGCAGGCTCTACACCAGGACTCAATAAGCCAGCAACCTTCCCTGACCCCAAGCAGGCAGGCAGGCAGGCAGGCGAGAGGCCCAGCCCGCCCACCTTGCAGCAGCTTGAGACGAGCCACGGGCGCCAGCTGGGAGGGATCCTTCAGTGCCGCCGCCGTGACGTCGCCAGCCTCCTTTGCAGGCACCTCCTCCCCCACTGCAGACCATGACAGCACGGCACGCAGCAACTCATCAAGCACACCAGGCGACCTCACATGTGAAGTTTGAGCGCACGCCTATCGGCTGAGCAACTCGTGCAAGCCGGCAGCTGGTGCTGCAGAGGTGTGCTCAGACCCCACACAGCCTTTGCCTGCTGGTTCTCACCTGAAACTGTGACGTGTGGCACAGCTTCAGACGTGTACGGCAGCCAGGAGGGGTGCTGCACCGCCACAGCCTGCGCACGGTAGTCCGATGCCACGCCCGCCACAAATAGGGCGGCATCCTGCCCCAGCGGCAGCTGGGCGCATTGCGCAGGTGTCGGTTTATAAGTGATCGTCATGTGATCGGCAGAGACAACCTCATGCAAAGGGGCCACGTACTGCAGCAGCGCCTGGCGACTCTTGTCTGTAAGGAAAACAGCTGCGTAGTGAGGGTGCAGGCCTGCTGGCTGCTCCTGGGGTGGAGTAACGGCGGCAGGGGCCACGTCGGCCGACAAACTGGCCGCCCAGCTATCGCTGCTGCTGGATGCTTGGCCGCTGGCCTGCGGCACCTCGTCGGCAGTGCCCGCCGCAGCGCGCCTCAAGAGGCCAGATCTTGCGCTGGGGGGAGTGCTGCCTGCAGGTGGTGCGGCAGCAAGGCCACTGCCAACCATGCGGCGCTGTGGCAGCGCTGTGGCTGCTGGCTGGTGACCCAAGCCAGGCTGGGCCCCGGATTTGGTGGAAGGCTGCATAGCCTGTAGCGTTTGGCTGCTGGCTGCGGGCTGCCTAGGCGCTGGCACCACGTGATGAGGCACAAGGAGCAGCCGGCTGCTCCTGCTGCTGCTCCTGCTGCTGCTGCTGCTGCTGACACGGCCCGCTGCTGTTTCAAGCGCGCGCGCACCAAAGTCAGACTGCGGCCACCACTGCCGTTGCTGGGGGCTGGAGGCTGCCTGCGCTGCCGACTCTGCCGACTGGCGCCGACAAAGATGTCTTGCTGCCGCCAAGTCGCCGCCCGCCTGTTGCAGCGCCGCCCTCACTTGTGCGGGATTCAGGTCGGTGTGCTCGTCTTCAAGCGTGGCCAAGAGCAGTTCGTGAGAAGCGGTGTGGGCTAGCGCGGACATGAGGAGTGCTAAAGGAAAACCTCTCCTGTCCACCACCACGTTGATCAAAGGATTGATGGCCTCTGTTTCGCCGTAATTTGCCCAAGTTTTTCTGGTGCAGTACATCATTTCGTTCTCACCTGGCTCGTGATCGTTTCCACCAAGCTGCATTGTTAACAGTGCAGTTGAGCCTTCACGTCTGGCCCGGCGCAAGCCTTTGCCAGAGCCGCGATCACTGGATTCACCACGAAACCCGCCCAGTTCGTTGCCGCATACTCCTTACTGACTCCGCCTGTGCCCAGCAGTCAGCAGGCGTACCCAGCACCGCCATCGCCTTCACCGCCGCTTGCCGCCACGCCGCAACCGCAATGTCGCCAGCGAGGTCGTTGACCATCCTGCACCTCAACGACACATATGACATTGAAGCCCGCAGCAAAGAGCCTGTTGGTGGCGCGGCACGCATGGTACACCTGCCAGCCACTCGGAGAGTCACATGCTGCCTGTCGCTGGCTGGCTCGACGATTTCAAGCGCCTCAGTTTGCTGCAGGCCGCCAAAATAAAAAGCTTTGGCCCGACTGCGCTCGTGCTGCACTCAGGGGATGTGTTCAACCCGTGCCTGCTGTCCACCATCACACAGGCACGCCAGCGCCTGCGCTGTTGTCCACCTCGCTGATGTTTTTTTCTGCATCGCCCATCGCAGGCAGCACATCGCATGTGTGTTGCCGAGCGAACTGGCAATGTCCCTCTGTTGCCGCAGGGCACACAAATGGTGGAGGTGTTGAATTGCTGCAACGTCAGGGCAGCCTGCGTCGGTAACCACGACTTTGGTGAGTGCATTCTTGTGAGCGGCGTTATAGTGGGGCATGCCGCTGGCTGCTGGCTTTGTCGCCACTGTCACTTGTGCCTGCGACTCCTAAGCCACAATCCCAACTCACTTGGCGTTGCAGATTATGGCGTGCCAAACTTTGAGCTCCGTGCGGCAGAATGCAACTTCCCCTGGCTCATGGCAAACGTCCTGGATGTGGACAGCGGCAGCCCGCTTGGCGGTGCCATACCGACCGCGCTATTTAAATGGCAGGGCGTGCAAGTGGGAATCGTTGGTCAGTTGCATGGGGAGCACGTATGGGTGACAGCATGGCAACAAACATGTTGCTCGGACATCCTGCATGGTTGGGAGTGTGTGGTGAGCAGCCAGGTAGCATCAGGCTGCGGCAGATCCCTCGGTTTGGCTGCTTGCTGACTGCCCTCACCTGATACCTACAGGCCTGGCAGAGCAAGAGTGGCTGACGACGCTGGCCAGCGTTGAGGCAGACGACATCCGCTTCCTGGACTTTGTGCAAGAAGGCACCCGCCTGGCCCAAGAGCTGCGCGTGAGGCATGCTGGCACAGCTCGAGAGGCAAATTCATCGACAAGACCTGGCTGCTGCTGCCGGCAAGTGCTTGCCAGCTACAGAGCGGCATATTCCGCTGTTGCCCTTGCTATTGCAGGAACAAGGCGCCGAGGTCGTGCTGGCGCTGACGCACATGCGCCTGCCCAACGACCTGCAGTTGGCAGGCGCGGTGCCAGGCATTGATGTCGTGCTGGGGGGTCACGACCACGACTACTTCCTCATTCGCAGCCAGGCACGCCTGCAGTTGTGATACCTGCAATTGTGCTGCTGCTGCTGCTTTTGCTGCTGCTGCTGCGCGGTATGTGGTTGTTGACCACATTGTTGACCATTCCAGCCGCTCCGAGCGTTGGCGACTTGCTGCTGACTGCGGCCTGCAGCTGGGACGCAGGCCAGGCGTTGTTCTTGCAAGGGGCACTGCTGTCAGTTGCACGCAGTCTCTATTTCCAGCTCGCATTCATAGCTGGCGGTGTGGATGATGCCTGACTTGAAGCGTGCCCACTCTCACCTGCAGCCGCATGGCACGCCTGTCGTCAAGAGCGGCACCGACTTTCAAGATCTGACGGAAATACAGATTACTCTGTCGGAATACAGCACAGCAGCAGCAGCCGGGACGGCGGCAGGCGCTGCGGAAGGCGAACCACAAGCGCAGGCGCTGCCTGGGGCTCATCGAGCCGAGCTGCCTGGGCTTGTTGGCACGCTTGTGGGATCCTCAAGCAGCGGCGCCACGTCACCGTGCCCGCCCGCCTCCCCGCAGCTCGAAGCCGCCGTTGCAGCGTCCGGCGGCGCGGGCGGCGCCCCAGCGGCGGCAGCGTACCAGTGTGAAGCTAGCGCCAGCCTGGCATCCTCGCTAAGCACCTGCCGTGCGGCGGGCGGTGCAGCTGGCGGCCCCTTTGTGACAGTCAAGTGTGTGCGGCACACCATCACGTCAGACATTCCAGAGGACCCTGAAGTTGCTGCTATCGTCCAGGTGTGCATCACTTTTTCCTGGGCATGGGGATTGAGTGCCAACCTGAGCCGCCAAGTCATGCAGAAATATGATTCCCGTGCACCAGCTGCTCACCACACTGGCCCCTTTCCTGTGTGCCTCTCCACCATGCAGCGTTACAGAAAGGTGATGGGAGAGCGAATGGACGTTGTAGTAGGTACAACTGCGGTTGACTTGGACGGCCGGTTTGCCACGTGAGCATGGCCGCAGTGCATGGTGTGGCAGGGCGTGGCTAGGCATGCAATGTTGCCCCATCGCAGGGCATTGCAGGGCAGGGCGGCAGGGTTTTGGTTTGGTAAAGCCTGACTATGTATCACAGCTGCCGGTGCCGCCAGCCTGCCTGGGTGGAGGGCTGCTGCTGGCCAATGCCCCAAGTGTGCACATCAGGCACCGTGCTAGCCCTGTGCTGCGCAGTGTCCGAACAGCAGAGAGCAACCTTGGCAACTTCATTGCTGATGTGTGGCGGGAGGCATGTCATGCTGACGTTGCGCTGTGCAACGGCGGCACCTTCCGCTCAGGTGCGCCTTAGTTTTCTCAAGGAAACAAAACAGTCCTTTGCTTTTTGTTGTAGTGTTTGCCCACTCTCCACATCAGTTGGGGGGCTGAGCTGTATCTGTAGACGGAAGGAAAGGCGGAAGTGCGCTGGGTGGGAGATGCGCCAGGAGCAGCTCCCTGCCTGCCAACATTCTGAATACCTGCCCCATGCCCTGCAGACAGCATGCACCCCGCTGGTGACCTGACGCACAGAGACCTGGTCACCATCCTGCCCATGCTGGATGAGACAGTGGTCATTCAAGTGTCAGGTGAGGCCCTGGGCTGCCGACAAAACGGCGCCGCCGCACCACTCCCTGCACGCCTTCGGCTTGCCTCACAAGAGCTGGCTGCCCAGGTGGTGATGCGGTTGAGATGAATTGCTGCTCCTGCAGGCAAACAGCTTGTGGCAGCACTGGAGAATGGAGTTTCGCAGTGGCCCAAGCATGAGGGGCGCTTCCCGCAGGTGAGCGGAGGGGCAGCGGGCACCTTCAGGGCGGCAGCGGTCGGTAGGCCTCTGCCTGCTCACAACCCCCATGCCGCCTGCCCTAGGCAGCAGAGCCCTGCCTTGCAGCTCTCATCACTGTGTCTACATCTGCTTGCTGTTGGCTGTGTAGGTGTCAGGGCTGCGCTTTGCATTTGATGCTTCAAAGCCAGCGGGGCATCGCATTGTGAGCGGCAGCGTGACGGTCGGCGGCAACCCGCTGCAGGCAGACCAGGTGTATTCTCTGGCAACCAAGAAGTACCTGGCAGAGGGCCATGACGGTGGGGCATCCGCGCAAATTGTGCACCGCAGCAGCTGCTGCTGCTGTGAGCTGACACTGCTCTCCTTCCCTTGTGCTGCTGGCCCCTAAACACACATGAGGCAGGCCACAGTAACACCGTCTGTTTCATGCTGGGCACGCTTCCACCCTGCACTCCTGGTTTGCGTGTGCAGGCTACGAGGCGTTGAAAGGCGCGCCGCTGTTGTGCGACGCCGATTGCACGCCCCTGCTGCCGACCGTCCTTATGAATCACTTCCTATTGATCCGCACTTTGAACCACTTGGTGGGTTGTGGCTGAGGGTTGTGCCTGCCTGCCATTGCAGCTGTGACAGGTTTCGGGAGTCTCAGTGACACCAGTTGGTCTTCACCTAGGCGTTGAGCTGCGGTGCATGGTGGTGGTGCTGCTGCTTTCATTGAAGGCCGCCTGCCACTGTCGTCCTCCCCTTGTGCGTTTGTGCAGGCGGAAGTCACCGGGAGGTTGCCCGTCTGGCGGCGGGCGGCAGACCGCTTGCTTCAGAGCAGCAAGTTGCACCATTCTAGGAGCCAGGAGCGGCTGCAACAGGCTGGCGTTAGCCATACTGTCCGCAAGCACCCTGTAACTGGGCGGTGGGAGGCTGCGCCAACACTTGATGGGCGCATACAGATGTTGGGGTTGGCAGACGCAAGCAACGACTCGGAGGTGGCCTCTGGTCATTGACGTTTGACGCACAGCACTGCTACCCTAATTTTCCTTTGTGCAAAGCTGATGTCCAAACTGCACGCATCTTTCCGCTCAATGGCAGCCTCAACCTGCGCGCCCCACCGCTCGACAAATGCTGTCACCAGCTTGCAGACCTATTCATTCTTTTACTTGTTATTTCAAACATTACACGGTCGCACTCTGCACAGATTGCAATGCCGCTGCTCCTGAGGCCTTTCAGGCACCGCTGCGCTACGTGACCATCCGTCTCCCAAGTTCGAGTCTGTCACGTGTGCTGACCTAATCGTGTACGGAGCAGGGCTGTTGGTCAAACGCCGTTTCACACGACGGCCGCAAACCATACTCCCTGGCTGGCAGCTGAGAAACCAGGCCCGCAAGAGGCCTTCGAGCATCTCGCGCACTGCTGGCTGCTCTTCATTAGTCACGCGCGGGAGACACCTGTGAAGAGTCTGCAGCTGCTGAGGCCGAGCCGCGAAATGAGCGTGAGCTGGCGCCCCATTCTGGGCGGCGCAGCGGCGTCGGGTTTCTTGCTGCCGCTCTTCGTCGCTCTGGCCTGCGTCCCCGTTTGGGCAATTGCGGCTCAGATTCAGCGCGCACAGTCATCTATGGTGCCCAGTACAAGCTTCTGGCACTATGCGATAGGCGCAGAGGATGGGCAATCCACAGAGGTAAGAGTGCGCCGCCAACCGCACGCCAACTGGCGCATGGCCAGGCAGGATCGCGTGATGTGCTTGGCATCCGTGGGTGCAACAACCATGTTCGCTTTTACTTCCCTGCAATCCGCAGCTGGTTTGGTCTGCACTGGACAATGGTGGCAAGCTGCACGGCACGGCATCAGCTTATGTCGTCCAGTGTTGGCCTACTACTGCAATACCAGAGCCAGGGCAGAACGGATATCTTGCCAGCCTGTTGAGTCTGGATGGACAGGAGGACAACACCGCAGGTGCAACCTTCAGGGCAACGCACGAGCACCGGAACAGCGGCGGCGCCACCGCCCCATTCTACCGCATCCTGGCGCTGGCGGCAGATGGCAGTGTGGCAGCATCCACACAGCCACTGCAGCCTGCAGCTCACGTCACAGGTCGGTCTGGGGCCTAGTCTGTGACCAAATGTGGGCTGCAGCCAGCGGACGTGATGTGGAGGCAAGTGATGTCGCCGCTCCACACGGTCTCGCCCAATATATCTCTGCGCCGTGGTTTCCGCCGTTTTCCTGAATGCAGGCAGTGTCTTCGTGTCGCAGCGGCCGTGTGGGGGTGGCCCGTGCCGCCGTCTGCTGCAGGCGCCAACGATTCAGGCCGCGATCGATGCTGCCGCCCCTGGAGCCACCGTAAACGTGCTACCAGGTGCGTTGCAACGCGTTAACGGAGGGCCGCAATGCTCCTGCAACTCACAGGGGTTGTTTGATCCCTCCCGCCACTAGTGGCAAGTCACCCGCCTCTTGCCGTGCCTGCAGATGGCTCGCCCTACACAGGCCCTGGCAACACCAACCTCAGCTTCAGAGGAAAGAACATCACCCTGTTTGGGCTGGCAGGTCCCCAGGCCACAGTCATTGACTGCCAAGGCTCTGCCTCCTGCCGAGCCTTTGCATTCACGGCTGCCGACAGCCCGGGTGCTCAACTCTCAGGTCAGTCGGCAGGCTTTCAACGCCCGGCTTTCAACATCCAATCCGTGCATCTGCTGCTGTGACACACTGGCCTGTGACGTCTTGTTCTCAGCACGCCTGTTCTGTGGCCTGCCGCAGGCTTCACCCTCACAAACGGCACTGCCATCCCTGGCGGCTGCGCGACTGTCGCCGACAGCTCCCCCACTTTCTCCAACTGCCTCTTTACCAACTGCGGTTCCCGAGACCCCTCTCGGCCCGGAAATGGCGGCGCAGTGTCTGTGACGGGCGCCTCTGCCGCGCCCCGCTTCCTGGGCTGCCGCTTCTCAGACAACTTTGCCAATTTCGGCGGAGGCATTCATGTGGCTGAAGGCTCGCTGCAGGTGGACAGCTGCGAGTTTGTGCGCAACGACGGCGCGCCAGGCGTGGGCCAGGGAGGGGCTCTGTACTTTCTCAGTTCGAAGCCCTCGGTTGTGAGGGATACCGTCATCACACAAGGTGCTTGGTGCCAACCTTGCTGATATGCAGTGCTGTGCATGTGCATACCCACCTCCAGCATTGCTGCACCAACCTTGAATTCCGCAGCCAATGCAATCATCGCTCGGGGAATGTGGACACCAGCTTGTGTCTGCTGCACCAACCTTGATGCCGCCCATGGCGCCACCCTGCAGGATCGGTCGGGTTTTCTGGAGGCGCCCTGTCTGCCCAGCTGGCAGCGGAGGTGCGGCTGGAGCGGGTGCGGGTGACTGACAACAAGAGCGGCACGTTTGCTGGTGCCATCCTGGTGTGGGGATCCAACCTCACCATTGCGGATTCCGAGCTGGCCAATGTGAGTGATGGTTGGTCAATGGGAGTAACGTAGCACAGTGATACAGGGTGAGGGGCCACAGGTTGAGCAGAAGCTGTGCGGCTTTGAGCACGTCAACAGCACATCAGCAGCACTCAGCTGGCTTGTGCAGTGCAGTGCTTGCCGCAGCCCGAGCGTGGCTCGCCAGACGAAACTAATGCGCCGCTGTGCTTTGCTGCCGCCGGCCCGCCTCCCTCCCCGCAGAACAGCGCGGTCGTGTACGGCGGCGCTGTGCTGGTGCAGTACGGGCAGTACAATGCTACCAGCACCCGCCACGTGAACAATACTGCAGAGTGGGGTGGCGGTGGAGCCATCTCTCTCTTCTCCGGGGTGGCCCTGCTGCGCGGCTGCGAGCTGAGCGGCAACAGGGCCAGCTTTGGTGGCGGGCTGAACGCGATGCGGATGAAGGAAAGCACCATCGCTGTGCCAACCATCGTGTCTGTCAACGTGAGTGCTGCCGCTGCTGACGCGGTGCTGCTGCTGCAAGGCAGAGCTGGGGTGGGACGCTTGTGTGGGACGCTGGCTTCCTGCGTGTGGCTGCCTGCCTCTGGATACCTGGATGGCAACGCCTTGACAAGGAAGACCCTGGCCACCGCACTGCATCGAATTTGTCACTTTATTGATTGATTTGATCTGCCTTGCCAGAAATGGTGCTGAATTCTCGACCTCTGCAACTGGTACCGCCTGCCTCACCGTACCAGCTCAGTCCTCGGCTGGAGCCGCCCATCCTCCACTAGCCATCTTCCAGCCTTTCACCTGCATGTGCTGTGGCCGCAGGACACGCTGGTAGACGGCAACGTGGCCACCGACCATGGAGCCGCTTTCAACATCGAGTCCGCTGACCTGGCGGTGCTGGTCAACGTCAGCATCACAAACAACGTGGCTGCCTCCCGCGGCGGCGGCGGCTGGTGCCAGTCGGAAGTGCCGCTGCAGCTGTACGGCTGCCTGGTGCAGAACAACACGGCGGCAACGGGCGGCGGCTTCTTCGCGCAGGGGCCCTGCCCGTGAGTGGGGTGCAGGGTGTGCCTGCTGTGCTTGGCTGCCGATACGCTGTACTGCCGCTGTGCTGCCGCACTGCAGCCTGTGCTGTCTTCCATGGCATGGAGGCCAGCACTTCAGCACGGCCCGTGCCTCACAGCCTTGCCTCACAGCCTTGCCTCACAGCCTTGCCTCACAGCCTTGCCTCACAGCCTTGCCATGCCTGCCAAGCGCCCTGCTGTGAGCGCTCTCCCGTTCTCCTTGCCCTCCTGCAGCCTGCTGGTCGTGGGCTCGGAGTTTAAGCAGAACAGCGCCTCTGGCCATGGTGCTGGCATCGCCATCGGGGATGGTGCCTCCTTAAACGCCTCACAGTCGACCTTCACCTCCAATGGGGCGGCCGCATGCTCTTCCAGTCGACCGCAGGTCAGCTACGGCTACCTCGCGGGCAGCCTGTCGCTGGGCCTGCCTTGCTGTCCTGCTGCCAGACTGCTGCTGCTGCCTTGCGTCCGCTGGCAAACGAAATGCTGCGCAGCATGCGCCTCTTTTGTGCTGTTTGCGACTTCCTGAACCAAATCGCATTCTGGCCATTTTCTGACTTATGCGGCTGCGCCCTCCTCTACGACGGGCTGCGCTGGCCATGCGAGCAGGGAGGCGGTGCCATCTTTGTCGGCGTGGAGCCCTTCCAAGGACGCACCAATCAGTGTGTCGCACATGACGCCGCGGCTTCGCTGGCCACGGTCGACTTGGACACAGTGCGGTTCAGCAGCAACAGGGCTTCTGAAGGCGGAGGGGCCGTGCAGGTGGTGGCTGGCACCCTGACCATGAATGTGAGCCGGGTTTAGGGTGGAGGCGGCTGTGCTGCCTTAAGCTTCTGCTGGCTTGGCCTGCCTGCCTGCCGTGTTACCCTGCTTGCCTGCCTGCCTGCCTGCCTGCCTGCCTGCCTTCCTGCCTGCCTGCCTGCCTGCCTGCCTGCCTGCCTGCCTGCCTGCCTGCCTGCCTGCCTGCCTGCCTGCCTGCCTGCCTGCCTGCCTGCCTGCCTGCCTGCCTGCCTGCCTGCCTGCCTGCCTGCCTGCCTGCCTGCCTGCCTGCCTGCCTGCCTGCCTGCCTTATTACCCTGCCTGCCTGCCTGCCTGCCTGCCTGCCTGCCTGCCTGCCTGCCTGCCTTGTTACCCTGCTTGCCTGCCTGCCTGCCTGCCTGCCCTGCCTGTGACGCGGGTGTTGGAGTGTGCATCCACATGCAGACTGTGGAGCTGACCAACAACGCTGTGCTGGGGCCTGCTGGTGTGGGTGGCGCCATATCTCTGGAAGAGCGCTGCAACAGCGAGGGGGCTTGCAGCCCCATCACCGCCCTGCTAACGGGCCTCAACGCCACTGGCAACCGGGCGCAGACTGCGGGCGGGGCCCTGTTTTTCTCTGGCTCCAACCCTGGCAGCGGGCTGATGCTAAGGTTTGTTTGCCCGTGTGGCATACAGCGCCACGCAAGCCTTGCTTCCCTGGTGCATGCTTGCAGCAGCGCCGACAGTGCTTTCAGGCAGAGCATACCAAGCCTTCCATTGCATGCTGCACACTTCATACGACATCCTCTCATGGTGTGTTTGTCCCTCTCTTCCCTGGTGCGCATTCCTGGTGCAGCAATTCACGCGTGGCTAAGAATCGGGTGATGGCCGACCTGCAAGGTCTTGGAGGAGGGCTGTACCTGGGGCATCCGAATTTCACCGTGTCTGCAAGCGAGCTGGTCAGCAACTCTGCCTTCTATGGTGGAGGCGTGTTCTTGGCCGCCAACCTCAGCCAGGGCGCCTCTCTGGCGTACCTGAGCCTCACGGGCAACACGGCTGCTGGCATGGGCGCAGCTGCTTACTGGTGCGAGGCAGATTCCTGGTGCAGAGCAGCGTGCTGCATGGAACAGAATGCTTTGGGTGTGACCAGCTGTGTCCACGGACCAACCTATCGCCACTGACTGCAAGCCTGCTGGTTCTGTTCTTAACCGCTGCCTGCAGGCTGCGCAGCAAGTCGCCCGCCGCCGTTTTGACTTGTGATGCCTGCATCGTGAGCCCCTCCGGACCAAAGTCTCCATACGCCACTGAAGCGCTGCAGATGCAGTACGGTGAGGCAGTCCAGAAGAGGAGGAAAAAGCAGTACAAACTAGCAAACTAGCACCGCTGTGCACCCACGCGGTATGCACGCAGGTTGCTGCAGGCCCCTCCCTGCCTGCTCTACACCCTGAAGCCCTGTCAACCTGCATTGCCTGTGTCGGCTGCTGCTGCAGGTGCCGAGGGCCCACCCACGCTTGTGCAGTCCAGCCGTGACGCCCCCGCTTTTGAGGTCACTCTGCTCGACTACTACGGCTCAGTTTCTAGCACCTCCAAGGGCGCCTGCATTGCAAGTGGTGAGGAGAAAAAGATTCAAAAAAACAAATCAGCTAGTTTGAAGGCAGCTCATGATCCGGTCATCTGTTGTGCCGGCAAGCCTGCACCGTCTGCGGCGGCCAGCGCTGCTCTTGTGACCGTTCAGCGCTGCCCCTCCCCCTGCAGTCAACTCAACGATGGCAGTGCTGAGCTCCAAGGGGAGCGAGGAGATGGTGCAGCAAGGCGCGACCAGCTTTGACAGCCTGCAGCTCAGGGGCACCATCAACCAAAGCTACGAGCTGCAGGTGCGTTCATATGATGTGTGTGTGTGGTGTGTTGGACGCATAGCGCATCCTCGGCTACACATGTCACACTAAAGCAGGGGCGGGGCAGTTGCACGCCTCTTGCCGCCGCTCGCTCGCTTGCTTACCTTTTCCATCTCTGCTGCTCACCTCGTCATTGCTGCTGTGCTGTGCAGCTCGACTTTGAAGGTGTCAGCGGACCCAGCAACAGCCTGCTGAATGTCACCCTGCCTGTGCCACCGCTGCCGCTGCCGCTCATCATCGCTCCCTGCGCCCCGGGAAGCCAGCCCAACTCTGCGCTGGACGACTGCATCGAGTGCAGCGATGGGACCTACAACCTGGACGGCGGCGAATGCCTGCCGTGCCCCGACGGTGCGCTCCCTGCTCCCAGCACCGCTCACTTATCATGTGCCGGCTGCCATTGCCATGCCATGCTATGTCATGCATCAGTGGCAGCGGCGCTCAGGCTGTGGGCTGCGTCCAGAAGTTGTTAGGGTAGGCAGGAGCCCACATGGTGGTATATCATCGCCTGTGATGTTCCTCCCCCTGATATACCGCCTCCTGCACCGCCTCCTGTACCGTAGGTGCGCTCTGTAACAGCGGCAGCGAGATCAGGGCGCTCGCCAACTACTGGCGCTCTTCCAACCAGTCTGCTGAGTTCTACGCCTGCATGGTGTCTGGCGCCTGCTTGGCGGGCGCCGCTGCTGGCGACGCCTCTTGTGATGCAGGCCAGCAAGGCCCACTGTGCGACGTCTGTCAGCCAAACTTCTTCAAGCTCAGCGGCAGCTGCGAGTGAGCAAGCAGCTGAGGTTGACGCCTGAGAAACTATTTGCAACCATCTTGACGCTGCGATGTGCCGCTACCAGGCACTTCATCGCCTCTCTGCCTGCTTCGGCCTCTCACCAGCTGAGCCGTGCACTCGAACGCTTGCTGCCGCAGGAGCTGCAAGGGAGGGCAATCCAAAGCTATGCTGGCGGTGACGGTCATCGTGCTGGTGCTGCTGGCATTGGCGCTGTTTTCTCGAGACTGGACTTTTGGTGCGCACGGCCCGGGCATCATGACCAAGATCAAAATCTTACTCACCCACTTCCAGGTAAGGCTGTCAGCTGTTGAAACGCACATGAATGGCAAGCAGGAACAGGAGCAGATAGGATGAAATCGTCTTGCGTTGAGCTGGCCGTCTGTCGGCTGTTTCCCAGTTGCAAGGGCCATGCGTCAGCCTCCTGCCCTGCCAGCTTGCCAGCGCAGCACCACACATGCCTGCAAACCAACCATCCACCTCTGCCGTCCCATGTGCCTCCTGCGTGTGCTTCAGATGCTGGCCCTGCTCCGAGATTACGATGTCTTCTGGCCCTCTGCCACTAGTTCAGCCATGGGCTGGTTCGAGGTGGTGAACGTCGGTTTCTCCATGCTGGCGCCAGGTCAGCAGTTTCTCCATCCTTCTAGATTGCATGCCGCCCACTTGGGTAATGTGCCTGTCGCTACTTCGGGCACTTTCTGTTGCAAGCATCAAGAGCTTTGTGCAATCTGACCTGGATGCACTTGTCTGCCGCAACCCATTAAGCCTATCACACAATTTGTGCAATCTGACCTGGGCCCCTGTTCCGCTGCCGCTGCTGCAGAGTGCTTCTTTGGAAGCGGGAGCTTCTATGTGGTTTACATTGCGCAAATGGTGCTGCCGTTTGCGTGTGTGGGAACCTGCGTGGCCCTGTACTATGGTGCTGAGCTGGCTCTGAGGCGGATGGACCCTTCCGGCGAGCGTCGGGCAGCTGGTGCCGCCGCTGGCGGGCTGGTCGGCTGGCTGGAGGGGCTGAAGATCAGGCAAGCGGGGCGCTGCGCTGGGCTGGCTTGCCAGCAGGCATGGCATTTTGCAGTGTAGAGGCAGCCTCAGTCATGCTACAAGCAGGGAGGCGAGCAGGCACAGTGTCTGCAGTGCTCCAGCCACCCCAGGCTGCATCACATCCCTGGCTCCCGAAACGAGCCTCACATTCACTCCCTGCTTGTTGCCGCAGCTCACCTCTTGCCCCTGCCCTCATCCATGTATTCACTCCTACAGGTGCTGGAAGAACGCCTTCTGGTTTGTGACGCTGCTGTACCCACGTTGCGCCATGACGGCGCTGCAGCTGTTTGGCTGGAAGACTCTGGATGTGGGCACCTTCCTCAAGGCCGACTTCTCAATCATGGTGGGTGAAGCGCTGCACACGTCTCAATCGTGATGGGTGAAGCGCTGCACATGTGTGTGTGTGTGTGTGTAGTGGTTGCAGTGGGTGGTTGAATCGATGTGGCCAGGGCCGGCCTGGGCTTAGGGGCCGCTCGCCGCACCTGAGCATGCCTTTGCGCCTGCCGATCAAGCAGCTCAGTGCTACATCGCTGTCCTGCTGTTTGCCTCCTGCTGTCGCAGGTCAAGTACCCTGGTGGCGGCTTTGTGGGCACCTATGTCAAGTACATGATCCCGGGCTGCCTCATGCTCATCCTGTATGCCCTGGTCATCCCTGGATTCTGGTTTGCCGCCGTCTACCTCAACCGCAAGCGCCTGGACGTGAGTGAGCTGCCGCAGGATGCACCTACGGCGTATTTAGTTTCTGCACTTCTATTTGTTGTGAAAACTGCCCCTGCTGCGGTAAAATTAACTGTGGAGGCGTAGCGGCACGTGGCTGGTGCCCGCTGCCCTCCCTGGCCCCTGTCCCACCAGCAACCTACATCGCAGCAGCACGGCTCCCCTGGCGTCTTGTCTTGCCCTGCACTGCACTTCTCCACCCTGCCCTGCCCTACGTTGCCCTGCCCTGCCCCGCACCCGACCGCATGCAGGATCCTGTGACCCAAGCCAAATACGGGTTTCTGTACGCGTCCTACGCCCCTCACCTGCCATACTGGGAAACCACCGAGATGCTGCGCAAGTTTGCAATCGCCTTCATGCCGGTAAGCGTCGCATGTGCATGCGTGTGGGTGTTACGTGCAGTGTGCGGCCTGGCCTTGGCGCATGCAGGCAGCGAGAGCAGAGCAGAGCAGCAGCTCGCTGACTGCCTGCAAAGTGCGTGTCCTTTCCCAATGACCACAACACCTGCAAGGCAGAGCCTTAAGGCATTGTTATGCCCCAAAACTAGGCTCATTTCGCTTGTAGGAATGCAAGCTTACGTGCCTCCTTGCCTCCCTCCCCCTGCCTGCTGCTGCCTACAGGTCTTCATCCCAGCACAGGCAAACGGCAGCCTGCAGGCTGCAGCTGCGCAGATCGTGCTGCTGCTGTACATCATGCTCACCCTGCGCTGCTGGCCATTTGCTAAAGGAGCGGACAACTGGCTCCAGCTGGCATCGCTGACAGGTGGGAGGGACGTGGTGTGTCGTTGGGGCCCAGCAGATCGGCACGCTACAACTTTTATTCAGCATGCATTGCTGATAAGAGTCCAATTTCTTGGTCCAGAAAAGTGCACTGTATGTGGGCAAAGATTTTTGACCAGGGTGGTTTGACAATCTGCTGAGCATCACCAACTGCTGGCTACTTGTGGCGGCACTTCGCCCTGTTGGACCTGCAATGCTCATCCGTTGTGTCCATTGCTTGTGACTTGCTGTGCAGTGCTGTGGCTGCTGCTGCTGTCGGCTGGCGTCAGCAAGTGGGCGGACCTAAGCAGCGGCGGCGCCAAAGCACTCAGCGTGGTGCAGCTGGTGCTGAGTTCGGGCGTCGGCTTCCTTTTGGGAGCCGCAGTCTTTTTCAACGGCCTGCAGCTGGCCAAGCAGTTCAGCAAGAGCTGGTCAAACAAGCGCAAGGCGAAGCAGCAGGCCAGGTTGAGCCTGCCAGCTGTGGAGGCAGTATCAGGGAGCGGCAGCGGCGGTGGTGAAGGTACCGGAGGTGGAGCAGGC
Organism: Chlorella vulgaris; assembly: GCA_023343905.1. NCBI lineage: Eukaryota > Viridiplantae > Chlorophyta > Trebouxiophyceae > Chlorellales > Chlorellaceae > Chlorella > Chlorella vulgaris. The sequence continues at coordinate 308,136 of SIDB01000011.1, read as the reverse complement.
GGAGCACAGGGAGTGCAGGCTGGCAGTCAAGCAGGCGACGCATGCAGCAGCAGCGGCACAAGGGGCGGCGGCAAGCTGCGCATCAGCGGGACCCTGGGCTGCCTGCCCTGCGCTGGCGGCAGCAAGCGGGGCAGCCTGGTCGATCTGGAGGATGGCGAGATTCACGCCGCCCACGACGAAGCTGCCGCGCTGAACAAGGCTGGCAGCAGCAGCCGGCCCAGCCTGCCAGTCATCAACGTGCATGCTGGGGCGCCTCCGCTGCCAGGGGAAGGGGCTGAGGGCACGAGCCCTGTTGACGATGAAACGCCCCAGAGCAGGTCCGCAGTACAGCAGTACAACCCGGGGGCTAGTACCCAGGTTGCCCTAGTTGCTTCTGCTTGCTGGGAAGTTGGTGCCAGGCGTGCTGCCTGGAGGTGTTGCTGAAGGAATGAATGTATTTCGCAAACCACGCTCACCCTTGTGTTGCTCCAATGCTCTGAATTGACGCACATCTCGAACCCCTCATCGCTGTTGGGGCACCTGCAGGCGCAAGCTGCTGCGAACGAGCTCGATTAGCCGTCGCTCGGCCGCCGACGATGTGGAGATGCGGCTGCCCAAGGAAGGCGTGCAGCGCTCAGACTCCTCCACCCTGCCCTGGCCGCCACTGGCCCTGCACGGGGACACAGCGGCGCTGCCATCCCCGCGCTGGGCTGGAACAAACCTGCACGCCCGCGCTCCCATCCCTCCGCCGGCAGCATTCGCTGCTCCGGCCATGGCAAGCCAGCCGCCAGCTGTTCCAGCTCCCGCTCACCGTCAGGTACAGCCCGAGCAGGCACTGTTGCCGGTGCAGCAGCAGCAGCAGCAGGCTGGGGCGATGCCTGCGCCGGCAGGGCCTGCAATCACACTCGAGAGCTTACGGCGCCGCAGGAGCACCCAGGACAGCTCGTGAACAAGTTTAGCTCTTGAAAAGTATTGGCGTCATCGAAGCTTTGACTGGGATCAAAGCGATCTTTCCTTCCATTTCTTTTCATTCTACTGCTGCACAGGAGGCATGAGCGGCAGGGCCAGGGGGTGTGCCGCTGCAAAGCCTGCACCCCGCCGCCAGTCAGCCAGCCATACGATCTAGACAATCATACAGCACACAAGGCAGAGTTGTATGCGTTGAAGTGAGCCGCGATGGGGTGCAGGGTGCAGCGTTTAAAATGTTGATCACACATGTTGCACGACAAATTCCAGTTTTAAGCACGGCATTAAAGGCAGAAGCGCAATGCAATTACTGTGTGAATGGAGACTTGAAGCACGAGGCAGTGAGTGGCAGCAGATATAATGAGAACCACAGGCGATGTTCGACCTGACCAAAACAGCCAGCAGGTTTCCATCAGGGGCACTTTTGGGTGCAGGCTGATCCTCAGGGGCTGTGTAGGCATGCACCTCAGGGCGTTGTGTAGGGAGTGACACCATGGCCTCTGGGCCCCGCCTGCAGCCCGCTAGCTTTCTCAAATGCTGCCGCGATGCCAGCCACGTACTCATCAGTCCAGGAGGGCGCCAGCAGTGTGATGCCAAACGGCAGCACCGGGGAGGGGTTGCCGGTGGCGGCCAGCAGCTCCTGCCGCCGCTGTTGCTCGGGGCCAGTTGTGGCAGCGTCCCCCGCTGCAGCAGTTGGGCGCAAGCTGCCGCTGAATACGCTCACGCCGCACATGTCTTGCAGGTTGACGAAATTGGTCCACCTGGCAAGTAGGCAAGAGCGCAACAGAGGAGCAGGAGGGGGCAGTCCGCAGTGAGAAGGCCGGCCAGTGTGGCAGGCAAGGCACCGCTAATAGCTGGGATCCCAGCGCGTGTTTCAGGCAGGGCTTGGATGCTGGTTGCAGCCAGGCGTGCTTTTCAGTCAGGCCAAAGCAAGGCATGCAAGGCATGGCAGCTAGCGCGCCGGAGCCAGCACGCAGGCGACGTAGAGGCATGCAAGGAAAGTCAACAGCATACTGCCATGCCCAACATGCGCGGCAAGCAACAAGACCCACACCTGCCCAGGTTTGCGTTCTTGCCAAACGAGACGCCTTCATATGGCGGCTCCTCCTCCTCGGCCTGCACAACCCACAGCCCACAGCCATCAGGAACCGCAGCGGGTGCGGCTGTCATTGCGGCAGCGAGCACAGCCCAAACCAAGAGACAGGGGTGCGCGAGAGCAAGCATGCAGATGGCAATGTTCGGCACACATTACACGGCCACTGAAGACAATGGCGCAAGGTGCAGGGTGAGAATCAGAAGCGGAATGAATACTTGTTTTTGATTGCATGCACGCTGTCCTGCCAAGGTGCAGGCTCCTGTCCCGACCCACCCACACTCCACCACCCTCCTCCTCGGTTTTGCACTGACATTGCTGCCCCAGCTGACTGTGCACTCAAGTGGTGCCCTGACTGCGCACCTGTATCTCTTGCACGGTGTAATTGTACGCAGAGGTGGGCACCACAAGCACATCTATCTTGGCAAGCTGCGCACGGCACTGCAGCAAGAGAAGATGGTGGGCACGGCTCAGAAATATTAGTGCTCATGCACGCTGCGTGGGCGCAGCCATCCGCATCGGGCTGTTGCAGCGTACAGCCCCGCTGGCCGTGGGGAGGAGCACACCAAAAGCAACAAGAGCACAGCAGAAGGACATGCACATCAGCAGCAGCCGGTGAGGCAACAGGCGCACCCACCCTGCCGCGAAGGGTGTTCAGTTTCTGCAGGCCGTCGAACACATCTGCCGCGCTGAAGCCTTCAGTCTTGCTGATGATAGATCGAATGACCTGGTGGCGGGCAAGCAGGCAGGCAGGGCAGGCAGGACTTGTGAGAGGCGGCGCACTAGGCAGAGAGGGCAGACAGGAGTGGTGAGGAGCAGAGTGGTGAGCAGCAAAGCGCCAGGCAGGCAGCAGCCGGCCACGCGAGCAGCAAAGTGGGAGGGCAGAGCAGCAGGATGAAGAAGTAACAGTGGAGGCATTCGCGGGCGAACCCTGGAGGACGATTCATGAGCAGTGACCTGTGCCGCCACGCACCCAGCCATGCCTTGATACAGGCACACGTGCATGTGGCAATCACCCACCTTCAGCATTCGCTCGTCTTCGTGGATGCTGGCCAGCTGCCCTGCCGCCAGTGGCTGAGCTGCGCGGCTTTCCAGGAAGGACCGGATACCTGCAGGCAACAGGCAACAGACATTGGACGATACTGCGAGCATCAGGAGCTGTGCTGTTGGGAGAGGGACAACACAGGTTGACGTGTCAAGCAGCGTGTCCCGCCCCAGCAAGCAGCAAGAGAGAGTGATGGCAGGCGGTTCCGTACCGCCGGGCTCACCGGCGTACCGCTCCGCCACAAAGGCGGCCCCGTACAGCAGTACCGCAGTTTCCGCAAAGGGGGCAAAGTCGAAATCTGCTACTGCCTGCCCCCCCAGAGCCTCAAGGCGCTGCACCGCTTCCGCCCACGCCGCCTGCATGGCTGCAGGCAGGCAGGGAAAGCGGGAGGGCGGCAGGGAGCACACGGCTCTGTCAGCAGGCGGTGAGGCTCAGATGCAGCAGCACACGCAGCCATGAGGACAGCTGTATGGGAGGAACGAGAGCAGCTTGGTGACGGCTGCAGCAGCAGCAGCAGCACACATGACAGCAGCAGCAGAAGCAGCATTCAAGCGCATACCAGCAGGACACGCACATACCTTGCCGCACAGGTTCCCCGCCGGGCCCCTCAAACGAGCCATCCAGGAATTGCGGCCCAGGTACGGCAAAGCGGAAGGCGGCTGAAGGCGTGTAGCGCTTGGCCAGGTTTGATGCAATGGGCAGCCGGTAGGTGGCGTCTGCGGCGGTGGTGGCAGTATGAGCACCCAGCGGTGATACTCTTGCAGACACAGCCCAAGCACCGCAGAACGCATGCCAGGAATTTTACGGCAGCGCAAAGCTGCCTTGCCAGCCAACAGTCTAAGCCAGTTCATACGGCCTGTTGAAAAGCACTGCAAGTGTGCCCGTAATGCACACGTGAGTGTTGCTGTGTGCGTGTGTGCGCACCTGCAATATCTGAGTTCTCCATCAGTCGCGCCACCTCTGCTCCATCCTCCACACTCAACGCAAACACAGAGACGCAGTCGAGCAGGTAGCAGGCAGGCACCACGCCAGCGGTGCTGAACCGACCCACTGACGGCTTGATGCCAACGATGCCGTTGTTGCCAGCCGGGACGCGGCCTGTGGCAGGCGGCAGGCGGCAGGCGGGGGGCCGATGAGCAAACGCACTGTCTGAGACAATGGGCTGATGAATTCCAAGCGGGCATCAAGTGGTTTTGTGCAGGTTGCACTGGGCAAGAGTACCTTGCATTCAAAGGACCCGCTGCTCATGCTTGCTGGAGTGCTGGAGTGCAGTACTTCAGTTCAGCAGCACGTGAGACGGAGCAAGCCAGCACCGCAGCCCGGCCCTTACCTGAGCCCGCCGTATCCGTTCCCAGTGCAAAGCTGCACAGCCCGCCCGCCACCGCCACCGCTGAGCCGCAAGACGAACCGCCGGGAGTGAAGCGGTTGTCAAAGGCGTTGGCTGGCACACATTCAGACGAGGAGGAACAGAGTGGCTGGTGTGAGCAGAAGCGAGCGACGTGAGCCGGCGTCACAGTCAAGGCGGCAGGCAGGCAGGCAGGCAGGCAGGCCTGTTGTAAGCTGCCTGTAGCATGCCTTGCCCACTTGCCCTACCCATCCCTACAGACCCGCGGCTCGCCCAGCCTTCCAGCGCCTCACCTGGGCTGCCATAGGGCGTACGAGTGCCCACAAGGCCGCAGGCAAACTGGTCCAAGTTTGTCTTGCCCAGGAAGATGCCACCTGCGGGGGGGGAGGCAGTGCAGTTGAGCTGCTGCGGCTTGCTGCACGCCTGCCATGCCACAGCGGCAATTCATTGCTTGCAGGGCGGTTGGCGGCCACGCTCATGCAGCTCCTGCGGCGCCCTGTGCTGGCCCACAACCCGGCATGATGCTGCCACACCTGCGTCCAGCAGCGGCTGTACCGCTCGTGCATTGTACTGCGCAAGGTACTTGAAGTCTGGACAGGCGGCGGTAGTGGGCTGCCCCGCCACGTCAATGTTGTCCTTCACGGCAAAGGGAATGCCCCACAGCGCACCACGCTGCTCCATAGGCTGGCCCTCCAGCAGCCTGCAGATGTAAGAGGCTGGCGCATTGGAGGCTGGCGGCAGCCCTGGGCAGTGTGGCGTATGCTGCTGCAGGGCAATGCGGCACTGACAACTGCAGCACGTAATCGACCTCAGTGCCCTGCACACAGCTCACCTGCAGCGCTCTAGGACCTCATCCTCAGAGGGTCGAGAAATGAACACGCCCTGCGATGCCGCCGTGGCAGGCAGCAGCTCGCGGCACACGGCACTGGGGGACGTGGCGCCCGAGGCATAGGCGCCGCGCAGTGCCGAAAACGTCAGGTCGGCCGTCGTGAGCGGCATGGATTACGATACCCAGCTGTTAGCTGCGAGTGAGCTCCCCAGGGCGGTGGCAGCGGCGGCGGCGATGGAGGGTGGGGGCGGTGCTCCTTCTGCAGGTGAATTCCAGGTTGGGAGCGGTTGCTGGTATTGGTGCAGCGTTGAGACGTCGCGCAGCTGGCACCAAGCGCAGGTCGAGGGTTCAGCTTGTTGTTGCCTTGGCTGCGCTCACCTACGATTGCATTGCCCCGACTGCTTTTGACCTGCAGCGATCACAGCGCCAAGCGAATAGTGGTCCCATCTGATTGTACATCACATGTGCTGCTCCCCGTTTCAATAGGCAATGCTCTCAGCAATCCTCATCACCAGCATCATCAACATGCTCGCCCAAGCAGTGGCAACCGCGACCAGGGCTACCAGCCTTCAACTGGCCGTTTGTGGGCTTCATTTGCGCGGCCAGCCCCTGAATTCGCAGCTGACAGACCTGCAGGCGGTGTTCGTGCGGGACTGCAAATCAGCAGCCGAGTACAAGTGCGTTTTGAGGAGTGGGCGGTTGCGGCGGTAACGACCTCAACGCATGTGCAGCTCCTCAGCTCCGGACCTGATCCCCTGCTGTGCAGACTATACGCGTTCACGGACGACACTGGAAAGACCAAGCCTGGCATGGTGACGGTGGTGGACGGCAGCGGGTCGGCCGTCTACTTGGAAGTGTGGGAGATGCCGATTGAAAACTTTGGGCACTTTATTCTGCAGGTGTGTGCTGGCGGCTCTCACATGTCGCTTGTGGTGCCAGCTCTGGATGCCCAACTTGAGCGTCGGGTGAACATACAGGCGGCTCTTGCGTTTTTCTACTGCATGGGTCAACCGCCTGCCACTATGCCTATGTTCGGTTGGCTCAGGCTGCTGCCACGACCCTGCAGGTGCCGCCGCCGCTGGCCATCGGCACAGTGAAGCTGGAGGACGGCAGCAGCGTCAAGGGCTTTGTTTGTGAGGGCTGGGTGGCAGGTGCGCTGATGCTGCTGCTCGACATCGCATTCGTCCAGCAACTACCCGTAACGCTTGCAGAGCAGCAGTGCAGTAGCAAATGGATAGGCAGCCTGCTGCGTGCCTGAAAGCCTAACACATGTTCTCCTTCTCGCTTTGCTGCATCATTCCACTGGCTGTGATGCAGAATCGTGCAAGGCGGGTGCTGCCAATGTGGAAGACATCACTCACCTTGGCAGCTGGCTCACATATCTGGTTCGCCCGCAGCAGTAGTGCAGACGTGAGCAGCTGTTCAGTTCCATGTCACAAGCACCACCCTCCAGCTCTTACCAAACGCTCTCATTTCCTAATCTGCACCTTGCTCCACCGTGATTTTGTGACCCTGCTTCCCGGTCTTGCAATGTTCTGCCCAACGGTTTTACCATTCAGCAACTCAAATTTCAACACTTGTAACTGCAACACAACCCAAGAAATCCAGCAAAGCTGTGCACGTGAAACATATATACACCATACACAAGGGATGCATCGCTGTATTGCATTACTGTTCTTGCTTCTTTGCGGCAGCTGGTTCAGTGTTGGGTGTTAACAAGCTGAGGTACAACAACAACAACAACAGAGGGGGGACCGGGGGGAGGGGAAGGGGGGGGGGGAATATAACACTGGATGAGGGGGAATACACGTCATCATGCTGTGTCATGCCAAAGAAAGGGGAGAGGATCAAGCAACAAAGCCAACTACAGATTCAAGGCAGGGAAAGAGGCATGTGAAAGGGTCTGGGGAGCACACATGCAGCCACAACGCTGCAGCGGTGGCGTTTGGAATAAACACAGTGCTTTATTTGCAGGGGGGGGGGGGTAGGAGAGGAGCTTGAGTGTGAGGTGAGGCGGGAAGAGCTGCGTGTGCCGGAAAGGAATGGACAGAAAAGCGCTTTTGAGTTTGGGGGTTTGAAGCAGCAAGGCCAGACGGGTCAGGTGGCAGCGCTGCTGCAGGTGGGCGGCAGCCAGGTGAAGGGCTGCGTGGGCAAGGTGGTGCAGCAGCACCGAGACAGACAGGAGAAGAGCAGGGAGAGGGACATGACGTGGTGTGTAAGTGCTGCTGAGCAGCCACCACAGTAGGCATGTGACGCTGAGGCGGCGCCACAGCACAAGTAAGAATGTGAAGCTTAGGCAGCTGGCACTTCGTCGGAGCCCTTGGTATCGAGGTCCTTGAGGTTCCCGTAGGAAGGAGCAGGGAACGCCTGCACAGCAGAAGCACACGACCAGCACAAGCGCAGCGGCATTCGTCAGGCTTCGCTCATCACGTGTAGCAATGCTTACAGCCCTAGTCAACACGCCCCGGCGCAAGCAAGCTTCCCTGTAGCCCTCCCTGCTGCCGCTCTGCAATCATTCAAGCTTCCAGGAAGCCGGGGCGACTGCTCTCACGCTCTGTACTTCAGTGCAGTCTCAAGTCTCACCTGGCGCGCAAAGTCTCCGGGCTCAGCCGTGCCATCCATCTCCTCTTCGGGAGTGGGTGCGGCGCAGGTGAACACGTTCTTGATGACGTTCCACAGAGAGTCGCGAGACTCCCACAAGGGCAACACCGTGGAGACGATGGTGGCCAGCAGGCCCCAGGTGATGGACAGGATGACCCAGAAAGTGAAGTAACCCTGCGTACAATGAGCGGTACAGCGAGCGGTACAGTGAGCGTGACGGTGTGGGAACAGAGGAAAGGACCTCACAAGGATGGCAAGCTTGGTAGGAAGGAGCACTCAGGCAAGCACACTGACAGCGAAGGGCAGCGCTGGAGAAAAGCGCGCGGCAGAACTGAAAGTCTGACGAGACGAGGTGAGCAGGGCGCACGAGCAGCGTGAGCAAGACTGCCACGAACCTTGCTGAAGACGCCGGCAGGGAGGGCAAGCAGGGGCCACACAATGATGAGGGTGATGGAGAGGCACCACCCCACCCACAGCATGACCTTGCGAGCATGGTCCATTGCCTCTGGGCTGTCCTCTCCTGCAGGCAAAAAGGGGAGACACGGGAAGGACGCGCTCCGTAAGCTGCTGCTGCGTCTAAGAAGTATTCTTGCAGACACACGGACGGTAAAACATCAACAAACAAGCGAGCCAAGGCAAGGCCGTGGCAACTACAGCAGGGTGCACTGCTCTGAATGCAGGCAGGCAGAAAGGCTGCAGCTCTGCTAGCCAGCAAGATGGGCTGGAGAAGTCTCTTACCGCTGGGTGCGTGGTGCACGCCAGCCTCGTCGATGGTGGGGATCTCGCGGGTGCTCTTCCAGTCGTAGTTCTGGGGCTTCCAGAAGCCGCCGATGAGGCAGATTATGAGGGAGGAGCAGATGGCGGTCAGGTTGCCCGCCAGCATGGGGTAATCGCCGCCCAGGTTGTCGATGTTGACCTTGCCTGTACATGTTGACAGAGAAGAGGTAAGGCTCGGCCAGTCAGGCATCGGGACTCAGCTGACAACCACCAGCCAGCAGGCGGTAGCAGAGCAGACAGTGCTGGGCCGGCCTGACCCCCAAGCAAGGCAAAGCGAAGGGCAGGCAGAGGGCGGGGAGGCAGCAGGGCCAGCAAGAGGAGCGAAGCTCAAGGCTCACCGTAGTAAGCCTGGCACGTAACCAGCCACGCCATCAGGCCCAGCAGGGTGCCGGAGATGGCCCCCAGCATGGCGCTGCCAGCGTTGGCCTTGTTCCACACTAGGGCCATGTAGATGGGAGCGACGGCGCCACCAATGGCGATGCCTGCAGCAGGGTGCCAGGTAGCAGCAAGTTGCGGGAGAGTTGAGGCGGGGCAAGGGCAGCGGACGTCACAGCCGAACAGCAGGCAGACAGTTAGGGAAGGCATGTTTGGCACTCACTCACCCATGAATAGGTACACCCAGCCCAGGCTCAGACCGATCTGCAGAGGCAGCAGCGCCCGGGGCATCAAACATCACAACAGTCAGTCAAAGATGGCTGCTAAACACGCTGTAGCCCTGGCACACAAACGAAAACTCACAAACGAAAACAAGCAAACAGATTGAACAGGTTGGGGTGAGCAGCGCCATCTGGCAGTCTGAGCGAGCACCTGGAACAGGATGATGGCCAGCACACCCAGCAGCAGCCCGAAAATCACAATCACATATCGCGAGACGCGGATGATGTCCTTGCCGGTTGCCTTGGGGTTGATGTAAGTGCTGCAGCAGGCAGGCAGGGAGGCAGGCATGCACAGGTGAGGCGGCAGAGAATGTGGGCGCGCAAGTGACAGCCGAAGGGCAGCACGCCGACTGACGCACACTTGGCTGGCCTCCACAGCTCTGGCGTCAGTGTACAGCGAAGCCCCTTATGCACTTCACTCACCGGTAGATATCGTAAGAGAAGAGAGCAGACACGCCAATGAGCTCAGCAGAGCCAGTGGAGGTCACTGCCATGAACAACATGCTGCAGCAGGAGGAGGACAGGAACCCAGTTGAGGTGAGCGGTCACCAGGGCAGCAAAAGGCGTGCTCATCCTCGACACCCTTTGCAGACACCAGCTGACACACACGCGATCCGATGTTGCACGGCAGACGGGACCACGCCACAAAGACCAGCTGGATGGCAGCAGCCTCCTCTCCAACTCACATGGTGAGCCACACAGCGCCGCTCTTGCCCAGAATGTAGACAGCGACGGCGGGGGGCACCAGTCCATCTCCAGCCTCGCTTGCGGTGAGGGGGAGGTCCATAGCAACCGAGGCAAGGCCCAGGGAGGTAGCGAGGGTGAAGGGACTGCAAGTATGGAGGGAGGGGCCAGACCGGGGCACACCACAGAGTCAGCGGCAGGGTGCAGCAGGGGCCACACTTTGTGCTCAGCAGTTGCTGGGAGCTGCACGCGCCAAAAATTGCCGCAGCAGGCAGGCAGGCAAGGAGCACATCGCAATCACAGCAAGAGGCAGGCGTGCCAGGAGCCCGTAACCCAGAGACAGCAGCAGGCTCACATTGAGAACCACATGAGTCCACCCAGGATGTAGCCCTTGTAAGAGGCGGAGGGCTTGGAGGCAATGGCGCCCATCCTGCAGCACAGCAGCAGGCCGTATAAAGGTGTCAGCAGGCAGCGCAGCAGCAGGCCATATGAGGTGTCAGCGGCAGCGCCCTTCAGCCTGCCAGCATGGGGGACACTAGCGCCAGGAGGCATCGTTGCAGCAGAAGGTGCTGGCTGCACGAAAGAAAGAAACAAGACTGGAAAGCAGATGCTGTGCCAACTCACCAGTAGGCCTGGTCCACAAACACGGTTCCAAAGTTTCCAATGATGTTGATCACTCCAAAGATGAGGCCGCCCTTGGAAAACATGGTCAGGTAGGAGCCGCCCTTGTTGTCCTCAACAGGCTGCACAGATACAGGGGAGGCAGGGCGCAGGGGCAGGGCAGGGTGAGGGTAGGGCGAGAGGGCAAGCTATAAGCTCTCCAACGACTCCAAACGCACGCCAGGTGAAGTGCGTTTCCCCTCTCTGGCTGAGGGGGGAGGCAGGCAGGCAACCCCTGCTGCAGACGCGTGACAGGAGCAGAGCCACGAATTGTGCACAGCTGTGAACCACTGTGACCCAGAACGGCAGCGGCACGATAGGCAAGGCAGCCGGCAGGACACTCGCACAGGCTGGAGCAGGCAGCAAGACACAAAGCCTCGCTCTACTCACCCCCTTGTAGGCACCGCCAAAGGTTGCGATGGCTGTCAGGTGCTCCCACACAGAGCCAGGTGAGCCGAGGCCGGTGTTGGGCACAGCGTAAATCTCAAAGGCAAACAGACACAGAGCAATGAACACCACGACGGTGTGCAGGTAGCTGCAGCAGCGGGATAGGAGCAGCCGACGGTTGTGGGGTGAGTGCAATGCCAGGCAAAGAAAAATGAAGCCGCCAGTGGGTGCCATCAACAGCCCAACTTTACGCTGGCTGCACCGGGTCCGGCCACACACACAGCCTCACACCCACACCGCATAGTACGCAGGCAGAAAGCCATGCCGGGTTTTAAGGAATGCTGGGTGGATAAACAGGCTCAAAAGCCTTACTCACGTGGACATGAAGGTCGCCTTGAGGCCTCCATGAGCGGTGTACATGATGACTCCAACCGGGATCAGCATGGAGGCAGCGTACCTGCGCAGTTGGACCGAGAGGGAGAGCAGGGTTGTGGGAGGGAAGGAGGAAAGCACGGGGCGAGACAAGGCACCGCATAGACACCTTAAGGGACCAGGCTTGAGGGAGCGGCAGCACAGGCAACCAGCACTGCAATAGGCAGCACTGCAAATCGCTGTGGGCAACGCGACTGGTGGCTCGTCGACTCACAAGTTCATGCCGGTCAGCGCTTGCATCACAGACGCTCCACCCAGGATGAGCATGGAGCAGACAATGATGTTGGTGGTGATGGCGAAGCAGAAGAAAACTGCACTTGGGAGGGGCAACGGAGGAAGGGGAGGCGGGGAGGCACGCGTGAGCTCTGGCAGCGTCCAGAGTTTAATGTACAAGGGGAACATCCTTGCAGGTTGGCTGCTGACCTTCCTCTCCCGCCAAAGCCCCGACTCTTGGCTCACAGCCCAGGAGCAAGCAGGCAATGACTTGCCAGGCGGCCGTGTGCATGCAAGGCATGCGCTCCTCACCCTTGTGTGCGGTGTTGCCCCAGCGAGCGCGGATGATTTCCAGCATGGTGTGAGCGTTGGGCGCCTTGCGCTTGATCTCAACAGCCAGGATGCCAAACAGCAGGATCTGGATGGTGGCTCCAGACGCGTACCAGAAGGGACCGGAAACGCCATACTTCCAGGCAACGTTGGAACTGCAGGCGGCAAGCCGTGGGAGGGCAGCGGTATTCGGCGGTATTTCGGCTTGTCAGCATGCTTGAACATGTGGCACGTACGGCTGCATTGGTCAGCACAGCACTGTCGCAGAGCACGAAAAACTACACCACTGGCAGCTGCACTGCCAGAAGCATGGAACCGTGGTCTCACCTCTGCAGCAGCGTGGCGGCCCATGTCCACTCGGACACAATCACGTTGGCGATGAGGCCCGTCTTCACGGAGCGTCCCGCGGTGTTGAACTGCTCAGACGACTTCTTGGTGCCGCCGTAGCGGTAGTCGAGCCACACCAGCAGGGAGGTGACGACAGAGAAGAAGACGCCAAACTGCAGGGGGGGGGGGGGGGGGGCATGCGCAAACCTTGCGGGTGTCATGGCCCGCCCTCTGCTATGAATGAGGTGCTGGGCAGCGAGAAAGCGGCCGCTGAACCGTGAGGGCATCACGCACCCCGATCACAATGCCATAGCCGTATCCTTGAGGCAGGGGGGGGGTGCCGCCAAAGAAACCATCAGTCTGGCAGTTGTACTGAAGCAGAAGGGCGGGTGGGAGGGAGGGAGGGAGGGAGGGAGGGAGGGACAGGGTGAGGGATGGCGGGATGGGGCAGCAGCTGTCTTGGCCTGTCTGTATGGCTAGCCGCATTTGTGTGTGGTTCCATGGCTGTATGGTGGCGTCCCAGGCTTGCGAGGCTGGCTCGGCAACGAGGAGAAGCCAGGTGATGATGTTGCATCACGGAGTGCCAGGCGCGCGCAAGAGCTGCCGCGCCACTCCCAGCCCCGCCTGGCGATCAGCATGCGCCGGCGAGGCGTTCGCACAAGAGGCTGACGCTGCTGGCTGCAATACCCTAGCCCCAGCCTCACCTCTGAGAGCCCGAACGCGTTACATTGCCCCTGCAAACAAGTCGGCGACACGATGCGCGGCGTTTGTGAGAGCGAAGGACGGCGGGCAAAGCCAGTTGGGTCCTCAGTTCACCGCTCCCTCTTCCTGCAGCTGCTGGCTGACGCTCGGCAATCCCATCCACTCACAGGGCACTCGGTGCACCAATCGGTGCCCACATAAGTCTGTCCGTCGGACTCTGCCATTTCGCCAAGGTGATGGGAGCTCCCCGGCCCTGCTGAGCGGTGGCAACGTGCCTGGGGGATGAGGAGTGAGAGTTGAAAAGAATGGGGGGCGGAGTGTGTGCCCGCGCAATATATGGGTGAACCCAATGCATGAGAGACCACCGCCCCGTCAGAGGGGCAGAAAAGTTGGTACCAGGGTCACATCCTTTTCAGGCAGCAGCAGCTTCCCCAGGTGATGTTGACGGGATTGGACGACGGTGGGCTCAGTTGATGCTCCCTACAGAGTGCCGTGGTGTGGGTCGCTGTAAAAACGAGTGACGCACTCGGAAGCGCAGCGCCGCAACCGCAGGCGTGTAGGCGGTCATGCGTAAATGAAATCCGGTTGGGCTCGGCTTGCACTCACAAATGTGGGACACTGATTGTGGCGGCGAAGAGGATAGGTAAAGGGCGTGTTGAGCACAGGCCAGCTGCCAGCTGTCTCCAGATGTGCCGCGCAAGGGCTGCGGATTGCGGCGGGAGGAGCCAGCTGGCAGTCGGTGATGGACCCAACGATGGCCGCTTCTCCTCCTCTTGGTTGTATCTTTTTGGTTGTATCTTCTCTGCAGCATTGGCACCATTGTGGTGCGCCTGCGCATCGCGAGAGGGACTGCGCAGGTGATGCACGGGGCAGAGCCCTAGTTTTGGGAGCAGGGCCTCATAGCAAATGCATGCATCGTGACATCAATGATAAACTGATGCGGCCGGCAGACGCAGCAAGGGCGGGAGGGGGCACCCCGGCCTGTGTGGGGTTCTGCGTCGGTTTTCGCTGTCAGCGTGTTGTGAGCACACACGCACGCAACCCGGCATTTCAGAATGCGCCACCGGCAATGCGGGCCAACGCTTGCCTGCGCTCCCGGCAGCTGGCGGCGGCACTGCCTGCTCAACCGCTCCCTTTTTGCTCGCGTTGCCCTGCAGACCTAGTCGCCATGACCCAGGCTCCCATCACCAAGCTGCTGGTGGCCAACCGCGGCGAGATCAGCTGTCGTGCGCAGCGGGCATGCAAGAAGCTGGGCATGCCGTGTGTGGCGGTCTTCACCGGCCCTGATGCGCTCAGCCTGCACGTGCTGCAAGCTGAGGAGAGCGTGTGCCTGGGAGCAAGTCCTAAGGAATACTTGAATGCAGGAAAACTCATCGAGGTTGCCAAGAGCACGGGTGAGTGCCGCTGCTGGTGCTGGTTACCTTCTGGTGAAGCCAGGCAGTTGGCACCCATGGCATGGGGTGACGCCGAGAATATCATGATGAGCATGACGATGAGCATAGCGCCAGCCACAGCGGCTGTTCAAAGCAGCGGGCCAATGCGAAAGCACCGTCGCAGCAGGCACACAGCGGCAGCGCATTCAGCGCAGTGAGGTGCCCACGGGCCGTTGCTACCGATCCATTTGCACAGCCACAGCAGAGGCCCCGCTGCCGTGTGACCATGTGTGTGCCCATGTGTGTGTGGCTTGCAGGTTGCGATGCTGTCTTCCCAGGCTATGGCTTCCTGTCAGAAAACACAGACTTTGCGGCTTTGTGCGAGGAGAATGGCATCGCCTTTATCGGCCCAACTGCAGGTGGGAGGTGCAGCCGACCAGCAGGCGGTTCAGAGCACAGCGGCAGGGGATGAGGGCATGCACAGCACTGTCTGGCGGCAACTGGTGCTGTGGCACACTGAAGACACGGCACTTGTGTCCATGAAACATGCAGACACCATGCGGATGTTTGCCCAGAAACACACCGCCCGCGAGCTGGCAGAGAAAGCAGAGGTGCCGGTGCTGGCCGGTAGCCCCCTGCTGTCCAGCGATGAGGAAGCTCTGGAGTATGCCAAGCAAGTGGGGCTGCCCGTACTGCTTAAAGCCACAGGTACAGCGACGCAGACCTCACATATAAGATGCCAAAGCCATGCGAGCTGTCTCTTTGCCACATTGCACTACTCTGTCCCGCCCAACCCTCCCACCCCGGCCGCCTGGCGGCTACCTGCAGGTGGCGGTGGCGGCATCGGCATCCACATCTGCCGCACAGAGGAGGAGGTGGTGACCAACTACGCCTCGGCTTCCCGTCAGGGTGCAGCCGCGTTTGGCGACGCGGGAGTGTTTGTGGAAAAGTATGTGCAGCGAGCAAGGCACATCGAGGTGCAGATCTTTGGTGATGGGAAGGGCAACGTGGTGACGTTTCCTGAGCGCGAGTGTTCAATTCAGGTGGGCAGCGGGCAACAACCATTGCACAGCAAGTGTGTGTGCTCTGTGGAGAGTCTAGTCTGGGTGACAGGCAGGGCTTGTGAGCGGCGGCAAGAGGCCGCTCGAGCAGCACGGCTGAGGTAGTGAGGTGCACATGCCCACGGCGCTTGATGACATCACGTGCCACTCTCATCTGTCCGAACGCTCTGCTTCATGCTCCTTGATCTGCTGCAGCGGCGGCACCAGAAGATTTTGGAGGAGACCCCCTCCCCGTTTGTTCAGTCCCCGCTGCGAGCTGAGCTGCAAGGAGCAGCGCTTCGCCTCGGCCAGATCGCTAAGTACAGGTAGGCCACAGCGTGCACTTCGTTCTTTGTCAGCGCCTCCAGCTGGGCCCGGCACCCTGAAGCTGGCCCGCCTCATCCCTTCCCTTGCCATTGGCCTCCATCTGCGACTGCTGCTGCAGGTCTGCGGGCACTGTCGAGTTCATAGTGGACGACGAGACCGGCAAGTTCTATTTCCTGGAGGTCAACTGCAGGCTGCAGGTGCGGGCTTGGCAGGCTGCAGGTGGGGGCTTGCCCTGCCAACCTGGCACCTGGCAGGCAGTTGCGCTGAGCTGTCAGGCTATCTGCCGGTGCGCAGCCAGGCACAATTGCCAGGGCCCTCCCTGCCGCTGCAAGGATGTGCATGCCTGAATAGATCCAAAGCGAGTCCAAAGCGAGTCCTAACCCCTGTGCTGTGCCTCCCTGCCTGTATGGCAGGTGGAGCACGGCATCACAGAGATGATCACGGGAGTCGACTTGGTGGCCTGGCAGCTGCAGCAGCAGGTGGGACCAGTCAGGCTGGAGGCGATGCCCGCAAACACGCATGCAGCCAGTTTCATGAGTCCTCATTAGTCGCTGTGGGCTGCTCTTTGCCTGGTGTGGTGCTAATTATGTGCTTGCTTGGATGTGCGTACGCAGGGCGCCAAAGGCTCCGACCTGCCTTCTGACCTGGCCGCATTCACCCCCACCATCAACGGCGCCGCCATTGAGGTTCGAATCTGTGCTGAGGACCCCGCACACAACTACCGCCCCTGCACCGGAGTGTTGGGCCTGGTGGCCTGGCCACAGCAGGTGGAAACACGCGTGGACACTTGGGTGGAGACTGGCGTTGAGGTCTCAGGTGAGCAGTGCGTGGAGGGAAGCAAGGAAGCAAGGAGGCAAGGTCATCAGCCCGTATGAATGGCTGACACATTGGCTGCCTGGCCACTGCTGGCACATCATGTGGAGGCTCATGCCGGCAGGCAGGCAGATGTATGCTTGACTGGAGGGGCTGGCAAGAGGGGTGGAGGAGGGCACGGATTGCAGCAGCATGCTGCGTGGTGTCAGCCCGGCAGCCCTCCAGCCTGGCTGGCACAACCACACGCTTTCTATCACCGGCCTGCTCAATGCCTGAGTGCCTGCCGCCCTCTGCGTCATTTTGTGCAGCTTACTATGACTCCCTGCTGGCCAAGCTCATGGTGCACAGCCCTGAGGGGCGGCCCACTGCCATTGCCAAGCTGCGGCAGGCTCTGGAGGAGACGCAGGTATGGCGGCGGGTGGCTGGCACGGTGGTTGGATGCTCATGGGGCTGGCTCCTGGCTGCTCCTGACGCGACCGTGGTGACGCACAACTGCAATGGATGGGCGCTGCAGCTGCACGGCGGCACGCCGCTGCAGTGCCATTCAAAGCGCGAGTTGCCTGCACCCTCTCACTGCCTGCTTGTGCTGTACTGCTTGTGCTGTACCGCAAAACTCACGACACGGCCTGCCGCCGTGCGCAATGCCTGCTTCCCTCCTTACAAGCAGCTCAAGGGTGTCTGCTCGAACCTCGAGTTCCTGAGAGTCATTGCGGCTGACCCGCGATATCCTGCCGGAGACACCACCACCAAGTTTGTTGAGGGAGTGGACTACGCGCCCCACGCGGGTGAGTGAGGGATTTTGAATTATTGAGCGAGTGAGTGAGTGAGGCATTTTGATTGATTGAGGGAGGGAGCGAGGGAGGGAGTGAGGGAGGGAAAATATCACCGTAATCTTGGGCAACAGGCTGGAGATGAGCACAGCCGTGTCGGCCAGGCATTGGATGCCGGAATGAGGGCAGAGGCAGGGTAAAGCAGGCAGGGCTGCCCTGGTCCAGCAAACGACAGCTGTCCAAGCGTGCCCTGCGTCCCTGGCCTGCGCTGTGCTGCAGTTGAAGTCGTGGACGCTGGGCTGCAGACCACGGTGCAGGACTACCCTGGCCGGGTGGCGCTGTGGAGCGTGGGTGTGCCGCCATCCGGACCGATGGATGACTTCTCTCACAGGTGCGGCTGTGCTGATGGGGGGGCCTGCCAGCTCCTGCTGTTGGCGGCAAGTCGATGTGCTGATGTCAAGCCTGCTTCTGGTGCCGATGGTGCTCTGCCTGTGACTCAAGTCATCTACCCTTGCACTCCCAAGCCAGGGGCAGATCGCGAAAGCGTGTGTTGTAGTGCTGGCGCCGCTGCAACGGCTCTGCCATGCACCACCTGGCTGCAGGCTGGCCAATGCGCTGGTGGGCAATGATGATGCTGCGGCGGCCCTGGAAATAACGCTCACTGGGCCCACCCTCACATTCCTGGCAGAGACGGGTGGGTGCCTGCTGATGGCAGCTGCAGCATTGTTTCTGGGTCCAGCCTGACCGCGGGTGGAAGCCACAGAGGTGGCTATACTACCATTAGCAGTAGCCCTGCATATTTTCTCAGCTGGCTGTTGCTCAGCCACCGTAACTTGCTCCGCCCACAGTCGCTGCATTTGCTTGCCTTCACACGCCGGGTTCTTCCTCAGCCTTCCTCAGCCAGCCTTCCTCAACCCCCTGCTGCCTGTTCTCCTCGACCCTGCAGTGGTGGCTGTGTGTGGCGCTGAAGCTCCTGTCACTCTGGACGGTGCCGAGGTACCCATGTGGCAGAGCTTCCTTGTGAAGCGCGGGCAGACGGTGCACGTCGGCGCCACGTCAGGTGCGATGTGTGGCCCCAATGCAGCGCTGGCAGCCATTCCGGCTGGTCTTACTGGACCTGGGATTTGCAGGGTCTGTCCAGGGCTGATCCGTCAGCTAGTAGTAACGTGTCGCCCCACCGCAGTCAAGTTTGCTTCGTGCTGTCGTGCACGTTGCACGCTGTGAAGCGCTACCCTTCACTCAATGGCAGCGCGCCCTGCCCTCAACCTCCTCCTCTGTGTCTCCACCGCTGCCCCCTGCAGGCGGCTCCCGTGCCTACCTTGCCATGGCTGGCGGCCTGGATGTGCCTGACTACCTTGGATCCAAATCAACTTTCCCTGGAGGAGTCATGGGGGGCCACCAGGGGAGAGCCCTCAGGCCTGGAGACCTGCTTCCAATGGGGGCAGCGGACCTCTCCTCGCTGGCCGTGGGCGCCAGCGTTCCGCTCGACTGGCGCCCGCAGTTCTGCTCGGGCGTGCAGGACTGGGTGGTGGGCGTGCTGCCGGGTGCGTTTCTCTCAGCAGACTGCTGTGTTCAGGGCCTTGGAAAGGCTGTCGTGGTGCCGCCATACTGGGTCAAGGCGTAAAAGAGCGCTGCCTGCCTGCTTTTGTCACCCGGGGTGCTTGTGGCAGTGGTGTGGCACCGACAGCTTCACTCGTCCCACATGCCTGGCATTCAAAAAAAATGCGATGATGTACTGCCGGTACTGCCGTGTTATTGTACTGCAGGGCCCCAGGCAGACCCCGACTACTTCACGCCTGAAGACATCCAGACCTTGTTATCAACGCCCTACAAGATCCACCACAACAGGTGTGTGTGTGTGTGCGCCCCGAGGCTACATTGCTATAAATCAACGACTGCACCAGCAAGACCGCTGCTTTGACCCCTTATGCCTGCCTCCTGCTACAGCAACCGGCTGGGCATCCGCATGGAGGGCCCTCGTCCCAAGTTTGCGCGGCTGGATGGCGGGGAGGGCGGGTCGCATCCCTCCAATGTGCACGACCACGTGTATGCCATTGGTGAGCGGCCAGGCTGCTTGCCTTGGCTACCCCCGCTGCCCTGCTGCCCTGCTGTCGTCCTGCCGTGCTGTCGTCCTGCCCTGCTGCATCTCCTCTTCATCGGAAAAGCTAGAGAGCAGGGCTCAGCCGCACCTCTGTCGCACTGTTCACCCAATCATAGATTGCCTCTTGTACCACCTGCAGGTGCCCTCAACTTCACCGGTGACATGCCCATCTGCCTCATGGTGGATGGGCCCTCCCTCGGCGGCTTTGTGTGCCCAGCCACCATCACCACCACAGAGCTCTGGAAGATGGGCCAGGTCCGGCCGGGCGACGCTGTGCAATTCAAGAAGCTGAGCATTGAGGAGGTGCGCTGATCATCAGAAGGCATGCTGAGGTGTGCAGGCGGTGGCATCTGGCGTGCCTTTCGCTAGTTGCAGCTCCAATGGCCAAGTTGCAGTGGCAAGCGTGCTTGCTGGGTTCCCGGCTCTACACCATATCGCACCGGCCACGATGCAGCCAGCTACGAGCTACTGCGATGCAAGCGGGCAATCAAGGTTGACTCAGGTCAGTGTCTCAGCAAAGCACTGGCCTTTCCCTGTGCACCGCTCCTCCTGCAGGCCTACACAGAGCGCCTCACAGTGGACAACCAGGTGGCGCTGCTGTGCCAGGTGGCCCGCGGTGCCAAGAGCGCGCAGGCAGCAGAGGCAGAGGCAGAGGCGTTCCAGGTGAGCCTCACGCTGTGAGGCAGCAGAGGCGGTCATAGCCTCAGCCTGCAGCCCCACAGCTGTGAGCTGCCTGTATTCGTTCTGCCCGCACGCATTACACGTAAAGCATGTTCTCCATACACACTTCTCCACCAATGACCCAGCTTCCTCGCTTATCAATCGCAGGTGACCGTGCCAGAGACGCCTCCCACTTCTGCCGTGCTGCGCGTCGTCCCCGCCGGCGCCAGCCACCCGGGCGCACAGGTGCGGCTGGCTGGCGACAGGTATGTGTTCCTGGAGTATGGGCCGATGGAGCTCGACATCGGGCTGCGCGTCAGGTGGGTCCTGTCTTTTCTCCGGTGCTGCTGCTGCTGCTGGTGCTGCTGCTGCTGCTGCTGCTGCTGCTGCCTTCCTCTGGTGGCGGCAGTGGAGTCGCTGCTGCTGCCATTGTGATGGCGGCAGGTTGGCCCTTGCGCTCAGGCTGGGGTGGCATGCAGACAGTCAGCAGCGGCCTGCCAGCTGCCGTGCAACCTGGGGTAGCAATGCACGACTTGTGGTCTGCACCTGGTTGTGAGCGGTCAGCCGCACTTGTAGCCGTAGCTGTGTCATCAACTCACGCCTCGTTAACTCAAGCGTGCAATCCAATGCCCTATTCCTTCCCTTCCCTGGCCACAGGGTGCACGAAATCGAGCACTACCTGGCAGAAAAGAAGATCGACGGCCTGATTGAGACCAGCCCAGGCGTGCGCAGCGTGATGATTGAATACGACCAGCGCCGCCTGCCGCTGGCCAAGCTGCTGCAGGCAAGTCGTGCAGGGTTCAATTCCATAATTTGGCACTGCTTGGTATGCCTGGTGCCGAAAAGACGCTGGCGCCCTGTGGTTGCTTAGGAGGCGCACCAAAACCGCTGCCGCGGGCAGCAGCACGTGGGCAGTGCTTGCATGCTGGGAAAAGGAGGGCCGAGTGGAGGGCAGCTGCTGCCTTTCCCCGGCTGAGACCAGCTAGCCGAGGTGATCGCAGCAGTGCCCGTTAGCGCACTGCACAGCCAACACACTTGAAATCAGCTGAATCAGCCGCCCTTGTCAACCCTTGTCACCAGCAGATCATTGATGAGGGTGAGCAGAACATGCGGCCTGCTGACAACGTCACCCTGCCCCACCGCATCATCCACCTGCCCTTGGCGTTCAACGACAAATGGACCAATGAGGCTATCAGCAGGTGTGTGTGGCTGCGTGTGTGTGTGGGTGCGTCTGTGAATCGGGCGGCGTTGGTAGAGCATGAAAGCTGCCGAGTGGCCGGCTGTACATGGTCGGCGGTCCTGCTGCTGCTGATGGACATGTACACTCAAGACTGCCTGTGGCTGTCTTTAACATCCTGCTGCACTGGCTCTTTGTTATGTCATGTCATGCGCCATTAGAGCTGCCCACTCTGAGCGTCAATATCAAACCACTGTGTTGTTCCGCTGCCGAATTGCAGGTACATGCGCAGCGTACGCTCCGAAGCGCCCTACCTACCGTCCAATGTCGAGTTTGTTGCAGCCAACAACGGTGAGGTGCAGGGCGGCGGCGGCGGCTGCAGCAGCACATGCTTGGGCTGCCTGTTTGCGGCAGCATCGACAGGCCATGGCAGCTGCACAGTCAGCACTGGCAGCCCTGCTGCACGGCGCAGCTGCGGCAAGGCTGATGTTACGCATGGCCATGCGCATTGAGCTTTGGTGCTTGGTTTAAGAAGATGGGAGCAGCCTCAGCCTCAGCGGAATCACACACTGTGCGTCTGTAGCGGCCTTGATTGTTTTGTTGACTCTAACTGCTAAGCTGATGTGTCGATACGCTGCCTGCAGGGCTGGAGGGTGATCCAATTGAGGCCGTACGCAAAGTACTGTTCGAGGCATCCTACATGGTACTGGGCCTGGGAGACGTGTACCTTGGGGCCCCGTGCGCGGTGCCGGTGGACCCTCGGCACCGCCTGGTGGTCCCGAAGTACAACCCAGCTCGTACATCCACGCCGGAAGGCAGCGTCGGCATCGGCGGCGCCTACATGTGCATCGTGAGTCGCCCCTGCTTGGCGCTCTTGTGGTTCACTCTGTTATTCGCTGCTCAGTGCTCTGCTGCTGACAGTCATGCATAGCTGCTGTGCCCTCTGCTGTACGGCCCTCCATGCAAGCTCCCTGCGGGGACCCCTTGCCATCAACCACCAACAGTGCCAGTGATAAGGCTCCGCCCTGATTTTGTTCCTGTTTTCCCGCTGTACTGCCTCGTCCCGCTTGCCACTGCAGTACCCCATGACTTCCCCTGGTGGCTACCAGCTGGTGGGCCGCACGCTGCCCATATGGAACCCCTTCACCCGAACCGGGCCCTTCCAACCCGGCAAGCCCTGGCTGCTGCGAAACTTCGACCAGGTGTGTGTGTGTGTACGGTGTGAGTGTATTTGGAGGCTGCGAGGCAGGCGCTTGCGCCAGCCTGCCAGCCAGCCAGTGCGCCAGTCTGCTTGCGGCAGCTATGCGGTGGCGTGCCGCCATGCGCAAGCCTGCGCTGCGACAGGCTGTCCTGCAAGTCTTGCTCAGGCATCATTATCCATTAAGAGCTTACAGTGTTCGTCTGTCGGCCAGCGATGCTCACATCTCCCAATGTATTCCGATGGCTCCTCTTCAGACCCTCCCTCCATCTCTGTGCAAGCTATACCTCTCCCTCTCCGCCACCTCATAATCAAGCAGCATGTTGTTCTCTCTGCTCACTTGAGCCGCAGGTCAGATACTACGAGGTGAGTGAGGACGAGCTGGAGGTGTTGCGAGCCGACTTCCGCAACGGCAGGCTGGAGATTCGGATCGAGGAGGCGTCCTTTGATGTGCACGAGTACAACCAGGTGGGCTGGTCAGAAAGCAAGGGATGGCAGGGTGGGTGGAAACAGTAGACTGGGCGGGTGGGCTGGCTGGGCTGGCTGGCTGGCTGGGGTGGATGCACTGTGAGGGTGCGCAGGATGGACGGACTGTGCAGCCGCAGAGTAGGGCGCGCTCTGCGGCTACTGCTACCCGCGCGATTGCGGCTGTTCGGTTTAGGCGTGCATGTGCATCCAGTATTCAGCATTGCAGTGTGGCGAGCGTAGAGGGTACTGTGCGGGTCCTCATGACAGGTGGCTGGGTTGCCGGTGCACTGGCTGCCTCTCTCCAATCTCTGTGCCAATCCGCCCCTGCCGCCGCCGCAGTTCCTCAAGAGTGTTGCTGGGGAGTACGAGGAGCTCCGGCAGCGGCAGCGCAAGGCCATGGCTGAGCAGATGGCAATCGATGCGGAGATGCTGCAAAAGATGGATGCCGCTCATCGCTCGGGGCTGGCACACGCCGTGAGTGGTTCTGACACGAGGAGCAATGCTGTGCCGCTGAGCCACCCCCAGCAATGCCGTGCCGCTCTGGCTGGCTTGACAGCGCATCCAAAGTGCCCGACTGCCATGCTTGCGGCAGCTGCCTGGCTTTGAGCCAGCCTGCCACTGCCACAGTAGCAGGTTCTGAATGCCTCGTGCCTCTGCCATAATGCACCATTCCCCCCTACACTGCAGCAATCCTCTGTGATGCGCGTGGCCATGGGCGAGAACGATTCAGACCCCTATGATGGCCAGCCGGGCACGGCCGTCACCGCCGCCGTCACGGGTGAGAGCAGCGGCGGAGTGAGCGTGCAGGGCGCCTGCTGTGTCAGGCTTTGCTGATTGGGTTGAGCAGCTCAACTGGGCGTGCAGTTAGCTGGCTGATTGCGACCATTCTAGTGGCTGTCTGTTTGCCCGTCACAAGAGCCCCTCTTCTACTGCCACCCTCTCCCCTGCGCGCCTGACCCTGGCCGCATGCACCTTGCCCATTACCCGCTGCCTCTCCTCAGCCTTCCCACCATCGCCTCTCGCCGCTTTGTCCCCCGCCAGAAGCCCCTCCCTCCTCTTTCCTTGGCCTGCCACCTCGCCTGACTGCCCTCACCACCTCATCACCCTCACCACACCTTTCCCGCTGCCGCTGCTCTGTCTACCCGCCCATTGCCTCCCTCATGCCCGTGCCGACCACCCTCACTATCACTGCAGGCACTGTGTGGGAGATCAAGGTCGAGCTTGGCACCGCTGTCAAGGCAGGAGACACCCTTGTGGTGTTGGAAGCCATGAAGATGGAGTATGCGGTGACAGCCCCCTGTGACGGCATCCTCAAACACGTGTGTGTGCAGCAAGCAGACATGGTGCAGCAGGGCAGTCCGCTGTGTCTGGTGGCCTGAGGCGCAACTGCGTCGTCTGTCCACCGCTGCAACATTTTCAAGCCTCTCCAAGTTTTTTTGCACCTGTGTTCCACCTGTATCTGCCCTGCTGGTTGCTGTACCGATCAGCCTGCCTCCACCCTGCCTCTTGCCTGCC
This sequence comes from Chlorella vulgaris, assembly GCA_023343905.1. NCBI lineage: Eukaryota > Viridiplantae > Chlorophyta > Trebouxiophyceae > Chlorellales > Chlorellaceae > Chlorella > Chlorella vulgaris. The sequence continues at coordinate 283,668 of SIDB01000011.1, read as the reverse complement.
TCGACCCTGCTTTAGGTGCCGCCCTCACACCTCACCCCTTGCACACTTCACCCATGACACCGAATGGTCGTCCGCCCAATAAACTCGAGAACTGCCCTTGCGTAAGAAGAACTTGTAGCTGTGCACACAGCTAGCAGCTAGCAGATACGTGCTGGCGTGCGGCCCCGCAGGCGTGCCTCCCCTGCCCACCACCTGGATGGTGGGCACCCTGGCCCCGGCCAGCAGCAGCAGCGGGTGCAGCACGCAGCGCACCACAGGGAGAAATGCCGCAGGCTCAACAGGCTCCTGCTGCTTTAAGGTTACAGTGTTCTGGTTTACAGCGCCGGGGTTATGCACGGCAATTTTCGAGCTATGTACACTTCACACTGGCAGACGCGCCTTCTAACAAGTAAAACAAAAAGGGTATGAAGACTTGCACGGTGCGATGGCTGGAGCGCGCAAAACCTTGGCCTGTAGCGGCGGCTGCAGGATGGGCCGCAGCTGAAAAGTTGCACGCTCACCCAAAGCCGTCAGCCTTGCAGCAGGCGCATCAAGCCACGGGCGCAGAACACGCCGACAGGCCAACCCAGCAGCGCCCCTGCAGAAGCCGGCAGTGCCAGGCAACACATGCTGCTGGTCGATACCAACCTAGAGGTACCAACACAAATTAGCTGACCCAGTTGGTTTTCAGTTGCAAGGTCGCCTGCCGCAGCTCGCCACTCACCAGCAATGTTGTCGACTGCCTTTGGTAGCTTGGGGTGCAGCACACTTGAGCCGTCAAACAGCCTTCTGAAGCCGGCAGTCAGGGCTGCAGAGAAGCGCTTCTTGTGCCCAGCCTGCTGCCCCGGGGAGCTGGCACCTGGGGGTTCAGGTGGAGTTGCTGTGGCTCGTGGCTTCTCTGCCGCCACACCGCCTGCTGCCGCCTGCACGCGAGCTGGCGCAGCATCCGCAGCGCTGGCTGTAGCCGTGGGGGAGGCCAGCTGGAGGGGGGGCAGGTAGAGGCGCACTGCTGTGGAGGCCAGCTGCCAGCGAGTGGGCTCTGCCTCCACAAGTGGCGGTCTGGTGGGAGCAGGGGACCCTGGATTGAACCTCTTGCTGTGCTTCAAGGTGCCACCGCCAGAGGCACCAGCCGCTGGCACGGGTGACGCAGAGGCAGTCCGGTCTGCAGCCAGGTGCGTCTGGTTGAGGGCGGCGCGGTTGAGGCGGGTGAGGTTGACAGGCATGTGCAGCGTGCGCGGGATGGCGGGCACAGTCACCACACCTGCAGCAGCAGGCGCAGCAACAAAGCAGCGGCAAGGGCATCATGTCATCCGCAAGCTGCAACAGGCAAGCATTGCACCAGCAAGCCCTGATCGAATGGCTGGCGGGGTAAAGCCACGATGCCGATGCTGTCACATGTACGCTGCCATCACCAACTTACCTGCAGCGGTGGCCAGCGCCACGGCACCCACCGCCATGACTGCTGCTCCTACCACCAAGCCAATGTAGAAGTCTGAGTGTGCAGCAATGTGGCGGGCTACAGCGCGGACACCAGCACAACACAGGCGGACCGTGCAGGCTGCTGCCGTGGCCGCGTGGCACCCCAGCCGCCACCCACTGAACAGCACCATGCCGACAGCGCAAAGGATGTACAGCACCGCCAGGCACAGCTGCCTGCACGCGTGGCTGAGAGGGATGTGGACGGGGCTGCCCCGCAGCTGTGAAGCGGCAACGGGGCGTGTGAGGGAGCGGAGCAGCAAGAGCCCCCGAGCAACTGCGTTTTCCTTCAGCTGCGTGTTCTCCGCCTGCGCCAGCTGCAAGCGCTCTGCCAGGGCCTGCAGAGGAGGCCACGAGGAGGGAGAATGGTCAAGCCAGAAAAGGAGGGATGGTGGCAGGAGAAGTTCGTGGTGAGGCAAGAACAAATGTCGAGCAGTCAGTACGGGAGTGTCCTGGGCCAGCAGTATCGTCGTCGGGCAAGCCCGCTCACATCATTCTTGAGCTGCAGCCTGAGGATCTCAGACTGCATGCTGAGGTTTTCCTCCTTCAGCAGACAGTCGGCCAGGGGCGCTCGAGCTAGCGTGGCAGGGCTGCATGGCTCAGGGCTTGAGGTTGGGCTGTCCTTCAGCCTTGTGGTTGGAGTGACAGACGGGCTGACAGCCTCCAGGCGAAGTGGCTGCTCAACAATACGAGGCAGGAGGGGGGCACACTGCTAATTTGGCCTGCGTTCGGGTAGAGGCGGCGGCGGCTCGCCCGCCGCTTTGTGCACGTTTCGAGCGACTGTCTGCGCACCTGCCCGTCTTCGTGCAGTGTGGGTTCGTGAGCTGACATCTCGAGGCGAGGGTTCACTACCTGGAAGCCGTCTTCGCTGCCGGCTTGGCTGACGGGCGAATCAGGAGTGCCAGGCGTCCCCTGCATTGCCGACACGATCAACAGGACAGCCAATGATGCAAGGCCGGGCTTGGGTAGGGCGATTGGTTCCTGCGGTACGCCCGCCGCCTTGAGCCGCCACCAACGAGTTTGGTGGCCCTGGTCCATGCCCACATCCCTCCCACCATGTTGCTGGCCGCTATTTTCGCGTGCAGCGCGGCAATCCTCGTGGAGGGCTTGAAGGCTAGCAGGAAGAGGCGTTACAGCGAATTGGAGCAGCCAGCAGTGCCTGCAGTTGCCCTGGAGCTCGAATGCGACGGCAGCGAGCTCACGAGCGACAGCGGCGGGGGCAGCGGCGGCACTGGGAGCGGCACGTCGGGTGAGCGCCTCAGCTTGAGCGCTGTGCCTGTGCTTCACACACTTGTTGGCACAATGTAGGAAGGCAATCGGTCTCAGCTCCCTGCTCTTGCGCCTCCTTGTGATCCTGCAGGGACCCCCTCTGGCGGAAAGCCTTCCAGCTCCCCCAAGCGGCGCAGACTGACACGTTCTGGTGGCAGCCCACGCCAGGCAAGCACACAGCTGCAAGCTGCAAGCAGCCAGCCGAGCTGCATGTGGAGGGCGGCACCGCTGACGCAGCCAATCAGCTGATCCAGCCAGTATACTTTGTGCATTCGTGGCGTGCCATCAACCCGCCCGCTTGCCCCGCTGCTCAAACCCATTGTGTGTGTGTTTGCCGCAGCGCTCACCATCACGCCAAGGTGTCTGTGCCGCCTCCCGTCTCCCCTCTGCGCTCCTTGAGACCTCTGATCATGGTCTGCCAGCACCACAGCCCTCCACCGCCTCTGGCTCCCGCAGCTCTCCGTCCACAATTGATGACGAGAAAGGCGCCACCCCAGCCTGCGCAGCCACCCCTGCATCCACCCCAACCACCAGCGACACCTCCAGGAGTGGCACCAGCAACAGCGGAACCACCACTGGCACTACCAGCACCAGCGACAGCGACATCGACCGAGACATTGGCGGTGGCGGTGGCGACAGTGCAGACGGCCGGGCCGAGCCGGCGCCGCAGTCACCCGCCGGGGTGATTGCCAGCTTGCCACCTCACATCAGCAAGGGAGTTCTGGCGCACATGCCTGCACCGGAGCGCGTCGAACTGGCACTGGACATGGAGGCGGCAGGAGTGGGAGGTCCGGGTTGGGCGGAGAAGATGGAGGAGGTGGAGGAAGGGGAGCTGGAGTCTGGTGCACAGCCCAAGCACACGTGCGCGGCCCCACCTCAGGAAGTGGTCGTGCTTCTGACTGACAACGACTACAGCCGGGAGGGGCTCTGAGCCAGTGGAAGGTCCCTTAAACGGTGTGCACATCTGAGAGGGATGTTGAGAGGGATGCGGCAGGTGCCTCCACTTCCTCGCTTACAGTTTTGGACGAGCACATTGTGCAGGCCCTGCTGCGCTGTAGCAGCAGGCCTCTGCTTGAAGTGCCACACTATGCTTTGTTTTGTTCCACAGCAGGATAGCAGTACACAATACAAACATTGAACAGGGGTTGGTTTGTGCTGCGCCAGTGCTCAAGCGCTGCAGTGTGAAGCTGTACAATAGGCCACGATAGCACCTCAAGGGAGCAGGACAGTCAAGGGTGGTCAAGGAAAAATATAAAGGCGCAAAGGCAGAACAGTAGATACAGACCGGAATAGGAGTGTCAGCTGATGATGCAGCAGGCGGGACCCGCGCCGCCGCCGCTGCCCGCACCTGGCTTGCCGCGTGTGCTGCGCTGCTGAAGCCCGACAGGCGCCAGGTCATCAGCTGACATAGAGGGCAAGCGCGAGGGGTACCCACCCAGCCTGCACACATCAGCATTACACAAGTTGGTGAATCACGCGCTTCGGTGCCTTCGCAAGCAAGCAAAAGGCAAGCAGAAGGTCGCAGGCGAGGCGGATCCGCTTTCTTCAATTACAGAACCCAGTTTTAAGCGTCAGTGCACAATAGCCTGATGCACATCAACCACACAAGCACTACATGTTGCCCGCGACCCGATATGTTGGTTTTGTAGCTCGGTAGCTCACCTGGACTCAAAGAGCTCCAGGTCTTCGGGGCCTTGAGATCGCAGCAGGCCCAGAAAGTGGTCAAAGTCGATAGGAGGCGATGAGAAGTTGGCGCCGCGGCCAGCGGCTGCGCCAGCCTCGCCGCCTTCCCCGTTGACTGCCGTGGCTGCCAGCACTGATGCTGCCGCTGCGCCGCCGGTGGCCTCCAGCAGGGCTTGGTGCACAGCCGCATCGACTTCGTACGGCGTCAGGTGGCTGCCAAAAGCGGCGGCGATGTCGGAAGCATCCAGCGCCCCCCGCCCCCCAACATCCAGCTCGGCAAACGCGCGGCGGGCACAGTCCAGCCAGCGGTCTTTGTAGGTGTCCTGCTCGGGCAGCGCAGCAGAGGGTAGGTGCAAGGCACGGAGAGCGGGCAGTCAAGTCGAAAGCACTGGTTACGGCAGCAGTGAACTTGGAAGCAGCACAGCCTTGCGTCCCTGGCAGCACCGTTTGCCTCCTCTGCCGAGTAACCCTGACCACTGCAAAAGGCAAAGCACGCTGCCACGCCGGCCACTCAAGCATCTGCCCATCAACCCACCCACCTGGAATGCCTTCCAGTCGATCAGCCCTGCCGCCAACTCAGCCTGAGACAGCGCCCCGCGGCGCTCCACATCCACAGCGTCAAACAGCTCATGGGCTTCCGCCTGGGAAGAAAGGAGGGCATGAGGCAGGCCAGCCTCACGTATAGCAGTTGGTGGCATACCAGCAGACAAGGCAATCAAGAACTGCTGATCATGATTGCAACCCACGCTGCAAGCAGGAATGGCAAGTTGCTGCCAGGAGTTTCTGCATCCCGGGCACCTGTGCATCCTCCGACCTGTCTGCCACCAGCACCGGCAGTGTTGTGTAGTGCTGCAGGCTAGGAGCAAGCTAGCCAGTACCCACCTCGTGCAAGTGGTAGCCGATCTCCTGCAGTGCCAGCTGCAGCTGCTTCTGATCCATCTTCTGACCTGCAGATGAAGCAGCACAACTGGTCAGCAGCTAGCCAACACGCATGGTTGTGGTTCGTGAGCAGAGAGCACGTGCATTCATGCTGCCAACAGTGCTGCAGCTCAGCAAGGTATCTCCCAACCACCCATCAAGACAGAGCGCAGCGCGTACCTGGCTTCAACTGCAGCCTGTCAAAGAGCTGTGCCAGGCGCTGCGAGTACGGTGTCGCGACCGGCAGCAGCGCGCTGGCGCCGCCGTGCATGCTGGATTCCAGTGACGCGCTGCCGGCTCGGTGCAGCGACCGCGCGCTCGCTGAGTGGGCTGCTGCCTGGAGCCGGGCCATGCCTCCCCTCCTGCTACCTTCGGAGTCGTGATAGCCTCTCCTGCTGCCATCTCTGTCGTGCCCACCCCGCCTGCTGCCCTCCCTGTCAGCCCCTCCTCGCCTGCTGCCCTCCCTATCGCGCACTCCCCGCCTGCTGCCCTCAGCGCTGCCGCCGTGCACGCTGCGGTCCAGGCCCACAGCTGATAGGGCCGCGGATGCCGCCGCTCGAAAGCTGTGCCTGATGCCGTGAGCACTGCCCTCACTCTCGTGCACGGTCTGCATGTCTCCGTCTGCTGCCGCAGCAAACGCCATGCCTCCTCGCACACTTCTGTCCCTAAAAACTGCAGGTGGCGCAGACGGGCAGCTTTGAAAATGTGGCTGGCGTGTGTCGCGAGAGTAAAAGCAGGCAGGTTGGCAGCACACTGCTGCTGAGGCTGGCAGGCATAGGGGTTCACAGGCTGCCAAGCAGCGTGCAGTGCGTACCTTTGCCACCGTGAGAGGAAGCATCTTGAGGCTTGAAGTGCATCGTCAGCAGGTCGGCGGCAATATGCTCCAACACGGTGCGCTTGAACAGCGAGCTCTGGGCAAAGCGCTGCACAGCGGGGACGGGCAGCGGGCGCAGATCAAGCAGATAAATCACATCAGACTCACGGCCTTTGCCGGCAGCCTGTGCGCTGTTATTTATGTCCTGCTGGATGGATAGCAAGCACAGGTGAACAGCCCTTTGCCTCGCGCCACAGCAGCTGCAGCCCTTCCCGGCAGCAGAAAACCAACCTGGATGCGCTGCACCACCGACTGATCTATCGACTGCCCAGCCGACCGCTCGCTGCTGGTACCTTTGAGGAAAGGGTGGCGCAGGGCTTCGGTGGCGCTGGGGCGCATGAGCGGGTCTTTGACCAGCAGGGCTGTGATGAAGTGGCGGGCATCCTCTGACAGGCCTCTCAACTCCTTTCGATCTAAGTCAAGCTCCTCAAAGCAGATGCTGCAGGCAGCGCAGCAGGAAGTGCACACACAGCAGTCAAGTGCAAAGCGTGCCAGCCTGCACTGCAGCACTGCTCAAGCTGCTCTCACGCTGGCGTTGCCGATCCCTAGAACGGCCTAGCTGAGTTGGTGCTTTGAAAGCCTTGGAAGCTCTTCGCTTCAAAGCCTTCTTGGCACCTGCCACCTGTCACCTCCCACCTGCGTAGCGTGCGGGCCAGGTCTGGCATCTTTGGGCTGATCCGGTCCAAAAAGGGATACGCCCCCGTCAGCAGATAGCACGCCATGACTCCCACCGCCCACACATCGCTGGCGGGGTGCCACTTGGCACGGCAGCACTCGGGGGCGAGGTACCTGCAGCACAGCAGGCCATGCATAGCGCTCATGCGTCACGATCCGAGTTTGGCAGCTTTGCTGGTAGGCACAGGCATCGAGTCGAGGCAGCCATGCTGCACTGTGTGCCTGCTGGCCTCGCATACACAACAACATCGCCTCCTCGACACTGCCGCCTCAACAGCTCAACACCTCAACGCCGCGACCCTAGCATGATTGCTGGCACACGGACTGTAAGCACACACTCACATCAAGCAAGCAACACATACATCAAGCTAACTCACCAAGGGGTCCCTTCAGGGTTCAGGCCCACTAGCGGCAGCTGCTGTGGGTCGTAGAAGACTGCCAGCCCAAAGTCGATGGCTTTGATGGGTGAGGCCTCGTCCTCTGACAGAAACAGGAACTGCAGCAGGTATATAAAATCGTGGAAAAAACATTAAACAAGGGGACAACAGCTCACAGCACACAATATTCCCGCCACCTGGGGGCTACTCCAGGCGTGAAGCACCACGCTGACACGCACAACTGTGCACAGCATGCAGCACGGTTGCAGACAGAGCAGCAGGCCTCACGTTTTCGGGCTTGATGTCCCTGTGGATGACTCTCTTGGCATGGCACTGCGCCACGGTCCGCAGCACGGCTCGCAGGTACGAGGCCGCGGTACGCTCCGAGTAGTGCCGCGTGCTCTTTGTGGTTCGGGCCAGCAGCTCGCCGCCGGAACACAGTTCCAGGACCAGGTGCACGTGGCTGTCATCTTCATACACCTCTTCTAGGTTGGCAACGTTGAGTGTGCCACGCAGGGCCAGCAGTACCTCCACCTGGCACGAGGAGTGAAGAAGACAGATCAGTTCGTCATGATGAGGCACCAACTGCTGTGGATACTACCACCTACTGTAAACAAACGAGTTACCAGGATGGTAGCATCAGATTCCTAAAACCGAAACAAGGGCGACGCCCTCGTCACGCCGCTGTGCCGGTGCAGTCCAGCAACACACCTCACGCTTCAGGTAAGGTATCTGCTCCTTCTTCTTGCGCTCGCTTGCGTTGGGATCATTCAATACCTTGGGAATAGACTTGACAGCCGCGGTCCGTCCTGCGGCAGCAAGCAAGGGTGGCGGGATGGGCGGGAGAATGCGGCGTCCAGGGCGGCAGGATGGGCGGCAGTGATTTGTGCGGGCTAGGGATCACTCCCTGCGGCTTTGCTTCAGCGACCGTGATGCGATGCAAGGAACGCAGAGGCCTTTACCAGTTGTTTTGTGCCTGCCCAATCGGACTGCGGCATTGCCGCCTTCGCCTAGCTTGTGTTGCAGTTCGTAATGAGACTCAAACCCGGTAGAGTAACCCAGTACCGGCGCAGGTGCGTTTTTGGGCTTGCCCCTCGCCATCTTCAGCAGCAGGGGCGCCCCCTGCTAGAGACAGGCCAGAGACACTGGGATGACGACTGCAGGCCCGCCATGCAGCGATTGACAGCGAGCGGCGGCCTGCACGCTGCGCAGGCGCTACCAACTGCCTTTATTAGTTGCATGCCGGAATGTCAGCTTCACAACTCAACAACACAAAAGCACTAGAAATGCAGGTCACCAAGCGCAGTCTTCAACGCTGCTTCCAGGCCTGCAATGTCCGCCTCGACCGATGACAGTGCTGGGCACGGCGCTGGGCTCTTCCGCTGTGAGTGTGCCGCCGAGGCTGGCTGCTTCTTGCCACGCTGCTGCTGCTGCTGCTGGGGTGGGCAGCGGAGCCCTGCTGCTGCTGCTGCCGACTTGGCTGGGGACGCTGGGCGTGAGCCGCTGGCTTGCCACCAGCTATCGGCACCTCCAACGGCTGGGATATGCCAAGGCGACGGGTCAGCGCCGCCAAACTCATCAGCATCAGGTGCCCAAGTGCGTGCCTGTGTCCCTGGACCTCCACAGAATCCATCAGTCCAGCCTGCTGCTGCATCCCCTGGCACTGCTGCAGAACCAGGCAGGCCATAGCCGCCACTCCCTGTCTCTGCCTGCCAGCTGCTGCTGCTGAAGTGACCAGTCAGGTACTCAGCCTGAGGCCCGCCACCAGAATCAGCCCCATGGAACAGCTCCTCCGCCCAATCCTCATCCAAGAAATTAGCTGCTGCGCCCTTCTTGGGCTGGCTGCTGACCAGTTCCAGAGCAGAGCGTATGTCAGCCTGCTGCTCCTGAATCGTGCCCTCCAGCTGCGCAATTGTCTGCTGCTGCGTCTCAGACAGCTTTTGTGTGGACGCCAGAGAACCCTGCAGCAGGTCACTACCAGGAGAGGTCACAGCCAGCTGCGATCAGGAGGTGTGGTACTCAGCCCAGCGCCAGGCCACACAACCATGTTGCACAAACGGAGGTGATACCGCCTGGCCTGAGGACTCCACCTGCAACTGCTCCACCGTGTGCTGGGACTCCTTGAGCCGCGATGCCAGCTCCGCACACCGACGCCGCAATCCCTCGACATCGCTTTGCAAGCGGCCTGTTTGGCTCTGCAAATCACCACACAGGCAAGGGAGGGAGAGATGGGGCAAGACCACGCAGTGGCAAGTCGATGTCATGGCTCTGAGTGCTAGCGCTCCTCCTGACTCTCGGCGGCAGCAGGGCAGGCGGGCGGTTCTGCACCAGCGGTGCGTGCTGCCTGCAGTCACTTTGCTGCACACCTGAACTTGCGTGTTGGCTGCCAGGGACTGCGCCTCTTGCGTGTGAAGCCTGGCGGCCGCCTCTGCGTAGGATGCCTCGTGGGTCTGGGCCACACTTCGCCACTTGGATAACTGCAGCAGCAGCGGTGCAGCAGAAGCATGAAAGGTTGCTGACACAGAGCACGGCAAGCACAGCCCTGTAACACATCCAACCTGCATGCAGAGCCCCAGCCGTGCAGCCCTTCCACTCAGCGCTCCCTGCCCGGCATCCCGCTTGCCTCTTCCTGCAGAGCGGCATGCTCCCGCTCAGCAGCCGCCAGCTTCTCCTTCAGAACATTCACTTGCCCCTGTAAGGACGATGCTGCTGCCCTGTACTGCGGCACTACGGCCTCCAGCTGCCGCATCGCTGCCTCCACCCTGCCGCCGCCTGCGCCGCTGCTGCTGGAGGCTGCTTCGGCCGTTGTGAGTCGCTGCCGTGCCTCTGCAAGCGCGGCTCGCAGGCGCTGCACCTCCCTTGCCAGTCGCTCTCTGTCTTGCTGGTCTGCGCCCGTGCCTGCAGCAGCTGCTGCTGCTGCCGCAGCAGAGCCAGCAGCGCCATGGCAGCCGCCGTCACGGCTGCTGGCCCCTGCGGAACCAGCTGGGCTGGCCCCCGAATGGTCGCCAGGCTTGCCGCAGCAGCTCTGGTCCTGCCACCGCACTGACTTAGTGCTGCCGTCTGGTGCGATGAGCAGCAGCGCTGCAGCACCGCCTTGCTCCTTTGCGCTGCTGCCAGAGAAGAGTGCGGCCAGCTGTGACAGGCCGCCAAACACAGACGAGAAGTGGCGGTGCAGCTGCTTGGGTTGCCAGGCCTGCTGCGCACCCTCTCGGCCGCTGCCCCTGCCAGGAAACGGAGACTTCAAAGCTGCTGCGTGGGGTGGCTGGCCAGCTGCGGCAGCAACCGCCAGCGGCATCACTGCTGCCTGGAGGTCCTGCACCAAGCTGTGCACGCGCTGCACATGGCGGTGAGCCTGCACGGAGCGCTGATGCACGGAGCCCTCCACCTCTGCCAGCCGAAGGCGGACTGCCTCCAAGCCGCCTCGGCTCTTGGCAGATGATGCCTCTGCTCGCTCCCGCACAGTGTGCAACTCCTGCTCAAGCTTAGAGTTCACGTAAGCGAGCTGCTTGACCTGCGCCTGTGCCCCCGTAGCCGCCTCCTCGCAGCCCTTGGCATGGGCCGCCAGCCGCTCCCGCTTTTTCTCCTCCTGACGTAGCGCCTCGCGCAATGCGCCTACATCCCGGGTCAGGCTGCGCACCTGCAGGTGTGACGTGCATGCGGCGGGACAAGAGGGCGTGGGCGGGAGCGGCGGCGGCAGCCATTTCGGGATGCGACATTGCAATGTGGTTCCACGAAAATAACAATACGTGTAAAGCGGCTCAGAGCATCGCACTTCGGCCATGAAGCCAAGCGAAGCCCCTTAACAACGCCTTGCCTGCGCTGATAACTTGCTGCCGTCCATGTACCAATAATGTGTGCTATCAGATATCGAGTGCTGTCTGCCAGAGGCCTGAGGTAACTGTAACTGCTTGTCTGTCGCCACCTGCGTTACACGTAAAACAAAGGATCGGCCGTGCCCCCCGGAGTCGCGAGGAGGACGCCAAGGAAGGCGAGGAATTCAATCGTCATAAGCATTTGCAGCGGCGGCGGCCAAAGCGCATCACAGCGCGCCCCGCTCTGTCACACCGCTCGTCTAGCTGATTTTCTTGATTTGGTTTTACATCGCTACTCGCTGCGGGTGGCGCTAACTCACTACCACACTAAACTTGAATCACTCAACCGGCTTCAGCTCCTCACAGCCGGCTCTGCGGGTCCCCCTTCTTCTTGCCACCCGACAGCCGCTCCAGCACACCCGCAAGCTGCGCCTTGACGGGCCCTGAGCTCAGCAGCTCCCAGGCCCCGTCCACCTCTGTCTCAGCATAGCGGGCCCACTCTGCTGCAAAGTCGCCCCGCAGCTTGGACTTTGTGTCCTGCACCGACAAAGGGAGGCGGCAATAAGGAGGGCGCTGATGCAAGGAGGGCACCGGATGAACGGGAGGACGCTCAGCCTGAACACAGCGAGAGCCACACAGGCGTATGGATGATGAGCACAGCAAGCAAAGACAGAAACGAGCCTCTCCCTTAACGCTTGATCGAAACGCTCAAATCAGCACAACATGCCAGCACGGTGCGGGATGACGGCGCAACATGCACGCACCGCTCGACTGAAATCTGGGGACTTGAGCATCTGCCGCATCGCTTGCTCAGCTGCAGCCTGAAGCCAATCACACACATGCCAGGGGGTCGCAAGTGCACGTATCGCTTCCCGCCAGCCACAAATACCACGCCGTTGCCCTAAATGCAGGCGTCACAGCCCTCCGACTGGACTACACAACCCGATCCGCATCCGACAGCAATGGCCTCCATCCTCCAAACTAATCCGTGCCCAGTGAGCTGCAACACCCATAACCGCACCATCAAGCCCTCCTTGGACGCCACATCATCAATCAGGCCCAGCTCCTTTGCCTCCCCCGGCTGCAGCATCACGGCAAACTGCAGCAGCTTCTCCGCAGGGCCGGTGCCAATCAGGCGCATCATGAGGCCTGCGGTGCAGAAGCGCAGGCAAGCAGGGCGTTGATCAGGAAGTCAGGCACCCTCACCGCGTGATGTATCAGCAAGCGGAGTGCTGACCTGGCTAGCAAAGTGATACCACAGCAGGCGTGGTACATACCAGCCAGGACGGAAACCGCAGAGCGGCCGCCTGCTTGTCGGCACATTGCTAGTGCATGTGCATGTGCGCCACACGTTGCATGGGCACAGGTTGGTGCTGCCCGCCACCCACCTGCCCACATCTTGGGCACTGAGATGCCGAGCGCCACCTCATTCAGGCCTGCACCGGACGGCGGCACACAGCATCATCTCAGCAGCTGTTTGCTTCAAAGGACTGCACTTGGGCACGCAATTGAGACTTTCGCTGCTTGCTTGCGGTGTTGTATACCCGTGTCGGTGTCTGTGCAAAGTTGTACTGCCGGTTCAACACTGAAAATAGCAACAACAGGCACACACCCAACCTCGCCTGCTTACCAATGCTGCCCGACTCAGTCATCACTCGGTAGTCGCAGCACATGGACAGGCAGCAGCCGCCAGCAGGGCAAGCACCTGCAGGAAGCCAAAGCAAGGCTATCTTGATAGCTTGAGTGCAGTGACAGCTTGCACGGCGGCGAGAAGGCAGGCAGGCAAGACGGGTGCTATGAATGATTTTGCGATGCACACTCTGCCTGCGCTCACCACGGATTGCAGCCACCGTGACGAGCGGAGAGGTGTACAGGCGTGCCAGGAAACGATTGCTGACCAGCCAAAACTCCCTGCAGCAGTCAGAAGGGGCCTCGCCATTCCTTGATGCACCGCCTTCCTCCCTTTAGGCAACCCTCGGCAGCGCGAATTCGCTAAGTAAGCCGCAAACCCAAACCCAAACCCAATCACGCCTGGTTTCCGGCACCGACAACATTTCAACCTTACCTGTAGCGCTCATGTGATGTAAGGGGGGCGTAGAGCTCGTTGATGTCGTTTCCAGCGGTGAACACATCCCTGCGCAGCCCTGAACAGAAGATGATGCCGCGCATCGCCGGGTCAGCCTCCAGCTCATCCAGCACAGCCGTCAGCTGCTGCCAGAAGGACAGGTTCATGGTGTTGACCGGCTCCCGGCACAGAACCACCAGAGCATAGGCGCCCTTGCGGCGCTCCACGCGCAGGAAGGCGTCGGCGTCGGGCGGCGGCATTTGGGCGGGTAGCACGTCGCTCGCACTAATAGAAAGATAGGCCGAGTTTGGGGTGTGAGTTAGGCTGCTCAGGAGGCGTTTGGAGGGCACCAGTGTCGGAGTTGCTAATCGCTCACGCTGGCGGAGCCGAGTAAGACCGGTGCAGCAATGGTATGTGCGCAAGGATATCGAGGCAGGCCATTGCTGGCTTGCAGGGCGAAGCGCGACTCAAATGTCCCGCCGTACTTCGCCGCCATGCCAGGGCAGCACTCTGGGGCCCATTCCTTCAATGCACTCTGTGAGCTTTCCATTGGACTAATCTGCTTACATGACGGTGATTAGCTGCATGTGCTGCAGTGTACAAGGCTTGATGGGCGGGGTGCTGTGCAAGCATGAGGGCTCAGCGAGACGCATGAAATGCCAGTGGCGACAGCACTGATCGTGGTCAAGGGTTGTTGATAGTCAGCATGGGGCAAGTGGAGGCTAGAAGTAAGGAACTAGCAAATTGGAGGGTTTCGTGGAGTGGGACGCAAGGGAATGCAGTGCTGGGGCTTGATACAGAGCGGATACGAAGTCAAAACTGGGCAGGGGCAGGGCAGCTTGCCGCGTCAGGCAGGCAGCTGCCAGGCCCACGCACTGAGACTGCAGGTGCGGCCCTTATTACTATTGCGGCACAGGACGTCATGCTCAGCAGCCCTCCAAGTGGGCGGCGGAGCGATTACCACGCATTCGACGGTTGAGTCAGCATGGCAACAGTCTCGTGGAAACCGATGTCGTGAAGCGCTTCTGCCAAACTGCCCCAGTCCTGTTCCGCATGCACATCGCTGCTGTTGGGCTGCGCTTGCAATACTCGGCGCCTCTGCAGCATCGTGCAAGCCCTGCAAGTGTGGACAAGCAGGGAGCGCCTTGCTCAGCTCAGCTGCCGCTTGATGTAGGCGGACAGCATCGAACAGGCATGGCTTGAGATTGCTGGCGGCATCACGTCCAGGATCAAGGCTCACCTGGGACCATTGGTGTGCTCATCAAGCTGTTGGGCGCAGGGGTCTTCCAACAGGGCGACTGGCACGCGCGATGCAGACACGGCAGTGGCCATCAGCAGCAGGGCCGCGACAAGGGCGGCGGTGGGTAGGCGGCAGTGCATGGCGGTCGTTGACCTCCGACGCAGTGGCAAACAGGGTACAGAGATGCGCTCTGCGGTGGGGTCGGGTGACGGCGTGGACGCGTGAGAGGGAGCGCGAGGAGCTGGAACATGGACGGGCGAGCCCAGCGGTCTGCTGCTGGCTACTGAAGCGCATTCCCGCCTGCTGCGTCTCGCCCTTCACCACGGTCGCTGTGTATGAGGCGGCTGGCGGGCGTTGCAGGCCAACCGCTCGCTGTTTGGCAACGTGCGGGCAGTGTTCACCTGGTGCTCGATGCTACTCGCAGGATGTCCTGCAGGTTGTCTCTAGGTCGGAATGGGCACCAGGTTGCGAGAAGACGGCCCATTTCTTGTCCAATCCGGAGGGCGTCCGCCAGTAAAGTGTCCATTGGGGACGCTCGTTGCTCGCAACCTCACTCCATAACATTCGCGAGGAGCTGCACTACCGCAGGGCGGCGCAGGCAAGCCTCCGGCCGGTGGGAAGCCATCGCATCGAACCAGTATCTCTTTGCTCAACTACACTTTGCTTTCACCACCGGATATCGGCGCTGATCAATTGAGCGGTGTAACAGCAACAGAAAGAGGTGCATCGCCCCCGTGAACCGCTGAGCGCAGCGCCGCTCCTGCACACCCCACAACATCCTCCAACCGTGGCGGATGGTGTTACACGAGCGGAGGCCTGCCAGGCTTCCAGGGGGGGCACTTCACGCCGTGACTCAGCCAGCGTGAGTCGGCCAGCAGCTGTCGCAGCACAGCAGCGGAGCACCAGCTGGACGCTCGTGGTACAGCAAAGCAAAGTCCTTTGCGTGTAAAGTGCAGACAGGGTGGTGGTGGTTGGTAAGGAATGGAAATGGAAAGGGGCAGACAGGATGGGGAACGCAATGCAAGAGAAAAGGAGGGGTCGGCGCCGTCGAGACACACGCACATGACGTGGCCACAACAGTCACCCCTCATCAAAGTGCCATGGTGCAGAAGCAGCGCGTTTTGACGCCACTGAGTTCAGCCGAATTGGACACAGCAGCCAACAAAGGTGCTGACGCGCGTCGCCCGCTAGCGGCCGCTGCCAGCCCGCCTCAACAGCCGCAGCGCCGCAGCGTCGCGCAGGCATCACACGAGCCAGCGCTGCCCGCCGACCGCAGCGCACGCTACTCTGCCTGCCCGGCTGGCGCTGTGGCGATCGCCGGCCGCCAAACTGGCACTCCAGCACACTTTCTAGTGCACCCGGACCAGAGAAGCGCGGTTGAGCATCTCAGCTGTGGGCACCACACGGCCGCCCACACCCGGGATGCCGCCAGACTGGTAGCCGCCATGGCTGACCCTGCTGATGCGGCTGACGGAGGTGCGGCCGCCGCCCACAGACACACGCGACATGGAGCCCTGCGGGGGACCAGAAGGGAGGGGCGTGCATACCCCGCAGAAGAGTCGGCATTGCAGCACTTCAGATGCTTTGTCCGCGCCTCTACAACAACACATGTAGCACCCCGCCCTGCCCACAGACTGAACACATGTAGCATCCCAGGGCCCCCCCCGCGAGCTGATATTGGTGCCAGACTCATGTAACTCCCCGCCCTTTCTCACACACAGACATCAAGCACCCCGCCCCTCCAAACACACAAGCACACACAAACGACCGCACCTTGTTGATGCCGAAGTTGGAGCCAGCGCCCATGCGCTCGCCCCGGCTGCGGAAGATGTTGTCAAACAGGCCGCCGCCTGAGCGGAAGCCCTCTTCGTCCATGATGTAGTACATGATCCACTGCAGCACAGGGCAGTGCAGCAGTACATCAGTACAGCTTGAGACACAAGCGGCGTCATCGGACCCAATGTCCTGGACAGGGCGCTGATTGTTGCCACGCAAGGCAAGGACATTTGCACTCATCACATATACGACTGGTTGATGTCGCAAACACATCCAGGCTCAGCCGCAGTACAGCAGCGGCACTACATGCAGTAGTCAGGTACAGCCAGCTACAGCCAGCGCACCTTGAGGGGGTCCAGGCCCATGTGCCAGATGAGGGACCAGATCCAGGCAACCACGGCGTAGTAGGTGCAGCCCAGCACTGCAGGCAGTCAAGGTTGAGGGAGGAGGTAAACGCCCGCCGAGCAAATCGGACTGGAGTAGCGGCGACACGGGCACGAGCGGGTCGCGCAGCATGACTGCGGCAAGCCACCAGGTAGATGACTAGGAGAAACGAGAGCTGGACAGCAGACGTGCCAGCCTGCCCCTCGCACCTGATGCGGTGAACTGAGATTCTGTGCCGGAGATTGGTGCTGCCTTGTTGGACCAGAAAGGATGGTTGCCACCCGAAGACAGAGTGCAGTACTGCAGGAAGGGTGCGCGGTGTGCATGGGGCAGGCAGGCAAGCAGGAGGAAGCTCGGGAGCCAGGCACCTGAACCTCGCGCACGCCGGGCATGTCTACATGCATCTGTGTTACATGTGCTCAATGCGCTCACCTGGCAAGGGTTGACATCATCGCGTGGCTCCTCATAACCGTTGAATCCAAACACGGCAATCAGGGTGGAAGCAATCTGCGTGGCACGAAGGCGTGGATGCAGGCGCATCAGTGACTCTGTCTAACGGACGGAATCTAGCACTGACTGGCTGCGCAGCGATTGGTTGAAAACAGTGGCCGGCAGACAAAATGCAGCAGCTGCGTCGTGTACCTGTGCAGCCACAAAGGCGACATAGGTGAGGGTTCCGGCCCGAGAGAGGAAGGAGTGGCTGATGGTGCGCACGACAAACACGACGGCCTGGCCACTGCAAGGGGGCAAGCAGGACGGGTACACATCGCCTGCTGGTCAACAAACGGGACAAGTGTCTTCAAAGGGGTTGAATAGCACGCACAGGCAGCCGGCAAACCGTCTTACAGCTCTGGCCAGCTCCCATCCGCCCATACGTTCATGTGTGTTGAAACATTTGTTGAGCCAAACCACTGAGCCTCACCTGACTGAGACCTGGAGGTACAGCAGGGCGCGAGTCATAGCACCACGCACGTATCGCTGCTCGGTGACGCACTGCTGGAGAACGGTGGTGCCTGGCGTGAAGTCCGCATCGGGGTACGCTGCTGCTGTGTATGCAGTTGTGACATCGCTGTCGGGGCTGATGCCGGGGGTCAGCTCAGGAATGTGCTCGTTGCACCAGTTCTCCAGCTCAGTCTGCCAGCCAAAGCAGCGCAAAACAACAGTGAAGTGAGGTATTCGAATCGATAATCAACATCATTCTTATTCAAGCCACTTGACGCCCTGTAAACTATTGCCCGCACGTGGAGGGTCCAGATTGGCACAGAGAGGAAAGAAAGCGAGCACGCGGCCCGCCCTCCCCGCAGAAGAACCATTGCACTGTCCACTAGTGTAAAACCCCCATACCCGCCCAGCGCCTCACCTGGCCGTCCTGCAGTGAGAACATGCCAATCTGTCCATCAAAGAAGTCGGTGTGGGTTGCGACGTAGTACAGCACCCAGGAGGAGAGGGTGAGGTACAGGCCGTAGCCAGCACCTGCAGTACACAGCAGTACACATCAAACCAATCAGACAGCAGATGGAGATCAGGAGAATCAGCCATGGCATGACCCAATTAGAGGCTTGCTGATGTGTTTGCCAAGGTGCACAGCGCACAGGCATAACAATTGCGCCTGCGCATAACGGCCGGACGGCAGGCAGCGGCACCGCAGCGGCCTCACCCGAGACAAAGATGGACCACAGGTTCCATCGGTTGGGCAGGCGGGAGGGGGTGACGTTGTCCTTGGAGAGAGCAATCATGGCACCGTCGTTGAACACAGCCAGCAGCACGATGAGGATGGTTGGGAAGTACCTGCGAGGGGAGGCGGTTGGAGGTGGTTGAATAGCATGCATGTGGGAGGCACAGGATGGGCAGCTGCGAGGGGCAGGACGCCAGCCACACATTGCACGTGCCTCCTCCAGGGATCAGATGTACCGCCCTGACTTACAGACACGCACCAGTTGTAGATGACTGTGATGAGGCCGAAGGTGAAGCAGATACGGAAGGTCATGGCCACAGTGTAGCGGGAGTAGGTGGTCATACGCTGGAAGATCTTGCGGGCTCCAATCACGGCGGTCACAATGGCCGACAGACCAGGCTGCAGATGGACAGGCGGGAGCACAGACAGGTGGCGGGCATAGCAGCAGGTGAGGCCAGCACGTGCATAATGTGTGAAATGCCTGAGCGGCCCAAGGCTCAAGGCGCCACAGGCTCGAGCCCCAGGAGGCTCGCACTGGACAACAAATCACACAACACAGGTGCAATCGCCAGCGCTCAACCCATTCCTATTGACCAAATCGTATGACACAGCACACTGCCACCCCCCACTCACCGCAGTCAGCACAATGTCGGCGGCACCGCGAGCGGCGTCGGTGGCACCAGCCACAGCAATGCCGACATCAGCCTTCTTGAGAGCGGGGGCGTCGTTCACACCATCACCAGTCATGCCGACCATGTGCTTGCGCTCCTGCAGTGCAGGAGGATGAGGCAGGTTGTCAGGAGGGTAAAGAAGCAGGCACCGCAGGGCAGGGCAGAGGGCTGGGTGAGCAACACAGCGGCGGGAATGCGGCTGGACAGCCGCCAGCAATGACAGATTCACTACACCCGGAAGCTGGCAACCCCACCAGCGACCCAACACGTGCTTGCTTACAACCATAGCACCACACCAGATACACGTGGCGAGTGCAATGCTGACACCTGCGGCTAACAGCCGGTGACCACCCCCAACAACTGCACACATCACACCTACCTGCAGGATCTTGACAATCATGTACTTGTGCTCTGGGAACACCTCTGCAAAGCCGTCTGCCTCCTCAACAAGGTCCTCCACGCTGGCATGCCCCTCAACCAGGCCAAAGCCTTGCTTGGCCTGCGAATTGCGTGGGATAGAGAAGCAAAGGGAGCGGTTCAGATGGGGTTGTTGAATAGAGACATGGGCCAGGCCAGGCGGATGGGTGCGCAAGCGGCGTGGAGGCGGGATGGAAACATTTGCAAGGCAAGCTACTTGTTGCAACTGGTGGCCACCACATTGCAGCGCCGCCAGGCTGACAGCCAAAGCATGCTGCAGAGAGATCAAAGCAACGACTGCAGAACAGTTCTGCAGCAAAGGCACGGCAGGCACCTTGAGCAGTGCCTCAGTGGTGAACATGTTGGTGCCCATGCCCAGCTGCTTGGCGGTCTCCTTTCCAATCAGCAGCTGGTCACCGGTGATCATCTTGACGGAGATGCCCATCTGCATCAGCGGAGAAAGGTGCAGCAATCAAGGCGATCGAACCAGATGCCAAAGCATGCACTCTGCACAGTAAGCAGTACTGCCGGCAGGCAGTCACGTTGCTGCGCACACCCCAGCACGTCAGGGTTAAAAAAGCAAAGCACGCTCTGTAGCAGCCAGCAGCATTCTTCAGCAGCGCACCAGGTGGCAGCGCTCAATCGTCTCCTTGGTGTCGTGGCGAGGGGGGTCAAACAGGGGCACCAGTCCCACCATCTCCCAGCGGGTGTTGCCGCCGTCCTCTGCAGCAGCAGCAGGCAGCAAGGCAGACTGTCAGAACTCACAAGAGATGGAAATGATCACACTAACGCTTCACTTCACAGCCACACCTGCCGTCAAACCCAAGCTGCCTGATCAAGCAAGGAAAAACGCGAGCAAGCCAGCACCGGTTGTACGCCGCCACCACGGCCAGGCAGCCGTGCCCCGCCTAGCCTGAGGAACCGCTGCGCACCAGAGCCGTCGCCCTGCGCCTTGGCAATGCCCAGTCCGCGGAAACCGCGGTTGGCGTACTCTGTGATCTTGGCGGTGCAGTCGTCCTCAATGGCAGCCCGGTCGTGAGCGTTCTTGACCACCACCTGCGATAAGAGGAGGGACACAGAGGCAGAGGGAGTGAGGCCAGAGGGAGGCAGGCAGGGACCGTCGGTGGTTGACCGTAGCGAGGCAGGCTGATGAGAGATCGGCAGAAGGTGCTGCTGGTCATCAAACAGTGCTGTGGTTTGTGCCAGGCAACAAAGTACGCCTCGACGCCTTGGAAACAGCCGCGTTACGTCCCAAGCAAGCTACAACAGCCTCGCACCTGCGGGGCTCCCTTCATGACGCGCTCAATCTTGCCGGTGGCGTTGTCACGGACAAAGGCGATGGTGTACTTGTCTGTGGGGTTGAAGGGCACAAACTTGGCCATGGTGTAGGTGCCGCCCTCGCCCCATAGCGTGTCCCTGCAGGCAGACAGCGGGCAACATTGTGTCTGCTGGTCACATGCGAGCAGCATGAACCGGTGCCGGTGCACATTGTAAGAGAGAAATCAGGCATTGGACAATGCGCCGCGTGCAATGCACCGCCTGTCAACCAAGTATACAGCTGCGGTCCAAACAGCGCTCTACACTAGTCATACGCTCTCATGCCCGACCACAGCGCCGCCGCCTGCAGAACCAGCCGCGGCAGCCCCTGTTCGTAGAGTCTCTCACCGGTTGGGGTAGCTCTCGTGCAGGACCATGTCAATGGGCTCCTCAGTGATGATGTTGGCTGACATGGCACCGTACTTGAGCACCTGGCGGTACAGAGAGCAGCAGTGCAAAAAGCATGATGAGAAGAGGCGCGTGACAACAATGTTTCATAAACGTGTAATGCTGTACGGTACCCACTGGGCTGCCTTGACTTGCCACCGCCACAGGCCAGGCAGGGGGATCCACTAAAGTCAGGCAAGCAAGCGCCTCACCTCCTCGATGGAATGGTTGGACAGCGGGTAGCAGTTGACGTGGTCGACGGTCAGCTTGTTGAGGGTCAGGGTGCCTGTCTTGTCAGAGCACAGGATGTCCATGCCGGCCATCTCCTCCACGGCTGCAGGAAGCAGGGAGCAAGCAAAGGCGGATCAGCAAGGCGGGTGAGGTTGGCACCGCGCCGCCGCAGCGACGCTGATGCAGCCTTGAGCCAGGCAAAACACCGCTCCGGCTGCGCGCAGTGCCACATTAAACACCACAGACTGAGCCAGACAATGTACAACTGCCGCTACCGCTGCCAGCAAGCAAGGCTGCTGGCCACCCACCAGACATGCGTGAGACGATGGCCCCCTCCTTGGCAAGCACAAAGGCGCCGAGGGCGAGGGTGACAGACAGCACGGTGGGCATAGCAATGGGGATTCCTCCCACGATGATGACCAGCATGTTGGTCAGCGTGGGGCAGCCACCTGCAAGGGGACAGTGCAGAGGAGCAGGGGGGGGAGGCTCAGCAAAGGGGGGCCAATGAGCGCAGAAACAAGCGGCTGGACCAGCGCGGACAGCAGTAGCGTTGTCGGCAGGCAGCGCACGCCGGCAGATTCAGTGAGAGGAAACACGCGCCATCACAGGTACTCCCCAGCAGCAGCTGCATGTTAGATATCCCAGCACGCCCAACAGAGCAGCAGGCAGTTGGCAGGGCAGCAGGCAGCTCCTCGTATCCAGCCTCCACTCACCGACGCCTCCAATGCACGCGTGGTTGTACTTGCCAAACTGTACCGCCAGTTCGATGATGATCCACACACCGATGGTGACCAGGCAGATGGCTCCAATGCGAGTCATCACCTTCTGCAGGTTTGCCTGCGCCTGGGGCCCGCCCAGCAGCGCGGCCGCGCGACCAAAGAAGGTCTGCATGCCTGTGGCGTACACAACGCAGTGGCGCTCGCCCTGCTTGATGGTGGAGCCTGCAGATGAGCAGGGTGAACAAGTGTGAGACCATTAGGCGGAGGATCAGGGGCGTAGAGCCTTAGTGCATCTCGTGTATGGTGGCTGGCACGCAGGTCTACTGGCTGCACCAACCCAGTTGCGAATAGCTAGCCAGCCAGCAGCTGGCAAGCCACTTGTGCGCAAAGACAAGAGGGCATGCCGACCTGCGAAGGCGACGTCCCCGGAAAACTTCTTGACTGGCAGGGACTCTCCGGTGAGGGCGGCTTGGTCACACTGCAGTGCACGCAAAGCAAGGCCCAGAGGCAGTGAGGAAGCAGCAACTTCAGTGTGATCAGTGGCAATCAATCGAAACCATCAGGAGGAGCAGGGCCGACCACCTCCAAGGCGCGGACAGCATTTGGCCTCGCATAAAACCCGAGCGTGACATTTCAATGCATGCAGTCACCGACCCACCACAAATGCAGCACGATGCTGATGCTCCCACAGTGACACACTTATACACCCACATCACACACATCACACAACGCACAACACACCTGCAAAGGGGTCTCGTCTTCGGGATGGCCGGAGGAGCCCTCCTCGCCCAGAATCTTAATGTCGGCAGGGACAATGTCTCCCAGGCGGATGATGACAATGTCTCCCGGCACCAAGTCCTGGGCATCAATCGTTTTCACCTCGCCATCTCGCAGACACTTGGCTTTCGGAGCCAGCGCTGCACACGGCCACGAGGGTTGGGAGCAACCGAGCAGTCGAGAGTGCATTGTGCGGATGCAGCAGGCGCAGCAGGCGGCAGCAAGCCAGAGCACGCCTTGCTGATGCTGACGCACCCACGCTGCAAGCGCAGCGATACGTCCCCTGCCCTGCCTCCGCTCCCAGGGTCAAGCTGTGGCACGCATTCCTCTTCCCTCCCCCCGCCAGAGTCAAGCTGTGGCACGCAAACCTCTTCCCTCACCCCCTTGCCAGAGTCAAGCTGGGGCACGTTATTCCTCTATCCTCCCTCCCCGCCCACGGTCAAGCTGTGGGACACACCCGAAGTGAGGGCCTTGATTGCCTTGTCAGCGTTGGCCTCCTCTACGTAAGAAATGGTGGCGTTGACCAGCAGCAGGGCGACAATGAGCGCGAAATCCGCATAGTCCAGCAGGGCAATGGCGATAATGGCGGCAGCCTCCATGGCCCAGGACAGAGGGTTCCACATGTACTGCAAGGAAGAAAGGAAGGGGAGGTACACAGATGAGGTACCAACCCTCGCTGGCGGCACAGGCTTTTTGCGCAGCATGTGTGTGAGGTGCCCAAGAGAGCAACAAACAACACTGCAAACATGGGCAGTGCAAAGGCAGGGCCTGTGTGCCCTGACGATGCAGCACACCGCACAAAGCGATGCATGCGCCAGCTGCTGCTGCTGCTGATGCTGCTGGGATTGCAGCAGCTCGGGACGTGGCACTCACAGAGAGGTAGACCAGGAACGCATTCCGGCTCTCCTCTGGCAGCTTGTTGGGGCCATACTCCTCCAGCCGCCTGATGGCTTCTTCCCCGGTCAGGCCCTTCTTGCTAGCCTGTATTGGACATTGCAGCGAGGGTTGGAATGTGCGCTTGTGGGCGGTGGCGACCGCCAGCATGTTGATTTCGGCGCCGCAGAGCGCCGAAACCAGAAGCAGGTGCGCTGGATTGTAACGTTAGGTTGCCAGGTTTCCCCAACACAAAACCCTCGAGTCACAGGAGCGGACAGGCAGAGCGGCAAGCACGAGTGGCCGGCGCCAAAACCGCCGTCGTCACCTTCAGCGCGGTGAGGGCCTCCTGCTCGCTAATTTCTTTGAAATCAAGCTCAGTGCCGCCATCCTCGGCGACCGCCACGACGGCCTCTGCGTGAGGACGCAGCGAATCGCAGGCCGTGAGTTGGGGCTTTCACAACCCTGACCGGCAGCGTGCCGGCGTGCTGGCTGGCCTTCAGGCGAGTGCAGGTGAGCGGAGCAAGAGGCTCCGTGCTGCGTTGCGCACCGTCTTTGCCAGCCATCTTTGTGTGGCAGCCCTACTGAGACGCGGGGCTCACGATTGGTTGTCCAGCAGGCTGACAGGCGATGTAGGGCACGCTGCGCAGGGGCCTGACGCAGGCCAGGGCTTTGCGGGCAGGGACGGGGCGGCACAACGGCCTGATGTCACACCGGCGTTCTTCTGGGTCGGTGGCGCCGACTGATGTCGCTCTCTTTGACAAATGGGCCCATTTTCAGCATCTCCCAACGACACGTGGCGATCTTTTTTTTTGCAGGGGCGTAATAAAACGCCCCTCGCCTCCCAGCGTAATGCATGCATGTTGAGACCCGCCATCGGTGGCCATCACAGCGCGCACCAATTATTTGCAAACTGTACCAGGTTGGTGACCTTAACATGGCAGAGCAAGCAGTAAGCCATTAGCAATAGCAGCA
Organism: Chlorella vulgaris; assembly: GCA_023343905.1. Lineage (NCBI taxonomy): Eukaryota > Viridiplantae > Chlorophyta > Trebouxiophyceae > Chlorellales > Chlorellaceae > Chlorella > Chlorella vulgaris. The sequence goes on along the minus strand of SIDB01000011.1, from coordinate 259,098 downwards.
ATTCCTCAAATCGTCGGCGTCAACCCCAGATGCGGGAATGGTGCACTCCACGGGACAATGCCAAGCGGCAGCGATTGGACCCCGTTGCCGCAGCACAGCGGGCGGTGCCGCTTTTCGCAGAGGATGGCGGCGGCCCCCTTGCAGCACGCCACCCCTGTGTCTGCATGGCGGCACAGCCCCGGGCATCTGCCCCGACTGGTCTTACCGACGGAAATACTAACTTCCTGCTGCCGGTTCAGCAGAGCTGCTGGTCAGGCCTCTCACATTCCCACTGGCAACGGCTCGCCATGCCTCGAGCACAAGCGCCGCACCTCGCCCTCCCAGTGCCCGCAGCGCTGCCGCAGCAGCGCATGATCGGCCCTTAGCGCCTCAAGCTGCTCTGCAAACTGGCTGTCGTAGGTTGCCAGCTCAGCAGCAAGCTGCTGGTTGCATGCCTCCAGCTCCCGCAGGCGAGGCCTGTCACAAGCAAGTTTCATCGACAGGCACAAGCAGTGATCAGGCTCGAGCGCCAGCATTCTGAGTGCTGATGCTGGCAGCATGCGCACCGCGGCAGGCCAGGCACACAACAGGGGCCAGCTGGCCTTCTCTTGCTGACCAGCTAAAAGTATCCCAGCAGCGGGCAGCTTACCGCAGCAGCAGCAGTTCCTGGATGAGGTCAGCGGGACGCAGCCCCTCAGCCACCAGCACCTGCACCTCCTCTCCAACCTGCACATGCCACAGCAGCTGTAATGGGCAAACACACACACACACTCGGGACAGCGGGGCGCGGTGTGCAGCACAGCTCATGCAAGGCAGTGGTTGCAGCAGCAGGGATTACCTGTGCCGTGCTGGCCGCCAACGCTTCCATCTGGGCATCCCGCTCCCCAACCGTGCGCTCCAGCTCTTCCAGTTGCGCCCTCAGCATGTCCTCCCTCACAGAGGCAGCCTCCTCCTGCCGCTCCCTCGCTGCCTTAAGCTGGCTCTTCAGGGCACTGTTGATGCCATGCAGGCTGCCCAGCTGGGACTGCACCCGGGACAGCTCCTCACGCACTATGCCAGCATCCGCCACTTGCGCTTCCAGAGCCTGGCACTGCGCCCGCAGCTGCTTGGCTTTGTCCACAGCCTGCAGCATGCAATAACGGGGACCGCAGGGGATGAACTGTTGGGCCATCTTGGCAGGCTTCTTGGCAAGCCAAGTGAACCGCCTGCGAACAAAGAGCCGACCAGTTGCCCGTGCAGTGAAAGTGTGGCAGCAGCGGGCCGGCGCAAGCAGTCGTTCGGCAGCGCGGTTGACCGGAGAACAGGGCACAGAACCGCAGGGGGCAGCTCATTGCCCTCCGCTCTCACCTGCATATACTTTGAGCTGCTCACGCCGCTCTCCAGCCCTTTCCTGGTGCGCTCAAGAGCGCCCTTCAGCAGCGCAACAGTTTCCAACAGCTCCTGCTCCCGTATCCCCAGCTGCCGCTTGCCGCCGCCGCCGCCGCTGCTGCTCTTGCCGCCACCAGCACCCGACTTCCCTGGCGCTGCCCCGCTGGCGGGCTGCGCCGCTGAACCTGCATGAGCTGGCGGGGCGAGGGTTGGCAGGCCTGCCAGCTGGCGAGCCTGGGCAACCACAGCTGCTGTCTCTGCATCCAAAGGGGGAGGGCTCAGGCCTTCCAACAGGCTGTGAAGGCGGCGCCGGTGGCACGCTGCCTCAGCCGCCGCCTGGTCCCGCTGCAGGCAAGCGTCAAACAGCTGCACATCTTTGTCCAGAAGCTTGGCAGCCAAGTCGTCTGCTGCAGAGTTGGACGCGGTACCGCTGTACTGTTCAGGGCAGTACAGCCTGCCCCGCTCCCCATGCTCAGCATGTCCTGGTCTGGTGCCTCCTTGCGCCCCCCCGCTGCTGCTGCCCAGCGGGCTTGCCGGCAAGGAGCAGCAGGCTGCCGCGGGCGTGTGCTGCCCAGTGTGCTGGGATGCACCCTCGGGCCTGCTGCCATCAGCCGTCTGTGAGGGCACACGGCGCTGCAGGGTCGCATGCTGCCGCTCTAAAGCCTGGTACCGCTGCTGCTCCTGCTCCAGTTCGAGCACCAGAGCCTGCCACTGGCCGACAGCAACCATGGCGCCCGGCTCACAGCGTTGCTCGACGGCCCGCAGCTGGGACTGCACCTGCTTCAGGGCCACCTGACACTGCAGCAGCTGCTCTTGCAGCTGGGCAGTCTGCTCTTCGGCGCGACTTCGGCCCGCTTGAGCGGACACGAGGGCCGTGGTCTTCTCCTGCACGTGTCAGATGCAGCTAGGCAGGGGCTGCTTGAGCAGCGGCACACACATGACCACACCAGGCAGGCAGGCCGAGGAATCGAAGCAAATCAACCTTGAAACCTACATGGCCCAGGCTGGGGCCCTCAGAGTCAGCTCACACCATGCTGCAGCCTGGAAGCGGCATGCCGCGTGACTTGAAGTAGTCATTCATACTCACCCGCAGCTTGGCCTGCAGAGTTTCAACTTTCTTCTGAAACCGCTTGCCTGCCTGCCACTGCTCCAGCACAGCATTCCCACTAAGCATTCCGGCTGCCTCTCGATTGGGGGAGTCGTTCTCAGCAGCGCCCCCTTCCTGGCTGGCTTGCCCAGCTGCGGCGGCTGTCCGGCCGCCGCCGCCGTGCCGCCGCCTGGTGGCAGCCGCAGCCACCGCCTCTTCCTCCTCCTCCTCCTCCTCCTTCCTGCTCCTGACTTGCAGCCGCATCCGCATGCATTGCGCTTCTAGCACTTTCACTCGCTTCTGCAGCAGCTCAACCACCCTTGCGCTGCTGCCAGTACCCGCATTGCCCTGCTCATACTCGTCCAATCGCTGCTGGAGCCGCTTGGCCAGCCGCCGCTGCGCCGCTGCCTCCTTGCGTGCAGCTTCGACCTCAGCCTGCGCAGCTTGGGCCGCAAACGCCAACCGGGCCTTCTCCTCATCCAACAGACTGATGCGCCGGTCTTGCGCCTCTTGCTCCTGCCAGCTGCTCTCCCTCATCACCCTGAAACACAGGCGTGGCATGGCAAACGTTGCGAAGCAAACAGGCGGGCGGAAGTGAGCTCGCTGGACTGACAAAGAAGCACAAACAGGTGATGACCGTGCAGCACTCAGCTGGCCTTCTCATTCCAGACCAACAGCACGCATTCATCCATCCTTTCCGGCTTTCAGGTGGATGCTCCCACCCAAAGCAGCAGCCCCCTGTGCCGCCATGTGTGTGTGAGCTGAAGTTGCTGCACTCACAGGTCAGCTTGGCGCTTGTAAGAGTCAATCAGCTTCCCCTCCAGCTGCTGCACCACACCCCGCAGCTTCCCCATCTGCGCATCCTTGTCCCGCAGTCGCACCTCCAGCCGCCGCCTCGCCTGCAGCGAGTCAAGAGGGGCCAAGCAGCAGGCCAACAGGTGTGCAGGACTGGTGAGCAGAAAGGAACAGTCGGACAGTGCAAGAGCCTGCAAGCAGCTGAGACGTGCAGCCACACAGAAAGACACGTCGTTGCACAGTCGAGGATGCTCACGCACAATGTGGTCCATGGTGGGGGAGGCAGGAGGCTGCGGCTGGCTTTCCCTCCACAGTGGAGAGCTGTCCCGGCTGCTGGCGCCTGCTGCTGCTGGTGCCTGCGGCCGCTCCCCATTCTCATGCAACGCTCCCTGGGCTTGCCATGTGGCATGGCCAGCTCCGGGCGTAGCTGCAGCTGCACGAGCATATGGTGCCTGCTGCTCTTCCTGGACGGCCTGGGTGCTAGGCTGCTGCCTCTCGCCTGCTTCCGCTTTAAGCAGCAACTCAACTTCATAGTCCCGCTCCAAACTGCGGTACTGCTCCTCAGCTTCCTCCAGCTGCCGCCGAAGTACCTGGTTGTCCTGCAGCAGCTCGCCTACGAGCTCCCTGCCGCCAGAACCCAGCTCTGTGTTGCTTCCAGGAGGCACAGGAGGCTCGTGGGGGCCGGTAGTGGCGGCATGCTGCTGATACTGCTGCTGCTGCTGCTGCTGCTGCTGCTGTTGGCCTTGTTCCAGGACAGCGCACCGGGCTTGGGAGGCTGCCAGCTGCCCTTCTGCGCGCACCAATCGCCGTTTGTGCTCCTCGAGGTGCACTTGAGCCAGCCGCAAATCTTCCATCTTGCTCAGCAGCAGCATGTGGTCGACCCGCGGTGCCATGGGCGGGCCCCCCGAGGGGGCTGCACCTTCGCTGAAGCCCTCTTGATCGGGTTGGAGGCCCAGCTGTGCCACCACACAGTCAAGCTGCCATTGCAGCTCTTGCAAGGCGTCCACTTGCTTGAGCAGCTCCAGCTCCGAAAGCTGGAGCTTGTATCGATCATCAGCTGCCTGCATCCGCACTTCAAACAACTCTGCTGCGGCCCGGCAGCAGTGAGCGGCCTGCTGGCTTGGCGAGCCTTCATTCACCACAGGCTGCCACGGCTGCGGCTGTTGCTGCTGCTGTGCAGCATCCTGTTCCACACGCTGCCTGAGATCCTCCAGCTCGCACTGCACCTGCTCCAGCTGGAAGCGAGACTGCAAAGCCTCCAGCCGTGCCTGCTTGAGCGCGTCGACCTTCAGGGTGGTAGCATTGTGCAGGTGGTTGGGACCACTCGGCGTTTCGGGGGACTGCGTGCCACCACCCTGCATCTCACCTCTTGCAATTGGGCCGCTGCTAACGCCATTGCTGCGTGCGTTGGGCCGGTCAACGTGTGAATACAGGAGGCGGCATCGTCGATCCTAGTGATTTACAATTGAGCATTGGCGGAGGATACGGCGAGGCGCAGCGTCGTGAACTGGCTTGCCGGAATCACATCGTACTGCCTTTTGCGTCTCGTGCAAAAACTGGGCGTTTCACACAGCTGCCTGACGTCGGCATGGTGTGACGATCTCGAAGCACTATCACCGCACCTGCACTCCAGGGTTGTTCAGAATGGAGCTCTTGCGTGCCGCCTTGACCTCCCTGCCTCGCACAGCGATCGTGACATCCAGCCGGAGCTACAGGTACGGCAACCAAACGGCTTTGCATCACCCTGATGCCGCCGCGTCGCCATTAATACCGACCGCCATTGTTGCCTGCCCTGCAGCTATGCTGACCTGCTTGCCATGGCCTTAGCAGCCAGTGTGAAACTAGCATCCTCTCCGAGTACCCTCGCCTCCAGCAGCAGCAGCAACGGGCCTCGAGTGGCGGTCATGGGCGAACCAGGTGCCAGCTATGTGGCGGGCAGCTTTGCGGCGTGGCTGCACGGCGGCATTGCCGTGCCGCTGTGCCTCTCCCACCCGGACCGGGAGCTGCAGTACGTTTTGGAGGACTCTCAGGCGGCAGCAGTACTGTCCACTGACAAGCATGCCGAGAGATTGTACCGCCTAGCGCAGGTGCAGCTGTGGCTGCCCTCTATGCTCAGCGGCCCTGCCCCGGGCAGCGGCCCTGCCCCGGGCAGCGGCCCATGTTTGCATGCATCTGGCTGTCTTTCTCATAATGACGCGCCTCTGCAAGAGTGGTGCAGCCTGGCGTTGAGCTGACAGCGTCATGTTGGCTGCAGATCTGCGCGCCTGACTGCACTTGTGCACCTCCCACCTGCAGCCGTTTGGAGCGGAGGTACATGTTGTGCCAGAGGAGCAGCACGGCCAGCCACTTGAAGGCATGCCAGCGCAGCAGCATGGTGCGCCGGATCCAGAGGTCGACCAGCAGCAGCAGCAGCAGGTGCAGGTGCAGGTGCGGGTGCAGGTGCAGGAGCGGCTTGCGGGGCAGCAGCCGGGGCACGGCGCGCTGATTGTGTACACAAGCGGCACGACAGGGCGGCCCAAGGGCGCGTTGCACACCCACGCCAGCCTGGCCGCGATGGCGGACATGCTGTGTGAGGCGTGGGAGTGGGAGCCGCAGGACCGCATACTTCACTCCCTCCCCCTGCACCACATCCATGGCATCGTCAACGCGCTCTACTGCCCGTTGCGCATCGGTGAGCACGCACGGCGCGTTTTCCGGGAGCTGTCGCAGCGCTGCCTGGCTGGGAGGAGGCTTTGAGCGGGTCAGCAGATAAAATAGGTCCGATGAATAGATTGGGCAAACGTATTGAATATAGGAGAAGCCGGCAGTGCAGTCTGGCGCCACATTGTGCCCACTAAATTGCCAGTCCCTGCAGTCCCAGCCACTGACGGACCTGGAGGTTGCATCTCACTCGCAGGCGCCTGCGTTGAAATGCTGCCCAAGTTTTCGCCGAGCGAGGTGTGGAAGCGGCTGCAGCGGGAGCGAGACCCGATCAGCGTGTTCATGGGTGCGGCTGGAACCAGCTGGCGCAGCTGCCCCTCAGCCGGCCTTTGTGGTCGTGGTACTGTCATCGTCATAGATATGCCATGGTTTCATACCCGCCCCAGCAGTTGTGCCCTGCTAGCGTAGTCCGGCCATGGCGGCATGCCCATGGCGGCTGACGCCCACCCTCCTGCCTCCTGCCTTCATGCAGGCGTGCCAACAATGTACAGCCACCTGCTGTCGCGATACGATGCACTGGACTCTGATGAGCAGCCAGCGGCTGCGGCAGCCGCCCGGCGTGTAAGCGGCTGCATGCACATCCTGCATGTTGGTGTGCAGGTTTGAGTCGTTGACTGCCAGGCTTGCTTCAATGTGGTGGCAACTCACTGTTGTTCATCTGCTGGCTGCAGCTGCGGCTGGCGGTGAGCGGCAGTGCGGCGTGCCCAGAGCCCGTCATGCGGCGGTGGCAGCAGCTGTCTGGTGCGCTGCTGCTCTTGGGCTCTTCTCCTTGGTAACCCGAGCGTTGCGTTGCCGCCCGGCTTACAGTACGCTCGGGCTTGCACCTGGCTGTGTAATTCACAGCCAGGGCGCGCCTGTCTTTCTGTCTTTTAGTCATGCTTGTTTGCCTCAACCATCCAGGCTGAGCTGTCCTTGTATGCCTGTATGCATGGCTGTGCATGTGTGTGTGCAGGACAAACGCTGCTCGAGCGGTACGGCGCCACAGAGACGGGCATGATCCTGGGCAACCCGTATCGACGGGAACGGCGGCCTGGCACTGTGGGTCAGCCGTTTGCAGGCGTGGAGGCGCGAATTGTGGGCAGCGATGGGCAGGATGCGGGCAGCGGTCCGGGGGAGCTGAGAGTGAAGAGCCCACAGCTGTTTAGAGAGTACTGGAACAGGCCTGATGCCACAGCCGAGGCATTTGACTCGGAAGGCTTCTACAGAACAGGTGAGCTGGCGTTGCATGTCTGAATGTGCTCTGTCAAGAGGGCCGCGTTCTTTGAAGCGGTGTAGCAGGTTGTCAGCAGGCCGCGGCCCAATATGTCTGGGCTGTGCCGCTCTGTGAGCTGTGTGGCGGCTTCGAAGGGAGCTGCAAGCGCTGCCGCGCAGGGGACACGGCGGTTGTAGAAGACGGCTACTTCAAGCTGCTGGGCAGGACCTCTGTGGACATCATCAAGCATGGCGGCTACAAGGCAAGCAGGGAACAATGCAAGTAGACAAATTCACAGCATACCCGGGGCCCACTGTGTTGCTTGCCCTACAAGGGAATTATTAGGAGATGCTGTTGCAGCTGGCAAAGAGCAGAGCTGCTGATGGGATACTGTACGCTCACATCAATAATATGAGCATATTGTTGCAGATTTCAGCGCTCGGAATTGAAAGCGTCCTGCTGGAGCATCCGGCGATAGCCGAGGCTGCGGTGCTGGGCCTGCCTGACGAAACTTACGGCGAGGTGCGGATGGTGCTGCAGAAGGGGCCTTAACTGGTGGTGTGTTTGCTGGGAAGGGGCTGGGGTGAGGGAAAGGGCTTTAAGGTGGTGTTATGCAACTGCCGTACAATATATGATAATTTGGCGCCTGCCTGAGTGCATGTGTGCCTCCGTATGTACCTGCAGCGCATTGCGGCGGTCGTCGCTCTGGAAAAACCCGGACCAGCAGGCAGCGGAGATGGCGGCAGCAAGGGCAGCAGCAGCAGCAGTAGTGGTCTTGAGCTTGCAGAGCTACGGCAATGGGCAGCAGATCGGCTGCCGCCCTACCAGCTACCAGCAGAGCTCAGGGTGGTGCCAGCCATTCCACGCAACGCGATGGGCAAGGTGAACAAGAAGGAGTTGCGGCTGCAGCTGTTTGGAGGTGGCGGAAGTGCGTCTGTTGCAGCTTGATTGCCGCCTCGGCGATGCTTGCATTCTGGCTTGCTCATGCCACACTCTTGTTGACTGACTTTCACTGCTCCTTCAACCTTGATACATAATTGCAAATGAGAGATGGCAGTGACAAGTGCTGAGTTGTAGTGGCGCTCCCAGCCGGCGGCTGGCAATCTGTGCATTACGTTGCGGCAGCAGGCTGCTGCTTGCTGAGCCGCTTCCGAGACCTTGCAATTGCTCGCTGCAACACTCGCTTCTTTTCCAGCCTGAACTCCACTGCAGCTCGCTGTCGCGGCGCCATCAAGTGGGCGGTCTACAGCAACGGGTTTGGCAGCAGGCGAGCGGTTTAATGCTACAGAACAGAACGATTCATCCATCCAGGGATGGGTGCACAGCACACTGCAGCCTTGTGCTACGGCACACCAGCTGGAGCGGCAGAAAGGTGAGTCGCTCTGCCACACCTGCAGCAACCGCTCGTCGTCTGCCGTGCTGCTGGGCTTCCCTGCCAGCTCCGCCTCTGCGGCGGAAAGCAACGCCTGCCGGAGCTGCTCGTCACTCACAGCCGGCCCCAGGGCCTCCCGCGCTGCCACCTGGCACTCTGCCGTGAAGCTGCCCTTGGCATTGACCACCAGCTGCACATAGGCGGACAAGGGTGCGAGAGATGTATGGCATCAACGGTACCAAGCACTCGAGAAGCAACTGCTTGCACGGGCCATCCAACGCACATGCAAGCTGCCTACACGATCAGCCAAATCACTTGCACCCGGCCACACAGCCGGGCACTGTCCAGCACCCGCTCACTCAGCGGCCGCCCTCACCCGGCAAGCAGCCCAACTACAAGACACGCACCTGCACCGGCCGCCCTCCCAGCGAAGCCTCAAAGGCGTACACGTCATTAGGGTTGTTGGGTTCAGTGAAGGAGTAGTATTGAAACAAGGAGCCGTTGGACTGCGCTCCATAGCTGATGAACACTTGCTGCCCTGCCTGGTAAGCCGTCTTGGTTGATAACACGAAGGTGTCTCTGGTTCAGAAGCGGGGGAGGGGCGCCAGGTGCAGTGATTGTACCTAGATGAGGCGCTGTCCCAGGATATTTGCAAGGGCTCAAGTCACTGCCCAGGTACGAATGCTTGGCACGCCAATGCCTGTGCGATGTACTGCGGGCAGCAGGCAGCCGCACGCCGGCAGCAGCAAAGGCAGGCAGGCAGTACAGCAGTCAATCACGCCCATCACACGCTCACTTGAAATATTCGTATGCCACATCCGACTGTCGCACAGCAGCACACACACACACACACACACGCAAGGATGGATGAGTCAGCAGGTGGGGGCCAGTGCACACACGCTTGCAAAGCAAGAGCACACGCATGGTCGCACAAATTGACAGACGCAAAGGCTCACACATTTCATGCCATGTGCATGACAGCTGACAGCATCTCAGCTGTGTCAAGAAGCCGTAGCGCCGCGACGTTGTCCAGCTCATCAACCAAAGCAGGGGCTGGAGATGAGTTCTCTAATACCTAAACCCCAGCACCAGCAGGGGCTAGAGCTCACCTCCACAAAGCTGCTGTGGTTGAGGGCGTCAACGACAGGGCAGAGAGCGTACCACTTCAGCTTCCGACTGCAGGCGGGAAGGATGGCAGCCTGTTCGTTTAAAAAACTAGCATGACAGATGTCAAGCCGCAGCAGCACCAGTTTTGCCACTGATGCTGCTAGTCGGTGCCTGATCGGTGGGAACGCTACCGCCGAAACCCAGAGCAGCGTGTCCTGCTGTCGAAGTCTGTATCGCAAGCATCTTTGCGGACACACAACCTGTATACACTCTAAAACGGCAGGCTGGCACCCAGTTTACCTCAGCAGCGCATCGTAAATTATGTTGAAGAGCAGCACTGAAATGAAGCCGTTCAACACCTGCTCCAGTGGCAGCTGCTGCCACAGCGCGTAGCCGCCACCGACGCCCAGCACCAGTCCCAGCGTGCGTGCCTTGTCTCCAACTGCAAAAAGGTGGGATCAGTCGCGAGGGATCAGGAACAAGTGTGTACTGCCTGCCGAAGCTCACACCGCTGCTTCTGAGGCGCACACTTCATCCTCCTGATCAACATCACATACCCTGGCACTCACATCGACAGCACACGGCACACACAATCACATACACACACCATTGCTGTCAAGCAGACACACCGCCGGTGCATGTTTGCACAGGAACACAGCACAGCCGGGCGGCGCACCAGAGGAACCTGTGTACGGCCCGCTGAAAGCCCTGCTGCGCACGTTCTCTGCTGCCCACACGAATTCATCCCAGCTGAATTTGCCGCTGCCTGGCTGCACCGCTGCACAAAAGCTGCTGTAGTGCTTGCGCCATGACGCCTGCTGCTGCTTGATCTGCGCGGCGGGGGCACAGCAGCAGCTTTAGCGCCACGGTGCAGCTACGACAGCGACAGCAGCATTTGCATAAAAATTGCAACATCAACCCGATTCGCAGATGCAGCGGTATCATGGCAGTACCTCTTTGATGGCGGGTTGGTACTGCAGCTCCGCAATCTCGGGTTGCTCCCAGCGCACAGCTGTGTCAATGCTAAGCGGAAGCTGCTCGATGTAGCCCCACACAGAGCTCTTCCTTCCCTTGCTCCGCTCCCACAGCAGTAGCACCGCCATCTTCACAAACCAAGGGGCCTCCTTGTAAAACGCTGCAGCGATATGGGGCGCGGGAGAAAGGAGTTGGTGCATGAACGGAAATGCTTCCAGCAACAGAACTCCAGGTTGAGGTAGTTTGACAGCGGCGCCGCTGTCGATCCTGGCCCTGCAAAGCGCACCTGCATCCACAAATTCTGGGCAGGGGCATCGCTCGTTTGGAGCGACAACCAAAGCCGCCGCTCGAGGCACGGTCACAAAGACCTCATCTGGCTCGATGCCAGCCAGCGCCTTGCCACCCCGCAGCTCTCCAAAGAAGGCTTGCGTGAGCTTTGGGAACACAACCCCTGCTTGCTCGGCCCACTCGCTCAGGTAATCTTTGGTCACTGCCTCCTCCTTCCTGTCCTGGCTCGACTGCTGCGTTGCTTTGGCGGTGACCGAAGGGTGTTGGCATGGCGGTGACTGCGGTGCATGTGTGATGAAACGCCGCACTATGGGGTATGCTGCTGTGTTTCTGGTGCAACTTCTGGGGCCTGGAGCGGCAATCGAGGCGGCGACTTGCGACATCGCTTCAAAGCTCACGGCAACGCTTGCTGTGTATCGCGACGAACCCAGCAGTTGTCAGAGCATGCACGGTGGCGAAGAGATCGGCAACTGCTGCCAAATTCATGCAGCGGATGAGGCGGAGGAAATGACTCGCCGCGCTGGGCGCATCGCGCATTGTTTCCTCGACATCGACATCGCCCCTGCTTGTACCCAGCGTTTGCCGCTCGACGGTGCCCACTTGCACCCACGCCGCGAGCTCCCTTGCGCTGCGCGACCTGCCGAGGCCCATCGGAGACGCCCGGGGCCCCCATCGATACTGCCAGCACCGCAGAAGGCCGGTCACCGATCGCCGTAGACTGACAGAATGGCTCTACAGGCAGCCCGAGCGCAGGCAATTGCGGGCATGCAGCAGCCAAGCACGATCGCCAGCACGCAGAGCGCTGCAAGCACAGGTGCAGAGCGACAGGCACCCTGTCCGCCGCCGCCGCTGCCACACCGACCGATTGCCGCTCGTGCTACGTGTTCGTGGCCTACACCAGGCAAAGGGAAGTCCCTGCTCACTTGCCTCAACGTGTTTATACCATGCAGCTTGGCTACGACCAGCGGCACGGCTCCCACGGCGCCGGCGGCACATGACAGCAGCCTCGGCAGCGGCGACCACCGAGCAGGCGCCTCGGCGTGTTGTGGTCACCGGCCAGGGCGTGGTCAGCAGCCTGGGGCACAACCCGGACGAATTCTACATGAACCTGCTAGCAGGGAAGAGCGGCATCAGCATGATTGACGGCTGGGACACAGGTGGGGGCTGCTGCTGGGCTGACTGGGGTGCTGCTCAGCAGGGTAACCTCGTGGTGCCAATCGCGAGGCTCTGTGCAGGCATGCAGAGCTTCCTCAGCGATGGTCCTGCATGTATGATGCGCCACGCCCTCGACACAGCGGTCGTCAAGCTGCCTGCATGTCGTGGCTGCTGCAGAGGGTTACAGCACTCGTTTTGCGGGGCAGATCAAGAGCCTGGACTGCGAGGGGTATGTGGCGCGGAAGTGGGAGAAGCGAATTGACGTGGTGATGAAGTGAGTCTGCAAACAGCCAAGCTGCGGTTGCCGTGCAGTGCTGTGCGCTGTGCTGCCACCTTGCTGGCATTGTGAGCCGTGAGCGCAATGCCATGCGGTGCTTGTATGGTGCCACAAGCTGAGGCTGTGCTGCCTCTGGCTGTGCACCTGGTACCTCTTCTCGTCGCCCTGACCCGCCCATTTGCGCTACGTGCCGCACACTCTGCCTGCCTGCGCATGCCAGGTACATGCAGGTGGCGGGGAAGAAGGCCCTTGAGGATGCAGGCCTCCCCTGGGAAGGGCCAGAGCTGCAGGACTTGGACCGGCAGCGCTGCGGCATCTTGATAGGTGTGAATAGGGTTTGAAGAACAAGAAGTTGCGTGGCTGCCCGGACATCTTGAGCCTGGCCTGTGCCCGCAGCAGACCTGAGCTTTCAGATTCAATGCACCACTCCTCAAACTTGGTGGCCTGCAGGCACGGCCATGGGCGGCATGCAAACGTTTGCCAATGCGGTGGAGTCCCTGCAGACGAGCTTCAAGAAGATGAACCCCTTCTGCATCCCCTTTGCTATCCAGAACATGGGTGCGGCAGCAGCTGACAAACAGCGTTGCCTGCCGTACATACGTGCACCTTTGCTGTCTTGCAGCTGCTGGGTCGACTGAGAACGTGCTGCTGGATGCACCTGGGTGCCAGTTTCAGGCTGGCGGGAGCTGTGCCCGGCTTTGCTGACATGATGGGGCGCCTGCTTGTACTCTGCGACCATCCTGCATTCATCAGGCTCCTGCCTCACTGTCTGCACCCGCCCTGGCCTCGTGCTTGCCTTGTTGTGTGCTGCAGGCGGCGCCATGCTGGCCATGGACCTTGGTTTCATGGGCCCCAACTACCCCATTGCAACCGCTTGCGCCACAGGCAACTACTGCATCCTCAGGTGGGTGAGCGGCAGCTGCTGGCAGCTGGCCGGACGCCAGGCTCTGCCGCTGCGGGACGGTCTGAGCAAGCTCTGAGGCGGTGTGCAGCTGCTGGCGGCAGGCTTGGGCGCTCTGGGGTTGCCTGCAGGTGTGAAGGCCTGCCAGGCAATTGTCAGGCTGTTACAGCAGAGGCATGCTGCAGTTGAAAGTAATGAACGCGGATTTTTTGCACAACACGGAGCCAATTGTGCCATGGCAGCGCAACCCGACACACCGCTCCTGGCAAACGCCGCTCATGCCTTGCTGCCCCCCGTCCCTCCCCTGCTTCTAATCACTGCAGTGCTGCCGACCACATTCGGCGAGGAGAGGCCGATCTGATGCTGGCCGGCGGTTCAGAGGCGGTCGTCATTCCCTCGGCCATTGCTGGCTTCATCGCCTGCAAAGCGCTGTCAAAGCGAAACGACGACCCCGCTGCTGCCAGCCGGCCTTGGGATCAGGGCCGCGACGGATTTGTGATGGGTGAAGGCGCAGGTGGGTGGCTGATGGAAGGGAACCCTAAACCCTACAAACCCCTGATCCCCCGAAAGAGTGGCTGGATGGAAGGCCAGCAGGCCGTGTGTGCCTCGGTGAAGCGATGTCAGGGGCATGTGGCTTGTATGCGCTGTGGCGAGGGTGCAGCCGCTCAGCGCTGCTCTTGGCTGCGGTGTGTAGGCGGCGGGCGGCATCTGTCCGCAATCGCGTCACCCTGCAAACCACAACCGCCGCCGTGCAACCTCTCATTTTCAAGCTGCGAATCTGTGCACTGACTGCCTGCCCTGCCTGCCTGCCTGCCCTGCCTGCCTGCCTGCCTGCCTGCCTGCCTGCCTGATCTTCCTTCCCGCAGGTGTGTTGGTTCTGGAGGAGCTAGAGCATGCCAAGGCGCGGGGCGTGCCCATCCTGGCTGAGTTTGTGGGTGGCGACTTCACCTGTGACGCACACCACATGACTGAGCCTGAGCCAAACGGCCGGGGAGTCATCCTGTGCATCGAGCGAGCTCTGGCCAAGGCAGGGGTGGCTCCTGAGGAGGTGCGTGATGGCAGCGGGAGGCTGCCACAGCTAGCCACACGCTGCCAGAAAGTGGGCTTGCTTGCTGTGGGGCGATTTGGCTGCTGGATGCACGCGCACTCCCTGGAAGGCTCAAAGGGGCGCATGGCACGGACTAGCACTCACGCAGCTGCCCCCTCTCCTCCCCGCCTACACAGGTGGCATATGTGAATGCGCACGCCACCTCCACACCCGCTGGAGACATGGCTGAGTACCGAGCAATCACCACCGCACTGCCTCACAAGAGCCTGCGCATCAACTCAACCAAGTCGATGATCGGCCACCTGCTGGGGGCGGCGGGTGCTGTGGAGGCGGTGGCCTCAATCCAGGCATTGCGCACAGGTAGGCTTGAGTGTGTGCGTGTGCGCGTACGTGTGCGTGTGGTTGCGTGTATGTGTGTCTGGCTGCTGCTGTTGTCTCTGCTGCTTGATCGCGGTGACCTGCTGGAAGCCTGCCGCAGCTGCTGTGCGTGCCGTCGCTGGTTCCCTTTGCGCGTGCTTTGCGATGGGCCCAGGCTTGCGTTTGCAGCTTGCGTGCAGTCGTGCTGCGGAGGTGCGCCTGGCGCTGAGTGGCAGTCCTCCCACTGTTGGTGCCATGGCTGTGCTGCTGGATGCAGGGTACCTGCACCCGAACCTCAACCTGGACAACCCCGAGGAGGCTGTGGATCTGAGTGTGGTGGTGGGGAGTGAGAAGCAGGAGTGGGACACCGAAGGAGTTGTGCTGTCCAATTCCTTCGGGTTTGGCGGCCACAACAGCTGCATCATGTTTCGGAAGTTCAAGGGGTGAGCGGTCGGGGCCGCGCCATTTTACCCGTCTGCTTCAGGCGTTGCTATTCATTCATTCATTCGTCCGCCTGTGGCCCCTGCTTGTTCGTCCACCATGCCTTTCTTTTCCGTCCGTTCCCTGCCAAATTTGCCTCTTCATTTGCTGCCGAACCACCATTGTTGCCCCAGCTTAACCACTGATTGACTGCTAGGCAGGGCTGTGCGGCGTTTGAGAGGGACAGCACTGCTGGCATTGTTGTTCATTGTAAGGTACTGCCAGAACGTGCAACGTCATGAGCTTGACTGTGGCAGCTGAACTGCCTGCCGTAATGTCAATCGCGTCAGCTTGGACACCGAGCATGCTGCGGTGCGCTGCCATCCTGCCGCCGCCTGCATGCAAATGCGCCATCGGCCTCATCTCCTGCCGCTCAGCACGTTCCACATCCATTTTAAGTGTTTAGCCGGGCCCTTATCTGCACGCTATTTCGGCCGGCTATTTCGGCATGGCGAGCGTTGTGCAGGCCCGAGCCTGGCCGGCGTGCATGCCGATGCAACTGCGGCGCAGCCTGAAACGACCACAGCGGACTGCCGTAGCAGCGCCGGCCGCATCAATTGAGCCGACCACCGAACGCGCTAGCAAGCTCATGCAGTGGCTGCAGGTATTAAATTCACCAATCGGCACGAAGTTTAGCCCTCCTGCACTTGCCGCCGCCGCCTGCCGCTTGACAACGCCTCTGCCCTAACCTCGTGAACGCTGCCGGTCCAGCAGGATTCAGGTGCACCGGAGCAGAAGATCAGGCTGGAGTCGGTGGTGCGAAACGGTCGAGAGGTGGACATAGCTGTGGCCACAGAGGCGCTGCAGCCGGGCGATCTGGCGCTGCGCATCCCGGAGCACCTGATTGTGACGTTAGACCGAGGCAAGGCAGCTGCAGAGCAGGCTTTACTGAAGCAGCTGCAAACCAGGCTTACGCCTGACTGCCACGCTCCTGGCCTGGCATCACCACTGCGCCCACCGCCCACCTGCTGTTTGGTGCGTGCAGTTTTGGAGGACAACACTCTTGCTGAGCTGCTGACGACTGGCAAGCTGTCAGGCACGAGCTGTCACCGCAGTCAGCCAGCTTTGAGAGGAAGAAGCGGCCACGTGGCCTGTAGCTGGCAATCAGCATCACTGCTGCCTGGCAGGGAGCTCCGCTGGCTTACCACTTGCTGCTCCGTTCCGCCCCTCCCACCCTTCCTTCGCCTCCCCTTGGTTGGCCTGCAGAGCTGGCATGCCTCACGCTGTACCTAGCCTACGAAAAGAAACGGGGGGACGAAGGCTGCTGGTTCTCTTACATCAAAGAGCTGGACCGCATGGCAGGGCGCGGGTCACAGGCGCGCAGCGTTTTGCGGTTGTCAGCACCTGCCTGACAGGCAGCTCGATGACAGGGTGGAGGCTGGTTCGTGCAAACAGCATGCTGCCGCTTCGCAAAACAGCAGCCAAAATGTGTTCAGGCTCTGACACCAGCTGCCCCTGCTGATACGGTGCAGGGTGCCAAGTCGCCGCTGCTGTGGGATGAGGGTCAGGCGGCAGAGCTGCTTGCCGGATCGCCTGTGGTGGCAGAGATTGAGGCGCGGCTGGAGGTAGGCGGAAAGGCCCTGTCACCCCTGCTGGTCTCAGCAGCTTCTACCAGTGGCAAAGTTGCTGATGCCGATGTATATTGCTGGATGCAGCTGCCTTGCTCGGGAGCTGAACGGACTTGAAATGAACTTTCCGTGCAGGGCATTCGAAAGGAGTATGAGGAGCTGGATGCTGTGTGGTATCTTGCAGGCAGCCTATTCAACCGGCAGCCGTTTGCGCCCCCCACAGAGCAATTTCCCTTCCCAGTCTTCCGCCAGGCGTTCACGGCTGTGCAGTCGTCTGTGGTGCACCTGCAAGGCGTCAACCTTGGGTGCGCCGCCGCACCTTGTGTTTGCCCCGCCCGCCTGTGCGCCTTGCTGGCATGCCCCGGTGATGCCTGAATGCAGCCTTCACCAACAACGCAGTTTGTGGCAGGCGATGCCCCTCTCACTTGATTCAGCCCATTGATGCGCTTCCCGCCCCGCCTGCGTGTCACCTCCCATGCGTCTGCACCTCCTGTGCCTCTGCAGCAAGCGCTTTGCGCTGGTGCCCCTGGGGCCCCCGCTGCTGGGCTACAGCTCAACCTCAAAGGCGATGCTGAAGTTTGATGCTGAGTCACATGAGGTGCGGCTGGCAGTGGATCGAGCCTACCAGCCTGGGGAGCCTGTGACGGCGTGGTGCGGCCCCCAGCCCAACTCCAAGCTGCTGCTCAACTATGGAATCGTGGACGAGGGCAACCCGTACGACAAGCTGCCTCTGCAAGGTGCGTTGCGTTGCGTGCGATGTTGAATGTTGGGTTTGCTGCACCTGCCTGCCAGTCTTTTCAGGTTGCTGGGGCAGGGCTGCAAAGCAGGGAAAATGCAGAAGGGGGCCGGCGCCGCCTACGCAGGAGCTCACACGTGACGCTGCCTGCAGGCCTGCCTGCCTGCCAGCCTGCAGAGTGTGCTGCTCCTCACCACTCCTGCCTTGCCTACCTGCCTGCCTGCCTGCTGCTCCCGCCGCTTTCAACTGCCGCTCCCGCAGTCACCATCCCCAGTGAGGACCCGCTGTACCGCCTGAAGCGGGACCGCCTGGCTGATCAGGGCCACAGCACGCGGGAGACGTTCCAGCTGCAGCTAGCAACGCCGCTGCCGCCCAAGCTGCTGCCGTACCTGCGGCTGGTGCATGCAACACGGGAGGAGGATGTGTTGGCGGTGAACTGGGAGGTGCCTGGACCTGTCAGCTCAGAAAACGAGCTGGCCGTGCTGAACCAGGTGCGGTTTGGTGCACAGACAGCGGTGCACCGGTTGCACGGGTCTGCCTCAGACTGCGTGGACCAGATTGATGCAATACCTGTCACATCAGCCAATCAGCTGGGATGCTGGACTGTGCCATGTCAAGCCTGAATTTGAAGCAGCGCAAGCAGTGCTGCTGCATTGCACAATGCTGCTTCGGATTACTCACACTTCAATGTGCTTGCCGCTGTGCCCCCTCCCTTCCCTGCGCAGCTCCTCACGTGCTTGAAGCGGCGCCAGCTGCGGTACCGCACTACAATTGAGGAGGACGAAGCTATTATTGCTGACCCCAGCCATGGCCCCCGACCTACTGTGGCGGCCCGCCTGCTCAAGGGCGAGAAGCGCATCCTGCTGGCGGCGCAGGCAGCGGTCATGGAACTGCCTGGCGCTTCGGACGCGGAAGCCCGGGGGCCGATGCCGTCGGCAATCGCAATGGAATGAGGTGGCGGTGGGCGTGCGTAATGCTGCATGCATGGGCAGGCACTTCCGCTCATGCCACACCACGTCAAGTTTTCGGTTGCTTTGTACCATACCGTCAGTGGCCTATGGCCAGATTTTCGTCACAACTTGATTCTACGCCTACCAGGCAACTCTCCTTGCAATTGAGGCTTCCCTCTTCGCCCAGATGAATCGACAGATGACGGGCGCCATGCGTATTGTCGGCGGCTGAGGATTTGAATGCAGCCCCGCCAGGATGGGCGCTGCTTCACACACTCAATCACCCGATTGCCGTCGACAGCCTCTGTAAACTTCAGACGCTCTGTCCAGGCCAGGAGGCGCGCAGCATGTCGATCGCAGCGGATGCGCCTCAGCAGCACGCCGCACACCAGCAACACTCACAGCAACAACTGAATGCACGCCTGGAATGGGTTCGAGACATGCGGGGTCGGTTCAGCCCGGAGGGAATGTGTGGGCTCGATGGGGAGGTGAACCAGGACTACTTCAAGCCCAAAGCCATCGTCATACGGCTGAAAGACGATGAGAAGTGGGGCCCGGCGCAGAAAGAGGCACTATACAAGGTTAGAGACTGAAACTCAGCGTCGGCGGGAACAGCTTTGCAGCACGGCTCACCGGTGCCTACTGTGTGCTTCACCCCTCCCCATTTGCAGGGACTGGAAAAGTATGGGGTCGGCAAGTGGAAGGATATGATTCAGAATTCTCCAGAGCTCGCACGATACAAAGACACCGACATCAGGGTGCATGCTGGGCGGCTGCTGGGCACGCAATCGCTGGCGCGGCACGTGGGATGGAAGGGTGCGTGTGCAGGCTGAGCAGCTGAGCTGCCTGCCTGGCAGCAACGGCGCTCGCTGTGTCTGGCTGCTGTCCCGAAACACTCGGCGTGATTGTGCCTGCTTGACACAACCGACTGACTGGTTCTTGCCGCAGGCAACCGCGCAGCGGTGGATGCGCAGCGTGAGCTGCACCTGAAGATTGCGGCGGCCACCAGCTGTTTGAAAAACGGCGTGCTGGTGGAAAACGACGATGGCAGCGTGGCTCGGTACCTGGAGGAGCACCCAGAGGATGCGGCGCGGATTGCTTCACGGCGGTGATGCGGCTCTGCACATCTTGAAGCTGTGCATATCTTTATCGTATATCTTGAGTGTTATCAGCTTGCAATATTGATTCCTAGATGGATCGTAGCCAATGCGGACAATGCAGTGATGCACACGGCACGCTGTGCTGGCGGTGGCGGCCCACTTTTGAGCTCTCGATCGCCCCTTCAGCCGGCTGCGGTCGTTAGTCGAACGTGCAGTAAAATCAAGCTGTGGCTGCGCCTCCTACTCCGCCGACTCGCCATGCCTCCGCACTTTGCACAGCCCATTCGCGTGCCTGCCACCAGCGATCCCGAGCTAAAGCTGATAGCCATGCATGCTGTCAGTGTAGAGCCCCGGCTGGGCGCCCAGCTGATGAGGGCGCTGGCGGAGGCGGCACCACTGACAGGCCTTCAGCACGTCAAGCGAATTCGCAAGGTGGCAGACTGCCAATCGCCCATGCTGCATGTCTTGCTGTGCCGGGAAAAGTGGACGCAGCAGCTCGCACAAGACGCGGACCAGCAGCAACCAACAAATGCAGCACAGGAAGCACCTAGTGCAGCGCTGTCGGATGCTGGCAGCAGCGCGAAACAGCCGCAGCTACCCCCAGCTGTCGCTGAGGTGGTGCATCAACACGAGCTGCAAACGTTCTTGGTTCAGGTGAGGGCAACAGGGCACTACGCAGCAGGGATGCTTTGTTTGGCTGGCGGCAGGCCTCGCACCCTGCTCGGCACCTCAACGCCGGCTTGCCTCTGCTCGCCTGCAGGTGCCATTGCACGCTCCCTGCAAGCTGGAGCAGCTGCAGGAGTGGTCCAAGCATTGGCCCCTCAGCTGGCGGGTGCCCAGCACCAGCCAAGCGACGGCAGGTCTGCTGACGGCGGCTGAGGTGGCAGCCATGCACGGCCACATGGCGGCTGCCTGGAAGCTGGCGAAGAGTAGCAGCGCTGCTGGCGGTGTGGCCAATGCCTGCCTTATAGTGGACCCCGAGCAGGGCACAGTTGTGGCACAAGCAGCCGACTGCACGCACGTGCACCCGCTGCAGCATGCGGCCATGGCAGCTGTGGCAGCAGCAGCAGACTGGCAGTGCCTGACGTGGCCTCCTGGGGATGCCGCTAACGGTGCTGAGGTTGCAGAGGAGTGCAGGCTTGCGGCGGAAGTGGAGGGCAAGCGGCGGCGGCTGGACAGCTGCACCGATGTGCGTGATGTGGCGGCGGTGCGAGGCACGGTGACGCAGCAGCGGCTGCACGGCGCCAGCGCCAGCGGCGGCTGCGTGCCAGCCCCTGCTGTGCCAGCAGTCGCAGCACCAGCAGCAGTGGTGTTGGTGGATAGCGATGCCGCCGTGCAGCCGTGTGTGGCATCTGCTGGTGCACCACCAGAGGCGCCGGCTGCCCTCAGCCAAGATAGTGGCTCCTCCGACCCCGGGCCCCGCCCCTACCTCTGCACTGGCTACGACTGCTACCTTGTGCGCGAGCCTTGTGCGATGTGTGCCATGGCATTAGTGCACAGCCGCGTGCGGCGCGTCGTGTTTTGTGAGCCGGACGCCGCACATGGCGCGCTGGGCGGCTCCTTCAAGCTGCATGCAGAGCGCAGCCTGAATCACCACTACCAGGTCTTTCGGTTGCCTGTTGGACAGTCATGAGCTGTGTAAACCGAGAGATGGAGAAAGTGCTTTGGCTTCAAATCAGGCAGGCGACCGTACCGCCATAATCTGGACCCGATGCATGGCACCATTTTCGGCTTAGACTGCTAAATCGGAATGTCGGGTGTCCTCCCTGCAGCTCTCCAACTACGCTCGCCCGCGGCGCGCCTGCAGGCCGCTTGCACGCTCACGAATCACGTGTATGGCCCGTGCGCGCCCAACCAGGCCGCCTCGTGGTGCCCTCGCAAATATGCAGACAATAAGGGCCGGTATGGCGCTCCTGCATTGGGTTTCGCTCCTCTGCAGCGCCGCAACCGCTTGCTTTCGCTGCCGCCCACGCTGAGTGCAATCACTTGCGCTCTGCATTGCCCCTGCTGGGCAGGTACCTCTGGACTGACGCCTTTGGTGTTGTCAACTTCCTGACGCTGGCGGCTGAGACCGGCTCGGTCACGTGGCTTGAGCAGGCTGAGCGCCTGATCTCAGGCACGGCAGGGCCAACCTTCACCGGTGGATATGTGCTTGACGCTGCAGCAGCCAGCACACAGGCTGGGCTTCTTAGGCCTTTGCATTGCTGCCTCCCTGCAGCTGTGCACGACACCCTGGGGAAGACAAGGGACGGGAGCCGCCGGCTTGGCAGCGCTACAGCTGAGGAGCCGACCAGGTAGGGCCATGCAGGGGAGGGGAGGGGAGGGGAGGGGAGGGGAGAGGAGAGGAGAGGAGAGGAGAGGACACAGCAGCAAAGCAATCGGCGGCAAAGGCTTCTGCCGCTGCACGCACAGCAGGGCACCAGCGCTGCTGCTGCAACCCCTTCTGCGATTGATCACAGGGGCGGTCTGCGCATTGGCAAGGTGCATGACGAGGGGCACCCTGATGGCGACGGACAGGTGACCCCCCCCCCCAGCTGCCTTGCTATGCATGCTTTGCCTCACATGCTGCTATAGCCATGATGTATGCTGGGTGCTGCCTGTGTCAGCCCTGACGGCCTGCTGCGGCCCTGACTATGCGCTCGGTGGAGCGAGCCGTTTGGGGAGCTGGCTGGCACCTGTACCGGACGTACTCGCATATATGTACCGCCTATGTACCGCCTGCATGCAGTACTATCACTACCTCACGAAGTGGGCCTTTGCACTGAACCGCATGAGCTTGGTGAGGGGTGACCCGAAGTACAACCGTATGGCAGTACAGGCGAGTAGCAGGGGGCAGCCTGCTCGATTATCCAGGATTGGCGCGTCGTCCTCGAAGAGCGGAGATGATGGCAGCTGTCTACAGCGATTGCAAGCTCCAGCTGACACACAGAAGAACACAACCGCGTCTGCGCCCGCCTGCGTGCCTGCCTGCGTGCAGCAGTAACGCCTCTTCTCTTGCTGCTGCTGCAGTTGATGGAGGCGGCCCACCCCCACTTTGTGCACGGCAGCGGCAGCAGCCGGCTGCACATGTGGTGGAAGGTCAGCATCGACATGCAGCGCCCGCTGGTGAGAGCGCAGGCTCAGACGCAGCCTCCGGCTGCAGAGCAAGGCACACAGCAACGCACACAGCATGGCACGCAGCAAGGCACACAGCAACGCACACAGCAACGCTGCATGTTGCTGAACTGTACCATATCGGCATGGGGGCCTGTGCCTTGTGTGCCAGCAGAAGATTTGTGAGGGCGTAACAAATCATGGCGGTGTTCTGATTTGGGGCAGTGAGCGGCTGACGGTGTGCAGCCCCCGCTGAGGTGTGCAGGTCGCCAGCGAGGGCAACCTGGACCCTTTTGATGGGCTGGTGACCTGCCGCATCCTGCAGGAGACTGGTGAGTGGCTGCGGCGCCCTGCCACCACCCAGCGCTGCCGATTGTGCTGCTGGCTGTACCGATCCCAGCCTGCTGGCACAGCCTAATTACTGCTCATCGGCTGAATTCAGGCACTTAGTGTGCGCATGGCATGCTGTGTTTACTCGACCTTGACTGTGACTGTGACTGTGGCAAGTGCAAGCCTGACCTGTCCTGTCAAGTGCTTTGCTGCTAGGGCCTGCCTCTGCTGTGCTGCAGCGGGCGACCCCAGAGTGCTTCAGAGGGAAATTGCTGACATGGAGGCCATGGTGGCAAACAAGTACCGCAGGTGGGCTGCTACCCGTACTGCCGCGCTGCTACGCCGTACTGCATGGCGTGACACTCCCGGATGCGCATCAGCCGCCAGGAAGGAGACAGCGACGTTGCAGGTTGGCTCAGGTGGTAGCGTATCACGCACCGTGTAGCGTATATAGAGGGCGGGCTGATGGCTGGCCCCCCCAGGCTGCCTTTCACACCCTGCCCCTGCCCCCGCCCCTGATCCGGCCGAGCAGGTACATCAGCACCGACCCGCTTGACCTGGGAGAGGCGCTCTGGCTGGCGCACTGGGCCTTGCCTGAGCAGTTTGCTTGGGCCCTGCTGGTTGGCAAGGTGGGCGGCTGTGCCTTGCGGTGCTGCAACATACATACACCGGCTGTGCTGTCAGCAGCTGCCGGCTGGGCTGCTGATCTCTTGACGTTGCTGTGGGCTGGCTCCTCGCCCCAGAGTGAAGCGTTTAGATATAGATGCGTTGTCTGTAATATGCAGAGGTCTCTAGCGGCGCTGGAGGCGCTGTGGGCTGAGGGCTACTTCCGGCAGGCGCCGCAGCACCGGCTGGCGTTTCGCGAGTTTGGCGCCACGCTGGGCTTGCAGGTGCGCCCGCAGCTGTCTCTGCCTCGTCCCGGCTGCACAGTCGGGAAACTGCGCGCTTGAAGGAGTGAGTAGGAAGCGGCAGGGCACGGTGCTATCGCCATAGTGTAGCCCATCGCGTGCCATGCTGCTGAACATCCTGATCAGCGGCGGTGCAGGTGAACAGCGAGGCAGGTGCCGCTTGGCAGCCGAGGGTGGACCAGCTGCATGACCTGTGGGCCCAACAGCTCTTCACTCGGGATGCAGGTGAGCTCGCTGCTTGCCCGGAAAGAAGAATTTGGCATACATTTCTGCAGTGCTGAACCACACCGATGGCACAGCGGCAATGCGCACAGCGGCGCAGCCCAGAGCCTGAGCTGTACGTCGGCGATGTGGCTGATGTGGTGGCTGTCTGTCCCATTGCCTGACGGAATGCACCTTTCTCCTTTTTCTTAAAATGCGCTTGAGTTGTGCAGACATCACACCCGTCATGTTCTGTGCCAGCCTGGTCCCTGGCGCATGGAGCAGGACGTATGGCGACAAGCTGAGGTCGAGCAAGCTGCGCCGCCAGCTGGGAATTGAGGAGCAGTGAGCGGCACCGGCAGCGGTTGAAGATGAGCAACGGGGAGAGCCGAGGTTCTGATGTTGCGACCTGTTGTGCAACGGGGGGGTGTTTTTACAGGGGTGCAACTGCAATGAGATTTGAATCTTCCACAGGGCAGTGCAATGCAGGCGGTCATAGTGATGTGCTGCTTAGCAGATGGGAGGAGCAGGGTACATGCCCCAGGCAGACAGCCGCCGCCGCTTGAGTGCCACCAGGGCATTTGTCGAGCGGCAAGCTTCCGCACTGCTGGCCTCTCGTGCAGTGACCAGGCTGCCCGACGTGCGCGATATGCGCCGCTGTGCCTGCTTTAAGCGCTCCAGGGCGGTCGGGGGCTTGCGATTCTCGAAGCCGGCTGCCAGCTTGGGTGGAGTGCCTGGCTGTGCACTGCTGGCCTGCACACCCAGAACTGCCAGCCGGGGTGTGGGGGGCAGCGCTTCAGCAAAGCACCCAGACTCGAACTCGAAGAGCACACCGCTGCTATCACTGTCCAAGTTGAACCCCGACGGCAGCGAGGACAGTGAGGTGCTTGTCAAGCAGGCGATGGGTGGCTGTGCTGCTTGCAGCGTGGCTTCACATGGTGCCTCCTCGCCTCCCGCCGGCAGCAACGGCGCCAGGCTGGCTGCTGCGGCAGCAGAAGCAGTCGAAGCGGGGAGCCGTGGTCGTTGCATCTGCATGGGTGCGTAGAGGAGCTGCCACCAGTGCGCTTCCAGGGCCTGCATGGCAGCCGCCAGCTGCCTCAGATGCTCCAGGTGGCTCTGCAATCACATGGGAACCGGTGTTTGAATTTCCAGCTGGCAGCTCGTTGCTCCCGCAGCAATTGCATTGGAGCAGGCCTGGAGGCTGCACCCACGCACCTGCTGCCAGCCTCCCTCGCAGCCTCGTTGCCATTGTCGACGAGCGGCGGCAAAGCCAGCAGCTGGTGTCGGTGCTGAAGCAGGTTTTTGTGAGGCTGCAGTCATGGGTGGTCTGGGACGCGGCGGCAGGACAGCGGCGCAGGGCTGGATGGCAGGGCTGATGGCGGGGAGCATGAAAGGCGTGTGCCTGGCCATCCTCAACTCTGGCGTGGCTGCCCGCTGCTGGACGCGAGGCGTGGCGGGCAGGGCGTGTCGGCGGGGTGCTGCCTGGTGCCGGTGCGGGTGTTGAGGTGTTCCTGGCCTGCTTGTCTGCCTGGCCTGCTGGCGGGTTGTGAAGGGAGACGCCGGCCTGGCAGCGCCAGCTCGGGGCAAAGGGGCAGGGGCGGAAGGCCAGGCGGGCGGGATGGCGGCGATGAGGTGTGTGATTCGCTGCGAGAAGCGGGCCGCGGCTGAGTTTGGCCGCAGCCCCTTCGGCGCCCGGTGCACCCCGTGAGGTTGCTGCTGGTGCTTTGACGCCATGTGCACCATCTTGCTTCACACCTGCAACGACAAGGAGGGAGACGGGCGGTCTGCTTGGTGCGGCGGTTGAGCGGCTGGCGGCAAACCTTAACCGGCGGCGAGTGGCTTGCCTTAAACCTCCTACGTCACCAGGACGCTGAATTCACGGCAGAAAGCTGGAATGGGCGAAGAGCGGCAACGTTGGAGTGCTCGTTGGCGCGAGGCACGGACCTAGCCGGCACAACTGGTCCGAATGCCAACCAATCAGGGGTGTCAATACGATTCGGATGAAAAACAACAAGGTTTGGCCTTTCAAAGAAGCCGCGCTTGCGCTTTTTTCGAGGCGTGCATTTAACAGGCCCCCGATTGCAGTTACTGTTTTTTCAACATGAAGGCGCAACTACTGGCCATTGCGGCGCTCCTGGCGTGCGGCTTTGCGCAGGTCGGTTGACCGACCCTCCGCACGGAGGGCGCGCCCTGCGTCCCCGCCTGCTGTTTTCGCCTCGCCTGACGCGTATGAATCGCCACATGGCCTGCCGTAACCCCCCACAGCAAAGTTTTGCTGCACCCATCCGCCGCCGCTGTGCGCCACCGCCTTGCAGGCAGGGGCGTCGACGATGCGAGACTTTCGTGTCAGAGGTTACATGCAGCTGACCGGCTTGCTGAACGGCCCGGAGGCCTGCTACAATCAAGCTCTGTGGGCGTGCGGGCAGGTTGGGCGGATGGGCCTGCGGGCCTCTGATGACACGCTGCTGCTGCTGCCGCCCGCCACCGCCTGGGCTATGCTCAATGGTACCATGGTGGGGTGCCCAGAGGTCTTTGCAGCGATAACTAGCGACAGCAACGGCAACAACAAGCAGGCATCAGGCGTGTTCAAAGAGGATCGCGCAGCGCCAGCACTGCAGCCCATGACGCCATTCACAGTCACACCAGGCTCAAACGCAAACACGCTGCTTGTCCGCACCCTGGCCCTGGAATGCTTTTATGAATTCAAGGTGAGCGACTTAAAGTCTTGTCTATCAGCATAAAGAGAGGCAGCAGAGGCGGGGATGACAGCACCTTGCTGGCAGCAACACGGGAGACGAGCAGACACCACCCTCGGGCCGCTTTTTGAGCCGGCTCACTGCCCTCATCCTGCCATTTGCTCCCTGCGTGCAGATCACTGAAGCTACGGGCTACTTTTTGGGGGTGGAGCCCGTGAAATGGGTCAGCGTGTTCAAGCGGGCAAGCGCTGCCGGGGCACGCGCACTCTCACCAGCAGCGGCAGCGGCAGCCAGCCTTGCAGCAGCAGCGGCACTAGCTTTCTTGTTGCTGGACTGATGCCTGGGGGACGCCCGCACTGGGGATGACGCTAGAGTTGCTACATATTCTAATATTTGATTGGCGCTAATTCGTTTGAAAGATATGCAAGGCCAAAACCTGCGGCCCGCTTGCTGTTGTCAGCATGGTGACAAGCAGCTGGGGGCCGAGCCGCGCTAGTTGCGGCTTGCAAAAATGGGTGCCAGGGATTTGAGGCGGTGTGTGTGGGGGATGTTGGACGTGTGACACGAGAGTCAAAACTGAGGGCACTGGGGGAATAGGGCGCTACACAGAAGTGGGGGTATGCAGGCTTGGGGAGCAGAGGTGCATCCAGACCGGAAAGCTGGCGACTATATACGTTGGGAGGGAGGCTTGCAGGCGAGAGCCAGTCAGAGAGCCAGTCAGAGTATCAAGCAGACTGGCTATGCTGATTGCTCGAAAATCGCTCACCCGCTGCTGCTGCGCTCACGGAGGTTTTGGGCAGCTGAGAGGGGGCAGCCAGGGAGCCAGCACGGCGGCGTGAAACACCTCACAGGGCGGAAGCCGCCTGCAGCTTGGCTGCCAGCCGCTGGCCCAGGCTCTTGTCACACTGAGACAGCATGCCCAGCCAGATGCGGCGGATCTCCTGCACAGCACACAAGGGGACAGCCAGCGAATGAGGCGGTAGCGAGGCAAGGCAAAGAGAGGGCGGCACCCAGCACGGCTGCACACAACCCGGAGCGCACCTTTGTGGTGCGGGGGTGCAGCAGCACGTTATCCAGGATGCGGTTGATAAAGCGCTCCTGCCGCGCGGCGTCAAAGCTGCGGAAGCGCTCCCCCGGCTGCTGGAAGTTGTTCTCCTTGGGGATGACGGCTGTGAAAGGGAGGGAAGGGGGGAGGTGAAGGGAGGTGAAGGGAGCGTCACAAATACAGACAAAAAGGGCGGCGAATCATGGGAGAACAGACGAAAAGAGGCAGGACACATGTATCAAAACAAATGGAAAATCAGACGCCCAGGTTTCATTTTCAAGCCACCAACTGACCGCAGACCACCCAAGCTGTGCTGCTATCGCTCACCTCGCTCGCGGCGGCCAGACAGCTGGCGGGACACAATGGGGTATGGCGCCGCATGGCGGGCGGCATCAAAGCGCGAGGGGAAGTAGTTGACCTGTAGGCAGGTGACATGAGCAGAACCTCCCTCAACAAATGACTAAGGCAGGCTGCCGAGACCAGTTGGACTGTCCTTCAACAAGTGACTAAGGCAGGCTGCCAGGAGTGTTTGATGATACGGCATGCTGCCTGAGTGGCTCGTGCACGGACCTGTGCACCCAGGCTGGGCATGTGCCACAGGGCACGGAGGCAGCGTGCGAGTTTGCCGAGCGACACCAAAACCAGGAGCCCTGCCACCCAACGGGACCTCCCAATGGGCTATTTTGTTTACTTGAAGATGTGCAACCCTAATCACCACTGATACAAGCACCAGTGCATGCAGCTTGGCACTCACGCGCCCTGCTCCCACGCAGGGCCCCCCTCACTGACTCACCTCCTCTGTGCGGCTCATGAAATTCATGAAGCCGTCGTGGTGATTGTTGTGGTGCGAGCATTTCGGGGCGTTGACGGGCAGCATGAGGTAGTTGCCGCCCAGCCTGTGGCGCTGCGTGTCCTGGTAGGAAAAGATGCGGGTCTGCAGCATCTTGTCGTCACTGTAGCCGATGCCTGCGGGGGCCGGAGGGGAGAGACAGAGAGTGTGGGGTGGTTGGTGGGGTGTGGATGGGTGAGAGCAGCGCAAAAGGTTGGGTTCGGGAGGAGACAGCGCAGTGAAACAAGGATATACACGAACACACGCAGGTCACAGCACCTGATCACACCACGGGATCAAAAAGGGAAAAAAAGGGATCAAAAAGGGCTTGGCAGCAGCGAGTCCACTCACCAGGCACCACCAATGCGGGGCAGAAGGCCACCTGCTCGTTCTCGTTGAAGAAGTTGTCCGGGTTGCGGTTCAGCACCATGCGGCCCACGGGCTGCAGGCAGGCAAACAACAAGATCAGGTGCCATGAGTGCAATGAAGCAGGAGCGAAGTGTGAGAGCACGAAGCTGCGAGGCAAGCCAAGCCCGGCAAGCAGGCAAAGCATGGCAAGGCCAGCAGAGGACCCAGCAACCGTGCCAGTGAGCAATGCCCAATAACAAGCACAGCCACACCACCACCACCACCACACCACCACCCAGCCCACCTGCAGCGGGAAGATGTCTTCGGGCCAGGTCTTGGTGACATCCATGGGATCAAAGGCGTAGTCGTCGGCACGCTGCACAGGTAGCAGGGCAGGAGGAGGAGGGCAGGAGTGTGAGGAACAGCAGTGTCGGGCAGGGGCGTCAGTAATCAGCAGTATAGGAGGGGACAGCTCAAGTGTGTCATATGACCATATGCAGCAGCTGGAAAGGAGGAGGAAGGGCGGAGGCCAAGCCGTTGCACAGCAGCAGACTTGGGACAGAAGGCCAGCAGGCACCCCTCAGCATCAGCTCCCAGAGCACCCACTAGCCAACCTGAGGGTCCATGGTCTGGATGAAGAGGCGCCACTCCGGGTACTCCCCGCTGGCAATGGAGTCGTATAGGTCCTGCGGTACACACAAAAGCGCAGGCAGTACAACATGATCGATATCGATATTGATAAAAAGTGATTGTCATTTCAATGTGCCACGCAGACGACACACAGCAGCCAGAGAAGTGTTCGATTGATGCGGTGTGCTACCCTCAGCCTCCTCCGAACACAGCAAACATGGCAGGCAGGCAGGCAGGCAGGCAGGCAGGCAGGCAGGCCCAAGGGGCGAGGAGGCAGGAGGGGAGCGAGCAGGCCCTTGGGTACGAGCCGCACCTGTGTTGCATGTGAGTGGTTGTTGCCTCCCACCTGCACCGCCTCCTCCTCCAGCAGGAACTCCACGCCTGCGGGGCCAGCAGAAACACGACACGTCAGCAACAGCAGTCTTCCGTCGGACAACAGAGAGTGGATCCCAGGCACGCTGCCTGCCTGCTGCCGTCCTGCCACCCCCGCCTCACCCGCCAACTGGGCCCCCACACAGCCCCTTCCCTACCCCACCACCACCACCACCACCACTCAGCGAACCCACCGCAGGTGGGCTTCCAGTGGAACTTGACCAGCGTCTCCTTGCCCGCCGCATTGATCAGCACAAAGGTGTGCACGCCAAAGCCCTCCATGTGGCGGTAGTCCTTGGGCACACCCCAGTCGTCCATCAGGAATGTGAACTGAGGAAAGGGGAACAGGGGGAAGAAGGGAAAGCAGAGGGAAGAAAGAAAGTCAAGCGGGGTGAGGCAGGGACCAGGCTGAAGGAAAAATTGAGAAAAGGTCGATGCACGCAAGAGTAGGTGCAACACTGGCAAGCGTGCAGAGAGTGTGCGAAACCACCGGCCTGCGCGCGGCACGCCTAACCAGGATGGCACACCATTCACTGCTCCCCTTACTGCTCCCTAGACACACCCACACACACAAGCCACCCCTGCACACCCCTCAGCTCACCATGTGCATCGCCTCTGGGTGGTGGGAGAAGAAGTCTGCGATGCGCCAGCCCTCCTGGATGTGGCTCTTCGGGTTGGGCTTCAGGCTGTGCACCATGTCCGGGAACACCATGCCGTCACGGATGAAAAACACCTGTGCGGGTGGGGGCGTTGCGGTACAACATAAGTGCGGTACAACATGGGTGTGGTACACACTCATCAAGGCAAGCAATTGGAAGCAAGCGCCATGCCCCACTGCTGCTGTGCCGCCCCTGCCATGCACGAGTGCCACACTGCTGCCGCCACACTGCCGCTGCACACCTTGCATGGCAGCATGACATCCCAGACACACCACGATTTGGCCGAGTGAAAGTATCCAATCCCTAAGGCCCAAGCTACCTACCCTGTCCACCCCTTCCTTTCTACCATTTCCTCTCCACCCCTCCCTGCCTTGCCATCCCTCTCTATCCCCTCAGCTGTCCCTGCCCTGCCACCCTGCCTGCCCTACATGGCTCTCCGCCTTTCCCAATCATCTCTCTCCCCCTTCTCCCTCACCGGGATGTTGTTGCCGACCATGTCAAAGTTGCCCTCCCGAGTGTAAAACTTGATGGCAAAGCCGCGGGGGTCACGCAGCGTCTCGGGGCTGCCGCGCTCGTGGATCACTGTGGAGAAGCGAGCGATGAGGGGGGTCTGCACGCCTGGCGCGCGCAGGAAGTCGGCGCAGGTCAGGTGGGACACATCGTGTGTGACCTGCGGGGAGGGAGGGATGGATGGGGGGAGAGGGGTGGACAGACTCAGTGTGAGAGCAGGGACGTGTGCTGGCATGAATGGATGGGGAGAGTGGGGTGGAAAGAATAAGTGTGAGAAGGGACGTCTGCTGGCATGAATGGATGGTGGCAGTGGATTGAGGTGAGAAGAAGTGTGAGAGCAGAGGCGTGTGTTGGGCACCAGGGAGGCCTCGCGATGTGAGCATGAAGATGCCCTCCTGGCGGCACCTGTCCTGGCTTGCTGCTATCATATCATATGCCTGCTGTATAACTGACCCAGTACCCAAGCAACCAGGTCGCCCACGCTGTCCTGCAAGATCAGTCCCCTGCTTCCGCCAACACGCGTGGGGTGCCCCAGCTGCCATTGCCGCACACGCCACCTGGTAGCTTCCGCAGCAGTACAAGCATAGCAGCTTCCCGTCCAGCCAACCACCCCCCTGCAGCCACCCCTGCAGCAACCTGCCAGCCACCCCCCTCCAGTCACCCCCCTGCAGGCGCCCCACCTCGAAGAACCCCTTGGCGGCGGCGCCTCGTGCATGCACCACCCGCTCCGGGATGCGCTCCCGGTCAAAGTTTGCGAGCTTCTCTGTCAGCTGGTAGTCCTCCAGCAAGATGGGGCCTGCATCAAAGGGAGGCGAAGGAATGTATACTCAAAATGCCAGCGTGATTCAGGACGCCAATTACTTGGAAGGGCTGCAAATGCCTGAGCATGTGACTCGCTGTGCGGACGAACGACAGAAAGGAAGGCAAGCAGCAGCGGCAACGCACCACCTACTCCAACCGTGAGCGAGTTGTTGTTGTTGTAAACCTGCAGAACAAAGCAGGCGGCTGGCAGAGATGGCTGTTGGTACAAGGGGCGGGGGCAGAAGGGAGGGGGCGGCACAGATGCCCCGCGGCCAGCAGCCTACTGCATACGGCCGCCTGGCTGCGCACCGGTGCTCCTGAGTTGGTAGTCCAGTGCTGGCTGTTGAAAGCCGAGGAAGGGCGATACTGCACGGGGAAGGGGAGGCACGGCAGCCGTTGTCGAGGGCGACTGGCGGCAGCGGCAACCAGTCAACACGGCATTCGCCCGCACGAAACGACGGCGGACGGAGCCCAGGCCGGTAGGATGCGCTGGCAGTCAAACAGGGCAACGCAGCGAGTGCCGGGACGGCAATCAAGTTTGATGAGCCGCGGCCAGCACCCAAGCCGCTTGGCGCTATATCTGGCCGTGGGGGCACGGCTGGGCAAATGCTGAGCAGACCGAAACCAACGTGAGAGGCGGCCCCGTGACGGCTGCGGCGGCACCCCACCTTGGCAGGGTCCATGGTGTCGTTTGAACGCTTGCGAGCTTGTTGTGAATGTCAGAACCGTGCAGCTGTGGGCGTTTTGGCAAACGAAATGCAGATGTACATCGCGAGTAGTGCCATGCAGTTGCACGCTCCTAAAAGCATTCAGGGTGTCGGAAACGAGTCCCACAACGCCTTGGCTGGTTCTGATACATCGACGCGGCACGATGGCCACCAAACGCGAGAGGGACGAGGAGGGAGCGGCGCAGGAGGCGGAGGAAGTGAGCAGCAGACTGCAGCATATCGATGGATTGCAGCAGTCGCCGCTGGAACTTGCCGCATGCCGCTCGCCCTGAACTGCCGCTTTGACACTTCTTGCAGGTCGTAAAGCTGCCTCGCAAGCAGTTCTTTCGTATGAGAGCGCATAGCAACCCCCTCAACGACGCCTGCTTCCCCGTTCCGCTCAACCCCGACTCTTACGACTGGTGCGGTGGTCGACCGCTCGGCGCAGTTTTGCCGGCTGTCCTGCAGCTGGGTCATTGTTGCTAGCTGTCCACTGACATCCTCCACTCATCTGGGATGCAGGGCATCGCATTTCCCGGAGCTGTACGCTGCTGCTGCCGCCGAGGGGCGCCCGCCGCCGCTGGTTGACTTTGCTGATGTCGGCTGCGGCTTTGGTGGGCTGACCGTGCGGCTTGCAGAGGCGTACCCAGACAAGCTTGTGCTGGGGATGGAGATTAGAGACAAGGTCACAGGTGGGCGGGAGCAGCACGGCAGCTGGTGCGCACGACATCGAGGGCAGCGAAAACAGCATCACTGAGTTGGCAGCATTTTGACTCGGCGACTTGACTTGACCTGCACAGCTGCGGCTGGCAAATCACGGGCCACGTTGCAGCCTCATCATGCCTTATTCTGCGCGAGCTCACGTCACGTGCGTGTGCATCACTCAAATCATTCTTGACTCCGCCAAGTGTCGCTACTGCTGCCGCAACTGCTGCAGAGTACGTCAGGGAGCGTGTGGTTGCGCTGCGCAAGCAGCACCCCGGCAAGTACCGAAACTGCTCGGCAGCACGCACCAACGCAATGAAGTTCATCACAAACTACTTCAAAAAAGGGCAGCTCAGCAAGCTCTTCTTCCTTTTTGCGGTGAGGAGGAAGCACAGGAAGCACAGGAATCAGCGGCTGCCTGGGCGCGGCAGCTGCTCAGCTGCTCAGGTTGCTTGCTTGCCGAGGGGATGGGTGGACTTTGCTCGATGATGCGCTGTTGCTTTGATCATGCACTGTTCTTCATTTCTTTCTTCTGGTCTTGCTTGGTCTGTTCTGTCCTTGCAGGACCCTCACTTCAAGACATCCAAGCACCGCCGCCGCATCATCCAGCGCACGCTGCTGGCAGAGTACGCCTACCTGCTGAAACCGGGGGGGCTGCTGTACACCATCACCGATGTGGAAGACCTGGGCAACTGGCAGGTGGGTGGTGCAATGCCGTGTGCAGCGTGCTCACAGTGTTAGGCAGGGCGTTTAAACAGCTCAGTGGCCACGTCTTGCCAGTTGTGTGTTCGGACATGCCACCATGGCTTGGGCTCTTGTCCTGCTTGACTGCTCTCCTTGCTTGCATCCCCTGCCGCTCGTCTTGCAGCGTGACAGGCTGGAGGCGCACCCGATGTTTGAGCGGGTCAGCGATGAGGAGCTGGAGGGCGATGCGGCGGCGCAGCTGCTGCTGGAGGGCACGGAGGAGGGCCAGAAGGTGGCACGCAACAGCGGCAAAACGTGGCGACATGTGTACCGCCGCATCTTGGGGCCCTCGGAGCAGGCAGCAGCAGCGACGCAGCAGCAGCAGGCGGGCGGGTCGTAATGGCGGCGATGTACCGCAGGCGAATAATATTCCGTTTCGCTGCCCCTTGTGCTGCCTGCGTCTGCCTGCTGAGAATTTAATGACCCTCGGCTGATCCTTGCGTCGCTGTTGACTGGCGAGTCAGCGATGGCCTCGAGCGCTGCCCCCACGGCCGCTGTCGCGTCCTTGCAACCGAGGTGAGCTGAATCACGTCATTGCAATTGGCCGATCAGCAGCGCGAAACCGTCTGCCCACATGTTTGGACGCAGGCACTGTTTTGGCGCGCTTGGGTTGCGCGCCCAGGGGCTGTTCTGGGCCGATGAGACCACCCTGGCCTACCAGTGTGGCCAGTCGATCGCGCTGTATCAGCCCGACACAAAGACCCAGCGCTTCATACCCGCCTCCGCCACCATCACGGCCTTCTGCGTCTGCCCCTCCCGGCACCTCCTGGCTGTGGCGGAGCGAGGCGAGAAGGCCACCATCACCGTGTTTGATCTTCACACCCTCAAACGGCGCAAAATATTGACCACCAGCTCCGAGGGCACCAAGGCGCGTTGCCGGAACATGTTGCCGGCCAGTGACGGCAGAGACCATGCTGTTTTTAAGGCCCCACAGCCTTTAGCTTCAGTTTTTCATGCCGCCGCTCTATGCAGGAGTTTGTGAGTGTGGCGTTCAGCGACGATGGCAAGCTGTTGCTGGCTCAGGGCGGGGCTCCCGACTGGTCGCTTAGCATGTGGGCTTGGGAGCGCTCCAAGCTACTGGCCAATGTCCGGACCGCCATTCAGCCGGGCCACACCGCTGTGCAGTGCCTGTTCCAGCCAGGTACGGAGCATGCGGTGGGGCGGCGAGTTGGAAGAGATTGAGTGGGGTGCAGCTGTAACTGGAAGGGATGAAGGGGTTGCCAATCAACCTGAGCAAGTCTAGCCCCCAACCCATTATCACTTTACCGCTGTTCAAGCTGTACTGCATTATGTACCGCACACTGTACAGCAGGCGTGGACCCGCAGCACATCAGCGTGGTGGGGGAAGGTACGTACTGCCTGTACCGCATAGAAGACGGCCACTCCCTCCGCCCCCTGCCAAACCTGCTGGCCAAGCGAGAGGCACAGCACTACGTGTGCCACGCCTGGCTGCGAGACAACGACACAACAGAGGCGTTGGTGGTGGTGGGCACACGCAGCGGTGAGGTGCTGGTGTCCCGAGAGGGAGACATCCGCCAGACGGCGGCGCTGCAGGAGGGCTGCGGCGTGGAGTCGCTGGCGGCATTTGGAAAGGTGAGTGTGCTCGCAGCAGGGCAAGGACGCAAGCTGCATCGACAAACACTGATCCTGAGCCTGTGGCTTGCAAAGCCCGGGGAGCTGCCAAGGAGAGGGAAGCAGCT
Organism: Chlorella vulgaris; assembly: GCA_023343905.1. Taxonomy (NCBI): domain Eukaryota; kingdom Viridiplantae; phylum Chlorophyta; class Trebouxiophyceae; order Chlorellales; family Chlorellaceae; genus Chlorella; species Chlorella vulgaris. The sequence continues at coordinate 223,385 of SIDB01000011.1, read as the reverse complement.
GTGGGGCTAGGGTTTGATGTGTGTGGGTGTTGGCATGCCAGTACGCTCCCTGCTGATGCATGGCTGCTGTGTTGCTGTTTTGGTGTGTGCAGGGCTTTGTGGTGGGGACTAGCGGCGGCACCCTGCTGGCGTTTGAACGGGACAGCGAGAGCAGGCCGTACCGCCTGGCGCGCACCTTCACCATTGGCAGCAGCGGTACCATCGCCATCGACAGCGGCCGTGGCGAGGGCGGCTCCGCCTTGTCAGCTGGTGACGGCGGCGGGCCGCTGCCGTCGGCTGTGCACAGCACATTGGACGCAGCAGCGCCGTGGGCGGCGGCTGCAAGCTCAGCAAGCTCAGCTGGCCCGGGGGCAGCCGCCAGCAGAGCCTGCAGCCTGGCAGTGTCGCCTGTAGACGACAGCGTTGCTTGCCTGACCAGCGACAACCAGCTGCTGACACTGGCTGTCGCGGCAGGAGACAGGAGAGGCACCTTCATTGGTGTGCAGCGCCTGGCGCCGTCCTTCCATTCCGGGCCGGTGACAGGGCTGGCGACTTGTGTGCGACGAGCGGTGGTGGCTACCAGTGGGGCTGATCGCACCATTAGGATTTGGAACTACCGAGACAAGACAGCAGAACTGGTGCGTGTCAGCGCAGTGGCTGCTGCAGGGCATGTGTGGGTGGGGGGGTGAGGGGGTGGGGGGGCCCGCAGCTGCTTCTCAGTGTTAAAACGAGATGGGCATGCCTGCTGTCACACTGCTGATGCAGTCTTGCAAGTTTTTGCCCCACACTCTGCTGCATGCAGGTGCAAGAGTTCGAAGAGGATGTGCTGAGCGTGTCCCTGCATCCCACCGGCCACATGCTGCTGGCGGGGTTTGCAGACAAGCTGCGCCTGATGATGGTCCTTTCAGGTGGCACAAAACACACGCTGCAGTGCCGTACTGCCGAATCGCACGCTGTGCTGCTCCCTACGCGGTGCTGCCCATGCAGCTGTGGGTGCCATGTGGCTGCCTGCGGCCTGCAGCAGTCGCCTGCTTTCAGCCTGTGCTGTCGGCCAGCACGACGAGTTGAAGTTGTTAAGTCTGCCACATCCTGAATTGTGGGTTGCAGCACCGTAACAGCGCTGTTGTACGTTCCTGCCTGCACACTGCGGCCTGCAGACGAGCTACGTACAGTCAAGGAGCTGCCCATCAAAGCTTCCCGAGACTGCTGCTTCAGCAACGGTGGCCAGTACTTTGCAGCCGCCAACAGCAATACAGTGCACGTGTACTGCGCCTACACAGGCACCTCCCTGGCAGTGCTGCGAGGCCACAACGGCAAGGTGAGGCAGCACTAGGTCCCAATGCCACGGTGCGTGGCGACCCAGCTGTGCTGTGCCGTGCTGTGCTGCCGCCCGCTGGAACCACACAGCTTTGCCTCATGCAGTGAGGAGGCACGCTGCCTGGCCTGCACTCTGAGACTGATGTAGTCCGGCTGTGCTGCCGGCACATGCGTCATAATCCGACACAGAACTACTTGCACTTTCCCCTGGCATATGCTGATTTGAACTGATGTGAGCTGCAGGTCCGGGGCCTGTGGTGGTCGCCTGACGACACCACGCTGCTGTCTGCTGGCATGGACGGAGCTGTGTACGAGTGGAAAGTGCTGGAGGGGCGGCGAGTCCGAGACTTTGTGCAGAAGGGCTGGAACCACACTTGTGTGGTGGGTTGGGCGGGAGGTCGCCAGGGGCAGCGTGCCTGCTGAGCTCCCTACTTGTGCTTGCATCGCGTGATGAACCACCCGGAGCAGCAGATGAGCCCTGCCTTGAAAGCGCGCTTGCGTGCCTTGAGGATGTGAGTGCCGTTTGCTGCAACTAAGCCTACAGCAGTGGGGCTTGTCATCCTCTCCCACCACCGCCGCCACTGCAGAGCGGCATGCATGCTGCTGGCCCCAGCGCTGCCCTGAGCGGTTCGGCAGCTGCTGGAGGGCCAACCTCCATCTTTGCTGCGGGAATGGATAAGAAACTGCGTGCACTGGAGGACTCTGAGGGCGGCGGCGGCCTCGTGGTGGCGGCAGAGGTGGACGTTGGTGCGGTGCTGACTCAGATTGTGGCGCCCGGTCCAGGCACGTGCCACGTGTACACCCGCCGAGCTGTGGGGCGAGGCACAGATACCGAGGCGAAGAGCTGCCTTAAGCCACAGATCTGCCAACGTTGTGTTGATTCAGCTTGCACCTTCTTGTTGCCACGCATGCAGGCGGCCGCCTGCTGTTTTCGTCAGCTGAGGATGGCACTGTGCGCTGCTACAAGCTGCCGCTGGGCCCCTCCAGCGACGGACAGGCGCTGCGCTGCGGCTCAGCGCCTGTCACCCACCTGGCTGGCACCAGGGACGAGTCTGTCCTGTTTGCTGCAACGGCAGATGGGTGCCTGCATGTGCTGGAGGTCAAGGACCGGGACTCCATTCGATTACTCTCGTGAGTGTTTCCACCAGAGCTCACCAGAGAGGGGAAGCTGTGAGGCAGCTGACAGCAAGTCGCAGCAGCTTGCAGGCGCAGGGCAGCTGGCATGTCGTTGTGACGTGCAAAGCAGCGAGCTATGTGCACTACTGCCAAGCCGCCTGCTTCGCCTGGCGCTGATCTGCTGTTGTATGTTTTGCCCGCCGCTTTCTCACCTGCAGGCGCAAGGAGAGCGAGATGTTGCCCTTTGCTGAGGAGGTGCTGGTGGGGCGGGGCGACATTGATGAGAGGCGGGAGCGCATGCGAGAGCTGGAGTCACAGGTGACCAGGAGGGCGGCAGGGAGGAGTCATGTAGAAGGGGAAGCTCCTACTTCTTTCCTCAACCGCCGGTCGCGCAGCTGCGGCTGCAAAGGAGCCGAAAGAACGCCGTATTCTGTGATGGTGTTTGCATTGCGACAGCACCCTGTCTTGCGCTGACTGCGGCAGCATTCAGGCGAAAAGAGCTGTGTCGGCAGTATCTGAGTGCCTTCACGACTCCCTCGCCTGCTTGCCTCCATGTTTGCCCCCGTGCCTGCCCACCTCCCTGCCCGCCTCCCTGCAGGTGGCCGAGGTGACAGCCCAGAACGAGTACCAGCTGAAGCTGAAGGACCTGGCTGCCAACGACAAAGTGCGGCAGCTCACAGACAAGGCCGCAAGCGAAGCAAGCGATGCAGCTCAACGGTGAGGGGGAGAGCAGGGTGGCGCATTTCGGCTCCCTGCTGCATTTCCAGTAGCTATTTCCATCTGCCGTAGCACCTTGTGGTACTGAAGCCACGGCATTTCGAGCGTTTGCTGTACGCGAATAGTGTCCCTTCCAAGCAGCCAAGCCGGCTGCGTCACTCTAGCTTGCCAACTGCCGCCGGCGCCGTTCAACACTGTTCTGCTGCCCTACCCTGCCCCTGCTTCGCAGCTACAACGCCCTGCTGGCAGACCGTGCCCAGCTGGAATCTCTCTACGAAGCGCGGCTGGCGGCTGCCCAGGAGGCCTCTGCTGCTCAGCTCATGGCGCTTGATTCTGAATTCCAAGCCAAGCTGGTTCACGAAATGGAGCGGCTGCAGGACCTGGCGGCAGAGAAAGAGGCGCTTAATAAAACGTGAGTGAGAGGTGCAGACGGCGGTTCTGGGTTGGAAGCTGTCGGCGGCTGGCAGGGCCGGAACCAGGCATTGCAGGCTTCCACTTACAGCAGGCTGCAGGCAGCTGAACGCTAGATATTTAACTGCACGGGACCTTGTGTTGCTTTGGGTTGGCGCCAGTCGTGCCGCCACTCAAATCACCTCCAGTTGCCTTCCTTGCTGCCGCTGACGTGTACCAACCCTTGTGCACTCACCTGCGAGCAGGTGGCAGGGCCAGACTCAAGCCCTGGTTGAGCAGCATGCGCGTGTGGTTGCCGAGCTGAACGCCGCCCACCAGCAGCAGCTGGCTGCCGAGCGAGCCAGGTACGGCGAGCTGGCAGCTGCAAAAGATGTGGCTGAGCGGGAGGCGGCGGAGGTGCGGCGGCAGATGGAGGAAGACGTGGACCGAGAGGTGGAGGAGCTCAAGGAGAGGTGCGTTTATAGTCTTTTTGGCTGTGCCGTGAGGTGGAGAAAGTGAGTGCGAGTGACTGGCGCTGGCGGAGTGCGTGCATAATGATCGGGCTTGCGTGCAAGGTGCTGCACACTCTGTGCCCGGGGGTATTGAGGGTACAGCACTCCTTCACGCATCAACCACATAACAAACTACTTCTGGCTGTGGGTGCCGCCTCCTGCCGATGACGGCACCGCCCTCGCGTGCAGGTACCGCAAGCAGCTGCAGATGGAGGGCGACACCTCCCTGCAGCTCAAGGGAGAGAACGGGCTGCTGCGTAAGCGGTACGATGAGCAGCAGAAGATGATCGAGGAGGGGAAGGCGCAGCTGAGGTGGGTCGAACGCTGAAGATGTCTGCTGGCCTCCCTGATCTTCTAGCTGCTGCCTGCGTCTGTTCCCTCTGCAGCATCCCCTTAAACATGACTCTGATGCTTTATCAACAAGCGTTGTCTCTACCATGATCCCCTGCATCTGTCTCCGCCACATGCAGGGTCGCGGACGCGGAGCGGCAACAAATGCAGGGCACAATTGAGGCGCTGGAACGGGATGCGGCAGCGCTGCACCGAGACGTGAGCGGTCGGGATGAGGCGATAGGGGAGAAGGAAAAACGCATCCTGGACCTCAAGCACAAGACACAGGTGGGGGCAGCGCTTGAGTGAGCGGCAGTGTCAGTGCAGGGTGCAAAGGCAAAAACGGCAAGCCAAGGGACCACAGCTCTTGTGCTGTTTTAATCAGGGGCCGGCACAAAGTGGCCTGGGGAATTGAGACCAGAGGCTGCCAGCTGCGGCTGCCAGCTGCCACTGCCAGCTGCCATTGTCCAACGCTGGGGCCGGCGCTGCTCCTGCTGCTGCCTGTCTGTACCGTGTCGCGATACCAGCCAGCCATTTGGCTTGACCTTGACCCGGGCATCCCATTGCTCGGGGTGATGTTGGTCCCGCAGGAGTTGGAGAAGTTTAAGTTTGTGCTGGAGTACAGCCTGGGGGAGCTGCGGGCACAGCTGGACCCCAAGGACCTGGAGCTGGCAGAGATGAGGGAGCGTGTGCAGGTGGGGGCATGGGGACTGCTGATGCTGATGTAGTGCCTGCTGCTGCATGTATTGCATGCTGCTGCTGCTGGCCTGATGCTGGCTGCTGTGCTGCTGCTGCTTGGTGCTGTTGAATGTGTTGACAGCGGTGTGAGACTGCATCCTAGAAGTGGTACCCCGTGTCGTTTGCCAGTGCTGGCATGTGCGCACAGTTCTTCGCCTCAGCACACCTGCTGCAGGGCATGGAAGCACAGGTGGCAGAAGTGCAGCGCAGCCATGACAAGGTCAGGCTGGAAGTGGAGGCGCGCAGGCAGCGCGAAGCAGCGGTGCAGAGAGAGGTTGTGCTGCAGCGGGCTGCAGCTGCGGAGGCTGGCGCCAGGATCAGGTGAGTGTGCTAAACGGGCTTGAAGACTTATGTGGCGGTGTAAGCGCAGCAGCAAACTCCGCCTGGCGGCAAGCCAGGTTAGGCTGGTAGCAAAGCAGGTTGATGTTGTGGATGCTGAGTGTGCTGTTTCCCTTTCACCAGGTTGTGCTGCTTATCGGCCTTCCCTTCTGGCTGCAGGCACATTCAGTGTGACATCCAACTGGCGGCAGAGAAGATCCAAGCTCCAGAGCAGCTTAAGTCGGCGGTGGTGAAGCTGCTGCACACTCATGCGTCGGCGGAGGGCGGCAGGAAGGCGGCAGAGGCTGCAACCGCAGCTGCACAGGAAGCCAATGACGGCGCTAGCGACAGCAGCAAGGCCTTGCAAAGGCAAGCGCCTAGCTAGCAAGCTGTCTCATCGTCATGGATTTGCCTGCGTGCAGTGGAATGTGTGCGGGGTGCATTGTGCGAGCAACGCTGCTGAGCCTCGTTCCCGCGCCAATGGTTGTGGTGCAGGCAGGTGGACATGCTGCAGCGCACCGTGGAGCAGCTGCGTGCCTCGCTGGATGCAGAGAAGCGCAGTGCTGCAGCCAGCCATAGGCGCATGGTCAGCGAGCAGTCTGAGCTGATCAAGCAGCTGCGTGCGGCGCAAGGGCGGGGGAGCGGCACGAGCCTGCTGGCGGCGGCGGCAATGCCAAGGGACAGCAAATTCGTGCAGGCTCGCGTTCTGGTGCCCACACTTGCTGATTGAGCCGTTTTAAGTTCTGTACCATCTATTCAATAGAAAGAAACGCGAAGAGGCGGCTTGCTGGCTCCCTTGCCCCCCAAGGCCTTCCCAGGGGCGCTTGCTTAAGGCTTCACGCTCAACTCGCGACCTGAAAGATATGAACCGACTTGGGCCCGTTGCCGACTTGCTCGAGCAGCATGGCGGCAGCAGGGGCGTCTACGAGGCAGCAATCGGCGGCAGAGTGACCGACAGCGTCCTGCAAGAGGTGACCCGAGCGGCTGCAGACGCGGCGGCGGCGCTCGACGGCGAGCCGCCGCTCGACGGAGATCCTCCTGTGCTGCTCACCCCTCGTGCACCACTGCGGCGGCTCCCATCGTATTTGGAGCGGGCTGGCAGCTCCACGATGACAGCAGCAGGTTGCGCTGCTGTTCCAGGAGCTCACGCAGCGCTTGCTGAGAGCGTCGGACCCGACGGCAGCAACCGGCCTGCCGCTGCAGCTGTTGCAGCCCAAAACTGGAGCCCAGGAACCGCGGTGTGCGTGCAGGGGGCAGCAGCAGGCGGCAAGCCCCCACACTTGAGCAGAAAAGGAGGGGTGCGGTCACAGTTTGAGATGCGAGCCAAGGCCGCCGTTGCACTTAGGCTCCTGCCGGTCTCAGCTGTGTCAGCTGTCCAACCAAAGCAGCAGCAGCCCCGGCGCTGGCAGGAGCCGCTGGCTGACTTCTTCCTGCTGCATAAAGGCAGCGGCACGCCGCCTTTCAGGCCGCCGCGCGTGCCGCCGCCACTGTCATGCCCGCCGCCAGCCCCGGCAAGCAGCCTCGCTCAGAAGCCGAATGGCGGCGTGGCAGCAGGGGCGCTGCTGCCTTTGACTCCACAAGCGCAGCTGACTCCTGGCCCAGCTATTGCCAACAGCCGGCTGGCTGGCTTCGAATCACCAGTCATGCGCAGCGGCGGCGGCTTCATCCTGCCTCTGACCCCCTCACCTCTGCCGCCTCGGCCACCATTTGCTGTCGGCACTCCACTGCAACGCCTGGCCGCCTCGGCGGCAGCAGCGGCGGCCGGTCAAAGCCGGGCGCAACTGCAGCCAGTGTCAAGGCTGGATGCCTGCACGCTGTTGCCGCCGCTGCAGCGGACGCTCAGCCGTGCTGGCAGTCTGCCCGCTACACTCGCGCCGCTGGAAGCTGCGGCTGCACCTTGCGCTGAACCAACACCTGGGGCGCCTGCTCAAGTAGCAAGCCAGCAGCAGCAGCAGCGGAAGCGCTTTAAGCAAGCTGGGGTCTCTGACACTAGCCGCCGCATCGTGGAAGAGGCATTGCAGCTGGAGCAGCGGCTGGCTTGGCAGGTGCAGGCAGCCAGACAGCTTGCACCGCACCAAGCCGCCAGATTGCCGCTGGCAGCTGGCCTGCAAGCGGGCGGCGCGGCGGCGACCTGCGTGTGCCTGCAGGCTGCACCGGGGAGCTGCTTGGTGTGGCGGTACAGCTTCCTACGCTGCCCGATCGATGCATGCGTCGGCAACATCGTGCAGGTGGGTGGCAGCACTGCGGCATGCATGAGTGGGTGCGTGTTCTGCAATGGTGCTGGTGCAAAGGGTTGGTGTAAGGGTCTCTTCCTGTCATGATAGGCGCCATGATGGGGGCAGGCATCCATTCAAGAACAAACTTGATGATGATGACTTGTTGGTGTGTGTGATCCTGCTGTGAGTTTGGCCGTTCCTGATCACTTGAATGGTGATCAGGAACCATGCTACGCACTCCCCAACTCTTGCCGCAGGTGCTGTCCCACGGCCTGGCCCAGCAGCACGGGCTGTTCCCCCAGCAAGTGGCGGTACGCATCGTCCTGCCTGTCCTACAGAAGCACCAGGAGCCTCGGGAGAGCCTGGGAAGCGCGGCTGCAACAGAGCTGGCCACGCTCAGCGAGGCCACAACCGTTAGGTGCGCTGGTGACGCAGCCTGCTGTTGCTGCTGCTGTTGCTGCCGCCAGCTGAAAGGACTTGCGGGGGGGGGGGGGGGGGGGGGGGGGGGCTGCAAACGGCGTGTATTTGCGGCTGAAAACAGACCGGTCAGTGCTGGGCGCCGGCCAGCGCTTGTAGCGGCTGCCGTCCCCACCCTGCGGCCTGTGCACACTGGATGAGGCAGGCGGGCAGGCAGCGCCTGGGGTTGCAGCTGCAGAGACAAGCTGCGCATTTTCCCACAGCACTGCCAGGACATACCTGTCGCCCGCTGCTTCACTGCTGCTGGACTGCCTGCAGGGAGATGCTGGCGGCAATATCGCTGCAGAATGCTACGATGGACCTCCTGCTGAGCTACACTGCCAGCATGGGCCCGCTGCCACCAGCTCTTGAGGCTCACACCTTTCTAATGGTGCCCCTTGGATTGAACGATGACCCCACCACAGCTGCGACTCTCCCGCCGAACATGCCCACGGCCCAACATTGCTGAGCTGCAGCCAGGCATGCTGCAAGATCGGCAGCAGAGTCAGCAGCGGACAGGTGGGCGTGAGGGAGCGGCAGCATGTGATGCTTGGGGTCAGCAGATGCCGGAAGGGATTGGAATTGCATTGCGGACTGGCAGCGTGGCAGACTACTGATCATAAAATGAAAGAAAGGTTGATGTAAGTGGTAGCTACGACAAACGCAGAGAGAGCGTAAGCGGATGTCACAGGTTGACAGGTGGCGGCGAAACCCAGAGGGCGGCAGAATGCTGCTTCATCTCCGATGCTGTAATCGCACACCGCCATCGACTGAACTCATTATGGGCTGCTGCTGGATGCCGCTGATGTGTCGATGCTGCGCCTGCAATGTCGGGAAGTGATGCGGGCGGCAAAATTATGTTCGTAAAAACACACTGTGCTGTGTTGCTGCCCACTTGTTGCCTAACAGCTAGCAGCACACACCACAGCAGCAGCACACACCTTGAGAGCCTCTATGTCTCCCCGCTTCTCAGCCAGGCTGGGCTTGTCTCGTTTTCTGAAGGAGAGGCGAATGAGTGCGTGAGCGGCAGGGCGGCGGTTGCGAGCGGCGGCCCCAAACCGATCGCCAGGCGACTCACTTGTAGCCCAGCGCCTCTTGCACCGGTGGCAGCTTCTTCAGCGCGAAGTGGAACAGCAGGAACCAAACTGCAGCGAACGAGTGGGGCGGTGTGAGCTTGAAAGCGTGCGGGGAAGCAATTTGATCACTTTTGCCATGCACTCACGAGCCGTGGCAACCACCGCCAGGAGCGCAAGGGTGCCAAACAGGGCGAAAAACACGCTCAAGCCCTCCTTCACCGCCGCTGCGGCCATGGCTCCTGGAAAACCAGTGCTATGATTGATGGTGTGACGTCGAAACGATAAAATGAATCGCCGGGATGCGGTTTCTGGCTGACGGCGGCGAGCAGCGAGCGGCGGCATGCGGCGCCGCCCGCCCTGGTGTGGTGTTTGGACGCTGCGTCGCCCGTGTATCGAGGCACCTCATATTCTTTTGACTTATACTGCGTCCACAGTCGACCCACAGCCCCATGCAAGGGGTTTTCCTCCCAGCCCGAGTTGTCTCGTCTGCCAAACCCACCTCCCTTCAAACATAACACCCAGCCACGATGCTGCACGCACGCTCCCTCACGATCGCGTTCTGCGTCGTCTTCCTCGGGCTGGCGTTCACTGCCACGGCTCGCAACATGCTCCAGGAGGTGAGCAGGAGGGCTCACCCACGCGAGCAGAGACAAGCTGCATGGCCAAGGTTCAGCGCCGCCGGGCCGCTTGCGCGAGTGCCGACCCCCAACAACCGCCAACCGCTCGGTCTGTCTGTCTTGCGTCTCCTTTGCTTGCAGGACCCTGCCTCCTGGGCTGATCCCAGTGGCACCCCCCAGGAGGCAAGCAGGCGCACCCTGACTGCTACCTGCAATCAACGCCAGACTGCTCCCCGCCGATGAACGCCGCTAAGAAGTGACAACCCTGCCGCCTCTCCACATGTTGCAGTGCACGGGCTCCTTCTTCGCTGGCAATCAGTGGGCGGGGGACGAGATTGAGTGCCACGTCTGCCCAAACAACGAGTATCAGTTGAAGGTGAGCGCAATAATCGAAGGCAGACCAGCCGCGGGCAGCAATTGGCCGGTTGAGCAGCGCTGCACAGGTCTGCACAACTACACGCTACATTACGCCAAAGTCTTTCAACCCGTCACCCTTGCCTTTTCTGCCTCAGTGTGACCTGGACACAGATATCGTGGGCGATGACTCGGTGAGAGCTGATGGCTGCCGCCCCTGCCACTACCGCCGCACCGCTGACTTGGCCAGCCCTGCAGTCTGCGCTGCTGTGATGCACTGTTTTGACGGCGCTACATGTCACACCTGGCCGGCGTGCTCAACTGGTCCAGCTGGAGAACCAGCTGCTGTCCAGTGCATGCTTGGCTGGCGCTATATCCTTTCTCACAGCCAATGCATTGTAGCCACAGGCAGGCTTCAACAGCAACACTGCTGCTGCAGCTCTTGCTGACTCACCTGTGCCCATCCACCTCCCACAGGCCAAGTGCGAGTTTGGGCGAGCAGGCCTGGCCGGAGCAGTAGACAACGCACGCGAGTTTGACTGCGTGCTGGACAACAGCCAGGACCCGCCGGTGGGTGGTGGCAGGCACCGCTCTCGCCACAGCCTGTGTCACCTAGTAGCAGCTGTGTGTTTGTGGCAGCTGCCATAGCTACTGGGCCATCCAGTCTGGAGGGTGGAGGAGTGGTAGAGCCCAGCATACTAGCCGTGCATCTTCCGCTGCCGACCTCTGCAGCCCAACATGGCTCATACTGAACCACAAACGACGCCTGCACGTTTTCTCCCTGCTCTCTTGCTGCCGCAGCTCCAGTGCGACTGGGTCAAGCTGCAGAACGATCTGCCCGGATGCGCTTGGGAGCCCGTTAGCCGCATCCTGGCGGTGAGTCGAGCGCCGCACATACCATCACACCTCTTCACCAACAAAAGTCAGCATGCAGATGCCCATGAACATGCGCGGCACAGCAGCCACGCACGCAAGCAACCAGGGCACGGTGTATGGGCCTGGCTGAGAAGTAGCCAGTAGTGTTTGCCTGCTGGATGCTGACACAGCTGCCTCCCCTGTGCTTTCCTGCCCTCAGACCTGGAAGCCCGTGGAGTGATGGCCGAGCGAACAACGGATGGCGGTGCCAGCGGGCTGAGATTGGCTCCGGCGCATGGCCCCACAGGCTGTGCATGGCGCCGTAGGCTGTGCATGCATCAAGCACCAGCAATGATGAACAGCAGCATGAGATGTTGTACAGAATAGCTTGTCGCTGCCATGTAAAGAACGGCAGCGCTTGCAGCGACATGCGGCACACTGGGGTTGCACCTCAAGCCTGTTTGAGCCACTGCTTGAGCCACTGCGTCAATAGGCGTTTGTTCGAAGTGGCAGAACGGCCATGCGACCCGCAAGGACAAGGGCACGATCATATGGGAGCCTCCTCGTGTACACGCAGCTGCCGACGTCCCGGGAGGTGGCGAGTCACCAATGCCGCCCCCGGTGCCAGAAATGCCCCCCTCGGAAGCAGTTTTCGACAAAATTGACATTCCCTTCTCAACCCCAGGCCATGCAGCTGCCACGCTCTGCCCTCCTCCTTGGCCTGGTGCTGGCACTGGCTGCCACAGCCCAGGCCGGCCGCTCAATGCTCCAGGCGAGCTAGCAGCTCTCCTGTGGTGGCCGGCCGCAAGCACTGCGCCTTGAAGCGCGTGGACAGCCATACTGCTGCACGTTTGCGTGCTCACCCACGTTTCTGCTCTGCAGGACGATCCGGCCTCGTGGGTCGACCCCAGCGGTCGGCCGGCCGAGGTAAACAGCGTGCAGCAGCAGCATTTGCAATGCTCGCCTCTTCATTTCCGGCTTGCTGAGTGGCCCTTCTATCACGTGCAGTGCACCGGCAACAACAACGATTGGGAGGGTGACGACATTGAGTGCGCGGTGCGTCTGCCATGGGCTATACTCCATGATGCCCGCCCGCCTCCCCATCCGCTGGGCAGGGTCTTGAGCAGCCATGCCCACCTCGCACATGCTGCTCCACTACTTTGCTGCCTGCCTTACCCTGCCTTGCCCCACTGCACTCTGCAGCTCTGCGGCGGCCAGTACAGGCTGGAGGTGAGACTGCAGCAATGCGGATGTATGTCCCAGCCGGCTGCATGATGCTCCTCTTGCTGCTTCCCTTCCTGCGTCTGCCGGCTATCAATCTCGGCCTTCGCCCTTGCCATTATCGGCCCCCTCCACCCTGCGCAGTGCGATGAAGACGATAACAACAACAACGTACGCCACGGGTGATTTGCCTGTGCTCACCCCTTAGTTGCGCTCCCCAACGCATGGACGGTGATGGGCCCCGCTCACCGCCTGCTCAGTGCCCAGCTGACTGGCCACACACTCAGTAACGCTGCGTCACCGCTCACCCTGTTGCAGGTTGAATGCGAGTGGGGGAACCCAGGCATGTCCAGAGGAAGTGGCATGAGTGGAGACGACGACGACGACGACGACGGCGACGGTGAGTGTGGGCCAGGCAAAAAGGGGACGACCAGGCAGAGTGTGGCGACAAGTGCTTTGGCCAATCGATTAGCCAAGGCAAATCGATCACGTTGGGGATATCCCCAACCTGCACACCGCGGACAGCTATGGTAGCTGTTGGCTCAGCCTATCATCAGATTGACTGTGCTCTCAAGACAGCTCTGCAGCTCCAATGCTTTTGCCTTGCTGTTGCGGCTGCGACACCATAGTCTGAGGCAGCTAGCTTTACCGCATCAGACCCTCCTCCCTGCTTCCTGCCTGCTGTCTGCCTGCTTCAGATGACGATGGTGGTGCGTAGGCGCCAGCATGCCCTCGAACTCAGACAGATAACTGTGTGTGCAAGGGCTGCCTCCCAGCGACACCTGCACTTCTGGCCGATCCGCCGCGGCGACCAGCTCATGTAAATTCAATCGTAAAAGTGATTCCTCCATTACAGCATTGCAAACCCTCGGTCCCGCTGCAGCTGACGACATCCGCAACAGCAAGACCTTCACCTGTGCCGTCGACCGCTCCAAGACACCTGCGGTAAGCGGAGCAGAGGGGTAGGTTGCCGGCGGCCTGTCAGTGGTAAGGGAAATGCACAAGCGGATGCGTGTCGCGTCCTGCTAGTGCCCTGCAGTCCTGGCCGACTGCAGTTGATGCTGAGACGATAATTTAAACTGACTGCCTATGGTCACCAATCCTGTCCCATTGCCGGCCGCAGCTCCAGTGCGACTGGGCCCAGCTCCAGGGCGAGCTGCCCAGCTGTGCTTGGGAGGAGGCTAGGCGCATCCTGGCGGTGAGTGTAACATGCAATATCAGCGGGCTCGTCAGTAGGCTGTCTGCCAAAGGTGCCAGCTGACTTTCCTCCTGGTCCGTCTGTGCTGCTCCATGATGCAGACCTGGGTGCCACTGGACGACTGAGTGGCTTGCACCGCATTGCCTCCGCAACCAGCGCCCGCTGGGAGATGCACGTGCATGGTGCACCAGCAGCCTCTACATTCGTCCTTGTGAGCTCTCAAGCAGCGCCAAGTTGTTCCTCCAGAAATTGTGCCTGTCTGCATTAGACGCTGCCACTCAAGACAACCTGCATCCAATCGGATCCAGCGTCGCAGCATGCCTCAATCGTTGTTTCATGACCCTTAGCAGTTGGATGTTTAAAGGGCTTGTAGATACCGCTTTTGAGCAACAATGACGAGACAAACAGAAATGAATCACGGCCGACAGCGCACTGTCAACCACTGACGGCAGGGCAAGGAGCCAGCTCACAGTGGAACGAAGCATGAAAGCTAGCAGGAAACAATAACAGACTAGACAAAAACGAAATGGAATGAGAAGGGGATTCACTCAGTTGTGCTAACAGGCGAGCTGCTCAAGTACATGCTTGGTCAGGTATCCAACGGCACGTCGTGGATGGCTGCCAGCACGCGTCGGCCAGCAGTGTAGATGCTGACGCATGCTTCCTTTGTGTCAAAGGTTTTGGCTGCCCACTGCAGGCGCAGCATGCGCAGGACGAACGACACAAGCCAGGGTGAGCACAGCGGAGGTGATCCCAATGCAATGAACTGGGGAGGGCTTGCCAAGTAGCACACGGCAAGGCACCAGCCTTTTTCTCCATCACACCCACACAGAGGCACACGTGCACATGCTACCACTGTCGATGCCCCGTCATGCTTCCGCCAACTGCAAGTTCCTGCAGAATCCAGATGACTAGTGACCACCGATCTCCTCTGCCTCTTTGGCGCACCTGGAGGTTGGCTGGCCACCAGTCGGGGCGGGGGCACGCCTTGTAAAGGGTCTGGGGCTTGGAGGGCGGTTCCCCCTGCTGCTGCCGCTCATGGTCCACGTACTCCTTGGCCATGCCTCGCACCAGCCGCTGCACAGAGGGGCAGGGAAGGGGGGAGGGCAGCAGCAGCGAGGAGCGACATTGAGGAGGGGCGAGGAGCGGCAAGGAGGGGTGCGGAGTGGCAGAGGCAGGTGATGAGCTGTAGGAGGGGCGAACACAAGGGCGGGCTCAGCCAAAATCTTCCGCCCAAAGGCATGGGATTCATCCAAGAGGAAGAGCAATCCAAGGTAAGGCAGACTCTCAGACGTGCTTTGCAAGGCAAGCGCCTGCCGCCGCACGTGCCAAAGCAATGTAGCGCTGGGCAATACAGTACGGTACAGTACAGTACACCTGCTATGCGGTGCAGTCGTACCTGCAAGACCTTCATGTTTGGGTGGGTCTCCACACGCCTCTGCCAGGGGAAGCTCAGCGCGGCGCGGCGAGCGGCCTCCGCATCAGCAGCTTCACCGGCCGCCTTTGCCGCCATGGAGTCTAGAGCTGCCAGTGCTGCGCTGGGCTGCTGGCCGGCAGGCGCCGCCGCGGCCGCTGCCGCTTTCTTGGCCTGCTTGGCTGCCGGCTGCGCCGCATCCGGCTGAGCAGGGGTGGATGCGAGGGGCGGCGCCACGTCACTCAGCAGAGGCGTGTCCGCGCCGCCGCTATCCATCCTCTGGCTGGGCGCAGCAGCGGCGGCAGCAGCGCCGGGCTGTGCGGCTGGTGCTGCTGTTGTTGCTGCTGCAAGCGTGACGGCGGCAGGCTGTGCGGCTTTGTGCACGCCAGCTGCCACAGCGCCCAACAGCTGCGTCAGCATGGCTGGGGAAGCGTGGAAGCGTGCTATGATCTCCTGCAGATGGCAAGCAGGTGGCAGGCAGGCAAGTTTGTGAGCAGGGCTGCAACCAGCAACCCAGGTGGTTATCAGGCCTGGGCAGGTTGGGACAGGCATGCAAGCATCAGGCAAGGCGGCAGGTTGGCAGGAGCCACCGCCCAGTCCGTGCAACTGCCGTGCCACAGCCATGGAAGAACGGCATCCGGACAGCATCACAGCACAAGCAAACAGCAAGAGAGAGAGGCTGCTCCACTGCAATTGGCAACGCGCAGCACTAACCGGGTCGGCCGCCCCCAGTGGTCTGTGGTGCTTCTGCTCAGGGTCTTCCTTGTCCTGCACCTCCTCCTCCTCCTCCTCAGAACTGCTGTCGCTATCCTCACTGCTGCTGGACTCCTCCTCATCATCACTATCATCGTCAGAGCTGCTGCTGTCACTCTCCTCACCCCCCGGGCTGCTACCGCCGCCTGCCCCTGCTGCAGGCTGGACTGGCAGACCCGGGTCTGCCGCCGGTGCAGCCTGCATGACTCCCTCCTTCTTTGCTGCTGCATCCTCAACCTCCTCGCCGCTGCTCTCGTTCTCTTCGCTGCTGCTGCTCTCCTCGTCGCTGCTCTCTTCGTCGTTGCCGTCGCCTCCAGGGACAGCATCCGCCCCGCCAGCGGCAGCCGCTGCCGCTGCAGAAGCCGGGGCAGCAGCAGGTTCTAAAGCAGCTGGCGAGGCAGCAGGGTCATCTTTGCTGCTCTCCTGCCCCTGCTGCTCACTGGTGTCATCGTCGTCATCATCACTGCTGCTGCTGCTGCTGCTGCTGTCGCCGCTGCTTGAGGGCGGCTCTGCGGGGGTGGCAGCAGCACCAGCTGCAGCTGCTACTGGCTTGGCTGTCTCCGCAGCTGCCTTGTCACCAGCAGCGGCGAGGCCGTCCTGCACCAACCACCAGGGTGGCACACACAAGGCAATGTTGCCGACATGGATACAAGCAGGGGCGACGCCGAATGCACAAGGTTGCAGGTGTCTGCAGCGACGTCCGCACACGCACACCGCATGCGCAGCACTTGTTCACAGGCAATCAACAAGGCAGTACTCCAGCATGCATCGCTTCAAGCGGTACAATAGAGGTGCAGCAGGCAGTACAGCAGGCGCAAGCCTCAGGAGCAGCCCAAGCCCTGGAGGGGTGGGATGGGACCCACCGGCGGCGTGCAGAGCACCAGCTGCCGGCGCACATCTGCAATATTGTCTGCGCTGGCCATGGTGCAGTCACTGTCTGCTGCCGCCTGCCCACCGGCCGCTTCCTCCACTTCCGCCTCAGCGCCATCACTGCTGCTGTCACTGTCACTGTCACTGTCGCTATCCACCTCTGCCTTGGCACCATTTGCCGCATCATCAACTTCACTACCATCGGCACCAGCAGCCTCGTCATCGTCACTGCTGCTGCTGCTGCTGCTGCTAGTGCGCTGAGCAGGGGCCTGTGCAGGGGGCTGAGCAGTCCCAGCTTCCGCTGCACCCTCTGCTGGGGGCAAAGCAGCAGCGTCCGTTCCCTTGACCGCCGCCTGTGTCTGCTCTTCTTCATCACTGCTGCTGCTGCGGGCTTCTGAGCCCTTGCTGCTGCTGCCGTCCTCGGTGCTGCCTGCAGGCGCGTGTGGCGGCACCGGGGCCTGGGCTTGCTGCTGCGCCTCCTGCTGCTGCTGCTCCTCGTCGTCACTGCTGCTGCTACTGCTGTCTGCTTCCTCCCCTTTCTCCTCCTCCTGCTTGTCTTGCTCTTCTGAAGACTCACTGCTGCTGCTACCTTTGGCAGCCAATCCCGTGGCGATGGGAGCTGCTGCTGTCGGCTCCTCCGTTGCACTCGGCAACGCTGCTGCTGCTCCTGGCAGCGGCGTCGCCGCCTGCGTGTCCACAGCGTCGTCTTCCTCACTGCTGCTGCTGTCTTCGTCACTGCTGCTGCTGCTACTATCGTCGCTGTCGCCGCTGCTCGAGGCGGGCGGCGCTGCTGCTTGCTGGGGGCCTGAAGCAGCAGTCTTGGGGGCCTCTTGCTGCGGTTGAGGCTGCTGAGGGTCCCCCCCTTCTTCGTCGCTGCTGGAACTATTTTCATCTACCTGCTCAGATTCTGAACTGCTGCTGTCGTTCTGCACCGACTCCTCGTCACTGCTGCAGGGGCTAGCCTGCAGTGGCTGCTGCTGCACAGCAACAGCGGCTGCAGGCGCGCCCGAAGCCGCAAGGGCGGCCGCCAGCTGCCCGGCCGCCGCCGCTGCAGCGGCAGCGGCCGTCGCCGTCTCACTTGCTGGCTTTGCTGGCCCCTTTGCTGCGAGTTCCTGCAGCAGAGGGAGCAGCGCCAGTTCGCTGCTTTCAGAGGAAGCATTAGTGCGCAGCGGCAGGTTGCTGCTCAGGGGGTAAGTGTGCAAGCACATCCCACGTGCAAATAAAGCCCACGCCACATGCTGGAAGTGTGCTACAGTCGTCCTCGTAGCGCGCTTTCAGCCGGGGGGCAAGGGCATGCTGCCGCTGCCGACTGCTGTTTGCAGCCCTACAGGCTGGAGGTGAGCGATCGAGCAGCAACGGCAGTTGGAATGCATGGGTGGGGTGGATGGGTGGGCACACCTGCTTTGAGGGACGGTTGAGGCACGCCTTCTTGAGGTTTGGGTTGGCACACGTCTTGCAAGAGCCGCAGCGAATGGCTTTGGCAGGAGATTCACTCGCTCCTGCTGGGGTGGACTGTGCTGGGGCCGCAGGGGCTGGTTCTGCGGCGGGCGCACCCGCCTGCTCGTCTGCAGCTTTGTTGCGGCTGCGCCTCCGCTTCTTGGCGCTCGCAGCTGCATCTGTGGCTGGGGAGGTTGCTGCTGCCGCTGCAGGTCGCACATCTTCCACAACTGCCAGCAGCACAGGGGCAGGTTCTGCCGCCGGCTGCTTGCCCTTCTGCTTCTTCTTCTTGCCGCCCGCCACTGCAGGCTCAGCAGCGGCAGGCGCTGCAAGTGCTGCAGGTGCTGCAGGCGCAGCAGATGCAGCCTGAGGCTTGGCGACGGCAGCAGCAGGCACCGACTTTCCCCGCTTCCGCCTCTTCTTGGAGGGTCCCTGGTCCTCCTGTGCTGCCGCTGCTGCCGGGGGAGCGGCAGCGGGTGCTGCGGGTGCGGGCTCAGCCATCGGTGCAGCCTGCGCTTGCTGCTGCTTCAGGCGCTGCTGCTCCTTCTTCTCCTGCTCCTTGGCGTTCCTGGTCTGCTTGCTGCTGCCTGGGGCCTGTTCCGCAGGGGTGGCTGCCTCGGCTGCTGCAGCAGTCAGGGTGATGCACACACGAGTCAAGCCGTTGACACTCAGGCTCACTGGGCTCTCCAGAAGGAAACAGACATAACACCAAAAGCAACACCATGGTCGCCTGTATCGGCCTGTGCAGGCCTGCAAACAACAACCGGCTCTAGGACAACACGCAGCTATCTAATCTCACCAGTTCCCCGACGCCGCCGCTTCTGCTGGCGCTCCTCCGAACCCGAATCCGACTTGGCAGGGCTGAGCACCTGCGACGCCACCTGCGGCTGCTTGCCGTTGGCTTTGCCTTGCTGCTTGCCGTTTGTCGGCTGCTGCTGCTTGCCTTTGGCCTGCTGCTGAGCCTGCTGCTTGCTCTTGACCTGCTGCTGCTGCTGCTTTCCTGAAGGCTGCGCCTGCTCATTGCGGCCTCGTTTCTGCCCGCGAGTGGGCTGGCACTCAAGCCTCACCAGTCCGGCACCGTTTGGCAGGACATCTGCAAGTCAGGATGAGCGGCATGAGTGGGCAAAGAATGAGACGAAGGGCCAGCAACACTACAACCGCGACTATTTCAGTGCCTAGACTTGCGCTGCTTCATGCCCATGTGCCACCGCTGCCACATCGCGAAATGCCGAAGCACTCGAGATGAGCAAACACCTGATGCAATCGAGTCCTACGCTGGGGCGGCGAGCCAAAAATGAAGCAAGCAGCACAGGCAACGCAGGAACAAGGGAACAAGTAGTCAACACAAAAGCAAGCAGGTGCTGCTTCACACGCTGCCACGGCAACCCACCAATTATGTGATCCTCGTCAAATGCAGGGAAGAAGGCAGGGCTGCCTGGTCCAGGCGATGCCAGCGCGTCTGCCGGCACTGCCAGCTGCACCACAGACACCTGGCCGTGCTCTGGGTATTGCAGCTGGTGCCGCCGTGCGGCCTCCGCTGCAGGCAGAGCACGGAGTGCGGCAGAAGGCATGCAGGATGGGTGGGTGAGGTGGTGCTCATGGTGACGAGGAATCTCATGCCTTTGACTAACATGTGACATGTCATGTGATTCCCGTGACAGCATCTCCCGCGGGGCGAGCGAGCTCTTGTGCGTTGTATTCAGCGAGGCAGACACAGCCGACGTCAGGTCAAGCTGGGGCGCACCTTTCACCGCCGCCACTGTGGTTTTCGGCTTCACCGCAACCAAAAGCTTGGTCGACAGGTTGGTCTCTACGTAAACTCGAACCGACGCCTGCTGGCCATGCGTTGCACGCGTCGTCGAGGCCGTGACATTGCCGGCACCGCCGCCGTGCTTGCCTTTGGCACCGCCACTCTTCATCTGCTCGCTTGCGCCGATGTGCTGGATGAAACGGTGGTCTTGCTGAGCCAAGGAGGGCTGTCAGAGCGCGTCGATGACGGCTGCACGATGCATGCAACTGTGCGCAAGGGCCGGGGGCCGCTGATGAGCTGTACGAGTTCCTAAGAGTTAGACACAAGCGAGGAATCGATGCACGCGCATGCACAGGCGCCGAACCAGAGTGGCGGCTGAGGGACACGCTGGAATTGCCCTTGCTGCAATGGCGCGCTTTGAGATGGCGCGCTCCACACTGACCGGGAGCCATCGTCCAGTCTGGGTTGTGCCCGCCCGCCGCCATCAACCTGAGCCGCCGCTTGCCGCCTGTAACCGTGAAGCGGCTTTGGCTCAAGCTTGGGCTGGAGGGATTACAGCAAGCCTGACAATGGCGGTGATGCGGAGCAGGCGGTGCAGGGGTCTTTTCAAGGAAGCTTTTGAGGACCGACCGCTTTTCGGTCACAAATGATGGTCAACAATGGCGGTGATGCGGAGCAGGCGGTGCAGGGGGCTCTGCAACCAAGCATTTGAGGCGCGACCGCTTTTCGGTCAAAGGGATGGCAGAGGTTGAGGCAATAGCAAATGGGTCGAGTCAATGTGCAAGTCAGGATGAATTATCAGCATTATGAGCTGTTTGGGAGGAGTGGTGTCAGGGAAAAAGGAGAGGGAAAAAATCCGTTGAGATGTAGGGTTGCTTGGCCGGCTGCGTAGCGTTTTTTGACAAATAGGAGCTTGCAGTAGCGCTCGCAGCAGCGGTTGAGACGGTGGGCAAGCTGATGGTGCAGGCAGGCAGGGATGAGCCACAGGGAATAGCGATAATGGTCAACAGGGAATGTGGTTGCTTGGAAGGGTCAGCAGCAGTAGGCGGCAAGGCAAAGGCACGTCAAGAAGGGGCAGACGAGCAGGGCACTCAGCGCTGCGCTGATGCCCGGCAGGCTACAGGCTCGCAAACAGAGAGTCGAAGCAGAGGGGGTCGAAAATGGACTGTTCGTCAAACAGCAGGGGGCAGTCCAATGGCACATTGCCTACTCCCAGGCCGGGGCTGAGTGGAGCCCTGGTGCTGGTGCTTGCCGTGCCGTGCATGGGCGGCACGCCCGCAGCAGCCGCCGCTTGCCAGGCCGCCACGCATGACCCCTCGAACAGCAGCTCGCTGGCTGTTGGGGATCCCGGCGGCGAGGTGACGGCAGGGTGCTGCGGCTGCTGGCAGGCGTTGCTTGGGGTGTGCAAGTAGGGCGTGCCGCTGAGAGCTGCAGCCATGGCTGCGGGCGACATGCGTGGGTGACACGTGGCAGGCGCCAGCGACGCCTGCTGAAGTGGGAGTGAGGTGGGAGGCAGGGCTGGTCCTGCCCTGCCTGCTGCCCTTCCAGCCTGCATCTCCACTTCGATGGGCGCAAATGGCTGGCTGGTGCTGCCTGGCAAGCCAGCTGTCGGGTGTGCGACAGCTGAGGGCGACAGAGGACCAAGGCCGCTACCGAGGCAGGTGCTGGGGAGCAGTGGTGGGAGGATTGAGGCTGGCAGCGCAGCGCCGCGGCTCGCAGTGAGATACCGGTGCACGGCTGCAGGCAGGCGGGAGGGAGGGAGGGAGGGAGGGTCAGATTTCGTGTGCTGGCCTGCGCCGGTACTGTGCTCCAGGGTACATGCCGGCAAATGCAGAATGCGCGGGGGACAGCCTGAGACAGCATCTTGCGTACAGAGAGGTGCTGCTGCAAGAGAGCCCTTTGCTGATAGTGCAACAGCGGGCTGCTGGATCTGGGATGCAGCCTTGCGAGCTGTAGCAGGCAGGTAGCAGCAGGCAGCAGGCAGCAGGCGGCCCCTGACTCACCAGTGAAAAGATCCACCTGGGGGCAGGCAGTGCCCGGGAACCGAAGGCTGAAGGCGGGAGAGGACCAGGTGAGTGACCCCGCGAGGGGGCTGTAGGCCAGGCGCAGGTCGGCCTCTGGAGGTCCCTGGTGCCAGCAGGCCACACCGCCGGCTGAACAGCGGTGGGTCAAGCAGCGAGGATCAGTGGCAGCAGCAGGCGCAGTCAGAACCTGTACATACAGCACTGTGCGCAAACGTCTCCATGGCGTGAAGCGGGGGTATGGGGCAATGCAAGGCGTGAAGGCATGGAGCGGCAAGGCATCAATGGGAGGATAAGGATGGGACGGCATGCGTTTAAAGCTACCTCACCTGCAACAAACACTGTGAGCCGCACCAACACCTCGTGCGATGATTGGTGCAGCTGGCGCTGCGAGCCGCTCCGCTGCAGCGGGCTGGGAGCGTCAGCTTCCTGATCAAGAGGGAAGCTGCCGCACGTCACAGCCTCCAGCAGGCACGAAACCTCATGCTCCAGTCCAGCTGGGTCGCTGCTGAAGTGCAGCCGCATGCGTGGCAGCAGGGCCATCACACAGCTGCACTTGTGGGCAGGGGAACATGCAGGCAGACAGGGTCAGGCAGGCAGGATGTTGAGGAGAGCGACAGGCGCGCCATGCCAAGCACGAACACATGGACTGCAAACAGGCAAGCCAGCAAGCTGCAAGCTTACCGGTTGGCACAGTGCGGGGTGGCCAACTGCGCGCGACGAGCGCTTTGCAGGACGGCGGCCATCAGCAGCTGGTCGCCAGCCATGCCGGCATCTGCCAGTGTCCTCAGCTGCAGCTCCGCCAGCACCAGATGCTGGTGTCGGTGAGCATCCAGGGTGCAGTGTAGGTGGCTGCTTGCCGGGTCGGCCTGAGGCTGCACTGGAGCGCCACGGTGCGAGGCGGTGTCAAGGAGCTGCACGCCCACTGCTGTGGCGTGCTGCCGGCTGTGCTGCTTGCGATGCGGCGGCCTTTGGGGCTTCTCCCTCACTCTCTGGTCCGCCTCCTGCCCGGCCAATCCCTGGGACCGCCCCTGCTGGTCAACGGCGCTGCGGCTGCCAGTGTCGGAGCCGTCTGACGTGGCTGCCAGGGCGGCTGCCACCGCGGCGGTGCGGCGTCGCAGGCGTGGCGTGCGCAGCTCGAGGCAGTTGAAGCCCGTGCTGTTGGCGGCTGCCAGGCGTTGCTCTTCCTCCACGGCCTTGCGTTTGGTGCGGTACATCTTGCAGTGGCAGGAGTTACAGAGCCTGCAGGCAGGATGGGCGCAGAGCAGAGTGGGGCCAGGCCAGGCGGGGGCAGGTCGGCCGCCGGCGGGGGGTAGGTCGGTATCTGTGAGCCATTCTGAAGGCAATGAGACATACCTGCACCCCGTATCAGGGCACCTCCTGAAGCTGGAGGCCTTCTTCGTGCCACACACGTCACAGCCTCCATTTCCCACCCCTTCACGCCTCCCAACCTCGTCTGTCCCGTTGGGCGGCGTCCCGCAAAAGGCCGCCGGCGGTCTCCCGCGCGGCTCTGCGCCTTCGGGCGCCATCCCACCAGGCAGCTTCGACATGGGGTCCCTTTGGAGCGGCGGAGAGGCGAGGGGAGGCTCCGCGCAGGCAGACGCAAGGTCAGAATCGGATGTTGCCAGCTCCGAGTGCTTGCCGCAGACCCCACGCGGCCAACCAGAGAGCTTACGAATGACCGGATGTCGTTTACACAGGGTATCGCAGGGAGTTGAGCCCGATGCGGCCCATGCTGACAGGGATGCCCGCCCCTTACGTGTGAATGGGTGCGCAAACACAGGTATCACGGGTCGTGCTTGCAAAAACGAAGCCACCAGACCCGACATCTGAGATCGCAGAGGCATCAGCGTGCCTCGGCGACCGCCGACACCGCCGATACCGTTTGCAGCTTATGTGCTGTCGGCGACCCGAACGACCTCACGTGTGACATAGTCTCGTGCCACGCCCTGCGCCTCATCGAACTCTGGATCACGGCTGATGCGGTCTGCACGCCGTGCCTTGTCCGCCTCAACCTGCAAAACGAAGGGGCCCGCCCACACAGCGCAGCGGCGAATGAGCGAGAGGCGTTAAGTCAGCGACGCAATGTGCCCATTCGGCTTTAAGTGTGCAATCAAGAAAACAGCCTTAACCGCCAGGTGCCAGCCAACCATGTGGTGGCCACGACCGTGTTGCAAAAGCCTCAAGCCAGGCAGGCACGCGCACCTCCGCGAACGACTTAGCGTTCTCCTCCGCATGCAACATTGCCAGCTGTGTGTAGGATTCCGCGGCCGCGCTCACAAACTGCACCTCGTCTGCAGAGGCAGAGGCGGCACCAGAGGTGTGGGGTTACTTGGTGACGAACGCAGCAGGGCCGAAGGCAGCACACTCCAGCAGTTGGATGGAGTTCTACAGTATCCCAGAAGAGGCAGGCAGGCGGGCCACCAGTATCTGCGAGCCACGCACCTCCACGGCACCCGACAGCAGTACAGTCAGGCACGGCAGTAAGAGCAGTTCAACACAATGCATAATGGCACTTCAGCCGTACACCAACCTTCCATGAGGTCCCGCAGGAACCGTGCAGGGCTGCCCGCCCACACTTGGCCGCTGGGCACCACTGTTCCAGGCGGCACCAGAGCCCCAGCAGCCACAACCGACTTGCTTTCCACCTGAGGCAGAGGGATGGGCAGGCAGGCAGGTCAAAGAATCTAGAGAGCAACCAAGCGCAGCTGACCTGTACGCGCAAAAACATGCTGAGCAAGCGCTGGCCAGAGGCGAAGCTGCAGCGGCGGCACCGCCACGCATGACACCCTAGCCTGACACGGCAGCAGCAGGCCAGTGCGGCACATGCTTCCCCGCTCCAAGCAGCACAGAGCGCAGATGAGCAGAGGCACACACATGGCGGCAGCGCATGACGGCAGAGTGAGGCAGGCAGGCTGGCGTGACCCACCTTCGCGCCATCCATGATGATGGCACCCATGCCCACCACCACACAGTCCTCAATCGTGGCAGCATGAATGGTAGCCCCGGGACCAATAGTCACGTTGCTTCCAATCGACGTGGGCAGCGCCTGTGTGGAGGAAGTGAGGTGACAGTGGCACAGCACCGGCCAGTCGTGACATGCAATCCAATGAGAGCTGGCTGCATGTCGCAGATTACGCGCAGATTACGCTGCGACAACTCTAGCCATGGTGAACAACAGGAGCAGCTGTGCAGTGGTGCTGCTGAAAAAGGCTGAGATGAGGTGATGAAGCCACGAGTCAACTTGGCGCATGAGACGGCAGCAAGATGCTGGGTTACATTCAGCAGCAAGCGGGCGACAGGCCGGCAGGTGGGGCGCTCACCTTGCCAGCCATGTTGTGCTTGGCAACGTGAATCAGCACATTGTCCTGCACGCTGGTGCGGTCGCCAATGACCACGCTGTTTACGTCGCCTGCACAGGGGCAAAGCCTTGGGCCCCAGTGAGGCAAGGGCCTGGTCCCGGTGCGAGCCGCGAGCAAGTGGCATCTGCACAGCAGTGGCGCCCTATAGCGCAGCCTGCTGGCACGACATTCGGCATGCTGGACCCGCCCCGCGGTGGCGTGCAAGTTGCGGAGGGTGCTAGGGGAATCAAAACATGACAAGGCTTGACAAGACAGGACAAGGCGGCGGCAGCCTCACCGCGCACGATAGCTCCATACCAAACCGAGGCACCGCTGCCAATCTTGACGTCGCCGACCACACTGGCGCTGGGCGCCACAAACACGCTGTCACCCAGCTGCGGCCGCTTGCCCGCAAAAGCTTGCAAACTCTGCGCTTTGTTCACTGCAAGGGAGCACAAGAGGCTGTGTCAGTGCCCGAGCGGCAAGCGGCTCGGCGGCTGAGCTCGATTGCAGCGTTTGGCGGGCTGGCTGGAGCACTCACGTGTCTCCTTGTACGCCAGGCTGCCCTGCACGCCGCTGCCCAGGCCCTCCAGCGCCTTGCCCAGGCCCCTCAGCACCGAGCCCAGGCCCCTGGTCAAGGCTGCCATCGCGGTGGGGCGCCCTGGACGCTGCCTGCTACAATGTAGCTCCGCTGCTGCGAGTGTGGAGCGATGGCAAGGGTGACTGGGCTGCGGGCCGGCAGATCGTCGGCGGTCGATGCCTGATCGGTACAGGGACGTCCAGACGGGCATGGATGCGGGGTGTGGGCGTGATGTACAACATGAGTACTGCTTGGCCGTCGTTGACGACGACCAACGCACGCGTGACAAGCGAGAACAGCACGACACATCCATCCCCAGCAGGCAACGAGCCCGCGCTCCTGCAGGCCCTCGGAGATCACTGACTGCAGGCTGAGGAGGTGCTGGCCGATCGGGCAGCACCTGGGCAGGGCTCGCCTGCTTCTCTGCAGCCAACGAGGGCGCAGTCTGCGCAAGCACGCTTTTCACTTGGCGCGTGCTGGGCGGCCTGGGCAGAGGTCGTCTCTGAGTCGCCGGTGGATTGCAGCCAGCGGTGAGCGCCGCCGCCGAGCCGGTATTGTCAGTTCTGCCGCCAACGTCGAGCCGCCGACCGACCGTATTGCCGCTGCCGTCACTCCTTGTCCGCAGCAGCAAGGGCCTGCCAGCATGAGCGGCCCGCTGGCCATCTCCAACGAGTCGCTAGGAGCTCTATACTTCATCAACGGGCGGGGAGATGTGCTGATCCAGCGAATCTACCGCGATGACATCGAGTGCGTCGAGCTGCTGCCGCAGCGCTTGTTGTGCAGTGCCAGCGCGGTTGCAGTAGCATGGCAGCTGCCGCGTTGCTTTGACCTGCTCGGGTGCTGGTGCGGTCAGATACATGCCTCGCGGGCTACTTGCTGCGTACCGTGCCGTGCTGCTTACCATCCCAGCTTCCCTCCTGCTGAATCCACGCCTCAGCCTCCCTTCCCTTCGACCACTTCATCTTCCTTCGCACGCCTCACTCCTCACCTGCTCACCGCGTGTTGTCCCTGCAGGCGCAACCTGGCCTCCGCCTTCCGCACTCAGGTCATCAACAGCAAGGAAACCGATGCCGCGAGCCTGGTGCCGGTGCGGCAGCTGGGCGACGCCTCCCTCATCTACCTGCGCGCCTCAAACGTGTACCTGCTGGCCATCACCAAGCGCAACAGCAACGCCATGATGGTCATGCAGTTTCTGAGCAGGGTGCGAGTAGCTGCTGCATAGCTGCTGCATAGCTGCTGGGTAGCTGTGTAGCTGGGCTGGGGCTAGATGGTGGTGGTGGCGGCGCTGGCGCTCGTCCTGTAACTGCGCTGCTGGCTGGCTGGGGGGCGAGTCCTCAACCCTTACATGCTGCTCTGGGCGCTTCTATGCCTCCTGCGTCACCCAAACCATCCCACCCATCACCGAGTCCATCCCTCCCTGGCCGCAGCTGGTGGAGCTGGTGAGGGCCTACTGCCATGGCGAGTTCAGTGAGGATGTGGTGAAGGGGAACTTTGTGCTGATCTACGAGCTGCTGGACGAGGTGCTGGACCACGGATACCCGCAGGTGCGGTACTGCAGTGGTACTGCGAATGTGGTTGGCATGCGCCGATTGTGCTGCTGTGCACGGCGGGTGTGGGCTTTGCTGCTGCCAGTACGCCGCATGCCGCTTCACGCTCGCAGCAAGCAAAGACCGGGTTGTTCAACATTCACCTTCTTTCCTCCGTTCCAGAACCTGTACTGCCTGTACTGTATTGCCGCTGTCCCACAGGTCACCGACCCCGCAGTCATGAAGTCCTTCATCTTTCAAAAAGGCTGGGTCACGCCCGCCACCAAGAAGAAGCGAGAGGCGGAAGCGGCAAATGCCACGCTGCAGGTGCGCGCCCAGCGCTCATGCAATGAGTGGCTGCCTGTTGCCAACAGCACAACAAGCGGCTGAGGGGGCATCGCTGTGTGTTTGTTTGCCTGCGTCACTGTGCTATTATGGGCGGCCAGCAGCTGCAGCAGCTGGGGGTGTGTGCTGTCACGGGCTGCGGCCACACCACTTTTCCACAAGAGCATGGATGCTCGCTTCATCTGCCTGTCTGCCCTGGCAGAGTGTCTGCCAGCGCGCTGCTCCTCACCTCCCTCCTCTTCGTGTTTACCAGAAAGCAAGAACAAAATTGAGTGGGTCCTTGTTCTTGTACTCACCCTCCTCCTGCCTGCTTGCCCTGCCTGCGTGTCTGCTCCTTGCTTCCTGTGCCTGCCTCCTGAGCAGGTCACCGGTGCGGTCGGTTGGCGCAAGGAGGGTCTGCGGTACAAGAAGAACGAGGTGTTTCTGGACGTTATAGAGAACGTAAACATGCTGATGAGTGCACAGGTGGGGTTGCACAGCTGGCGGTACAGCCTCTGGTTGGTGGGGTACAGCCTCTGGCTGTACAAGCTCGTGGTTTCGGCTATCACAGGTGGCGGAGGCCATGATATGGCTGGCGGTGTGGCTGTCAGCAAACAAGGGGCCGAGGGCAGAGTATATGCGTGTTGCCTCGCCGGTGCTTTCTGGCGAGCGCTGTCGACGGAGCAAGCGAGAGTGCGTGCGTGCTTTACATCTCCTTTGCTTTACACTGCTTTTGCTGCCGCCGGTGCCTTTGCAAAGGCCTGACTTGGAACTTCTGACGCCTTTTGACGCCTGCTGTGCTGTGTTGTGCCGTGCTGTGCCGTGCTGCAGGGCAGCGTGCTGCGGTGTGAGGTGCAGGGCAAGCTGGTGATGAAGGCGTTTCTCAGCGGCATGCCAGACATCAAGCTGGGGCTGAACGACAAGCTGGAGGTGGGTTCAGGTGGTGGGTGGGTGGCGTATCGAGGTGTGGATGGGTGAGGTGAGGTGTCGGCAGGCGCGCGGACAGCGATGCTGCAGCTGCCGTATTGGTGCTGGTGCGGTGTGCGAGTGCGTGTGGAGTGATCGCATGTGCCTGATCAGCAAGCGTTTCTCGTGCGGCTGCCTTGCCCACCCCATCACCACTCCCAGGTAATGGGCTGACCTCACTTTATCACTTGACCTTACTGTTTGCCGATCTGTTGCCGCTGACCGCCTGCTGCCTGCCACCGCTGTGTGCTGGCGCTTTGCTGCGTTGTGTGGTGCAGGATGTGACGTTCCACCCTTGTGTCAACCTTGGTCGCTTCAATGCTGAGAAGGTGGTTTCTTTTGTGCCGCCAGACGGCGAGTTTGAGCTGATGAAGTACCGCTGCACAGGTGGGTGGTGCAGTGGGTGGGCGCAGTGGGTGGCTGGGTGGGTGGCAGAGTGAGTGGTGCTTGCCAGTGGATTGCCAGTGGATTGGTGCATTGTGTGGGTGTCTGAGTGTCTGCCAATGACAGGGCGGTAGTTGAGTGAATGGTGGGGTGGGTGTGTGATTTGAAGTTGCAGGGTGGCTGACCGATTGGCTGTGCAGCTTGTGCGGATGGGCAGCGGGCGGGCAGGTGCCGAGGCGCAGCGCTGCCTGCCGCCCTGTGTCGCAAGCTTCCCTGCACACTCACAGACTGGAAAGGAAAGAGAATGAGCAGCAGCCCACCTCACCACCGCCCGCCTGCTGCCGCGCGCACCCCTCCCCCCTCTCTCCTGCAGAGGGCATCACGCTCCCCTTCAAGGCTGTGGCGCTGATCAACGAGCACGGGCGCACGCGGTTGGACGTCACTGTCAAGGTCAGGCAACGAGAAAGCCTCCCGCGTGTGCCTCGTGGTTGTGTGTGATCGGTGTCTGTGTGGAACTGGCATTGATTGGGGTTTTGGGACTTTTTTGTGAAGCAGCTGGCGGCATCAAAACACAGGCACAGAGGCTTGCCTTTTGCCGCACAGCCTGCCTGCCTTCCTTCCTACCCATCTCCCTGCCTCCCCGCAGCGCTGCTGCCTTTGACCCACTAAATACTCCCGCTGACTGATTGTGGCTCCTCCCTTTCCTCCCTTTCCTCCTCACTGCTGACAGGTCAAGAGCACGTTTCCAATGAAGCTGTTTGCCACCAACATGGTAGTGCTGGTGCCGGTGCCTGATCAGACAGCACGAGCCTCCTTCAACATCACTGCGGGTGGGTGTCGGCGGCGATCAGCTGCGCGACAGCGGGGGCATGCAGCAATGGCTCTGCACAGCTGCTAGTCACACTGCTATGTGGGTGGCCGCCTGCAAGGGTAGTGCCAGCCCAGAAGCAGGGGTCAGACTGTGTCTATCCAGCCACTCTCGCCGCCCACCGCCCGCCGCCCGCCGCCCGCCGCTGTCTTCCTCTCTTCCTCAACATGCCCGCCGATCCTCTTCCCTGTGCTGCACCCATCCGATCAGGCAAGGCCAAGTACGATCCCAAGCGCCACGCTCTCGTCTGGAAGCTGAAGAAGTTTCCCGGAGAGACCGAGCACACGCTGGCGGCCAGCGTGGAGCTGATTGCCACGACTCGCGACAAGCGGCCCTGGAGCCGCCCGCCTCTCAGCATGAGCTTCCAGGTGCGCGAGGCCAGGCCACCCGAGGCTGCAAGCAGAAGCCTCCGCGTCCGCTCGCAGAGGCGCTGGAAGTGCGCTGGGGCTCGCAGCAGTGAAGCCGTCTTTTATTTGTGCCTTTGCGATGCTGACTGCGCTGGCTGAGTTGCGCCTTCCCTCGAGCACATGGGCTGCACTTCATTGAAAGCAGGCTGCCCACTGGCTGCACCTGCTGCCTGCTGCTGCCGTGGCAGCTCACCGCAACACTGCCTGCTGCCTGTTGCCACCCCTGCCTGCCCTGTGTGTGTGCAGGTGCCCATGCACAGTGCCAGCGGCGTGCGGGTGCAGTATCTCAAGGTCTGGGAGAAGAGCAGCTACAAGGTAGGTCGTGGTAACCGGGCTTGCAGGCAGCAACGGCTGTTTGATGGACTGCTTGGCTGGTTGTGCGCGGTCCTGCTGCACGGCAGTTCACTGCATCAGCAGCAAACATAGCCAAGCCAAGCTGTCCTGTGTGGGCCAGGAGGGTACGCGGCCACTGTGCTGGCATGCAGGCATAGGGGGCAGCCCCTTTTGCCACGTTTACACAAGTGGAAGCTGCCTGCTCCCGCTTGCGGTGCTGGCGACTCTGCTCGCGCTGCAACCCCGTACCGCCTGTCCTGGCCCTGCAGGTGGACAAGTGGGTGCGGCGCTTGCTACGAGCCAACGCAGGCGACTATGAAGTCCGGCTGTAGCAGCAGGAAGGCTCTGCTGGTATCAAAAGTGCTTGGAGGCGATGTGGTGCTGGACCCTTCAAGCCCTTGCAAGACAGTGTGACCTGGCTGCCGATGCTGCTGTAGATTTTGTCTGTGCGTTTCAGGACCATCCGCTCTCTGTAACATTTCCGGACCGATTGGTGGTGTGACGGGCAGCAGCTGGCCGCGCCGTTTGATGGCCTGCAGGCTTTGCTTCCGCTCGTCTGCAAAGCGGTCCCCGTTCCTTTTGACAACCTGAGTCAACGGGTGACTCTTTCTCAACGTTGACTGCAGCATGAATAATGAACAGCCCAAAGTCATACCGTTTTGAGTGCAGTGGTATTCTTGCTGTCGGTGCTGACAAACCCAAAAGCAACAGCAATGTGGCGCGATATTGTTTGCGCCGATATTGAGTTGTACCGTTGCAAAGCATCGCCCTGCACTTCCTCGTCATACTTCTGAGCACCTCGTCGTCGTTTGCCCGGACCCTCGACCCGTTGGCAACACCGCGTGGAGCTATCGAGCCCGTAGACGGCGGTTTCAAGGCAAGCGGGAGTCTCCGACGTATTTGCTTCTGCGGGCCGATGAGGCGCGCCGTAGCGGTCTGTCGGCAGCAGCCCGCCGTTCCGCTTTAAACCGTTTGCCGCCCGCTGCTTCATATTGTGTTCCCCCACCGCGGCGGTGCGTCAAGCGCAGCCCTGTGTGGCAAGGGCACCAGAGCGTGTGACAAGGGCAGGTCGCCACACACACGCACACACGCTGCGCCACGGAGATGCGGCGGCGGCGGCGGCTGGGTTTGGCAGCGGCTGGATGCAATTGCTGCAGTTTTGGATACGTGATGGGGGTGATAGGGCTTGAGCTGGCCGCTATGCGTTGCAGCTGCGATTGATGCCGTTGATGCGACTGATGGTTGATAACGGACAAATACTGTAGCAGGCACAGTTGAGGCGTGATGGCCAGGCTTGCGACTGAAGGATCCCCGCGACAGGGAAAGCGAAGCGAGGTCATCGAAACGCGCGACCCATAAGCCGATTCGCTCGACGCGCTTTCCCTTTATCACCGGTCCGCCATCCCTACACCTCGCCTTCGGGCATTTGTCAAAATTGGAACATAACAGAGAAGATTAGCATGGCCCCTGCGCAAGGATGACACGCTCTGCTCGAGAAATGGTTCCACACTTTTTAGTCTTTTGCTCTTTGCCCTTTGCCGCCGGCAGGTCTGCTTGTCCATCTGCAGCAGCGAGCCAGCTCTCAGTCGTTACATGGACATTGTACAGGGACCAGCTGCACGTTGCAAGAGCTGAAACCGGTGCAGGCTGCATGTGCAGCGGCGGCGGTGAAGCGGTACGTCGTGATGGTGGCACTCTCTCACTTCCCAATTCACGGTGCCCTGGAAACGGTCATGTGTCGATATGGCGCATGGACGACAAGCCACTAGGCCACCATCGTCAGGTGGTCAAGGCCGCAGCGTCTGCCGGCAGCGTCACTCTGCCCATCGCGTCCACTCTGGCACACACGTGCAGCTCAGATTGAGGGCCTGGTCGCCGCCGCTGTGGCCACCGCCGCCGCGAGCAGCACCGACAGCCAGCTGCACGACTACAGTGCACTGCACACCAAGGCAGCTTTCGGCCACTTGAGGTCGCGGCTGGCCACAATCACCCTGCAACGCCTGCTCAGGTGGCCAGCCAGGTGGCCAGCCAGATGAGCACCTAGCCTGTGCTGTTTGCTGTGCCGCCTGAAGCTGACGGCGCCACAGTCACGTGCGTCATGCACGAACGCTTACAGAGCGAGGCGGCTCATGTGCGCTCGCCGGCACCAGTGAGTGTGCGGCGCAGCTGGGCAGCAGCTGGGCTTCGAGACTTGCGGCGGCAGGCAAACGCTGCCCACATGCCGCTGCCATGCACCATCGTGTTCCTGCGGCCTGGGCAGCAGCTGCGAGGAGTGCTGTCGGAGGCAGGAAGGAGACTGCAGCGCGCTGGCTGGGGCTGGGGAGCCACCCCTCGGCCCAGGGCATTGACGTGGGGGCATGCCTTCCAGCAGGTAGCCGACACTGATGCCGCCGTCGTTGCCGATGTGGCGTTGCTGCCCCTTGCGGATTACACAGGGGTGCCGCGCCTGCCCCTGGCAGTTGCAGAGGTCGTGCTTGAGGCAGCGAGCAGCGGCATGGCAGCCTGCAGCGACCTGGAGCGTGTGCAGATGTGCCTGGGAGTGTTTGGGGAGGCACACGGCATGCCTGCCCGCCTGGCAGGCTCTCGCTGCCGCCGCTGCTCTGCGCAAATGACCACACCTCGCTGGCCACGTCAGCAGACGGCCTGCAGCGCCAGCTAGACCTGCTGCTGCAGTACTGCTCAGCAAGGGCACACAACAGGTGGCGGTGGATACTGCGCAGCTGGCGGCACTCAGCCCAGCGGGCCAGGTGTCGGAGGCAGTCAGCCGCTTCACATACATGGGCATCACATCCCAAGCCAGCACCTGCCTCGCCGGCGCAGCAGCACAAGCGAGAGCAGTGGCGGCGCGGGCAGCCATGCACAGCTGCAATGCTGGGTGTACGCCATGGGAGTGAAGGTAGCACCGCTGCAGCTGAAAGAAAGAAAGAAAGAAAGAATACGCCCGTAGCCGTGGTTAAGGCCCCACACCTAGCTGGCTTCCTTAACCACGGCTACGGGCGTATTCTTTCTTTCTTTCTTTCTTTCAGCTGCAGCGGTGCTACCTTCACTCCCATGGCGTACACCCAGCATTGCAGCTGTGCATGGCTGCCCGCGCCGCCACTGCTCTCGCTTGTGCTGCTGCGCCGGCGAGGCAGGTGCTGGCTTGGGATGTGATGCCCATGTATGTGAAGCGGCTGACTGCCTCCGACACCTGGCCCGCTGGGCTGAGTGCCGCCAGCTGCGCAGTATCCACCGCCACCTGTTGTGTGCCCTTGCTGAGCAGTACTGCAGCAGCAGGTCTAGCTGGCGCTGCAGGCCGTCTGCTGACGTGGCCAGCGAGGTGTGGTCATTTGCGCAGAGCAGCGGCGGCAGCGAGAGCCTGCCAGGCGGGCAGGCATGCCGTGTGCCTCCCCAAACACTCCCAGGCACATCTGCACACGCTCCAGGTCGCTGCAGGCTGCCATGCCGCTGCTCGCTGCCTCAAGCACGACCTCTGCAACTGCCAGGGGCAGGCGCGGCACCCCTGTGTAATCCGCAAGGGGCAGCAACGCCACATCGGCAACGACGGCGGCATCAGTGTCGGCTACCTGCTGGAAGGCATGCCCCCACGTCAATGCCCTGGGCCGAGGGGTGGCTCCCCAGCCCCAGCCAGCGCGCTGCAGTCTCCTTCCTGCCTCCGACAGCACTCCTCGCAGCTGCTGCCCAGGCCGCAGGAACACGATGGTGCATGGCAGCGGCATGTGGGCAGCGTTTGCCTGCCGCCGCAAGTCTCGAAGCCCAGCTGCTGCCCAGCTGCGCCGCACACTCACTGGTGCCGGCGAGCGCACATGAGCCGCCTCGCTCTGTAAGCGTTCGTGCATGACGCACGTGACTGTGGCGCCGTCAGCTTCAGGCGGCACAGCAAACAGCACAGGCTAGGTGCTCATCTGGCTGGCCACCTGGCTGGCCACCTGAGCAGGCGTTGCAGGGTGATTGTGGCCAGCCGCGACCTCAAGTGGCCGAAAGCTGCCTTGGTGTGCAGTGCACTGTAGTCGTGCAGCTGGCTGTCGGTGCTGCTCGCGGCGGCGGTGGCCACAGCGGCGGCGACCAGGCCCTCAATCTGAGCTGCACGTGTGTGCCAGAGTGGACGCGATGGGCAGAGTGACGCTGCCGGCAGACGCTGCGGCCTTGACCACCTGACGATGGTGGCCTAGTGGCTTGTCGTCCATGCGCCATATCGACACATGACCGTTTCCAGGGCACCGTGAATTGGGAAGTGAGAGAGTGCCACCATCACGACGTACCGCTTCACCGCCGCCGCTGCACATGCAGCCTGCACCGGTTTCAGCTCTTGCAACGTGCAGCTGGTCCCTGTACAATGTCCATGTAACGACTGAGAGCTGGCTCGCTGCTGCAGATGGACAAGCAGACCTGCCGGCGGCAAAGGGCAAAGAGCAAAAGACTAAAAAGTGTGGAACCATTTCTCGAGCAGAGCGTGTCATCCTTGCGCAGGGGCCATGCTAGTTCAGTCCTGGCAGATGCCGCTGTTAGCCTGCTCATAGAGTTGATGTCCACATGGCTGAGGGGCAGGTGGGCGTGAGGGAGTGTGCGACTGCATGCTCACCTTTCCCGCAGCTGCCCTGCTCTCCTGGCCTCAGCCCCACCAGCCTGCCCCTCTGTGTGCCACCTCAGCCTGCGCCACCTGCTAGCAGCAGCCTGCTCTCCTGGCCTCAGCAGGCACCGATCAGCAGCATGCCAGCAGGGCACGAGTTCAGCAACCTACTACCACGGCCTACACAAGAGCCACAAAGCCCATGCCTGGGGAGCGCTGCCTCTGGGGCCCTTTGCAGGGAGCCCAGCAGGCACAGCGCCTGAGTGTGCCTACCCTGCTGCCTGCCAACCCATTGTTGCTCAACGGTGCGTAAAGGTGCTTCGAGGTGCTGGATGGGATGGATGTGCGCGTGACGGACAGCACAGGCTGTGTTGCAGAGATGTAGAGGTAGAACCGAAAGGAGGGGGAAAGCGAGGGGCAAGCACACACAAATAAAAGGTGCCTTTTAGCGGGAGCCAGTGACCACACAGCGGAATTGCGTATTGAGTCCCAAGCCAGACCAGTCGCCGGTTTGTAAATGCCGCGCTGCTGCTCAGTGCTAAGGTTATCAGCCCTTGCAGGCTCAGCAGGCGGTCGCTGTCTGCAAGGCTATTTGATAACACCCATGCAAGCGTGCAGCACTGAGGCACATCAGTCAGCCATCACCGCCGCCGCCGCTCACGAGAGTTGCTGCGCTCAGACCGCCGCCGCTCCTCCCCCCCACGCCGCTCGCCGCCTCGCTCCCTCTCGCGCTGCTCTCCACGACGCTCTCCGCCGTCCCGCCTGCCGTCACGCTCCTCACGGCTGGCGCTGCGCCGCCGCACCTGGCGTTCGCGGCTGTCCCGACGATGCTGCCGCTCGCCGCGCCGCCGATCGGCAACCTCCACATCAGCCCCTGGCCGACCATTGAGCGGCGGCGGCTCCTGGCTGCCTCCGTCGCGCATGCGCTCTGCTGGCGGTGCTGCTGGTGGCGACAGGCGTTTGTCGGCCGCCCGGCGATCTGCGGATGGGATTGGTGGCGGTGAGCGTTGGCTACCATTGCCGCCAGCCTTTCCTTTGCCACGCTGCCTCTTGTCTTCAGGCTCGCTGTCGCTGCTGCTGCTGCTGTCTGAACTGCTGCTGTCGGAGCCGCTGCTGCTGCTGCTGCTGTCATCAGATGAGCTTGAGCCACTGCTGCTGCTGCTGCTGCTGGAATCAGAGTCAGAGTCAGAGTCGGAAGAGGAAGACGAGGTGTCACTCTCGCTGCCAGCCGCCGCCGCAGCCGCCGCCTGCTGCGCAGCCAGCAGCTTTGGCAGGTTGGCAAGGATGGCTCGCATGCTGTCGGTCAGGCCTGCAGCAGCAGCAGGAGCAGGGGAAGCTGTTTGCGAGGGAGCAGGCTGGACCGGCTTGATTGAAAAGGAGCAGGCACCCTGTAGGCAGAGATGTGGCCTCTTGGGGTGTGATTACATGCACAGAAGCGTGTCAGGCAGCTCAAAAGTCCAGGCACACCCCTATCACCGCCAATGAGAGCCTGCAAACACCCTCACAGCCAGCCAGCGCTGCTTGCCCAGTAAGCCAGTTGCAAGCCACCCGAAAACCACGCACCACCCCGCCCCGCCCTCACCTCCCAGGCCGATTGAAGTGAAGAAGTTGATGGCGAAGCGCATGTTGCGGGGGGAGTCCTTGGGGAACACACCCTCAAACCAGTCCTGCGGTACAAAGGTTCCAGCACAAGCAGTACAGGCAGTACATATCGGACGATGCAAGACCACACAGCCCGGTCATGCGGTGCAACATGCAACGGAGCGAGGCAGCCAGCAAACATGGCTTCACGCATGAGAGCTGTGCCGCCACAGCAGGCCGAGTGAGAGACGTCACAAGAGGGCTGTTGGCCCTTCTCGCACCTGGCAGGTCGGGTCGCTGAAGCGCTTGTTGAGCAGCACCAAGCCCATCGTCTCCGCCAGCTCCTGCAAGTGAGTGGTGCGGCACAGCACAGCACAGCACGCGGCAGAAGGGTCAGGGGTCAGGCGGGAGTTGAGCCCAGCAGGCATCAATCGGAATGTGCCTGTTCAGGCTGTGAGCTCAGCATTGCAGCGCAGCGCGACGCAGTATCAAGGCACAACCATACCGCTTGCCGACCCTGCAGTACCGCATGTACCATCCATCGGTACCGCACACCGTACCACCCACCTGGAACAGGATCTTGATGAAGATGCGGGAACTGCTGGTGGTGTCATCCTCAGTCAGGCGAATGACCTGCGAGGCAAACACAGCAGGTGCCACAAAAGACAAGAGGAACATGCACATGAGCAAATGCTTGAGCAACAGGGTACGACAGGCGGGCACGGAGGCGGGCTGGCAGGAGGCAGGGCAATCGGTGCACTGGCAGGGCAACCGGTGTGGCCTGCCCGCGTGCCAAGCACACGTGTTCTGCACAGGCTCCCAGCGAGCGGCACTTCTTGCATTTGCTGCTCAGCCCCCCCTCGAACCCCACCCTGCCCCGCATGCATGCTCACCTGCAGCACTGCCCAGGGAATGGCATCAGTGGATAGAAGGTGCGCAAACAGCTTGGCGGTGTTGCGCAGCTTGTTCGTCTCCAGCCTGCAGCACAGCGGTCAAGCAAGCTTTGTTTGTAATCGACACCTCTTAAGGCTGAACAAAGTGTGGGCTGATGCTGCGTGTGCATCAGCCGCAGCGCATCATCGTGTCGTGGCAACCGGCCACCACCGAAGTAGCAAGCCACCGGGGAAGCGGAAGGGGGTGCAGCCCACCTGTGGATGAGCTGGTACTGCTGCACAAAGCACTCTGAGAAGCAGTCAGCATACTCCCGCTTGAACTTGCAGAAGCGCTCGCCCAGCAGCGCATAGTACCTGCGGTGCAAGCGGGGGCAGGTTGGAAGGGGGCAAAGGCGGTGGGTGGGTGCAGGGCAGAGTGATACGAGGAGTGGGCTGGCTTGTGGACAGCCGGTGGAGCACGGAGCGCATAAGGCTTGCTGTCAAGGAGACTTCATACGTCAAGGAGAAGCTGCTGCTCACTTGATGAATGTCTTTTCGTTGGAGCAGCACTCAATGATCATGGTGGCCAGCTCCATCTCCTGGCCCTCTGGGATGCCCTGCAGGGATGGTGGTGGCGGGATGGCAGGGTACAAACTTATGTTATAGAGAGTGTGTCTGGTCAAGGTGTGCAAGGAGGTGCGTGGGGTGGCTGCAAGTCGAGTGACAGCGGGCAAGGACAGAGGGCCTCTTGCTGCAAACCAACCACAGGCAGGGACGAAACACACACAGGCAGCCCGACTTCTACTTCTCTCTCTGCTGCCCTCCGCCCTTGCCACCCCCTGCAACCCACCCACCATCTTGAGCAGCTTGTGCCCGGCCTCCTCA
The DNA here is from genome assembly GCA_023343905.1 of Chlorella vulgaris. Classification (NCBI taxonomy): domain Eukaryota; kingdom Viridiplantae; phylum Chlorophyta; class Trebouxiophyceae; order Chlorellales; family Chlorellaceae; genus Chlorella; species Chlorella vulgaris. The sequence continues at coordinate 185,093 of SIDB01000011.1, read as the reverse complement.
AAGTCCAGTGCGCTCATGATGGTGAGGTAGATGGTGCGTCGCAGGTTGACCAGGTTGGTCTGAGTCTGGTCCTGGATCGCCTGACGCGCCTCTGCAGGACCAAGGGATGCAGGGGATGAGTGGGGTGGATGGATGGTGTGAAAAGAAAGAGGAAGAATGGATGTGCACTGAAAGCTTGCAAGTGCAAAGCAGGACATCAGCAGCAAAGGGGGCAGAGACAAGGCGAGGAGCTGCAGAGTGACTGTCGCGGCACGGTGCCAGTTTGCAGGGGCAGAGGCACCGAGCATCCAAGGAATATTGCAGGGAATATTGCAGGAAGCAAACCATGCTCACCCGCAACCTGCTCGTCCTCGCTGCTCTCGTCCTCGCTGCCGCTATCCTCCCCTGATCCCCTCTCCCGACCGTCCTCCTCCTCCTCACTTTCCTCCTCATCGCTCTGCAAAGGGGGAAGAAAGAAGGAGGGATCTGCCGGAGGCAAGGGGGTGCGGCAGCGCAGAGCCGAGGCAAAAGAAGTCTCATGTACCTAGCTGCCAATCACACAATTTCTAGAATGCCAGGCGATGCAAGCTGTGGGAATGCAGCCAAAAGCAGCAGTGAGTTTGGCAACAACAGGGATGTTGGGCAGCAAGTAAGCATCTCCTCACGACATACGCAATTGGTGCTCTAGGCACATGTGCGCTCACCTCCCCCAGTATCTCCCTCTTGATTGCCGCATACTCCTCCTCGTGGGCCGCAAACTCTGGGTCCTCCTTGAACACATCCAGGTGCATCTGCATTGGAGTGTGTGCACAGCGGGACAAAGGGTGGAGTGGTGGAGAATGGGCAAATGGGAGGGGGCGCTGGGGAGCAGCGGTATAATGGGTGGGTGGGGGATCACGAGGCGAGGAGAGGGAGGGGAGCCAGGGAGAGGACTGCAGCTGCAAAGAAACAGCATACGCTGCTGTGTGTGCCAATCAAGCTGTTGCCCGCCCCATTCTATCTCCTTCCTCCGTCCATCCCTGCTCCCACCGCTCGTTGCTTCCCACGCTTGGCCACCCACCCCATACACTCCACACCACCGCACAGCAACCCACCATGGGCTCCAGCTTGTCCTCCAGAGTTATCTCGTGAGTGATCTGGTCATCGGTCTCAACCAGCTCCAGCTCAGGGGGCACAGCCGGCTTGCTGCAGGGGGGAAAGGCAAGAAAGACACGCGGAGGGGTGAGGGAGGAAGAGGCAGAGAGGGAGGGGGAACGCAAAATGGGGAACGCAGATGAGCAAGCGGCAGCAGAATGTGACGTCATGCTTCACGAGCACGCGACAACGGGAGGCAGGCACCAGGCAGGAGCAATTGCCTGCGTTGTGCTACCGTGCGACGCCTGCCAGCTAAACCCCTCACACAACTGGCCGGCATTGAACCCACCCCTCAAAGTTTGCCTTGCGCAGGGTGAAGATGCTTTCCACAATGTACTGCGTGCGGGTGTCCACGTCACCCTCGCTCACGATGCGCCTGGTGGTGCAACAAGGGAGGGGAGGAGCAGAAGGGGGCTAATGGAGGGTTACAGGCAGCGACGGCCAAATATGAGGGAGGTGTGGAGGCTTGGAGCGGTATTGGCAAGGAGCAAGAGGAACGGCAATGGAAACGCACAGCAGCTGCTGCACCCCACCCTGTCGACCACATTCCCATGCACACAACCAAACCAGCCCCTTCCCACCAGCCAGCCCCCAGCAGCCCTCAGGAAACTGCCCACCCCCAGAGTGGCCGCTGCCCTGCCCACCCAACCACCCCACCTCGCCCCACCCCATCACCCTTGGCACCGCTCACCCAACCCACCCCTACCGCCAAAAACACCCACCCACCTCAGCCGATCCATGATGGACTGCAGGCCCGAGGGCGTGAGGTCCAGCAGCAGGGGCCCCGCCTCTTTCAGGAAGTCAACCGCCATCTCCACGCTGTCGTCGCTGGGCGCCTCCAGCAGCAGCAGCAGCACCTCCAGGGGCAACAGCTCGTGGACCACCTGTGCAGAGGAAGGGTGGTGATGGGCAACGGCGGTAAGGTGGGAGGTAAGGGGTGGTGACGACAGGGAAGGCTTATGACAGCAGCGATGAACAGTGGCCGGTATGTGTGTTTTTGACAGGAGGCTAGGAACGGGAGGCAGGGCCAGGAAGTCGGTCAGGGGGAGGCCTCGGGTTGCCCACAGCAGCAGCAGATGGGAAACAAAGGCCTGCGCTTTGCCACTAAAAGCCGCTGCTGACACAACGCTGTGCCCCAACCCTGTGAACTATCACCCACCTGCTGGTTGGCCAGGTGTGCGATGAACATGCTGGCAGCGATGCACACCGGCTTGTCGTTGCGCTTGTAAGCCCGCTTGAACTGCAGCATGTGAGGGCACGGATGGGCGTGGGTGGGAGTGAGCTTACAGCGCAAAGGTGGAAATAGAGTGTGTATCTGACAAGCCTTGCGGGTGAGATATAGGGGTCAAATGCGACGCGGTGGATGTCAGGTCGGCGTCTACACACACACACACACACTGCTGTGCACACCACCACCCACCTGCGTCACCACCCTGTGCAGCAGCAGCTCCCCTATTTCTGGGAACTTGGTGTTGATGACGGCCAACAGCGCGGCATACACTGCAGGCGGGCGGAGGGTTGGAGGGTTAAACGCTCATCGCTCACACAGCAGCCGCACCCCAGCATGATCCGGCACCCAACAAGGGGCCGCATCAACAAGTCAAGACACCTGCAGCCACCCAAATGCCTGGCCCATCACCCCCCTTAGCCCCACTCAAAGCCACCACCTGCTGCCTGGCTCACCCCTCACCTCCTGCAACACCCAAATGCCTCGGCCCACCACCCTACAAACCACCCCACCAAGGCACCAGCTCCCCATCCCCACACCCCTCTCAGGCCACCACCTGCTGCCTGCCTCACCAGGCGTGAACGAGGGGCTGGCCATCTGGCTCTTCATGATGGATCGGCACAGCAGGCCCCTGCCCCTGACCAAGTTCTCGGAGAACACCTCGGGCAGTATGTGCTTGATGTTTGAGGCATTGACCTGAGTGTGGGAACGGTAAGGCAGGGTGGGTTGGAGGAGCGGTAGGAAATTTGAGACAACCGGGGGGTAAAAGAGAATGCTGAGAATATCTCCAGAAATTTGTGAGACAAGGGCTAGCCAGCTGCCTGTGCATGCCTCCGTTGTTGCACTACATGCCAGCCTGTCTTGACCTGCTGTCCAATTTTACAGCAGCCAACCCCAGCAGCCATCCCGCACCACCCACTGCTGCTGCCGCACACAGCCAGCCAACTATCATGACGCACCTTGTTCACCAACCCGTTGATCGATTTGCGCAGCGCATCCCAAGTCATGCGCTGGTACTGCGGCAGGGATGGAAAGGCGGAGGTGCGATGCGGTGCCGTCAGGCAGCAGTAGGAAAGAATTCAATATACATACTCGCAGAGTGTGTGGCCGCTGGTGGGCTATGACGCACAATTGCCGAGCTCAGTTCACAGCTTTGTTAGCAACAGTGTGATGAGCGTTAAAATACCCTCCTCCTTACACTGTGCCATGCACTGTGCCATGCAATCCAATAGTTGCCAGCATACTCGCTGCTGCCTCCTCACCTGCGCCGACTCCTTGTCAGCTGCCTCCGCCATCATCTGAGCCAGCTTGAAGGGTGGGATGTAAACACCGCCCGCCGGACCCGAAGCTAGCGCCTTGCGCTCTCTAGGCTCCTGTGCGGCAGCTGGCGGCTGCTCTCCCGTCCCAGCAGCTGGCGCTGGCCGCTCAGCGGACTGGCCGTTGCGAATTGGCCGGTCACCGGCACCCTCGCCGCGCCGGGGCGGCGGTGAGCGGCGGGGTGGCGGCGAGCGGCGGCGCGGTGGCGTGCGGCCCCGCCGGGGCGGCGAGGGGCGGCGGTCGTTCCAGCGGCCTGCATCGCGACCACGGCTGCCGCCACCCCTGCTCCTGCTGCGGCTGCGGCGGCGGTAGTCGCCCCTGTCGCGCCGCTCGCCCCTGCTGCGGCTGCGACTAGCTGAGCGGCGGCGGCGGTCGCGGCTGGGCGAGCGGGAGCGCCTGCCCCTGCTCCTACTGCGGCTCCGGCTGCTGCTAGGGCTCCTGCTACGGCTGCTGCTTGATCCACTGCGGACAGGAGAACAGTACGGCAGTGAGGCAACGGCTCGAAACAAGCCAGCGGTTTGCATCCCGTTACCGCCACAGGCGCACCTGCTGCGGCTGGAGCTCCTGTCGCTGCTGCGTCCCCGCTCCTCCTTGGGCCTTTCTCCATCGCTGCAGGGGTGGGAGCAGTGCACGCTGGGCTCTGTGCACGAGCGAGGCGAGGCATCGCGCTCGCAAGACACGCATCGACGGGTGGGGGCTGTGGCTCGGCCAGCATGATGTCAAGCGCTACGACGGCAGGCACCCCTGCCCCTAACGGGGCGCTGCGATCGAGGTCCCACCTGCGGCTGCCGTCCTTGCGGCGCTTAGGGCTCCTGGCTCCGCCGGAGGGCGATCTCGAGTGTTTGCCCATAATGTTTGCGCTCCCAAACAAGCAAAAAGACGAGCCCTGTGCCTAGACGAGTGCCATCGCCTCAGCCGAGAATTCTGTGTAGTGTGGCGGCTGGCTGTGCGATGTGGGACTCCCTGGACAGCCTCTCAAGACTCTACGGTACAATTGTACTTGGTCCCCGCGAGTTCAGCACAACAGGCGCCCATCGTCCCCGCCGGCATCACATCAGCATCCCAGCTGACCGATCAGCACATCGTCAAGCCGTGCAAACAGCCCTGCTGCTTTCGCACAGACTGGCTCAAACCCTTCAAGCCCAATCACGATCATGGCAGCAGTCACCTGCCAAGCATCACACCTGCTGCAGCGACATCACAGCCTCGTCGCACACCGCCCCGCTCGCCGCCGACCCCATCCCCCGCCGACACGAACCACCGCCCTGTTTGAGTCCCTCAAGCAGCAGACTGAAGGCCTGCTGCAAGGCTTCCCCCTCTTCCGTGGGAGCGCTCCCCCTAGCAGCGAGGATGGGCAGCTTGTGGAGCGGCCGCTGTACCGTCCTTCGGAAATGAAGCAGATGGGGCCCTTCAAAGTGTCACCCATGGGCTTTGGCACCTGGAGCTGGGTGCGTGGGTCATGCTATATCCCCAGCATCCCGTCCCTTTGCCTCCAACTGCTGTCTATTATTGCCCCTTCATAGCAAGCAGCAAGCAGCAGAGCGAGCTTGACATGCATCCGCCTGGATTTGGCAGCCGCCTGTCTGGTTAAAAGCGACGATGCTCTGCTTTGCCGAAGCTGCAGGGCAACAAGCTGCTGTGGGGCTACGACGAGGCAATGGATCCAGAGCTGCAGGTGGGCAGGTTGTACTGCAGTATTGTATCGCACACCGGCACCGATCAATTGGGGCTCTGTGGAAGCCTCTCAGCCTGCCCTGCAGCAAAGGTGGTTCGTATTCAAGGACATGATGCGCACCTTATTCATGCGCCTGCCTGCCCTGACAACCACAGGAGGTGTTCAACCTGCTGGTTGCCTCAGGCATCAACCTATTTGACACAGCAGACAGCTACGGTGAGAGCCATCTGTGTACAGGCTGGTACCAAGGGCGGTCCAGAGGGATGCTTGCTTGTGTGCAACACAGCAAAGGCACCTGCATGAAACGACCTGCCGGAATAATTCGGAAAACTGCAATACAGCAGCGGCTCTCGTGAACTTTACAGTTCCCAGGTTCAATTGCCGTGCCTGCCCTTGCTTTTTGCACCGGTTCAGGCACCGGCAAACTAAATGGCCGCAGCGAGCAGCTCCTTGGCCAGTTCCTGCGGGAGTACCCGGGCTCTGATGCCACCGCAGACAATGTACGCATCGCAACCAAGCTGGCGGCGTATCCCTGGCGCCTGGCGCCACAGCAGGTGTGAGGCTGTGTGGCTGGCTCAACCACGTTGATGCGTGCTGTTGGTGTTATGTCAGTAGAGCTGCCCGGCGGGAGGCTCCAAGCCGTGGCTGCTGGGCTGCTGCGTGAGTGAGCGCAGCATCGAGTTGATTGGGTGAGTAGCTTTCCATGCCATCACAACCGCTCACCTCCCGCCCCCATCCCTCCTTTCCTCCACTCCCCCCCCCCCCCCCCCCCCCCAGTGGGTGGGCGCCTGCAAGGCTAGCCTGCAGCGCGTCGGAGTGGAGAAGCTGGCGCTGGTGCAGCTGCACTGGTCGACAGCCAAGTATGCGCCATTGCAGGAGCGGCTGATGTGGGACGGGCTGGTGGCTATCTATGAAGAGGTGCGGTGTGTTTGTGTGTGTGGTGCATGAGGTGGCAGGCGGGGGCAGCTTCGGCCGCCTCAAAGGCGCTGACAGGCGGGCTGATTGGCCGGGTTTCAAGCCGATTTTTTTTTGTAAGAGCCAAAGGCAGGGCACGGCTATTGGCTGCAAGTGGCGGTCAGCCCTGTATTCTTTTCTGTCATGCAGCCAGCTGCCGCCATGTGTCCGCTCCCTTAGGGCTTCATGCTGCCTGTCAACTACTGGCTTTTTCTGCCTGCTTGCTGTACTGACGCACTGCTGCAGGGCTTGGTGGATGCTGTGGGGTTGAGCAACTACGGCCCTCAGCAGCTGGCCAAGATAGGGGCGTACCTGCAGAAGAAGGGCGTACCACTGGCTGCGGTACAAGTGCAGTACTCTCTCCTCAGGTGTGGAGTGGAGGTGACTGCTGCATCTGCTGGTCCTGCCGCTCAACAACATACCATGGTGCCATATGCTCGCTCCAATATGACTCTGGGTTGCCAGCCCTGCCCGCTGCCGCACCTGCACTTTGCCTGCAGTCGGGGCCCAGAGCAGGCGTCTGTCAAAGCTGCATGCGACGACCTGGGAGTGACACTCATTGCCTACTCCCCGCTGGCACTAGGTGTGTCCTTGCCCCGGCCCTGTCATCTGTGTGTAGCAGTCATTGCGTCAGCAAAGCAGCAAAGCAACTTGCGATACAGGCAGGCCTTGCCTTCCCATGTCATTTTCCGACACTGCGCTGGCGGGCACCCTCCACCAACGAGTGACACTGCCTGCCTTTCCCTGCCAGGCATGCTGACTGGAAAGTATTCGATGGATGATCCAAGCAGCCTCCCCAGCGGCCCCCGTGGGCTGGTCTTCAGGCAAGCCTGACATGCAGCAAATCACAGTGCTGCTCAGCCGACTGCTGCACACCCCTGGCAGGGTGGCAGTGTCAGATGGGCTGTTCATTGCATGTGGTGCCTGTGCTGCAATGTCGCGCATGCCATGATCTGGCTGCTGTGTTAGCTTTTCGTCACAAGCCCCTGTGTCACATGAGCTGGCTGCTGTGTATGTGCGCTGCAGGCAGGTGCTCCCCGGGCTGCGGCCGCTGCTGGAAGTGATGGGTGAGATCGCGGCCCGCCGGCGCAAGACCCTCTCCCAGGTCGCCATCAACTGGTGCATGTGCCAGGTGAGGCCGCTGTGCCACGTCGGCCTGCGGCAGTTCCACACATCAACAGCAGCCACATCAACACCATTGCCGGCTCTTGCTGAGCTCTCTGGCTGCGACTCTGCCCCGTCACCGCTGACTTGACGTGCTGTGTGAAGCAAAGGGATGAGTTCTGAGCTGTGGCGTGGCGCTGTGTGACGAGGATGACGCCATTTGTGTAACTCACAGCCTCCTTACGCGCTCTCACTGCAGGGTACAGTGCCCATCCCAGGCGCCAAGGACCTGCAGCAGGCCAAGGACAACCTTGGAGCACTTGGCTGGAGGCTCAGGTGCTGCGCCGTTGCATTCAAAGCTGCAGATACGGCTATCTCTCATGTTGGTGGGGCACACGACAACGGCTGCACTGCTGCCGCACATTGCTGCCTGAGAACCGCGCTGCGCTCTGCCTCATGGCCTGCAGCGACGGCGAGGTGCAGGCGCTGAGCGCGGCGGCAGACCGCGTGCCCCGGGCGATGGTGCAGAATGTGTTCCAGACGAGGTGATGCAGCAGCTGTAGTTTCACAATCATTCACAATCATTCACAATCAAGTGCAACGAGCCAGTCACATGCAGTTGTAGCAAGGCAATGCAGTTGACGCGGCGGCGGCAGCGCCGGCGCGGCCAGTCCCTGATTAGGGCCGGTACCCCTTTTGGCACTGCCCATGGCACAGCAGTGACCTCTGAGTGTACGTGGGAAGCCCCAGGTGGCCAGCCCAATCGCATGGCCATTGTTTCGTCCTGCCTTGTCGCATGGCCACCCCCCACGCTTGGGTCTCCGCAACTCATTTCCGCGAGCTTGCAAACTGCTCGCACGCCTGCTTTCAGCCGCCAGCCACCAACAGGCGGCGGGCAAGCCCCGTCCGCCCTCAGCCAGCACGAGGAGATGAGGCACGCGGCTCTCTTGTGCCGCATGTCGATGCTGCCAGTGGTGTTGCTGTGCGCAGCGGCGATGGTGCCAGGCGCGAGGTGCGTCGGCTTGCCTTACCGCAGGCCTTGCAGGGAGGCCTGTCTTCGCAGCAGAACGCATTTGCATGCCCTGCTGACCCAAGAAGGGTAACTGCTAGGTCCACCACGATGCACCGCTCACAAACTCGCTGCCGGACTGGCGGCGCCGCCCGCTCTGCAGGGCCGCTGGCCGGACGCTGCAGGCATTTTTGGCTTGCGAAGATTACACGAGCGCCTATGAGCTGCTTGATACGTGGGACGCTACTATACCTCCCGGAGAAAGCAACGCTCAGTCCAGACCCATGGGACAGGACGTGGGCCGCTTTTTCATTGTCGCTACATCTCAGGTACACCAGGCGCACTGATCCCAGCTCTACGGGGAGCTGCAGGGTCTGAGCCGTGCCTATCGCCACATGCAGAGTGAGGTGTCCAGTTTCAGGATTGGAGTTTTGAACAACGCCGGCACCATCAATTTGGATTCTGCGCAAGTCAATGGAGGCTGCCATGACGGAGATATTGTTGGTCAGTGCCATACATCCGGTCCTGTCACAGTTGCTGTTGGATGCAGCAATCGTGGCGTGCCCTGCCAAATAAGGATAGATCTTTATGCTGCTGGCGGCTGCAATACCTTCGCTCCGGCACTTGCCCCTAGTTCTGCCTCAGTCAGCTTTGGTGAACAGCCGCTCCAGATGTGATGTGCACGCCGACCCCGCCCGCTGCGCGATTCCTGCAGCAGCCCGAGCCGACAGAGCTGTGCAGCACCTAAGCGGCAGTGGCACGCTGCAAATGGTGCAGCCGCCATAGCACTGCTTGCTTTCTTGCGTTTACATGCCGTGCGTCTGTAAAGTTTTTTGAGGTACAGATTCGCCTAGGGGGCCAAATAGGATGGAATGATAACTGTAAAGTTAGATGGCAGTATTATGGCGACTGTGGCGTTCTGTGCCACGTGGTGCACCTGCCACTTGAGGAAAAGCAAACATGCTGTCCCCTGGTAATTTCATGTTGCAACCTTCTCGGACAGAAGGACCATAAGCACAAACTAGCAAGCTCATCTATCATGCTGCAAAGGTCGGCCGGCCGAAAAGCAGTGGCGGCGGCGGCCTGCTGGTGCCTGATTCGTCCGGTACCCCTTTCGATGCAGTTCATGGCACATCATTGACCTCTGAATCTATGTGTGGGAAAGCTCCGGGTAGCCGGCCAATCGCATGCACACTTCTCGTCCTGCCTTGTCGCACGGCCACCCCCACACGCCTGGGCCTCTGCATACATTCCGCGTGCCTGCATACTACTCGCACGCCTGCTTTCAGCCGGCAGCCAACACCAGGCGGCGGCCAAGCCCCGTCCACCCACCACCAGCTCGAGGAGATGAGGCACTCGGCTATCTCAAGCCGCATGTCGATGTTGGCCGTGGTGCTGCTGTGCGCAGCAGCGATGGTGCCAGGCGCGAGGTGCGTTGGCTTGCCTTACCGCAGGCCGTGCAGGGAGGCCTGTGTTTGGCAGCAGACAGCATGTGCATACACTGCCGAAGGCTAACTGCTAGGCCTGCCACGATGCACCGCTCACAAAGCTCCCCTGCCGGACTGGCGGCGCCGCCCGCTCTGCAGGGCAGCTGGCCGGACGCTGGCGCAAGCATTTTTGGCTTGCAAAGACTATTCTGGCCCAGACAGCACCTACGACACGCTAATCGACACGGCAGAATTGTATGTTCCTGCACAAACCAGAGGTTTTAAGTATATGGGAGCCAACTTGGGAGAGTTCCTTTATGTTGTCGCAACATCACAGGTTTGACCTGCCTCTCTACTATGTGCTTGCGTGCTTGCGTGCTTGCTTGCTTGCTTGCGTGATTGCTTGCTGCCTGCCTGCCTGCCTGCCTGCCTGCCTGCCTGCCTGCCTGCCTGCCTGCCTGCCTGCCTGCCTGCCTGCCTGCCTGCCTGCCTGCCTGCCTGCCTGCCTGCCTGCCTGCCTGCCTGCCTGCTTGCTTGCTTGCTTGCTTGCTTGCTGTGTTTATGTGCTTGTGTTTATGGTCCGTGTGTCCGCAAGGAAACCTGCGATACAGACTTGCCCAGGGTCTATATAGCTGATCTGACCTGTGCCTGACTGATTGCAACGCAGGACTCTAGTACCTTTGGCATTGAGATCTACAATGCAGCCTTTGACTATGTGAGTGGCGGAAACAGCGAAAGCGATGGTGTTGGCTGCTATGATGGGGACGTTTTCAGCCAGTGCCCCTACTCCGGTCCCATCGAAGTGGACATCTTCTGCAAAAACTCTGTCAGCGACTGCCCTATACGGCTGGACCTTTACACTGGCAATGGCAGATGCTCCAACACAGCCGCGGCACCAGCGCCCGACACTAGCAATCTCGACCTGGGCAGCAGCGAACCAGCTATTGACCCTGCCCTCCAGACACCTGCTGAGCCGGATGTGCTCACCCCCGTGCCGGAGCCCGTGTCTAGCTCTGTGCCTTCCTCATCCACACCTTCGTCTGAGGTGTCTGGAAGCCCAACCTACTATGACGATACCTCGAGCTCATCAACAGCTGGCGCCATCGGCGCCCTTGTCGGCATCATTCTCGGCAGCATTTTGTTCACTGCCGCCATTGGAGGTGTGTGCCGCTGTGCCCGCTCGTCTGCCTGCTTGCTGTTGTGGTTACCATCCAATGTACCCGCAAGGAAACTACACTTCAGAGTTTCCCGCTTGCCGCTCTGCCCTGCCTGCACTGAAGTCTGCTCAGACATGCTTGCCCCCACACCTGCGCACTTCCAGGTCTTGCGTTCTGGTACTACAAGCGCCGCCAGCGCCTGGCCGCCAGCAAGATGGAGCATGACATCGGAGACAGTGTGCCTCAGGAGGCGGTTGAGCCCATCAGCAAGGAGGAGATGGGGGAAGGAGAGGCCAGCGAGGCATCTGACGTGGTGGCACACGTTTGAGGTGTGCCACTCACCCATACAGGACATGCACTTAGGCCACCCAAAAGCCAGGCATTGCATGTCACTCTTTGCCACTGAAAGTAATACCGACTTGACCATCTGCTGCACTGCTTCTTGACACAGAGTGCTTGCTGCCTGCTGCCTGCCGTACCGTGACCTGCTGACTGCGCATGCCAGTATCACCCATGTAAATGACCACCCCCGAGACCAGAGCGTCGAGAGAAAAGCTGCAATTAGCCGCTTACACATCTGCTGCACAACTCATCACCAAGCAACACGACTCGTGTCGCCTTCCAGAGCATCAGCTAGCCGCGCACCCAGCGTGAGAAGAACAGGCCCCCCAGCACCGAGAAGCACAGCAGCGCGACCGCCGCAACCAGGATGGCAAAGGCCGCCGCCTTGTTCTTCAGCCGCAGCTTGGCCTGCAGCCGCTCCATCACTCGGTCCATGAAGGGGGCCAGGGCTGCTGCTCCCGCTATCCGAAAGGGGCGGGTCACGTTGTTGCCGGTCCACCTGCGACGCAGCAGGATGCAGGCAGCACGCAGCAGCGGCGCAGTCATCACAGTGTTCAAGGCCGCATCGCAGCCTGCTAAATGCCATCCTAGCCCTGCCAAACAAACCCCCTGCCAAACACACCCTACAGCACTGCCCCTGGTGCCCCAGCAGTACAGCAGAGCTCACATGAGGATGCAGATCTTGACAATGTCTGCCACATTGGCTGTGGGGTTGAGCCCCGTGCGTGCTTCGTAGCCCAGGAAGGCCAGGCTGAAGGCAATGGTGTAAGACACACCGTCAAAGATGCCTGCAGCAGCAACGGCATTCACGGCAGCAGCAGTCGGAGCAAGCGGCTGAGAGGCAACAGGCTGCAACAGCAGTGGTGACTGCAGCCGGCTGTAAGGCGGCAGCACGAGCAGGGAGAAGAGCAGCAATGTACAAGCAAGAGAAGCAGCGGCGCGCATGTCTTGCGACTGCCTGACACGGCACCGGCACAGCTTGACGCAGCAAAGCAAGAGGGCTTGGCGACAGCAGTCAGCAGCCCACCCACCATACGACAGCACTGCCGCCAATCCCAAGGCGGCCAGCCGGCTGCGGCTCTCCTGCTGCCCCTTGAACCAGCCACAGGGCACCGCCTCCGCTGCGGGTACTGCTGGATGCGGGCTGGTTGAGCGCTGCTGCAAGGTCGGCAGCATCACTGCTGGGACCACCGCTGGCGTGTGGTTGTGGGCTGCCGTTGCCGCCGCTGCTGCTGCTGTTGCCGGGCGTGGGCACGGAGGCAGCGGAGGCCAGTACCAGTGTGCGGTGATGGCAGCACGGGCGGGAGCGGCTCGGGCGGGAGCGGCGCACCGTTGCCGCTGGCTGCAGACATACTGCGGATCCTGCAACGGCTGGCATGGCTGTGTGTTGCTATGCGGGTAAGGGCAAGGTGCGCGCTGTGACACAAATCGCACTGGCGCTGCAAGTGTTCAATCGTGATGATCCGGGAATGCAGGCAATTTAAGATTCAAGAGCGCAAAAGCCCGACACAGCAAAGAAAACGGCGCCTCAATTGGTTGTTGGAACTTCATCAGCGTTGTCTGTCAATCGCCTCGCGTTGCCATGCAGCGATCCCGGTTGGGAAAGGCGTCCAACCTGCTGCGGGCGGTGCAGGCCCCATTTTTGTCTGCGACACTTCGTGTGCCAGCCTGTGCTGCAGCTTGGAGGCGCTCATAACTCTCGTCACACCCTCTGGCGCATCGGCAGCGTCAAATCAGCCAGGCCATCACTCGTTGGCGGCCGGGCGGGCAGGCGGCAATGGTGGCGGCAGCAGCACCGCCCATTGGTCGCAGCAGCGGCCATGCAGCAACGCATGCAGCAGTAGAGATCTGGCCAGCAGCACCAGCAGTTTGAGGAGCAAAGCAGTGACAGCATCAGCGGCAGCATTTAGATGCAGGTGGCTGCGACACCACGGCAGCTGGACGCAGCCGCAGGAAGCGCAGCAGCAGCAAAGCTCAACAGCTACGGTGAAGGCGGGTTGCGTACGGGCTGGGTGCAGTGCTTGGCACAATGGGACTTTCATTGCAAGGCCAGTCCTGGCATCAAGAAACACTGCAAGCGCAAAAGCTGCAGCTCATCAGCCGCGCCGCCTGCCCAGCAGTCCCCTTGGGGAACTGGTCTTTAGGCGAGCCTGACACACAGCAAAATCGGCAATGCTGCGCAGCCGACTGCTGCACTGGCAGGGTGGCAGTGTCAACTGGTGTGTTCATTGCAAGTGGTGCCTGTGCTGCGGTGTCGCGCATGCCATGAGCTGCTTGCTGTACCCTTGTTTCCAAGCCCCGTGACACATGAGCTGGCTGCTATGTATGTGCGCTGCAGGCAGGTGCGCCCCGGGCTGGACGCAGCCGCCTGATTCACAACCACACCGGGAGGAGCAGTAGCAGCAGCAGCAGCTCGTTCCGGCTGAGTTTTGAGCTGCGCTCTAACTCTCTGCTACGAGGCTGAACCCTATTGTAGACACACAGTCTCCTTACACGCTCAAATTTGCAGGGCACGGTGCCCATCCCAGGCGCTAAGGACCTGCAGCAGGCCAAGGACAACCTTGAAGCACTCGGGTGCAGCTCAGATGCTGCGCCGCTGCGTTCAAAGCTGCAGCTACATCTATCTCCGTTTGGTGGGGCATACGACCAGGGCTGCACTGCTACTTGAGAGCTGCGCTGCACCCTGAACTGTGACCTGCAGCGAGCGACGGCGAGGTGGTCGCGCTGAGAGCGGCGGCAGACCGCGTGCCGCGACGATGGTGCATAATCTGTCTGGAGTTCCAGACGAGTTGATGCGGAAGCTGCATTCTGTTGCACACATTCGATGCGGTACTATACTCCTAAGACTGTAAAATTACAATCATCACACTTCAACGAGCCAGTCACAGGCAGCGAGGCAATGCGGTTTAGGGGCAGCCAGGCAATGCGGCCAGTGCCTGTTTGGGCCGGTACCCCTTTCGGCACTGCCCATGGCACAGCAGTGACCTCTGAGTGTATGTGGGAAGCACCAGGTGTCCGGCCCAATCGCATGGACACTTTTCGTCCTGCCTTGTCGCACGGCCACCCCCCCGCGCATGGGCCTCTGCAGCTCATTCCGATAGCTCGCAAATACCTCGCACGCTTTGTCAGCAGCGCGCAGCCAGCAGCTGGCGGCGGGTAAGCGCCCCCGTCCACCCACATCCACCACGAGGAGATGAAGCACTCGGTTCTGTCATACCGCATGTTGATGCTGACAGTGGTGCTGCTGTGCACAGCAGCGATGGTGCCAGGCGCCAGGTGCGGCAAGGCATTGGCTTACCGCAGGCCGCGCAGGGAGGCATGTGCTTGGCAGCAGAACGCATGTGCATGCCATGCTGAAGGCTCAGTATCGTTGCCTGCTATGCCGCACCGCTCACAAAGCTCGCTGTCGGACGGCGGCGCTGCCCGCTCTGCAGGGCCGCTGGCCGGACGCTGGCTCAGACCCTCACTGCTTGCGTTGACTATTCCAGCAACTACGAGCTGGTTGAAACGAGAGAGCTGAGTATTCCTGCACAAACATCAGATGGCGTAAATTTGGGAGCCAACTTGGGAGAGGAGATTTTTGTTGTTGCAACATCGCAGGTAATCCCAGCCGGCCGCGGCACACAGATTACTTGCATGCGTGCTGAGTGATTCAACCATGGGTTGCAGGAATCTGATGACATCGGGATAGACATCTTCAATGAGGCCAATGAATTTGTTGATGGCGGTAATAGCAATGGCTTCGGTTATTGCTATGATGGCGTAGTGTTCAACCAGTGCCCCAACACTGGCCCCATCAGTGCGAGTTTGTATTGCAACAATCTCGACAGTTCTTGCCTTGTGCGCCTGGATCTTTACACGCGCGGCACCTGCTCCAGCACAGCCCTAGCGCCAGCCACCAGCAACCTTGACCCAGGCAGCAGCGAACCGGCCATCGACCCTGCCCTCCAGACACCTGCTGAGCCGGATGTGCTCACCCCCGTGCCGGAGCCCGTGTCTAGCTCTGTGCCCTCGTCATCCACACCTTCATCTGAGGTGTCTGACGATCCAACCTACTACTATGTTGAAGATACCTCGTCATCAGGCGTCAGCATCGGCGTCATCGTCGGCTGCGCTGTCGGCGGCGTGGTGCTCATCGCCGCCATTGGAGGTGCGCTTCATTGTGGCCACTCGTCTGCCTGCTGTCTTTGGTTAAATGAGCTGCCTGTCTGCTCGCGTTCCAGCGAGTATGCTGAGACACGGTCATGCTCACACCCATGCACCTGCAGGCCTCGCCTTCTGGTACTACAAGCGCCGCCAGCGCCTGGCAGCCAGCAAGATGGAGCACGACATTGGGAACTGTGTGCCTGAAAAGGCGATTGAGCCCACCAGCAAGGGGGAGATGGGGGAGGAAGAGGCCGGCAGCGAAGCATCAGACGTGGTGGCACACGTTTGAGGTGTGCTACTCACCCATACAGGACATGCACTCTGCCCAACCGAAAGCCAGGTATTGCATGTGCCCTTTGCCACTAAAAGTAACCCCGACTTGACCATCTGCTGCACTGCTTCTTGACACAGAGTGCTTGCTGCCTGCTGCCTGCTGCCTGCCGTACCGTGACCTGCTGACTTTGCACGCCAGCATTACCCATGTAAAAATGACCATCCCAGAGACCGGAGCGACGAAACAAAGGCTGCAAACAAACGCTTACACATCTCCTTTGCAACTCATCACCAAACAAGACAAGCGGCAGGTGTCACCTTCCAGAGCATCAGCTAGCCGCGCACCCAGCGTGAGAAGAACAGGCCCCCCAGCACCGAGAAGCACAGCAGCGCGACCGCCGCAACCAGGATGGCAAAGGCCGCCGCCTTGTTCTTCAGCCGCAGCTTGACCTGCAGCCGCTCCATCACTCGGTCCATGAAGGGGGCCAGGGCTGCTGCTCCCGCTATCCGGAAGGGGCGGGTCACGTTGTTGCCGGCCCACCTGCGACGCAGCAGGATGCAGGCAGCAGCAGCGGCGCAGTCATCACAGTGCTCAAAGCCACATCGTAATCCGCGAGATGCCATCCTAGCCCTGCCAAACACACCCCTTGCCAAACACAATCCCTGCCAAAACCACCACTGCTGCTGCAGCAGTGCTCACATGAGGATGCAGATCTTGACAATGTCTGCCACATTGGCTGTGGGGTTAAGGCCTGTACGTGCTTCGTAGCCCAGGAAGGCCAGGCTGAACGCAATGGTGTAAGACACGCCGTCAAAGATGCCTGCAGCAGCAACGGCCATCACAGGAGCAGCCGTGTGAGCAAAGCAGCTGCGAGGCAACAGGCTTCAACAGCAGTGGTGACTGCAGCCGGCTGCAAGGCGGCAGCATGAGCAGGGAGAAGAGCAG
This sequence comes from Chlorella vulgaris, assembly GCA_023343905.1. Lineage (NCBI taxonomy): Eukaryota > Viridiplantae > Chlorophyta > Trebouxiophyceae > Chlorellales > Chlorellaceae > Chlorella > Chlorella vulgaris. The sequence continues at coordinate 168,402 of SIDB01000011.1, read as the reverse complement.
CAATGTACAAGCAAGAGCAGCAGCAGCACGCGTGTCTTGCGACTGCCTGACACGGCACCGGCACAGCTTGCCGCAGCAAAGCAAGAGGGCTTGGCGACAGCAGCAAGCGGCCCGCCCACCATACGACAGCACTGCCGCCAGTCCCAAGGCGGCCAGCCGGCTGCGGCTCTCCTGCTGCCCCTTGAACCAGCGCCACAAGGCACCGCCTCCGCTGCGGGTACTGCTGGATGCGGGCTGGTTGAGCGCTGCTGCAAGGTCGGCAGCATCACTGCTGGGACCACCGCTGGCGTGTGGTTGTGGGCTGCCGTTGCCGCCGCTGCTGCTGCTGTTGCCGGGGGTGGGCACGGAGGCAGCAGAGGCCAGTACCAGTGTGCGGTGATGGCAGCACGGGCGGGAGCGGCTCGGGCGGGAGCGGCGCACCGTTGCCGCAGGCTGCAGGCATGCCGCGCATCCTGCAAAGGCTGGCATGGCTGTGTGTTGCTATGCGGGTAAGGGCAAGGTGCGCGCTGTGGCACAAATCGCACTGGCGCTGCAACTGTTCAATCGTGATGATCCGGGAATGCAGGCAATTTTAGATTCAAGAGCGCAAAAGCCCGACACAGCAAAGAAACGGCGCCTCAATTGGTTGTTGGAAATTCATCAGCGTTGTCTGTCAATCGCCTCGCGCTGCCATGCAGCGATCCCGGTTGGGAAAGGCGTCCAACCTGGTGCGGGGCCTGCAGGCGACAAAGGCGCCTTCAACGAGCCTGTGGTGCAGCTTGGAGGCGCTCACAGGTCTTGTCACACCCCTAAGCTCATCAGCAAACCAGCAAGGCCATCACTCCTTGGCAGGCGGGCAGACAGGCGGCGGCAGCAGCACCGCCCGGTCGTCACCGCAGCGGCCATGCAGCAACGCATGCAGCAGTAGAGATCTGGCCAGCAGCAGCAGCAGGTTGAGGAGCAAAGCAGCGACAGCATCAGCGGCAGCATTTGGATGCAGTTGGCTGCGACACCACGGCAGCTGGACGCGGCCGCCTGATTTGCAACCACACCGGGAGGAGCAGCAGCAGCAGCACACAGAGCAGTTGGATGAGCTGTCAGGCTCGTCCAGTGACGATGAGGCAGCTGGGAAGCAGCATTTGAAGCCCTCCGCTGCCGCACCTGGGGCCGCAGGCGAGCAGTCGATGCTGACGGTCGGCGGCCCCGCTGCCCATGAGGTGGCTGCCGCTGTGAAGCTGCTTCAGTCACGTGCGGGCTTGACTGCAGAGGAAGCCGAGCATGTGTTGTACATGGCGACGCACTTCTCCAGCCCACGAGCACATGTGCGTGCAGCCAGGCATACATGCAAGCTGCAGCTGGGCTGGCAGCCAAGCCCAGCTGCTGCCTCTACAGCAGCTGTGCTGTCTGTTAATGCGTGCCCACGCTGCTGCTCATCATGCTGTAACTGCTTACAATTACTGTCACGCTGCCGCATCTGATCAGCACCTTCTTGTTTCTTAACTTCTGCCTGCCTCCTGCTTCCCCTTGTACTGCTGTTGTGGCGTGTGCAGCGCGCCCCTCGCAAGCACCCTCGCTTCATCTCCTGCGATGGTGAAGTGCGGCCGGTTGTGGACTGGCTGCTGGCGCTGCCTGGACTCAACATCCACACCTGCCTCACTCGCTCCCCACACATCCTGGGTAAGCCGTCCACAGGCAGGAGCAATAGAAGAGCGGCGCTGTGAGCGCGGCCAAAGGAGGGCTTGGGCATGACCGCATCCCTATTGCACAGCGTGTGCAAGCTGTCGTTTGCAGCGGCAGCCTTGTGTGTATAGCTCAAGGTGGCCGTTTGAGGGGGTGTTACCCTTGACAACTTGAAATGTCGCCTGTGTGACTACCGCTGGTTTGCACCTGTGCAGTCGACTCGCCGCTCGCCCGACTGGACAGCAACAGTCGGCGGCTGACGGAGCGGCTGGTGCTGCAGCCGAGGGAGCTGGGTCGCCTTGTCAGCCGCAACCCGTATGTACTGCAAGAGGTGCGGTACAGTACCGTCCCAGACCACATGCAGCAATCAGGGCGGTTTGAGCAGTGTCGGGAAGGGAACAGCACCAATTCAAGGAGGCTGCTCAACTTTGCCCTCTGCTTCGCGGCCGCGGCCGCCCTGCTGGCTATCGCAGCTGGGTCCGTTTAGCCCAGCCGTCTGCTGCTGACTCGATATCTTCCACTGCCACTCCACTTGAATTGTGATGTGCTGCTGCGTCGTCACGATGTTCCCCTGCAGGACCTCTCCAAGCGCCTCTTCCCTGTGTTTGATTTCCTGGGCAGCCTGGGCCTGTCAGTTGACCAGCAGCGAGGCATCGCTCTCAAGAGCTCCATCGCACTCAACTTCTCACTCAGCAAAGTGCAGGTGTTGCGTGTCCTGGGAGGCAGGAAATTTGGCTGGCTTGCTCACCTACGCCGCCGCCTGGGGCTGACCCGCAGAGGCAGGGTTTGTTTTCGCCGGGGGTGGTGCCCGCTTGCCTCCCACAGCTGCCAGGCAGCACTTGTGCTGTCCCAATCGCAACCATCTGACCCTCCCTGCCCTTGCCTGCTGCCTCCCGCCCAACCTACCCGCTTGCTGCTGCAGCAACGCGTGCAGTGGCTGCGGGACGTGGGCTTGAGCGATGCTCAGCTCCGGCTGGTATTGTGGAAGCACTTTCGGATTGGTGAGCCTGCCGGCAGCCTTGCACCACTGCCAGTGGGCCAGGTGCTCAACTCGCTTCTCCTTTCGCGGCAGCCTCTGCACTACTGCCTTTGGTGTAGCCCGGGTGCTTACCTTGCAACTCCGCGCTGGCTTGCCACCCGGAGCAACTGGCAAAGAGCAGTATCTTGGCGTCACTGCCGCACACACCTTGCCACAGCCTGGCTGTGACCGCTGGTATCTCCATGTACCGCGATGATGTACTGCAACGGTGTACTGCAGTGTGCATGGGCCGCGAGGCAGCCCAGCGAGGCCTGGACTGGGTCTCAGAGCAGGGTGTGCCTCGGGACAAGCTCCCTGCGGTGCTCACACGCCTGCCAGGAGTGATCTCCTACGGGTGGGTCTGGGGCAGTGGCCTGCTTGATTGGTCAGTTGGCTGCTGGGTGGCTGGGTGGGTGGTCGGCTTGGATGGCTGGTTAGTTGATTCATTGGCCGGACGGTTGGTTGGTCGGTTGCTTGCTGGATTGTTTGCCTGGTTTGGCATCCGTTGTGTGTGTGTGTGTCGTTGAACTCAAACTCTTGCTGCTCCATGTAATGTACCTGGCCTCTGGTGATCATTGTTGTGAGCTGCTCTGATGTGTCGCACAAGACTCTGCGGCTGAAGCCTCACGCTGCGCTGTGCTGCTGCTCCCATGCATGCAGGGTGGACAAGCGCCACCAGTTCCTAGACTTCCTGCGCAGCGAGCTGGGCCTCCCTCAAGAGACTATCGCCAAGGTGGGCAGCGGTACAGCTCGCAGCACCTCGCTCCTGTGTGTGCTCACATCATGTGCCATCTGCATAAGGGGGTTGTCAACACTTCGCGTGGCGTGTGGCTTGCACATGCACGGCGCTTGCGGCTGCTCTTATGACTTGCAACTGCATGCCAAGGTGGGGCATGCCCAGCCTGTATCGCAAGTTTCTTTGTTGGCACGCGGACTAAACACAAACAAGCAAGCCTCAAAGTGGCAGCCTGTGCATGTCCCTTCTCATGCCTCTTGCCCCCCTCTCCCCCATCTGCCAGCAGTTGCTGGTTCAAGTGCCGGACACTCTCGGCCGCACCGTCGACAAGCTGCGCCACAATGTGGAGATCATGCGCTCTGTTGTGGGGTTCACGGACGCTGAGCAGATCCGCAGGCAAGGCCGGGTGGATGCTGTTGTGTGCTGCTGCACGGCCAGAGGGGGCGGACAGCTCCCCTCTGGCGGACTGCCGGCAGCTGGCTGGGCATCTACAGCCTGCTTGGGTTGTCAGAGGTTGAGGGGCTGTGAGATGTGCAAGCCAAAGGTGCCGGAGCAGGAGGCCGCCCTGGCACGGCAGCCTGAAGGGCACAGTGTGGCCAACCATGTGCCGTCTGCCGCTGGCAGCCTTTGAATCAAATCAAAACTTGCCAGCCATGCACGTGCCGAGTTGCATGTCTTTGCTGCATGCTCCATGCCGATGCCCCTGCAGGCTTGTGCACGGCAACCCGGGTGTGCTGCGCCTGGACCTGTCGTCGTCCACCTATCGAGCCAAGCTGCAGTTTGCTAAGGAGGAGTTGAAGGTCCGCGGGCACAGCGGGCAGCTGAGGTGCTGGCATGCAGCAAGGCTAGCGGCGGGGAGCACAGCAAACATGGCGGTGCATATCAGGCAGCAAGGGGCAGCAGCCAAGAACATGCAAGAGCTCTGGGGCCACTGCTGCCAGGATGGGTGATGCGTGGCAGGCCAGCAGGATGCCAAGACCTGCACACACCTGACGCACCAGCTGCACATTCCTGCTGGTGCTGGTGCTTGCAGGTTGAGGATGTGTGTGAGCTGCTGTTGACGCATCCTTTCTTCATCAACTATCGGCTGGATCGCATTGCCAGCAGGGGCTGCTACTTGAAGGTCGGTTGTTGTCTGAGCATCACAGTGAGAGCTGGTTCTGCTGTGGCTTCCCGTTGTGTTGCCTCTGCCTGTTTCTGGCCCAACTTGTGCCTGCATGTGAACTGGCTCGCCTGGAATGCAGTCATTGGATAGGAGCACAAGCTCGCCCACCAGTTGGTTGAGCGCAGGAGGTGAGCTGCAGCAGCAGCAGCAGCGCGTCTGCATGCCCCAAACGCCCAGCCCTGGATAACTGCTTGACGCCTTCTGTACAGCTGCCTTGTCTTTGACTCGGCCCTGCTCACCTCGTGTGCTGAAGTGATACTTACTTTACGTGCCTGTCTGTTGTACCGCCTGCCGTGCGGCATTGTAGATGTCAAGTTCTGTGAGGTCCATGCACGCACAACCATGCTGGAGTACCAGTCCTGGCTGCAAGACTGGCGGCAGAGTGCAAAGGGAGTCTACTGGCTAAAAGAGGCAGCAGGGAGGTGAGCCTGAGCGCTGGCCTGATGTGCTGGACTGTGTTGACGGCAAGCTGCGGTGTGTACTTGAAAGAGGCCTGTTGTGCTGTGGGCCGCGGCCTGACTGGATGAGTTGCAAAACCCACATCGATGTTGCTATGGGCTGCAACAGTGTTGCGCAGTTATGTTCCAGTGTTGCTCATTAAATCCAGCTGCCGCTAGTTCTGTTTGGCGTTTTGAATGCCCGCCTGTTCTCTCACGTGTCCGGCTCATGCTCTGCCTGCAGGCAGCACAACATGTCTGGGCCTCGGCTGGCCCAGGATGCAGAGGCAGACAGCGCGGCGCAGCTTGTGGTGCAGGGCGCCCTGGCGGACGAGGCGGCGGCGGCAGGGCTGGCGAATCAGCGTTTTGAGGCAGCCAAGCAGCTGCTGCAACAGGAGCTGGGGCCTGAGGATGAGCACCTGCGAGGCTCGGCTGCTCAGGCGCTGGCGCATGTGGATGGGCGCGGCAGAGACGCCATTCGGCGTGAGCAAGCAGCTCAGGACTTGATACGTGAGCAGCAAGCAGCAGCGGGCGAGGGCACGTAGCCAGTGTGTGCAGTAGTGGCTGTGATATCTGCGGGCCTAATTTCATGTAAGCTGCAGAGTTTTACATGTACAGTGGGACTGTTGCCGCGAAGTGCATGCTGGCATAGCATTTTGTCCGTGACATTGCAGCCGTCAATCGACCGTGCTGTTCGGTTGCATGGATTGCGCGTGTGACAGCCGCACCCTGCAACGGTGTGCTTCACGATGGAGCAGCAACCTTCGTGGCCCCCGAATGACGGAGGGCCAGGCGACACGGTGAGAAGCAGCAGAGGACATTCACAAACGCACAAAGGCCCCGCCGAGCTGCCGCTGCCGCAAGCTGCGTTGTTTTGCGGGTGCTGCCTGCTTGTCTGAGATCACTTGGCAGCAACTTGATTGCCGCACCGGGGCAGCACGAGTACGTTTTTGGCGAGAGCCAAACTCTGCCGGCCAATAGTGCGCTGTTTCCTGCGCCGCCCTGCGCCATTATGCTGACAAACATCACCAGAACATATTGGTGGGTTTGTGGACGCTGCCGTCACCACCGACCACACCACCGCTGCCGCCACCGCCTTCGCTGTCCTTTGCAGGGGGGCATGTCGCTGCTGCAGCTGATGCAGCAGCAGATGTCGATGGCCCAGCAGCCACACCAGCCTTACCAGCAGGCGCAGCTGCCACATCCAGACCTGTCGTTTGTCGAGCTGTTGCAGCAGGAGCAGGTGCCAATGAGCGGCGGCATTCCGCAGCAGGTGCCAATGAGCGGCGGCGCGCCGCTCGCTCCTTTGCCGGTGCCCAGTTACACGAGTCAGCCAGGCAGCACTTGCCTGGAGCAGCAGCACTTCCAGCTGCCGTACACTGTGCCGCCGCCACAGATGCCGTTTGCTTTTGAGTTTGGTCAGCAGCAGGAGCCGGGTGGGACGGCGTTTGGGGGTGGCGGCGCTGCCGGAGTGCCTGTGTTCCCACTGCACACGGTGCAGCAGGATCAGCAGGGGGGCCTGGCAGGCGCCTCGCAGCTGCCTCCTGCCATCCTGCAGCACCAGCAGGCGGCTGCGCATTCGCCTGTCAGCGTGAACAGCAGCGGACTCCCCGACACGATGCTGGCGGCGGCGGCGGCAGCAAACACAGGCCAGCCTGCAGCCTGGCCGCTGCTGCAGCAGCCGGCGGCGGCCACCGCACCGCTGCTGCCAATGATGGTACCCACATCACTTGCGCTGCCTACATCCCCACTCATCCCTGCCCCGCTGACGGTGCCCCAGCCGCAAGCCAGCGGCCAACCAAGCAGTCAACCAAGCAGCAGCTCCGCAGGCGGCCCAGCAGCGCCGCCGCCACGGCGCTCCACCGCTGGCGGCACTGGCCCTGCTGCTGGTGCTGCTGCGCCGCCGCCGCCTCGCCGCCGCGGGCGCCAGCCCAAGGACCCCTCCTTGCTCACCGAGAAGCAGCTGAGAGCCAGGGAGGCCCAGAAGCGGTTTCGCGAGAAGCAGCGGAATGGCATGGCGGAGCAGGAGGCGGCGGTGGGGGCGGCGGCGGCGGAGCTTGATCGGATGAGGTGGGTGGGGCGGGGGGTGGGTGGGTTGGTCGGCATGGTGGCGCTCGTGTGTGTGTTGCGCTTGGGTGCTGCCTGGATGAAGTGAGAGCCGAAAGGGGTTTGTTGAGAAAGAATGGGTGGGCTTGGTGAGTGGGATAAGTGGGCGTGTGCGCTTGCGGGGGGCCGGGGCTCTGCCAGGCTTGCTTTGCAAAACTGGCTGCCTGCCTTGCGGACAACCACACCTGCATTCCCCCACCACCCACCACACAAAACCATGCTGCCCTGCTTCTCTCTCACACTAGACCCAAGCCAGCCAACCCACCCCGCACCATGCCACACCCCCCTCACTCCCCCACCCCCCCCCACCACCACCACCTCCACACAGGGTGGCCAACGAGAGCCAGAAGCTGAAGAACGAGGTGCTGGAGGGGCTGCTGCAGTACAAGGAGGCGCAAGTGAACGCGCTGGAGCTGCAGAAGCAGGTGTGTGTGTGTGTGGGCCGAGGAGGGGCGGGGGGGGGGAGACTAAGGAAAGCAAGAGATAAACAAGAGAAAACCGAAGGGAAACCAAGAACTCATTGTGGGAGGCTTTTGGGGGGGGGAGGTTGGTAGGTGCATGGGGCGATCTTGGGTGGAGGGATTTTGTTTTGGTGGTGGCGGCACGGCTTGTTCTGACGGTGGTGGAGGTAAATTGTGAGCTGGGTGGGAGAGTGATCGGTGTTTGTAACGACCAGCGGTGCTGCTGCACTGCCTGGCAGGCTGGATGCCGGCGGGGGCGGGTGCCAGCCCTGCAGAATGTGACATGAATGTGTGTCAGCCCTGGCTGCGCTGCTACCCTCGCTGCCATGCTCACACGCCCCCAACTGCTCACCCACCATTCAATCGCTGCCACCACTCACTCCCTCACCCACCGGCACCCTTCCCGCTTCATCACACCACCGCCACCACCACCCTTGCCACCCCTGCCACCGCAGATGGACCCTCCCCCTCGCTTTGTGGTGTCCCCAGAGATGGTGGACATGATGCGCCGAGAGGGTATAGCGGGGCTCTTCACCCCTGATGTGCTGCTCAGGTGAGGGGTGTGGTTTGCAGAACATGAACAAAGGGCGGGGTGTGGTGGGCGGGGTGGGTGGCTGTGTGGTGCCTGTACGGTTGGTGACGGTGCACGAAGAGGCAAAGGGAAGCTCGCAGTCAAGTTATCAAATAACAATCAAGCAACAACCAAAGAATGAAGACCACCTTCCCTGCACAGCCCTCGATGCCAACTGCACTCGGCCTCAACTTTCACCCTCGCCCTCACCCTCCAATGCCTCCCTCCTCGCCTTTCTCTTGCAGGTACTCTGTTGCCGGCTACACCGAGCACATGGATGAGCGGGGTGAGGTGAGGGACCCGCCTCCCTTTGAAAAGGTGGCTGAGGATTGGAGGGACATCGGTGAGCAGGGGCGGGTGGGGGTGGCTGGGATGGCGGCGGTCATGTGGCTGGGGAGGGAGCTGTGGGTGCCGAGGGTGCCGCTGCTGTGCAGGCTTGACAGTAAACTGCATGGCTGGCTGGTGGTGCTCTGGCATACAGAGCTTCAGTTGTGGCTGGCAGGCAGGCAGACCGCTGCTGCATGAACTGATCGCCTTTCCCTCCTGCTCATGGAAAAGCCTCTTCGTCTTTGTTTAAGGGATAGTTACTGCTGCGTGTGACTAACTGTGCCTGTGTATGTCTGTGCCCCTGTGTACCTGCAGTTGAAACGGTCAAGAGCATCCTGGACGCTGCGCGGCTGGGAGGCGGCGGCGTCGAGGGGCCGGCAGCGGGCAGCGGGCGCGACAGCGTCGCCGCCGTCAGCGCTGGCGGCCACAGCAGCGGGGCAGCCTCTCTGCACAGTGGGGGCAGCAGCCAGCAGCCGCAGCAAACCGGCAGCCAGCACAGCGGCCAGCACAGCGGCCAGCAGCAGCAGCTGCAGCAGCAGCAGGGCAGTGGGCAGCGGAGCGACTCTGGAGGCCACAGCGGCGGCTCAAAGCACCAATCAGCGGCGGCGGCAGCAGCAGCAGCAGCGGGAGGAAGAGGAAGCGGGGGAGGGGAAGGAAGCGGGGGGATGGGCAGCGGCGGGCGTTCAGGTTCGGCCAGCACCTCTGGCAAGGCTGAACGTGGTAAAGCTGAGGAGGAGGCAGATGGCAGCGTCAGCGAGTGTGCAATATCATCGGATGCGCCTCATTCACCAGAGCACATCATCAAGGTGAGGCCTGGCTTGTGCTGAGGTGTGAATGTACAGCTTGTTTTTCCTGTTTGTAGCTATAATGTTGGGCGGTGTGTCTGCAAAGAAAGTTGTGACACACATGAGCATGTGTGCCGCCTGCTGCCTGCTACTGCCGTTGCCTGCCAGCCCGCTATTGTGTGCGGCGCGAAGGAGGCGCCTTGTTGCTCTGTCTCTCCCCTTCTCCCTGACTGCCTGACCTGCTGGCTGCGCACAGCCCTGCGCGTTGAGATCGCCATGAATCGCATCCACCCTCTCCTTTTTACTATCCTCCTCCCGCCTACCCATGAAACTTGTCCTACCCATAAAGCCTGTCACCCCTGTCACCCGCTGCCGTTTCCACCGGAACCCGCTCTGCCTGACCCTGCCTGCCCTGCCCTCATCCCTGCCTCTCTGCCTCACTGCCTTCCCCTCCCTCTGCCTGCTCTGCTGAGCAGGGCCTCAACCCCACGTTTGTGGCGATAGCGGAGCAAGCCTCTGATGCCGTGCTGGAGGTGGCTGAGGCCAAGAGTGACCCCATTGCGCGCTTTGTGCTGGCCCGCATCCTGTCCCAGACGGCTGCGCACTCACACCTGCAGTGGGACTCGCTGGTGGATGGTGGGCCCGGCGCCTGCCTGCCTGCCTGGCTTGCTTGTGTTGTGCAGCCCCGTGTGTCCGCAAAGAGGCTTGCGATACAGACTGGCTGCTGGCTGCCTGGCTGTTGCTGCCCTCACGGGCTGGTTATGGAGTTAATCTTAAGCCCTGCGTTCAAAGCACACAGACATTTTTCCAATTACTAACTCTCCTTCTCCTCCCCCCTTGCAGGTGCGGTGGTTGAGGACGGCCCCTGCTCCTACCGGTTCACGGGCCACCAGCTGCGGGCATTGGCCAACCTGATGCGGCGCGTGGGCCTCATGCTGTGGCAGCAGGCCCTGCTCTTCCCCTCTCACATCACTAAGCTGGGCACCCTGAGGCTGGATGAGCCCGGCAACCTGCGGGTGGAGGAGGTGAGGCAACCAGGGGGCAGCACCGGTGCTTGTGGGTGCTGGTGCTGGTTCTGCGGCCCAGAGGCGGTGGTGGGTGGTTGGTGGTTGGTGCCGGCGCATGCGGTGTGTGTGTGAGGTAGGTAGGCGCTGGTGGTGTGGCCCAGTGTGACACGTGAGCGGCGGTGCATTGCGCACGGACAAGCGGCGGCTGCCGTCGGTGGCGGCAAGACGGCCAGCTCGTCGCAGTGCGGCATTGGCCGCGCAGCGCAGTGGGTTTGCAGCAGGCCGGCACGCGGCTTGCACACCGTGAAAATCGCTAGGCTGTGCATGCGTGTCACACTGCATTACTGCCGGCGGTATACCTCCCTCCCCCGGTGCCTGCCTGCCTTGCCTTGCAGCAAGACTTGGACCACTGGCGGCACACTGTGCGCAAGCTGCACTGCCGCCCTGAGCAGCTGCAGAAGATTGTGGCAAGCCATCAGCGGTACATGGATCGGATGCGACCTGTACTGCAGGAACGCCAACGTGAGTGTCTGGCTGGCTGGCTCTGTGCGCTGGCAGGCTGACTGGCACTGGCTGGCAAAAGGACTGCCAAAGCACGTCTTTGGCGCTGCTGCTGCCCCGTCGTCTCCTTCCGCTGCTGCCCCATTGCTGTGCCCGCTACCCTGCCTCTCCCCGCTGCAGAGGCGGTGGCAGAGGTGCAGCGCATGACCCTGTACCAAATGCAAAACATGTTTGGCACGACGGGCCAGTCGACACAGGCAAGCCGCGACTGTCGCGCCTGCTGCTGCTGTTTGCTGTTGGTTCTTCGGTGGGCTGTAGGATTCCTTGTCGCTTAACCCTGTCACCCATGATGCTTTACATCGCTAGCCTGGTATCCTGCCAACCTCGGGCTTGCTGCCCTCGCATCGCCCGCCTGCCTGCCTGCCTGCCTGCTGCTTGCCACTTGCTGCCTGCTTGCCCGCCTCCTCACCCCACATTGCATCACAGCACTTCACTGCCTGCCCGCCCATCTGCCTGCCTACCTGCTTGCAGGGCTTTGTCCAGTGCACCACCCGCCTCACTGAAGCCACCGGGCTGGTGATGCAGACAGTCAGCGCGCAGCATGCGGCCTACTGCGAACTGCTGATAGGTGCGCGACTGGTGCTGCAATGTGGTTATAACTCAGCCGTGCTTACAAGCTGCTGTGGCTGTGTGCTGTATGCGTTGTGTGGCACAGAGCAGGCTTTGTGCCTTGCAGTTGCAGCTCCCACATACCTTTCATTGACCTAGCCTCTGCCTCCTGAAATGCGATCGTGTTCCCTCGCGTGACACCCCTCCTCCCTCTCCCTTCTCCTGCCTCCCCTTCCCATGCGGACCGGCAGCCGTGATTTACGCCCTCACGTTCCCGGTGCAGCGCCCCATGCTGTTTGTGCTCTCCTGGCCTTACTTCCCCCAGCTGGAGGTGGGTGGGTGGGTGGGTGAGTGGGCGAGGTGGCGTGATTCCAGTGCAACTGGGGCTGGGCTGGGGGCTGGGCGTGGCGATGGACTGCAGTCACGCAGCTGTAAGGGCGGCGAATGTGGCTGGGAACACATGTGCGATGCTGGTGTCTTGGCAGGCGTGCAAGGGAAGGAGGAAGTGCTGAGCTGACGGACAAAGGGCGTACCCTGTTACGCGTGCTGCCTGCTGCCAATCTGTTGCCTGCTTTCGCTCTAACGCTTTCGCATTTCAATTGCAGTCTGCCTTTTACTGTCGCCCTGCTGCAGCTGATCGGGCAGGCTGCCGCACTGGAACTGGGCCTGGACATCTCCGGCTACCCTTCTTTTGCTGCTGAGGTTGAAGCCATGCTGACATGACCCCTCTGTATGCCTCGAGCTATGCCTTGTGCATGACAGCGTTGCTCCGTGACAGCAGCACAGTTGGAAGGGAGGCCGGCAGTCACTTGTTGGCTGGCCTCGACACACGACCATTGCTCGCAACTGACCTCGATACCTCTGATCCTCATACCCCGAATGCTCGGCTCATTGCTTGACGCGCCAACCTCCCCCACCCCTCTCTGTTTACTATTGGATGACAGCCCAGCAATAATTGACTGCGCGCCAAACCCGCGTGCCAACTGACGGTGCCACATCAACCCTTCATTGTAATAACAACACGCATGCTGCAACTTTTGAATGACCTCAGGGAATCAATCGAGCCCTCGCGCCTCAAGCTGAGAACTTCCAAGTCCGACATGCGGCGCCGGCCGCTTTGCGCGACATGTGGGCGGCAGAAGAAGTGCAGGCAGATGAGTCCATCTGGCTCTTTATCTTGCGGTTCATTCCGCTAGCGAAGGCGATGCGCTCAGCACACAACGGGCCGGCGAAATGAGTGGCTCGGTCTGTAAACACAGAGCATAGGGCGGCGGACCCAGTCACGATGGCCGGGTCGGACGCCGTGAGCACGGAGGAGCAGTTGGTGGAGCGTCTCGTGCAGAGCGACACAGCGGCGGAGAAGGCGGCGTGGTATGCCGATGCGCTGTCCTTCCTGCAAGCTCACGGCGGGGAGCACTGGTGGTGCAGGCACAGCCAAGTCACCTCAGGTCAGCGCACAGCTGGCACACAGTGAAGTGCCCGGCTTGCCAGCCAGCGCGGACCCCTGCCACAGTGGACAGTTGCAGCACACATGATGGGGAATGCAACGCTCGATGAGGGCGCAGCAAGCTCCTCTCACCCTCTTTGAGGCCCGTCTCCCATGCTTTTGGCCTCCTTGTTCTTTCTTGCCACTGCAGGCCTGGCAGAGGTGCTGCAGTACCACGGTGAGCAGCCGCTGGTTCAATCCATCTGGCGCCAGATGGCCACCCAGCTGTCGGCCTGCACCGACTGCGTGCAAGCCCACCACAGCTTCCAAGAGCAAGTGGCTGACGAGTGCCTGGACGCCAGCGCTGCGCCCCTGCTCGCCACCATGCATGCCCTGGACTGCAGCCGCGTGGCAGCGGCACTGGCGGGCACCGCGGCGGCGGCGGCAGGCGGCGAGGAGGGTGTGGGTGCTGATGGTAGTGACCCACAACCGCAGCTGCCAGCAGAGGCCGTGACTTGCCTGTTTGAGGCCTTGGGATACGACACCCTGCTGGAAGGTGGGTGCTGCCGAAGCCCCCTGATGCTGATGTTGAAGTGGATATGTCAGGGTGCAAGGGGTGTGGGCTGGCGAGCGGCCGGATGCATGCCTGCAGCTGGGCCTGCCTCACAACGGCGCTCCTGCTTACCTTGGCTTGCCTTGGCCAAGCCAAAGTTGCTTTGCTCACTTATCTTTTCATTTTTCTAGTTGTTTAATCTATCACGCTGCCTTCTGCCTCGCTCACGCTTTCGCACGCACCACCGTAATGCCCCCAATCCCCACATGCACACCGACTGCAGACAAGGCCGTGGCCGACGGCCTGGCTGCCGTGCTGTGTGCGCTGAGCTCCCGCTACGAGCTGGCACTGACTGAGCCGGGGTCAAACCAGCGGTACGCCGGAGCCTACCGCATCCTCGCCCACTCAGATGCCAAGGCTCGCGGCCTGGTGAGCAGCACCCACCCTGATGCTCGCTCGCATGCAAGCGTGGCCACGCAAGCAAGCCGCCCAGCAGGCTGACGTCACTGCATGTCAATATGGCTGCCCTCAAGCACTGCAAAGCGGCTCACCAGGCTGCAACCACCTCTGTGCACGCAAGCATGTGTGCCTTATCTGCTGCCGCACCGCTCGGCTGCCTCGTGCTTTCTTCTGCTGTGACAGTCGTTTTCTTCACTGCCTCTTCTCTGCAGGCGGCAGCCACCGTGCGTGCCTGGGGCCCCTTCCCAGACGCCGATGCTGTAGCTGTGGTGCTGCCCACACTCAGCTGCTGGTGCTCCTTGCTGGCAGGGCAGCCGCCAGGCAGCTTCCCCGACATCCCTGGCCGGCCACGCTTCCGCCCCACTGTGCTCGCGCTGTGGCGCGCTTTGCACGGCCTGCTGCCGCTGCTGGAACCTGAGGCGGCCGCCGCCGCGCTGCAGCAGCTGCCGCTGCTGGCAGACACGGTGCTGGCGGGCATCGGCGGCGGTGCCAGCAACGGCATGCGTGCGGCGGCCCACGAAGCCGAGTCGTGCCGCGCTTTCGCCATGAACTGCTGGTCACACCTCGTTACCTGCCTGGGGCCCGACCTCTTCTTCTACTCCAGCTCAGGACCCGCCGAAGTGATTCAGCAGCTGGCAGCAGCAGCGCGCGCCACCACCAGCGAGCGGTTGCACAAGGCTGCAGCAGAGGCTGTAGCCGCCACGCTGTTGCATGCAGGGGCGGCCGGCGGCGGCGATGCGGTGGCTGCGCTCCGGCACGGCTTGCTGTTCCTGCTGCATGATGTTCCTGAGGCAGCAGCAGCTGTCCCAGATGGCACTGCCAGCACGCCATTGCAAAGCCAGCAGCATCAGCCGGGCAAGCCTCAGCAGCGGGCTCAGCAAGCACAGCAGCCGGCCCAAGTTCAGCAGCCGCGCGTGTCACAGCTAATAGTGGCTGTTGCAGAAGCGCGAGCGCTGCATGCACTGCTGCAGCTGCTGCGGCACAGCGCCGCCGCCGCTGCTGCCGTGTTTGCGTGTGCGGAGTACTGGCTGCCTACCCTCTGTGCTAGCCTGCGGCCTCGAGGCGGTGTGGAATCCAGCAGCACAGGCTCCGGCAGTACAGCTGCAAATTCGCGACGGCGTGCGCCTGAGCTGTTTGCTGCTGCAGACTCTGCTGCGCAGCAGCTTGCAGCCGCGCTGCTGTGCGGGGAGGCGTCTGCGCTTGTGGCAGCCTGCTGGGCAGCCTCCAGCAGCATCGGCAGCCTGCCAGGAATGGAACATGAGGCAGTGGCGGCAGTGGCTTCTGCAGCTGGTGTACAGGCGGGCGCTTGGCACTGCCTGCCTGCCGTTTGGCACGCCTTGGAAGGCGGTGGCGGCAGCAGCAGCAGCAGCAGTGCTGCGAATAGAAACATGAGCAGCAGCAGAAGGCACAGGCGTTTTGCCAGCACCCTCCTGCTTGCCACCGCGGCGGCTCTGGCTGCTAGCACGGGGGCCGGCAGCGGACGAGCGGGCGCCACGGCAGGCTTGCCGGCGCCTGCGCCGGTGGCTGCCGGTGCTGGGTTTGCTGCATCAGGGCTGGCCAGCAGCCTTGCGCGCGATATTGCGAAGGCGCAAGAGCTGGTGCCTTCCAGCCTGCTGAGGGGCTACTGCCTGGAAGCAGGTGAGCTTCCAGCTTCGGCTTGCTTGCGGCCCGGGAACTTGCATCGTCACCTGCTTTCTGCCATGCTGTCGTTTGTGGCACAAGCAAAGCAACAGCTGGACGGCGCTGCATCCAGCGCAGCCAAAGCTCCAGTACTGACAGACCACTTGTAGTCTGTCCCCCTTGCTCCAGATGCTGCCTGCCTGCATTGCCGCTCTTCATGTCTTCAAGCGCATCAACCTTCCACTGCCCTGGCCTGCTTTCCCTCTGGCTGCTTACCCGCAGACCCTGAGGCCCCTTCTTCCTCCGCCATTCTCGTGCGCCGGGGCCCAGCCTATCTCTCGGAACAGCTGCAACAAGCTGCCGCCAGCCACCTAAGCCTGCTGGTTCGCAGCTGCCAGGGCGGCAGCAGTGGCAGTGGCACGGCGGCAGAGGCTGCCTCTTGGGTGGCTGACCCCAAACAGTGGCCCTCGCAACTGGCCAGCGCGGTAGCACAGCTGCTGACCTGCTCAAACATGGTGCTGCAGGCGGCTGCCGAGCAGTTTGCGCTGGCCTGCACCGGGCAGGGCTCCGTGGCGGCAGCCGCCTCACTGCTGGCGCAGCTGCACCCTGCGGCGGCGCCGCTGCTGCAGCCGCTGCTGTCAGGCGAAGCACGGCAGGGCAGGCAGGGCACAGGAAATGGCAGCAGCAACAGCTTTGTTCGCGGTCAGCCAAGGGGCCAACCACGACGCAGCCAGCCACTTCCCCACGGCAGGCTGCACAGCCTGCCTGCCCTCTCTCCTCTGAAAGCAGGGGCGGCCACAGGGGCAGTACATGCGGCTCCTGCTGCTGACGTGGCACGTCGCACCGCAGCACCCGCGGAACCGCCGGCCGAGGCGGTACCTACCCCGCTGGATGAGGATGAGGATGTCGATATTGTTGATCTAACAGACTCTCCTCCCCGCCCATTCGTGCCCACCCAGCAGGCTGGCACAGGGCAGCTTGGGGCAGCTGGGCAGCAGCAGCAGGCGGTGCAGCAACAGCAGCAGGGGCAGCAGGGAGGGCCGGCTGCTCGGGCCGCGAGGCTGCCATCTGCCGCAGCAGCAGCTGTTGCTGAGGCGGAGGATGTGCCATGGTTCAGGGTGTGGCCATCGAAGCAGTCACAACAGCAACAGCAAGAGCAGAAGTCACAGCAGAAGTCACAACAGCGACAGTCACAACAGTCACAACAGTCACAACAGCAGCAGCAAGAGCACAAGTCACAGCAGCAGTTGCAGCAGTTGCAGCCAGAATCATCAGGAAAGTGGCGAAGCAGCAGCCTGCATGGCGCCGATAAGCCGCGCGTGCCAGCAGCACATGGCCACAGCATGCCGCCCCTGCAGCAGCAGAGGATCTCGCAAGCAGAAAAAGCGTCAGCACCTGCCATACAGCGCAGCAAAGGGGCAGGTCACTTGGCAGACGAGCAGCTGGTGCCAGAGCTGCGGAAAAGAGCTGCTGTGCCTCCGACAGCCACTGCTGCCTCAAAGGCTGCCACTGCTCCGATGGCTGCCGCTGCCCCGGCTGCCCCTGTCCGACAGCTTTCTGCAGCACGGCAGCAGCAGAGCACTTGGAAAAGGCAGGCAGAGGTGGATGTGGACTCCCTGTTTCCGTCTGTGTGGCCAGCCAAACTCCCTCCCGGTGCTGCCACCACACACAAGGGCAGCAGGGCGGGTGCCTCGGCGGCTGCCACTGTTGCCGGGGCAGGCGCTGCCGCTCGCCGACAGGCTGCTGGCTCAGATGCTGCATTAGCTGCAGGGCCTGGAGCTGGCAGTGAGGCCAGTGTGCCGCCTGCAGCGCCAGCAAGAGCAGGCAAGAGCAAAGGCCAGCGCCGCAGCAAGGAAGGGAGCCCGGGCTTGCTTGGTGTTGCTGCTGTCAAGGGGCAGCAGGACCAGGGGCAGGGCCGGCGGGGCAGCAGCGCTGGCGGCGCGCTGGTCATTCCCAAGCGCCAGCTTCCTCAGGAACCCCAGCAGCAGCAGCAGCAGCCGCAGCAGCAGCAGCAGCAGCAGCCTCCGACTGCGCGGCAGTGGGAGGTGCCAGCTCGGCAGCCCATCCCGTCAAGGCGGCCTGGCGACCCTGTGGGGGGCTTAGAGGCCGACAGCGGCGGCCTTATGACTGGTGGCGGCATGACTGGTTTGGATGACTTGAAAAGCGGCGATGGCGAGGATGGTGGAAGCCTGTTTGTGCGGCAGGCTGTTGCTGAGCTGGGCAGGCAGGCCAACGGCGGCACTTCTGCACTCGATACTGCGGCAAACACACAGCAGCGGCTGCAGCCTGCCCACCGCCGCATCCTGCGCCTGGCCGCGCCCCCAGCCTCACCCACTTGGAACGCTCCTCGGGTTGGCGGCGGCGGCGGTGGCGGCGGTGGCGGCGGCAGTGCCGCCCCTGCTTCGCTCTTCATAGAGCGCCCACGAGCAGCGGTGTGGCTGGAGCGGCGGGCGGAGCTGGGGCGGACAGCGCTCGCCGGCGGCGGCGGCCAGAGGCGGCAGCAGGGTGCGGCAGGTGCGGCGGCGGCGGCAGGCGCTCCCAAGCTGACCATGGACGCCTTGCAGCGGCAGATACTGGCCTGGGAGCCAGGCAGCATACTGAGCGGTGGCGGCGGCGGCAACACCGATGATGGGCTGCAGGGCCTGCAAGTGCCGACTCGCTTCTCCAGCCTGCAGCAGTACACTCAGGTGCGGTACAGGCGGTACGGGCCTCCTTTCTTCTTGTCTCCTGGCTGCTGAGGCAAAGCGCGGGTCGAGTTTGTGTGCTTAGTCGATGGACTGCCAACCGCTTTCCCTCGCTCACTCCGTCCCTGCCTCCCTCTCTCCTTCCTGACACTTGCAGGTGTTCAGCCGACTGCTGCTGGAGGAGGTGAGGGCACACCTGCAGCAGGCAGCAGAGGAAAACCCCTCAGCAGCCACAATCTGCGCCGCCAGCAGCGGCAGGTCACGCAGTCGCAGCAGCGGCGGCGGCGGCTGGTCCGAGATTGCTGCGGCGCTGGCGGCGGCTGGGGCGGTGCCCATGCGGTTGCTGGATGCACAGCGGCAGTCAGAGCTGCATGTGCTGCAGCTGGAGCCCACAGCTGCAGCTACTGCACCGCCAGCCGCAGCAATGCATGGCGGCACGTCTGCGGCGGCTGCGACGGCGGCCGCCGGCGGCGCCGGCAGCGGCTCTGCGGCGGCGCCACGCGCGCCTGCCGCGCAGTCTGCCTCCCAGTTCAGCCGCAGCAGCGGCATACGGGCAGAAGATCTGCTGCTGCTTGTGAGCCGCCCTGCGGCCTTGCCTGCCTCAGCTGCTGCAGTGGCGGATCTGCCACCGGCCGCTGTGGCACTTGCGGTGGTGGAGTCAGTGAGTCAGGAGCTGCCCCCGGAGGGGCGGCAGCAACAGGGTGTGGCGGCACGCCGCACCAAGCAGCTGCTGCTGACGATGCGTGTGAGCCTGCGCAGCATGGGCGGCGGCAGCAGTGCTGTAGGGGGTGGCAACCGGCTGCTGGTGCAACAGCAGCTGACCTCCGGTACTTCTTGGCACGCAGTACGCCTGATGTCCCTCACGCCACACCTCCGGCAGCTGGCTGCGCTGGTGGCTGTCCAGCAGCTGCCACCGCTGTTACTGGCTGAACTGCTGTCTCCAGGTACAACCACACCCACCGCCGCCGCTCACAGCAGCGCCAGCGGCGCCCCTCAGCCGAAGCTGAGGGGACTGCAGCCGCCGCTGCCAGCGCCCCTGTTGTCAGCACTGCAGCAGCAGTACAACAGCAGCCAGCAGGCGGCAATCGCAGCAGCAGCAGCCGGCGGCACACCCGGTGGCATGGTGGGATCCGGGGGCTGGGGCAGCGCTGCGCAGGGCAGCCGGCGGGTGGTGCTGGTACAAGGGCCTCCAGGCACAGGCAAGACTTCTGCCATCCTCGGGATGCTGAGCGCACTGCTTTCCTCCAACGCTCGATCCCGGGCAGCACCAGCAGCTCCCAGCGCTCGTCAGGAGGCCCCAGGGCAGCAAACGGCGGCAGCGTTGGCGGCACACTCGAGGCAGCACACGGCGGCAGCCCGGCCGGCTGTCAGGGTGCTGCTGTGCGCGCAGTCCAATGCAGCTGTGGATGAACTGTGCACTCGGTTGGCCGGCAAGGGCGCTGTGGCAAGGTGAGCGGATCTGTCTGCCTCAGAGGCATGCCTCAACTGATGAAGCGAGTTCAGCTGACGGGAGAGTCTTGAGGTCAGCCCGTCAATTTGGGGTGGTATCGGGAGGCAGAGATGGAGTGGCGGGCGGCTTCCATGAACGCGGCTCAGCGCTTGTCAAGGTGCCTGTTTCCCGAACAAAAAGAATCACAAGTATAACTCAACACTCATCCTCAGCACGGTGTGATGTGCAGGCACGGCGGTCAACGCCAGGTGTCGGTGGTGAGGTTTGGCCCCCTGGAGGCAGTGGGGTCCGATGCAGCCGCCTTCCACATCGATGCACTGGCTGCTGGCATGGCTGAAGCGGACACCGGGCTGGGCAGGGCGGCAGGCCAATCAGCGCAGCTGGGCAGCCGCTTGCAGGCCCTGCGGCAAGCGCAGCGGGACCTGCAACAAGAGATTGATGCGTGTGACAGCGCGGCGCAGCTGAGCAGGGAGAGGAAGCGGCGGCGGCAGGAGCGTGCGGCGGAACGCGCTGCGGCGGCGGCGGAGCGGCGGCGGCGGCACCCAGACGGGGCTGCACGCGGCAAGCGGCGGCGACGCGACAACGGTGAGGATGCCAGAAGCAGCATGGATACAGGCAGCGGCAGTGATGGCGGCAGTGATGCGTCACGAGAGGAAGGAGAGCTGCGGGGCGGTGCTGAGGGGGCAGGTGCCGACAGCCAAGCCTCGTTCGATTTCATCAGCAGCCCCGAAGCGCGGCAGGCGCTGGGCCCCCTGCTGCAACGCAAGAAGGAGCTGGGGAAGGAAGCGGCGGCGGCGGCGGCCGCCCTCGGCGCCGCCACTGGAGCGGCGGCGGCGCGGCGGAAGGAGCTCCGAGCGGCGGTGGTGGCCCAGGTGTGCTGCTTTGCTGCTGCTGCTGTGCTGCTGCCGCTGTGCAAACAGGCTGGATGAAGCCAGTTCGGCCTGCATGGCTGCATGAAGCAGTGTGCCTCGTGGAGTGATCGCTACCCTCTCACCGCAGCTCACACATGTCTGATGCCTGTGTGATGCCACCCGGCTCACGCTCACCTGCCGCCCGTGCAACGGCGCACTGGCAGGCTTAACCAGCACCTGTGCTGTTACCGCCCGCCTGCCGCCCCACCAAGCTTCGTGCCTATAAGCTTTGTGTGCATGCGCCTCATGCTGCTCCTGCCTGCAGTGTGAGGTGGTGGCCACAACCCTCAGCAGCGCAGGAGGCGAGCTGCTGCAGCTCATGCCGCGAACGGCGGCCCCTGGCGGCGGCACTGCCGGAGCTGGTACCGCCGGAACTGGTTCTGTTGGCGGAGCCGCCCTGCAGGGTTTCGACGCCATCATTTGCGACGAGGCGGCGCAGGTTGGTTGGTTGGTTGGTCTGTTGCTGGTTGAATCTGTGGTTGCTTGTGGTGGGCGCATCTTGCTGGCTGCCTGCGTCTGAAGCACTAGGACGGCTGAAGGCTGGTGCTGGCTGGCAGGCCCTCCCTCTCCCTCCCTCCCTTGCTGCCGCCACCCACCGCCCTGCAAGCCGGCTTCCCCCGCATTCTTTGTCTGCCTTTGCCTGCCTGCCTCGCCGCCCTGCAAGCCCACTCTCCTCCTCGCTGTCCCCATCCCTATCTTCCCGCTCCCCTCCTCACTCTTCCATGTCTCTCATCCCTCCGCCTCCCTGTTGCAACCCCCTCCAGGCCCTGGAGCCCAGCACACTGATCGCGCTGCAGCTGCTGGCACCCAGGGGCCGCCTGGTGCTGGTGGGTGACCCCCAGCAGCTGCCGGCCACTGTCGTGTCCCGAGCGGCGGCGGCGGCGGCCCTCGCCCAATCCCTCTTTGAGCGGCTGATGCAGGCGGGATACCCCGTGTGCATGCTGCGCCAGCAGGTGGGTTTTTTTGAAAGAAGAAGAAGAAGAAGCAGATTAAGTCTGATTGCCGTTGTCTGCATGCTACTGTGGTGCAGTGCGTATGCACTTGCTCTCAGGCAGGTTGCTTGGCGTATATCCAGGGATCGATGCATGCCTGCAAGGACCTGCTTGCTGGCCTCAGCTGAGCACGAACCTTCTTGGCAGCCCTGCTCCCGCACCGGACTGATAACTTGATGACTGGTGCAATGGTACTGCCTGTGCGTGTACTGCCCCTGCAGTACCGCATGCACCCCGCCATCGCCGCCTTCCCCTCCTCCTTCTTTTACGGCGGGCGGCTGGTCAATGATGCTTCGGTGGCGCTGCCTCCATCCAGCGGAGGCAAACACACCTCAGCTGCCTCAGCAGCAGGGACAGCGGCAGTACAGGCGGTTGGAGGGGGGCGGTACGCTCCCTGGCATGCCCGCACCTGCTTCCTGCCGCTCGCGTTCTGGGACTGCCGGGAGGGGCGGGAGGCGGGCGGCGGCGGCAGCTCCTCTGTCAGCAATGCTGAGGAGGCTGAAGTGGTGTACGCCCTCTACTCTGGTCAGTATTGGTTCTTGTGGTGCGTGTGATTGTGTGGTGTGAATTTGGGAGCAGCGAGCCGCCCATCTTGAGGCCACCGCAAGCTCTGAGCTGAGCTGCCGCCCTCCGCCCTACATGCCCCCTTTGACACGCAAAACGCTTCGTCCAGCAAGCTGACCGTCGCTGCTGGACACTGCCGCCGTACTGCGACCCCTGCAGGCCTGATGAGGCAGTACAGGCAGGACGTCGGAGATGTGGCGGTCCTGACGCCCTACAAGGCGCAGCTCCGGCTGCTGAAGCGTACCTTCAAGCAGCATGGCGGTACCGCAGCGGTGGAGGCGGTACATTTTGCAACCGTGGACGGATACCAGGGGCGCGAGGCGGACGTGGTCATCTTCAGCTGCGTCAGGTGTGGCCACTGGCGGTACCGCCCTGCAACGTTACAACTGCGGTACCGCACTGCATGCTGGCAGGCAGCTATGCAAAGTCCTCCTCTTTGCCCGCCCTGCGCGCTTGTTGTTCGTGCTGGCACTGGCGCTCAGCCCTGACAGGCCTGCCCGGCTGGTGCTCTGGGCCTGCACCCTCTTAATTCACTCACACACACAGCCAGGTTGTGAAGCTTGCCCTTTACCCTCCCCCGACTTAAAACACACACACACTCTCTCACATTCGCGCACCCCTGATGCACCTGCCTGCCCGCCTGCCTGCCTGCCTGCTTGCCCACCCTTCCTCTGCAGGGCACACGCTGCAGGTGCCAGCGGAGGCGTGGGTTTCCTCTCTGATGTGCGGCGCATGAATGTGGCGCTCACTCGCGCTCGCCGCTCTCTGTGGGTCATCGGCCACCGATCCACCCTCGAAGGTTGTGAGCCGTGGAGGGAGCTGATGCAGCACTGCCGGCAGCACCGCTGCTTGTTTCCCGCCAAGCCGCCGTATGCGCAGCTGACTGAGGCGGCGGCTGACAGGGGAGGAGGAGGAGGGAGGGGCGGCAGGCGGGTGGAGGGGTCGCCGGAGCGGCGGCGAGACAGGTCTCCCAAGCAGCGGCAGGGGCAGCGGCACCGGCGCAATTGATTGATTGCAGCAGGACAGGTGGTTGGTGCCTGGCAGGCAGCTGATTGACAGTTGGTGGGGCAGCAGCTGCTCAATTTGAGCATAGCTGGCACTCGGATGCACATGGGCAGCTTGCAGCGTGCATGAGACCGTGCAGGCTGCGCCTGCAACCCTGAATCAGCACTCACAACGATTGTGCAAGGTAGTTACATGTAACACTCAAGAGTGCCGCTGTGTTGAGGCAAGTGTGGGGCAGTGCACAGGGCTGGCTGGGAGGGAGGTTGCAAGGGATAGCAGTGGAGTGGATGGGGCTGGTGGACAGGGAAGAAAGAAGCAGCGCATGCGGGTCAGCAGCAAAAGGAGGGCAGCTTGCGGCAGCAGTCGAGGAGGCAAGGATGGGGCACGGTTGGCTGCTCTGGCGGCGTCTGGTGTGGCAGCGTCAGCTGCTGGTGTCGCATTGGCCGCTACGACGAGGCGGTGAGCAGGGCCCTGCGGAAGATGGTGTGCCTGCAGCTCTCCTTCTATGCAGAAGACTCCATGCACGCCAGCACGCGCGCAGCCCTGCTAGCCACAGCCACAGTCACGAGCGAACGAGCGGCGCGGTGGATGCCACACACACGCACACCCTCACAAGCGCGTGCGGAGGGCAGCAGCAGAGGCGCAGCCGGCACCTCAGAACAGGCCCTTGTTCCAGGAGTCGCCCCGGTTCTTGGCCAGCGTGCGCAGGCGCAGCGCCTGCAGGGGGGGGGGGCGGGGGGAATGGCGTGCAGCACGATGCAGGTCAGGACAGGTCACAGCGATGGGATGCAGAGCAGAGCTTGCTTGCGTGCTTGTGGTTGCAGCCCAGTCCGTGTGTGACGGTGTCTGCAAGGAACCTTGCGACACAGGGGACAGCCGCGCCCCAGCACCCGCCGACATAACAACCAACACAGCACCAGGGCCTTGTTGGTCGCCCTGTTGGGTTTCTCAGCAGGGCAGTACAAGCTGCCCCACACAACACCAGGGCAGTACATCATGCCCCCCCCCCTGCCGCCCTTACCTGCAGCTTGATGAAGCCCGCCGCGTCCTTCTGGTCGTAGGCGCCGCCATCGTCCTCAAAGCTGGAGATCTTGTCGTCATAGAGGCTGTATGGCGACTTGCGGCCCACCACAATGACGTTGCCCTGGGTGTGCATGTGTGGTGGGGTGGCGATACAAGGGGAAGGAGGGAGG
Source organism: Chlorella vulgaris (assembly GCA_023343905.1). Taxonomy (NCBI): domain Eukaryota; kingdom Viridiplantae; phylum Chlorophyta; class Trebouxiophyceae; order Chlorellales; family Chlorellaceae; genus Chlorella; species Chlorella vulgaris. The sequence goes on along the minus strand of SIDB01000011.1, from coordinate 144,163 downwards.
GAGGGAGGAGGTGAGGTGAGGTAGGGCAGGAGGAGGGTGCAGGCAGGGAGCTGGCTTCAAGATGTGCAACAAGGCGATGCTGCTGTTGTCATGCCGCCGTTGGCGTTGCTGTGAGGCGGAGGTTGCTGAAGGGAGGCGAGGCGGAGCGCCCAGCCTGCTCACTACACGCAGGCAGTACAAGGCTGGCAGCAGCAAAGCAACAGCGTCCAGCTGCAGCGCCGGTTGCGGGACGACACCTGCACCCCCAGCTGCAGTGTGTGCACACACACGCACACACGACAGTGACTGTTCACCCACCAGCCTCCAGCCTCAAGCCCAGAGCCCTCTCACCTTGTACAGCTTGGCCCGCACTGTGCCTGTCACAAACTGCTGCGTGCGGTCAAACGCGTCCTGCAGAGCACAAGGGGCGGAAGGGGCGAGCACCGGAGGGGGGGGAGGGAATGCGGCATCAAGGCTTGCACGGAAAATCCACCATCTGATGAATGACGAGTTGCACAATCAAGAATTTCTGCCAGATGCAGGTCAGCCGAGGTGGGCGGCCAGGCTGAAACAGCTGGTGTGAGAAACGTGGGGTGGGAAACTGGAGAGTGAGAGTGGGCATAGAGGACGTAGAGTCGCCCCAATGCCTGCCTCTCTTCCCTTTTGCTCCCTGCTTCCCTGCCTGCGCCTGCCTGCCGCGCCCGATTTGCGGCCCTCGCTCCTCCGCAACCCAGCCCATTCTCACTGCTACACCCCACCCCATCCGCAGCACACCTCAATAAACCCGTCCGCCCCATGCCCAGCCATCCACCTCCTCCCATGCCTCAACCAACCCACACCCCCCATTACCAGCCCCCCGTCCCCCCCTCCCTCTCGCGCCTTCATCCCCCACTCCCCACCTGCAGCGCCAGTCGCTCCGGCGAGAACCAGAATCCGTTGTAGACCAGCTCAGCGTACTTGGGCATGAGCTCATCCTGCGGTACGGGGGCGGTACGGAGCATGTGTGTCTAGACAGGGCGGTACAGTGCAGGAACAGTGCAGGTACAGACAGCGAGGTACTGGTGATACGTGGTGGGTGGTCAAGTGATTGTGGTAATTAACGGCATGCGGTGCTGCGGGGGGGGGGGGGGGGTGCTGGGGAGGCCGTTTCGTTATTTTTCACATGCACTGCTGCACTGCTCTGCACTGCACTGCATTCGCCCCCTATCTCTTGAGTCTCTCCTTCCCCCCCCCCCCCCCCCCCCCCCCCCCCCCCCCCCCCCCCCCCCCCCCGTACCTTGAGGTGGCTCTCCCCCCTGTCCAGGCAAATGGACTCAATGGCTCGCCGCATGGCCAGCAGGATGGTGCCTCCGGGTGTCTCGTACACGCCCCGGCTCTTCATGCCCACAAAGCGGCTCTCCACAATGTCAACACGGCCGATGCCTGCGGGGGAGGAGAAGGGGTTTTGAAAAATGGAAGGAAGGCTTGCTCAAGTTGCAGGAGAGGCCTTGTTTGTCGGCTGGGGTTGGGTGCTGGAGGCAGCGGTCAAAAGGTGGGCAGTGGTTGGCAAGAAAGGCGGGCAGTACTTGGCCAAAGGTGAGCGGTGGTTGACAGGGGTGATGAGAGGGGGAGATCACACCCACACCACACCCACACCACACCCACACCACCTCCATTGGCGTCACACCACCCACCGTTGTCGCCACCCAGCCGGTTGAGCTCCGTCAGCAGCGTGGCCGGAGACATGCGGGTGCCGTTGATGCCCACAGGGTCGCCCTTCTCAAACTCAATCTCCACGTAGGTGGGGGTGTCGGGGGCCTGCACGAGCAGGAGCAGGCAGGAGCAGGCAGGACGATGGCGGGTGCAGCTCGGTGCAGTGAAGGTATCAGCAAAGATCAGAGCAGCAAATTGTGCGGTTTCAGCATGGATGTTTTGCCTTTAGATCGTGTGGGCAAGCGAGCAAGGTAGCAAGGTAGGCAGGATGCAGGAGGAGAAAGGGCGGAGGAGAAAAGGCGGAGGGCTGCTGGGAGGACAGGGGCGGGCAGAGGCAGGTTGGCGGCACAGGCACACGCTGAGCATGCAGCCGCTTTCCCGCCCCAGCCACCCATTGTACGGCCCCTCCTGGCCCAACACAGCCGCCGCACACCTGTTCAGGGCTGACAGAGCGGGTGAACATGGATTCACTGGGCTCCACCCAAGGGTCTTCCAGCGCATTGCTGCGGTACAGGGGCCAGGGCAGGCAGTACGACAGGAGGCATAAGGAAGCAGAAATGACATGAGGCATGAGGCGCGTAACAAACAAAGGGGAGGTTGCAAGGCAGCACTGCAGCCCAAATGCAGCAGCGGCGTCCGAGGCGCAGCAGCAACAGGAGTGCAGCCGAGAGCCAGCAGGGCGAGGACAAGGCTGTGCTATGCACCGCGAGCTGCAGTGCGCACGTGCACTAGTGCGAACGGATCACTGCCCCTGCCGCTCACCCCTCGTAGGAAATGTGCAGCAGGTTTGCGTCCATGGAGAAAGGGGGCTCGTTACGCTTGCCGGCGGGTACCTGTGTGGTGGGATGGATGAGTTGCGGCGGGTGCGCGGCAATCAGGCAGACAGCACCAGCACAAAAGGGAGGCGCTGCCTCCGCGTGGACCGCTGTGACCACTGCTTGGGGCGTACGTGCGTGCATGCGTGCGTGGTTGTTTCTGTGTGAACAACTGATGGCTTCTGCCCACTGCCCACTGCCCACATCACAGGACAGCCAGCTACCACTATCAGCCCTGCCGCCCAGCCCTGCTGCCCAGCGCCTCACCCCGATGCCGTGCGTCTCTGCGTAGGCGATGAGCTTGGTGCGAGAGTTTAGGTCCCACTCGCGCCAGGGAGCAATGACCTTGATGTCGGGCTTGAGGCCGTAGTACCTGCGTGGGAAAGGAGGGAGGGATGGAGGGATGGAGGGAGGGAGGCAGACCAGATGCAGAGGGAGGGCTGCTTGAGCAGGGCTGAAGCCAGCGCAAGCCAGCAGGCTGGAGAGGAGTGACGGTAGGGGATGCCAGCACGTGTGAACAGGGGCAGCAACAGGCTCAGCTGATATGATGCTGTACGCTGTCCAAGCTGCATGCCGAAGGCTAGCGCCTGCCTGCAGCAACAGAACAGCAGCAGGGTGCGGCCGCACTCACCCCAGCTCGAACCGCACTTGATCGTTTCCCTTGCCTGTGGCCCCATGGGACACAGCGTCAGCACCCACCTGCAGCACCCAGCAGAGATGAGAGGCAGCTGAGGCATGCATGAGCTGGCCTGCTTCAGGCTGCCACCAGCCTCGCACGAAGTGAGCGGTGCCTCCGAGCTTCCAGCCAGCAGCCGCGCCACAAGCGCGTGCACAGCAACGAGAACTGAAGCAGGCTCTCAAGCCTACACCGAAGCAGCACAGCACAGCATGGCACAGCACAGCACCGGCAAGGCACAGCCGCCTCAAGCGCAGCCCGGCAGCAGCAGCGGGCGTGCCTCCATTGCAATCTCTATCTGCCGCTTGGCAATCAGCGGGCGAGCGATGGACGTGCCGAGCAGGTAAGTGCCCTCGTACAGCGAGTTGGCCCTGCGGTACAATGGTGCAGCAGATAAGCCGGTAGCCAGTCAGCTGCACAGTGAAACGGCCGAAACTGAGCTGAGCAGCCCCGAGCAGACCAGCCACACCAGTCCACCGAGCGAGCCATTGGTTCTGCGGCCTACATCTGCCTGCCATGCTACTTGCCCAGCTGAAACCGCCTCAAATTCACAGCTCTGCTTGAGTCTCGTTTGGGACATGCTGAAAAGCGACAGCTGCGCGTACACTTTCCAGAACCAGCCCCGACAAGCAAGCGGTTAGCGGACAGCCCAGCCCAGCCCATCCCAGCCACCACACCCAGCGCTGCAGCAACCCCAACCATCACGCAACCACACACACACACACATGCACATGCACGTCGTGGGCACCCATTGAAGCCAGCCCACGCACCTGAACATGGGGAACACAAAGTCGCGCACAAACTCCTCCCTCAAGTCGTCAATGTAAATCTCCTTGACTCCTGCCGCCTCCGCCTTCTTCCGGGCCGGCTCAAGCTCCTCCCCCTGCACATGCGCGCCGCGTTGGGGTTTGAGGGTTAGGCAGCAGAGCAGAGCACACAGGGGAACAGGGATAGGCTGCGCAGAGGCAAGGCCGGACAAAGGTGGAGTGTGCTGGCATCAAGCTTGCGGGCAACGCTGGCGGCCTGCAAGTGCTGCATGTAAGAGCTCGCGGCTGGACCCACCTGGCCCAAGTCTGCAGTGAAGGTCACGACCTGCAGAGGCGATGGCAGGCAGCAGGGGCCACTCAAACTTGATCTGTTGCAACAGTGCTCAACCGACAGACGGCGCAGGCGGCGGCGAGGACCACTTCACTCACCTCGCAGTCGTAGGTGTCCTGCAGCCATTTGAGGATGACCGAGGTGTCCAGGCCGCCGCTGTAGGCCAGCACCACCTTCTTCACCTTGCCGGAGAGGCCAGCAGCTCGGCATGCGACAACGCGAGGGCGGCTGGCGCGGGCTACGGGGGTGCGTGCCTGCACCCTGCCGCCTCCCAGCACCGCCTTTTGCGTCGCCACTCCTGCAAGCGCTAGGGCATTTGTTGGCTGCGCCCGATCGCTGCTCACCCGATGGCGGGCACCCTGCCCATAAGCAGGCCATCAGAGTGCCGATGCGCGGCCAGCCATCGCCCCTGGCGTGCTCACCACTTGACTGCATTGTTGTGGGACCTAACGACTCGCGAGCTCAATGCTAGTAGTTGTATGAACAGACTGATTGGCGCTGTGATGGAGATCGCGATCGATCGCGCCCTGCATTGGGCTCGAGGGTGGTGCGACATGCGCGACGTGCGGCACATTGGCGGCATCGGCACACTGCTGACGCATGCAGCATCCAAACCCCAGAGTGCGCGCTGTTGAGCATGCGTAGCATATTGGTGGCGCCATTGATTAGTTCGCAAAACTAGCTTGTGCTCACTTTGGCAGCAAGCAGCGGTGCCTTGCGTCACTGCTGCTGACTGAATGCGCATGACGCCCGTCTGCAAGCCACATTATATGCTTGCAGTCAGCGGGATAAACCATGTGTGCACAATGTGACTCTCTTCTGCTGGTGATACTCTCCAGTTTGAAGTCCGGCCCGGTGCTGGCGGCGGCAAGGCGTTTGCGTCAATTGGCCTCGTGCAGCCCTGTAAACCATCTAGCAGGCAATATGGGGTGCTCCCGCGAGCTGGGGTGGAGTTTGCGGCCTGCGGGCATTTTGCGTTGACTGCTCGTACCTCCATGCGAAAAACTCACCGCCTCGCACTGCCTGCCACCGCAATTGGCTGCTGCATCGTTGCTACACCTCTTGGAGCGTGTATGAACGCTCTCTCAGCGATTGGCAGCAAGCTCGCCCAGCGCCAAGACCTCACTGACAGCGATTTCTACAGTTTCCTGGCAGAGCTGGATCTCAGTGCAGCCGGCGGCCGGGTGAGCGGCCGTGTGCACAGGCGATTGAGTGATCACGCTGCGGCGGGCGGTCCTGCACGCTCCAGCCGAGCCCCTGCACCCACTCAGCAGCATGCGATGCTCGCTGCAGGCTTCAGACGCACAGGCTTCGAGTGCAGCACCCCCACCCGCTTCCGCTTCTGATGGCGGTATGAGGCTCACCAAGCGCGAGGCGGAGATCAGGGTCAGCGAGCATCGGTGTCAGCCAGCCTCCACCGCTCTGGCACTGGGCACAACCTGCACCATCGCCGTGCAGAGCGGCCCTCCCCAGAGTTTCTCGATCGGCAGGGACGTGGAGGAGGCATTTGTGACGCCTGCCATACCCGCAGGCCACTCATATCGCTGGTAAAGCTGCCGCCGTGCTGCCGCCAACTGCCAAGCTGCTTTCGCAGGCGCGACTTAGCAGTGCGCTCTGCTGCTTCGTGAGCCTATGACCAGCAAAGTCTGCCCCCAGGCAACTAATGCTTTAATGTATCGTGCGTCCGGTGCTGCCTGTGCAGGGTGCCACCTGAGGCAGGTCGCTACATCGTCAGCAGCGAAGTGTATCCTCACCTACGCTCAGCAGTCAAGGTGACCTCCGCACCAGAAACAACACCAGCAGCGGCAGACCTGCCAGCCACAGGCAGCAGCAGCCCGGCCGACAGCAGACGCGCAAGTGACGGCATGGCGGCGGCGGACGTCGAGCAGTTCATTCGGTTCCCGCTGCTTAACTCAAGGCCCGGGCTGCCTGCAGCGCCTGCCGTGGCAGGCTGTGCCAGGTCTAACGGCGGCAGTAGCAGCGGCGAGGCTGTCAGGAACGGCCACGCCACACAGATGCTGGCACGCAATCCAGGCGACCCAGAGACCACTAGCACTGCCGCCGGCACCTACCCCCCCACAATCTCCCGCTTTGCGCTCCCTGTCGCCTCGCGGCCCAGCAGCGGCAGCAGTGCAGCAGCCACCAGCACAGATGAAGAGGCTGCAGGGGCAGAAAAGGTGCCGGGATCGCCGCCGGCTGACAGTGGGCTGCGCCGGCGAGGGCGCACCGGCGCCGCTGCTTCAGCTTCAGTGGGTGTCTCTTCAGCTCCCTCCCTCGCCTCCATGCTGACTGGGCGGCAGGTGGTAGAAAACCTGGCCATGCAGCAGTCCAACGGCCTGGGGGTGAGCTTGAGCCTGCCGCTGCTTGATGCTGACCTCTCAGCTGCTGTCTATCGCTATTCTTGCATCGCTGCCCCGCTGTGTGCTGCTGTGTTTCGCCTGTCAATGTGCTGGCTGCCCAGCTGTGCTGTGCTCTGCCAGCTGTGGCAACACAGCTTGCTGACCCATGCTGTTATACTGTAGCACTACATCGCAGCACCTGTCCGTCCCTCACTGCTGCAGGGCTCTCCCCGTAGCGGCAGCGGCAGCGGCAGCGAACGCAGTTCCACCTCAGCGCCTCTCTATGTGCAACGCCGCGTGCCGGTGCCTGGCGGCATGCTGTCCACCACTCACGCATACAGCATGGGGGCGCGCAGCGGCAGCAGCGCGTACAGCGACAGCCGCAGCAGCGCGGAGGAGGCTCAACCGCTGCTGTATAGCCTGGGGCAGCCGCGCCCGCCACACATGCAGTCGGCCAGGTGAGGTCCTGGGCTGGGGCGGGGAGTCTTGTTGCGCAAGGCTGCAAGCCTGGCTCCATCGCCTGGCTTCGCTTTGTTGCAGGCCTGTGAATGTTGCTGGCCGTTTTGTGCGGTGGGCGGTGCACCCGCGCACCCTCGCGTTCGCCAGCCCCCCTGCTTGTGCCCGTGCACCTTTCCTGGATCCGCCTTCTCACTCCTGCCTTGTCACTCCTGCATGTTGCTGCTGCTTCGTGCCACCCTTGCGTGTCTCTGCGTGCTCCCTGCGCAGCTACGGGAACAGCTACGCCTATTCACGGGACCCAGCTGTTGGCGGCGGCGGTACTGCCGGTACCGCCTCTGGGGAGGCCAGGGGCCCCACACAGCACAAGTGCCCTCGGTGTCGCAAGGAGTATGTGTCTACCATCAACCAGCGGCGCTGCATCAGCTCACACCTGGGGGGTGCCAGCGGGCTGCGCGGCGCAGTGCAGGGCGTCAGCGGCGGCATGCCAGGTGCGCAGGCTGAGGGGCATGTGCTAGCCCAGGCTTACCTCACGAATGCGCTGGCTGGACACCGCTGTACTTCTGCCGCTGCTAGCACCGCCTGATATTAGCCTTGCATGCCTCACCATCCGCCCAGCCCAAGCCCCCACCCTGAGTTTTTTCAAGCAACACTCACCCTGCCGCCTGCCGCTGTCACACACCCTCGCAGATGCCAAGCAGCTGGCTGAGTTTTGGGATGGAATGACCGAAGCAGACAAGCGGCCGGTGATGGATGTCTGCAGCGAGCCAAATGGCGAACTGATCATGCGACAGGTGATTCACACGCATATCCTGCCTGCCTGCCTGCCTGCCTGCCTGCCTGCTTGCCTGCCTGTCTGCCTGCCTGCCCTGCGTTCCCTTTCTTCCCGCGGCGGGCTGCAGCAGCCAAGAGCCTGACTTCTGTCTGGACCGGCTCTGCTCAGAGGGCCGGTTAGGTGCATTCTAGGCCTGCCGATTGCGATTTAGTCCCGGTCGCTTGTGCCTTTGCTTTGCTGGCCTACTCTGCAGCCCTCGCCTCAACGTCCTGCTGCCTAACTGCCGCTCTCCTCTCCCCTTACTGCAGCTGGAGGCTCAGCTGCTGCACCGCAAGCGAGACGGCCAGCTGGATGCACTTAGCAGAGAGCAGCGGCGCCTGCACACCGCCGGCAAGATGCTGCATCAGTTCTGCACCGGCTTCGCTGGCACCGCTGGCAGCTCCTTTTCTGGTTCAAATCTGACCAGGTGTGGGCGGGGTGGCTTTGTTTATGGGTTCTTGTTTTGTGGGTGCAAAAGCGCGGGTGCGGGCATGGCATGATTGGCAGGAGGGCAGATGCTGCTGTCTCTGTCTCTGTCAGTCTGCCGATCAGCCGTATGCTCAGGCTGCTCTTAATCAGCTGACGGTGTGTGTGTCTCCATCATTATCCCACTGGACTGCTCACTAGTGCCTGCCTCCCTGCCTCCCTGCCCGCCCGTCCGCCTGCCCCTGCTGCAGTGTGTTGAGCCAGGTCAGCGAGGGCACCTTCCTGTGCGGCACCAACACCATCAACAGAGCAGAGTTCTCAGCAGGTGGGCCCAGCGGGCCCAGCTGCCTGGCTGCAGCGGCACTGCCCTGCTGCCGGTCCCGCTTAATACCTGTACTGGCCTGGTACCGCCTGTCGCCTGCAGTACCTGCTTGTACACACCTGCCGCCGCTGGCCTCTCTCGACAAAAGTTGCATGGCTGGGCAGGGGAGGGACGACGGCACATGACGTGCTGACTGTGTTGCTGACTGTGTTGTGTGCTCTTGTACCGGCCACAGCCGGTGCCTGCTGCCCTCCCATCTGCCGCGCTCACTGTCACGCCCTGCCCTGTCCTGCCCTCTGTCCCTCTGCCTGCAGGAGACAACCTCGAGGCTGGGCTGGGTGCGCTGGTGACCAAGCGACTTGTGGAGGCTCATCTCAGGGCAAAGCAGCGAGATGCGGAGCGGCTGCAGCGCGAGCTGGAGGTGCGGATCGGTGTGCCGCTTCCGACCAGCACTGCTGGTGCTGGCTGCACGGTGGTTTGTACCGTGTTGGAACTTTCGCAGGGTGTCGCAGCAATGTTTCGCAGGAGGAGCAGCCTGTGCTGCCAGTGTGTGTGTGTGTGTGTGCCAAGCTATCGCCGCTGAGTTTGTTGCCGCGTTGTGCTTTCGTCCTTGTGCTCTGCCGCAGGATCTGGAGACGGCGCAAGCGGTGCAGAGGGGCAAGCAGCAGCAGGGTAATGGTGCCCTGCAAGTCCCTGGCGCAGGCGGCAAGAAGAAGAGCAAGGCGAAAGGCAAGGTCAAGTCGGGCGCTGCTGCAGCTGCTGCCAAACCGGCTGCAGCCGCTGCAAGCACGCTGGCGGCACCAGCGACAGCAGCACCCAAAGAAGCGGCGGCAGCTGCAGCAGAGGTGCCTTCTATAGAGGATGCTGCGTGTGAGGGAGCTGCAGCAGTGCCACCAGCCAAAGCAGGGATTTCTGGAGCCGCAGCCCAGGCAGCTGCCAGCCAGCAGACTAATGATGTAGCGGCAGAGGCATGTGCGCTGTCGCCGCCGACGGACGGAGGTCGCTACGGTTCCAGCCCCACACGCCCTTCCAACGCCACCAGCAGCTTCACCAACGTGCTGTTTGCTGCTGACGCTGCGGCGGAGGGCGAAGCAGCACCGACAGCGGCGGCACCAGCAGCTGGGACGACTGCGGCAGCGGAGAGCGGAAAGGAGCAGCAGGAGGAGGAGGAGGAGGGGAAAGAGGCGGGCCACGCGGCAAACGACTGGCTCAGAGCCAGCAGCAGCCGCCCCTCCTCCCGTGCTGCAAGAGGGGACTCGCAGCCTGCAGCTCACAGCACTGTGCAGGCAGCAGGCGGGGCCGCAAAAGGCAGCGCCACCACATCGCGCCTGCCTCGCCGTGGCAGCGGCGGCAGCACCGGCAGTGCAGCACCAGAGAGAGGGACGGCAAGGGCTGCAGCTGCCGAGCGGTTTGGTGGCGGCCTTGCCGCCACAGCAGCACCTAAAGTCTTGGCAGCAAAGGCACAGGCGAGGCCAGCTGTGCCCTCAGCAGCAGCAGCCTCACCAGCCGACAAACTCACCGGCAGCAGGCATGCGACAGGCGCGGAGCCAGCTCGACAGCCAGCAGCGCAGCAAGCGGCTGCTGTCAAGCAGCCAGCCATCCAGCCCAACAGTTTCCCAGCGCTGCCGTCGGCTGTTGGCAGCAAGCCCGCGGCTGCTGTCAAGGTGGCTGCTGTAAAGGTTAGCGTACACCCCGCCAACGGAGTGACAGCGACCGCCAACGGCGGCTCTGCTTTCACTTATGCAGCAGCAGCAGCAGCAGCAGCGGCGAAAAACAAGCAGAAGGAGACTGCAGCAGCAGCAGCAACAGCGGCACTGCAGCCGCCGCCGCAGCAGTCGCAGAAGCAACCGCAGCAGGTGCAGGAGCAGGCAGCCGATGCCCCTGGCAGCGATGCTCAGCGTTTGACATCAGGCCAGACCGCTGCAGCTTCCGGCATGCCAAACGGCACTTCAGCAGTTCCGCCTCCGGCAGCGGCTCCTGCTACAGCACCAGCTGCTACTGCTGTCGTGGTGCTGCCGGAGCAGCAAGCAGCAGCGGCATCACAAACAGCCCCAGCGGCACGAGCAGCAGTGCCGGGGTTAGAGCTACACATGCACCCTGAAGCAGTGGTGCCGCTGCCAAGGGCCGAGTTGCTCCCGGTGCTGCCGGGTGTGCAGCTGGCAGCGCCTGCAGCTGCAGCCGATGCCGCCGGTGCAGCACCGGAAGCCGCAGCTGCAGCAGCAACAGCGCCGCCTGGGGATGTTGCGTTGGCAGCTGGGGAGGGTGAGGAGATGCAGCGTGCAGGGTCAGTCACACCTCCCATTTCCGAACCAGGTGCGTGCCTGCTCCTGTTCCTGTGCATGTGCGCAGCCCTTCTGCGCCTTTAGGAGTGCTTTTTGTGTAGTATCACTATCATCATGTTTGATCTGTTCTGCCTGACGTGGCTCCGCCCTGTGGCGGATTCTGGCTGGTCGTCAGTAGCAACCGGCGGGTGGCAAGCAGCGCAGCCAGTCAGCATATCATTCACTTGCGGCCTGCCTGCCTGCCGCGCCCCGCAGCTACAGCTCCTGTGCCCGCCTCTGCAATCTCGCTGCACCTCTTGCCTCAAAATAACCCTGTTCCCGAAGAACAAAGCGCAGCTTCTTAGCAGCTGCTCTCACCCTTGCTGCCCGCTCGCCACCCTCCCAGCAGGCTCCCCCCCTCCAGCTGGCATGCTGCATGGGCCACCGGATGGCTTCCCTGGCCACCCCATGGCCTGGGTGGGCCCTGACGGCTGCCTGATGGGGCCACCCCACATGGGCTACTACTACATGGTACCGCCCATGGCACCGCCGCCTGGCATGCAGGTACGGTTTCGCGCGAGGTGGAAATCGCAGCGCGTTTTGTGGCGCCGCCGCCTGCTTCGCTGCAAACTGCTGCTTGCTGCTGCACGGCTTGCTGCTGGGACTTGATGATGCCTCAGGGCCTGCTGGGTAGTGCCTGCAACCCTAGTTGACCCCTGCTTGACCCCTCAGTCACGCCTGCCCATAGCCCATCTATGTACCTGCCTGCCCGCTTGTGTGCCTGCCCGCGTGCTGCAGTTTGGCAGCCTTGACATGCAAGAAGTGGGGCCGCCGGGGCACTACCCTGCTCACTACCAGCCAGCCTACTTCCACCCTGCTCACTACCAGCTGCCGCCCGGCCACCTAGGCGCAGCCCCTGGCATGCCGCCGCCTCACCACCACCCCGGCATGGGTTTCAGTGAGGGTCCGCTGCCGCCCTTTCCCCCCGGCATGCCGATGCCTCTGCCGCCGGAGGCTGCTGAGGAGCTGGCTGCGGCTGCTCGTGCGCACGATGCTGGCCAGCTGCAGCTGGAGCCGCAGGAGCAGCAGCAGCAGGAAGGCAGCGAGTGGCCAGAGACCAGCGCATCTTCTGGTGCTGAGGCTGGTGCTGAGGTTGGTGCTGAGGCTGAGACCAAAGAGCCGGAGGGCGCTGAGCAGCCAGCAGCAGGAGTGGAGGACTCTGCCGCGTTCTTCCTGCCACAAGCAGACCACGGCTGTGAGCCTGGGCAGGAGCAGCAGCCTGGCGAGCCAGAGCAGAGGCAACAGCCACAGCCACAGCAGCAGCAGCAGCAGCAGCAGCAGCAGCCAAAGGGTGGCTTCCTGGCATTGCTGGAAGCCGCATGTGGCACCCTGCCCGCCCCAGCACATCAGGCACCGCAGCTTGCACCCCGCGGGCGCCGCCAGCCACCGCGGTTTGATGCGGCAGCAGCTGCAGCGGAGTTTGAGAGGCGCTGGCAGGCGGCAGCACCCAAGCTTGCCGCGCTGCAGCCAAATGGCACGGCGGCGCAGCCTCCCAGGTCTGCTGCGCCTGCAAAGAAGCACAGCAGCAGTGTGGCAGCGCTCAAAGCTGCAGCCAAAGCGCCGCGCAGCAGCAGCCCAGGAGCCCAGGCGGGCGGCAAGGGCGGCGCCTGGAGTGGCAAGGCTGGCTCTGCTGGAGCCAGCGGCCGGAGCAGCCCCGGGGGCGTTGTGGTGGCGGTCCGGGCTTGGAGCATTGATGAGGGAGCTGGGGATGCCCGCTGGCAGATCCATTCGGCAAAGCAGCAGCAGTGACTTTGACACAATTCAGCAATGTATACACTTCTCTCAGCAGGGAACCAACCACTCAGCAATTCAGACCGGCAGCGTGTGAACCTGCGGCAATCACCAGCACCAGCGCTTGACACCCACACAGCAAGGGCAGAGCAGCAGTAGCAACAGCCGTCATGCACAAATGAGCGACAGCAATGACTTGGACCGCGACTCACATGGGGGGTTGGATCGCGTGGCTCGCACGCACCACCCAAACCTGTTACACTCCTTTTGCTCCTGACTGTTTATTCATGGGGGCGCAGCCACGCCACCGCCATCCCTCACACCTGATACCTTTGCAGGGTAGTGCCGCTTAGGCTTCAACCTGCTTCCTTACCCCCTATATGCCACATGCTCCGCCCCTGTCCTTCCTTCCTATAACGCGTTTTTCTTTCGTCTGAACCGTCTCTCTGTACAGCCTCTACATCTCAACCCATCTGCCCGTCGTGCAATGCAACATCGATCATGCGTGTTTCCTGTTTTCATCCACATTTCAAGCAAGGTGTGTAAGCTCATCCTGGGAAAGAGGGGGCTGCGATGGGCGCTGGCACATGGGGCGGCTGGGAGTGGGCAACGAATGTGAAACAAGAGGAGAAAAGGGGTCGAGGGCGGTGACAATCAGGTGCACGGGATGGGAACGCATGGAGCATCACAAAGATGAGAATCGAAGAGAAACAAGGGTGGCAAGAAATATTTTTGCGTGCAATTGACAGTGGCGTCACAGGTCATAAGCAACCCGCCACTCGCCATCAGGGTGCACGGTGAGCGACCAACAGTTCTCCTGCAGCCGAGCATACGGCCGCGCCACGCCCACGCCCTGCACAGCGCAGGAGCGGCACAGCAGCAGGGCATCACATGTCCTGTCAGTCACCGTCCTTTGTACGCTCCTGAGTCCCATGCTTACAAGGCCATGCCTCACAACTGCAGCACGCTGCGAAGCACATGTCCCCACTGGCAAGCGATCCAGCCTGTGCTTGAAAGGAGCAGTGCTGCCAGCAACCCCTCAACAACACTGCAGCCAGCTCTGTAAAGCTTGCCTGTTGCGTCACCGGCGCACGCACGCCGGCGGTGAGCCGCACATCTTGATCGTTTGTGAACCGGAAGATGGCATGGCTGATACGTGCATGCAGCTCGCCGCCCCACTGCACGGCAGGCATTGACGGCGCACACACTGCCTGTCAGAGCACGATACCACCACCGGACCCGCATGATAGATGCAGGCCATGCAGGCCTGGCTGGAGCGGCGGCTGGTGCAGGCTGGTTTGATCTGGTTGATACGCTGCAGCAGCAGCACCCTGGCGCCTATGCAACAACTCTGCTTAACTAGGGTGCGCATCTCTGTGACAACAGCAGCTGTGATGTACACCTGCTGGGTTTGTCTGCCAGCACTCGCCTTTTCCGTTCGCAGGTTGTAGTCATAGCTGGCCTGTGCTGTGGCCTGGGTGTAGCTCCGGAGCAGCACACGGTTTTTCAGGTAGTCCTGCGTGCGCTGCACCTTGACCTTCTTCTTGGCGCTGAGAGAAAGCAGCACATCGTCTGCGGTGAGTGGCACGGCAGGCGATGGGTGGGTGATGGTGCGCCGTGCAGGTGCGAGAAAAGGAGGAAGGCTGAAGCGAGAGTGAGACCGCTCACCTGCCGACATTGTGCGGCCGCCCACTCCGGACGCTTTGACACCCATGCCGAGCCGTAGGCGCGTGTCTGGTTGGTAGGCTTCACTGGGATCGAAGAACGCCAGCTTTCCCATGCGCAGAAACTGCAGGGAGGCATGTTATGTTGATAGCGAAACGGGTGCCGCAGGCGGGTGTGGCAACGGCACGGCAACGGCACGGACAACGGCGGCGCAAACACGCACCTTGTTGAGCGCGCCCTGCAGCTCGCAGTTGGCCGTCACGGTGTTGAGTTTCCCCCGCACTTTCAGCTCCACGCCGCTGTCGTGCTGAAACTTGTTCTTGAAGCAGAGGCCCAGCTGCCTCTCCCGGCTGCCCAGGTTGAGTGCGGTCTCCATGTCGGCAGCTGCAGTTGTCACAGCGCGAGTGTCGGCAAGTGATGGTTGGGCGGCGGAACGAACAGCGACGGGAAACAGCCAGACTGCTGCCGATCGCAATGCAAATGCTGCCGGATGTGGCGATGGGCGATGGAAGCGGACGAGCTGTACCTCTCTGGCGTTTTGACTCCATGCAGGCACCGAACCCGCTGCCCGCCCCAATTGTGCAATGCAACGAACGCCGGCATCATGAGGATCGAGGAGGTGGCGAGCACCACCAAGACGCAGCGAGTCTCCACTCATACGCACATCAAGGGGCTGGGCTTGCAGGATGATGGCACAGCGGTGCAGATGGCAGCGGGCTTCGTGGGACAGGAGAACGCCCGCGAGGCGGCCGGCATCGTCGTGGACATGATCAGGTGCTGGCGGCGGCGGCAACTGTCAGCACTGCGCAGATGCTTCTCATCTGGTAGCATCCATGTACAACCATGCTCTGCTGCTGCCGCTGTCATCCAACTCCTCCGCAGGCAGAAGAAGTTTGCAGGGCGAGCGCTGCTGATGACCGGCGCCCCCGGCACCGGCAAGACGGCGCTGGCACTGGGCATTGCTCAAGAGCTGGGAACAAAGGTGCTGTAGCAGCTGCTTGTGCTCTGGTGTGTCGTCAGCATGTGACTGCAGCTTGTGCTGGTGTCCTGGCGTGCGGCAGCTGTTTTTGTGAGTCAGAGACGTGTGGCATTCGACCAGCAGCACAGTTTTATGGATGGCAGGCGGCAGCGGGGAGGGAGACGTGCCTAGCTTGTAGTGCGGCTGCGAGGCAAGCGGCCACTTGCCGCCAAGTGCAGCGTCTGCCTCTCTCGTCTCCTCCCCCACACATGCACCCACACCCATACACCTGCCCTCGCTCCTGTCTGGTGCCCCTCCCCCCTGCCGCCGCTCCAGGTCCCCTTTTGCCCCATGGTGGGCAGCGAGGTGTACAGCAGCGAGGTGAAGAAGACAGAGGTGCTGATGGAGAACTTCAGGAGGGCCATAGGTGCGGGGCGTGTTGAGGCAGAGAGGAGGGGGGGGGGTGAGAGTGGCTGCGGTTCTGGGCGGCGGTTTAGGCTTGCTGCTGTGTGGCTGTGCAGACATCAGCGTGCGACAGAGCAAGGGGGTGTGAGTGGGTCAAGCGCGTGAATGGGTGGGGGTGGGGGCAGGGGCAGTGCTTCACCTCCCGGACGAGGAGAGCTGCAGCGCTCGGGGCGTGCACGTGGCATGCGGCCCGGTGGCAGGGCAGGGCTCCGGTGTGTGTGTGGAGGAGCACCATCATCAATGTGTTGATGGGTGCGGTGAGAGTGGGAGGTTAGGCACCAATCCGTGCAGTACCTGCTGCGCCCTCTGCTGCCTGTCGGCCACCAGTCCCAACCATCATGCTCAAGCTCACAGCTCACACCCACCCCAACCTCTACTCCTACCCCCCGCCCCCGCCCCCCCCCCCCGACTCACACACACACACACACAGGCCTGCGCATCAAGGAAGGCAAGGAGGTTTACGAGGGGGAGGTAACTGAGCTGAGCCCCGTTGAGACTGAGAACCCGGGAGGAGGCTATGGCAAGGTGTGTGTGGGTGTGTGGGTGGGGTGCTTTGTTGAGTGGTGACACGTGGCAGTGCTCCTCTGTGCCTCCATCTGTGTGTATGTACATGTGTGTGTGTTTAAGTATGTGTGAGCTGTAAGGCTGGTCAAGCAGGGGTGGGCTTGCATGCGGGGGTCGGTTGTGGTCTGTGTGTGCACCTTCAGCCCTGGACCAGCCGCATGTATATTAGCTTGACAAACACACACACACACCAAGCAAGTACCCCCCCCCCCCCCCCCCCCCCCCCCTATCCCCCCCTTGCTTGCTTGCAGGTTGTCAGCCACGTTGTGATTGGCCTGAAGACGGTCAAGGGCACCAAGCAGCTGAAGCTGGACCCCACCATTTACGACAGCCTACAGGTGGGGGAGAGGGTGATGAGCCGATCAGCGGAGGAGGGGGAGGTGGCAAGGGCACACTGGCCGCTTGGGTGTGGGTGGCGGTGCTGGAGCTAGCGAGGGGAGTTGTTTGAAAGGCCTTTATGGAGGGCACGCCGGCAGCGGCTGGTTGATGACTGGGTGGTTGATCGGGGGCACCGGCAAGCAGCGAGAGCTGGCTGGCGGCTGGCGGGCTTCACCCGAGCACAACCATGCGGGAAGCCTCTGCCACTGCCCCCTGCACCAATGCCTGCCCTATGGCTGCGCCCTGTACCTCCTCTGCCCCTTCGCAGAAGGAGAAGGTGGCTGCGGGAGACGTTATTTACATAGAGGCAAACAGCGGCGCGGTGAAGCGTGTCGGACGGTGAGTCGCCTGCCTGCCTGCCTGCCTGCCCTCCTGCCTGCCGCCTCCTGCTGCTGCTCACGCCCCTGCTGTTCGCCTGCTGCTGTCGCTGTTGTTGCTGCTGGAGTCGCCGCTGCTGTTCGAGGTGCCGCTGCCATCGATGCAGCCTGCTGTTGTGCCTGCCGTTGTCAGCTGCCTGCATGTGCTGCCGGCCTGCAGCTGTGCGTGGACTGGTCCAGCATGAAGTTGCTTACCCTGCCTGCCCCCCTTGTCTGTTGTCCGCTTCTGTCCCCTTATGTGGTACCGCCCCTGCCTCCATCATGCGGTACCGCCCCTGCACCCCAACATGGTACCGCAGGTGTGACGCTTACGCCACAGAGTTCGACTTGGAGGCGGAGGAGTACGTGCCGCTGCCCAAGGGGGATGTGCACAAGAAGAAAGAAGTGGTGCAGGTGGGTGGCTGGGCGCCAAGGACGGGGTTGTGGGGCCTGCTGGCAATACATTGGTAGCTGTAGGGCTGGCCTGCTGGCCTGCTGGCCTGCTGGCTGACTGTCTGTCTGTTGCTGGCGGGGCGCTTCCTGGCTGACTAGCCGGCGGCGTGTCTGCTATCGTGGTGGTGAAGGATTTGCGAAGTGCTGGAGCAACGCATCCTCCTCCCACAATGTTTTCACACGCTCTCAAGCTCCACCTCTTGCTCCCACCTCCCACCTGGCTCCTCAGGACGTGACGCTTCACGACCTTGATAGCGCCAATGCGAGGCCGCAGGGCGGGCAGGACATCATGAGCATGATGGGGCAGGTGGGTGCGGTACCGTTGGTGTACTGCTGCTGTACTGCTGCTGTACTGCTGCTATACTACCAATGTGTCGGGCCCATGCTGTCGAAGTGCTGCTGTTTCTCTGGCGTCTTTAGCCGCAAACGAATTGGGTGAGTGTGTAGTAAGCAAGTGAGGGTTGAGGTACCTCCCCTTTCTGGTGCCCCCCACATCACCTTGCCCCTGGCCCTTCCCTTGCCCCTGTCCCCTGCTCCCCTTCACCTCTGCAGCTCCTCAAGCCCAAGAAGACGGAAATCACAGACAAGCTGCGGCAGGAAATCAACAAGGTGATGGGGGGGGGGGGGGGGGGGGGGCGCGGTTCGGCTGCGGCACTGGGCTCACCTCTCCCTCCTGCCTGGCCTTGCCTTGTGCGTCACAGCTGCCCCAGTGCCTGCTTGCTGGCCCACCCTCGTTGCAAAGTACGCACCGCCACGCACCCCTTACGTTAGCAGTGATGTGTGCATGCAGGTTGTGAACCGCTACATTGACCAGGGCGTGGCTGAGCTGGTGCCGGGGGTGCTGTTCATCGACGAGGTGGGTTGCGCTGCAGTGTGCGGGTGCTGCATTGCACGGCCTTCGTATGCTGTGGCGTTGCTGTGCGGTGCTGCATGCAGCCTACTGCGGGCGGTTAGATGGCATGGCGCCTCCTCTGCACGTCTGCCTGGCCGTGTCTGCGCAATCATTCCGTTATTTCCCCGAGACCTTCAACTATGCTCTCAGCGAGGCCAAGACGTGTTTCACACACGCGTAGCAGCGCCAGGGAGACGTTGCCAAAAGCAGGCGCTGATTCACTGTTTGCCCAACCTGCCTCTCATTTTGCCCCGCTCTCTCTGCGCCCCCATGCCTCAGGTGCACATGCTGGACATAGAGTGCTTCACCTACCTCAACCGGGCGCTGGAGTCCAGCCTGGCGCCCATAGTCGTGCTGGCCACCAACCGCGGCCTGTGCGAGGTGAGCGGCGGGGAGGCATTGCTCGTGGGACTTCAAACTGTGCATTGTTCAGAACCTTTTCAATCCCAAAATACTTGGAGGCATTGCCTCATGCGTGATCACAGCACACGTGCATCTGGGGCTTCTGGGGGCCGGTGGGGGGGGGGGGGGGGAGTCCAGGAATGAGCCTTGCGACTACTTTTGGAGCATTGCATGTCCCGTGTTGCTGAGACCGTGCTGAACGGAAGCGGGTAGCCGCAGCAGTGACACAACTGCTCATCCAAGCTGTGTGAGTGCCTGCCTGAATGTCTGCCTGCCCGCCAGCCTGCCTGACTATCTGCTGTATGGTGATTTCCGTGTTTCAGGTTCGCGGCACAGACATGATGGCTCCTCATGGGGTGCCCATTGACCTCCTCGACCGCCTAGTCATCATTCGCTCGCAGGTACGGTGCGGTACAGTGGTGCGGTGTGCGATAATTGCTGTGGTGGGCAGCAGTCAGTGCAGCTGGGCTACTGCATGATGTTGTTCACTACGGCACAAGCTTCTGTTCGCTGCTTGCATGTGCGTGCGTGTGTGCGCTTGCTGCCTGGTCTCGTCAATGGCACGTGCCCTGGCACAACACATTGCCCTCCCTTTGCTTGGTAACCAGCATCCACGCCTATCCACGCCTGCTGCCACCTGCTGCAGCCATACACGCTTGAAGAGATGGTGCAGATCCTGGCCATCCGCGCGCAGGTGCGCCCTTGCTGCCAAGCTGTTGCAGAGCCGCTGCTCCTGCTGTGGTGCTGTGATACTGTGGCTGCTGCGTATGATTATGCTTGCACGATGGCCTTGTGGCACACTTGCTCCTAGCAGCTGCCGCCCGAGCGCCTGTTGCAAATGGGCACATGCTGCCAAGGCGCTTTGACTCAACACCCTGTCTCACCCCGTTGCCTGCCTCTAGTGCTGGCATGCTGCCTGTGGCGGGAAATCGCCCTGGCATCACACCTTGCGTCAAACTGGACCTGCAACGCATTCCAGTCCATTTATTAGCTGAGCTCATTGCAAAGCTGTGCATCGCGTTGGTGCCGCAGGTGGAGGGCATAGCCCTCGATGAGGACAGCCTCACCTTCCTGGGGGAGATAGGGGAGGAGACCTCCTTGCGGCATGCGGTACAGGTGCAGTATGGCGTAGTGCAGTACAGTACAGATCTGGCCTGACTCCCATCAGAGTCAGGACTTGCCAGCTTGCTTGTTTGGGATTGCAATCTGCGTGTCTGCAAGCTGCTTGCGACACAGACTCGGCGTATCACACCGCCTGCCCTTTGCCACCTGCCTGCCTGCCTCTGCAGCTGATGACGCCTGCGGCGGTGCTGTCTCGGACAAATGGGCGGGAGTCGATATCGAGAGGCGACGTCGAGGAGGTGCACGCACTGTTCAGGTTTGTGCCGCACCGCCGCCCGCCCTGCCTGCCGACCTTCTCTGCCCAGGCATCTGTGATGGCAACTCATGCACGACTGCGTCTCTTGTACGCTCGGCCGGATTGGATTCTCATATCCCACCTGCTGCTAAGTGCCTACATATACTCCTTACAGCTTGATGTAGTCGAGAGCGGCAACTCACGGTGCTGCATGTTGTCATGGTATCGTGCACTTATGCTGATGTGCAGGGATGCGAAATTCTCGGCCCGAGTGTTGATGGAGCAGGCTGACAAGTTCATTACGTGACACCTCAGCACCTACTTGGCTGACAACACACCCTGAATTCCTTCACTTACCTCTCTCGCTGTAATGCTACCCAACCCAACAACACACTTCAGCACTGCTGGCGCTGAGCACGAGATCTGGCAGTTTGCAGTGTTGATCACACGAGCCAGGCTGCTGAAATGATACAGCTCAAACACTTGAATTCTGGCGTGGCAAGGCTGTGCTTCCCGAGGCATGCCGCTGTCGCTATTCCTAAACATTAAACAGTCAACATTGACTATGCTCAGGGCCAGCTTGCATGGTGCGTCAGGATGCACGCAGCAGGCCCGACTGTGCAGCAGCAACGAACCGGCAGAGAACAAGGCTTGCTGGTGCATTGTGCATGCACTACGCGCTTGGGAGCAGCACATTCAGCTGATGGCTCGCTCCACGTGCAGCAGCATGCGGTCCACTTGGCTCAGCAAGTCGTCCAGCGGTCCACAGTCTGCTGCCGCCCCTCTCCCCGCTGGTCCCAAGCCGGAGCCGCCGCCTGCCGCTGCCAGCTGCCTGCCAGCGCTGCCGCCACCCCCCCTCGAGCCTGCAGCCGTGCCCTTCCGCACGCTGCGGGGCTGGTGGTGGTGGTCGGCCCTGGAAGTGGCGCCCACTGAGCTGCCGCTGCTCACCAAGCTGGCCTGCCGTGTGCCGCTCAAAGCCAGCGGCAGCAGGGAGGAGGCATCATACAGGGGTGTGCCTCGAGGCCGCTGCTGGCTCCCAGTCTGCACATGATGCTGCTGGCCCGCTAGCCCGCCAGCGCCGCCGCCGCCGCTCGACCACAGCCTGTTTGAGCCCTCCCTGCTGCTGCTGGGCCGGGGCGCAAAGGGTGTGGTTCTGGCTGTGCGCTGCTGCTGCTGATTCTGCTGCTGGTTGGTGCTGGGTGTCAACGGCCTGCGCTGCCCCTGCTGCCCCTGCTGCTGCTGCAGGCCAGCAAGCGTCTGCTGCTTGCCAGGCCTGCCAGAGGCTGCCGCCGCGCTGCTCTTACGGATGCCTGCGGGCAAGAGTGCGCGCGATGCCGCGCCTCTATCAGCCGCCCCATCCGCCAGCCAGCCACCAGATGCTCGCCTGGCAGTGTTGCCCGAGTGTTGCATCGTGTGTTCCTGCCACGCAAGGTCCTGGTGTTTTCCTGCTGGCAACTGCTCTGCGACCAGCAGGGCTGGAGTGGCGGCCCGAGCCGGGCACCCCACCAGCTCTACGTCAGCGCTCGCGCCGCCGCCGCTGCCGCTGCCGCCGTGTGGCTCATTCCAGCGCGAGCTGGTTCGGGGCCGCACTTGGTTCCAGTCCGGCAGCTTCTGCGGAGAGGGCAGGAAGGTGAGCTGGGGACTGCCTTCGGCAATGTGAGGCCCAGGAAGCGGCCAACGTGCAAAGCCGTCTGTCAAAGCTGCATTGTCAGGATCCAGTGAAGTCTGAACCACAGCCAGAGACAGCAGCAGGCCAGAGACGCGGTAGTCACAGCAGCAATGGTGTGTGCACCCAGGAACGGACAGCAGTGCAGCCTGTAAAGGTGTGGGCAGGCGCTCACCTGCATGGGCAGTGTGTAGCTTTGCCGGCGCAGGAAGGGGTGTGGCACAGCCACAGCCACAGCCACATCTCTCTCCTGCTCCTGCTCCTGCTGCTCCTGCTGTTGCGCCTGCTGCTCATGCGCCTGCTGCTCCTCCTCCTGCTGCTGACACCCTCCTTGCTGCTGCTGCTCCTGCTGTTGCTGCTGCTCCTGTTCCTGCTGCTGCGCCTGCTGCTGCTGCGCCTGCTGCTCCTCCTGCTGCTGCTGACACCCTCCCTGCTGCTGCTGCTCCTGCTGTTCCTGCTGCTCCTGTTCCTGCTGCTGCGCCTGCTGCTGCTGCGCCCGCTGCTGCTCTCCACCCGTGTGGGGACACCGCCCCAGCCGTGGCTGCTGCCGACGCTGTTTCAGCCGTAACAATGCCTGAGCCCGCCCGCCCCCCTCGGCAGGTTGGGCCTCTATGCTGCTGGCCAGGGAAGCAGCTACCGACTCGCAGCCAGCAGCTGGTGGCTCAGCGGCGGCCGCCGCTGCTTGCAGCAGCGGTTCTTTGTCGTCTGCGCTGCTCTCATTGGCAGTGGCACGAGTGGCCAGCGCAAGGGCGCCAGCGGACCTGGCAGTGGCAGCAGGAGCGGCGGCTGGCGGCGGCGCATGCACCAGCTGCGGCATGGTGCTGGCGAGGCCCCGGACCGGCGCAGCATCAGAGTAAGAAGCTGCCACAAAGGCAGCGGTGCCACATGAGCCGCCTGCCACCACTGTTGTTGCAGCCGCTGTGCTGTCATCTGCTCCTGTTCCTGCTGCCGTTGCTATCTTAACTGCCGATGTGCACAGTTTCGGCTCCTGCCCACCCAGCCCCTTTGCAGCAGGGCTGGCTGCGGCGGCGGCCTGCTCAAATGCGAGACGGAGCGGCTTCAAGCCAGCAGGCGAGCAGCAGGAGGGCCGCTGCTGCTGCTGCTGCTGCTGCTGAAGTTGTTGTTGATCTTGTGGCTGCTGCAACTGCTGCTGCGCCTGCTCAGAGGCGATGCAGCCAAGGCTTTCTCGCACACTGCTGCTGCCTGGTGCTCCAGCGGGAGCACATGGCGCAGCTGCGCCCCTCTCTGAAGCGGCAGGCAGCAGCGGGAGCGGCAGAGAGAGCTCCTGCGGCGCCAGCTGTTGGCCGTCACCACAAGGCATGCTCCCTGCTGCTGCTGCTGCTGCTGCTGCAGGCTGCCGACTGGCTGCTGGCAGTGCTTGCGCCTCCGGAGCAGATCCCACCTCCTTGCTTGCTAGTGGATTGGCTGCCGGGCAGGGTGCCGCTGCCGGCTCTCCAGATCCCGGCTCCGCCGCCGCCGCCACCACCGCCGCTGCTTGCGTCAGGCTGCCAGTGTCCTGGTGTAGGGCTGCTGCCAGCTGTGGGCTGGCTGCCTTGCCTGGGCTGGCAAACAGCACCTCATCCCCCTCCTCTGACGCATAGCTGGTGGTGGAAGCCACGCTGCTGTCGCCACCGCTGCCGCCACACACGATGCCGCCAGCAGGCGTGCCGCACTGGGGGCCCTGTTGCACCAACGTGTGTGTGTGTTTGTGCTCATCCATCCGCGACCCCTGCTGCTGCTGCTGCTGTTCCTGCTGCTGCTGTTCCATCTGCGACCCCTGCTGCTGCTGTGTGAGGCCCGTCTGTAGTGGGCAGTACCGCTCCTGAAACATGCGAGACACAAGGCAGTCGTAGCTTTCTTGGGGCGGTACAGCTCTGCATGTACTGCTGCTGGCAGCGTCGACAGAGCTGCCGGCGCTGCAGTGCTTTTGCCGTGGGGGCTGCTGGACTGCGGGCCGGGTGGGCAAGCCGGGCCTGCTGCTGCACGCAGGTTGCTGCTGCTGAGGAAGCGCTAGCGGTGGTGCGGCAATCACAAGGGCAGGCGAACCTGCGGCGGCACTGCCGCCCGGGTCCGTCGCACGGCGTCGGCTGGGTGTCTGGGACACAACCTGCAGGGAGGGACCAGTGCGTGTGTGACAGTGTTGGTTGGGTTGCAGCACGTGGGCGCACACACTAGGCTGGGCGCAGGCCAAAGCTCACACCCCCGATCGCTTGCAGGAGCGGTGACGGCACCTGCTCCAAGTCACCGAAAATCTTCTGCATCCGCACGAGGTGGCCTTGCAGGTCGCGGCTCGCCCTCATTGCCTGCGACACGCGTAGTGAACAGCACGGTGATCGCTGGGCCAACAACTGGCACCAGGCGGCAGCGCCGCCAGAACGCTCTGAGGCGCTCGCAGGGCAGCATATGCGCCACTGCATTGCGAAACGCTGCTGGGTGCTGTCCAGTTCTCAGCAGCGGCGCGGAAGTCCCCAAACTGATCGGAGAGCAAGCAAGGGCTGACTTCTGCTCACGGTGGGCGCATGGGTAGGCGACTGTGCATCGTGCTGCATTGCGAGGGCGACGGCTGCGCCCAGGACTTGAACGGGCAACAAAGTTGATTTTTGTTGGGCCAGGCGCCACCAGACGTGAAATGGAATGATGCTGCTAAGCCGGTCGAATCACAGACGCAAAGGCGACATGCTGGTCGAAATGGCGGTGTTGCGGTGCGGTCAGCGGTCAGCAGAGCGATGCCGATGACAGGGGCTAGCAAATGCAAACAGCAAACAAAATCATCTGAGTACGTGGACAGGTTCACACTGCACCACAGCGCTCCTGGCCCTCAGCGCAGACAGGAGAGCTTGGAGGCTGCGCCCGCGGCAGCCGGCGTTTGTCAAGTATGTCAACCCCCCATCCGGTCCAGTCTCCTTGCTGATGTGTGTTGATGTGCCAAGCGCGTTCCCCAGCAGCACCCGATGTTGCATACCGGGTGTACTGGCATGCGGTACCGCATCGCGTGATGGATCAAAAGGCCAGCAATCGAGCCGCCGCCTCCATTCGCAGCGTTTGTGGACCTCTCTCGTGCCATCCAGCCACCCTCGCCCTCATCTCACCAGGCAGGCACAAGTCCCGCATCAGAGAAGCACCCATGCCGGCGGACGACTGCTGCGTGTGCCTGGAGCCTCTGGCGGCCTCCTCCGACGTCGTTTCGATGGGATGCGGCCACCTGCTGCACCAGGAGTGCGCCGCCGCCTGCGGCCGCCGCTGTCCGCTGTGTCGCGCACCAATCGATGCCGGGAGGCTGCGCCCCGGCGGCCACAACCCAGAGGCGCTGACCAGCAACGGTTTCCGCGACTTTGCCCCGCGTTTCACTCCAGCCGTGGCACCTGCAGCTCCTGCGGATGCACATGGCGAGTATCCTCAAGTTAGCGGCGGCTATGATGCTCTACACGCACCCCGCATACGCGTTGGGCCCCTCCCCAGCAACGGCGCCACAGGATTTCGAACCTTCACCTTTGGCCAGGTCGAGGACTCACCCTCCACCTTCGGCGGTGGGTACCCGTACACGCCCGTCAGCCAGAACGAGCCCCTCGACAGCACAATCCCAAGCCAGCTGGCAACTCTCATCGACGGCATCTCGTCGCAGCTGGGTGCTGCCGCCGCCGCCCCCCAGCAAGCCTTCGGCGAGGCTGCTGCTGCCCGGCTTCCCAGCACTTGGGCCTTTTGCCTTGACGTGTCGGGTGAGTGTTGCGATGAGCTGCTGTTGCGTTCTTGCGGCGTCTACAATCAAGCTTGCATAAACAATACAAACCAGCGCAAGCAGCTGTGCACTGGTTGCTAGACACACTCTTGACTGGATCTGACATGGAGTCGCTCCGCTCCCCTTTCCACATCCTTGCAGGCTCGATGGGCAGCAGCCGCGCGTGGGACCCCGCCGACTGCTCACGAATCTGCTTTGCCATGGTCGCTCTGGCGTGTGTGGTAGACAGCCACGTGGCTGCTGGGGACTGGGTGCACGTCACAGCATTTTCCTCTGGGGTGGAGACCATCAAGCCCTGGTTTTGCAAGCCAGGTGAGCCGCCAGTGGTGGAATGCAAGTTTGAGCTGGCCAGTGGCCGTCAGCAGTAAGTGGCAGAGAAAGGGCTGTCGCGTTGCGGTTTCACCTGCTGTTAGATTGTGTGCTGGCTCTGTGACTTTGGTTTCTGGCAATTGCCCTGCCATCTGCCATCCCTCCCCGCGTTCTGCCCTTACTCTCTCCTGCTGCTTGCTCCTCGGCCCCTGCTCCGCAGTCTTTTTCCACAGAGCAACGTTTGTGACGCAGCTGACAGCAGCGGTGCGCGACTTGGGCCATTTCCGAAGCGGTACCAATCTCTGTGCAGCTGCGCTGCACACACTCTCCACGCTGGCCGCAAAGGCACTCACACTCGTGCCTCCCAGTGCCACGAGGACGGGTGCTGACACAGCCCGCGGAAACGAAGCAGCAACTGCAGCCGCGACCCCAGCTTGCTGCGCCGCGGCGCTGACCGTTGCCGGCAGCAGCCAGCGCCATTCGCTCGTGCTGCTCACAGATGGCGCTGCTGATGATGCTTATGAACTGTTGAGCGCTGTGTTGGAGCAGCTTGGCGACCCGCCCTTCCCTGATGGAGGCTTCAGGGCCCTGCTGGTGAGTGGTGCGCCTGGGCTGTCTGGGGGACGTGGTTGGGTTGGCGCCTCTGCGTCATTACTCGCCTGCCTGCCTGTCTGCTTTGAGGCACTGTGGCGTGCTGTGACGTGACAGGGCCGGCGCATGTGTGCCAGCATGCTCCTTGCGCGAAAGCCTGCTTGGGGCCCCTACCAGCACCGGCAGCGTACTTCTTGCTCAAAAACTGACGCATGCCGTGCCCCCCTCCCATCGTCGCCCCTCTCCCCTGCTGCAGATGCACA
This sequence comes from Chlorella vulgaris, assembly GCA_023343905.1. NCBI lineage: Eukaryota > Viridiplantae > Chlorophyta > Trebouxiophyceae > Chlorellales > Chlorellaceae > Chlorella > Chlorella vulgaris. The sequence continues at coordinate 117,439 of SIDB01000011.1, read as the reverse complement.
TTGACTCCCGGTACAGCAGCGGGACCTTGCGCGCCATGTCACAGGACGCCAGCGGGACACCGCTGCCCTACGTCGAACTGCTGGAACTGGAGCTGCCAGAGCGCCTCAACCTATCCGCTCTATCTGGCCGATATGCGCCTGCAGGCGGCTTTTCGTTTGGTGATACTCCAACTGGCTTGTCTTACGCTGCTAGCGGCACGAATGGCGGGCCTGACAGCTCTGCCGCAGTCGGCATGATGGGCCTCGCCCTGACGAACTTCAGTGCCCGCTCCGGCTCCGCCGCACCCCGCATTGTACGGCGCTGAGCCACCAGCGGTGCCAGCTGAGGGGCGGCCACTAATACAGCAGGCAGCACAGGCAGCAGCAAGAAGACGCGTGACCACGGCAAGCATAATCAGAGCAACTGGAAACAGGCGGCATCAGCAGGTGACAGCAGGCCGCGAGACGCAAAGCGGGGGAGGGACATATTCATCAGCTGCAGCAACATGTACAACAGCAACGTGATTTGTGGCAGCAACGGCGACAGTGACAGATCAGGGTTGCTGCAACTGATGCCATCAGACAGCAGCAGTGCAGTGCTGTCAATTCCATCAGCATCACACCAGGCAGCCCTCGGGTGACAGCATGGCGAGGGGACCGCATTCCATGACCAATTGGTAGCAACTGCATGCGTGAACTGGCACCCTTTGCTATGTATGATTGTGCTGTGATGTAATCATGACAAGCTTGGCAACTTGACGCATTGTGTCTGCTGTGCCGCGTGTGGCATTGGTGCGGTGAATACAGCCGATGTGGGTGCAACTGATGCCGCCGGCCCCATCAAATGATCCGCGCATGACAGTGGCTCGATGTTCGGCTGTGATAGATCAACACGGGCGCCACCAGATGCAATGCAGTTGTGCATATGCAGCTTGCTGGTGTTATCGTCTTGCGCCACGTTGCCGCGGGCATGCGGTCGTGGCGGCTTACCACCCCTGCCTTTGCTTTTCTCCTTCTGTCGGCAATGTGTGCAGGCACCTCCTCTGTATCCAATGACAGCTGCATGCAGAATGCAAGTCTACTGCAGCAGCAGCAGCAGCATGAAACCAGGGTCTGCAGCTGTTGGTGCATGTGCCAGTGAGGCGGAGTCAACTTCGTGACTTCTCAGCGCGTTATTGAAGGAAGCCGCCTTTCTCCTTTTCTGGCATTCCCCACGTTCTACTGCTTCTGTTGTTGCGGTGCGCAAGCTGCAACTTGCTTTCCGGGACGTTGCCATCGCGGACCCGTCCCGAAGGGCACGTAACACACATTTTTCGGCACTTCACACACATTTATTGGGCTGCTACAAGAGTACCGACAACTCCGTCCCGCTCCGGCAGGTTAAAAAACAGAGGGCAAAAACAGAAGCAGTCATAATGCTTTACGCGCTCCTCGCTCTGGCAGTGGCAGGTGAGCAGCACGTCTGCAGCGCTGTGCCGCATGAGGGGCCCGCAACTAACGCGAGCCGCTCAGGTGACAGCCGTGCGGCGATGCCGGCGGGACCGCAAGATAGGCCGGTGCTCGCCATTTCATCTGCGGCTCTGCCGTTCCATTTCTGTGCAGGCCAAACCGTGTCCGCAGGAGCTGGGCCCGGCTGCGCCGCAGTTGCGGAAGCATGCAGTGCGGTGCCGCCACTGCCCTCTCCACCGCCTGGCGAGTGAGTGGCGGCGCATGACCACCGGCAGCTGGGTGCAGCACGATGCGCTCACACTGCATGCTCTAGCCTGCCACATGCTCTGTCACAGACATTATCGACCAAGGTCGTGATGCTGCTGCCTGTCGTACGCCGATGTCGCAATACAATGCTGTGTGTGCAGCTGCCTGGCCGATGGTGCGTTGTGGGTGAGCAACCCCGAGGCAGAGTGCTGCTCCGGCTACGCCTTTGGCCAGTTCTGCTCCTGCTTGCCCGACGGCGCCACCACTCAAGCCACCTGCGTGGAGTGCTGCTCCCGCTCTTGCCCCGCTTCCAACATTTGCGGGTGGGTGGTTGAAGACAGCGCTGCAGAAGTGGCAATGACTGCAACACCAGCCATTGAATGAAGGCAATGCTGGCAGTTGTGTGCTTTGCATTAACAGCCCGTTGCAGCCTGTGCATTAGCAGTGGTGGGCAGCGGCGGACAGCAAACACTCCTTCCTGACCGCACGCATGCTCCTCGATTGTGTGGATGCAGGCAGTACTCGCCGCCCTCCCCACCCTCCCCGGCGCCCCCTCCACCCTCACCACCCCCGCCCTCGCCGCCGCCGCCGTCGCCCCCTCCGCCTTCACCCCCTCCGCCGCCGCCCCCTCCTGTGACGTGTGCTTGGAGGACGCTGCGCGACTTCAACTCTTCCTCAGCGACGTATAAACCCGCAACCCTAGGCACGGGGTGCACCGCTTCTGTGACCATGTCCACCGCCGTGAGGGTCTCAAACTGCACAGTCACCACCACCGGCGTCGTGGTGCTGGGCGGCGGCAACAGCCTCAGCTACGGCATCGGGCTGACCCAGTCCGCCAACGGCTGCACCAGCACACCGTACCGGCTGCCGTACCAGGTCAGGTTGACGCCCAATGCCAACGTCACCCTCACCGGATTCACGGTCAACCTGTGCGAGGTGGCGGGTGCCAGCTGGACGCTGACATTCACTCACTCTGGCGGAGCCACAGCCAACGCGACCAGCAGCACCTGTGGCGGCGCCGGCGAGGTGCAGTACAGCTTGCCTGGCGAGGGGCTGGCCATTGCCAAAGACGACTATGGCACCATTGAGCTGAGCTCTTCTGGCGCAGCAGGAACTGGAACGACTGGCATGACGCTTGCCATCGTCGAGTTTGAGGGGCTGTTGGGATAGACAGGATACCACCTCGCTCCTGACTTCACTCCCCGTCAGCCTTTGCAGGCAGCTTCTGCCAGTCGCGGCGGGCCCTGCAAAGCCCTAACATGTGATCAATATATTTCCTGCCCTTGCCTACCCATGGTTCATGTTTTACGATCATTCCATCATATTTCATCCCCCCCCCGCAAGCAGCTGCTCTTCAACTGCCAGGAGCGGAGGCAGGAGCAGCGACACGTCGGCAAGAGCTGCAGATTGCATTTAAGCAGGTGCCCAACCTTGAGAGACACTGCTTCCATTTATAAGAGTGATCTTCTGCTTTCACTTGCTGCTCCTTGCTTGCCGTGTCAAAGTGCAGGGATGAGCGGCAGCACAGCGAGCACAGCGCAGCATGCGCAGCAGCAACATCCACATCCGTGGGAGGCCATCGCCCCATCGCGCTTCGTCCTTCTTTATTTCGCAGCGTGTGTAGTCCAGATCCCGAACTTCGGGCTCGAACGGGCCCGGGAGCGGCCACAAGCGCGCACGTGCCTTGCTGCTCGGCATCCTTGTGCTACGGTGCATACTAAGCCACCGGAGCCTGCGATGGCCAGCGTCCCGGAGGATCGGCGCTCAGATGCGGGCTCAGATGCGGGCACCTGCAGTCATTTCGTGCAGCCTGCTGGCTGCTTTAACGCTTCAGATACTAGCTCACCGCAGTTGATGGACATCGCCTACGGCGCTGCTCCAGGCGTGGCCGCCGCTAAGCAACATGCTCCGGCGATGCCGGCCCCGCCAATTGTGAAAATGGTGACAGCAGAGCCAAAGCCACAAATGGTCCGCCAGTCTAGTACTCGCACCTGTCAGTCCATGGCTGCAATCTATGAGTAAGCTGAGACTTCCCATCTGCCTCAATGCCTTGAGTATGCCCACTTCTGCGCCATTTGAAACCGAGCGATCAAATGTGCTTGCAGAGGGATCGTGCAGCAGCAAAATGATGACCTGGAGGATCATAAGGACGCCAAGAAGCCGCCGTATTGGAAGCGATGCAGTGTGTGGGTTCATTCGTTCCTGCTGGCATGGGCAGGCTTGTTTGCCAGCCTGGTGAGCTGGTTTGGTAATGTGTACATGCCCGGCAATTGTTGGCTGACGTGCCTTACTGTGCTGCTTGCAGGGAGCACACTATTACCTGCTAGAGCGAGATCCGGATTGCGACCTGCCAACAGACTCCCTGTCCTCATCAACCGCCAATTGCAGCAGCTCCTCCATCCTGTGGCGAGTCTTCTTTTTCCTGGCTTGCATTCCAGGTGAGGCAACCGCTGCACATGCAGAACAGATAGAGCAGATTGACACTTGCACTTCTTCACCTCCACTTCATTGCTCTCATTACTGCATAACTGTTACTGCCTGCTGTTGTTCCTGCTGTTCCCGCAGCTGCGGTTTGGTGCAGCCAATTCATTGGTAAGGCTTTCTCGTACACATTCTGCGGAATTGAGAATTGGGCCCACAAAGCGCAAGAGAGGCACAAGCAGCAAGCAACAGAGCAAGGGCAGAAGGAGGAGGTCACTGCGCAAGATACTGCAGGGGAACAGGAGCATTCTAGTCGTTTAAGTGTTAGTGACTCAGCCAAGCAGGCTGGTAAAGAGGAACCGGGGAGGGCCAGTGCAGCAAGTGGTATCAGCCGCTGGGTCAAACGATTTGAACTTAGTTACCTAGCTGAGCATGTGCAGGTGAGCTTTTGCTCCAGCGGCTGTTGATGTTGAGTGGGTACCGCTGCTAGCGGTGCCTGCAAGAAGTACGCAGCTCCGTTGGTGCATCGTCATGTTGCTGCCCCGCCCTGCTGTGCTGTTACACACTTCGCAGACTCAACTGCGGCAATGTCTATTTATGGGCATCAATGCTGGCATGTGGTACCTGTTTTGGGCAATCGACGGTCCCAGCGCCAGCGGCCCACCATTTGACAACCGTTTTTGGATATTCTTCAGGGTGCGGCGCTATGTCTCCCCGCTGTGTCGCTAATATTACCGCCCTCGCATTCCCCCTCAGTGGCAGCACGCGTGCCTGCACTCACGGACCGTATCCATCACTCAAGCTTGTGCAGGTGCTGGTGTGCTTGACTCTTTTCTTACTGGCCAACTTGCTGACCCGCGTCATATCGTCCTTTGTTGGGATCAAGTTGAAGCGTTTGAATCACCTCGATCGCATGCAGGACATTGCTAAGCGGGTATGCGGTCTCGAACTTGTCTGCTTGAGCTGCGTGCTGCTGAGGCAGCAAGTGCGTACCTGGCCATGCAAATAAATCCCTTGTGACAATGTGCGTGAAGGCTGCTTACTTGCATGTGTTGCTGTTCTCAACTGACAGGAAGCTCTGCTAAAGCTGCTCGTCTCAAAGGGGGTGGAGCATGCGGTGGACCCCTCCTCCCCCGAGCTACGGCACAGCCTGCTGCCTCATGGTCACCGATTGTATGAAGAGTATCCGGGGTCTGACGGGACTCGCGCATCAGACAGCTTCTCTAATCGCGCAGCAAATATCTTTGCCAAGGTGCTTCCGGTGGTGCGGACGCATAGGACAGTTGCTGTGTGCGGCAGATGTTGTTGGCATGTTGCAGATTATGTCATGGTTCTGGGCCCACCGGTGCAACCCTGCTGCAGGCCCTACGCGCAGCCAGCAAGGCCTTGCTGCGCAGGCCGGCATCTTTACATGGCGGTGCTGTGCAGTCGGTGAGCGCGTGCAAGAGCAGCGGCACTCACAACCCGTGTGCTGGGGAAGCTGGACATACACCAGCGATTGCTGCTGCCACTAGCATGATTTAGGTAATTAAACGCTCCTGATATGGCTGAAGAGCAGCTGCTTGTATGCTTTGCAGATGGATGAGGAGCGGGGATATGCATCGCCAGATGGCAAGGCGCCACTTCACGGGTGAGCGCTGTGAGGACTGCAGGCATCACAGGATGAGTTTGCTGATTGGTTTGTGCTGTCTACATGCTGGAGTGGTGAATTGTAACTCTATCTACCTTTTGTTTGCCTGTCTGACATGCCGCATGTGCTTTGTTGTACCCATGTCTGGTGCGGCCCCTGCAGATCTGCCGCCAATGGTGGTCCACCAGCTGACCGACAACTTCACAGCACGCATGGCAGGGTCAAGCATGTTGCCAACCGGGCTCGCTTGCGGCAACCGCTAAGCTCTGAAGCTGAGGTTGTGGTAGAAAAACATCTTCGCTCGCTGGCAGAAGAGCGCCACTTCCTGCAGCCAGGATTAAAGGTGATCTGAACAGCTGGCTGACTGTGATAGTGTGGTGTGGCAAATAACCGGCAGCGAGCAAGATTGCCTGTCGGGCCTGGCAACATTGGCAGCTTACTTACCTGTGCCAGTGCAACCCTTGTTAGCCTTCTGATGCTGGCTTGTGCTGCGCGTCCCTCTTGATCAATTGCTCGAGCAGGTGCCCTTTTGGAAGACCACGGGAGGAGAGGTCGGCGAGGGCATTCAGTGTACAGTCGATCTATGTAGCGAGGGTCAGGCTAAGGCACTGGGGTGTCGTGCTCATGACAGCGTGCTACACTTTATCAAGCAGCAAAAGGAGGCTACGAAGCGTGCCGAAGTGGAAACAGCTGGCGCGGCGCAGCCGTCCCGCATTCCTCCTAGCAGGCAAGGCAGCAGCGGAGATTTGGGCCCGCACGCTGTTGCTGGCCAGGCTGCAGCTGCAGGTGCGGTTGCTGCAACATCGCCTCAAGACTCTGCAAGGGAGGCATCCAAAACTTTCACACAGAGGCACTTGCGCCTCTTCTGGGAGGCACACCGCGCTGGTGCGTTGGGGTAGTCGGCGTATCGCCTCTTGGGTCTGCTGCTCAGTTCCAGTTGCCTAAATTGCTACTGTCAACTGACTAAGAGCCTGATGCACTGCAGTGAAAAACGCTGAGAGCGATGCTGATGTCGAGTTCGCATTTGACGCACTGGATGTGGATCGCACCGAGGAGGTGACAAACGAGGTAAGCTTTCCGTGCTTTCAGCTGCAAATTGGCGTGCTGCTGCTGCCTTGTCTGCGCTTGTTGCGCGGCTGCTTTGCGTTGTGCGGATGCTGCCACTTGAGAAACTGCCACCTGCCGTTCCTCTCAGCAGAACATGCAGGAAATGGTGTGCCAGCTGTACAAGGACCGAGTCAACCTTCGCAAGACGCTGATGGGCACCAATGCAATTCTGATGGTGCGCTGCATGCTGAGCTCCTGCATCAGCTGCAGACATTGTGTGTACATTGCTGCTGCGCCCTGCCTTCCAGCATGGTCGCGTGATCCGATTTGCCTCTTTCCAAATGCTGCTGATGCGATAAATGACGCAGAAGCTGGATATATTTGTTGGCACGCTTCTGCACCTGACCTTCATTTTCTTCTACATGCTTGTCTTTGGCTTCACCTTCACATCCGGCTTCTTTGAGGGCTTCTCTGCTCGTGAGTGTGCCCTGGTGGCAAGTCAAAGCTGCTGCGTGCCATGGTGCTTCTGGTTGTGGCTTCTGAAGTACTTTGACTGGCTGACTCTCCCTCCGTCCCTGGGCATGCAGTGTTGCTTGCCTTTTCATTCATTTTCTCTTCGGCCATCAGCAACCTTTAGTAAGTGAACGTAAAGCACGTCTGCACCCCCTTGCGCAGCGCATGCCTGCTCTCGTGCTGCACTTGCCCAGCTGGCGCCTGATCACCTCACCAGTACTGTCATTCCCCCTTCTGTGCAGCGAGAATGTGAGTTTTGTGTTCCTGGTGCACCCATTTGACGTGGGTGACATGCTGCTGCTCAACGGGGCTCGCCACGAGGTGAGGTGCAATAGTCACTTAAGTGCTGCTGCCGGATGCCTGTCAGGCATCCGTTCTTGATTTTGCAGCGTTCCCTTACTAACCTGGCTGACGTCGTTAGTCCAGCTGTTGTTTGCTTCCCTGCATGTCTGTGGCGCAGGTGGACAAGATTTTTTTGAGCAGCACTCACTTCATCGATAAGGAGGGTGGATGCGCCATCTGGTCCAACAAAGTGCTGAGAGACACTCCCATCATCAATCTGAGCACGTCAGGAGCGTCAGGGATGCGTTTGGGCGAGACCGGCTCTCTCACTTCAGCAATTTTGGGACATGCTGCGTATCCTCTTGCTTTTCACTGTGCTGGTACCTGCTGCATTTGGCGAAAATTGCCTGCCATCCTTCCGTCATGCCTGCAAAGTGACTGTTGTTTGTCTCCGTCTTGCATACCACGAATTGCAGGGAGCATGGAGGATAGCTTCCAGTTGCTGCTGGACCTGCACACAGTGGATCGGCAGCCCAATCTGCGGGCCGAGGTGCATATTAGCCGCTGTCGCGCATTACGGGCACTTGTGCTGCTGTGGCTGTGGGCATGCCCTTGCAAGCCGAGCTGCTTGGCTGTCCTGCTCTCCTACTGGTCTTCCTCTGCGCCTGCTTGCATCCCGTCTTTTTTCTAACACAGACATGTTGTGCTGTTGTTTATATGCCTGCTTGTGCCAAACAGCTCAAGGAAGAACTGGATGGCTATGTACAAGGACGAGAGCATAAGAGCGAGTTTGACTTTGAGATCGGCACTAAGGTTACGTTTCGGTGAGAGCTCAACTGCTGGTGTGATCGGTGGCACTGCGACGAACTCTTTTGGGCCTAGACCAGCCTGCCTGGTGGCTGCATGCATGTTGTGAATTATACATGCTGGAACCTGCAGTTGAGAAGTGACCCTTGTTCTAGTGCAGGGACATCAAAAGCCCGATGGGCATCCTGCTCAAGGCTGAGTGGCGCTACAGCCACAAAGGCATCGACAAGGAGCGTTGCGCCGATGCCCGCACTGGCATGCTGATCCATGCAGCGCAGGCGCTGAACAAGCTGAACGTGCATTACACCTGGTCGTCGGACCATCCAGGGGCTTCTATCAACGGTATCCGTTGACCGGCGGCAGCACGCCTGGCGGCAGAAGTTAAGGCGTTGGCGCCAGCAGGCCGGGAGTCTCGTCTGGCTTTCTGCCACCGACAGCAGCGGGAGCGGGGCGCGTTGCACTGGCCACAGCCATGGGTGCGCCTCATTGAAGCGGTCACTAGGCTCAGAGGCAGGAGCGGCTCCCACCTGGCAATGGCACACCTGTAGAAGATTTGCTCCCCTGCTGCAGCACTGACGTGACTTGCATACGCGTGACATTTTCAACACTGACACCTGCGACCGCACACTGCGCTTTCAGCCCTGCAGGGCAAATCTACTCAACTGATACGCCTCGTGCACTTGCTTGTCACAAGTGGTAGAGAAGCAAGGTAGCGCAAGGGCAGAAGGACAGGGGTGAAGCAGATAGTACAAAACTAGGCTCACGCCTGCTTTCCAACCTCTCGAGCGCCGTGCGGCAGTGCTGCAGCAGCACCCTTCACCACCGCCTCCATCATCGCCCTGCAGCAGCGACAGGCACATCGTAGAGTGAAGCAAGCAAGCAGCACCAGCAATACAGTCACACAGTCCCACAGCTCACAACGTGGAAAGAGAGCCGTGACAGCCCGTGCACTGCCTAAACCCCCTCGCATCTGGCATTCCCTAAACAGCCAGCACACACTTAGCTGTTGAAACGCAACCACACGCCAGTCCGTTTTCTTTCGCACCTGAGCTCCACAATCACTTCCGCAAAACAAGGTCTCTGCGCTGGATCCTCCGCCCAACATCGCTGCATCAATGCCACGTAAGCGTCGTAGGTTGCCAGCGGGGGCCCCGGGGCTTCGTCGCAGGCAGGGATGTCCAGGCGGCCGCCGCTGCGCAGCTGGCCTGCTACCTGAGAACAGGGCAGGACAGGGCAGGACAGGGCAGGACAGGGCAGGGCAGCTTGTTTGTGTTGCTTGTGAGTGCAAACAAGCTTGCTACACCAGTAGGCAGGGCGAGCGCAAGAAGAGGCGCAGGGGGATGAGAGAAGTGCTGATATGGCAACGCAGTCGCCTGGGCTGCCGGAGCAAGCAGGGGCATGGACGCCGTGCAGTAACCAGGCGGGGCAACCCCAGCAGTCCCAGCATCATTGGCTCACCGCCCAGTCGTTCAGGTTCTTCCAAGGCTGCTTGAAAGTGAGCAGCTCCCACATAATCACCCCCCAGGCATACACATCGCTCGAGGGGGTGGCTGGAGAGCCAGTCACGATTTCAGGAGACTGGGTTGCAGGGGAGAAGGGGCCAGGCGTGCCGCGAGTGAGCCTCAAACTCGCAAATGCGGCTGCAGCTGCAGTCCCAGTTGGTGGCGCAGGCAGCCGCAGCTGCTTGCTGCAGCACCACAGCTACATCACCAGCATCAGCGCAGCAGTGTCTGGCAGCCTGTGGGCGGCCTATACCAGAAGATATGCAGCGAGTGGGAGCGGGACTCACCAGCCATCGGGGGTTCATGTTTGCAAGCGAAGAGGTGTAGCCTCCACTGCCATCGTCCATGATCTTTGACAGGTTGAAGTCGGCCACCTGCTCATGATCAGGAAGACGCTTGCGACTGTTTTCAGAAAGGCAAAAAAAACGGCTCCGTAACAAAGATGCACTGCTGGCTGAGCGAGGAGGGACAGTACGGCTCCTCACAGGAGGACGGCAACAAACCCCCGGAGCAGCAGCTGCGCAGCAGGGAAACTGTCGGGTGCGCCGAGAGCTGCAGGCGTGCAGACCTTCACACGCCAAGTGCTGTCCACCAGCAGGTTTGGCGACTTGAGGTCCCGGTGCACGATGCCGCGCTTGTGCAGGTACAGCATGCCCTTGGTGGCGTCGAGCGCCTGCAGGCAGGGTGCCGCACCGCTGTTTGCTGGTTAGCATAGACAGGTAGTGAGTAGCTGTGGACAACAATGGCGCATGAGATGAGGCATTGGCGGCAGCAGCAGCAGTAAGAGCAGCAGCGTCAGCGGCACCAGCAGTGCCACCGGCCAATGCCCCCAGCCTGGTTTGCCCTTCACGCCTGCGCACCAGGTTCAGCCTGCGCGGCCAGGTCAGCAGCGCCGCCTTCTGAGGCGACTTTCGGGCGGCTGACAGCACATCAGCCAGTGACCCTTTGCTGCAATACTCTGCAGGCAGGCAGTTGGACGAGACCATTGGAGTAGCCACCAGGCAGTCCAAATCGAAATCGTCCTAAAAGACTAAACAACGGGCAGATGCTCAGGCAGGCATGTGTTTGCAGCCAGCAGGAACCCAAGAAAAGAACAGAGCCCCAAGTGAGGCAGCAGCTGCAAGAAGCAAGGCAGCCCGCCGCGGTGCCGCCGCACAACCACACACCTGAAATGAGCGCTGGTGGTTTGGCGCTGACCCCCATGAACTGAACCACGTTTGGGTGCCGCAACGAGGCCATGAGCCCGCACTCCTTTTGAAGGTTGCACAAAATTGGATTGGAGAGCGTCCAGGCTGCGTCGGGGCCTGCCGCTTGCTGCACCTCGTCAATCTGAGAAAACACCTTGACAGCGACCAGCGTTTCGTTCCATTTCGCTTCGTACACCTGCACCAGGGGTGAGGGGCGGCAGCACATGTCAATCAATCTTTGGCAGGAAAGAAGAATGCACATCGCAGCCATGCCTCTCACGCATTGCACATGTCAAGCCACGAATCATATCGTATTTCTCAAAGCCAGGATTGCAATCTCGCTGCCGACGCACAGGCTTTAAACACAAACAAGCAGCCAGCCGTGCCGCAGGAGCACTGTGAGTCACCTTGCCGAAGCTGCCCTCCCCAATGGGGCGCTGCAGCTTGACATCGTCAAACTGGACCTGCCTGCAGCACGGGATAGCATGAGTATGTTAGGGTGCAGAAAGGCGCGGCAAAGCAGGCTAGACACACTAAGTAGCAGAATTATCAGCAACAGCAGCTGGTGGGACACTGCAACAGCCTGGAAAGAAGGCTGACAGTCGGCAAACAGGCTTGCATCCCTTTTCCTCTGCTGACCCTCTTATCCACCCACCCACTGCCGCCCTAAGAGCAACAGGTGGCGTACAGCGGCTGCGGCCTCACCAGAAACTGATGTCGGTCATGCTTCTGCTGCCTGAGTGAAGCCTGCCCTTGCCAGAAGAGGTCTCGCTTAGAGCTGTGAAGCCTCCAGCTGAGGAGCCTCCAGAGCCAGCTGCACTGCCAGGTGTGCCCACAGGGGTGGTCCCCACTTTGCCTGCTGCCGCGCTGATGTCCTCAGGGTCGCTTGCCGGCTGGCTGGCATCCCATGGGCATGCGACACACGGCATTTGTGGCGGGATGCGCTGCAGCGGTGGCTCTTGCTCTTGCTCTGCCGGCTGCGGTGCCGCTGTGCTGGCCGCTGTCTGCTGCTGCTGCTGCCTGGAATAAGTGGTTTGTGGGTCCGAGACAGCAGGCAAGGCGCCGGCTTTGACCGAGCTGCAGCACAGCGGGCGGGTGGAAGAGCTGGGGAGGTGGTGAGACTCTGAGGTCTGAGAGAAACCAGAGTGATTAGCGCAGCAGCTGTCAAGAGACAAGCATAGCAGCCGCATGCGCTGCAGGGTCCTGAGGCTCGAGCTGCCAGGCCCAGGTCCCACCTGCTGCTGCCGCTGTGCGGCACGCTGCCGCCGCCGCCGCCGACCACCGTCTCAGACCTGCTGCTGACAGTTGTGGAGGCCGTGAGGCTCAGCAACTGCAGCTGGTGACTCGCCAGCTGCAGAGACTCTGCAGTCGACACATCAGGCAGCTTAGGATGCCCAACAACAGAAGAGTCGACTTGAGCGGCGGCCGCAGCCACAGTGGCGTCTCCCTTGTCGCCGCCGGCGGCTGATGAGCGATTGCCATCGCCAATGCCAGTGCCGGTGCCGATGCCAGTGCCAGTGCCATTCCCAGATCTAGCAGTGCCATCTCCAGCAGTCCCAGAGTCAGTGCTCAAGCCGAGGGCCGCGCTGTCAGAGCCTGCTTCCTGGCCGGCAGCCACCTCTTGCTGCAGCTGTGCATCACCTGCGCCTGTCACGAAAGCGGCGACTTCAGCTGCCACTTCATCGCAAGAGGTGGACGCCCACGCCTGCCAAGCGCCGCCGCCGCTGCTGGTTCCATCGCCGCCGCCACCGCAGCTGCCGCTGTCGCTGTGTCGGGCGATAAAAGATTTGCTGGCTAGCGGGGCAGAGGGTGCATGGTCCAGGGGCGAGGCTGAGGAGGCTGTGAAGGGGGAGGCTTCAGCTGTGAAGGGGGTCGCAGACTGCCAGCTGAGCCCCGATTTGGGGGCAGGCGCCGCCGGGCAGGAGGGAGCGTCGCCGAGCAGGAGCGCCAGCAAGGCAGCTTCCTCAAAGCTGCCCTCACCACCAGCGGCAGCTTCCCCCCAGCTGCCCTCCTGCCAGCGGCCGTCACTGCTGGCTGCCTCAGTACCGCCGCCAGCCTCAACCTTGGACTCCTGCTGCTCTGGCTGCTCTGGCTGCTGCTCGTGAGCTGCACCTGTAGGCTTTTTGGCAGCTGCATCTCCGGCAAGGAGTGGCACTGCATGGCTCCAGGGAGCAGCGGCTTGTGGCTGCTGTGGTGTGGGAGTGGACGCAGCGATGCTGTCGGCAGCAACACCAGGCGGCCGTGAGATCGGAGAGCACTCAGCAGCACTGGCGACGGCTCCAAGCTGCTGTGAGCTGGGATACCCCGCTGCACTGCTGGGAGCACCACACAGGGAGGTAGACGTCGTGGCACTGGACTGTTGAAGGCTGGGATAGAGTACACAATTGCCGGCAGCCGTGGTTGCTGGTCCAGAGACCGCTGGTGTGAGGGGAGGCGTGGCTAATGCGAGAGCTGCAGCTGTGCCGCCTGCCTCGCCGCTGCCAGCGTGAATGATGGGATAGAAGCCTGTGCCTGAGCCTGTCACTCCGGGAATCGCAGCCTCCTGCTGGTGCAGCGGCAACGGCTTCGCTTGCTGCGATGCCGGCCGCTGCGCTTGATGCTGCTGCTGCTGCTGCTGCTGCTGCTGTTGCTGGACCAGACTATGCGCTGGCTGCCAGCTGCCTGCTGACAGTACCGAAGAACACATCTGACCGTTGTTCTGGGGCATCGACGTTGCAGGGGTGATGCCAAACTGTCCTGAAGGGTAGCTGCCAGGCCGGGTTGCTTGGTGCTGCTGCCATGCCTGCTGCTGCTGCCAGGCCACCTGCGGCTGCTGTGCTAGCTGCTGCTGCCAAGCAGCTGATCCTGATGCTGCTGCCTGGTTTTGGGTGTGCTGCCACCACTGCTGCTGTGCTTGTGCTTCATAAGACGACGTTGGCTGCACCATCTGCGGTTGATAACAGTATGCCGCCTGCTGCGAGGTCACTTGGCCACCCAATGCAGGCGCCGTGGGCTGCACGTCTATTTGTGGGTACAAACTACTGCCTGGCGTCTGGCCAGACTCCGGCTGCCAGGCTACCGGGTACATAGTGTCGGGTTGCTCGCCGCCCGCCGCCAGCGACCGAGTTGCGGAGCAACCGAGCAACACCCGACAGGTTGGCAGCAACCTGCGGGAGCACCACCGCATCATACACAAACATGATGAGCGATGTAGTTCCGTTGAAAGCAAGCCAGCGCTCAGGTCGGAGCGATTGCGGGCGCTGGCTGCAATGTTTGTCCTCTCGATCAACGTACCAGTCTCAATTTGCTCAGCGCGCGGCACCAGCGCCTGCAAGCGCGGCTTGCAACCACGGGACCTTCACACGTCCCGAGGCGATGCAGCAATGGAGACACGTGCTGAGGGAGTGTATTGATCGAATGCAGGAGCCTGATCTCGCCGCTATTGCGCATGATGGCAAGACGTACCGCCTGGACGTTCCCGCTCTTACACGACATGCAGCATGGCATCGCGCAAGGCTGGTGAAACATTCTCTCTAGTACTGTGCATCCACGCATACAAGGCTCAGTCGAACACATGGTCCAGCTGCAAGCAGGCCCACCGCAAGGGACGACCAGCTCAGCACGGCACAGCACAACGGGGGGCGGCAACACATCTTGCATCAACAACTTGCATGTCATCCCACACCTCGAAATCTGGGTCAAGCAGGGAGGGCCCATACTGGCTCACATCCAGCTGGTCCAGAATCAGGTTCTCAAACGTCTCCTCCAGGCCTGGACACAACATGTTTTAAGTGTGTGCATGCCAGAGAGCATGCCAGCATAAACTGACATGCGGCATCTAAGCGAGAGGGGGGGTGGACAGACTTCACCGCCTGCAGTCTGTAAATGAGTTGGCAGGTCTGCAGGAACGCACAGCCAACTTCCCACCCCGTCCCTAAGCATCCAGATACCCGCCCACCCGCACCTGTGTCGCCAATCAACACAACTCCCTGCACCCGCCCCCGCAGCAGCAGCAGCCGCACAAAGGTTCGCTGGGGGCCCTGCAGCCACGAAATGGCGCGACAGGCATGCACCGGCAGTTGTGCATGCATACCAACAGTGTGTCAGGGGGGTGGTGTGGATGCCGCCACCAGTGTTGCAGCCAACCAAACCACACGGCACCAAGCCGTTGGTTGCAGCTTTCAGGCAGCAAGGCGAGCCATCCTGCGTGCTGCCTGCCGCCCTCACCTCAGTCACCCGGCTGTAGCTAATCAAGTCGCCGTGAGGCTCACCATCCAGCCGCTGCCCGTTGTACAGGCCCAGCAGCACCACCTGCACGGCAGCAGGCAGGCAAGCAGGCAGGAGGGTGGGTGGATGGGTGGGTTCCACTGCAACTGTGACATCATCCGAGGCCGGTCCTTCCCGCTGCTTCACAACATAAGCGCACCACACTGTGCTGTGATGCTGTGCGGCAGCAGTACTGTGCAGAGCAGGCAGCAGCCAGCGGGCTAGGGCGGAGCACACAAGCACACCTTGTGGCCCAGGAAGTGAGTGGCATGGGTGAACAGCTCAAACGCCATGTCGGCGCCGCGCTGCAGCAGAAAGTGCGCACAGCAAAATAAAGCAGCCAGTGGGCAGGGCGCAGCACAGCAGGAACCGTCAGCCGGGCGTGGGAGGCACTGCGAGCGTGCTTCAGTGCAGGCACGGAGGTTGTTGTCCGGAGACACCAAGCTGCATGCCACAAGCAAAAAGCACAAGAAGCCAGAGGTGGTGGCCGAAGAAAGAAGACAAACGGGCCAGACAGCCAGGGCACGATCGATGAGCTGTTTGTCAGTATGCTTGCCTGGTCTTGCACGCCCGACATGCAGTGTGCTGCATACACGCCCATCGCTCGTGCCTGCACAGAGTGGCACATAAGCTGGGCTATTTGCAACTCACTGCGCTAGCTGGCTCACAACTGAACTGGCATAAGCAGTCCACAAGGGCTTTCTCCACTGTCCCACGCGTGGCTACCCCCCTGCCCACCTGCGACCAAAGCCGCATCTGAAACCAGTGCGCCGAGTCGGTGGCTGCCCAGCAGCAGCTGGCAGAGTCTCCGGCGGCAAAGATGCACGGGTCGCTGCTGCGCATGAGCCTGCCGCAGGGTTGTGGGGTGCGCGCATTGGAGGGAGGAGGCTGGCGGAGCAAGGGTCGTATGAGATGCAAGAGCACAGGGAAGGCAACCAGGCACCTGCCAAATCGCGAGCAGCACGGCAGTACCGCACCGTCACTACATGTACTTCTGCAGTACGGCGCACGCTCACCTGTCCAGCTTGAGGCCGCCGTCAGGGGCTCGCTGCAGGCGGGCAGGCACCCACTCCAGCGCTGGCGACACCCCAATGGCAAGCAGCACCAGGTCAGCAGGCACCTGCTCGCCGCCTGTCAGGGTGAGCAGCAGTGCAGGGCTGTGCTTGCTGCTGCCAGCGTCACTGCCGGCGTTGCCATCGGCCTGGCTGTCAGGCTGCGGAGCAAGTTCGATGCTGGCAACCTCACAGCCATACTTCAGCTCGACTCGGCCGTGATGCAGGGTGCTGACGCGGCCGCCCGCCCCTGCAACGACAGCCGCAGGCAGCAGCTGCTGCACCCAGTGAGGCCCGACTGCATGGCCCAGCACAGGTATGGCTTCCCTGCCATCCAGCAGCTGCTGCCGGCCTGCTTGACTGGCCTCCTTGGTCGGACTGGCAGCGGCTGACCCGGACGGCTCTGCAGCTGCTGCTTGGCCCTGCTGCTGCACTTGCTGCCCCTGCCCTTGCTGCTGCTGTCCCTGCTGGTGCTGGTGCTGCTGCTGTCCCTGCCCTTGCTGCTGCTGTACCCCCTGCTGCACTTGCTGCACCTGCCCTTGCTGCTGCTGTCCACGCTGCAGGCCCTGCAGGTGGCCCTGCTGCTGGTCCTGCAGCTGGCCCTGCTCTCGCTGCCGCTGCAGCTCCTCCAGCAAGAATTGAGCGGCATCAAGGTCAAAGAAAGCATCACCTGCATAGGATCCAGTCATAGTAAAGCACAAGTGAAGCAAACTTCTCAATGAACTACGTTTGTATTGAGAACCTCTCCCCTCCAGAAAAGGTTGCACCTGCCCAGCCGGCTATATATAGGTGGCTCTGATGGCCACCTCGCAAGCGGTAGGAATGAAGAGTCGCTGCCGGTGCCGCATGCACAGTCACAGGGTGCATGCAGCAGCAGCAGGCACACCAATATGTTCGTGCCGCATCACCCACGTGACGTCCACCCCCGACAGCCCAGCTCTGCAGCACAAGCAGGCGGGCAGGCAGCCAGGAAGGTCAGCGGGCACAGCCGTGACCACGAGCAGGCAAGCGGCTGCCAAGAGTGGTTATGCATGAACAATTCACACACATCTGCTTGCATGAAGCAGCAGCTGCTGCAAAGTACGGCGCCACAGAACCATCCAGCATGCAGGCGCACATGAGTTCAAGCGCAATGCCGCCGTTGCCAACCACAGCCACCCTGGTTGCGTGCGCCAGTTGTGCGCCAAGCCGCGATACGCTGTCCGTGTCTCGAATCGTCAGCACTCGAGCCTTCATGGCGGCCAGCTGGCACTGCCGCTCCGCCTCTGCTTCACTGCTGCTCTGGCCGGGTGCGGCGGTGCTGGTTGTGAAGACGCTGGGTGGCAGCTGCTTGGGCCGCGCCCCCGCACAGACGCAGAGCTTGTCGTACGGCAGCCGCTGGCCGCTGGCCAGCCGCACCGCCTGCGTGTCAGGGCAGGGAGTGTTGGGCCATGCACGGCAGGTGCATATGGAGGTATTCCGGAATGCTCAGAGGTCCCAATGCCAATGCATCAGGCACCGGCACCTGTGGCTACGGTAGCGAGCTGTGTTGCACCTGTGCACCAGTGTCGATACCCACTGCCGCATCATGCACCACTGTGAGGTTTGGGTAGGGCAGCTCGTCCAGCTGCCGCTCCACAGTTGCCAGCTCCTCCAGTGTGCGTGAGAGGCGGGCGACCACGGTGACGCCCTGCAAGCAAAGCAAGGCAAACAGCAATCCCACACGCAGTCGAGTTCGACAAGGCAAACGCACGGCTGTAGCACTGTCTGCCGTAGCAGATTAGCGAGTCTCTTGCTGTCACTCGTAGCAGAGAGGCGCAAGCGCAAGCGCGTTGCAGGTGCCCTCCAGGGCCTGCGCAAGGCAAACAGCAGCAGGTATGCGGCAGCGGGAACACTTGCCTTGAGCACTTTGGCGGCTGACACCAGCACCACGCTGTCGTCCGGGCACAGCCGACACAGCTCCTCCACGCAGCACACGCCCGCCACGCCGCCGCCTACCACTACGTACCGCATGCGGCTGCACGGCTGATTCGAGATTAGGTGCTGGCGTCGAGGAAAGGCTCGAGCCGAGCTGGCAGCACCTGGCGGGGTTGGCGGCGTGGTGCGCCAGTGAGCTGCTTCGCGGGCGCTCCGATGTGCAGGTGATCTGTGATCGCTTATATTTCAATCCCCTGAAGCCCCAGCCCTTTTTTTAAGCCAGGCGAAACATTGCTGATGTTAGCTGGGCTGTTAACGATTGGTGTCTGTGTTGGGTACTCTTGTGTAAATGCGGGGCAGGCGGAAAAGGCGGCAATTGGGCTGGGCCAAAATGGTTGTCCTGCCTGCCGTGCAATCGACCTGAATACGCATCGTTTGGAGCTCGGGGCAACGAAAGTAGAATCATCATTAGTAGACCGATTCCTGCCCAACAGCAAGGCACTGGCACTTTCACAGTCTCCTGACTGCAACGCCTTCAGCACTCCATATACGCACTCGTACACCATCACTGCTTGCGTGGTAGGCATCCAAACTCGCCTGTATGCCCTGCGGCTCCGCGAGCTTTGTCGTTTGTACACCGCTAAAGGGCCTCCCTTGTGCTTCCAAAGACAACAACCTGACGTGTGGGCCCCCACCACTGTAAATGCAGGGGTCCTGCATCTCCGCCGCCGCTGCTGCCGCCGCTTCATCGCACTTCTCTAGCTGTCCTGCGACGTTCACAGCTTGCCAGCAGTGTGGCGTTCAATGAAGGTGAAGGCGAGCATCAAGAAGCTGTGTGAGGCGTGCCGTATCGTGAAGCGACGGGGCCGGCTGTACGTGATTTGCAAGGAGAACCCAAAGGTAGGCAGGCGTGCAATTTTGCATGGGCTGGCATCCGAATGCCTGCAACTGCGACATTTGCAGTAGAGATTTGATATAATGTCGCACCGTTTCTTGGCTTGCTCTGCTGCAGCACAAGCAGCGGCAAGGCATGCACACCGATGCAACGGCGGCAGAGCAGCACAGCGACTTAGCAGCAGTGGCAGCAGCATCAGGCCGCCGAGGGTGGCTGGATGGCGGTGCATCCATTGGCACCCGCATGTGGCAGCAGCTGGTATGATGGTAAAATTGCCCGCATCCTTGCAGCCGCCGCTGCCGCTGGGCCCTGCCTCCACACCTTCTGCACACTCTCTGTTTCCGCTGTCGCTGTTATCTGTTCCCTGTCCCGTCTTTCTCTTCTATCCTGCATTCTCTTCCTGCCTTGAGGCATACCTGCCGCAGCGTCATGCAATGGCGGCAAGTGCGCTTTGCTTTGCGCCGGCTTGCTTTCATGCCGGCTCCTCCACCCTGGTTTGCAATCAACAGCACATGCACTTTTGGCACCAGCAAGGCACCGGGAAGTCGCGGGTTTAAGTACAGCGGGGCCGCAGTTGCCGCAGCGGCGGCGCAGGCGACAGGATGGGCTGCGGCACCAGTAAGGCGGTAGATCCTCACGCACTCGCAGCGCAAGGTGAACAGAATAGCGAATGACCGCCCGTTGCCAGTCTCGCGCCGTTGCAGGACGTAGCGAAACGACATCCTGAGCCTTCGAAATGCGCGGCCTTGATGCCAGCCGATCATCGTCGCCGCTCTGAACGACCCCCGCCGCCGCCTGCCGCCGCTCGCCTCCGCTCCTGGCCTTCGCTGCTGCCTGCAGGATCTGTTGCGGGGCTGGCCCAGTGGATTGATGCAGGGGGGCATGTGGATGCAGTGGACTTGTTGCAGGGGCGTGGATCGCTGCTGCAAGTTGCCGCTCGACACGACAAAGTGGAATGCTTGAATGTGGGTCTGCAGCACCTATGTTGTGTTCTGCTCTTCCTGCCCGTGCCTGCCTGCTGGTAGGACTGGAACGCGCGCCTCCACATTCGCAAGCTCGCCAGATCTTCCTTCTGCCGGGCATGCGCCGCCACAGATTGCTGCGGCATGACGGCTTTGAGCAGGGAGCATGCGCCACTGGTCTTGGTTCCCCGCTTGGTGATTTGCTGCCTGCCCCGACACCATTTGCCTTGCGTGCCTGCAGCTGCTGCTGAAATGCGGCGCCGACGTGGATTTGAGCACCCCAGAGCACGGCACCGCGCTTCATGCTGCAGCCTCTGCAGGAGCCAGCAGCACTGTGCCCCTGCTGCTGGATGTGTGAGTCCCAGGCAGACTGAGCAACCATGCTGTGCCTGCACCTGCCGCCACTGTGCTATCCGCTGCGTGCTGCCCACCTGCTGCCTGCTGACTGCCGCATGCTGCCCACCTCCTGCTGCGCATCGCAATGCTTGCCAGCTTGTGTGGGAGGGCAGTTTCAAGCGGGGCGGCATCATTACAGGCATGAGTTGCACGTACCGTTGTGACTGCCACCTGCCCTGCCTGTGCCTCAATTGACCTTTGCAGCGGCGCAAGCACAACAATACGGTTCCAAGGGAAGACGGCTGCTGACATGGCTCAGCAAGCAGGCTACCCCGCAACTGCCAGCCTCATTCGCATGTCACACGCACACGCGCCTGAGCATACCAGCAGTGGCACGTCTCTCGGCCGCAACAGCTCGTCCTTCCAGCGGCAGCAGCAGCAGCAGCAGCAGCAACTCCGGCTTACGCAGTCGCAGCGTGAGCGGGCGGCAGCGCAGCAGCAGGCGGCTCAGCAGCAGGAGACGGCGCGGCGGCTGCGGGAGATACACAAACAGCTCGTTGCCGCGGAAGCAGAATCGAGGACTGGCGCCACCGCTGGCCATGCAGCGTCCCCTTTGACCTCTCGAAGGGCGTCTGCAGACCCCACAGGCGGCGGCGGCAACAGCACAGCACCACTGCCTGCGTTGAGCCTGGGTCACACAGACAACCCAGCGCCCCAGTGGCAGCATGTGCAGCGACCGTCTTCGCCGCCGCTGCTCTCCGACACAGCCTCGTTGAGCAATTCGCTGCGACTACCCAGCCGGCAGCCGTCGGCAGCCATGCAGGCAGCGCTGGTCAACCGTCAGATGCCGAGTGACGCTGAGCTGCAAGACATGCTTGACAGAGCTCAGCGCCAAGGTGCCTATCGGGCCGGCAGCAACAATGCCAGCGAGAGAAGTGGCAGGGTGGCAGGGCGCAGCAGCAGCAGCAGACTGCGGCAGATCTCGCCGCCATCACCGCTTGCCGTGGCGGCGCAGCCGGACGCCGCGGACGCTGGTGACGCGGCAGCAGGTGCAGCTAGGGGTGTGGCAGCAGGTGCAGCGGGTGCAGCAGGTGCAGCTGAGGGTGTGGCGGGCGCGCTGCCCTTGGCGCTGCCTGCTGTTGGTGCTGCCAGCGGGCCGGGGCCTGCAGGCAGCCAGCTGCCGTTCACAGATCCTAGGCGGCTGACCTCCCTGCCGCGCATAGATTCTTCAGAGATTGCCGAAGGGATTTACGGTGATGGCGGCGGCGCGGCGGGGCCTGGCAGCGACAGCGACAGCCATGACAGCAGGTGCGCACCTTAGCCAGTTGGCTGTTTGCAATTCAACCATGATTGTGAGGTTTGTGGCATGATTACATCTTGCATCCCAGCTCCCAGTTTTGCGTGCTTGCTGTGCATGCTTAGCTGGGGTCCAAATGTGCCACCTGGGCTCCCTTGCTTCCGTTTTATCTTGTAAGTCTCGGATCAGCCTCCCAGTTTCGTCCGGCCTGCCCTTTTTGTGCGTCTTGAACCACATTGACGGTTCTCCTTTTGCCCTTGCCCATTGAAAGCATGCGCCCTGCCTGTCTGCTTCGTCTGCAGCGATGAGAAATCTCTGGCCGACGACCCTCTAATGCACTTTGTGCGTATGGCGATGACTTCAAAGCAGCCTGCAGCGCTCAGCAGCGCCTCACCATTCGCAGCAGCAGCCCAGATGTGCGAGCCTGCCGCATCGCAGACGTCTGAGCAGCAACAGCAGCAGCAATTACAACAGCAGCAGCAGCAGCAGGGCCGCGATACGGCACAGCACACCGGCAATGGTGTGCAGGGGCCTGCAGGACCAGCGCTGCCAAGCGCACAGCTGCCTACCACGCCATCCGTCCGCCTGCCAGTGGCACGTAGCGCGTCCCTGGGCAGCGGTTCGATAGCACTGACGCCTACTGCGCAGCGTTTTCGCGGCGGAGGCAGCATATCACTTGCAGTGGATATCAGGTTTGCCTGCGAGCAAGGCGGGGACATTGAGCTGAGGGCCTCGACCTGTCAATCTTACAGCATGCCTGATTTTCATTCAGTTTGCCTGCTTGCCTGAGACTGAGACTGAGACTGAGACCTTGCGGACGGCTTCATGACGGTGCTGGGTTGGCTGTTATATTGGTTGCAGGCCGTGGGAAATTCAATTCGAGGATCTGGCGCTGCAGAAAACGATTGGAGAAGGCAGCTTTGGCAAGGCGCGTGTGCACCTGTCAAACAAAGATTGCCTGCCTCACTAACTGCCTTGCCCTGCACACTCTGTTGCCAGTACGCGCTGCGGGGCCGATGCTATCCTGGCAGCACTGCAGGCACTCGTCTACCACGTCCTGTCTCTGCCATTCCAAGCGCACTCAGCCCTTGCCAGCCTGCCTCTGACAACCGCCCGCCTCACGTTCTCTGCAGGTGTATGTCGCCAAGTGGCATGAAACAATGGTAGCTGTGAAGGTGCTGCTTGATCTTGAAGAGGCTCAGCAAGCGGCGGGCCCGGAGGCAGCCTGGACGCTCTCCAACCCAATTTTGTGCAACCTTCAAAAGGAGTGCGGGCTCATGGCCTCGTTGCGGCACCCAAACGTGGTTCAGTTCATGGGGGTCAGCGCCATGCCCCCTGCCATGATCACAGGTGTGTGTTGGGTGTGAGCCGGAACGTGCATGTTGCTGCAGACGATATGCTGCTTGAGCCCGCCTGCTGCCATGCTTAATTCACCATACTTGCCCGCAGCATGACAACAGCGTGCGTCGACCGACTGTCACCACACCTGTGGTTTGCTCCCAGCTAGCACACCTCCATACGCATGCACACAGCACTCCGTGCTGCTCAATGTCATGCACTGCGTTCCCACCAACAGCCGCTCGCAGCATCCCTCCCTTCTGTCCTATCCTTCACCTGCGTCAACCCGCCCGCCGCTGGTGCAGAATACTGCGCCAAAGGTTCGATGGCTGACGTGCTGAAAGCTGCGTGCAAGTCCCCGCTCAAGGCTGCGCCGCTGACGTGGCTGCGCCGCTTGAACATGGCGCTCGACGCCACCAAGGGCATGCTGTACCTGCACAAGCGCGGCATCGTGCACCGGGACCTCAAGTCTCCAAACCTGTTGGTGGAAAGCACTTGGAAAGTCAAGGTGAGGGCTGGGTCATGCAGCTGAATTCGCTGGAGAGGGCGTGCCTTGCTGCTGGCTGGCAGAGGGCATGCCATGAATACCTCATGCCCAGAAAATCCTGCTTCTGCATCGGCTCGGCTGGTGTGCCACTTCCTGCTGGATGCTTGCCCTCGAGGGCCGGCATGCACACGTCTGCCGTAACCGGCTGTTTGCATGCATCTGCCTGCTGCCATGCTTGCAACCTTGACCCTTCTCAGTACCCAGGCACATCCCTCACACGCAGGTGGCTGATTTCAACCTCTCCAAAATTGTTGAGGACACACACAGCGGCAGCCGCTCCACAGCCGCCAACATGAACCCTCGGTGGCTGGTGAGCAGTTGGGGGGGCAGGTCAGGTTGTCGCGGGTTGCTTGTGGTTGGTCGCTTGCGATTCCGTCCTGCAGCCTGCAGCCTGGGCGCCTCTGCTGCACAATGAAGTCCTTTGCTTGGCTGCATGAGGTTTCGGTCTTCCGTGTGTATGCACAGTACTCTGTGAAGAGGGTTGTCAGCAATGTAGTTGTGGCAGTGGCAGCGCCTGCCCTGCCGCCTCTTCTTGTCTGCGTCTAATGCCTGCTGCCCTGCCCTGCCCCGCTGTGCCCTGCCTGGCAGGCTCCAGAGATTCTGAATGGCGAGCCCGCCACCACAGCCAGTGACGTTTTCTCTTGGGGCGTTGTGATGTGGGAGCTACGTGAGTGGCTGGGCGGGTTGGGTGGGGCATGTGGCAGCGTGACTTGTGTCACTTTCAGTCACATGTGCGTTTGCACATCGTTATTGTTTGCATGCATGCACAGCATGTTAATAGGGCGAACTCTTGACTTTGGGTGCATGGCCTGCCATGCCAGCCAGCAGGCAAAGACCTATCTGCTGCTGACCGTGCCCGCCTGCCCTGGCCTCCCTCCCTCCCTCCCTGCCCTCCTTCTCTTTTCGGGACGCGCACACCATTGCCGGTCGCAGTGACGTTCCAGGTGCCGTGGCCACACGTCAGCCCCTGGGGCCTGGTGGGCAAACTCATGGACGGCCTGCGGCTGCAAGTGCCACCCAAGGAGGAGCTGCCGGGGCCAGACAACCAGCACTTTGTGAGCTTCAACGAATACGTGGCGCTCATGCAGCGGTGCTGGGCCCAGGACCCAGGGCAGAGACCTTGTTTTGAGGAAGTGATTGTGGAGCTCAGGTGGGTTTGTTGGTGAACAATGGGTGGAGTGGAGACTGATGAGTGCGTGCGTGTGTGTGTTGCTGGTCTGGCTGCTGGAGCTGCCTGCGGCGGCCAACGACGGTGCGCTCTTGCATCGTGGCTGTGGAGGTGCCGCCCTGGATGCGGAAACTCCTGCACGCTGCTGCAGGAGGAGCGCTTTTGCCCGAATGCGCCGCTGCTGCCGCATCTTTTGAAGCCAACTGTGTCGCCGGTGGTACTGCTGTGTGCCGTCACCTGTACCGGTGCCTGCAGGAAGATGCTGGAGGTTCAGGCCCGATTCCTGGAGAGATGATGGCGGCAATCTAAACCGCACATGAGTTGGCGCCCGGCTTCTGCCAGCTTCCCCAGAGTGCAGAAGAGCCTGCAGCCACGCCTTTGCCGCAGCGGAAAGTCTAGGCAGGCGTCCAAGCTGGCTACGCTGGCGAGCCATTCGTTTACCACAAGGCCAACGCAGCCGCTTCAACCAATCAGCGCCCAATGAAAGAACAAGCGTGCGGTTGGTCATGCAGTCGGTCAGCTGTCGGAGGCCTCCTTTCTTTGGTGCTTGACGTCCTGCTCTCCTTGCTTGTCTTCCTTTTTGCAGTCCTCTCTTGTCTGCTGCTCCCACCGACTTTTTTGCTCCGCCAAGTTTTTATGTTATGTTATGTGCCCGCTCAATCTCGACCTTGCTGAGCTCTGCTCATTGCAGCCTACCCGTTGCCATGCCGTCCTTATATCTTCCACAGCCCTTTCAACTGCGTTGTCACGTCCATCTGTGAGTATCACCGCTGCTCATGGCACAGTCTGGACGTGGGCGATGCGCTGCTAGTGGCGGCGGCATCTTATTCGGTGGTCCTTATCGGTCTTCCAGCCCCGTGTAATTGTTTGTGCCTTGCATCCGTCACCAGATGATGCACCCAGGGTGCAACCGTGAAAGGAGCCTCTGAGCCCACAACTCAGCGCCTGCGATTTGCCCGTTGAATTGACGCATCTAACTGCGACGGCACCATGGGGTGTTCACCCAGCAAGGAGTCGGAGGTGCCGCCAGCAAGCCAGGACCCCTGGCAGCTCGCACATACTGGTGAGAAGAGCGCGCCCCTGCGCGATGGCATGCTGCAGCAGTGTTGAGCCAAAACCAGGCCGGGCAGGGTATCATCCGGCCCGCAGCGGCACCTTGCGCCGATCCCGCCTCCCGCCCCTCAACTCGCCTGCACTGCTGGTGCACTGCTGCTGCAGGCCAGGTCAAGCAGCTGCGGCGCTGGATAGACATGGGCGGCAACCCCAGTGCGCTGGACCGGCAAGGCGGCCGGGGCACGCTGCTGCACGCTGCCGTCAGCGGGGTCCGCTTGGGGTGCATCCAGGTGTGGCGTAACAGCGCTGCGTGTGGCTCCTTGTGGCTGCATGTCTGGTGGGCTTGCGAGTGTATTTGAAATGCAGCGAGCTGGCAGCATGTGTGGTCCAAAGCTTGGACAATGCTATCTCTCTTTGGCAACTCTCGTCAAATAACAACCTGGGGAGGGACTCTGCGAGCCTTGAGTTGGCGCCAGCGCCGCCGCCAGCTGTCAATTGCAGCCTGGGACTTATAGCCTGGGGCACTCGTGCTTGCAGGTTCTGCTGGAATGCGGCGCGGATGCAAACGCCGTGACCAAGCTGCGCGGCTCACCACTGCATGCAGCCGCAGCCCATAATGACAGTGCGGTGGCAGAGGCTCTGCTGAGCGGGTGGGTGGCGGACGGATGTGCGGCCAGCATGCCGGCTGAGCTGACCGCTCGATCCCGGCATGAACACACCCAGCTGGACAACTGCTCACTGTTGCAATTGCCACATGCTCTCCCTGCTGCCGCCTGCAGCGGCGCCGACCCGATGCTCAAAAACGCATCTGGCAAGACTGCCATCGACGTGGCCCTTGAAAACGGCAACTCCACCACAGCCGAGCTGATGCGCCGCAAAGCATCCCGCACCCTGCGTGTGGGTGCAGGCCGCAAAAAGCCAGGTCCCAATGACCCGGGCGCAACAGCAGCCGCTCGACCCACCGCACGGCCTAGCACCCCAGCGGGCGCACAGCTCAAGCGTCCCTCTGGCGGTGGCTCAGGCCTGAGCAGTGCCACAGACAGCGGCAACGGTCTGCTGGCGAAGCAGGGCTCGGGGCCAGCAGCAGCCGCAGCCGCGCTCACAAACAGCGCCGGCAGCGGCGCCGGTGGTAACGGCGGGTTGAGTGCGGCGCCGTCTGCGGGGCTGAATAGCGGTCCCTCTGACGCAGGCAGTGCGGCTCAGGCAGCGCTGGTGCACTCAGCAGGCAGCGGAGGGAGTAGCAGCGGCTTCTTGGGAAATCGGCCATCAGATGGCGGCATGAGCAATGCACCGTCTAGAGGCAATGCTGCAGGCGTGGTTGCGGCAGGAATCGGGCCGCACTTCAGCCCGCCATCCTCTCCTCCTGCGCCACGGGTGGTCGCACACGCTTTGGGCCACGCACACGCAGTGCAGCCGGTGTTTGGGCAGGAGGAAGGCCTGGCGCAGCTGCAGGCACCGACTCCTGGGGAGACAGCAGGCTTCTATCCCCTCGTCCATGCAGGCAGCGGCGGCCAGCATGCAGGCACTGGCGGAGCAGCCGGCACAGCTGCAGCTGCTGGGAACGGCACCGCCGCCGATGCGGGCGCGCAGCCCGCTGCCACGCAGCTGCCCGAAGTGTCGCCGCCGGCTCCTCAAAACTTCCTGCAGCGGGCGTGGGGTGCCATCACAGGCGATCCCGCCCCGGGCTCGCCCGGCGAGCGGCAGCTGGTACAGCAAGAGCAGCAGGCAGCACAGGAGGAGGCACTGCAGCAGGCGCAGCAGGCACAGCAGGCGCAGCAGGGTGAGCAGCAAGAGCTGCCGGGTCCAGCCCAAGCGGAGCAGGCAGGTGCAGCCATTGCACAAGGGCCTGCCAACCAGGGCGCCCAGCCTCCGTCGTCACCCCAGCAGCAGGCTGTGGGGGGCATCACGCCACCCACGCCGCCCTCTCTGTCGCCGGCGCCAGCAGTCGGCACGTTTATCATTGGCAGACACGGCGCAGCTCTGACGGCAAGCCAGATGGCAGCAGCGGCTGCGCTGACTGATCGCTCTTTGCTGGAGGGCCAGCTCAGCCTCGAGTCTGCCGGCTGCCAGTCGGGTGAGGACGACGACAGAGAGTCGGAGCTGCACTCTGCTGGCACCAGCAGCGCCAACAGCAGGTGAGGCCCGGCATGCTGCCGCCGCCGAGGCTGCACTGACGGCGGCTGGCTGGCGTGCAGTGGCCTGACAGTCTGCTGCCGATGGACTGCGCTTGTTGCGCGTGTGCTGCTGGGGCCTGCCTGCAGCCCGAGACGGGTGGCACTCCATCCTGCGTGCTGCAGTGTTGTGCAGTGTTGTTTGCTGTTTTGTTGCTTGCTGCTAACCTGCGTCATGGCTGCAGCACGGAATTCATTCCAGCCCTGCCTCCAACCCTTGACTGCGTGTGTGTTGCCCCCGTGGGTTGCTGCAGCCACACAAACTCCCTCGTCTCAGACCCCCTCATCTGCCTGCTCGTTGGGTCAAGAGGCGCTCAAGTGCAGCAGCGAGTAGGGCCAAACATCAAGGCAGGCACGGTTGCCAGCAAAGCCCCGACTCATGCGACGGCTGCTGACACAGGCTTCACTGATGTCATGGCTGCGGACACAGTATCAATTGATGCCACAGCTGCCGGCACAGCATCAACTGATGCCATGGCTGCTGGCACAGCATCGACTGATGCCACGGCTGCCAGCACTCAGCCACCAGCTACCGTAGGCAGTGTATCCCCCTTTGCGGAGGCCGCCGATGTGCCACAACAGGACAGCGGTACGACTAGCGCCGCCACGAGGAGCGCGGATGATGCAGCTCCCTCGCCCACCCCTTCTGGGGTGCTGCAGCCTCGCCCCTCAATGATGGTCGACATCACGCCTTGGTTAGAAATCCACCGCCGTGCTGTGCTATGCTACGCCAGACACCACGCCACAACCTGCTGCTGTTAGCAGGCCGGGGCACGGCTCGGCTTGTGCCCAGTCAGCTCCCCTGCATTGCTCTCCCCAGCCTGTTGTTTCAACCCTTTCCTTAGAGATGTTGCCCCTTTCCCCTTTGCCCCTCTGCTTGCAGGGAGATCGAGTATAAAGAACTGGTGATGATCCGTGGCATCGGCGAAGGAGCTTTTGGCAGGGTGTGTTGCCTGCTGACTTTCCCTGCATAGGCAATGCACCTGTGATGCCGCCTGCCGGGCAAGCCAATGCACCGCGCCGGAGGCCAGCCAACAGCAGCAGCATACAGCTGCTGGCAGTGCAGTGTACTGCTGCGCTGTGCTCTTACTCAACCACCCAGGGGCAGCTGCTCTAACCACATCGACTGGAGTCTGCTTCTGTTACTCTGACCCTTGCTCTTGGTGCCTTAATCCCTTGCCTCACATCCCTGCCTCTGCCTGGAAAGTTCTCTCTCGCTCCCCCTTCACACCACGCCTTGTCTCTGCCGGGCTGCAGGTGTATCTGGCCAAGTGGCACGAGACGCTGGTGGCTGTGAAGGTGCTGCTATCATCTCAAGACATTCAGGAGGCCGTGCTTGAGCAGGCCTTGACACTCTCAAACCCTATAATGTGCAACCTGCAAAAGGAGTGCGGGCTCATGGCCGCTATGAGGCACCCAAACGTGGTCCAGTTCATGGGGGTCAGCGCCATGCCACCCGCCATCATCACAGGTGCGTGCCAGCTGCTGCCCTGATGTATTGGACAACGTTGATCAGCACGTGCACCCTTGCTGCGACTGCCCTTGCCTCTGCTAGGCTGATACGTAAAGCGGTGGGGAGGGCTGCTGCAGGCAGCAATTCCTTTGAAGCTGTGCGCTCCCCTAGAATGTTTCATAGCCTGTCTCTCCGCCAGCGGACTTGAGTGTGAATGTGAAAGTGGGCGCTGGCCATCCTTCGGGTCATGATGACTCACCTCCCTTTCAAACACACCTTGAGTCTGTGCTGATCTGTACCGCTGACCTGCTTTCTGTGCTGTGTACCGCTGCACCAACCCCTGTGATGTGTACCGCATGATGTGTACCGCAGAGTACTGCGGCAAGGGGTCCCTGCTGGATGTACTCAAAGGCGGCCGCAAGTCAGCGGCAAAGGCTGCTCAGCTCACGTGGTCACGCCGCCTACTGCTGGTGAGTGAAGCGTGTAGCCTGAGCACCATTACAGCTGCACCTGTGCATGGCCAGCCGGCCTGTGTGCAGCAGATTGTGATGGTCAGTGCGCTGCAGCACAGCTTCTTTGTCGATGCAGCTCCCGATGTGGGCGGACTGGTGCTGACTGGCAAAAGTAACATGAGCTTGCTGCAGCCTGAGCCGGTCTTGCTGGCGGTGTCAACGCTGCAGGCTCTGGACGCCGCCAAGGGAATCCTGCACCTGCACCTGAAAAACATAGTGCACCGGGACCTCAAGTCGCCAAACCTGCTGGTGGACAGCACGTGGCGTGTGAAGGTGCGTGAGTCTTGAGAGCGTCCAAGCCGTGTGTCGCAGCGTCTGCGTCAGCAAGCATTCTCAGCACTGCAGCAGCAGCCTGCGAGCGGTGGCTGCAGCAAGGCAAGCATTCCAAGGAGAGTGCTCTGCAAGCACTCGCTGCACCTGAGCAAGCATGGCTCCGTGGCGCCTCTGACCTTCTGAGCCGTGACTGCTCATTTCTGCTTTGTTGAACTTTCTGCCTTGCAGGTGTGTGATTTTAACCTGTCGAAAATTATCGACATGGATACAACCTCCACAGGCACTATGGCCAATGCCAACCCCAGGTGGCTGGTGAGTCACAACAAAACCGGCTGCATTGCTGCTGCGGCTTCTGCAGGGCCTGCAGCCTTTTGGGACGTCTTGGCAGCGACTGTGGCATTCCTGAC
The DNA here is from genome assembly GCA_023343905.1 of Chlorella vulgaris. Classification (NCBI taxonomy): domain Eukaryota; kingdom Viridiplantae; phylum Chlorophyta; class Trebouxiophyceae; order Chlorellales; family Chlorellaceae; genus Chlorella; species Chlorella vulgaris. The sequence goes on along the minus strand of SIDB01000011.1, from coordinate 86,771 downwards.
GTGCTGACGTCACTGGAGAACGCTTTTCGAGTTATGCTGACGTGGCCGCTGCTTCCTTGCCACTCCCTGCCACTGGCTGGCAGGCCCCGGAAGTGCTGCAGGGCCAGTCTACGACCACTGCAGCCGATGTGTTCAGCTTTGGAGTCGTCCTCTACGAGCTTAGTGAGTGATAGGGCTGGGGTTGCTTGTTGCTCTGGGGCAAGTGTTGCTTGTCCAGCACCCCTGCTCGTGCACCCCTTTCACCCCTGCTTGGCAGGACGCATGCAATCGAGTCTTGACGGCGTTGGTCACAAGCAGGCCTGCTTGTTTGTGTTTGTGGTCCGCGAGTCCGCAACAAAGCCGGCAGTGCACAGACTCTGCAAGCTGTGAACTGTCGACAACCCTGCTGTATGCCTGGCTTAATGCGTGCATTTTGCCTGCTGCTCTTCCCTGACACTGCAGTGACGTGGAAGATTCCTTGGGAGGGTCTGATGCCTTACACGGTGAGCCACTGCCTGCCAATACCTACACTGCACAGATAAGCTTACGCCTGCCAGCCAATCAGCAGCCCCCCCCCACCACCTGCTGAGGCATCCATTGGCCGCACTGCTGCACTGCTGCACTGCATGCATGCTCCGCTCGACGCAAGTGCTCCTATTCTGCTTCTATCCTTCCTATCCCCTCTTCTGCCACACCTCAGATCATCGTTCGATTGATAGACGGGGAGCGCTTGCCGCTGCCCACCTCAACAGACTGCCTTCCTGGGCCGGCAGCCGACAATGCAACCTTTGCGCCCTCGCTGCCAGCCTACACGGCGCTTGTGGCGGCCTGCTGGCATCAGGACCCCGCGCAGCGACCATCGTTTATTGAGATCATTCCCGAGCTCAGGTGGGTGCTGGGCTTTGTTTTTTTTGTTTGTTTGCTGCGATGTTGACAGAGCTGATGCAGCGGTACAGTCGAATAGAGCTGTGTATGCTGTGTGTCGCTGAGGTGTCGTTGCTATCGATACTGGGCTGCATTTCCGCCAGTGAACCGTGTGCTGCACTTGGTGCCCCACTGGTTTGCAGGACGCTGTATGAGATTTCATTGCAGGCTCGGCCCCAGACGATGACGTAGGCCTCACACTGCTTACCCAGCCTGGTGGCTGCTCCCTCAACGTCTCGGTCTCTGCAGCGTCGCAGCAGCCGACCGCTGAACACCTGTTGATCATGACGCTACTTATTTATTCCATGGTAAAAGTGTACCATGGTGCTCGAAAGACGCAGCAACAGTGACATCCCAATCCATTACAGCATTACTGCTATGTGGGGGGATGCAGAAAGTGTGAGGGCAGCAGATGCCTGCATAGCCAGGCGGCAACATGTGGCGTGCCTGCTTTGCCATGTCACAGATTGGAGCTTCACTGAAATTGGAGACCAATGCAGTCCGCCGACGCAATCCCACATCAGAATACTGCCCGTCCCGAGTCCTGCTTGCAGCCCGTCTCCGCGATCACGATTTTCACGATATGAGTGCCTGTGCAGCCTGGGTGCCTGGTGGCAGTAGCACGGCGCCGCACGCAACCAGATCAAGCAGCAGGGGCGGCGCCTTCTCCTCCAACCACCGACAGCGGCGGCGGCGGCAGGCATCGCAGATACATGCGCAGCAGCGAGATGATGATGCTGAGCTGGACATTGTGGAGCGGTTTGTGGGCAAGCTATTTGGGAGGCAGGCGCTGGATGATCCCACTCCTGGCGGCCTCAAGCGCCTCTCTGGCGACGTGAGCAGCCAGCCAAGTGCAAATGAGCTCTCACTTTCAGCCTGCGCTGCTGCAAAAGCCACCGCTCATCGCGGCTTGCAGCACTGGAGCTTCAGTGCAAATTTGATAGCTAGCTCGAGATCAACTCTTCTTGCAGGCTGCCAAGGAACTCTACCCGGCCGTCACCGATGAGTTTGCTGCGCCGCTGCCTGGTGACAGCGCTGATGTCGCGCAACTCAGGCCGCTCCTGGCACAGACGCAGCTGGAGGGTGTGCCGCTGCGGCTGGCCTTTGATGCAGAGCGGGACGGCTGGAGCCCTCAGGCCTTCCATGAACGGGTTGACGGCTTCGGGGCTGCACTGGTCGTGGCGGAGACGGGTAAGGGAGGCCGAGCGGCGGAACTGCCTGTCACACACAGCAGGCCCACGCCATGCCCAGCACACTCAGCCACCCATTAAGTGCTTGTTTCCCGTCAGGCTGTGCTCTGCTGCTGCTGCCATTACACACAGTCATATTTCGTCCTGCTGTGACACACGTTGGCTTCGCCACGATCGTGCACTTGCTGGCTCGTCGCTCTGCTGACTCGTCGCTCTGCCTGCCCTCGACCCATGCCTGCCTGCCGCAGCGGGCGGGGCCACGATCGGTGGCTACAACGCTCGAGGATGGGTCAGCCTTGGCGAGGACAGGGACTCGGTGGCATGCTTCCTGTTCACCTGGCGGGACGGAGACCTTTCCAAAAGACCGGTGAAGCTGCCCAAGGCAAGCAATGTGTTGGATGCTGTGCAACGCTATGCTGTGTCGCGCAATACCATGCTGTGCAATGCTGCGCTCTGTTGTGCTATGGTGCGGTGTTGTGCCTGCTGTGGCGCTTCACCTGCCTGGCTGCATCTTTCCTTCGACGGTGCACCTGCTGCTCTTTGCCTGCAACCGTGTGCTACTGTTTTTGGCTGACCATTTGACTCACTCATGCTCGCGTGTTGCAGGTGGGTGGTGCTGCGCTGGCGGTGATCCGTGACCAACCATCAGCAGGCATTTTCTTCGGCACTGACGGCTGGGCAGCCCCGCTGGCGCCTGGCAAGGAGCGGTCTGCAAAGTGCAAGCTTGGGCCCATGTATGCCCGCATGCCGGATGGCGGCAAGAGCTTGTTTGCAGCTGAAGAGAGCCCCAAGGGGACTCTGCTTACCAGCCTGCGTGTGTATGTGGCTGAAGGCGCAGGTGAGGTGGTGATGGTTGATGGTTGCACGGCATTTGGCCAGCACCTGCTGTACGTGGGTGCTGAGCACGCATTGCACTTGCTTGGGAAGCAGATGGGGCTGGGGAAGTGGGCAAGCGTTCCTTGTAGCTGTGCAACATTGATGGGGCATGTGATTGACGGGGCAGGTTATGGTGCTGCCACTGTGCTGAGCTGCAGGCGAGGAGTGGGAGCTCAACGGCATCGTGTGGAGCACCAAGACTTCTGGTTGACAGCTGCAGAGCCCCTCAAGTGCTGAAATGTGGCGTGCTGGATCAAGCATGGTGCATCGGCCTAGCATGGCCGCGGCGCCCCTGCCATGCGGGATGACTGACTGACATCTGACATTGCCGCTCCATCGGCCGTTGCGCTGCGCCATCTGCAAGGTCAACCCTCGCCATGTCCAGAAGTGCGGTGTTCGAGCAGCCTGGCAGACGCATTGCGCTAATTTCGCTGGTCGCGGCATGTCTGGTGCAGCAGGCACTGGCACAGTCCGACATTTTGGTTCTGCGCAGGTGGGAATGCGTGGGGAAGCTCAGGGCATGCAAGTGCGAGCCGCGCTCTGGCTTGCAGGTTCTTGTCTGGCTGCTGAACGAGCGGCCCGCCCGGCTTGCAGGGATTGGACACCCACAAGCTGCATCGGCGGGGCCTGTACCCCCTACCCGTGAGCAATTGCTGGCTATTGGGCCATTGCCGTATTTTGGGGATGTGGCCGGCGGCTGGCAGGCACACCTGCATCAGGCTGCTGCTGCGGCGTGAGGATGCATGCAGTACCTCTCATCACTCATTGCATGGCTTGGCCACTACAGGGATTCTTTCAGCGTTGATGCGCTGTACATCGCTTCAGACGGCTCCACCGAGCCCAACACAAACTGTGGCGGCGCCCAAGCGGCCTTGGAGCCTGCAGACCTTGAGGCGGCGGGCATCTCTCGACAAAACCTGTCGTGCGCCTGGCAGAACTACGATGGTGGGTTTCCTAAAGGAAGGGGGGGAACCGTCCCCATGGGGAGCGCGGAGGCCTGGCAGGCAGGGGCTGTTGCAGTGCTGCTGCATTTGTGACACAGGCCTGCCGCGTTCTGCACAGAGTTTGCGGCGGCGCATGCTTGCCTGGCTGAGGCCACATGGAGCAGCTGTGCAGGTTACTCCCTCGCTTGAACAACACAATGGGCACCCCTCGGCTCGGTGTTGAGCGGGGTTCCTACTCTGTGGGTGCCTACCTGCAGCCACCACCGACTCCTTGGAAGACGCGTGGGAGTTTCAGTGGACTGAGCGAGGCACATGCACCTCGCTGGGCAATGCGGCGGCGTACCTTCGACTGGGCATGCGCCTAGACCAGCTGTACCCCCTGGTGCGTTTTGTACCGGGATGTGCTGCAGTACCTCTGAGCGAACCGCACTGTACTGCACTGCGGCACGGGGTCACAGCCGGTTGGCTGGTGTGCACTGCGCTGCTCACAAGCCTTTCCGTCATGCTGCTACTGCTGCTGTGCCCGCCTTCTGCAGCCTCAGAACCTGCCTGCTGCCGTGAACGGCACGCAGCTTGCGGCGGCCATACAAGCCGCATTCAGCGTCACGCCCTTCATCACATGCATCAAGTGAGGCTACAACAGGGGGCAGGGCATTGCTCTGGTGCCCGCATGTCAGGCAGCAAGTAGCTGCCTGCCTGTCGGCAGCTGCCTCCCAACCTACCTAGCTAGCTAGCTGCGTCAGTGTGGCTCCCACTGCTCATATGCCGTTCCCTGCAAACTCCCCTCTCCATCAATCCCCTCCTCCCTGTGCAGCGGCCTGCTGTCCAAGATTCACTTGTGCTTTGACCCCGACACCAATGCTCCTGTGAACTGCACCTGGTCTCCATTCCCTGAATGTGCTGGAGACTTGGCGCTGCCGCGAGGGGGGCGGGTGAGGCATGGACGGGGGTCTGGGGGAGGGGAGGAGGAGTGGCAAGTGAGGAAGGGTGGGAGGGGTGGAGGGCACAATGATGTGCCCTCCAGTCGTGCCCCATTCTTATGCCTTGGTTTCCCGCTTTTGAGTGTGCCTCATCCTGCCTGATCCTGTCCTGCTCTTGCCCTGCCCCTGCCGCTGCAGGGCGATGTCGACTGTGCTGCCTACCACCTCCCCTCCCCGGTCTTATACCCCCCTCCCGCGGCCAGCCCACCGCTGCAAGCCGGGGTGCCGCCTGCCGCCGCACCAGCCCTCACACCCCTTCCTCCTGCCGCTGCCCCAGCTCTTGCACCCCTTCCTCCTGCCGCTGCCCCAGCTCTTGCACCCCTGCTCCCCGCTGTCGCACCTGCAACCGCCCCTCTGCCAGCCCCTGTGCCTGTGGCATCACCCGCCCCAGCCCCTGCCCTCCAGCCACCACCCCAGCCACCACCACCTTCCCCAGCACCGCCGCCATCCCCCTCCCCTCCACCACCCTCCCCTCCGCCACCTTCCCCTCCACCACCCTCCCCTTCACCCCAGCTTGCTCCCCCGCCCCAGCAAGAAGTAGCAGCCCCGGCCCCAGCCCCTGCTGCCAATCCGTCACCATCCCCCCCGCCGCCATCTCCCCCGCCGCCATCCCCCCAGCCGCCATCCCCTTCTCCGCCAGTCAACGAAGGCGTGCCTGCACCTGCACCCAGCCCGTCTCCAGACGGTGGAGGGGCTTCTGCCAACCTGGATGGCAGCGAGCAGAGCAGCAGCAGCAGCGGCGGCGGCGGCACCGACACTGCCAGCATGGCGGCGGCGCTGGGCGGCGGCATTGCCGGCGGCATCGTTGTCGGGCTGGCAGGTGAGTTGCAGCGGCTTGCGGTTTGCAAGAGGGTGCTGTGTATGCTGCTGTGATGCGATTTCCATGTCTGCAGCTAGACAACTCGTGACCGTGCGCTGAGAACCTTTCGGAGCAGCTCAAAGGCTGCATGGCTGCCATCGCCTTGTGCGGAGTTTCAACTCCTCCTGCCCACCCGCTACCCCCGCTTGCAGTGTTTGGCACCGCCTACTGGTTTTACACACGCCGTGGCGGCACGGCAGCTGCGGCTGCGGCGGCTGGCAGCGGCGGCAGCGCGGGCCCTGGCTCCGGCGGCAAGGTGGTGGATGGTGCGCAGTGGGGGCATGGCCCTGTTGAGGAGGCCAGCTTGATGCCAGGCACTCAGCAGCAGCCTCGAGCGGGAGGCAGCTGGGTTTGAATGTTGCGCGGATGTACCATCAAGTCATGCTACGCTGCATGCTCAGTGTTTAAGGCCCAGGCACGAATCAGGGCAGGCAAGCGCAAAGTGCTTGGAAAAATTTGTGGAGCGGGCACAACGAGGAGATGCATCGCTGGCGGCGGAGCTGTGTGGCTGCTCGCCATGGAGCCCGATCGAAGCCGATTCCCATTGCAGCTGGTTGTTAGGCCACTGATGGCTCTCTGCGGCGTTGCAGGGCTGCGCCTCGGCCTGTTCCTGGTCTTCACTTCTGCTGTAGCGGGCGCCGATGTTTTGGTGTTGCGCAGGTGAGCCACTCGGGAATGGGTTGTGCATTCCACTTGGGGTTGGTCGGTCTGCGGCTGAAACATGCCATGCGCTGCTTCCTCTCGCAGGGACTGGACGCCGGCTTTGTGCGCTGCTGGAGGATGCTCCCCGTTGTACCCGTGAGCACGATGCCCTGCCCGTTGGGGTGCCAGGGGCGGCGGCGACGCTCGCGCGACGTTCCCCCCTTGGCTGGTGCCGCCCTCACCTCGCCCTCACCTTGCCCTCACCTCGCCCTCTCTGCATGCAGTGATAATTTTGAATTGGCCGCACTGTACCTTGCCAGTGATGCCAGCCCGGATCCCCAGACGGGCTGCAAGGGCAAGGGGGGCCTGGCAAAGGCGGACATAGATGCGTCGGGGCTGCCTGTTGACCAGTTAGAATGTGCCTGGCAAACCAGCGCGAGTGAGTAAAAGGCTGACAGCACCTGCTCACCTGGCGCCTCTCTGTGTGACATGTAGCACCCTGCATGCATCTCAATATCCCACCACCTCCCACCACCCAGCCTAAAGGCAGCTTGGGCTGTTCAGCCAATGCCTCCCGCATGCCTGCGCTATGTGCTGCTCAGCCATTGCATTCTTTGGGTGTGCTGCTTGTGTGGGCTTGGCATCTGTGTGTCCGCAGAGGGATTTGCAACACAGAGTTCGAAAGGCGCTGTCAAGGCTGTCATTGCAACCCGACACCTCCTCACTGCCGCCCTCCCTCACGCCCTTTCCCCCGCTGCAGCTGAGTTTGCAAATGTGCGGGCCTTTTGGCGGCAGGCTTGGCAGGAGTACGGCAAGTGCATGGCCGCAACATCTGCTGTGGACTACCTCGGCCTTGGCCTGCAGCTGGACCAGAGCTATCCCTTGGTGAGTGGTCAGCCCAGAGGCGAGGCTGGGGCCTCGCTTTCTCAAAGACAGCAGCAATGTTTGCAAGCATCAGTGGTTGGTGTGACAAGGAACGCGTTGGGCTGGCTGGGTTGATGGTTCAGCTGCAGAGCGAGTGCCATGCTGCTCACGTTCTGTGCATAGCCGTTGAAACTCACACACGGGCAAACCAGTACTCGCTGCCCCCGTCCATATCCCCTGCTGCAGCCCCAGGACCTCCCTGCCAGCGTGAATGGCGGCCAGCTGGCGGCGGCTGTGGCCAATGCCTTCAGTGCGGAGCCCTTCATTCAGTGCAACGGGTGAGCTCTCAGGCCCGTCGGCCTGTCTGGGTGTGTGAGGGAGGGCAAGGAGGGGAGGAGGAGAGGACGGGGCATGCTGGTAGCAAACAGGCCATTCACGCAAGTCAAACCGCAAAACAGTATCCTCATGCTCCGCTCACTCCAGGTGTAAGTCTCACATGTGCGTTTCAGTCTCTGACTGACACACAACCGCCACAACGGCTCTCTTCCCCGCAGGCCTGCCCTCCAAAGCGTGCTGATGTGCTTCGACCCCGCTACCACGGGCGCTGGGGGCGTGCCTGTGCCGGTGGACTGCCCCTGGGCACCGGCACCTGGCTGTGCAGCTTCCCTGCAGGTGCCTCGCAGCGGTCGTGGTACTGGCAACTGCGCATCATACTTCCGCTCGTCGCCCGTGCAGCTGGCAAGCCTGGCTGCTCCGGCGCCTGCGCCGGCCGCTGCCCCCAGCACTGCCCCGGCGCCGCAGCCAACAGCCCTCGGCACCGCTCCGGCGCCGCAGCCAGCGGCTGCCGGCGGAAGCCCTGAGCCCGCAGCAGCGCCTGATCCGGCTGCTGCGCCTGTCGAGGCAGCGAGCAGCGCTGCTGTCGGGTCCGTTGATGCTGGCAGCGTACCAGCAAGCAGCTCTGAGGCAGGCAGCAACCAGGCTAGCACCTCGAGCACAGACGTTGGCGGCAGCAGCAGTGGGGGCACGAGCACTGGCAATATGGTGGCTGCTCTGGGAGCAGGCATTGCTGGAGGCATTGTGCTGGGCCTGGCAGGTGAGCCGAGGGCTGTGCTGCTGCCCCTCATTGCTGCTCGTATGCTGCTTCGCCACGCTGCTGCCTGCAAGGTGCTGCCTGCGCCCCCCCCCCAGCTGTATGCATGCTCAAACTATGGCCTGCTTCTCTGAGTTGTGTCCAAGCCTTGCCTGGCCTTTGTTGGCTTGAGCGCCGCAGGGCCTAGCCTCCCCTCGTCCCCGCTGCTGCCTGCCTGCCTTCTTCCTCCCTTGCCCCTCTGCTCACCTCTGCCCACCAACTCTCCACCTACCTCTGGCCGCTCTCCTGCAGGGCTAGGCGCCGCCTACATAATCGCAAGAAGGCGGCGGCGGGCGGCGCTGGCGGTGGCGGCCACAGACGGTGCGGCGGCGCCGCAGGGAGGAGATCCGGAGAAGGGAGGAGCCTGCCAGGTCAGCACCAGCTGCGACAGCCTGTCGTCCTGGAGCAGTGCCAGTGGCGCCGAGAAACGTGCTGACACCAACGGCCGCCCGACAACCAGCGGGCCGCCGTCCAGCTCAGCAGGCAGCAGCGGGGTCAGGCGCAGCAGCACGCCTGGCGGGTCACCAATCGGGCCGGCTGCAGCCGCGGCAGCTGGCGGCTGGGTGGCGGTCCCCCCGCTGGCACGCCTAGACACCAGCCACAGCCTGCCGCGGCGGCAGAGCAGCGCGCTGGCGGGCCAGGGCTCTCCGCGTGTGTTCCGCCAGGACAGCAGTACAAGTGCCATCTCAGCAAAGTACAGTCCCTCCAAAGTGTACCGCCAGCCCAATGGGCCAGCCAGTACCATGGCTGGCACCAGCAGCCCGGCCAGGCATGGCAGGGGCGAGGCCCGCGGCAGCGATGGCCGCGTACTGCGCCAGGGCAGTTTGACGGGCAGTTTCAGCAGCCGCTCCTATACGCAGCCCATCGGCGGCATCGGCGGCATCGGCGGCGGAGGCGGCGGCGGCGGCAGCGGCAACGGCACCCCCAAGCGCAGCCTCAGTAAGCCCCACAGCGCCGTCAGCGGCGGCGGCGGCAGCCGCAGCCTGGGCAGGCAGTTCAGCCAGGGCAGCGAGCAGGGTGGCGCAAAAGATTTGGCGGCGGCGGGGTCGGGGCCAGCAGGAGGCACAGTCACCAACCCTTTGTGGAAGAGCAGCTCACTCCCCTCTCCCCTGGGTGGTGCCTGGACGGATAACCCTTTGTCTGCAATGGATGCTGAGGCCGGTGATGTGGCCGCTGCGGTGCCGCCGCCTGCCCAGCAGGCTGCCCAGCAGCCGGGGGGCTTTTCTCCCGTCCGCCTTAAGAGCTCTTCATCCTCAGGCTCTCTGAGGCTGCCTGCCGTGAGCGAGTGAGTTTGTCGGTCGAGAAAGAGTGTGGCGTCCCTTATGCTGGCGCCTGGCCAGCGGCGTTGCCTCAAGCTGCCTCGCTCGGTATGGTGCAGCCACCTCTGCTCATTGCCGCTTGAAACTACCAACCAGATCACTACCATAATATCCCATGACCTTGAAACCAACCCGAGCACCTCTGCCTGCCTTCCAGTGTGGTAGTGATGCAAGAGTGCCTGCCAGTGCCGTCATTTTGACCTCCCTGATTTGCTTCTGATGCCACGCACTGCCTGCTCACATTGCGAGCCTGCTGCTAGCGAGTTCTGTGCCTGCTACCTGCTCCCTCCAACCCTGCTGTGCAATTCCTCCTGATACGCTACCTGCCTTCCTTCCCCTTACTACGCTAACGCTGCCCACGCTTATGCATGCCCGAGTGTTCACCACTTGTGTTCCTCCCACCCACATCCGATGCCGGTCGAGCCCAGTGCACAGATCAACTAGCATGTTAAATGCCTGTAAATACTCACAATGGGACACTCAGGGGGCGAATGTCATTGCAGGACGTGATGACTGTGCAATGCGCATAATGTTGTATCCGGAGTCTCCACTCTGCTCACGTCATCGTCCCGCTGGCGGTGCAGCGGCACTCCCCAGATCACCACCAATTCCGCGGCGCTTGCTGTCAGATTTGTCCATTCGTGCCTTTTGAACAACCCCGCACCGTGTGAGGCACATTCTGCGAGGACACCACCGCTCGATCGCAGCCGAGTCGTGAATGGGCAACAAAATGTCCGCAGCAAACTCTCAGCCGGTGGGTGTGGCTGGTGTCGTGCGTCGGCAGTGGAACGCCGCTTCGGGGCGCCGTTGAAGTCCGCCCCGTCGGCAAGGATGCCGCCGCTCTTGACATCCTCTGCCCCGCTGCCCTTCCCACTCCGCTCTGCAGGCCAAGTGGCCGCCCGCCAACATGGGACCTGATGAGCAGCTGGCCACATTTGCTGGTGGCTGCTTCTGGAGTGTCGAGCTGGCTTTCCAGGTATGCGCTTGCTGCAGGGCGTGCAGGGGAGGTCGCCAGCCGTCGCGTCACCGCTGCTTTGCCAACATGCTGTCGCATTGAGATCAAAGGGTCCTGCGCTTGCTTCCTGCTGAGTGAACCGCCAGTGCCGCACCACCTTGCTGCTGCGTGCAGCGAGTGCCGGGCGTCGTGGCGACAGCTGTGGGTTATTCTCAAGGCCAGGTGGAGAATCCTACGTACCAGCAGGTTAGCGCACATGCACTTGCACTTGGTTGATGCGGTGTATGTCGTGGTGGCCAATGGACGATTGCTATTGCTGTTGCCACCATCATTCAGCCCTGCTGCCCCTCCGGCATGCTGTCTCTCTTGTCCGCACAAATGCCTTCTGCTCCACTAATGCCCCCACTAATGTTCCCGCTACTGCTCCCACTTCTGCTTCCTCTCGACAGGTGTGCAGCGGGCGTACTGGACACACCGAGGCGGTACAGCTGGCGTACCGCCCATCAGAGGTATCGTATGAGCAGCTGTGCGATGCTTTCTTCAAGAAAATCAATCCCAAGCAGGTGAGGCTGGAGCCCAGGCCAACAGTAAGCAGCTTCCGGGGGGGGCTGCTTACCTTTCCTCTCCTTATCTGGCGATGAAGCTGCTGCTGCTTTCGGCTGCTTGCCCGAGTCCAGACTCGGCTTGCTTCACAGCTGGTGCTGCTTGTTTGCTCTTGCAGAGGAATGGACAGGGCAACGACCACGGCAGTCAGTATCGGACAGGCATCTACTGGCACAACGAGGACCAGCGGCAGGTGAGCTATTTGCTGACAATGAAAGTGACAGCAACAGTGCCAACCCACACAATGTGTGGTCAGCCAGGCCTTCTCCTTCCCAGCCAGCTGGCGTAGGCCAGGTCATCGCAGCGTCTTCCCTTGAGGTGCTGTGCATGCAACAGGGGCCGTTCTGCGTGAGAGCAGAGGGCAGTGCTACCCTGGCTGTCTGCCACGCCTTGCTCAAAAGCTTCCTCACCTTCTTGCTTGTACATCCCTTGGACATAATGCGCACTTACTGTTTGCTGCTCCCACATGCAGGTCGTCCAAGCGCGAGTGGCGGCAATCCCCGGCTGCGCGGTTGAAGCAGAGCCAATCAAGAGTTTCTGGCCGGCAGGTGAGAGCTGCTTTGGCTGCGGCCCTTACAGCTGTCACCGCTGCTCGACTGCTCGCTGCGCTGGGGCCGTGTCTGGTAGCCACAAAGTTTGCACAGCCACATGGTTTCCGGCCACGCTGACCTCGTCATGCATCAAACCGCGAGTCTTGCTGCCTGGCCCGTTGGAGTGTGCAGAGGAGTACCACCAGCGATACCTGGAGAAGGGCGGCCAGTGCGCGTCCAAGGGCTGCAATGACTCCATTCGCTGCTACGGCTGACGTCGCCAAAGTGCCCAGCACAGCTGGAAGCGAGTCGGAGCCGCTGTCTTGCAAAGGGGCTGAGATTTTTTCCACTCTTCCTGGTTTCAACTGGGGATGGAAGATGTTCAAATTATCATAATATGTGTGCATCTATTTGTCTGGCTGTTGTATCATCATACTGGTATCCAAAGGAGAGCAGGGATGCGTTGAAGGGCAAAGGCGGTGACTAGGCAAAGAAGCAATGGCAAGCCAACGTATGCATTGGTGACAGTGAGTGTAAGAGTAGGGAGTGGGCAGTACATGGCAGTGCATGAAGGACAATGGAACAAGAAAGAAAGAATTGAACATTGGTAGCAGCGGCAGATGGAAGCAGGCGGAAGGCGGCATGTGGTAGCCGGCAAACCATTGTGTCGAGTGGGGCACGTGTGCCAGGCACGCACGAAGCAGTAAGGGGTCATATGCCCTTATGAAAATGCAGTACATTGGCTTCCAGATGCAGTACATCCACATCCAGCTGGAGGGCGTCAACGTCAGCATCCATGCCGCCAGCAGCGCCTCCCGCCTTGATGCCTGCCGCCTCAGCAGCCGCCTCCTCTGCCGCTGTCAGCAGCTGCGCTGCATGCAGATGGCCGTAAGCGCCCGCAACCTGTCCGGCTGTTGGCGCCAGCGGGCTGCGCAGGGTGGCTGCTGGGTTGGCGCCAGCGGTCAGCAGTGTCTCTAAGATGGGCACCTCTCCGTTGGCTGCCGCAAAGTGCAGGCCCCGGATGCCTCTGATTGCTTCTGCCTCGACATCGGCCCCTGCTGCTAATAGTGCCCGCAGCGCCTGCTGCCGAGTCTGCAGCCCGTGAGCAGGGTTGCATTCCGACAGCAGCGCGCCGCCCACCAGCTGCCCCAGCACCGCCAGGCAGGCTGTGCGCCCGCCGCCCGCCGCCACATGCAGCGGCGTGAGGCCATCGGCAGAGCGAGCCTCCAGGTCTGCGCCGTGCTGAACCAGCGTCTCTACGCACGCCGTGTGTCCACCTGCTGCTGCCAGGTGCAGCGCCTGCAAGTTGCCAGAGAATAGTTTGTACTGTAGGCGTGCCTGGAAAAACAGAAACTGAGACAGCTGCAGGTGCGAGCAGCTGCACTGCCCCTCACCGTCCACTGCTGGCGCCCCTCCCAGGCGCTTAAGTCACATCCAGGAACTGCCAAGGCCTGTGACAGCCCTTGAACATCGCCACACGCCGCAGCAAGCAGCGCCTCACGGGACGCTTCCGCCGCTCGCGGGTCTGCTGCTGCTGCTCGCGGAGCTTTGCTGCCGCCCTGCTTGGGATGGTTCGTCGATAGCAAGCGCGGCATCATGCAGCAGTAAGATTGTCGCCCAGACTCCCAGCATGCAGGTGTATAATTTGGGAGGCAACAGGTATCCCACGCCAGACCGCTGCACCGGATCATCCAGTCAGGCAAGCTTGTAATGGTCAGCCAGTACGTACCGAATTGCACAGGCACAGTGATGCCAGCAGCCCCATGCCGCACCGCCTGTTGATGGCCCCCCGGCTGTTGGCTGCCCCCGCTCCGTGCGGTCTTCAGCGGCGGCGGCGGCACGCTATAGCCTGCAACGGCGTGATCGGCGTGATCGCGGTGTGAGATGGCAGAGGCCAAACACAGGAGCAAGCGGGTTGCAGCGGCTCAGGCCAATCCCTTTGGGCAAAGGGCATACGACCCCTGGGCGTGCTGCTCGCCTGAAAGTGCGAGGATGCGGGCGCAGTAGACAGTGGACACGGTAACCCACCAGCTGAGCCCTAAGTGAGGCGCAACTTACAGGGACCACAGGTGGGTGGGCAGTGAAGGTGTGTAATCTAATATATAGACGTGCAAGAAGTGTTTGAAATTCAACGGGCATGTGCGCGCCGCTGCAGAGAGCGTCCAGGAGGATGCCGCCGCCAGCAAGACGGCCCGACGTATCACTTGCCTTTCATTCCACTATCTTTCTGTTTGTAATATTGACACAGATGACGACGGACATCAGCAATGCAGGACCCACAGCTTGATTGTCCGGTGCATGCATCTGCGCTGTGCACCGGCAGTGTTCTGTTGCCGCTGCCGCTACTGCTTGCGCTTGTAGGGGTTGGGCACAAATCGGAAGGGGCCCTCCTCTGAAGGAAAGTCGGTGGGCTGCTCCGGGTCCATGATGCGGTTGGAGGAGTGCAGTATGCCCTGCCACGCGGCATCGCTGGCGTGCACGCTGCCCCGCACGGTTGTCTCCTGCACCATGCATTCAGACAACAGCACACACAGGCAGTGGGTGAATGTGGGGCCAACAGCGGGTAGGTGTAGGGCAGGGCCCGTCTCTGTCATGCATCATCGTTCATCTTCTGAGTCAGTGCGCACCAATGACGGCAGCCACGGGCCAGTGTGCACCGTGCAAGCTCACCCGAACTTGCAGCGCAGCACCGCTGTCAGCCAGAATGGCGTGTGAAGGGCCCCCACCCAGGGTGGCTCCCCTGATCACCGCAGAGGCAGCATCCCACAACCACACGCCGCCCACGCACTGCTCGATCTTGCTGCCGTTGATGCTGGCCGCTGCACTGCCGCTCAGGTCCACGCCAGGGCCCTTGCAGTTCTGCAGCAAGCTGTTGTTGATTGTGAGGTGGGCTGTGTCCATGCCCACCACCGCCTCCTCCTCACAGTCGATGACCTGGCAGCTGCAAAGACGGCATTGCAGGAGGACGGCCAGGTTCAGGCGGAGAAAGCCGACAAGGGGCACGGACAAACAGAGGGCCCCATTCAGGCAGGGCCCTTGTTGCTTCCGCTTTACAGCCAATGCCTCGACCCGTTGCTTGCTGCACATCACTGCAGTTTGGCCATGCCGCTCAGTATCGAGTTGATGCACACGCCGGCGGCCGACTGTTGCCCATTCTGCAAGGCGAGGCTGCCTCGGAGAACAGGCGCAGCTGCACTGCCCCCAAGTACTGTTGCAGCGTGGCGCCTGTGCAGACATACATACTGCACACACAAACAGGCAAGCAGGCCCCCATTGCAGCCTGTGGGGGCAAACGGCTCCCTCGCTTACCCCAGCAGTACAGGTGCCGAAGCCTCCATGGCCCTCACCCCCTGTTCCCCACACTTTTCGATTGAGCAGCGCTCGAATCGGGGAGCGCTGGTCCCGTATGCCTTCAGGCCCACTTTCTTGCCCTCAAACATGCAGCGCACGAAAGTGGGCGCAGCTGTACAGCAGGGGAAAAAGGCAGGGTGCAGCAGGGTGCGGCAGCGTGAGTGAGGTGTGTGCGGCTTTGAGACCCCAGGGCTGATGCCAGCCGTTGGCCTCATCGCAGCTCAATAATCTCAAGCTCAATGCATCTTGCACTGCACTGCATCTTGCACTGCAGTACGGCCAGCGTGTATGATCCCAAGTACGTCTTGACGAGTGCATGCAGCACTACAGCCGTACAGCAGTACAGTGTCCCAGTAAGCAGGCTCCTGGGCACACCTGCTCCCCCGGTGCAGGCCGCATCGTCGCCAGAGCACTTCATGCGGCAGTCTTGGATGAGCGGCCTGATGAGGGCGCCAGCTGGCCCCTCAACCAGCAGCGACTCCCTGAACCCGCTCTGGTCGATGCTGACCCTGCGCAGCACCACCCCGCCCCTGCAGCAAAGGTGCAGGCAGGGCCACAGGGCACAGCTCGCCAAGCGCTGAGCATGCAAGGCAGGGAGTTGACAGAGTATCAGCGTTGCAGGGGGAAAGCACACCCTAGCGTGATGGCAAACCCAAGCTGTGTAGTACAGCAGCTAGCCAGCGTATGGGGCCAAGCTTTGGGGAGCCAGGGGGCTGCCAGGGAGATGAGAGGGTACGGTCAAAAGCGGCGGCAGACAGCTCCACTACTGCCAGGAGCCTCTGGTGCACAGCGGCCTCCAGGCACGCGGCTCACCGCACAGCAACGGTGCCCATCAGCTCCAACACCAGCTCCTGGCTCTGCCAGCATCAGAAACACCATGCAACCACCCGGCAGCCGGTAGCAGGCAGGCGGCAGGGCACTCACCCAGCAATCCGGAAGGAGGGGCAGTTTGCTCGCTGGTCATACACGACCTCCCCCAGCTCACCCTCCCCTTCTATCAACAGCCGCTTGGACACAGTGATGCACTCCCTGCACAGGCAGCCGACAGCAGGCACCCGAGGAAGTGCTGGACAGCTGAGCGGGCCGGGAGGTTTGTCTGCTGATGTCTCCGCTTGCTGCCCTCCCTTCGCCCCATCTCCCAAAGCAGCCAAAAACGCCTCTCCCAGCCCCAGCCAGCTACAGCCCCAGCCAGGAGCCATCCACCCCACGCATGCTGTTATATGTGCCAGCCAGGCAGCCCAGCCACCCACCCCATGCCGTTGTGTGTGCCTCGACGCAGCAGGATGCGGTCCCCATCCTGAGCAGCCTCCACAGCTTCCTTTGCACTACGGAAGCTGGTGCGCCGCCGCCGCCGCTGCCCCTGGAAATCCCACACCACCAACGGGTCTACCGCCGCCGCTATGCCGCCGCCGCCAGCACCTGCCAGCGCCAGTGCGCCTCTGGGCCCCTGGGTGCTGCTACTGCCAGCCGTACCGCTGATTTTATCCTTGCCGCCAGTCGTGCAGGCGGCGGTGCCATCGACGGTACCAGGCAGTGCCAGTGGGAGGTGTGTGACCACCCCCACGGTATCATCATCCTCAGGACCGTCCAGCTCAGGCACGTGGGGTGCTGCCTTGCACAGCCACGCCTCCTCCCCAGCATCCCTCACCTGCACCAAGCAGCCCTCAGCAGGTGTGTATGGTGTAGGACATCAAGGCTGGGGCATGGGTCGGGCAGGCAGGCAGGCGGGCAGGCAGGCAAGGAGGGAGGGAGCAGGGAGGCAGGCACAACAAGTGCGACCACGCAAGGTGCGCGTACAACATGCGCCTCATGCACCGCTGCCACCCAGTCCACCTTTCCATTCCACACTCCCCTCCCCCACCTCCAGCTGAAGGCCGTCGTATCCCGCCAGGCTGCCGGCCTTTGCGGCCTGCACCGCAATCCTGTCCAGCAGTGGGCTGAAGTCTGAGCGACCCTCTGAGTCTTTGGGTGACAGCGCCTCCCCTTGTCGGCAGGCTGTAACAGCCGCCTCCCACCGTCCCTGCGCCAACCTGGCCTGGGCCAGCCTGCAGCGCAAGGCAGCAGGTGGACAGGCAGCAGTGTGTAGAGTTGGCGGGACGAAGGCATGAAGGGAGGAGGGGCAGCAGTGGCAGCGGCAGCAGCAACAGCGCAGCAGTGGCAGCTCTAGTGTTTGATGTTGATGCCACAGCAGCGGCGGCGGCAGCCAGCAGCGATTCTTTGCCTGTACAGCGGTTTGGCCCAGGTGGGGTGGAGGGTGTGGGCCTCCTGCGCGTCGGCTGCCGCCTGCAAAGCATACCAGTTTTGCGGCGCAGGTGGTCGGCTGGATGCAGGGTGTGTGCATGGGGGGCTGCTGACGCCCTTGGCAACGCAGGTGGGGGGTAGAATGCACAGGCAGAGCTTGAATGTTTTGTGTGTGTAGTGCGATCAACCATTACTCCTGCCAGCAGTGGCTGCCTATCGCCACACCTGTTCATTGTACTTCAGCTTGAGGAGCGCATGGGACCGGTTGCTGTGCAGCGTAGCAAGCAGATGGTCGGCCGCGCAGGCTGGCAGGAGCACGTCTGCGCCCCCCGCCGCCGCCTGCTGCTGCTTTGTGCGTTTCTGCTGCACCAAGTGCTGCTTGCATGCCGCTATGGCTTCAGAGTAACACTGGATGGCTCCCCGGAAGTCGCCAGCCTCCAGGCAAGCGGTGCCTTGCTCTTTGAGCTTCGCTGCACGTTCCCCGCCAGCAGCCGCAGCCGCGCCTGCCGCCAGCGGCTGCGTGCCGCCTCCGGGCCGGCTGCTGCTGCTGTCCCAAACCACTGACCAGGCCAATTCCTCCTCCTCCTTCTCCTCCTCCTTCTGAAGCCCCTGCTGCTGCTGCTGCGGTTGCTGCTGGGCTGCGGCAGGGCCAGCATGTTGCATGGCAGCTGTACGTACTGGTGCCGTACTGCCAAGTGCCTCTTCATCTTCATCGTCATCAGAAATCTCTTGCTGCCTCAATGGCAGCTCCTGCTGCTTGCGACCCGCAGGCACCGCTTGTACCGCCCCTGGTGCAGCGCTGTTGACTGAGCCATCGCTCGGCAGGTGTGAAGGACCTGGCTGCACTGCAATTGGCGCCACAGGCAGAGGCTCCTTGCCGGCTGCAGCGTTCACATCCGCTGCAGCAATGTGCGAGCCAGCAGAGGCTTGCGAATCAGCGCCGTCGCTCCCGCTGACGTCCTGCACGCGGCATGACGAGGCATGCAGAGTGCGAGGGGTCTTTGATGTGCTTGGGTGGCACCTTGGTGCCTTCCATACCAACTGACAATGCCAAAAAGGAACAGACGTGCTCCCAGCCTCCAAGCATACAGGCAGCCTGCACACTGGCAAACCGACTTGACAGTGCACGTACCTTACTCTTCCCTGCGCCCGAACGGCTTTCCCGCTCCAATGCCCGCACCTCGTACGCTTTGCGCCAACGCTGCTCAAACACGTCATCCACGCTAGCCTTCTTGGCGTGCTGAATTGGCAGTAGGGCAGGCGGTCGACGTCGAATGCGGCGGCAGGCTGCTGATCTTCTCGCGGTATTGGGGGGGGGGGGGCGCTCAGCACATGCTCGGGATGCATATCACATGCCAGGGCACTCACAGGCTTCTCGGCCACGCAGCTGGCGACGGTCATGATCGCTCTGTGCAGGCCCGAACAGCGGCGGACGTGTGCTGAATTGCACCTGGCAGACGTTACGGTGCTCGGAAGACGACGGGCGGCGGTCCACGGCACCTCTCGAGCCGCAGTCAACTCGTACCTCGAGGAGGTACCTCAGCTTCGTCAGAGCTTAGAGGCGACGGCGATGCTTGTGTACGTGCCATCAAGGAGCAGCAAAGCATCATACACCGCTCACGCACGCTCACAATCATCACCGCCCGGCTCATCACCTGAGGAGCACGTCTGTTTCCCGATCAGAGCCATGGCGCAGCTGGCCGTCTACCCCGTGGGCAACTACACCTTTGGCTCAAAGCCGCCCAAGTTTGAGAAGGACTCGTCTGTTGCCACTCGCATGGACCGACTCAAGGACAAGTGAGCGGCCCAGGAGCCGAGGACGGCAGTGACAATGCGATGCTGCAGACCCTACCGCTGCCGCTTTTTGCTGCCGCCTGCTCCGCTCCACCACGCACTCCTTCGCTGTGCAGGTATTCGCGGGAGGGGCTGCGCCGCTCAGTGGATGCTGTGCTAGTGGTGCACGAGCATGGCCATCCTCACCTGCTGGTCCTGCAGATGGGAGCCTCCTTCTTCAAGCTGCCCGGCGGCCGCCTGCGCCCCGGCGAGGATGGTGCGCCGCCTGGCCTGGCCAGCCCGCTCTGCTGTGCCTTCTTGCCAGCCCGCTCTGCTGTGGCTGCCTGTCTCAACTCGTCTACGGTTTGTGGGTTGTTGTCTGACTTGCATGCTGCTGCTGCAACTGTCACCTCTTGGCACATCCCCTGCCTCCACTGCAACCCACACCGCCTGTCTGCATTGCGAGTGTCGTTGTGGACACTCAGATTGTGGACACCGACAAGCAAGCCCAAGCCTCCTTTCGCATGTGTGTGTGCTGCTGCAGAGACTGAGGGCCTGCTGCGAAAGATGACCGGCCTGCTGGCCCCCCCCGCTGACACCATGCGCCCTGACTGGCGCGTGGCCGACCTGCTGGGGTGCTGGTGGAGGTGTGTCCGCTGCTGCTGCTGCCGCCCCTCCTGCGCCTGCTGCTGCGCTGTATGCTGCAGTTGCTGCGGCGGCGGCTCCTCCTGGTCCTGCTGCTACCGCTTCTGCTTCCGCTGCTGCTGCTGCTGCTCCTGCTGCTGCTGCTGCTTCTTTTCCTGCCAGTTGCCGTCACGGACATGCGATCGCCCTTTATCCCCGCCATTCATACCTCGACTGCGACCCACTGTCCGTTCCTGCCCTCTCAGTTCATGTGTCCGTCGTTCGATCTGCAAGGTTGCGAAATGCCCTCCACTGGTGTGCCCCCCTACACCCTATCTTGCTGCAGGCCAAACTTTGAGAACATGATGTATCCCTACTGCCCCCCGCACATAGCCCGCCCCAAGGAGCAGCGCCGCATCTTCCTGGTTGCACTGCCAGAGCGCTGCTACCTGTCGGTGCGTTGGTTGGCTGGGCTGGCTGGCTGGCAGGGCTGACTGGGAAGCGGGATTGCACAACTGCTCCTGGGCCGTGGTGGCGTTTTGAGGTTGTCTGGGGGCACCACATGCTGGCATGCGCTGCCGTAGCGTACCCGCATCTCACCCCGCTCGTTTCCTTACCCTCCCAACCTCACATGACCACCTGAACACTATTCGAGCAGGTCCCCAAGAACATGCGGCTGGTGGCTGTGCCGCTATTTGAAGTGTACGACAACATTGCGCGATACGGCCCAGTCATTTCAGCCATACCAGCCCTACTCTCGCGCTTCAACCTCAGCCTGGTGGGTCGAGCAGTGCCCTCGCTCGTCGCAGGCTTGGCGGCGGCGCAGGCGGTGGCGCAGCAGGCAGTGGCGCAGCAGCAGCAGCAGCAGCAGCAGCAGCAGCTTGTTCAGTATGGTCAGCAGCAGCCGACGGCAGCCGGGGCGGGGCAGCAGGCGCCGCTGCAGCCGCAGAAGGCGGGCATCACTGTGAGTTTGTCGGGGGTGGCGGCACCCCAGCCGCAACAGCAGCAGCAAGCGCAGCCAATGCAGACGCACTATCAACAGGACGACGACCTGCTCGTAGACTTTGATGCGTGAAGACGTGTCGCATGTAATGTTTTGTTGATCACGTGCGGCAGGTGGAGCGAGAGCTGTCGCCGCCAGCGGCTGTTGTGTCACACACGGTGGTATTAACAGTGCGGCTGTAAGTTACTACACCGTCATCTCCTGCTTGCTTCCGGCTGGCTTTGTTTTAGCGGTTTGCAACAGATGCATTTTGTGTGAAGGGCTTGGCCACAGCACGCAGCATTGCTGGGTTGCCGGCTGCTTGGGCGGCCCATCATCCATTCACGCTTGTCGAAAGCACACACAGGCCACTTCCCAGCTCGCCTACAAGTCGCCATCGCCGCATTCGCCCTGCTTTAGCCTCCCGCACCTCAGCCCTTCAACCCCAGTCGGATCTTGATGGGGGCACACACGATGCTGGCCCGCAGCTTGCTACGTGCGGCATGCAGCACCGGCGGCGCAGGCAGCAGCAGCGTGGAGGCCATCGCGCAGCGGCTGCTGCCAGCAGCCAGCAGCCGCTGCACCTGGTTGCGGCATTACAGCAGCGAGTCCGGGGAGGAGAAGCGAGAGATCAGCGACCCCACTGTGCTGGCTCTGGCCGACCAGATAATCACGCTCAACCTGCTGCAAGTAGCCGACCTCACCGAGATTTTGAAGCAGCGGCTGGGCATCCAGGCGCCGATGATGGGTATGCCGATGCACATGATGGGTGGCGGCATGCCGGCGGCAGGCGGCGGCGCAGCAGCAGAAGCCCCCGCAGAGCCTGCCCCTGTGGAAGAGAAGACTGAGTTCTCGCTGAAACTGGAAGGTTACGAGGCTGCCTCTAAGATCAAGGTCATCAAGGAGGTTAGGGCGATGACGGGCCTGGGCCTCAAGGAGGCCAAGGAGCTGGTGAGCACCTGCTGTGCTGCCTGGGGCTGTGGCTGTGTTGTGGCAGGGTCCCATTCGCTCCTGCGCTGTGAGCGAGCTGGTCAGGCAGGGCAGATTCAACATTTTGAGGGACCAAGATCGATTCAAACCTATGCATGTCTCGACACCGGTGCAACGTAATGTTGAACACGCAATGCACAGACAATGCACTGTGTGCTAGCCGCTTCTATTGCATATCCAACACTACATGTTTCGAGGTGTTCCGGTGCTGCGCTATCACCGTTGCCGCTGCTGTCTCTGTTGCTGTAACCTTCACATGAGAGCGTGCCTCGCTCTGCGCGCTGTCGCTTGCGCCTCACTCCTTCCGCCCACGCCGCCCCACTTGCACTGCAGGTGGAGGGAGCGCCCAAGGTGGTGAAGGAGGGGCTGAAGAAGGAGGAGGCAGAGGCGCTGCAGAAGACTCTGGTGGATGGTGCGCACAGCTGCCTGCCTGCCTGCCTGCCTGCCTGCCTGCCTGCCTGCATGCCTGGTGCTGCCTGCTTGTGCCTGGCACTGTGCTCGTGTTGGGTTGCTCCCAACGCTGTCGTCGGCGCGACTTGCCATCGATGCTTGCTTTGCCGTTGCTGCCACCGTGCTGCGCCGTGGGCGTGCTTGCTGGTTATCTCTCTCAAAGTGCCCTTGCGGCGACGCTGTGGGCTCGTGCTCTGGGCATGTCCTTGTGCACGCTCCGACTCGGCACTGCTGCTGAAAGAAGCGAGCAAGCCGCGAGCACGTCGATCTATGTCTGATTGCTGGCTGTGGTCCTCTGTCTGCCTGCTCCTTTCCATGTGCAGCTGGTGCCAAGGTGTCGCTGGATTGATAGCTGCCACTCTCCGGCAGGCCAGCTGCTGGCATCCGGCGCAGCTGCAGCCAGCTGCAGCCCACAACAGCAGCAGGGGGAGGCGCTGTGGATCAGCATCAAGTAGCAGCATGGCACAGAGACCAAGGCGCAGCGGTCTCTGTCACCACACAATGCTGCATTAGGCAGCCGATTGGTTGATCAGTGATGGGCATATGCCCCCGGCAAGTTCAGCCTGCCGATTTGACCCTACGCTTACCTACCACCTCTCCAATTTTCGTGCAGCAAGCGCGCCAGTGCCTGCTGCATCTTGCTGCTGCCCCCCCTCCTCCCCCGCTCCTGCTCCTTCCCTGCTTGCTAGACACGGGACCACTGCACTTGCTTCTGCAAGTTCCCTTTCGCTAGCACTCGTTTCGTCTTTCTTGGTTTTCAAACTCCTGCTTTGGTTTCATTCTTTTCTCTTTTCAGCTACGCCCCTCACAACTGCTAGTCACAAGTAACAATTGCAATGCATCGTAGCACAGCCAATGAGATGTCGTGAACGGCCGGCAGCGCAGCGGCAATGCCGTGGCGGCTGGTCGGGTTGAACCTCCGGGCTGCATTTCGTTTTTAATTCACATCATCCCGCAACATGAGGGAGCTTCACAGCCTGTCAGACGACCAGCCGCTGGTTCTGCCGTCGATCGATGACTGCTCGTATCGGCTGATCACGCTGGACAACGGGCTGCGCGCCCTCGTGGTGCACGATCCACAGGCGGAGAAGGGGGCTGCATCCTGTGACGTGAGTGCCTGATCGGTTGGCATGTGTCACCGTCTGCGGCTGCAACGCGACCAGGACTGGATCAATACAGCAGCAATGCTTGGATGGTCCACTGCCGATGGCCTGGTCGCTGCCGCCAACATGCCGCCGTCCATTTGCCGCACCGCCCGTTGCTCACTGTTGCCATCATGCTTGCATGATTCCTGCAGGTGCGGGTGGGCTCCCTAAGCGACCCTGACGATGTGGCAGGTGGGTTCTGGGCAGCGGATCATTTCCTCCTTTTGTTGCCTGCAACTGTCGCTGCCGCTCTATCCTCACACCGCCACTGCACCCTCTTGAACCAGGGCTGGCCCATTTCACTGAACACATGCTATTTTACAGCAGCGAGAAATACCCCGAGGAAGATGAGTACAGGTGCGAGTGGCTGGGTGGCTGGCAAAACTTGGCCACCGCGGTGGCACAGCTTGCGACAGTTGGGTGGCTGGGCGGCAACGATTGTCAGGCTGCGCACAACACAGGCGGCCAAAGGCGGCACTTGTTTTCCCGCACAGCAGGCGCCGTCTTGCATGGCCCCACTTTCTCAGTTTCCGCAAGCTTTGGCCGGGGCAGCTGCCATTTCGCTGCCGACAGCCCTTCCATCCAGCACGCACTCACCTCAAAGCCCTGCCTGCCTGCACCTCCGCCAATATGCCTGTCGCTGCAGCAAGTATGTGAGTGAGCATGGCGGGCACACAAACGCATACACTTCAAACGAATCCACCAACTATCACTTCGATGTGAACTGGGATGCGCTGGAGCCGGCCCTAGACAGGTGTGCCCTTGTTGGCCTGCACTGACTGGGGGCCGCGCCCGGCCTGGCCCTGCTGCTGATGGGCCGGAAGCCACCTCGTGTGATTTACATGCGTGCGTTTTGTGGTTGGCATAAAGGGCCGCTCACATGCCTTGTGGCAGTTGCCTGCCGGAAGAGCTGCATCCGGCTCTGCACAGACATACGATACCACCCACCCTGCTCTCATGCCCAAGCCTGCTGGCAATGTTGTTGCTGGCTGCAGGTTTGCCCAGTTCTTCATCGCTCCCCTCATCTCGGCTGATGGCGTGGACCGGGAAGCAAAGGCTGTCGATTCAGAGTGAGTGAGTGAGTGAGTGACTGACTGACTGAGTGAGCGGGTCTTGCTGCGTGCACCTCACGGCCAGGGATGCAATGTGCTGTGTCCTACAAGACCAACAACGCGATGTTGCCGGCCGATCGCCTGCTGCTTTGGCAGCACCGCTTGAGGCGTAAGCCCAACAGCTCTGCTGGCAGTTCTCACTCGTGGCTCTCTCCTTGCCTGGATGCACAGCTCCCAGCATTACAGACAGCTGCATCGTGCGGTGCCTGTGCATGTGCATCGTGGCTGTAGCTCACCACACACAGCACAGCAAAACTCATCTTGTCCCGCCTTTGCCTGCCCATCTCCCAGACACGGCAAGAACCTGAACAGCGACCCCTGGCGCAAGCTGCAGCTGTGGAAGGCGACTGCCAACCCCGCTCACCCATTCTCACGGTGTGTGGTGTGACATGTGGTGTGGGATCGAGTGAAATTGTGGGTGCCTATGTAGCGGTGTGGCAAGGTGCCCTTGCATGTGCTGAGGCTGTTGCGCAACCAGCAGGCTGTTGCGCAACCACGACTGGTGGTGTGAAATTAGTGCAGAGATGAAGCGACCACCTGGGTTCATCAGCACTGCTGCATTTACCCCCGCCCCCCTTGCCCCCCCTCATCTCACCCGTTTTCTTTGCAGGTTTAGCACCGGCAGCTACGACACGCTGATCACCCAGCCCAAGGCAGCGGGTGTGGACCCACATGAGAGGTAGAGGGGGGGGGGGGGGGGGTAGTGTGTGAGGTGAATCAGTGAATCACACGTGTGTGTGGGGTGTGTGTGTGTGAGGAGGGCAGGTTGAGGTGTTCACAGGTTCGGTGGCTGACAGCTTGCCTCACTTAATGCCTGTCAGTGCGCTTGTCTGCTTTTGGTGTTGCTGCCGGCCGTCCTGCGCGCACGCTAGCTGCACATGCTGCGTCCAGCCCAACTTTGTGCCAGTCTCTTCTGGTTTCTTGTTCCAGCCTGCGCCCTGCACACAAGTCTTCAGCACCTGCAGCCCCACACAGCCAGCCAGCCGTGTGTGATGTACCGACCACTGCGCCTCTGCTGCTGCTGCAGGGTGCGGCTGTTCCACCAGCAGCACTATTCAGCTGGGGTGATGCGCCTGGCTGTGGTCAGCAGGTGGGTGGGTGTGGCTGGGTGGCTGGGTGGGCGTGCAACTAGGGAAGCTGTGGCTGGGCGGTGTCAAGGCTGTGATGCATGCTTCCCAGCCACCACAACAGCACAGCACAACAAATCACCCAATCACCCCACTGTGCACCCTCACACACACCCTCACACCCTCGCACCGTCACACCCTCACCTCCCCTGACACCCTCACACCCTCCCACCCTCACATTTCACACCCTCACACCTCCAGTCACACCATGCACACACCCCACCGCCCCTGCAGGCACTCCCTGGATGAGCTGGAGGCGCTGGTGAGGGACAAGTTTTCAGCTGTGCCCAACGGCGGCATCTCCGCGCCGCGCTTTCCTCCCGATGCCACCACCCAGGACCAGGCGGACCTGCTCATCCGCATGGTCCCTGAGAGGGAGGGACACTCCATAGAGCTGCAGGTGCGGCAGAGGGGGAGCTGCCGCTGCTTGTGGGGCGTTTTGAAGCAGGGGCCTTGGGTGGATTTGAAGCGAAAGTGCTTGTACTTGGATGGGTGGGCAGGTGGATTGGGGCCTTGATTTCCGGTGCTTGTGCTGACTCTGAATCAAATAGACATTTTGGTACCAGTGCCGCGCACCCGCCTGCTTGCCAAAAGGAATGCCCGTCTGCTTGCCGCCACTTCCCCTGGACCTGCGCCTGCAGTGGCCGACAGTGTCTGAGCACGAGCATTACCGCACCATGCCTTCCAGCTACGTGTCGCACCTGCTGGGGTGAGCAGCGGGCGCCCTCTGCCTGCCTGCAGTCCCCCCTTGCGCCCCGCACGTTGTGGCCAGCAGCTTGCACAAATTTGCATCGCTGTGCTGAGTGGCAGCACCTGCCTGGCTCTGAATCAAGACTCGTACATAGAGCTGCACTTGAACTTGCGCCATACTGTGTGCTTGTGTTTTGTGTTGATGTGGCTGGCAGGCTTTGCACTTGCAATCTGTCCTCCGCTGCGTCACTGTATCGCTGTTTCATACCATCTGATCGGCATGTTGCCTGCTACCTTGACTGCGCCTCAATCGCTGCCTGCCTGTCTGTGTGCCTGGCATGTCTCTTCAGGCATGAGGGAGAGGGCTCCGCGTTTGCGCTGCTGAAGGCTCGAGGCTGGGCCACAGCGTTGGTGGCTGGCGGGGCTGGAACCAGCTTCAGGCACGTGTGCCGCGGTGTTGCTGCCTGCGGCTGCAAGCTGTGTTGTGTGTATGCATGCACACATGCCATGCAGGCTTTCTGGGCCCTCGTTGCATGCCATGCCGCGCTATGAGATGCATGCATGGGGTGGAAAGGGAGGTCGGGGTGCCTGCTCGTCTGCCCAGCATCCAGTGGGAGCAGCGCCGGCTGTCTGAACTCTCCGCAGCTGTCAGGCTCAAGTTGTTGGGCCTCCTGCCCTTCCCCTGCCTTCAAGTCGATGTTTTGACTTCTGTTGAATCGTCTTGTTCAAATTGGTGTTCTTGGATCGAGGTGGAGAGGTGCTCCCATAACTGCCTGCCCCTGTCGCTCCCCCCTCTGCCACCGCTCCTCCCGACCCTACCACTGCCACTGCCAGTTGCCCCCTTGCCCTGCAGCTCCCGCACCTTCTTCATGTGCCGCATCGACCTGACTGACGAGGGGCAGGCGCATGTGGGAGAAGCAGTGGGGGTCATATTCAGGTGGGTGGGTGGCTTGGGGGGTGGGGGGAGCAGGCAGCTGCGGGGCAGGAACTGGGGCCGTGGGGTTGGGAGCCCCAGGGCTGAAGAGCTCTGACTGCTGGGTAGCTAAGGTGCCGGGGCCTCAGAGCCCGACTGGCTATGGGGCTGGGCATGTGACTGAGGGCTGAGGCTGGCGTGGCGGAGATGGCGCGGTGGTGGGGAACCAGCGCAAGGCCTGGGGCTGGGGAGGGAGCTGGGGATATGGGAGCGTCCGGGCCTGTGCGTGCGCGTTGTTGGCTTACTTGGCTGTATTTTACTGTCCGTGTGTCTGCAAAGCGGGCAGCTGTCTCCCTCTGGCCCTTGTTTGCTGTGTGTGCTGCATCTCAACTTGCTGTCACACTGGCCAATTGTGAACACAAACCAACAAGGCAAGTGGTCCCCCTCCTGGCCCCTTCCCCCTGCAGGTACCTGGACCTGCTGCGGCAGCCGGGCGGCGTCAACGAGCGGTTGTGGCGGGAGATGCGACAGCTGGCTGGTGGGTGCATCCCTCAAGCTCACCGTGCATCTGCCTGCCTGCCTGCCTGCCTGCCTGCCTGCCTGCCTGCCTGCCTGCCTGCATGCCTGCCTGCCTGCCTGCATGCATGCCTGCCTGGATGCACGCCACCCATATGTATGTATGTGCATGTGCATGCAGCTGCATGTGCCTCAAGAGGTTTCTCGCCCAACCACCTGCCTGCCTCTCCAGCTGATGTTCCGTCTCAACGCCGTGCCTCCGGGCTACGCACCCACACTACTGTGTATGTGGGCATCCCGCCTCCCCACCTTCTTCCCCCCCCCCCTGACTGCAGACATGCGGTTCAACTACCGGGACAAGGCCTCACCCTACTCCTACGCATCATCACTCTCGCAGGCCATGCAGGTGGGCTGGGGTGCAGCTCTGTGCAGCCGTGTGGGCAGCCGTGTGTGCAGCTGTGTGTCTTGTGTGTGTGTTGTGCAGCTGTGTGTGCTGCACTGAATGGCAGCTGAATAGTTCAGGGTGGGTGGGGGATTCAGCTGGCACGGCAGCCTGCGGGTGCAGGCACTGCAGCCCCCTCCTTGCGTCATGCAGTGCTCAGCCGAAACTCGCAGCAGCAGCCAAGATACTCACGGCAAGCAGCAGCTTGGTGGGAGGGTCTGTTGAGGCTTGGTGAGCTCCTCGGTGTGTGAGCGTGCACCTGCGCCTGAGCCGGTACCATGGCACCATGGTACTGCAGGTATTTGGTGATGCGGACCTGCTGCTGGGAAGCTACAACGTACCGCTGGAGTACGATCCCGACCTCATTGCACAGGCGAGTGTGGGGGCAGTGGTACTGCTGTCACCGCATGCCTGGTACCGTACCGCTGCAGCAATGGGGCTCCCTTGCACCATCCCACCCTCCAACCCCGACTGCGCCATTGCTGGTGGGAGCAATCATTGCCTCCAGCCATCTGCTGTGTATGCCCCTTGATCTGCTGCTGCTCGGTGCCTGGGCCTGGGGTTCACTGCCAGTGGTCGTGTTGCTGAAACATCAAATCTCCTCTGTGGCGGCCGCTGTGCCAAGCAGGTTGTGGCTGACCTGACCCCTCAGGCCGCCAGAGTGCTGTGGGCTAGCAAGGCACTGGAGGTGGGTTGTTGGGCAGGTTTGCGTCTGTCTATGTCATGAAAAAAGGTATTGGTGTTTCACAGTTTTTTGTTGCTTGTTTGGCGACGCAAGGTGTTGTCCTCTTCATGTGTGTTTCTTCTCCGGAGAGAAACGATTAAAACCTCAACCCTCCATTCTGCCTCCCACCCCAACCTGTCAGGCGGAGTGCGGCGAGCGCGAGAAGTGGTACGGCACTCGCTACAGCACACAACCACTGCCGCAAGACTGGCTGCAGGTGCGCTGGAGCGGCTGTCGTCTGTCTGGCGGGCAGCCACTGGCGAATGCTGCGAGATCGCTGGCTGCCGCTGCAGCCTCAACGGCGTTTGGCAAAGGTCCTGCAGCGTTTTGCAGAGTATCTTGTGCAATGCTTTCTTTACTCCGCAGCGTGCTTGCCAGCTGTTCACTGATTTGCCCCCGCCAATGTGTGCAGGAGTGGGTGGAGGGGGCTGCACTACCCGAGCTGCACCTGCCTCACACAAACCCGTTCATCCCGCAGCAGTTTGGCCTGTTGGAGGTGGGCGGGTGTTTACTCTGTGGCATTTACCGTTGGCTGTTTGCCTGCCCCCTGGCTCAGTGCAGCGGCGCCAGTGCCTGCGCATTCATCCACTGCTTCAAATGACTCAGAAAGGACACAGCTGGCGGCCTATTCACCGGCCCACTGCTGCCGGCCTGGCCGATGCACGCGGGTTGCTGCAGGACAATGCGGCAGTACCAGCCCTCATCCACAGCAGCGCAATGGTGCAGCTGTGGCACAAGCCCGACCCATCCTTTAGGGTGCCCAAGGCGGTGCTGTACATAAACCTGCAACTGCCGGGTGCGCTTGCTTGAAAGGGGGAAGGTGGAAAGGCTGGAGGGAGAGAGGGAAAGGAAGGGGAGGGGTTGATGCGGTGCGGTACGCTGAAGTGCGGAGAGGGTGCCACTGGTGGTCGATGTTCAGCCATGCTGCGCACAATGCGCAGCATGGCTGCAAGCCTTGCAAGCCTTGCTCTTGCCCCTGCTGCACTTATGCTGTACCTCTGGCTGTACCGTCACTGCAGAGGCGTATGTGACCCCTGAGGCGGCGGTGCTGACCCAGCTGTACACCAAGCTGCTCAACGACTACCTCAGCGAGGTGCGGCACTGCAGGGGACGATTGCTGGTACGGCAATACTGCCGTCCCGGGGCACAGCGGCTGCTTGCTCGCAGTGTGGCGGGCCGCAGCGCGCTTTGACCCGGCACCACACGGTGCTGGGTGGCAGTGTTCGTACCTGCCACTCCACCCTTCGCTACACCCTGTGCTAGTCCTGCAACGGCTCACCTGCTGCATGTGCTGGCGGTAGCTGGCGGCTGCTGGCAGGAGTGCCCAGCTTGCTGTGCTGTTTCACTTCCCACCCAACCACCCTCTCCCACCCAACCCCTTCTCAGCTGCTTTCCCTCCAATCTTTGCTCATCCACCCCTGCCACACACACACACCACCAACCACCCTCACCCCCCCCCCCCCCCCCGCCGCCTTGACTGCTGCCCACAGCTGGCGTACGATGCCGACCTGGCAGGCCTGCACTACGGGGTGCGCCCCTCCACAGAAGGCCTGCTGCTGACCATCTACGGCTACAGCGACACCGCGGCCACGCTGGCTCAGGTGGGTGGCTGGTGGGTGGGTGGTGGCGGTGTGTGACGCGGTGGTGTGTGGTAGTGAGGCTGTGGCTGGTTGTGTGTGAGGCAGTGGCGGTGGTGGTGGCGTGGGCGGTGGATAAATCGTGGTGGTGTGGTGGTGGGTGGTGGCGGTGAGTGAGGCGTGTGTGTGTGTGATTGTGTGTGTGTGTGTGTGTGTGTGTGTGTGAGGTGGCAACAGGGATGAGCCTGTGGTTTGCAGGTTGGCGGTGTGTGCCTTTGGCTGGCTGGCTGCACCGCTGCAATCAACCTCACACTCACATTGAACGTGGCCCTCGTGACGCCGCCGTCGCTGGCCCTGCTGCTGCTGCTGTGCAGACCGTGCTGGACCGCGCCCTGTCCTTCACCGTGCTGCCAGACCGCTTTGAGGTGGTGAGGGAGAAGGCGGCCAAGGACTTCAGGAACATGAGGCGAGTGCTGGGTGTGTGTGCGCGGGGGGCGGGGGGAAAGCGCGGGAGCGGACGGAACGGGGATCTAAGTGCGGCACTGCGTGGACGCAGCTGCTGGCTGCCAGTGGCTGCCTGATTCGAGAGAACAGAAGGCAGCGCTGGTGCATGCCTGCCGTCCTGCCTTGCATGCTGCGTTCTACTCCTGAACTGCGGCACAGTTCCTACACACTCTGAAACTGTACTGCCTGCCTGGTCCCCCATTGCAGGTACGACCAGCCCTACCAGTACGCCCTGTACAGCCTGGGTGTACTGCTGGAGGCCCGCCGCTGGCACGTGTCTGACTACGAGGCTGTACTGCCGGCGCTCACAGCCGACAGGCTGCAGGTGGGGGTGAATTGCGGGGTCGTAGTTGTGTGTGTGAAAGGGGTCTGCTGTCTGGGTGTGCGTTGGGCTGTGGTGTGTCGACTGAGAGGAGTGCAGTAGCCATCTGCCTGTGTGCAAATGATGTGTGAAAAATCCATGGACACACACACGCCCTATCCCCGGTTGGATAACACTATCTCGGTTTTCTTTGTATATTCTCATTATTGTCCTTTTTTGTTGTTGCTAACACTTGCTTGTCTTGAATTATAAATTAAGCGACAGTTCCAAAACAACGCCGTCCCTCCCCCCCCCCCGCCCCCATCCCGAGCAGGCTCACTTCCCTCGTCTCTTCAGCCGCTGCCGGGCGGAGCTGTTTGCCACAGGAAACCTCAGTTCGGCGGCAGCCACCCGCTTTGCTGGGCAGCTGGAGGAGGCTTTGGTGGGCAGGTGGGTGGGTGGGTGGGGGGGCGCGCGGCTGCATACTGCATAGCTTGGCAGCCTGCCTGCCCCCCGGCTGCTGCAACCACTGGGTTCAGGTGGCAGTCAGCTTGTCCGCTTGCCGCTGAGCCACGAGGCAGTGTCCCTCAGCACAGCTTTACCCACTACACATTGGCGGCTGGTGGCAGTAGCATCTGCATCACACGCCATTCCGCTGCCCCCCACCTCCCTCTTCCCTGCTTTATCTGCTTGTATGCTCGTATGCTTCCCTGACTTCTGTGTCACCCTGCTCATCTCCCCCATTGTTTGTGTGTCATCCCCTTGCACAGGTGCCAGTCCCAGCCGCCCTTCCCCTCACAGCTGCCAGACGCGCGGGTGGTGAGCCTGCCGCCGGGCCGACCCGCCCTGCTGTCGCAGCCAGGCCCCAACCCAGCCAACGACAACTCGGCTGCTGTCGTGGCTTTCCAGGTGTGTGTGTGGGTGGGTTGGGGGGCATAGGGGGTGGGAAGGGGGAGATGCTGGGTGTTGAGCATATGGGTGCTGCTTGTGGGTGCTAGCGAGCAAGGTGGCACGGCATTCTGGATTTCGGAGGCTGTGCTGTGGGTGTCACGGCTGCCTGTCAGCGTGACTGCACTGCTCCTTGCTTGACTGCGCTGCCAACTGCCCCAATGTTGTACCGCCATCTTGTCTTGCCCAGCCTTCTGCCCGCCCCACCTGTACCGCAGGTGGGTGCTGATGCCTCCCGCCTCAATGTGCTGGCTGAGCTGCTGACGGCCATTGGCAGGAGGGATGCCTTCCACCAGCTTCGCACTGTGGAGCAGCTGGGGTGAGCTATCAGGTGGTGGCTGAAGTGAAGATGGTTTGTGGGTGGTGGGTGGTGGGGTGATGGCACTTATGAGCGCATGGCGGTGGTGCGCGCAGTGGTGGTGCTTGTGGGTGGGTCGCGAGGCCAGGTGGCGGCGGTGCGCGGTGATGGCAGCGGACGATCGATGGCGGGAGGGCGGGTCAGGTGGATGGTACTGGGGGCTGATGGTGGGGGCTGATGGTGTTGTGAGTGGGTTGGCGTGTAGTGCGGATGGGTGGTGCTTGTGATTCGCTGACCAGGGTTGGCTCAACACATATGCCAGAGAGGGTGTGGTGTGTAAGGCAGGTGCGCCGGGCACCTCTTGCCCTCCCCGCCACAACTCGCCATATGTGTCACTCCCCCCCCCACCCTCATCCCTCTGACATGTGCAGGTACCTCACCTTCTGTACCGCCTACTGGACCCTGCACGTGCGCTCAGTGCTGTTCATAGTGCAGGTGGGTGCTGGGGTGGGGGTGGAGGCGGGGGTGCTGGGTGGGTGCTTCCGGCGGCGGCTCCAGGCGCCCGGCACATGTTGGTTGCCGGCAACTAGTGCTGCTTGTGGGCGCTTGTGGTGGTGCTGCTTGTGGTTGTGCTGGTGGTGGTGGTGGTGGTGGTGGTGGTGCTGCTTGTGGTGGTGCTGCTTGTGGTGCTAGGTGCCATGTCTGCACCGCCGCAGTGCATCCCACTGCCCAAATCGACCTGCCTTGTCACTGCCCCCCCCCCTAAACCCCACCCACCTCCCTGTGCAACCCTCCCCCCCACCATCCCTTGCAGTCCACCTTACACAGCGCTGCCTACCTCGAGTCACGCATAGAGGCTTTCCTGCCGCTGGTGGGTGGGGGTGGGGGTGTGTTGGGTGGGGCCCAATGCCTGCGGCCCTTTGCTGCTCAGCTGCTTGTGAAGATGTGCCCAGGCGGAGTCTGCACCACTCACTGTCACCGGGTGTCCTCCTCTTCACTTGCCAAACCCCTGCATTCACCTGGGTGCTGCTGACCCTTGGCGCTGCCCGCCCCTACCCCGTGTTGCTTCCTGCCCCGTCTGCTCGTGCCCCGCCTGCTGCCCACTGCGGCCCCTGCAATATCAACCAACCAAGTTCACGTTTTCCAAATTTCAATGTCAATTTAGGTATCGATAAACTTTTCGATAATTGAATGCTATTATAAAATTGTGTAAAATGTTGTTACAGTGTCTTAACTTTTGTTACAAATGTCCAAATTTGTCCAAAACTGCCGATGCCTCTGTTTATTCTGTTAACCTCACAAGTTGCCAACAGTGAACGTTTTGAACAGCACCCCACACGTGTGTCTTGTCTCCCGCACCCCCTTCCCACCTGCAGCTGTCCCAGCGCCTGTCCAGCATGAGCCGTGAGGAGTTCAGCGGTCATGTTGAGGAGCTGGCCAAGAGCAAGCTGGAGAAGCCAAAGCGGCTGCGGGAGGCGGCCGGCCGGGACTGGAGCGAGCTGGATGGCGGCACGCTCATGTGAGGCGTGAGGCTGGGGGTGTGGGGTTGTGAGGGAGTGAGGTTGTCATGTGGCTGGGTGGCCTGAATGGTTGGGCGGGAGGGTGATCGCGCACCACCCCTCCCCATCTCACTCTCCTCACCCCCTCGCTCCCTCTCCTCTATCAACCTCCCGGTATTACTCCTACTCCTGTGATTCCTCCCCCCCTCCCCACCCCCTCACCTCACCATGCAGGTTTGACCGTGTGGAGCAGGAAGTGGCGGCGCTGCGCGCGCTGAGCCTGGCTGACCTGGCGGCCTTCTACCAGGTGTGTGGTGGTGAGGGGCTGCTGAGGGCTGGTGTGGTGTGTGGTGCTGTGTGTGGTGCGGTGCGTGGTTTGGTTTGGTAAGGCATGGCATGGCAAGGGCGAGGGCTGCAGTGCGGTGCGGTGCACGGCCGGTGCCATTTCTGTACGCCTGCTGGTGGCATCTGCTCCTCCCCCTTTCTCCCACCTCCTGCAGCTGCTGATGCAGCCTCTTGCAGCTGATGCACGTTCTCTTCACACACCCGGCTGGCTTCCTCAGCCCACTGCGGGCATATCCTTTCTCTCTCTCACCTTCTCCTCCTCCACGCACACCCGACTGCAGGAAGCTGTGCTGGAGCCAGGCAGCCGCCGCAAGCTGAGCGTGCACATCGAGGCAAGCCGCCCGGCAGCTGCCGATGGAGACGAAGACGAAGGCAGCCACGCAGCAGCTGGGGGTGGGGGTGACCATACTGGTGTTGCTGCTGGCATGGAGGACAGCCAGCCAGCAGCTGCCAACGGCGACGAGGCAGCAGCTGCGGCTGGCAGCAATGCTGCACCCGTGGAAGGTGCAGGCCAGGACAGTGAGGAGGTGCCGGCGCCTCCACAGCATGTGGCAGCAAAGGAAGCTGCCAAGGCTGAGCCAGCAGCGGCAGCAGGCAGCGGGTCAGGCATTCTGCCAGGCGGGGAGGGACCGGCAGCAGCTGCTGATCCAATCAAGTGTGGTGTGCAGGTGGAGAGGATTGGTGACATGTGGGAATGGAAGCGGCGGCAGCAGCTGTACGGCGGGTTCAAGTGAGGGTGTTGGCAGTCCAACGGATAGTACAAGTGCCCAATACACTTTAAACTTTCTTTAAAACTTCATGAGCGGTGTGAAGTGTTCAATACTGGCGAAGCAAGCAGCGGGGCAGGGTGCCTTGCAAGGGAGGTGTCACGGGCTGCGCCGTCACACAGACCCACTGGCGGCAGCAGGCTGCTCACTCAGCGGGCCGAGCTCCCAACTCCATCCCTCCTAGACTACTGCCAGTCAATACCCTTGCGCTGGATGTTCACTCTGCACCTATCTCCCTCTCTCACTCGGCATCCATCTCCTCACTGGCAAAGTCCAGGCTCTCAGCGGCCTGCAGCACAAGAGAAAGCAGTGCTGCGGGGCGGTTGAGGGTATTGTGGGGTGTTGTTGGGACTGGTGCGGAGCAACAGCTCGAGCCGAAAAACCTGCCACCAGCGACGCCGCCACGCTGGCCGGTGGCTGAGCTTGCAGGGCTGTGGCAGGCGGCACTGGGTTGCTGTGCAGGTGCAGGTGCTAGAGTGTGGCAGCAGGGGCAGATCTAGCGGCGCCGACCCACCAGAGCATAGCCAGCGCCAGCAGCAAGGCTGGCCTCATCGGCGGGCTCTGCTGCACTGCCGCTGCCTTGGCTGCCTGTGTTCTGCTGCTGCATGCCTGTGCTGCTGCTTACAATACCGCCTGGGTGCTCCTTTGCTGCTGCTGGTTGATGGGAGTGCTGGTCCAAAAAGGAGTCGAGCGGCTGTGGCGCATGCCGAGGGCTGCCCGGGTGCAGGCCGCCCTGCGTCAGCAGCTCGCTCTCCTCTGCAGCTTGCGTGCCGCCAGACACGAATTTGGCGCTGTGGTTGACGGCCACAGCCTCAACCTGCGGCAGGCACAAGGTGAGGGCGGCGGCGAAGGCGGCAGGGGGCGCCGCGCCACATTCCTGGTACTACTCCGACTGCGACCCTTCGGTGCTGCCCGGCATGACAGCAAGGTTGTTTTGAGGCGCAGGCACCTGTTCCGGGCCACCCACGAGAAAGTCGACGTCCTCCTGGGCCAAGTGAGCCATGTTGTTGCGGAATCGTGTTATTCAAGTCGCCAGAGGAGGTAAACAGGTGCGCCTTCAAGGGTCGCTACCAGTTCCTGTGCCGGCGGTGCAGCGACCCGCCACAGCACAGCATGCCGGTTTATGAAGTCACTCCTCGACTGATCAATTGTGCTGATCGATTGTGCGTCACAGGGTGGATTTTGATGGGCAGGTGTGCTTCATATCAATATGTGTGTGCGTTTCGGGTCGAAATCGACTGGCCTGTGTGCCGGGCGGAGAAAGGGTGGGATGCGGTCAGGCATAAAATTAAAGCACACGAGGATGTGCAAGTGCATTCACATGGGTCAAGGAATCAAAGGAGGGAGGCGGAGCAGTTGAACAGTACATTGCAAGTGCAGAACGAAGCCGCGTTGCAGCGTTGCAAACAGGGCAGGGTGGTGAGCTACAGAGGGAGAAGGAATGGAGCCAGTGAGGCAGGCAGGCAGTGCTGAGAAGCAGGCAAAACACAAGGGCTGCCCAGTGCAGGTAAGGCAAGCACTGGAACAAGCGAGAGGTAAACAGGCAGCGAGTGAGTGTTGAGTAGGCTGGTGATATGGGGAGGTTTGTTGCAACAAGGCAGCCCGACACATGCCTGTGTCGCACATACAGGGCAGCAGCGCTGCGGAAACAAGGTGCCGCATTAGGCAGCGGTGGCAGGCAGCAGGCAGAGAGTATCATCCAAGCCGCGACAATCACTCCCGAGCATAAGGGTTGACGCCGATCTTTCGCTTGACGGGGATCTGCAGGGCAGCGGCAGTAGAGAGGGATCAAGAAAGCGTGTGAGTGGCGTGGCAACTGAGATGCCTCAGGCCAGCCGATGCTGCTGACCTCACCCATCAGCCAAAAGGAGGACTTACACTCAACTAGGGTGAGGGGCCGGCGCTGCTGAGCGCTTCCCACACGTTTCAGCAGCTGAGCACAGCTTTGGCCGCCCACACCACCCAAGCTGCCCACGCCCAGCCAACCCAGACGCATGGCCTTCCCTGCCGGCCACCCACCTGTATCGTGGTTGTGAACTTGTCGCTGTTCTGCTGCACCAGCGGCTCTGCCAGCGCATACACGTTGAGCAGGCCAGCCTGGCACATGTCACCCAGCACTGCGGCAGAGGCAGGACAGGCAGGCAGTGAGGTGGGGCAGGCAGCGAGGTCGGGTAGGGCAGGAAAGAAAGGACAGCGGCCCATCGCCCCAACGTGCGGCCCATTGCTGCGCAGCACTGACTATCGACAAGTGCAATACCACTGCAAAGCGACGGCCCAGGTGCCACCCACACAGCAATACAGGCGAGGCAACATCGACCCCAGCACCACCGGCAGCTGCAACAACCCAACCCAACCCAATCCAACCCCAGCACCACACCCACCAGCATCGATCTGTTTCTCAATGGGCATCAGGTGCGGGTAGGCAAACACCTTTTGCAGCCCCCTCCGGTGCACAATGTAGGAGTGAGTGCCGAAAAAGGAATGGGCGTGGCGGTAGCGCGGCGAGCCTGCCACCAGCGGGCAGGTGTGACAGTAATGGCCCAGCATCACAATGTCCCAGTCATCTGAGGGAGGGAGGGAGGGTGGACAAGCTGGTGAGCCAAGAAAGGCGCGTGTGATCAGCCGGAGTATGATTAGCAACCCAGCTGCCTGCAACAGCAACATTAGCAACACACCACACCACGCCGCTCACACAGCCACGGATCCAGCCACACTTCGCCCCACAATCCAGCAGCCAGCGCATTCAACTTGACTTGTCGGCGCACCAGGGAAGGGCTTGGCGTCCAGCAGGGCCGCCAGCAGGTCCGGCTCCCGAATCTCGGCATCATCCTCAAACACAAAGGCAAACTGCGCGTCTGTTTCCCGCAGGATGTGCTGGTACAGCTGCAGGTGGCTCATGTAGCAGCCCACCGAGCCGCGAGTGAGCTGGTAGTGCTTGGTGCGGTAGCCATACACTTCGGCTGCAGGGGTGAGGGCAGGGGCAGGGGCAGCAAAGGGTGAGTGAGTGCGGAATGTAGGACTTCAGTTGACTGCCCACTTTGCTGCTTTGGGGTGCCAGCATGTCAGCCCAAGCCAGACCAACGCCAATGCTGGGCGTGGCAGTGTGTGGTGGAGAGCCGCGCCGGCCCAGCCCCCAGCCCATCGCCGCCATCTCTGCCTCCTGCCAGCCCAACAACCCCTTCTCCATCACCCCGCCCAGCTCCACCCAGCTCCACCCACCTGCTGAGATCTCAGCCAGCGCTTTGCGGGACACGAGTCGGGCCGCATCCAGGGCGGAACCATTCACCGCCGGGAAGCGAACAAAGTTCTTGGCGCGGAGGTCACTGGCCTCAAAGGTGTGCTGGAAGGCTGCCAGGCGGGCAGTGGCCCCATCCATGTTGATGACATACACGTCAAAGGGCAGGGTGGCACCCGTGTACTCGAAATACCTGCGAGGTGGATGAGGGGGGGGCGGAGGTCAGAGGGTGAGGAGTGGCGAGCAGGTGAGGAGTGGCGAGAAGGCAAGAGAAAAGCGGTGATGAACCAACCACCCACCCGCCAAGAGGGAGGAGAGGCGTTGCGACTCTGACCGAGAGCGGCTACCGCTGAAGCAACAGTGTGAACAGCAGCACCAACCAACGCCCCGCCCCCTAAGCAGCAACACAGCACCAGTAATGTC
The DNA here is from genome assembly GCA_023343905.1 of Chlorella vulgaris. Classification (NCBI taxonomy): domain Eukaryota; kingdom Viridiplantae; phylum Chlorophyta; class Trebouxiophyceae; order Chlorellales; family Chlorellaceae; genus Chlorella; species Chlorella vulgaris. The sequence goes on along the minus strand of SIDB01000011.1, from coordinate 48,000 downwards.
AAAAAATAGAAAAACAAACTTGCTTGCTTACCAAGACAGGAATTCTTGCTCCGCCGCCGCATCGCCCTGCGCCACCTGTGCCGGCAGCGCGGCGCGCCGCAGCTGCGGCTGCGCCTCGCCACCACCCCGGGACAGTATGTCGAGCATGTGTGCTTCTGTGGCTGCGCAGGGCCGCAGGAACAGCGCCCCTCCTGACACGGCATGCAGCGCGCTGTGGTTGCTGCCCAGCCAGCGCGCCTGGTCCCAGGCTGACGCAAAGTCTGTGGGCAGGCTGAAGAGCGGCGATACGTCGGCTGCAAAATGCGCGTTGCTGTCCACCAGCAGCACAGCATCGTACTGCGTCAGCCCAAAGGCCCGCAGCTTGACCCAGCTTGCATGCCCGCCAGCCCTGCAGGCGACAAAACAAGGAAGCACACTCCTCCTCAGCAATGCAACAGAGGTGCCGCAGCGCAACAGCGGCATGAAAGCTGCCCCTGTAACGGCTGCGCTGCTGTCGGCATTCGCCATAGCTGGGCCCAGGTCTGCAGCAGCCGGCCTGTCAACAGCACCCAAGAGCCCCGCACATTGGCCCCATACCACCACACTGCTGCCCAGCGCACCCTGCAGCCTGGTCGCCGTACTGCCGCCCCAATGGTTCCACATAGAAGACAGTCACGTTCATGTCCAATATGCGCTGCGTGGCGGCTGCACCCAGCTGGCCGCGCATCAGCATCACAGCCAGGTCGACACCCGGGTTGCTGCGCCTCATGCTGGTCTCCAGTTGCTGCGGCAGAGCGGGCGGACAGGGAGGCAGGCGGGTGTGAGAGAGCGGCGCATTGTGTGCGGCTCTTCGAGCACCAGGTGCGGGTGGCCAGCACACATCTGAAGCATGCCAACACGGCACACACAGCAGCGGCACTGAAGCCAACACTGAATGGGGGTAAGACCTGAGCAGGGAGGCAGCAGCAGCACAAGCGGGCCACAACCCCTCCCCAGACTCACCTGCAACTGCGTCACCTCCCGCTGGCTGCGTACGTGTGTGACTACTGCGTGTCTCCCCTTGCTGTGCGCCAGACATTGCTGCCCGATGCAACACGACTGCACAGGGAAGTCTAGGGCTCGAGCGGGGGCCGCCGCCCGCCCGGAGCGAGCCCGCAGCAGCGCCTGGGCGAGCCCGGCTTGCAGGTGGGGCTCGAAGAACGTCAAGATGGATACGCAGAGCAGGGCGGCCAGCACCAGGCCGCGCCTGCGGGCGCTGGAACCCCTTCGGCGGCCGCGCAAGAGATGGCGCGGGAGGCTGCTGGCGTCGACCAGGTAGATGGGCCCCGAGGCGTGGATGGTAGTGGTGGGAGACAGCGGCAACACCAGCGCGTCTGGAGTTTGCACCGCCCCCATTTTGACGGCTGCCGGTCCAAGTCTCTGCTGCTGCTGCCTCTATCTGACTGCCAACAAGCTCGATCGCAGAAGAGCGCTGCCAAAGGCTGCAGCCGCGTTGCTGTGTTGAAGCCGTTGACACCGGCGGCGCAAGTGAAACTGTGAGTGAATGAATAGATGACCAGAAACGAGAATTGGGCGCGATCTGGAGCACCAGGCGCAACTTCACTCCGTCGCCGACCCGCCGGCTCGTCCCGCTGGCACTTGCATGCAGCGCCCGCCACCCTCATCTGGATGCTGCCGCAGGTTTGGATAGGCAGCACACCTCATCCCACATCATCAACAGCACCTTATTCCACTTAGTCAAATTGGTCAGGCCTTGTTGACGCCACCCACAGCTGCACAGTCTCAAAACGCCGCCATTCTGGCGCCAAGCGAGGCCGCGGCTGTCGATCGTTGTCGCAGTGCTTTTGGGTGTGAAGGCCAAGCAGGATGCTGCGGCACAGATAGCACCACTTTGTCAGATTCCGCTTGCCGGCAGCTCCTCTGCCTTCTGCAACAGCGAGCGTGGCGGGCGGAAGTTACAGAGGCGCAGGCACTCACAGGGCAGCTGCTTCGCCTCAGTAAGCTCATATCTCCAGGTTGTTGTGGTTCATTGCATGGATTGAGTTATACGAGCTGGTTCGATATAACCTGCTGTTGAGCGGCGGCCAACCGACGCACCGGCTCCTTAACACCAGGCACCTGTAGGGAGCGTTAGCTTTGATTTAAGCGGGCCTGCTTTTGCCCATCGCAACCCATTTCAGCCCCAGGATGCAGCTGCGGGGTGGTTGCGGCCGGGCGCTGCAAGCATCCCTGTTTCTGACCGTTCTCTCTCTAGTTGTGCACCAGGTGAACCGCTGCTTCCGACAGCTACTTCCCTCGATTCAGACCCTCAGACGCTCACGTTTCAACGAGTCCGGCCCGCCATTTTGTTCACCCCTCCCCGCTCCCGCAGACCGGCGCCCGAAGGGAGCTGCACGCCAGTAACGATGCCTCAGATGGATTCGACACCTCCGGCTCGGTGCACCCGTCGCCGTCAGCAACGGCGGCAACAGAAGCGGTAACAACCGCCCAGAGCCGGCAGCTGAGGCAAGCGGCTGCTGATGCCAAGGACGAAGGACAGGCCAGGGTGTCTGCCGCATCAGCACAGCTGGCAACGGCCATTGCTGAAGGGCAGCAGCGTGTGCCGGCGGCCGGTGCCCAGCTGGCCCGCCCCAGGAACCCTGATGGCCAGATCAGCGCTGCTCTCGTGGCTGGCTGGCAAGCGACTGAGCAGGGTAGTGGCGGCAAGGTGCGAGACAGAGCATGATTTGAATACTGCCTGCCTGCCTGCCTGGATGCCTGCCTGCCTGCAGCGCCTCTGCTTCCTCAGAGGCAAGGGGTGGCCTGTCCTGCACCTACGTGCTTCAACCTCACCAGCCGTGAGCCCATCGAGCATATATAGAGCGTTGAATGTCAGCTGGTGCGCGCGTACTGCGCAGGTAGATGCCGCAGCCTGGTGGCGCAAACCGCAGCCCAAGCCCCGGCCTCGATCACCGCCACCTGTCCGCCGACCCCGGCCCCCCAGGCCGCCTCGCCCGCCACCCCCCCGCCCAAATCCGCGCCCGCCAAGACCTAAGCCACCGCGGCCACCGCCGAGCCCAAAGCCACGACCGCCGCCGCCACGCCCAAAGCCGCCAAGCCCCCTGCCACCCCCACCCCGTCCCTCGCTGCTTCCTCCTCCCTTCTCTCCCCACCCGCCGCCCCCACGCCCGCCGCCCTCTCCACGCCCGCCGCCCTCTCCACGCCCGCCGCCCTCTCCACGCCCGCCGCCTTCTCCACGCCCGCCGCCCTCTCCACGCCCTCCTCAACCAGAGCCTGTCGAATTCGGCGCACAATCTTATTCTGAGGTGGGGCTCTAAGCTTCCTTCCGGCTGCTGCCACATGCAGCACTACAGTGCTCATCCCTTGGCAGCACTGATTGTACTGCCCTGCATGGCATGCCATGTCTCTGTGTACTGCAGCAAGCCTCTGACCGCCCTGTGCCCGCCCACCTTCCACAGGTGCTGGGGGCGTGCTACCTCTTTTACGAAGCGCAGCGCAGGTGGACTGCAAGCCCCGGGGCTGTGACTTTCTCGGACCCCTTGCTGTGCAGCTGGTGTTCAATTTTGAGGGTGCTCTGCATGATGCAAGTCAGGGCAACCTCAGTGCGATGGGTTTGCCACTCTGTCAAGAAAAGAGTGCCCTGTTGAGCTGCGGTGCAAGCGGCAAGGTGGACTGACACGCTCGCGGACGTCCATCCTCTTGTGTGCCCTTGCGCAGTGGCCAGCTGCCGCCAGACAACCGAGTGCCGTGGCGGGCCAGCGCACACGTGAACGATTTTGTCCCTGGCGGCTGGTATGATGCAGGTGGGGCTTTGGTGGCGCTTGGCTCTCAGCTGTAAGGGGCAAGGTGCTGGAGGGTGGCAGCTCGTGAGTGGTGGCAAGGGCACAATGGGTGCTGTGTCTGAGCTGCCTGCCTGTCTGCACCTGCGCAGCTGAAGGTTGCTTCTGGTGTGCGTCTGATCATTCTGCTTGTGCAGGGGATTACATCAAGCACGCTTTGACTGTGGCCCAGAGCGCCACATTCATCGCATGGGGCGGCATCGACTTTGCCGCCGGCCATGTCAGAGGTGAGCACGGCTGGGTGCCGATGCATGCCCGCTGCTGCGTGTGTGGGAGGCGGCAGGAGCAGCAGGAGCAGCAGTATGCATTCCAAATGGCCTGACAAGCCAGAAAACCGGCTGCCTGTCAGCTCAGGGAAGCGCACAGGGCGTGTCATCAACTTGCTGACCCTGCCGCCGTTGCTGATCTGCTGGTGCAGCCAACCAGCTGCAGCACGTGCGCTCCGCCGTGAAGTGGGCTGCCGACTACCTGCGTGGCTGCCACATTGAGCGCGGCAGCCGCTTTGTGGGACTGATTGGTGCCCCAGGTGGGGCTTCTTGGATGCGGTCTTGCTTGAGTGGTTGCATGCGGCAGAGTAGTTGGGGTTGCGATAGGGGTGAGAACGTGGGTGAGGGTTGACATGGCAGGTTGGAGTGTGAGAGGCGCTTGGGTGGGGACAGGGCTGGAAGTTGTGTCGGGCGGTGGGTCACCCCTCCTCCCCGCCACCTGCCACTCCGCTGCCCACTCTACCTGCCACTCCACTGCCCTCACCTCACCTCCCTCGCAACAGACGTCGATCACCAGTTCTGGGGCCGGCCAGAGGATCAGCCGGTGGGAGCTGTGGGTGGCTCCCTGCGCCCCCTGTACATCTGGAACCGAACCATGGCAGCCTCAGACCTGCTGGGAACGGTGAGGGGCATAGAGAGGAGCATAGAGAGGGCGGTGCCATGCAGCGGCGAGGTGTCAGCAGCAGCATTGTGTGTGTGAGTTCAGCGTGCCCGCCCAGCTTGCAAACGCTGCTGCTAGTCAGCCCTGCTGGCTCCCCGATTCACAGCTAGCCACGACGATTGCGGTGGCCGCTCTGCCTTCCCCCCTGCAGGTCAGTGCGTCCCTGGCTTCAGCCAGCATGCTGCTGCGCCCCGTGAATGCATCAGAAGCTGACAGCTTCCTGCAGCATGCCAAGGAGCTCTATGCCTGGGGGGCCTCTCGGCAAGGTGAGTCATGGCGGGCGCACTTATGCTGTGGTGACGTCTGCCCTCCTGCTTAGTGCAGGCTGCCTGTGGTCTGTCAGCGGCCTGCTTGTGGTCTGTCGCTGGGCGCTGGACAGCTTTCGCCAACCTGGCAGCTGGGAGAATGAGGTGCAGCCAATCAAGCAGAGCCGACCATCAGCAGCCGCTGCTTCTGGCGAGATGCCTCCCTCAACCACGCTCTGCCAGTGCTGTCGGCCCCTGCAGGCCTTTACGGCACGAGCAACCCAAAATCGTCCTGGGTATACCGCTGCTCACGCTACCACGATAAACTCATGCTTGCCGCCGGCTGGTTGTACAGGGCGACGGGTGCGTGTGTGTAGGGTGGCAGGGGCTGGACTCACAGTCTCGTGTGAATGTTTGGAGCCTGCTGCTGACAGGCAGCCGGCACCTGCCTTGCCTTGCATTCTCAAGGGCGCTGGCACCGCTGGCGCTATGCTGAGGGCAGGAGGCTCTCTACGACTGCAACCTCACACAAGCAGCCCAACATCTGCCCTGTGTGCTGCTCGCTTTCTCTGCAGGCAATGCCTCCTACCTTCAGGCGGCCCACCAGCACTGGCGTGATGCCGGAGGCATGTACGGCTCGGCTGGCTCAGTCTCACCCTACGTCAGCTGGGACTCCCTTTACGCTCCAGCCGTGGCCCTGCTGCTCAAGTGCGTCAACAGGGTGCAGCGGGTCGCAGGAGCTGCAGCAAACCCAGCACTTGCATGTGGACGGCAGATGGAGTGGTGCACTGCCGCTGTAGCTGCACCTTCCTGCAGCTTTTCGTCGTAGCTTCCCAGCCATGCCCTCAAGCTCGTTGCCTTGATGTTGCGGTGTGCCTTCCCCACTCCCTTTGACTGCAGTGTGGGAGCAGACATAGGTGCTGCTGCCGTGCCTGGCCATTCTGAGTACCTGACCTTCTTTGCTGACTTTGGCGAAGTCTGGCAGCAGGCCTCAGGCACGGTACCCTCCAGCTATGCCTGCTGCTTTGCTTCAGCTCATGACATCCGCCAGCATTGCTGCGACTTGGAACGACAGCATGTGGGCAGCAAGGCGCCCAAACCGCTGTCATTGGCAGCTAGTGTAGCGGGCAGTTTAGGAGGTGCTCTGGGATTGCAGGCTGCTTACCACGCCTTCTCCCCTGGCCTGTGCGTTGCAGGCAGCTGGGGCATAGTGAAGACGGCCAAGGGCCTGCGCCTGGCCAACTGGTCAAAGGTAAGTTTTATCTGTGTCAGCAGCTGAGCGAGTTGATTTGATGGCATAGGATGTCCCCAGTGGCAGCTGCTGCATCTTGACCCTGTCAATGCCGCATGGCTTGCCCGCTCCTGCGTGCTTGCCTTTGTCCAGTGCTCGCCAACCTTCCTGCTTTCTTCCTCACTGGCGCTGATGATGTGCCCGCTCGCCTTCCTCTCGCCTATCTTACCGCAGTGGGGCAATCTGCGGTACGCCGCCAACGTCGCTTTCACGATGCTGGTCAGGGCGGGAGCCCTGCCTGCAGCCACCGAGGTAAGAGCCGCCACTTTTTTTCCTATCTCATTGCTGCAGCCTTTGGCCGGCACATCAGACACACCCAGCTGTGCTGGCAGCACGAGCTCTCGCTGGCACACTAGCTGCCTGTTGACTGACATTCATATGTTAACGGCTGTGCCACAATTCACCTGTTGCTGTTGCTGCTGTTGCCGCCGCCAGCCAAGTGCCATGACTGTGCTGCGCTGCAGGAGCGTGCCGCCCTGCTTGCCTTGGCCCGCTCTCAAGTCGACTATGCGTTGGGGTCTGCTGGGCGCAGCTATGTGGTCGGCTGGGGCCTCAACCCGCCGCTGAGGGTGAGCTGTGCTGCCAGCTGCATCAATCAAAGGCATGCTGTGAAGGGCTAGGCCGGTTGAGACTGCCTGCCTGCTTTGTGGAGGGCGTGCCTGCCTGTCTCCCACCTTGTTGTTGTCAAGTCTGACCGTTTATCAGCCGGTGCCCTTGCCATCCCTTCCTTTCCTGTCCCCTCTGCCCTTTAACTTGCGGCTGGCGTGCGTGTCTGGCGCTGTGCATTGTGCTGGTTCATGTCCTGCAGGCGCACCATGCCGCCGCATCCTGCCCCAGCCCTCCAGCCCCCTGCACCTGGTCCGATTTTGGCTCCCCGGCACCGAACCCCCAGGTGCTGCTGGGTGCACTGGTGGCGGGGCCTGCAGACACAGATGACTCGTATTCAGATCGTAGGGACGACTACATCACAAATGAGGTGGGTGGTGTCTTCAGTGAATTGGGCCGTGCAAACTTGCAGCAGCGGCGTTACTTGCAGCGACGACTCGGGTTGTGCAAGCGCTCCTGCTGCTGCAGCTGTACAAATTTAAGGCTGCCGCGAGAGCAGCTTCATTCTAGCCTCTTTGTGGTAATTACCCTGCCGCCGCAGGTGGCCATTGACTACAATGCTGGGCTCACGGGAGCGCTGGCAGGCCTGCTGGAATTGGTGCCATGAGGCCAGCTCCCGGCCCGATGGCCGTTGCTGCAGGGCTTGCTTGCGATGTTGAATGTGGCGGTACTGTTGTGGGCGGACCGCCAGACTGCTGGGTCCTAGTTGGCAGCAGGTTAGGAGAAGTTGCACCCAGCCGCCGCAGCTCAACCCCGCATGCCTTCACTATAGACACATTTCACACTTGACTTTACACATGTGCATGCATACCATGACTGATGAACCATTGAACACGATGCTACTATGGAGCGACTATGGCGCTATGCACGCGTCAGCAGAGAAACAAAGCGACGGCACACAGGTTGCTGCCCATAGCCCAGCTATACAGTTCATCCCATCCACACAGAGCACTAGCAGCAGCAAACACTGCGCTACTGTGTGCGGCTGGTCCGAAGCTGCGCTCGAGCCTCAGCGAAGTTGACAATTCCAACTTCCATCAGGTGACGGTACGATGCGCAGGAGTGGCTGCCGGCTCAATTGGAAGATTCAGACCGTGCAAGTGTAGACAGCGCATGCGAGTCAGAGGCAGCAGGTGCCGCAAGCCGCTTTCAAGGCGCTCCCTTTAAGAGAGGCCCACGTGGGTGAGGGCAGTCAGCGCCGATAGCTGCTCCGGCACTGCTGTGAGGCCGCAGCAGTGCAGGCGTAGGTCTCGCAGCTGAATCAGAGGCAGCATGTGCTGCCAGCCGCCAACCAAGTACTCGTTGTACGATAGGTCCACGCGGGTGAGGGCCGTAAGCGCCGAAAGCTGATCCGGCACCGCTGTGAGGCCGCAGCCTGCCAGATTCAGGTATTGCAGATGGTTGAGGCGGCACGGGTGCTGCCAGCGGTTCAGCGTGCTGTTGTACGACAGGTCCAGGTGGGTAAGGGCAGTCAGTACCGACAGCTGCTTCGGCGCTGCTGTGAGGCCACAGTCCGACATGTTCAGGTGCCGCAGATGGGTCAGGCACAGCAGGTGCTGCCAGCCGCCGTGTAGTCCGACATTGTGAAACAAAGTGAGGTTGGTGAGGGCCGTAAGCGCTGACAGCTGCTCTGGCATTGCGGTGAGGCCGCATTGCGCCAGCGCCAAGTCCTGCAGCTGGGTCAGCGACACCATGTGCTGCCAGCCGCCATGCAGCTGATCATTTCCAGACAGGTCCAGTTGAGTGAGGGCCGTAAGCACTGACAGCTGTGGAACTGCTGTGAGGCTGCACTGCCGCTGCAGCACCAGGCGCTGCAGTCGTGTCAGGGGCTTCAACTGTTGCCAGCCACAGTCCAGGCCGTTGTTTGAAAGGGAAAGCTCGGTGAGGGCCGTGAGCGCTGACAGCTGTTGGGGCACTGCTGTGAGGCCGCAGCTTGCGAGGTTTAAGTGCTGAAGCTGATGCAAGGTAGCCAGCGACGACGACGTGGCCGATAAGCGGCTGCAACGCAGCTTGAGCGATGTCAGCTGCATCAGGCTCAACAGTGCTCGTGGCAGCTGCTTCAAGCCGCAGCGCATTAGGTCCAAACATCGCAGCCCCGTGAGTGCGGGCAGCGACCGCAGCTCCTCTGCATTGCTGCCCATGTCACTTTCCGCCAAGCTCAGATGCCTCAGCCGCGCTAGCGGCTGCAGGTGGTGAGCAGAGACTCTGGCTGGCAAGGCGTCATCCCACTGCATGACAGGCCGCTCAAACAAGTCAAGCTGAGTCAGCGCCGTGAGGGTGGACACAGCTGCTTGCAGTGCCAGCAACGAATTCACAGTCAGCGTGGTGACCAGGGAGGCTGGCAGGGCCATGAGGCTGCTGTTGCATTCGTCTTCTGTCAGCAAAAGTGCGTGATTATCCTCCGTTTCAAAGACTTCATCTTCATTTGTGAACGTCTCCTCCTCCTCCTCCTCCCCCTCCCCCTTGCTTGTTTGTGTTTACAGTCCGTGTGTCCGCAGAGAAACTTGCGATACAGACTTGCCCAGGGGCCATTTTAGATAAAATAATCAAAATATGAAATGAGTGGCAGTATCACAGCAGGACGGCGGCATCATGCGCCACCTGCCACTGCAGCTTGAGGGATGCGGCAAAGGTGGCCAGGCGGGCAGGGGGTTGCTGGAAGAATGCATGCAGGGTGCGGGGCTCGGGGAGGAGGCAGAAAAGGTCAGAGAATCGGGTTCGCAGGCTAGCATACCCCCTCCTCCTCGCCCTCCTCCTCCCCCTCCTCCTCCTCTTCCTCCGCCGCCACCTCATCACCACCATCAAGACCATAGCTCACATACATGCTGAGGTGCAGGAAGGCTGCATGGGGCAGCCGCGTGAAAGGGGCATCATACAATCACTTTGTCAGCTTAACTGCCTTGTTTAAAGCAGACTCGGGAACAGCATTCGACATTCAGCAGCAGCTGGGCTTCTCACTCTGGTGTCGCTCCAACCAGGCAGCAAATGACGCCACATCAGTCTTGCCAGGCACCACCACGTGCTTGACAATCACCGGAAACCAGCACAGGCTCGCCTGCCGCAGGCTGGTGCAGGTGGATCCAAGCGCCATCCTGCAGTGCCAAGGCCAGGGGTGATCCTACAGCGATAAAGCCAGCAGCTGAAGCAAAATACCCTTCACCGCAGCTCACTTGTCGTTTCGTACCAGGTGACCGAGGATGGTGAGCTGCGGCGGGCCGGGAGTGGTAAGCACCCCCAGCGCAAGCTTGCTGGCGGCATCTGCAACCCCATGAAGCGTGGGAAGCACATAATGAGCGAGGCTAGGCGGGATGGAGACAAAACACGCTCTGCACGCGTACAACATGTGCAGGGTGCGCACATGCGGCGGCGGGTCCAGTGATGAGGCCTCGATTGGTGCCGTTGGTGCAACTGTGCCGCCCATTGCGCTCCTCCTGCACACACAACGTGCAGAGAAGAGGCCTCGTGTTTGTTTAAACAAACATGCGAGCAGAAGCTGCAGCAACCAGGCGCCCTCACGTCCTCACGCTCAATCATTAGTATAGCAAGGGCGAGGCCTACCTGAGGGCAGCGGGAGGCCATCGCTGCGTGGCAAATCAAACCCGGGGCAGGCCTTGCGTATCGCTCTGGCTACAGGCAGTTGCGTGCGTGGTTAGGAGGCTGCAGCGCGATACCTCAGCGCATACGCACCATCGTACCGCCCGCTTTGCTCCCGCCCTTGGACCGCCACAGAGTCATGCAGCACAACAACAACAGGCGCCCCCCCCTGTCGGCAAACATGTGCTAGTACAGCTGGTGCCCCTTTGATAAGGAATGCCAGCCACCCTCCAGCCATCAGATGTCTGTCCGCTTGTATGGGGGATGTGCGCCGTCTGCAATCCACGGTGCTCAGCCCGCATCATAACAGCACAGTGCCACCCGCCAGGGCTTCAAACTGCAGGTCAGCACGACACCCTGCATTGGCCGCACAGCTATGGTTCACCGCCAGCCTGCTGGGTCCTAGCAACAGCATGGTCAAGGTATGCCACAGCCTGCCACTGCAGGGGTCGCGCTTCAGCTGCATGCCTTGTACGGTCTTCACATATTGACGCATGCACAGGCATGCACACAGAGCTGATGAAACACACTGCTACTGCTGTGCTTTGCCCAGGGTGACAGCGCATGTCTGCTGCTTACCAAATCCCAACTCTGAAGCTCATCCCAATCTCAAGAGAATTCTGCTGATGCCGCACACTCCTCTTCAAATCAATCTCTGGCATCGTCTGCTGACAGCAGTTTGCTGCTGCAGCAGCCACACCTGTTGCGCAGGCAAATGTTGGGGCCGAGGCTGCTGGCCCATAGCTGCGTGTCCGGGCCTCACAGGCTCCTGTCAGCGTTGGAGGTGGAGAGGCCAATCACGGAGGCTGAGAATGCCGCTGCCCAGGTGCCGACCAGCAACGGCAGGTATCTGCAGAGCCAGGCAGGGAATAGCGGCAGGCAGCAGGCGGCTTGGCTTGAGATTAGGCAACGCACCCTTTTCACCGGCGGCGTCTCAGCAACAGGGATGCCTGGACAGCGCAGCAGGCAGCAAGCTGGACGAAGGCAATGTCACATAGCTATGTGCCAGCTGTGGGATGTCGCGCCAACTGACAGTGCGCATGCTGTTCCGTACCTGCCGCCGCTGCCCTCGTTTGCCATGGGACCCAACACAGCCAGGTTGCCGATGGAGGTGAGCAGGATGCCTGAGTTTAGCGTTCGAGAGGATTGCTCAGCCAGCCGATTGTCTTCGGCCTTCTCCTGCACAGCAAGCAGCAGACAAGCAGTGGGTGATGCGCACACAAGCTTTGCGGCAGTTCAGCAGCCAACTGCCGCTGCCAGCAGACGACTCTGCACACACCTTGAGAGTGTAGGTCACTGCGGGGAGCAGCGTGAGCAACAGGCTACCAGCCTGGCGCCACAGGAATACTGCAGGCATAACGAGGAGGCAAGGGATGGCTAGCCAGCCACAGCTGCTTTTGCTGACGGACAGAGGGTGGTGGCCACAGCCGGGCAGGCGGATGAGGAGCTGTGGCCATTGGTCTACTAGTATGTGACAACATTACGTAACAACTGCATCGTAGCCGGCAGCAGTCTCATGACACAAGGCCAGCAGGCAGCCCGTCGGGTGTGCCACTCACTGGAGTCATTGCCCTTCGTCACGTACCCCAGCAGGTTGCCCAGCGTCCTCTGCAGCAGCGGGCGGCGACAGGCAAGTGTTAGAGCGCAGGAAGCAGCGGGCTGCAGCAAGGACTTGGGCAGCGGCAGGAGGTGTGGCAGGAGGAAGATGCGAGCGAATAACTAGTGCAACATTGTGTCGGTGGAAAGCACGCACAACACCACCTGGCTCTTTGCCCGGTGCAGGCAGCACACGTGCCCACCTGAGGGGCCAGCAAGTAAGATGCTCCCGCAACAAAGAACGCCGGGGTGAGCACTGCGGGTGGCAAAAGGCACAGGGAGGGCAGCGCCACGAGGGCCACAAGAGACAGAGAATGTTATGCACCGCTGGCGGCACGCCACCACCACCTGCCTGCCTGCCTGCAGTGCAAAAACAATATTGCCTGGCTGCTAGTGCCTGGCTGCACGGCCTGCAAAACCACCACCGTCGCCTGCATACAGCACTGAGGAGAGCTTGAACCTGCCTTGGAAGTCGAAGAGGCGCCCGATGCCGTCAGCCAGCCGCTGCAAACACCACACAGAGAGACCAGGCTGGAGATGAGATAAAGAGAGGCTGCAGCCGCAGGCGTGGACAGAGGGATCAGCCAGCCAACTGTGTGACCCAGTGCCTGCCATCCCGCAGACGCAGGCTGTCGCTCGCACCTTGAAGTGGCTGCCCAGCCGCCTGCGCGCACGCTTGCTGCCCAGTGCGTGCGAGGCGGGCACAGCAACCGTGAGCACGGCGGCGGCGGCTCCGACCGCAAAGCCATTCCTGGTGAGCTCCCTGACTGCAGGCGGGCGGAACAGGGGAGGCGCCTGTCAGCAGGCATGCATGCTGCTGTGGTTGGGAATTGTGTCCGGTACGTTGTTGTGTTCAGCCGATTGCTGCTTCATGACAGCAACTGCTGTGCAGCGCATGACACCTAGGCAGCTGCCAGTCTGCAGACTGCACTTAGGCAGACCGCTGCTCGGCGCGACGCACCGTGGGCAAAGTGCACCCCAAGCGAGGCTGCGCCCAGGGCCATCAGCCCCAGCTGGAGGCGCTCGCTGGCTGCGGTGCTGAGATGGCGCTCCTCGGCGGCACCCTGCTTGTGGGAGCGTGAGGGCAGGGATGGAGCCAGGAGTCAGCCATCCTCCTTTCAGCTCTGCCTCAGATCAGACAGTGCCCACCACCACCACCAGCACTGCAGGCTGCCACTTCCACAGCAGCGGCCCTCCCCGTCCCTCCCTCCCCGTCCCTCCCTTCCCGTCCCAACCAACCTTGAGCGACCAGGCGGTGGTGGCCCCGCTGAGCAGCCCCGCAGCCAGCAGGCCCATCAGCCGATCCTGCTCCACGTTGGTCGGCAGCGCGGTGCCCCCCAACAGGAAGGTCGCTGCCTCCCGAGGTTGGAACAGCAGCGGCATGGCCAGGGCTGCAGCGTGGAAGCAAAAAGGGCAGTGTTCAATTCGGTTGAAGTTTGCGGCAAGTGCCTGGGCAACGACGACAACGCACCAACCTGTGTGCGCCAGAGCCAGGCCAGCATAGCTCCCAGCGATCTTCTCGTTCTCGTTGCTGCCCGATCCTGCAGTGCAGCGGGGTCAGAGTGGCGCAGAAAGGAAGCTGGGCAGCCAGAGCTGTGAAACTCCTCGCAGCAAGCGTCCAAGGCTTGCCTGCAGGCACCTGCGGCCTCCCAGGCGCACCTCCAACGTTTCTGGTGTACTCCCCCGGCGCCTCGTGGTACTCGTAGCGTGCTTGCCCTGGGCGAGGTGGCGGTTGCGTGGACATGGCTGCAGGCTTGCCAGGACAGTGTTTTTAAAGTAGCTGCAACCAGGGCCATCGAGACGATGGTGCGCGGCAATGGCGCTTTCCTGTTTCATGCATCGCTAGCCTGCACCAGAGCAGGAGAGCCAAACATCGTTCAGTCCGGCATCAGTCTGTCAGTACCTGAGCATGAGAATGCAAGAGATGCAGCCGCTGCGGCGCGAGGCGGCGGAGGCGGCATGAAGGCAGTTGCTGCATGCAGGGCTCTCGCCGCGCTGATCGCATCATGAATTATGTAAATCACATCGGCGATACCTCCCGCCATGTTTGTGAGGGCCGCCCCACCAGCCTCCGCTTCCCGGTGGCATCGGCGCAGCTCTCTCCTGTTAGTCGGCATCAGCTTATCCAGCTTCTTACTGGGCCTGCTCGCCGCAGGCTGCGGGTGAGGACGGCCTCCGCCGGCGGCGCCAACCGAAGCTCGCCCCAACCGCCGCTGTTCGATGTGTGCATTCCCCGCATCACTGCTTCCTGCCTGCAGTCCCAGCCGCGGTGTCACTTACTTTTGGCAAGCAGGTGGGCTCTTGTTACATCCCGCCAGGACTCAAGTGCCGACTTGCTGCTGCTGAAGGGTCCGCTGCATCGTTCCATGGTGCTGCCCGCTGCAGCCTCGCCACCACAGCGTAGTGGTGTGCCTGCGCCTACTTTGGCAGCGTTCAGGCGAGTGCAGGTGAGGTGCAGCCGGCCAGGCCTCATTCTATGATGTGGGATAGACCCCAGCTGGGGTCATCGGTCATCATCGGGAGGCCTGTTTACTCGGCGCTGTGCAACCACCCTGCAGCCAGGCCATTGCTGCCAAGGCTGCGCGGCCCTTATCTCTCTCTTCCTTCCACATTCCGGAAGCCTTTTTGCTCACACCTGAAGCCCTTGCCTGCCCCTTTCAACAACCCCCCTGTCGTCCCCACCAGGCCAACCCAGCCATCCTAGGGAGCCCTCACGGGGCCTCGCTGCTGGCAGAGTTTGTGGCGGCGCCGTGGCTGCTGCCGCCACGCACCGCAACGGTGCCATATGCGGGGACACACAGCTTGGATGCACTGCTGGGGCTGCGGGCGCGGCCTGTGGGCAGGCACCGCAGCGGTGTGGCCATGCTGCTGTTTGACCGGCACCAGCCCGTCATGGCGCAGAACAGCGGTGGGTGGTCTGGTGGCACCTGGTGGGGTGGAGGGGCGAGGTGTGTGGGCATGTGTGTGTGTAGCCCGCAGGCCGCGCTCAGGGTGAGTGACGGGGCGGTTGCGAGGTGGTTCTAGAGAGACCGCTCTGTGCCCGGCTGCACCCTCACATGCATGTGAGAATGGCTGCCATGCCACATGACTCACTGTTGTTCACTCCCTTCACACTGGGCCGCAGCTCGGCTTGCATCTGGCTGCCGTTGGCTCATTCGTTACATCTGCTGTCGCCCTTGCCTGCCGCTGCTTCATCCATTTGCCCCCCTGAACACCTTGCCTGTGGCTGGCCCATCTGCTGCGCCCCTCCTCCCCCCCCGCTCTGCCGCACAGTGTACTCCCTGGTGCGATTCGGCGGCGTGCGCAACTACGTGATGCTGACCTGGACGGCCGCTGACCTGGCGGCGTGTGCCGACCTCAACCTGCCGTGTGCTGACGTGGCAGCCTTGCTGGCGGAACCGCTGAGTGAGTGACTGTCGGCCCAAGCTGGCACTGCACGCAGACATAGGGCTTTGCCTGGTTGCCACTGGTGCATTGCATGGCGTTCTGCGGTCTGCTAGTGTTGCGGAAGGTTTCCAGCACGTTGCATCGCCTTGTTGCTGCAGATTCCAGCTGCTGCTGCCAGGCACAGTGCACATCACATGCATGCATCCCTGGGCCGCCAATCGCTAACCCTGCCCACAATTCCAGTCACACATCAGTGCCTGTGTGAGTGCACCCAGTGAGTCAATTCAAGTGCCTGACGTCTGGTGCTTGTTTGTGCAGGTGGTGTGGGGAAGCCGAGGGGCAGGGACCTGCTGGTGCTGATGTGGCTCAAGGTGGCTGCGGTGCTTCGGGCACTGCAGCTGGGGCATGTGGCGATGATGGCAGGTGCGGGCGTGGGTGGGTGGTGGAGAAGCCATGAGCAGTAGTCCCAGAGGCTCTGACCTGTGCCGTTGGTTAGTTGGCCACACAAGCACGGCTAACTGCTGCCCGCTGTTACCTCATCACACGTGCACTGTGCTGCATTGCTTGTTTCGCACTCCAGCTTTGACAGTGTGTGTGCAAGTGTGTGTGTGTTGTTGCTTCACAAGCCTTGCAGACACTGACGTGGCGTACTCGCTCAAGCCGCTGTGGGGCAGCCTGCTGGCGTTTGCAGAAGCAGGCGGGGCCGACGGCACCATGCAGCAGGAGCAGCCATGTGAGTGACAGCACCCTCGCAGCCGCTGTTGCCGAAGCTGCGGTCTTCCGTCGCAGCGGCACTGCCTGCCGTTTCGCTGCTGCTTCCTGGCAGCAGGGCTGGCCAGGCCGTTTTAGCGGCTGGCTTTGGTGGCTGGTTGGGATTTGCTTGCTGTTGCTTCCTGCACTGACACAGCAGGGCCACTTCTGCTGCCGTCCCTACCTCTTCTCAATCCGCCCCTCCCTCCTCGTCTGCTCCACTCTGCGCTTCTGCTGTTGCTGCAGTCAACACCGGCCATGTCCTGCTGCTGCCGACACCTGCCGGTCTCGCCTTTGCAAGCAAGTGGAACTCGAGCGCTGCCGCCATGCTGCAACGGGGGTTCAGCGAGCAGTATGCAGTGCGCAACCTGGCTGCCCGGCGCCGCCTCCTCCCCTGCGCCAGCCTGTGCAGCTGCTTCAACGCCAGCCGCGTGGTGAGCGATGCAGGGTTGGCCGCAGGCAGCGGTGGCTGTTGGTGCTCGCCGGCCCTCATGTCCTGCTGTCATTGCTTCCGTTGCAGAAGACGGCGTGCACCATTGTCACTGACAGCACCACCTCTTCACCTTGCTACCTTCCACTTTCGTTATGTCATGCAGCTGCAGCAGGAGGGGCAGCGGCACGAGGTGCCGGTGCTGCGCGGCTACCCGCCAGTTTACCTGCCTTACACGCTCAACGCCTGCTCAGTGGGCAGCATGGGCTGGGTGCCTAGAATGGACCCATGCGATTGGGCAGGTGCGGTTGCGACGGCTATGAACCAGAGGGCAGCAGGTTGCGGGCAGGCTGACTTGGGTGTCACGCCCGTGCATGTCCTCGCCGCCTGGCTGCCTGGTTCAAACCCTGCTCTCAGTGCAGTGCACCATCTCCCTCCTCTCCCCCAGCAGCCACGTGTCTGTGTCTGCTCGTTACTGCCGCCACTGCACCTGTAAATGCCCTCACCACCCCCCCCCCCCCCCCATCGGCCCCCTTGTCACTACCCCGAACACTCCCCATATGCCCCTCTGCATCACCTTTTGCTGTTGCAGTGCTGTATGTGCACCCCACCTGCACAAAAGGCACGCGGCACAAGCAGGACAGCTTGCGGCAGGCCGGCTTCTGGCTCCTTGACAACAACAGCAGCAGCAGTAGCGGCACGGCAGGCGCTGGGAACGTGCAAGGTGGGAGCTGCTGCAGATGCAAATGCTGTCGAAACTCGGCAGCCCTCGCCAGCCACCTGTGGTTGATGGTGGTGTGAGCGCAACCAGGAGTGACCTGCCCGCCCTACCGTTCGTTCCAAGGCTGCAGGATGTCCCCCCCAACTTGGCACCGACAGCCAGATGCCTGCCTGCCAGCCGCTGGTATGGCGACTGCCCGAAGCAGAGGCTGAGCACACCAGCTGCCCATCCTACGGGCTGGGGCTAATGCATGGCGGTGACCCGCCAGCAGCGTCTGCACTGCGCGGCGGGGCCCTGATTGCAGCAGAAGCTGCCAAGCTGATAGACGTGGGTCACCGATGCTGAGTCATGAGTCCGGCGTGTTGCCGTAACTGGTAATGGTACTGGTACTATTACACTTGTAAAAGCGGGCTGCGGCGCCACTCGAATCGTGTCGCACGCGCGAGTTTGTTTGTGGAAATGGAAGAGAGCAGGAGAGGCTGTGTCATCAACCTCGTCGGATAAGATGGATAAGATGGATTGAATAGCGGCATGGCATGGAAAGGTGAACACAAGTGCAAGCTGGGGGAAGGGAAAGGGGGCGAGGTGGCAATAAGACCAAACACAATGACAGTTTTATGAAAGCAAACATCAAGCAGTAAAGAAATGCAGTCGCACATAACCATTCGCACGACCGACGGGCAGCACGGCTCCAAGTGCCATTGAAAGAGTCCAAGTGCCACACGCTGCAGTGGAGCTGCAGTAGAGCTGCAGTACAGCTGCAAGGCGACCACGTCACGCATGCAGCGCCACAAAGGACCACATGCACAAAGCTGCAAATGGGGGTCAGGTGCAGAGGCAGGCAGGCAGGCAGTCAGGAAAGTAAAGCAGATTAACAACATGCCCACCAGGTGCAGCATGAGCAGTGGCGCCCGTCCGGCCAGCAAGGCACAGGCAAGCACAGTAGAGCAGCACAAAGCGGCGCAGCAGGCAGGCAGGCAGGCAGGCAGGCAGGCAGGCAGGCAGGCAGGCAGGATGCTCACCTCCAGGTATCGTCAGCATGAGGTATTCCACCATGGTTGGCAGCAGCTCACAAGTGACAGCAGGGGGCAGCTGCCCGCCGCCACTGCCAGCCTCTGACGCGGCCCGCCGCGCCGCCAGCACAGCCCGCCGCTCCCTCAGCTCACAGCACCAGATGTAGAAGGTCGGCAGCAGGAAACCGAGGGTCAGCTGGCTGAGCGGTTGCCAGCGCACGCAGAGCTCGACGCCATCTGCCACTGAGGGTGCTACAGGGACACGGTCGCTCTGTTGGGCCGCCATGGCTGCCATGCATGCTGAGCGCACGGCTTCTCTAGCCACAGCTGGCGCTGCGAGCACCGTGGCTGCGCAGTCGCGGCTGGGGTGCTGGGAGGGCAGGGCCCACCCCCCCTGCTGCAGCGCCGCAAGCGGTGCCAGCAGCCACGCGCTGCTGAGCACCCTGTGTCGCAGGGCCAGGTATGCGTGTCGCAGCGCCACGTTTTGCGAGCACAGCGTGCGGTTGTACAGCAGCAGCAGGATGGTGAGGCCCGCCTGCTGAGGCAGCGCAAACCTGCAGTCGGCGGGTCAGAGTGGAGGCGACGCCACAAGGTGCTCAGCGTTTTGGAGAGAGACTGCACCCTTGCATCGCGCCAGCAGCAATCACGTGCCAAGCACTATCAGATGGCACTGCGTGGTCGCAAAACAGGCAGGCTGCTGGCAGGCAGGCAGACCAGCAAGCAGCTGCAACGCACCGGAACGGCAGGCTGCCCCAAACGCTGTTGAAGAGCTGCCACACCACGCCGTTTCCCGTCAGCAGCACAGCGGCCATCTGGAAGGCGCTGGGCATGCCGGCCTCGGGACTTGGGCTGCACACGGCAGAGGCGTGCACGCTCAGCGTGTGCAGTTGCATCTGCAGCTCCAGCTCCACACCGCAACCATTCTGCACCCCTTGCTCACTAGATGTGGTGGTGCGTGTAGCAGCCCATCGCCATTTGCAGCAGGTTGTCCATCATTTTGATGGCCACCCTCCACCTCAGGTAGACTGCGATTGGGAGCCATTGCGCCACCCAAGGCGACAGCAGCACGACCGCCACCCATGCGGCAGCGCCCCACTCCCTCGCGATCAAGACGCGCAGGAGCACCACGCCCCAGACCCCTGCCCTGTTCAGATGAAACTGGAAAGGGAGAAGGGGGCGGGGCAAGGATAGCGAGGTTGGGCGGTGTTGGCGGCGGCAAGGGTCGGCAGGCCGGGATGGGACCCAGCGGTGCATCAGCCCTCCAATCCTTGCCTGCAGTCCCAGCTGCCGGCTCCGCTTCGCTTGCATTGCACGATACTCCTTCTCCAGCGCCTCGTCCTGGAATGCGAGATCCAGGTGCATCGTGCTGCCCGCTGGTGTGTGCTGGGTGCAATTGCAAAGGCAGAGAACAGAAGAACGCAGACGCAAGTGCTCGCGCCTTGCACCTAGCGCCCAGCAAGCCAGTTCAAAAGTATGCTAGTGGGCTCCTGCCGCCCACAAACGCAATCCCAGCGCGCTACCACCATCCTGGTACAACAAAATGCCAAATTGGCAACGCCGCTCGACGGCGGCTGACACGTTTGTGTGAGTGTACGCAATGCTAGAGTCGCAAAGGAGGGCATCGGGAGGCGGCCGCCTGTGTTGGCGGCAGCGGCGGCCGTTAAGCGTCAACTGTTGTCGCCTCTGCCAAGCCACCTGTTCACATGCTTGCACCACTGCAGTCCAACCTTCATTTGTGCGCATCTAACGTAATAATCACATGCCTCTGCGCATTCTTCGGCTGGCATGCGAGCATGCCGCCATCTACAACGTGCCAGCATCGCAGTCACTGCTCCGGCACCCACCAGCCCACCAGCAGCATGCGCCCTTGACAAGTGTCCCCTCCCAGCGACGCCAGGGGCAGCGCGTGAGGCAGCTGACTGGACAGGAAGCCGACCTTCCACCACGTCGGGCCTGGCGCTGCCAGTGGACCTAGCGGGCAGAAGAAAAGCCCTTCTGTCCCGAATGCAAAGCAAGTGGCCTGCAGGAAGGCGAGAGGCAAGCTCGGGGTATAAGTTGAGGCACGTTAGGCTGCACAGCGCCAGTGCATGATGTCGCCACATGGCACAGCAATACCGCGGCCGCCACACCTTGAACCCTGCTGGGAAGGGAGTGAGGGCCGGGCCGGTGGCATCCAAGCGCAGCTGCAGGTCCCAGTCGCTGCCGCCACAGCTGGCTGCCACGCCTGCAGCCCCCGCATGCTGTGCCGCCGCCGTCAGCGGCAAGTCTCCCCTCTCCAGCTGCAGCACCAGCGGCCGAGAGGGGCCAGGGCTGGCCCAGGAGCAGGAGATGTGGCGGCTGGTGCAATACATGCTGGTACCGCTAAACTCTCGCAGCGCCGACGTCTGCAGCGCCCACAGCAGCGTGCGTGCGGCGGCGGCCCGTGCCCCGCCTTGCAGCCCTTGCCTTGCTGGGTGTGTTTGCAAGAAGGAGGCAGGGGCGGGCTGCACGGCAGGGCCGTTGGAGTTGGTGCCTGGCTGCTGTGATGTGTGCTGCGTGCGCGGCGCTAGGTCAGCCGCGACTCTGGCGTTCAACAGCCGCCAAGCAAACGCGGTGCTCAGCCGCTTGTCCACCCACTTGGCGTTGTGTTGGAGGTAGAGGGAGGCTGCCGCCACTTCCTGTGCGCTCATTTCGGCAAAGCGCACACAGCACAGCAGGGAGACAGCATCTGCGGAGCTGGTGAGCTTGGCCAGGCGGCACAGGGTCTGCACGGCAACAGCAGTAGGACCAAAAAGCGAGTAAGCTGCCTTGAGGTAGGGTGCAGTGCACTGAGCCTATCACCCAACTGAAGGCACCAGCTGCAAGGGGTCAGTGCAACTGAGGTCAAGCAACACAGCGAAGCACGGGAGGAACGAGCGCGCACGCAGCGTTGCCTGAGGACAGCAAGCAAGGGGAGCAGCCGGCGCAGGCCGGGTACGGGCAGGTGGCCCACCTCCACAACGCAGCATTCTGTGGGAGCACACAGCAGGGGGCTCTGCAGCAGCTCCCGACGCTTGGCCGGCCCCCACTCCTTCAGCAGCGCCGCAGCATCTTGGCCACACAGCTTGAAGAAGTTCTGCTTCGGCGGGTCAGAGCGGGGAGTGAGCAAGAAGGCAAAGCCTGGAAATCGTGAGCAGGGGCAGTCGAGCTTGCGGCACATTGCGGAGGCCGGAAAGGCTGCTGCTGCTGTCACGGACTCCCCTTTCACCTCGCCACCCGCTGAGCAGTATGGCACGCCAGCCATTTCACGGGGTGCCCCATCCTCAATGCACACCTCACCATGCCCGGCCAGCCAGTCACCTGCAGGAAGGTGCTCTCGATGGCAGCCTGCAGCCCCGCCAGCTGCAGGTCAAGAGCGACACGCAGCACCACACACAGGTGGCTCTCCAACAGCTGCTCCCGCAGGTATTGAGAGGCGGCATCCAGCACCTCTGCTACCTGCGGCCAGCAGTCAGCGCGGGGTGGGTGCTCTTCGGTTTCACTTGTCGCTGCTACAGTCAAAAAGGGGGCTGGTTTGGCGGGCTGCGAGCCTCCAGCCTTGCCGTAAATAAGGGAAATCAATCTTGCTCCCTGGCAGCCTGCAGTTGCAGGTACCGGTGTGCGGCAAGAGCTACCCTGCCCACCCCCAGGGCGCACCTGAAAGTACACACCAGCTTGAAGTAGCTCGGCCACAGAGGGAGGTCCCAGCTCCACGCTGCCGCAGCGCAATGCGTCCACCAACAGCGTCACGCAGCGGTGGCCAAACTCGACAGACACAGAGGCGGGAGGGACTCCAAAGCTGCGAGGCAGGGCGCCAGAGGGCCAGACATCAGCAGGCGTGAGGCCAGGCAAGCGCCAACCTGAGCGGCAGCAGACTGCAGAGGTTGGTACGCCGCGCGCTGCCGTGTGAATCGCGACACCCCTGCTTGCCTGACGGCATGCTGGTAGTAACGGCTATGGAGAAGCAAGAGGTCCCTGCTGATACGACACCTGCAGCGGCCAACGTGGTTGCCACACGACCGGTTGACCGGCAGGCGGCGGCGGCAGCAGGTGCATTCGATCACAGGCGGCAAGCCAGTGACCTACGCATCACTTGCAGGGGCTCCTGCACCAGCCAACGACACGATGGGGCCGTCCTCCGCCTGCTCTGCCGGCTTTTGGCAAACACTCGCGGCGTGCAGCGAAATAGACTGGATTGGCAGCTCGGGCGATGCCATTGCTTTACGCAGCGCTACCAGCGACGGCTCAAGCAGCAGATCGTCGCTGGAGGCTGGTTTGGCTCGCTGCCGCGCCATGCTGCGCTCGATCGCCCGCAAAACGGGGCCCTGAGTGTGCAGGTTGGCAGCAAGCGACCAAACGCCGCGATCGGGCTCGGTTCCAGGTCGTAAGGGCGTGCCGCAGGCTGATGACGGGGCGGCGGCCGAAACCACACCAATGCCGCCTCATGCCTGCCTTGGAACCTCGATTTCCAGCTCCGGAGTTCATGGCGTCGTCTCCTCCTGTGATTGCAAGGGCAGAGGGGCAGGGCGCGGCCAATGGCGAACTCAGCCCTGCCAAACCACCGCACCCAGCTGTGGAGGCTTCTGCAGCTGATCAGAGTGTGATTGAGGGCGAGCAGCACGGCCTGCAGGCAGGCAGCCCGTCGCCGACAGCGGCAGTCGCTGGCGCCGCCCCTGGTACGTACGCCAAGCGCCCCTCGCCGTTTCGCTCCCTATGTCGTTCAACCTCTGCGCTCCCTGCCCTTCTGCTCCCCACCACAGGCCACCTGGCCACTCCTTCAGTGACCCGCGAGCCCCACAGCCAGGCAGAGGCAACCACTCCGCGGCACCACGCCGTCGTGGTTGCCGCCGCCCCAGGTGCCAGCTCGGCGGGCAGCACACCGCGTGGTGCGGTTGTTTCCAGCCCAGGCAGAGGTCGCCAGGCTGCCAGCGGGATGCTGTATGAAGGCTCGCCGCTGCACGGCGCCTCGCGCAGCTCCCGGGCACCTGGGCTGCAGACCTTTGGCTCCCAGTACATGCCCTTTGCCGCTGGTGGGTGGGGCTGGCAGCGGTGTGTGTGTGGGCTGCGCGCACTTTCTTTCCATGTGCGGGCAACAGTCGCACTGAACCAAAAACCGGCTTGGGGGTGCTTGGGAGTGCTGCGAGTGAGTCATTGCTGGGTGGCAGCCCGCATGCAGCTAAACGCACTCCACACAGCCGGCTTGCACAGCTCTGCGTCCTTTTCTCCCCAGCCGTCCCCTGCTGTTCGGTCCTCGTGCTCCCTTTGCAGGGTTTGCCTACATGGCTTCCGAGGCACCCGTCTATCGCTCGTCCCGCCTCCACGCCACCAACCCCACGGCCGCCATAAGCGAAGACACGAGCTACCTCTACACGCTGGTGAGCTGCTGTGCTGTGCTGTGCTGCGCTGCGCTGCGCTGCGCTGCGCTGCGTGAGTGCATGAATGCGGACGGCATTCCGTGCTGTGCTGCTGTGTTGTGCTGCTGCTGCACCCTGAGGGGGCTGCCGCGATTGGCTGCAACACACGCTTCCGCAGATCCACATCCGGGAGCCTGTTTGCCACCAAGGTGCAATCTGTGTTGGCATCCACTGGCTGCCATCTCCTCCTGACTGCAGGACTCTGGCCTGGAGACTGCCGCCACCCGTGCCGCCAACCCAGACCGCCTCAACGCCGAGCACGTGCGCAACACAGGGGCAGGCACCAAGGGCGGCATGATGGGCAAGCTCTTTGGGGTGAGTGGCTGAGCTTGGGATGTTGTTCTGTGAAGAGCATGTAGTGGGCCAAGGGTCACTGGGCTGCCAACGTGGGTGTGCGGGTGCAAGCGTCCGACTGCCTCCCGTCACTGTCATGTTATGTTGCTCTGCAGCCTATCAGGTGAAGCAGTGGCAACATACCTGTGGAGGATGGAGGATCAGGGCATGCCAGCAGCAGTGATAGCAGTCGAACTCAACCGTGAATGGGGAACTCTCTCTTGCGGAGGCGGCAGCGGTAGCGACGTACTTCTCGGCTTGATCTTGCCTAATATCTCTCTTCTCATCGCGCAGCTTACCATTAAGATGCATGCACGCTGCATTTTGCAAGACGAGCGTTGACAGGCGCGCTGCGATCGGTCGATCGGTTTGTTTGGCCCCCTCCTGACCGTTTAAGTCAACATGACGGATATCAGCGCGTTTGGAGATGAAGCTTTCGACGCCAAAGCTTTCATCAACCAGGCTTGCACAGCCAAAACGGGCGATGAGCCCCTGGAGCGGTGAGAAATGCCGCCACGCCACCACTTCACTGTTGATGATCGTGTGCAGAGCTGCCAGCAACCGGGCGGCACCCCTCGACGCCGACACCGCCCACTTTGTCTCGTCGCCCTCCGCCCTCCCGCCTGCAGGTTTCTGGCCGAGCTGGAGATGAAGCTGCACCTGTCTGCGGAGGATGTGTCTCTGTACCTGCAGGACCACAGCGGGCGAGCTATGCAGCGCATCCCTGCCGCCGCCAAGGAGTTGCTGCGCATCAAAGTGAGCGGTTGCAGCATGCAACATCGGGCTGGCTCTTGGTTTGGCTTTGCAAGCTGTGAGGGGCTGTTTGGCAAGGTGCTGGGACATGGAGTAAGCTGCCGATCGGGCAGTACGCTGGCAGCGTGCACTGTGTTGCCTGCCTGCCTGCCTGCCTGCTGCAACACGGCTGCTTTTCATGTGCCGCACATCCACCCATCTCACACAGACACACGACTGTCAATTTCTCCCATCTGCATCCACTCCCCCTCCCCCTCACCATTAACCTGCGCAGGACGATGTTGCCAGCCTGCGTGCCTCAGCAGCCGGTGCACTGAGCCAGCTGGAGGAAGCAGGCGGTGGCGAGGCGGCTGCTGTGGTGGCCCAGCTACGGGAGCTTGATGTGGTGAAGCGGCGCATGGAAGCGGCATGCAGCACACTCAAGGCACGTGCATGAGTGTCCTTCTCTGTGTGTCCTTGTGTCTGCCCTTGTGTGCAGCTGCTCGGGGTGTGCAATTCGGTATGCGTTTGCGGCTGGGGCTGCTGTGCGGGTTGGCGTGTTGGGGGGGCGGGGCTGGTGCAGGGTCGGAGTGACATGGCTTGGCCGCCCTGTGGTGTCGTCGTGTGGTGTGGTCTGCGGTACAGCCTGTTGCAAGTCTTTTGCCGCAGGGCGCCCTTCAGCCTCCCTGTGCTTGTTGCGACGCGTCATCACCCTCTTCTCGTCACCACCCTCCTCCCACCCTCCTTTTATCACTCCCCTCCCAACTCCTCTCTCTCGCCCGCTCCCGATCTTTGCTCCCTCCCAAAACATCATCGACTCCGGCCACTCACCGCCACCACCATCCCCACAGCCACCACCACCAGCCTTGCAACCACCGCCACCCTCGCACCTGCCCTTGCTACTCACACACACCAACACAGACCCTGAATCCACACCTGCAGGAAGCAGCGGGCCTCTCGGCCCTGTTCCAGCAGGTCGACGCATACTTTGAGTCTGGCAGCCTGCAGCGTGTGGCTGATGCGCTGGCGGGCATGCGGCGGGGGCTAGCGGTGGTGGGCGACTCTGTGGCTGAGTTTAGGGGCGGGTGAGAGCGGAGGGGGGGTGGTTTGGGGAGTGGTGGGCAGACGGGTGTATACCCACAATGATCACATGAGTGCTTGAGGTCGTCCAAGGATACAGCACAGTCATGGGCAGTGGTGGTAGGGAGTATGCTGGCGTTGCCGTGTGGTGGACACGGGAGGAGGCAGGCTGTGCTGCCGCAGTGGCTGGCCTGATGCCTGACAGGAGCAAGCAGGAGAAAGGACCGCATGCCCGCGCTGCAGTGGTCTCTGTTGTGCCTCCGCAAGGGCTGCCGCTTGCTGCAGCCAGGAGAGCATGCCAGATCTCGCGCTCTGCCTTGACGGAGGCAGCTGCCTGTCTCATCAGCACCCCTTCTTTACACCTCCATACTCTCTCTTTGCCCCCCCCCACCACCACCCCCCCCCCCCCCACACACACACACACACACACTGCCCTTGTGCTGCTGTGTGCAGCCGTGACCGCCTGGCTCGGCTGGAGGAGCGGTTTGGGGCGATGGTGGAGGCGCCGCTGTCGGCTGCCTTTAGCAAGCAAGAGGGTGAGTGAGACCGGGGGGGGGCAGGGAGGGAGAGAAGGGTGCCTGCAGACCTGCCGGTTGCGCTTGGTCGTGCTGCATATTCGCCTTGGCAGCTGCCTCGACCGCTGCAGGAGCATGTGCGTGTTACTGATTGCACAGTAATGGCAGCAGCAGGGGGGTGCCTGCAGGCCGCCAGCAAGGGCACCTTCACAGACATTGGTGCTCACTATAACCTCCTTCCCCCTGCCCTGCTTCCCATTCACACCCATCACCCTACCACCACCACACCATACCACCACCACACCATACCCGCACACCTCCAGGCGGCGAGGTGGCAGCCCTGGCTGCCATGCTGGATACTGCGGGACGGGGCGAGGCGCTGGAGCGCCTGTACTGCGCCGCCCGCCTGCCACCGCTGCAGGCACTGTGGGATGGGTTCACACCCGGCACCCCCTTTGCCTCCTGGCTGCCCAGCTTCTACGACCAGGTGGGGTGGGGTGGGGGAAGGTGGGGTGGGGTGAAGGGTGGTGAAGGGGTGGGGTGGCGGCACTGCTTGATGTCGGTCGATGGAAGGCTGAAGGCTGGTCAGAAGGCGTCAGCGTTGGTCACGCACTGGTCCAGGGCTGCTGGTTTGCTGCATGACGAGATTTTAAAACCAAGTTGAAAATTTCCTTGGACGTTGTGCCTGCACCTGTGTCACCATCCTCGTTTCATCACACAGCCGCCTCCCTCCTGTGCTGTGCCAGGTGGTGCGTGTGGTTGCCAGCGAGGTGGCGTGGTGCAGCGCAGCACTGCCCGGGCACTGCCCCGCCCTGCCCCTGGCGCTGCTGGGGGCATTGCTGGGCAGGATGGAGCGGCCCTACCGTCAGCGCCTGGGTGTGGCAATGGCTGCTGCAGCGGGTGAGTGAGTGGCGGCTGAAAGGGTGGTGTCCCTGGGCTCGGTGGAAATCGGTACCTCTTATTGGCACCTTTGTTGTTGTGCAGGCTCGGTCTTGCCGCTGGAGCACTTGGAGCAGGTGCAGGCTGCTGCCCTGGACTGCGCCGCCGCCCTCTATGCTGCTCTGAGCAGCACTGCAGGCAGCGGCCTCACGCCCGCCGCCTTTGCGCCCACGCACCGCCGGCTGCTGGGGCCGGCTGAGGACGCGCTGCAGCAGTATGGGGACCGGGAGCTGGCGTGCTTGGGGACGGAGCTGCAGCAGATTGCGGCCAAGGGTGGGTGGCTGGCTGGCTGATGTGCTGCCTATGCTGCTGCTTGTGCGCGAGCTGCTGGGCTGCAGGGCGGCTGAGCTTTGGGTTGGGTTTAATTTGCTGCTTGAGGCGGGATGGCGGGAATACAGTAGCTGATATATACAGCTGCCGCGCTGTGTCCCACAACCACTCGCTTCTATGTGGCAAAACATTCACAGGAAAGTATCAACTGTTCTCTGCTCTGAGAGCACGCCCATCCTGGCCGGCATTCCTGCTGCACAGGTTCTGCATTGGCCACAGGGGAGGCTGGAGCGGCGGCGCTGGCTGGCACCATCACTCCGGCACTGGCAGCCTGCGACGCTGCCTTGGCTCGCTGCCTGAAGTTGACAGAAGGCACCGCCCTGCCTGCGCTGGCACGTGTCCTGGACAAAGCGGTGCAGCAGTACGTCTCGGCCCTGCAGGCAGCTGTGGCGGGCATGCGTGGACGCATGGCAGAAGCTGCCACTGACGCTGACGCTGACGCTGCAGCTGAGAGCGCGGAAGTGGTGCTGCCCCTGCTGACAGTCGCCAGCCAACTGGTGCAGCGCCTGGCTCTGCTGGAGGCCGGACTGCGGCAGGCAGCCACAGAGACGGTGCCGGCCCTGTTGCGCGGCAGCGAGGCGGCGGCTGGAGGCGGCGAGCTGCCCAGCGCTGCAGCCCTGCGCCTGCAGGCGCAGCCAGCCCTGCGGCAGCAGCTCTCCTCCTTTGCTGCGTCCGCCGCCAGTGCGGTGCAGCTGCTGCCGCTGGCTGTTGCCGGGGCATCAGATCTGGAGCGGTTTGTGGCGCAGTGTGTGCTGGAGGTGCTGACTCAGCGGCTGCAGGCACAGCTGGCGGGTGTGCCGCGCCTGGCCGAGTGGCAGCAGCGGGCGGGGTCGCTGCCTCTGCCGACCTTCTCCGCCTACCCCCTGCAGTACATCACTTCCGGTGGGTGGCCCCTGCTGCAACTAGACATGGTGTGGCGCTGTGTGGTGTGTGCAGTGATGTTCATGCCGTGCATTCGGTCGGCTTTCGGGTCTGCGGCACTGCCCATTGTGTGCCATGGGATGATTGCCTCACACTTGCTGCCGTGGCTTCAACCTGCGGCTGCGCCTCTCGGCCCGGCAAACCCCTCGTCCTCCCTTGTCCCCTGCCTTGCAGTGGGTGAGTATCTCATGATGCTGCCTCAGCAGCTGGAGTCAGCACTGCTGTCAGAGGATGATGGCGAGGAGGCGGGGCAGCTGGTGGGGGACTGGATCGACAAGGTGGGGTGCGAGGCGGGTGGGGGCAGATGGGCCTGACCCGGGGTGGCATGCATTGCTGCATTGCTGCTGCAGCAAGTGATGGACATTGGAGCCCCCTTGTGCTTTTCTCAAGGCCCAGCAGCCTTACACGTTTCCGCCTGCCACATCCCTCCAATCGCAGGTGGCCCTGCACACGGCGGCACTCTACCAGCAGCAGCTGGGCGGTCTCAGGGGGCTGACGGCACAGGGGGCTGCGCAGCTGGCGGCGGACCTGGAATACTTTTGCAATGTCCTCACAACTCTCGGGGTGGGCGTGCCCCCGACCCTTGCAGCCTGGCAGGCCGCCGCCGCCGCGCCCGCCGACGAGTTTGCCATGGTTGCCGAGGCGGCGGCGGATGGCGGCGATGCGTCCAGCCAGGCCGTTGTGGCCCTGGTGGCAAGGCTGCGTGGCTTGGCCGCTGCCCCCTGATTTTGGTGATTGCCGTGACGTAAACATGGTGTGTTTCTGTGTAGTTGCCGGTGCTGCAAGTGACATCGGCGGGACTGCCACACTGTGGGTCGTTGTTCAGTCCCGTTTGTTTCCAGAAGCTCTGACGCCTGTGACAACACAACAATCAGATGAACAGTGACTAGTATAAGTTACACACGTGTCTCGTGTCATGCACAAGACGTGTGATGCACAAGGCGGCAGCGCTTCAGCCTGCACCGCGCATCTGCCACCAGATGGTGCCCGAGCTGTTGCCTCTGCTGCCTACGTGCATCAGATCAGCGCCTGCACCCCCAGCACCCTCAGCTTGATGCCGCTGACTGCCTGGCTGGGCACGAAGTAGAGGAAGAGGTTTGATGTGGAGGCGGCGCCCAGCTGGATGCGCAGGACTGCATGGCAGGATCCAAGGGAGAAGCAGGCAGCTGGTGAGTGTGTGACACATGAACGTGACTGTGAACCCAACCAAGCTTGCAGCACTGCCTCTCACTCGAGTACTCCTCCTGCCCCTTGATGACCTGGCTCTCCATCTTGGCTATGCTGTTGCAGGGCACCTTCTGCAGAGGGGCACAGGGAAACAAAGGCACAGCTAGCAGCTAGACGAAGCTGAAGCAGAGGCACAGGCAGCGGTGATGACACAGCAGGGCAGAGAAACCCCATCAGGCGAGGCACTCGCAGCGGCTGCAGGGGCAGTGCAGTGTGGCATGCGCGTTGGCGGCAGCAGTCGCAGCATGCAAGAGTCCCACCAGCAAGCGGCCGCGCAGCCGGCAGGCACCGACCTGGGTTGACGCGGCGCTGCCCACCCATAGCTGCTGCAGCTCTGGCTTGAAGGTGAGCCGCACCTGGGACGTACAGGGAGGGGGGGCCTGGTCAGTGCCAGACAGGCAGGCAGCACGAGTGCGACCCTGTGCATGCACTGAGGCACAAGCCACACTTGCTCCTGCTGGTGCCGCCGCTGCAGCTATTGCAGCGGGAAAGCTCCCAGCTCAAGCGCCGTCGCCGCATCACTGTCGTCCAACCAGCTCACCTTGGTGCCCTGGCCGTTGAGCAGGCCGGGAATGTACAGCTGATCGTCCCGCAGCGGTACCTGCGGTGCGCATGCAGCGGTACACATGCAGTGACAACCGCCTTCGCAAGCAAGCCACAGAGTGCTCGTACAAGCAGCCATGGATTCACCTTCTGCAACGCATGGCACTCCTCCAAGAAAGCGCAACCACTGCAGCTGCCACTCAGCCCGCACTGCCCTGCCCCCAGGATGCTGGGAAGAAAGCCGCCTGCCTCACAAGCCCTCCCCACAGACAGCCGGCCCACCTGCTTGTCCTTGATGCCGGGCCAGCCATCCTCAGGCCTGCCCTGCGCCAGCACCTTCTTGTGCTGCTCCTGCTCACACCAAGGCTCAGCCGGCGCCTTGCCGTCATCCCAGTCGCCTTCCTCCCCTGCCTTGCCGCCATCCCCTGCGCCGCCACCGGCCCCAGGGGTGCTGCCCACAGGCAGCCGGGTCCACCTCGCTGCTTGCACGCGTGTGGCACCCTGCAGGCTGGCCGTGGTGGTGCCAGCGGTGAGCGATGCATGAACGGACCGCCGGCACCAGGCCGTAGGCAGCAGGGCAGGGTCAAGGCTGGCAAAGGGGGTGCCGGCACCAGGCAGCACGACGCACATGGCGGCAGGCTGCCGCCGTGCCTCTTCCTCTCCCGCTGCCGAGCGCACCTTGATCCCCTTGATGGCTTCGGGTCGACTGCCCACCACAATCACCTTGGAGCCATTCTTCAGACCCGCAGCCTGCAAAAGTGAATAGGCAAGGGTGATGGTGGAGTGTTGGAGTGGGGAAGGATTGGGCAAGAAGAGATGGAGAAATATAGGGACACGGCTGCGCAGCGGCTGTGCATCTCGGTGCTGGGATCATCGTGGGGCCAGGCGTGCACACGTGCCTGCAAAGTCTGCTCGTCCTTCAGCTGCAGCTTGCACAGCAGCTTCTGGTTCTCTGGCGGTATGCCTGAAGGGATATGTGAGTGGCAGCAGCACTGGAGCTGGACAGCCAGGGAGGCAGCGCCCCAATTGCAGTGCACCATACCCAGGTGCAAGGTGGCTGCCACGGCCCGTTCGGGCGTGAATGCTGCCTGCCTGGAACATGGCAATGACCAGCAAGCTCGGCAGCTGCTGCCGCTCACCAGTCTGCGCGGAGATGTCGGCTTTGAGGTCCGCCACCGTGCTGGAGGCGGGGCGGGAGACGGTGACGACCTCCTTGCTCACAACCACCTTGAACATTATCATGTCGGCCTCCTGCTGCTCTGCTTGCTGCCCTTCCGGCTGTTGTGAGGCTGCAGGCTTCGGTGGGTCCATTTCTTGCGCCGCTGTCGCCATTGCGGAATCTGCGTCCCCCATGACGTGCCGATGTACACCAATTCAGCCAGGGCGCGGCAGCGGCGAAAGTGAACGGAGAACGATGACGATCGATGGCTTGCTGGCTAATGGCGAGCAAGCCAATCAGACAACACAGTGTGACCAGCAGGGCAATGCACAAACAACAACGGGGCTATGGCCTGACCGAATGGCGGCGACGCTGCCTCGGCGCGGGCGCAAAGCGGCATGAATTTCATGCATGATTGTTGATCAGCTTGTGCAGGGTGCTGATCCAGGTGTGAACGGTACTGTGCCGTTGTGGTCCATTCATGATGTTGGCTCTGATCAAGGGCGCCGCTCTTGCGCCGCCGCCGGTAGTGCCGCCAGCTGTTAGTCATCTCTGCGTCCGTTGCACGCCCTCTGCCCAATTGTGTCGTGCGCTCAAAGGACCTGCACAGAAGCAGCCTCAGGCAAGTGGGCGGCTCTTGAGTGTCGTCTTGTTGGTTTGTTGCTGCGCCGATCTCTGCCATCAAGCCACAGTAAGCTGTGCAAGCCAGAGAAACGGTTGGGTGTTGCTAGCCTGGTGCTTGGCCGCCCGATCCGTTTTGCTACCGTTTTGCTGCGTTCTGCGGCAAACTGTGTCCGGATATGAGTGGTCGGACGGCAATGGATGCTGGCATCAAGCCCAGCGCAGCGCGATGCCTCAAACTTGCTCATCGCTTGCAAGGGCTTGCGCCCCGCTCAGCGTGATCATTCTGAACAGCATCGCCTGCTGCCATCGCCTGCTCGCCATGCTCCTCCACCCGCACCCCAGCCCCGCCGCCACTGCCGCCAACTTGCCGCCAACGCTGCTGCTGGTCCCACCTC
This sequence comes from Chlorella vulgaris, assembly GCA_023343905.1. NCBI lineage: Eukaryota > Viridiplantae > Chlorophyta > Trebouxiophyceae > Chlorellales > Chlorellaceae > Chlorella > Chlorella vulgaris. The sequence continues at coordinate 15,413 of SIDB01000011.1, read as the reverse complement.
CTCGTCCCGCTTGCAGCCCGCTTGACGTGTGCACAGGCGATCTTTATGGCCTTGATCAGCAGCAGCCACCCTGGCCAGCCCGCAGGACAGTGAGAGGCAGCAGCTTGTGCCGCCCTCACGCGACCAGCAAACCGCCCGACGCCGAGGCGCCAGCCCAGCCACCTTCTACACCCCGCCCTCAATCGCCCCTTCCGCGACCAGCAGCGCACCCCTTTCGCCAGCTGCAGCAGGAGCAGCAGCAGCAGGCTTTCGGGCCCCAGGACGCCAGCCCTACCTCCCGTTTGCAGTCGACGGCGCCAGTGCAGGCAGCAGCGGCGGCAGCACCCTTGCAGACGCCGCCAGCACCCTCCAGCGGCTGGTTGAAAAGGTGGTCAGGCCTCGAAAGGAGAAGCAGGACTCTGACCGGCAGGAGCACCCAGACGCACACTGCCTGCTCCCCACAAGCAGCTCCCAGCAAGCCTTGGCACTGACAGGGCTGGGCAGCAGCAACAGCAGTGGCAGCCTCCCACCACCTCCCGCCTCGGCCTTTGCAGCACCACAGGTCCTGCCAGCAGCGGCGGCAGAAGTAGCAGCCAACGGCAGCGGGCTCCACCCAGCAGCAGCAGACGGGCAGCAGGGCCCAGGCCACGTACGGCGAGTGGCGTTTGAAACCACAGTAGCGGTCGAGGACGGCGGTACTGTACCGCTGCGTACGGAATCGGCCAACGACCGGTCCCACTTTGTGAGGGGTGTGGGTCCCGTGGAACGAAGGATGGACGGCTTGCGGCAGTACCAGGCGCCTGTGGGCTACCGCCTGCTGGAGAAGGCCACACCTCGCGGCCGAGGCTTCTCACTGCAGGTGTGGTGGCGTGAGGGGTTATGGGTGGTGGTGCGGTTGGCTGGCGGGCTAGCTTGGTTGGTTGGTCGGGTCCGTGGTAGCTAGTTGGCTCCGGGGCTGCTGCAGCTCTTAAGCTGGCAGCCAGCTTGTTCACGCCTCTGACTGGAAAGCCCGCTCACTGCTTTGCGTGCCGCCCCGAGTGATCACCCATGCAGCCGGCTGTGCCTGTTCTCTCCCCTCACTATCAACCTGTCCCTTGCGCCCCGCCCACCTCACTGTGCAGACAAACCGCCTCATCGTCCTGTTCCTGACATTCCTGTGCTACACTGCCTACCACGCCTCACGCAAGCCGCCCTCCATCGTCAAGAGCGTGCTGCACGGTGACGCCAGCAACGGTGCGCTGCCTGCCGCCTCCCTACGCCCCTGCCGCTGCCGGTGTTCGGGCGCTGCCTCCAAGCACAGCAAGCTGGGCACCTGCTTTGCCGGGCGTTTGCAGCTGAGGCTCCACGCTGCGACATCGCTGCCCATGCAGCAGCAGCAAATTGCTTGGCTCGCCGCCGCACCACCGCTTTCGTGCTGCGCCGCTGCCTGCTCGTTGCTACTCCCTTGCCTTCCCCGCTGCCTGTCACCCTCTCCACCCGCTGCCTGTCTACGCCGTCCCCCTGCAGAGGTTGGGTTAGACGACAGCTGGGCGGGTGACGTGGGCAAGGGGGGAGGCGGGTGGGCACCCTTCAACCACCAGCGGGACGGCAAGGCCCTGCTGGGTCAGCTGGACCTCGCATTCCTGGGTGCCTACGCATGTGAGCCTGGACCCGCAGTGCAAGTTAACACCTCCACCTCAGCTGTGCCGTCGCTTGCCATGCGCCGCCTGCCTGCTGGGGCGGGGTGGCTGGCTGCTTGGGTGTCATGTTGGCCGGCTCTGCCTCTTGGCCGATGGTTGGAGGGCAGTATGGGCCTGCTGCTTGCTGGCGCATACACTCTGCCTGTGCCGCTAGTGCTCATGCTCAGCGCATGCCTTTCTGCTGGCGTGTGTGCGCTCTCTCCTCTTGCTTGCAGTCGGCATGTTTGTGAGCGGCCACCTGGGTGATCGCGTGGACCTGAGGCACTTCCTGACGGGTGGGTGGGTTTTGGGAGGCAGAAGGGCGGAGGGGGGAGGGGTTGGCTGTTCTATGAAGCTGTTGGTGGGTGGATCTGGTGGCTTGGTGGGTGCTGGCATGCATGGCTGTGCCGTTTGTGCCTTCCCCATACACTGCCTTCTCAACTCAATCCCCCTCCCCCCCCCCCCTCCTCCCTGCAGGCGGCATGCTGGGCAGCGGCGCGTGTGTGGCCCTGTTTGGCGCGGCATACTTCTGGAACATCCACTCCATGACCTACTTCATCACGGTGCAGGTGGCGGGAGGTGGGTGGACTGCGGGTGGTGGACTGCAGGGAGGGGGTGGGTTGGGGGCCGCAATGTGCATAGGGGGCTGGATGTGTGCGTGGCTGAGTTGTGATGCGTGATGGGGTGAGAGCGGCGGCGTGGCATCAGCCTTGTGGAATCAAACGCGAGACGAGCTGGGTGCTTGTTTTGCTGAAGCTGGGCGCTATCAAGTGGCGCCACTGTGCCATGCAAGCAATGCGCTGGTTGTGAGAGAACCCGCCCTCCCTCTCACCAGCCCCCTTCCCCTGCCTGTCCTTCCCCCCACCACCTCTGTGTGTGTCTGTGCACACCTGCAGGCCTGCTGCAGGCCACCGGCTGGCCCAGCGTGGTCAGCGTGATGGCCAACTGGTTTGGCAAGGGCAAGCGGGGGCTGATCATGGGGGTGTGGAACGCACACACCAGCGTGGGTGAGTGGGCGGGTGGTAAGCATATGAGGTCATCTTAGGAACTTATTTTGTGATTTACCTACGAAAGCAAAAGTGGGCTGGTGGCGGCGGCATTGGGTTGAGGGTGTGCTGGTGCTGTGCTGGTGCCCAATCTCAGGCCTGCAAGCGTTGTAACTGCTGCGAGGGCAGGCGCCTGTGTGCTGTGCCTCTGCTGCCGCAGCCCACCGCCAGGCTCACCCATGTTTTGGTGCCCTGCCTGACGATCACTTCTGTGCCACCACCCAGCTGTGCGCTCTCTCAGCAGTACCGCACTGCTGTCCATCCCACGCTCCTGGCAACCATTGCTCTCTCTCCCTCCCCCTCATTACCCGCAGGCAACATAGTGGGCAGCCTGATAGCGGCGTCGCTGCTCAAGTACGGCTGGGGCTGGTCCTTCCTGGTGCCTGGCTGCTTCATCATCCTGTGCGGTGAGTGGGGGGCATGCGGGGCATGAGGGGCTTGGGGTGGGGGCCAGGGTTGGGGGGCCATGCCCTGCATGCGCATTTTGCAAGGCTTGGCATGTTTGAAGTCTCCCCGCCTGCTCGCCTGCCTGCCCGTGGCAACTGCAAGCAGTGCAAGCCCTAGTGCGGCTGCTGGTCAGCTCTTCATGACTTGCCCCCCCCCCGCCCCTTCAGGCCTGGTTGTGTTTTGCTTCCTGGTGGTTGAGCCCCAGGACATTGGCTTCCTGCCTCAGAGCGGATCGGTGCTGGGGTCACAGGTGGGTGGCTGGGTGGGTGGCTGGGTGGTGGTGGCTGTGAGGATGCCACTTTCCACTCATGCATGCCACTTTTCACCCTGTGCACTCTGCATCATACATCCCACCTCTCCTGACTGCCTCACTCGTCCATCCTCCCGCCTTCCACTCCCCTAACCCCTCCTCTTGCAGGCTGGCTCCGAGCCCCTGACCCCCCGCAGTGAGGCGAGTGACGTGAGTGCCATGAGCGCTGAGGCAAGGGCGTACCTGGAGCGGCACCTGGCCAACATTGCGAGGGGCAGGGGCGGGCTGGTGCCCGCACACGTGCAGGCGCAGCTGGGTGCGTGCTAAGGCTTGCCTGGCCTGGGGATGGTGCTGCTGTTGTGTTGCTTGTGCCGCTGCCGCGTCTGCATTGTTGTGGTGCAGCCCTATCTGCGTTGAAGCGCACGTCGAGGACAGCGACCTAATAGTGTGGTACCAGCCTGCTTACTGGAGCGGCTCGGTCTGCTCGCACCACCAACTTCACACACACATCCTCCCTCCCCCCACCCAATCACCTCCCTGCAGCCGAGCACCACACCATTCACGGCGGTCACGGCAAGCACGGTGTGTGGGGCATGGGCTCGACACTGGTGCTGCACAACAAGCGGAGGTGCGTGGCTGGCTGCCTGTGTGGGCGTGCGGATAGCAGGCGTGGATTGTGTGTGAATGATGATGGGGTGGGATTGATTGGTGGCGGATGGTGGGGTGTCCTTGTGCGTGCTTGGAGCGGAATTGCTCGGACTTGCTTTGAGGATGCAAGCAAGGATGGGCCACGCTGCAGCAGGGCCTGGGGTCACGCTCACCATTGCAGCCCTGCAAACCGCTGCATCCCGCCGTTACTCTGCCCCCCGGTGCAGGGACAGTGTTGAAGGCAGTGAGGCCGACCTGCTGCTGGGTGGCTCCCCCCGCTCAGACCGCACCTTCATGAGCACACGGGATAAGGTGTGTGGGGTGGCTGAGTGTGTGGGGGTGGGTTGATATGGGTGCTGGGAGGCGGTGTAGTGCCGCATATGTGTGCTGCGGAGCGAGGCTGTACGGGTGGGGTGGTGTGCCGCACTGCTGCATTCTGGACTCAGAACTGTGCGGCACTGATTGTTCCAGCTGACCACTCCTTTCCTCCTTGAACTTCCCCCCTTCAGGCGGGTGTCTCCTTCTTTGCTGCTTGGTGCATCCCGGGTGTCGCGGGTGAGCGCGCTGGCGCTGCCTGCGCGCCCTGCTTGGCGGGCAGCCCTGCTGCCTCCCTTCCTGCATGCCCCTCACCCCTGAGCCCGCCTTGACCCCCCCTGACTGAACCTCATCGCACCCGCACCGCCCCACCCTTGCCTTGTCTATGCTAACTGATCTAACCACCCTTTGTTTGCTGCCCTCCACCCCCCACCCCACCCCCCACCCACCCCGGCCCCCTTCTTCCCCTGCACCGCCAGTCTTTGCCATGACCCTGTTCTTTGCCAAGCTGGTGGCCTACACCTTCCTCTACTGGCTGCCCTACTACATCTCCACCACCGCAGTGGGCGGCAGGACACTTACGCCAGCGGTGAGTGAGTGGGAGGGAGGGATGGTGGCACAGCTTGTGAGTGGTCGGGCAGGAGGCGTCAGGCAGGAGGGGTGCTGTGAGGGGCAGGCTTGCAGGGCGCGAGGCTGTCTGGGCGGGCAGCCACCAGCGGGCTTGTGCCAGTGGTCGGGAGTGTGCACCCCTGCTTCTCACCCCCCCCCCCCCACCACCACACACACACCCACACCCACACGCACTCCCTCTGCCTGCCCCTCCCTCCCTGTTTCCTTCCTTCCCCCCTTTCAGGAGGCCGGCAACCTGTCCATCCTGTTTGATGTTGGGGGTGTGCTGGGGGGCACCATTGCGGGGTGGCTGTCAGGTGGGAGGCACGCGGGCAGCTGCTGGGGGCAGTGCCTGGGAGTCTGCTGGTGGGGGGACGTGGTGCTGCCACTGGCGGGGGCTTCACCCTGGCTTGTGTGCCCATCCCTTCTCTCTTCAGCCACCGCCCGCCATTGACAAATCACCGTGCCACCATGTCGCCCTCCCTCAAAGCCATGTGCGCTTGCCGTGTGTTGGCATGCCTGCAGATGCCAGCGGCGCCAGTGCACTCGTCTCCTTTGTGTTTGTGTTCTCGGCCATCCCCTTCCTTTACATGTACCGAGTGTACGGGGAGATCTCGTTCACCAGTGAGTGCGGCTCCAAGCCTGCCTGCCTGCTGCGCTCGCCTGCTGCCTGCGATTGCTGCCTGAGGCGTGCAGCCTTCGCCTTGCTATTGCGCTGCCCATGCGGGTCGCTGCTGCCTGGTGCCGCAGCCTCCACTGCAGCCCGCGGCCTGCCTGCACCCAGCCCAGCCCACTACGTTCTCCGACTGATCCTCCCCCTCCCCCCCCCCCCCCCCCTCCAAACCCCAGTCAACATCGCCCTCATGATGGTGGCAGGCTTCTTTGTCAACGGCCCCTACGCCCTCATCACCACAGCCGTGTCCGCAGACCTGGGCACACACAAGAGCCTGGCGGGTGCGTGCCTGCTTGCCCTTGCCTGCCTGTGCTGCATCATCACGTGCTTTGCCGTGTGCGGGCAACACCAGCAGCACTGCCGCTGATGTCCGTGCCTTGTGTCTGCACCATGCGCAGAGCAGCTGACCACACTGCTCCTCACATTTTCACCCCCTGCAGGCAATGAGAAGGCCCTGGCCACTGTGACCGCCATCATCGACGGCATGGGGTCCATTGGGGCAGCCATAGGGCCGATGCTCACAGGCTACATCAGCGGTGAGGGCGTGGCTGGGGCGCTGGCTGGCTGGCTGGGTCTGGGTCTGGGTGAAGGGCTGCGAGGCTGCGGCTGCCACTGACCGCTGCATTGGCGTGGCTGCGGGCCAGGAGGGCAAGGTGCAAATAGTGGATGATGACTACCTGGATCCCACTCATCACCCGCACTCCCAGGCTCGTGTGCCCGGTCAACCTCACTCCCGCCCTCTCTATCACATGCTCCCACTCAAGCACTCGCCTCATCCCCGCTGCACCGCAGAGCTGCCAGGAGGCTTTGACAACGTGTTTTACATGCTGTACTCGGCTGCAGCGGCGGCAGGTGGGTGCTGCGGGGACTGCCGCCGACCTGGCATAGTTGCCGCTGATGCTTGCATGCGGGGCTGTGCACAGGCCTGTTGTAATGTAGCTGGCAGCCATCATGTTATATGTTGGGGTGGGGTGTGGGCTGTAGGCAATGAAGCGTGGAGACAGGTTGCAGCACACTGACATGCCATGACCCTGCTCCTCATTACGCCACTGCTACTGTTACTACTATTACATTCGTGTATATCAGTCATGATAACGGGTCCCCAGGGGCGGTACACAGCTGGGGGAAGAAAATGGACAGACCACCGATGCACTCCAACATCCCACATCGCCCACACCCCGCACTTCACCATGCATCGCCGCTCTCCTACTCCTCCTCCCCTCCCTGCAGGCCTGCTGCTGACGGGGCTGGTCATCAAAGAGGTCAGGGATATGGTGCGGCGGCGGCGGCGCGGAGCAGGCGGCGGCGACGACGCTGCGGATGGCGGCTGCGAGCCTGGTGGCGGCGGTGATGAGGCGGGCCTGCTGACTGTGGGTGACACGAATGTGTCCGATGCCTTCTCCTTCTTGCCCCCGGGAGTGCCCTCAGGTGGCGCAGGTGAGCACAACTCAGCGCGGCAGCTCAATGCGCCTTGGTTATTTGTGTTTGACACCGGCGGTGCGGTGGCAGGAGGCCCGACGGCAGCTTCTCATGTGCAGCATCCTGAGCGTGCCTGTTTCCCCTGCAGGACGCACGATCGACAATGAGACAGGCGTGATGGTGCGGGTGTAACGAGCAGCACCCTGCTCTGCGTCCCGCTGCTGCAGCAACGACTGTCGCAGGCTCTGTGGGAGATGTGTGCATCAACCTGCGGGCCCGGGCATATGTTTGTGTGGAGTTTCATGCTACTGTTCTTGGCTTGTGGCGGCCTCTGGCTCCGTGTGAGATCAAAATTTCAGATGCAAATGCTACAGCACGACGCAGTGGCGTGGCGCTGACGGTGCAGCACGTGGTGATTGTGGACACGGAGCGCAGGCCCACTTGCATCCTCATTACGACCCTGCGTTGCTGAACCGTTCAAGCAGCACGCCGTGAGTTCAAGTCGGAGAGGTGCCGTTTGTCGGCTGAAACCCTCTTCATGCACTCGCGACCTGGCGAACCCACCGGCAGCATGAGCGGACGGGAGGAGAGCCGCAGGCGGAGCGGCTGGCTTCTCTCCGCGACAACTTTCGACACGGAGGGGCTTGAGGAGGTGCGGGGTTGGGCAGGCAGCGAAGCTAGCGATGCCGCAGCCGTGAACATAACGGGGAGCTCTCAGCGGCCAGATTCACCCATCGCACCAAACGGCTACGAACGCTGCTCCTCTTAGTGATATGTGGGGCCCGGTGCACAATTGAATGCGGTCAGGGGCATGTGAGCGCATCAAACGCGCCATTGTCACACTGCTGTCACCACCGCTCCGCCGCCGCGTCTGTTTGCAGGCCTTCACTCGCAAGCGGAACATGCAGCTAATGCGGCTGGACGCCACCTGGGCCGTCATGTGGCTCATCTTCCAGTGCGCAGGCATCAGCAAGGTGGGTCACTTTGCTGATTGCTCTGCCGCGGACGACGACGCCATGCCGACAGTCGAATGTGTCTCCTGGCATGTCGTCTTACAACACACCGCCTCCCTCTCGCTGCGCTCAGTTCAACGCCAGCGAGCGGCGCAACTTTCCCCTGTCGGAGATCGTCATCCTGATTGCCTGGGGTGTGTGGATGCCGCTGCTCCTCCTCCTCATCCGCTTCAGGTGCGCTCCCCGGGGGGGGGTGCGCTGGTGCCGCCGGGAACTGAGCCCTGCCTGCCTGGGTGTCAACTCGGCCCTGTGCGTGTTGCTGTTTTCACGTTGCTGCGTTCAGGCAGCCTGGCCAGACTTGATTGACTGTTGTGTTGGCCTTGTCCTCCCTCAAGCCCCTGCGTCTCTCTTCTCTCTCTCCCATTGTGATGTTGCCCGCTGCAGGACCCACTGGTATGCGCGGAACCGCAACTGGGTCATGTGTGCGCTGAAGCTGTGCCGCACCCTCATGGGTGGGTCACTGCCTCCACCTGCACCTCCTGCTCGCGGCCTTGCTGCTCGGGTTTCCCTGTGCCTGGACTGGGGCACACGGCGGAAACACTGCCACCCTGCCTGCCCTGCCCTGCCCTTCCCGCAGTGTTGAACAGCCGTCTGCCGTGGCGTGAGGCCAAGTATGTGGGCAGCTACAGCGGGGTGCCCCAGCAGCCCTGGCAGGTCTACCTGCACCTCATTTGGAAGGTGGGCAGGGTGGGCACACCGCTGCCTGCCTGCATCCCGTGTGTTGCCCGCATGGCGGCTGGCTGGGCACATCTCTGTGCTGGCCAGGGACTGCTGCGGCTGCACGTGTGAATTGCACTGCATAGAGCAGCCGTTTCTCCAGCACACCTTTCGCAAGAGTGCAGTGTGCCCTGTCGTGTAGTGCCACTTCTGCACTTCAGTGTCTGCGCCCCGCATCCCGCCCTCCCTCCCTCCTTTTCTGCCTGTGACTTGCCCCCCCTCCTTGCCTGCGTGCAGGTCAACGCTCTATTTTTCGGCGCCCTCACCTTTGTCACCCCCTTGCGCTTTGCCCTGCCCATCCAGCTCACCTCCCTCCTCGCCACACTCGTGTTCAGCGCACAGAGGTGCCGCCTCGAGTGCGGCGCCCCCGCCTCCTCACTCGTCTGGCCCCTCTCTGCTGCCGCCTGGCCGCAGTCATGCCCAGCCACCGACGGCTATGGCGCAGCAGCAGCAGCAGCGGCGGAGGCGGCGGCGGGGCTCAGCTGCCTGGCTCCCGCGGACCCGCAGGCAGCAGAGCGGTACTACGGTGCCGCCGCTTCCTGGTTCTCCCGCGCCCTGCCCCTCACCTTCGACTGGAACGCTTGGAGCGGCAGCAGCGACTGGCAGCCGGGCAAGGCGTGCCTGCCGCTCTGCTTTTCGGTCCACGCATGGCTGCAGGTGCGGGCTGCTGCATATGCGGCCTGCTTGCGCTGCACCCCCGGTGCAGCCTGCACGGCTCGCCCTCCTGCTGTGCCGTGGTCATGCAGTGCTGGCCCCGTTGTGCTGCACCCAGCACTCAGCTGACACGCACTGTCGTCATGCTGCTGGCCCCGCCCACCCGGCTCATGCAGGCTGTTGGCGGTGTGCTGCTGCCCCTGGCCCTGCTATGGGCGATCGAGGAGCGGCTGCGGTGCCGGGAGGTGTGTGCCTTGCAGCAGCAGCGGCGCCAGCAGCAAGCGGCACTTGCAGGCAGCGAGGGTGCGCAGCAGGAGGCGCTCGGTCCTTGCCGCTCGCCGCAGCCTCTCACAGCAGCAACGCTCGTCAGCTGGGTGGCTTGCAGTGCATGGGTGCTGTGGGCAACCCTTGGGTCAATTCTGCTGTGACGGACTGGCAGCTGCGCTGTTCTCTTTCTTTGCCTTGAACATACTCAATCGCGGAATCGAGTTGCGTGCTCTGAAGCTCCCAGGCACCACCTATCGAGCTTCACTTTGTGACGATGTGCCATGCTCCCCTCCATCACCGCGACCACTGCTTGCCCTCACGACACTGCAAATGTGTGCGCCTTACAGCACACACTGCGACCAACCCAGAAGGCAAGCATGAGGGGGAGGTGCAGGCGGCGACTGGTGCGCCGCTTTAATAGACGAGTACAGGGCAGGGAGGAGGGGATTGGTCCTGCCCCTGTAGAAACAAACGCAATGGGGATAACAGCCAAGGAGTGCTGGCAGAATAAGCTGCTTGGCATTTCACATCAAACATGCATTGAAGGCATCAAACTGTGCCAAAGTCAATCAGGGGTGCGGTGACAGAACAACACAGGGGTGTATTGATGAATGCTACTCAAAAGGGTTGCTGGCATCGCTGGAGTCAAGGCAGCGTATGCGCCGCAATGAGTGATGGGAGCTGGCGGTTGAACGGTACAGTGAGCGAGTGAGTCCAGAAACGAAGGCGTTGTGAGTGGCTGAGGCACAGCCTGAGCACCCGTTGTTTGTAAAAAAGGATGCTACCGCAGCAGTGCGGCAGGAAACCGCCAATCACATGAGGTGCCCAGTCACTAGGGCAACGCCCACTCCCAGCACAGCGCCAGCCACGACCGCTGTAGCGGCGGCCAGCACTGCAGGGTGCATCACCCGCTGCTGCCCGTCCCTGAAGGACAGCTCAGGCACAGGTGCAGCCAGGGCAGCGGCATGCTTGCTGCTGCCTCCAGCCTTGCTGGTCTCTACAAAAGTGGCGGGAGTTGGCTTTGCAGTGCTGAGCGGCTTCATGAGGCCGCCCTTGAGGTCTACCGGTGAGGCTGGCTCCGGCTCCGGCTCCGAATCACTCTCCGTTGCCGCCAGCAGGGAAGCAGCCAAGCTGGTGGGTGCAGCCTCCGCAGATGCTTGCGGCACCGTCGCGTGGTGCTGTGCTGGCAGCCAGCCGTCGGCGCCCGCAGCAGGCAGCAGCAGCGTGGTCAGCGCGCTCCACCCGGTGCGCTCAGACACATCCAGCAGCTTGCGGGCGGCAGCAGCCAGGCGAGACACTGCCAGTGGAGGGTAGCGGGCCTGGAAGGCCGCCGCCGCTGCTTCGCCGCCGCATGCCGCCAGCTGCTGGGCCTCCAGGAACGCGAGCACCGAGCCAACGAGGCGGCGGAGGGAGGCGCTGAGCGCGCTGTGATTCATGCTCGCCAGTTCAGCGGCCGCCGCCGCCGCACTGTCGGGCAGCACCAGCAGGGGCAGCGCCTCGCCAACCAGCGCGCCTGGGAGACAAGCAAGGGGGCAATGGAGGAGGTGGCAGTCAGCGGGTGGTGGTGATGGGGCGGCATTGGCAGCACCCACGCACGCACAGGTAGGTTGGCAGCAGTCCAGGCACTGCCGGGCAGCAGCAGCAGGGGGAGCAGCAACTCCAGCAGGCAGGCAGGCGAGTGCGAGCAGCAGCAGCAGCAGCAGCTCACCCTGCGACACCTCAAACTCATACAGGCCCCAGCCGGGCTGCCAGGCTGCGTCAGCATCTGCGGCCACGCCGTCACCAGCCGCCTCCGACACAAAGGCGAGGGCTTCCACAAGGGCCGAGGGGTCTGCTGCTTCCTCCTCCTCCGCCTCCTCCTCCTCCAGGCCGTCTTCTTGCATGCTGTCGGCTGGTGAGTGCAGGTGCTGCTGCTGCAGCGCGCCGTTGATTCCAGCCACGCAGTTGGCGGCGGCCTCATCTTCGCCTGGCTGGTGGTGGCCGTTGGAGCGAGCATCTTGCTCCTCCTCCTCCACCTCCTCCTCATGCTGCCGCTCTCCATCTGGGGGTGCGGGGTGTGCGGCATCGGCCACAGCCAGGCTGACCAGCAGGTGCCGCCCCTCACGCCGGCAGTGAAGGCCCAGAGGGGCCGCTGCTGTGCCGCCGTTGAGCAGCGACCGAGCGCAGCGCAGGCGGAAGCAGCCGGCGGCGGCAGAGACGGTGGTGGCCAGGGGGCAGGCGGGGAGCAGTACGGGCAGCGCTGTGCCGCCCTCCCCGCAGCCCAGGGGGATGCTGAGCAGCACTGCGGGGCGGCCGCCCCCCGGCTGAGCCAGCAGTGCGGCGCTGGTTGACCCCAGCTGCGCCACCACTCGGCCCGAGGGCAGCTGCTGCACCAGGGGCAGCAGGCGGGACAGCACGGCGGCTGCAGCCCCAGGCAGTGCCAGCCGCGCCCGCTCCTCGGCGCTGAGCAGGGCGGTGAGCGTGAGGTGCACGCAGCCGGCGCGCATGCTGGCCTGCACCGCCGTTGGGGGCAGGGCCAGCGCACCCAGCAGGTCGGCCCTCAGCTGGGGGGGCAGCTGCTCGGGGCGCACGCCGTACAGCTGCAGGGCGCGGGTCAGGGGAAGGAGGACAGGGGGGCGGTTGTGAGCAGGGAGCTGCCTGGTGCAAAGAGGGAGAGGGAGAGGGTAGCGCGCAGCAGCCACCAGGCAAATCAACGGGCAGGTGGCAGGCTAGTAGTGTAGTACAGGGATGGCAGTACAGGGAGAGCAGCAGGCACCCACCTTGAAGCAGATGCGGGCCTGGTCCAGCTCAGCTGCCCCGGCAAGGTCAGGCAGCAGCAGCAGCGGATCCAGCTCGCCCTCGCCCTCCCCGCCAACCAGGCCCTCAAAATCACCCAGCAGCTGCGCGGCCGCCACCCGCTCTGCGGGTGACAGCTGGGCCGAGGGCTGGGGGGCGGCATAGGGCAGGCCCTGCTGTGCGGCCACCGCAACGGCTGGTGACGGCAGCAGGCCGCTGCTGGTCAGGAATGCCTCGTGCCAGGCGCGCTGGTGCTGCTGGTGGGAAGAGCGACGGGCAGCCTGAGATGCGGGCACCCCCATCCCAGTGTGGTGGGCCGCAAAGGCGGGAGCTGGCGCCTGTGCTGCCCACTGCTGCTGCTGCAGCTGTTGCAGCGTGTGGTGTGAGTGTGGCTGTGAGGTTGAGAGCAGGGAGGGCAGGCCCGCGTCCAGCGCGCTGCTGCCCCCCAGCTGGCTGTCCAGCGGTGAGGGCAGCTGCGTGTTGCTGCCCTGCAGGATGGCGTCAGCCAGGGAGTCTGCAGGCGGGGTGGGGGGTGGGGGGTGCGGGGAGGCAGTGGTCAGCGGTGTGCGGTAGCCAGCACTCTGCAACAACACCTCTGCTGCCGCCAGCTGCTAGCCATCCTCCTCAGCGCACCACCGTCCCACCACGGCTCACCCGCGTCCATGGCCAGCAGCTGATCAATCTCAAAGGATGACATGGCGGGCATGCCGCCACCGCCACCGCCGGTCATGGCCGACACATGCACCGCGGTGGTATGCCCAGAGTGGCTGGCCCCAGACCCAAAGTGGTGCGAGGGCTGCTGCTGGAAGGGCACCCGCTGGCTGTGGGGGTGCGGCAGCTGAGGCACCACCCCAGGTGGCACTGCGCCTGCAACCCCAAGGTGGGAGGGGTCAGGTGAGGCGGAGGCGGGCGGGAACACGCTGCCAGAGTGGTCGCTTTGCGCCTGGCCGTGGGGCAGCTGCCACAAGGGGTCCACCTGCTGCACCCAGTAGCCAGCCAGACCGCCCAGCCCGCCAGCTGCGCTGGTGCTGGGGGCGATGGCGGAGCCCAGCGGCAGCTGCTGCGGCCAGGGCGGCTGCTGCGAGGCTGCCTGAAGGGTGCGCGCCTCAGAGGCTGACGCCGCGCTGGGGCCCCTGGCCACCTTCCAGCCGGGTGCGCCCCAGCCCAGCACGTCGTCCATGGTCATGGAGTGCTGGGCTGCAAAGGCGGAGGGGGAGCCGTTTTGCACCCGGGTCACACTGCCGCTGGCCGACCGCGAGCCAAAGCCAGAGCCGCTGCTGTTGGTGCCGGGAGCCTCGCTGACGCTGCTGGGGCTGGCGGCAGCCGCAGCCGCAGCCGCCTTGGGTCCACCGGTGGCACGCCGAGCCCGTGCTGCTGCAGCCGCGGCAGTGCTGTTGCGCTTGCCCTGCCGCCGCTGGTTGCGTCGCTCCAGGCTGATGCGGCAGCTGCGCCGCTCTTCATCAAAGCTGCAGCAGGGCAGGGCAGAAGCGGGGCGGGGTGAGGTGGCAAGCACGATGCATCGCAGCTGCAGTTACTGCACAGCAGCAGAGCCAGCACGCGCGAGCGCGCGTGTGTGTGTGTGGAGTGTGCCCTCGCTCACTTGGATAGCGGCTCCAGCTTGGTGCACTGCTGGCAGAACCGGGTGACCCGGCCGGAGATGTCGGTGATGGCCAGCGCACGGAAGTGCTCCTCTGCAGGCAGGCATGCAGGTGCAGGTCATTAAGGACTTCAGAGGTGTAATGCACAGGCAAGCATGAGGCGCACACACAGGCATGGCATGCAGCTCAAGGCAGGGCAACGCAGGCACGCAGGGCAGACACATGGTGTGATGCACGCGCTCAGAGCTGGCGACCGCAGCGGCGGCAGAAGGGCTGCGTGCGAGGCGGCAGCGTCTGCTGCTCACCACAGATGTGTTGGCGCTGGTAGTATGAGCGCAGGGGGAGCAGCTGTCGGGGGCACCCCTCCACCTGCAGGCGGCACGAGTCAGCCCAAGGGCAGTGAGGGAGGAGCGGCGATGGCGCGCGGAGGGGCTCCGACAACAGCTGTCGGTGCAGCTTGCCCGCGCTGGACCAGTGCGCTCGCTGGATGCACACAGGCAACGGCACAGGCCCGCACGCAGCTTCTGTCCAGCACCTGGCAGCAGTAGTTTGGGGCGCGGGTAGTTGCAGCCTTTGACGAGCCCGCCTTCTTCTTGCCCCGAGTGACGCCGTGGCTTCCGTGCGCCTGTGGCTGTGCTTTCATGTCCACAGGATCCCAGTCCACTGTCTCCATGCGCCATCCTGGATCACCGCCAGCCTCTGCCAGCGACATGCCGAAGGTCGGCGCGGCGACGGCGGCGCTGGTCCCGTGGGCGGGCTGGGCGCCTGCCTGCGCTGCGCTGTTGCTGCGATGCGTGGGCTGGCGCTGCAGGGGCGCTGACCGCGCGTTGGCGGTGTGTCACTGGTTCAGTGTCACGGCCCTGGCTGTTCGGCCCTCAAACACGTCGGGCACGCCTTTGAGGACAACCAGGGAGCCCAACGAGGGCGACAAGCCGCGGGGCCAGCTGCTCTGACACTTCAGCGGCACACCGCACAGAGTGTAGCGACGACGCTGCGGAAAGGGCAGCGCACATGCACAACGGGCTGTGCCGAGCCCACAGTGGCCTCTGATTTTCGAGTTTCCTTCTCCTTTCCTGCCTGGCCGTCCGGACCTCGGCACGCGGCGCCGTTGGCCGCCAAGCGATGCTCTTGGGCTGCCCCAGGCCACCAGCCACAGCCTGGCTCTAACTTTCTGCGCATCCGCCGGCCTGAACCAGGACACCGCTTGCGGCGGCGCACCGGACGTCCCCGCACACAGCGTGGTGTGACTTCCAGTTTCACCTGATGGCAGCACACAGTCTGGCATGGATTTTGAGCCAATACGCATGAAACAGAGGCTGCTACTTGACGCCGCCCACCCGCAGCA